>CM057456.1:1488201250-1489530000 GCA_016271365.2 Neoceratodus forsteri | reverse complement strand
GTGCAGATCCAGTACAGTATACAGCCATCAGAGCATTGTAAGCTGCTCCATTGTGGCACACAGCGATCAGTGTTTTCTTGGGTTAGTGCACTGGTTCAGGTGTTTTATGCTAGCATGTAAATGTGCTGCCCGACCAGCATTGGTGCAGCTCCACCATATCCTGTGCCATAAAGTTACCACCACCAGTCCCTCGCCCAGTGCCTTAAGGTTGGTAGGAACTGGAGGGCTATCATGTCTGACCCTTCCCCTTCCTAAATGGGGGGGGGGGGGATATGCTGTTGTCCCACTTCATGTTTCCCTGACTCACTTCCTCGATTGTCCTGCTTTGCTTACCCCTCTCCAAGAATGCTATTAGGGCAGTTTGGTGTTATTTACAGATGTAACTTTCTCTGCTTACCCCAGGGATGACTAGTGCAGGTGTGGCAAATTTTTATGAACCCCGGTGGAAGTGCTGGGGGCAACGCAGGAAGTGCTTGTTGCAGTGCTGCCTGAGCCTGCACCAGTGTGTCTGGTGGCTGTACAAATGTGCAGTGGGAGTGCAGCAGGTGGAGACAGCAGCCTTACACGTCAGGTAGTGTAAACGTGCCTACCACCATTGGAAGGATGCAGTGCTGTAACCGAAGGAACCACCCACCCTTTCTGATAACATCCAAGATGGGCGCTCGGCACTGCGTCTGCCTCCTGTTATGTGACAACTTGGGCTCGGGATGCGAAAACAAATTCAGCATGGTAAGCCGCAAGTTGCAACACCAGTTATCCATTGGCTGACCCACTTTTTTTTTTTATTAAAAAAATAATTAAAAGCTCTCCTAACATTTATATGTAGCCAGCACTGCTGTCATGATTGTGTTGCACATGCACAGCACTAGCCAAAGTTTATCACAGAGATTAGGACTTCAAATCCAGCTTTTAAAACAATTATTAATGAATCTGTTATCTAACTAGAATTCTTCCCTCGTCTGATTTAAACAGTTTGTCCACTCCTCTAAAAAAAAAAAATATATTTTTTGTAATGTATTCCATACACACTGTATCCTAGAGTTCTTTAATAAGCAAGGCCGCTGTTTTTTTGTTTTTTTTTTACTGGGAATAAAAACAGTAAAATTCCGGAATTTGGACTGCCTTCACACTGGTAAAAACAAAGAATTTAATGGAATTTGTCATTTTGGACCAGATCAGTAAATCTTCGGAACTTTTTTTTTTTTTTTTTAATAATTGTTTCTAGTGCTATTTTCAGTTTGCTACATTTAATGTTCTGTAAATTAAGCTTTCTTTTATTTTGATTTATCCACATACTTAAATAATGACAGTAGAATCCCAGTCTGAACAATCACCGGTGCAATTACTGGAATTTTGTGTCTTGAAAACAGAATTTCATTATTTTAATCACCATAAATCAGTGGCCGTGTTTATAAGCCCTATGCAGTTCCATCAGCTGTTAGGTGAGCACAGAGAGTTGACTTATGTCGGTGTGAGTCATTGTAGTTCATCCATCTGTGGGCTAGAAAGTCATGAGTTCTAGTCTCACACCCTAGACTCCGGCCATTTCATAAATGCTGGCACTTGAGTGCAGTACTGGAGATGCTGTACTATTGGGATTTATTGTCGTTCGAATAAGATGTTAAACCGGGTTCCATTCTGCCTATCTCTGGTGGTGTACTGGTGGAAGTAAAAGAACCCAAATAACTTTTCACAAGAATAGGGTATTTCCCCTGGTGTCCTGAGCAACATTTCCCTTTCCATAAAAAACAGTTGAAACAGTTGTCCAAAGCTGTGTGTTTGTGTTGCTGTGCCAGATGTCTGCCACTAACCTGTTTACAGTCACTTCTTTACAAGTCTCTCGGTGCTTGTGAAGTGCTTCGGGATAAAGTGTGTATTAAAAGTGCTATATGAAAGCAAATCCTTTTTTAGCTAAGAAGATCGAGGGAGATTAAGAAGTAGCGGAAGTTAGTACAGAGGAGTTCAGTGAATTTATCAAGCTTACACAGTAAGTGGTGCTACTATGATTCAGACTTATAGCTCTCTGTATTCTAGCGACTGAGGCTACACTGCCTCCATTTCAGTTTTTTTAAGACAATTTTTAATGTGTCTCCTTACCATCAGACTGGTCCTCCTTTAATTTCATCCAGTGCCATCTGCCCAACTGATTGTGGAGTCCCTGCGTGACAAGCTCCTTTCTGGGGCCCCTGACCAGTTTTGGTACCCACTGACTTGCCCTTTGGGGTTGGGTTTCCTCTCTCCTCTAGAAGTGCTGGCATAGGCCCATCAAGCAACCGTATTGTGATGTTTCAGTAAGGGAGAGCACAGGAGTTTTCTCAAAGCAAGTTAAAAGAGGACTTTTTCACACACATTTTTGTTTTAATTTTTTATTTTTCAGAAAGCTGTTAAAATTCAACAAGGCCATTCCTCAACAAAAGAAGTTAAAGAATGGCCTTGATTTTTATCTAGCAGCCCTTTAAAATGTAAAGGTTATCTGAAAATAGCCCAATTTACTTATATGGGCGTGCCCCCCCCCAGCTCTTATTATTGAAATCACAATATGTCTGATCATGGGGAGGCCCGGCCAGAACCTACAGAAGTAGAAGTAATCGAGGGATAGACTCCAAGGTACCAAAATTATATCCCTTCCAGGTACTGGGCCCTTAAAAATGGTCTTGAATGTCCCGTTGTTTGACCAGGAGGTAAGGTTTTTTTTTTGTTTTCAAATTTTTATTTTTTTAAGGCTCTCTCGCTAAAACATGTTTTGCATTTTTTTCTTGATGTGGCTATTTATACTGGGCTCTGAATCCACTAACTTTTGATGTTAGTGCATGCTACTTGTCTAGCTAAATTAAATGTTAGCTTTTGGGTACTGATTTAGGGATTTTCCTACAAAATTTCGGTAGCAATTTGCCCTCAAAAAATGCAGGTTTTAAATTTCCAGCTCATACTCTGTAATGTCACGCGTACTCTTCTTTTGTTTTTTTTTTTGTGTGTGTGCAGATTTTAAAGATTATTGTTATGATTTGTGTGTGTGAGTTGACTGTGATGAGGTCTGTGTAGAAACACATGAAACAAAATGTAGCACCAGATGAATAATTTTCTAGTGAGTATTACACCCCCTGCCAAATACCCATCATGCTTTGTGTTGGGTTTGAGGCTTTTGTTGTGTTTATAGATACCACACAAATTGCAAAGTATCTGCTTTCTTACATCACTTACACATCCTTCATATTGTTCTTTCTTATAAGCATTTAACCTACTGTGCCTCTTTTCATTCCCTACAACAATTAAAAATAGGAGTTAAAATGTATCTGTTCGTAGGGAGATGACGCATTAGTAACCAGCTGCCCATCGTAAAACAAAAATGGTCAGCCAGGCTGCCTTTTGGCCCAGCAGGTAGCAGTATGTACTCAGAGTCCTGTCCTGGTGACCCTAGTTTGGACGTGAGCTTTGGAAGGTGGCTGAGCGGTCCGAGGGCTGGAGTGGCTGTGCCGCTCGGCAGTGCTCTCAACATGGGGAGGGAGGACGTCCAGTTCTGCCACTCATGACCCCTGCAGTGGGCCTAAGTACAAGCCAGAGTGTGATGTACTGTTGTACTGTGAGCTCATGCCATTTTGTTTGGGCTGGACTAGGGGATTCAGTTTGATAGTAAGTTTGTGAGTGTTTGTAATTGGCGGAGTCTGTTCCTTAAGTGCAGGCATCACATTTCGGGGGATTAGTGTAGTCTTTTTTTTTTTTTTTTTGTAAATATCGTTTTTAATAGAGAAGATTTTACAGTTTATACACAGTTTGTCACAATACATCATGAGCATTAAAAACATTGCATCAGACGTACAGATGTACAAGTCTATTAATAAGATTGCACAAAATTATCATAACAACCTTCCTGATCCAGCGATAAATGCCTTAATATTCTACCGATTATCCCAAACTTGAGTCATCTAGCCCTCCTTACGACCCATTTCCTCCAAATCCCCTCCCTCGTCCAGTCAGAGCCCCACCCGACCCTTCTTGTTATACCTTTTAAGGTCCAAGCTGGGACCAGGAGCTCATATACCATGGTCTGAGCAGTCGCTCAAGGGAGGTGTTGTATTAAGGCACAAAGTGAGGGTCTTTGGTCATAATATATATATGATCCATCTTCTCCATTTCAAAGAGCCTAGCTCTGCCTGGTCGTTTAAATTGTGGGTTATTTTTTTCAGATCTATATATGAGGTGGATTATCTCTCTCCAGCCCGAAAGGGTAGGGGGTTCAACTGTGAGCCAGCGCTTAGTGATAGCTTTCTTTGCTGCAAGGAGAAGGATATTTAATAGGTATCGAGCATGGGGGTCACGCAGGTCGGGAGGGGAAGCAATGCAGGATAAAGAAGTCGCCCTTATAAGGAAGTCCGACCCAAAGAGGTCATCTAACTCCTCAAATAGAGCCTGCAGAAAAGGCTGCAATTTTGGACAGGACCAAAAGATATGAGAGTGGTGAGCAGCAGCCTTACCACATAGGCGCCAACACGCTGCAGATCGGGTAGCACCATAATGAGAGGTTATTACTGGGGTTTGGAAAAATCTTATCAGTAATTGCCATGAAAATAACCTCCAGGAATAAGAGTAGGTGACTCTTGATACCATATGCCAAAGAACTTCCCACTGTTGAGGTGTAAGTTGGGATCCCAGTTCCTCGTTCCATTTTTCCCTTAACCATGATGCATCTCCCCCTGTTGTTTCCAGCAGGGACTTATACAGCACTGAAACAGCGTGCGGAAGTCCCCGGGATTTTAATATTTGTTGAAGTATTCGGATTACCGGGGGACATGTCTCAGGTGAGCGAATATTAAGGGGTAGGGATTCAAAATAGTGTTGGAGTTGTAGATATTGAAAAAAATCTTATTGGCATAGGTGGAATTCACGGCTGATTTCCCCAATCTCTTTAAAATGGGGGCCCATTTGCAGTTGCGAAATCTGTAAGAGATGGGTATGCCTGCAAGTCCGAAAGGTATGGTTTGAGAGGGCTGGGGGAAAATCCTCCAATAGGTGTATTGGGCAAAGTAAGATCAGAACCGGGGTAATCCCCAAGGCCTTTCGCATCGAATACCAAACCTGTGTTTGGTACACCATCCATGGGTCCCAAGCGGGTCGGCCAAACAAGGGTGGGTATTTGTGTTTGGGTTTAGTAAGAAAAAGCAGGATGTCATCCGTGTAGAGAGCTGCCCAGTGTTCTGTCCCATCTATAGTCACTCCTGAGATCTCAGGCGACACTCTAATTGCCTGGGCCAGGGGCTCAATAAAAATGGCAAAAAGGCCTGGTGATAAGGGGCAGCCCTGATGCGTACCCCTGTAAAGGCAAAAGTATTCGGAGTGATGGCCAGATGTTTTAACACATGCCTTTGGGGACGCATAGATTTTCCTAAGAATAGCTATGAAGGACCCCAGGAAGTGCATAGCAGTCATTGTGGCGAACAGAAATGGCCATGATACCCGATCAAAGGCCTTCTCAGCATCAAGGCTGAGAAGGACCGAAGAGTCCTCCCGGGGGTTGCATCTCATGGACCAAATGAAGGGCCCTTCGGGTGTTATCTGAGGTGGATCTAGAACTCACAAATCCTGTTTGGTCGAGATGAACCAAAGCCGGTAGTATGAGGTCCAGTCGCCGGGCCAGGATGGACATAAAGTATTTGTAGTCCGAGTTAAGGACCAGTATTGGTCTATATGAGCCACATTGTAGAGGGTCCTTACCTGGTTTGGGAATGACGGAGATTGTGGTATACACCCAACTGGGCGGGGGGGCTTCACCGGTGAGACTGAGTCGAGCTTTTATAAAACTCAGCCCCGTAACCATCTGGCCCAGGGGCTTTTTGGGTTTTGGACTTGGAAATTACCAACATCAGCTCCTTAGATGAAATTGGTCTCACCAGGAGGTCCTGTTGTTCACGATTAAGTATAGGTAACTTTAGGGCCGATAGAAAGGAATCAGTTTGCATCAAATGTGTCTCCTGGTCCGGAGTGTACAAAGTTTTATGATATTGACAAAAGGCTTGATATGTTTTTAAATTTGGTATGACATTCTTCTGTCCCAGGGTCCTTTATCATTGCAATAGTAGACAGTTTACGATGTTGATGGAGTCGGTACGCCAGCAGCCGGGAGGCTCGGGGGACGATCTCGCCACATCTCTGCCAAAGATATGCAAGGGCCACCTCTGTTTGCTGCAGGCATAAAGAGTCCAGCTTACTCTTGGTCTGCTTCATCTGGGGAAGAACTGAGTCATCACCTTGTTGGTGAGACAGCTGAAGGAACTGAAGAGTCTGTTCCAGCTGTAGCTGTCTTTCCTTTCGCGCCTTCGCTAGTCCGGCTGAATATTTTATTAAATGACCTCTCAGAACTGCTTTTAGGGTATCCCATTGAATTGTTGTCGGGGTCTCCTGGGTAGAATTATCCCATATGATTTCCATAATTTTATCACTAAGGAACTCTTTAAACTGTTCACTTTTTAAGTGTACGGGGTTAAATCTCCACCCAGTGTTGCGCCTCTCTAGGCCCAGGCTCCACTGAGTGATGAGTGGCACATGATCCGAGGGCCCAATGTGGCCTCGACCAGTGAGTCGAGCTGTTCCTTCTGGGTGTAACAATGATCGATTCTTGTATATGTCCCATGGACTGCAGAGTAAAAAGAATACCCCGTCTCTAGGGTGTAGAGTCCGCCATGTGTCTAGCCACCCCACTCCCTCTATAAACTGCTTAAAAAATTTGTGTGAGGGCTGTTGTGCACTGGGCCGAGTCCTGGTAGTATCCAGGGCCGGATTTGGGGCAATGTTAAAATCGCCTGCCAGAATCAGGGTCCCCCTCGTCATCGCCATCACTTTGTCCAGCAGGAGGCGAGTAGTAGGGGAGTTTGAAGCCGGTGGAAGATAGATATTGGCCAGGGTTAATATCTACTCATATAAAATCCCCTGGACTATAATTAGTTTACCGGCAGGATCAACCAATTCTTTAATTTTTTGGAATGGGAAAAGTGAGGAGACCAGTATAGCAACTCCTCTCTTTCTCTCTCTCTCCCGGCATAGCCGAGGCAAAAACCTGCATGTAGCCCCTACCTCGAAGCTTCCCATGTTCCCTTGAAGTCAAGTGGGTTTCCTGCCAGTAAACTATGTCAGCACTTGACTTCTTGGCTAATGTCATCATTCTAGACCTCTTGACTGGGCTGCTCAGACCATTCACTTTCAGTGAATATACTTTTAAGTGATTATGAGCCATCTTTCTTCCCAAAAAAGTGCTACCTCCATACATAGCCTTAAATTCTCCTGGAAAAGCACTATTATCTCTGATTTCTTTGCTAGTGAATCATGACTGTCTTTTCCCTTTTGTGGTTTATTTTTCTCTTTAATATGCAATCACCATAAAGTATCGTAACTAAAGCCCAAAATATAACCTTGTGGGCTTAACTCTATTTTATCAACACAAACTAGAAACAGAATTAACATTGTATTCGTTAAACTGCCCCGTGGGCCCCACCAATCCAAAAAAACATTCCTGGGTCTGGAAGAACCTCATGCTGTGCCTATTCCATCCAGATTCCCCAGTAGCACCAGAATGATGGAGGGGTCCAGGGGGCATGTACCTCTCTCCCTGTTCAAATACAGGTGGAGATACTTGTGAAAGGGGAAGAAAAATGTGTGTCGCATCTTGCAAAATTTCTGAAGATGCCTTAACTATATACATTGCCCAAAGTGGTGCAAGGGCATACCAAAACAGTAAGAGAAGAGACATCTGGGTTAAAAAAAAAAAAAAAAAAAAAAGAAATCCAGACGCTCCCCTCCCAAAAAAACAGGTCTTTAAATGACTTCCAAGGGTTGCTGAAGATGGCGATTCAGTAATGAGGCAACTGCCAAAGTGCAGTATGGGGAGGGCTCTCCTGCTATTGAGGGGGGGAGCCCACCAGCTCTAGGGTGTGGTCCCTATAACGAGCTTGCCTCAAGTTCAGCGGGGAAGTGTCCAGGCTGCTCTACCCTGGGGGGGCTCCAACGGGACCAGGATAAACGTCAATAAAAGTGAAATCACCTAGTTAGCGTATGTTAATGGAGTATAGTAAGTTGCCAGCCTAGGGGGAAACCATGAGGCATGAGTGACAGGGGATCCGCCGGGTGAGGGGGGCGCCCGACATAGCTCCGCACTAGTCCCACCATCTGCTATTGTCTCAGGAGGAGGCAGGCCATGTAACCCAGCCCACGCAGGCAAGTGGGCCCCGCTGGGAGTCCCCAACCCGACCATATATATCAGATTCAGTATGAGGGCAGAGACCCTCACTAGGTGTCCGATATCCACCCCAAGGGCATCTGTCTTTTCGGGTTAAGTGAAGGAGTTCCGGAAGAGTCCACCAAGTCCATGCAGAGCGCCAGGGCGAACGTCCCCCCCCAACCCCGACAGTCCCTTGAGGACGAGAACCCGGGGGGGGTCGAGGAGGGAGTCCCCCCTCCTTTTTCCCCAGGGAGCAGGCAGAAGATACACAGCATCCCACCACCATAAAAATGCAAATTGCGCCAATATGGGTCACCTTGTAGCCTACCAGCATAGACTTACCCGGGGGGGGGGGGTGCTTTGATATAGGTGATGGTTTATCCTCCAGAGCGGTCTCCCTACCATGGCCCCTCACATCCCCTATCCAACCCCGTGATCCCCACCCTTCCAGTACAGCTGCTGGGCGCAGCTAAGCCCACTTAGTATCTAGTGCCGGCTAGCAGTTTCCACGAAGAGCTCCAGGCGTTAGCCACCAAAGGGGATAAGCCTCGTAAGGCGGACGCTCCATGACAAGGAAAGGGGGGGGCATGGGCCTCACACCAGGAGTGCCCCGCGCCTCACTGCCTGCCGAGAGGGGAGGAGCCAAATGCGCAGGAGCCAGGCATTCCAATCCCATCATCGCCGAGGGACAACCTCAAGGAGTCATCTGGGAACAGAGGAAGAAAAAAAAAAAAAATTCTCCGCTTCCATTCTAAAGGGATGTCATGCAGGTTGCCCATAGAAGAAATCAAAAAATACCAAGCTCCCTTGGGATCAGGCCCACCCATGATAACCCCGGATCACCTGACTGTCACGGACCCCTTTGTAGGCAAGAACCCCTCCCTACAACCCTTCCACTACTCCCATTATCAGCATCTCCCCCCTGCCCAGAAACCCCCCTCCCCCGTGCACACCTACAGAAGCATCTCTTGCAGCAAGTACTTACAAAACCATGACTTAGTGTAATTGAAAAGTTTTCTCCTCCGTATTCAAGAGGGAGTGATTCGGCTGCTCTAAATGTCCCCGGAGAGCTGGACAGGGGAAAGCAACATCACGACAGGAGAGAGCAGGGGGAAAGGAGAGGGAGCCTCTCAAGTGCAAATCAGCTGTGGAATGAGAAGCTCATCAGGCAGGGAGTCAAGTGTTCGTTGATGCTGGCTGCACGTCATTTTGAGCAGATCCCTGTATGTCCTCCAGTAGGTGCGCAGCCTTTTTATGTAACATGGAGGAGTTGCCATATCTTCTCAGCAGGGCAGCAACATCCGCTCGCAAGTTTGTGTGTGGAGACCTCTGCAACGATCCGGACCTAGTAGCTCCCCTTTGAGATACCAACCAAGCTGAGGAGAGTAGATCTTTTTCTAACCTTTCTTTGATTGGGGTGGTGGGAAGCGAGCCCTTGGGAGCTCAGAAACGAGGAGGCAGCTAAAAGATCCGGGAAGATTTTCGGGCTCGCTTCAGTAATAACTTTCAGCCTTGCTGGAAACAAGATTTGGGCTTTGATTTTTTTAGTCCGGAGCTGCTTCACCACTGGCCAAAGGATTCTCCTGGATTCCTGGACTGCTGTCGTATGGTCGTTGTCCAGGGAGATTCGGGAGCCGGAGTAATTCAACTGACGCTTCTGCCAGGCTCTCTGCAATAATGGGATTAGTGTAGTTTGAAATTCACCTGTGTTCTTAACAGACAGTCGGCAGGAAGGGAAGCTGATTGTTTCTGGATGCTGCCAGGAGTAATCCTACCCACCCCCTCAACCCTTAAAAGCTAAACGAGAAGGCCACAACAAACATGATGGGAGTGGTGCAGTGGTTGTGGACCGGCTGTCATCAGGGAGACGTTCTGGAGGCTGCTATGCTGCCTTATCTTTAGGCACCTGTCTAGGTTGAGGGTGGAAGTCACTGGTCTGTGAGCTGAGCTGGCCAGGTTACAGGGGGCTTTCATCCCCACCCAGAGGCCACAGAGCCCACAACCGAAACCTCAGAGAATGCCCAGGAGGAGGAGTGTTTGGATCACGGTGGGCTCAGGGAGGGTGTGGGAGGGGGAGGTGTCAGGCACATCCCCCAACCAGCCTAGCTAATAAACTTCTACATTGTTTTGGAGGAGTGGAATAGCCCCACAGGTGCACCAGCAGCTAAGACCAGGGAGGATTAGCGGGTCCTCCATGGTGGAGCCCAAGGGAAGGGGTAGAGAACCCCAGAGGAGGAAGCAGCTTCTGCTGGTGGGGACTCTGTTGTCTGCGGAGTTACTTTAGGGGAACCTAGCAGGAAGGACGAGGAGATCAAGTGCATCCCAGGAAGCATGCCGTGGAGGGATGGGAAGAGGATCAATAGGATCGCAAGGGCAATAGCAAGGAGGGAGGGAACTGGATGTCATCGTCCACCTGGGGACGAATGACATGGCAGGAGACAGGATGGAGTTGGTCAGAATACAGGAAGATTTCAGGAAGCTGAGGGGAGCCTGAAGCAGGTACACACTCTGTCTCCTTCTCGGAGGTTCTGCCTGTCCATGGTGGGGGGAAGGCTACGATACTCTACATCCAGAAATTCTACTCCTGGTTGAAGGAATGGTGTGTAAGGGAGGGGTTTGGGTTCATGGAGGACTGGAGCCCAAACTGGATGGATGCGAGCCCGTATAAGGACGATGGCTTGCATCCATCCGGGAAGAGGACCACAATCCTGAGTGACAGGTTTGAATGCTTCAGCAGCGAGCATTTAAACTGGCAAAGGGAGTGGAACCAGGAGGGTCAGGAGGCTTAGTAAACCCCCCCTGGGCACATGCAGTCAAATGATTTGACAGCAAGTACAACTGAAGTTGTTTGAGGGGCGGCCAAAGTGGTGGAATCGGTACCACACAAGAAAGGTAATGGGTCGGTGAAGGAAGCTGGAGAGTAGTAACAGGGGCAGAGGGAGTAATCCTAAAATGCACAACATGGAAGGCCATAGTAACTAATGCCCGCAGCCTGTGAAATAAACTCCCAGACCTGGAGTCCTTTCTAGTAGAAGCAGATCTCAACGTAGTAGCAATATCTGAAAGCTGGTACGCTGCAAATCATGGTTGGGAAATCAATGCACCAGGTTATGCTCTGTTCAGGAGGGATCGTGTGGGTAAAAAGAAGGGGGTGGTCACCCTGTATGTTGGGGAGGGTGTAAAGGTGACACAGGGATAGGGTAAGCAGGGGAGGCTGAGGCACTGTGGGTCACCCTTGAACCTGGAAATGGAACAGCAATACGCACAGGGGTGATATACAGGCCTCCAGGACAGGGAGCTAGTGTATGAAATACATGAGATGGCAGTGAAAGGTGAAATTCTGCTGATGGGAGATTTAAGTATGCCAGACGTGGATTGGATCACCCAGGCAGCTGCTTCAGCCAGAAGTGGCAACTGAGGTTTAATTCAAAGAAGTGCAGAATTATGCACCTGGGGCATAGAAACCCTAGAGAGAGCTACAGGATGTTGGGGTTTGCTGACAGTCACCAAGTAAGAAAGGGACCTGGGAGTTATTTCAGATCTGAAAATGTCAAAGCAGAGTACAAGGGCAGCAGGGAAGGTCAGTGGCATGCTGGGGTGCATAGGCACGGGAATCACCAGCAGAAGACGGGAGGTAGTGATGCCATTATTTAAAACCCTGGTCAGGCGTCACATGGAGTACTGTATGCAGTTCTGGAGGCGGCATCTTCAAAAGGACATTAATAGTCTGGAGACTGTCCAGAGGTGGGCGACTAAGATGGTACAGGGCTTTCGCCACTAAACTTACGAGGAGAGATTAAGGGATGTCAATATGTACTCACTGGAGAAGAGGAGGGAGAAAGGGGACATGATAGGAACACTCTAAGTACCTCAAAGGCATAAACAAGGTGCAGGGGGGAGACATCTTCTAATACAGGAGGAGTACAAGAACGAGGGGGCATGACTTGAAATTGAAAGATCCGACAGGTTAAGAGGGAAATGAGGAAGTAATTCTTCACAGAGAGGGTGGTGGACTCATGGAATGGTCTGCCGCAGGAGGTGGTGGGAACAAGTCCTGTAGTTGGATTTAAATATGCATGGGACGGGCATAAGGGAACCATAGAGGTAAAGCAGAGGGAGAGTCAGAAGCTGTAATCAAGTACAGGGCTTAAGGGCAGACTAGATGGGCCTAGCGGTCCTTATCTGCTAACCGTTTCTATGTTTCTGTGAACTTTGTCAGTTATTTATTTATTTTTTGAAATTGCTGTTTTTAGGAGTGTGGATATATTGTTCATCCACACTCTTTGGACATGTCCCTTTCTCCTGTAAGGATCACCGAAGTCTTCAGGCTGGCTCCACCCACCCGCCTGGGTGATATATACTTTGGCTCTGCCCCATGACGCTAGATCTTCCTTTTTTGCTGGAAGATTCAGGTTTCCTCCCTTGTGCGCATGTATTTCGTAGGCCCTGGCTTTCAAACCTTCGGTTTTGCCGAAACTTAGTATCTTTAGAGCTAGTGATCGCTTTTCGCATCTTCGATTATGGAAGAAAAATATTTCTTTGGATTTCGCTGGTGCTCGTGCGGCCAAAATATGTCATGTACCGATCCTCACTCTGTGTGCGTCTACTGCCTTGGTGTCGGCCGTGACACCTCATCCTGCAGTTTCTGTGTGGTCTGCCATCCCAAAGTCCTGGATGACCGTCTTGCACGCTTACAACTGGGGAGACCGGAGAAGAGGAATCATCCGGTGAAATCTAAAGAGGCTAGATGGGCAGTTTCCTCGGCTGCAGGATCTGCCAAGCAATTGGAACGCATGCAAGCATTCAAGGAAGAAGCGGCTCGTGCTGTAGGCTCTTCTTGGAGCTTCTTCATTCTGCTCAACCTGGGCTCCACCTTCTCGGGTTCTTTCAGGGAATTGTCAGTCTCTTCCCACCAAGGGGGAGGCACCGGCAAGCCCACACTCTTCTCGATCCCGTATTGAGGATAAGGATCCGAGCAAGTCTTCATCTTGACGAAGGCGCTCTTGGGACTGAGAGAGGTCTCAGTCCCAGGAGCACACGATCTCGACTTCGGTCAAGATCGCTTCTTTGGCCGCTGGCTTCTTGCACCCTCCGTTGGGCCAGCCGACCGTGGATGTGGTCGACAAGGTCGAAATAGTTATAGAGCCAATCGATCCCCTGTCTCCGACTCCGGTCACCGACTCTTTAGAGAGGACTTTGGTCCTTGTTTTCCCCGATGAGGAGACCCAGTCTGCTGGAGTCCCCATTGAGAATCCGGCCCCGAACTCCGGGAAGCCACCGGCCCCGCCGATGTCTCCCAACTGACCGACCAAGTCGACCTGCCCGATCTCGGTCGAGGTCTGGGACCCCCTTGTCCAACAAGCCGAGGAAGATCCACAAGCGCTGTAAAAAGAGGCAACGCCATTGGTTGTCCTCGTCCTCCTCGGATGAGGAGAGGCTTCAGTGGAAACTCCGGCGCTATGAGGACCTCATGTGGCAGCAGCTGATTCTGTCCAGGCACAAGCCTACCACGGCTTCCTCCCTAGCCATTACTTGGCTTTCACCTCCTAGGCCAAAGCAGACTCCTTTGGAGCCAACAAAATTGGTTCCCCAGCCCGCAGAGCCGACAAGACCACCTGTTTGGCCCATAATGGTCTCTCCACCTGTTGTGGTGGAACCACCACCCAAGCAGCCTGTGGGATGGGCTCCTTCCAAGGAAGACAGACCAGACACAGGGCTTCCCAGGCATTTGTCGTTCACGGTCACCCCAGACTGCCCCCGGCAAGTCGAAGGTGACACGGGTGGTAGGCCATTGTATCCGGATTCGGATGTCAACGGTCTTCATTCAGATCCAGGGGATGATGATTCGACCACTGGCCTAGAGACGGAGGAAGGTCCCTCGTCCTTTCAAGGGATCCTCCACCTCATCTCTGAGTCTACAGGGATGCCCCTGGAGCCTATCCAGAAAAAGGTGGAGTACCCTATCACCGACATCCTTAAGAGAGGGGATACCCCGACGGAGGCCTTACCTGTGGCCGAGGCCATTGTTGGACCTGCCTTAAACTTTGGTAGCGTCCTGCCTCTTGTCCAGCTGCATCTGCCTGCATGGCCTGCAAGTACACGGTGCCCATGGGGTCCCTTGCGGGGTTCACACAGCACCCTTCGGCCGAGAACCTGGTGACTGCCTCTGTGTTCAGGCTTACTGGCAGATCTTATTTCGAGAGGGCTCTTGCAGTAGGTAATTACAAATAGGACTGACGTCGGCAGGTGGCAGGACCCCAAGGAAACATTTCTAGCAAGTGGTCTCTGGCGAGGGACCGCCCCCACATCAGGAGACGTTGGTATAGCGGGGCAGTACCTCACGCCCACCTTCCAGTTCTTGCCCGCCGTTTGCTCATGCCAGCACCTTGCAGTAGTTCCTTGCTCGTCAAGCTCTATTGTCAATTTTTCACAGAGTATTTTCGTTTTTTTTTTTTTTTCCTATCATCCGTCAGGTATTCATTGGTGTATGTCGTCCCCTACACCCTCTGAGCACAAAAACAAGTGCGACTCGTGCGGCACCCAACTCCCGCACAAGGATGGCTGTTCTCTATGCGTTTTTTGCCTGGGCCCCGACCATCCGGTAGAGAAGTGCCAGCACTGCCTTAGTTTTAATGTGGCCACCCGGAGAAGGCGGCAGCAGTCCTTGGAGGCCCATATTTTGAAAAAGAAAATGAGCTCCATAGAGAAAGAATTGAAAAAGCTTTGGCAGGTATCACCTTCCCCTGAAGGCTATTGCAAGAAAAAGGATAAAGAAAAACACCGGAGGACAAGGGCTCTTCACCCACCGCGTCTTCCTCAGGAGTCGCCGTGCTAAAGGTAACTCCCGGAGGAACCGCTCCACGTCCGGCCATATGGGGCTTCACAAGGCGGTGTCATCCTCCGTCTGGCTGCGCTCGGGCCTTGGCACCTCCGGCTTTTGGAGGCCTCTGTTCCCGGTAAAGCCATGGTTTTGTGGCCTACTAGTGCGTAGCCTCCGATAAAGCTGGACGTCTGCTCCTCTGACACCCGTGCGGAGAAGGTTGGTGCGGCGCACAGCCCCTATTCCGCCCAACCAGGCTGCCCCTCCATCACGGCCTGCCTCCGGTGATGGGTCTGTTAAGTCAGACGCCGGCCCCTCCGGCGCCCGCCCGGATCATGCTGCTAAGCCGCATGTCGGTTCACCCGATGTCCACACAGCGGAAGAGCCGATGCCGGACCCTCCCACGTCCGTCGTTCCCAGCTCCCCGCAGCCTTCGCTGTCCTCCGGGGACCCTGGGTCTCCTCAGCCCGACCCCGAGGATTTTTCCCCTCCATCCCCGGGTGACGCTGAGGTTCCTATTCCACCTCCGTCAGACCGTTCACCCGCAGGTCCGACCGATCTGACGTCTGCTGCACGACGCCAGCTCCAGCACCTCGGCCGCCAGCTCAGATGCCGGTATTGCCGACTCTGGGCGACATCCCGCTCCTGGATGCCGCCTCGATGCCGGGCCCTCCAGGCCTTCTGCTCCAGATCCGCCCATGGGGCCTCTGGCCTGGCCATCTGCTCCGGCAGCCCCCCCCGTTCCCGTGTACCCGACCCAGTCGTATCCGGCGCCATCATACCCGGGACCGCAGTATCCGACGCCTCAGTACCTGGCGCTGACCTGTCCGACGCTGCTGTACCCGGCGCCTCAATACCTGACGCTGGGCTTCCCGCCGTCTGGTTATGGATACACGCCTTATGGGTATAGTCCATACCTGTATCTCCTCCCCCCCCCTCCTTCTCCACCGCCCCCCCAGCTGCCGGTGGATCTGCAGGAGACTGTGACCTCCTGGTGGGCTGAGGCCAAGGCTCGGCTCACCAGAGAGGTGGAGAGCCGTCTTCCGACGACTCTGCCGGTGCCAGTTCCCATACGTCCACGACGACAAACTCCCTCCCCACCTCCAGGCACCAGGGCTAAACCCTCTGTGTCCAGAGAGGGGCTGGACACGCTTCCCCGGGGGCTTCCCAAGGGGTCCGTTCCTCGCCTTTGTCGGGAGAGGGAGTCTACTTCTTTTTCATCATCTTCTTCCTCGGACACCTTGAATGCTTCTGACGGTTGTTTTGAACAAGATGACGAGCCACGCTCTCCCTCCAAGCCCCGGCCAAGGACTCCTCCAAAGTCTCCTCCGGAGGATCCTTCTTTCACGGAGTTGCTACGCAAGATCCAGGAAGTAAATAAGTGGCAATCCTTGGAGCCAGACCCCCAGCATAAAAAACTTGCTGAGCATCCAGATCTGCCCATGGCAGCTCCCACTTTGGTGCCACCCTGGATCGAGCCTCATGCCGACCTTATCACCACTATATGGAAACAGCCGTCGGCCTTAGCCCCACTTCCAAGGAAGTCGAACAGGCTATACCAGGCTCCCGAGGGTGTTGACTATTTAGACTCCAACCCTCAAACTGACTATGTTGTGATCAGCACTGCTCATGGCCGGTCAGCTCACCCCAAACACCTCGGCTTGTCTCTGCCTGACAAGGAATCCCGCCTTCTGGACCAGTATGGCAAGAAGATTTTCGCTTCTTCCGCTCTAGGTATTATTTTTCTTTTTTTTATACTTGCAATATTTCATAGATTACACGTTGATAAAACTTCAGCTCTGAAACCAGTGGAGCATTGACAAACGTAATTATTTACAAGTAAACTCTTAACTTAACTCGTCAGCTTCTAACTTTACCATTTTCTGTATCTTATTTGATATATACTTATACATTTATTTATATATTTAATTATTTATTTCATCAAGGGTTACATTTGAATACACTTTACTTAATCCCATCCAAACTAGAGAGATTACTAATCTCCCTAGTCTAAAGCTACCCCCTCTTATAGAGCGTTGGTTAACCAGTCAGGTCCCATCTTGTCCATTGATTCTGGTACACTGCAGTTCCGTCCTGCATGTTACGTGTTAATTGTTCCATTCTTTGTATCTGGCTTATTATATCTTTCCAGTCCAATATTGTGGGGGAATTAGGAAGTCTCCAGTTTTAAGTTATTGATTTATATGCTGCTACCAAGCAGATTGACCAAAGATATTTAGTATCCTTATTTTTAAGTGTTTCCGGGGGTATACCTAGTAATAAGTTCTGGGGGGACAAGGGTACCTAAATAGACAACACCCTTTCCATTACCGCAACAACTGCCTGCCAGAATGTTGTTAATATGGAGCACAGTAAAAAACATGAGCTTAGGAGGAATCCGTCTCCCCACATTGTCTCCAACATCCGAGGCCCCTGTTTTGCTTTGCTAATACCTTAGGCACCAAGTAGTACCTAGTACGCACCTGCCAGACATACTCCTTCTAGCTGGGTGATAAAGTGGTTGACCACGTGGACCGCCAAACCTTCAGCCATTCCTGCTGACCCATCGGGGAGCCCAAGTCTTTTTCCCATCTCCTTTTAATTACATCTGTGAGATGATTTTGGGAAGAATTTAAAAATTTATACAATAAAATTATAGCATGATCACTTTCAGTAACTGTCCAAATGTGGATGAAAGGAGAGGTATCTTCTCCCTGTTGTGACCTAGAATTTTGTGTTTTTGTCTGTAGATTAATCCAGTTCCTAATCTGGAGGTAGTAAATATAATCATTGGAAGTCCAATTATATTTTATTTTTGCTTCCGGAAAGGTCAACATGGTATTGTTTCGAAGTATTTGCCAAGGTGCTTCAAATCCGCGTGAGGCCTGGAGGGCATACCATTTATACTCACGTGCGAGAGGGAATATTGGATTACTTATAAACCAGTTATATTTCCAGTTATTATTATTATTAGCGAATCTTTTATAGGAGTATCCTTTCTTCCATCCCTCCAGGATGGAGCCTGTACTTTCCTTAAGGGATCCTTGAGTATTTCTCATCAGTTGAGGAGCAAAGAGGATTTCTGTCAGAGGGAAAAGCAAATGTCTGCTAAGGTCTATCTGCTTCCAGTGTGCAGTGTATTTTTTATTTCCCCATAACAGAGCTAAACGCATTTGGGAAGCACACCAGTAGTGTAGTAAGTTTGGAAGCCCAATGCCTGCTAACTCTTTGGGGAGCATTAACAGTTGAAATTCTAGTCGAGGTTTTTTCCCTTGCCAGAGAAAGTCTAAAAATATTTTTTGCCATCTATTTAAAAGCTGTGAAGATACCCCACATGGCACCGACTGAAACAAATAGAGTAATCTTGGTAGCGCGTTCATTTTAAGTGCTTGATTCCTAGCGTAAAAAGAAGTGGGTAATGTGGTCCACCTCTTTAAATCCAATCTCAAGGTTTTAATTAGGGGAGTGTAGTTGAACTTAAATAATAGTTTAAGATCGCTTGGGATGTTAACCCCCAGGTATCGTATTACTTGTACATCCCATTTAAAATGAAAGAGCTTTTGAATTTGGTCTCCGGGGGTGTAATTCAAAGTCAGTATGTCTGTTTTTGTTGTATTTAGTGTGTAACCTGCTAAGGAAGAAAACTGTTCCAGTATATGAACTAAGTGTGGGAGAGACTCATCCGGCTTTACCAAGTATATTAAAACATCATCTGCAAACAATGCTGTTTTATGCTCTGTGTTGGCGAGATGTATTCCAGGGAGTGCTAGGTCTTGATGAATTAAGTGGGCCAGTGGTTCTGTATAAAATGCAAATAAAAGAGGGGAGATAGGACATCCCTGCCTGGTTTCTCTATATAATGAAAAATTATGGGATAAATGGCCATTCTATCTAATATACGCCTGGGGGGATTGGTAAAATTTTAAAAATAGTGTCAATTAGTTGGGCTGGGATTTGGAAGGCTAATAAGCCTTGCTTTAAGAAAGTCCAGGACACTTTATCAAAAGCTTTTTCTGCATCTAGGCTAAGTAGTGCCACTGGGATTTTTTACTTTTGAGCATGTTCAATTAAATATACTGTTCTTCTGATATTGTCCTGGACTTGAAGTCCTCGAATAAATCCAGATTGATCCTGGTGTATAAGTGTTGGGGCAAATTTTGCTAGTCTATGAGCTATTATAGATGCCATAATTTTATAATCTGTATTAAGAATAGATATTGGGCGATAGGAACCAGGCAGGGAGGGATCCTTCCCGAGCTTTGGGATCACTGAAATTATAGCATATTGCCAAGAGGGCCGGATAGGGGTCTTAGGCAAAGTTATGTTCTTAAATAATCAATGGAGAAGTGGGGAAATTTCCTGTTTAAAGGTTTTGTAAAATTCCCCTGGTAGACCATCATTTCCCGGGCATTTATTAGTTTTAAGGTTACTTATTGTCTCCACCACCTCCTTAGATGTAATTGGAGCAACTAGTGACTCCATATTGGCAGTTGATAAAGTGGGGAAGTTTAATGATTCGAGATAAGTGCAAATCTGATCTACAGGGGGCTGTGGTTGGGGTGCTGCATAGAGGGTTGAATAATATTTCACAAATATTTCTGAAATAGCCGCTATAGTATGCTGAGGTGGATCTTTAAGGGAGGGTCTAAGGGAAGTAATGGCGGCCCTAGTTTGTTGCATTCTTAACCGCCAGCCAAAAGTTTTAGTGAGCGGGGGCCTCCCTCATAATATTTCTGTCGGAGGAACATCAGTTTTTGTTCTACATAATAATGTAGTAGTGAATTAAGTTCATTCTTTAGTTTCTTCAATTGATCAGGGACCCCTACTGTCGCTTATATGGTTTGCTGTTCCTCCAAGGCCTGTATCTGAGCAAACAGTGATTTTCTCTTCTGTTCTCTCTGCCTTTTCCTCTGTGCCGCTATGGCAATGAATTTTCTCGTACAAATTGCCTTAATCGTGTCCCAGAGTATAGAAATATAAATTCCCTGGGTATCGTTTTCTAGTATAGCTTGCTTGATTGTATCTTTAATTTCTAGAACAACCTCTTTATCCCTCAAGAGGGAGACATTGAGTCTCCAGACTGTGGATTTCTGAAAATGATCAATTTTAAAAGACAAAAACTGTGGAGCATGATCAGAAAGAATAAATTCATCCTGCCATATCTTTTGTAACATAAAAGCATGTTCCTTTGTCATAAGCTGGAAATACCACTTCTCTCAGTGCAGTTTAACCCCTGCAAAGTATACATATTTTTAAATCAAGGATGGAAATGAGAAAGAAAAAGCGTGGCCTACTGGGATTTGAGCTTCTGATCTCTGGTATGCCGTTCCAGCATTCTAACCATTACGCTACATGCTCACTGGTCAGAGCATCTGAGGAATTTCCTTACAGCCACACACACTCCTTTCTCTAGTGTTGCGCAATTATGCAACCAGGAACCAATGTTAGAAATACCACTTCTCTCAGTGCAGTTTAACCCCTGCAAGGTATACATATTTTTAAATCAAGGATGGAAATGAGAAAGGAAAAGTGTGGCCTACTGGGATTTGAACCTCAGATCTCTTGGGTTACACATCTGAGGAAGGAAGGAATGATCACAGGCCCCCTCTACCCCTACCACCTGTCAGCAGTCCCTCCAATTACCCCATCTATCAGGTCAGTTCCACCCCCCCCCATCTCTCTCTTGGTATGGAACATAAATCCTGCCATCCCTCCCTTACTTCGCCTCCCCATCCTTTATTACTCCCTAGCCGAGACACCAGGGCAAGATTCAGGACAGAGCCCCCACACAAATCTAGAGCCCGTTTCTGCCCTGTTCCATTACATGCTTTCACCCTCCATCTAGGAAAGCCCGCGTGCGCCAACGGTCTCCCACAGACCCCAGCGGGAGGGGCTAGGCCGCCTTTTCTCACGCCAGGCCCGCTCCCCCAATGCTCAAATCCGGGAAGCCACCAGCTGCATTAACTGAGCAGCATTTAAGCAAAAGGGTGAAAAACAGTTAACGTCCTGCTTAATCCACAAGTATCCACGATAAACCCTTGAAGCTTCTGCCTTCTTCCATCGTCAATGTTCCGCCATTCATTTATTTATTTCTGTCCCCCCAGAACATTATATGCCCCGTTCTTTAACTCGGAACTTTAAAAAAGGTGGCCAGCAAACAAAACAAAGCAAAGCTCACCCAGTCTCTCAACTTGGAGTAATAAAACAGTTAAACAGCATAAACTAGTGTTCGCTCTGTCTATGGAGCTAGTACCAGCACCTTGCCTCTTCCATGCTGTTCACCCCATCTTCTTGCACAGGGTCTTAATGAATTCTTCAGCTTTCTCCAACTCCCAAAAGGAAAAGGTCATTCCCTCATGCTCTATTTTAAGTGTGGCCGGGTATATCAGGAAATTCTCCACTTGTAGGCTTCTCAGCTGGGCCATCACCGCACTGAACCACTTCCTCTTCGCTAGTAGCCATGCAGAGTAGTCCAGTGAGATATACAGCCAATTTCCTACATAAGTTAAGGAACCTTTTGCTGTGTAGGCCCTCAGGATAGCTTCTCTGTCTTGGAAATAGTGGAAGCATTATGATTTGCGGGGTTGGCCATAACGACGCAGCATCCTGGCGTGATGGGCACCATCAACTTCATTTTCCCCTTTGCAAGCTGCATCTCTAGCAACTCGGGCAGAACCCTTCCACAGAAGTCAGGAGCTCCTTCTCCTTCACTCCCTTCCGGCAAGCCTCTCGGGCTCAAATTCAGGCACTGATGGTAGTTTTCTTGATAATCATGAGCTTCTTTCAGCTCCTCTAGTTCCTTCTGTTATTCTGCCATTTGACTGAAGCAGACAGCAGCTCGTCCTCCAAACGAGAGACCCACTCCTCCACCTCTGGCATCCGGTTGCAGTATTGTCTGTTGCTCCTGGACTTCCTGCAAACGCGAGTCCAGCTTGCCCTCTAACTTGACCAACCTTGGCTCCAATGCCGCTGTTACTTGTCCAGTCAGCTCCCGTCCTAGCGTGGTAACCTTTGTGGCCAACATGGACACCAGGCCTGTATTTTCTCCCACGTTACTAGCTACTGATTTTTTTTTTTTTTTTTTTACAGTTTTCCCTGCAAGACGCTGACTCTTACCGGTATTGGGGGTTGGGTATTCCTCCATGATGCTTCCCAGTGCCGTGTATTTTTATACGGACCCTGCCCAAAGGTATTTATTACTTTTATTTTTAATTATTTTACAGTGACCAGAGCTGAGCAACTAGAAACGCGTCTACCTTGTTAGCTGCTCATTAGCGTCCCTCCCAGTGTTCATTTTAGCCTTGGAGTTCGTTGTCTGGTGGATTTTGTCGATGGGTGCCATTTTCTTGGTGATTGGACATTAATAGCACCTCAGTGCTCTGAGAGGATTCTCTCCTTGTCAACGGCAGTGCTGTTTTTTCTCCCGTTGACGGCTGGCTCCCTGACTCTTTTTTTTTTTTTTTTTTTTTAGCCGCTCATCGATGGTGGGACTGCAACTCTTAATTCAGCCGTACATTGACATGTGCGGCAGTTCAGCAGGAGTGCTGCTCAGGATGTAACCGAGCTTCTCGCTCATGCTGCAGGTTCCCCCTCCCCCCAGCACTGAGGGAGCAAGAATTAACTAATGAGGTACAAGGCAGCAGTTTAAACAGCTCAGCTTTTTGCCCTTAAAGGGCAGCAGCAGTGTTCCATCGGAGCTTCAGCATCCTGTTTTTTATCAGGAATCCTCGGGGGGGGGTACGCTGAATCAAAGGGGATTGGAGCCATTTTCAGTCATGGCCTCAGACAAGCCTGTCAGGGGCAGAAAATGCCAGCATTGCAAATCTCCTCTTCTAATCACCTTTGCAGGTTCGCTGTGACTAAAATGTGAGAAGGCAGTGTCTGCAACTGGGGAGGATATGGCGGAGATCTCCCATGCCTCGGTTCAGACTGATGGCCAGCAGACAGACAGGTCTGAGCGAGTAGTAGCAACTAGGTCTAAGAGAACACCGGCCACCAGGGAGACCCAGCAGTCCGCAACCCCCTCTTTGGCCCCAGACCTCATAGACAAGTTAAATAGGGCTTTTGTCTGGACCCTTGCTTTGACTGGCAACCTTTGGGGTCACCAGATAGGCGACCTCACAAGAAGGTGAAAAGAAAGAGGACCCTGTCCCTGTCCTCATCTGAAGAGGGACAGCTGTCCTCACATCACTTGGATAAAAGAAAGAAATCTCGATACAGGAGCAGGTTCTCGGACGAGGAGGATCAGCATTCCTCATGCCACAAGAGGAAGAAAATATCTCTGAGCAGATCTAGGAGCACCCACAAGGGGAAGCGTTGCAGTGACCGTTCCCTGGGCTCCTCAGACTCCAGTTTTTCTTCAGAAGAGGGGGAGCTAGTGGACTCTTCCTAAGACTCTGATGACTCACCGTCCAGAAACTGACTTGGAGGACCTAGATTTTTTTCATTAAGAATGTCATACCTGAAATTCATCTTGATTCTTCCCCAGTGGCTCCAACACAGCTGAAATGGGTATTTCACCTGGCACCTGCCACCAAACTGGCCACAGCCTTCCCATTTTCTCCAGCCATGGAGGACTTGCTAAAGGAGGAATGGCAGGGTCCAAAACGCACATATTCAGTGCCACAGCGGATCTCTAAGCTCCTCAAGTTTGACAAGAAACAATCTGAAAAGTTCACTCAGGGACCCAGTGGACAGGAAAGTGGATGCCTCACTCAAGAAGGTCTTCCAAGCATTAGCAACGTCTCTCAAGGCGGCAACTGCCAATCTTTTTTTTGGCCCAAGCCTCTCTGTCCTGGGCCTGAGATTTAGCTTTTCAATTCACTGAGGACCCAGGAAAGAACAAGGATATTATTCATCAGCTGCGATTAATGGGTTTGGTATCTGTTTATGCAGCAGATGTATCAAAGGAGGTGGTCGGGTGTGCTGCATGGACCATGTTTTATCAAACTTCGGCTCGCCGTAACCTCTGGCTTTGGGCCTGACAAGCAGACGCCACTTCAGAGCTTTTGGTAAACACCCCCATAAAGGTAATCTCCTAATTGGTTCAGCTCTGAAGGAGGCGGTGAAGGAATCTGGGGAGACTGCTACGGTGCATATGCCCCAGTCACGTGGCAAGGACAAATCATGGCCCTCAGGCCCCAGAAGCAGTTTTCGTAACCGATGTTACAACAAGGGTCAAAACTAATTTCTCTGGAAAGAGAACCTGGTTCTCCTCGCGTAACCATCATAACTTTAGAGGAGGTGGATCCAGTGGTGGTGGTGGCACCAGAGACACCGCAAACAGCAACAAGAAGTCACAATGAAGCTGTCTGGGCCCATCCTCGAGTAGGGGGTAGACTTTCATTTTTCTTGAGGAATGGGTACAAACCACGTCAGACAGATGGGTCTTTTTATTTATTTAGTTAGTTTTTGTTGACCGGGTAAGTGCGCTAGATATATTCTGTCTTATTTTCAAGCACGACCTGGGGGAGGGGGATACAGATGAATGCCAACTGACCTTGAAGCAGATTAAGCTGTTGGTATTTTTAGTGAATGGGGGGAAATTTGGCCAGAGCACTTGGGAAATTCCCCTGTTCTTTTCGAGAAGTGCCATGGGATCTTTAACAGCCACCTGAACTACCACCAGAACAGGCAGATGGGACCTCGGTTTGACGTCTCGTCTAGAAGATGTCTTAGACATCATGAGCAAAGGTTACCTAATAGAATTTGAATCCAAGCCCCCACTACCCCTTGCGGTGCCCTCCCCTGTCTCTGACAGCCCGTCCAAAGACAGGCTATGTTACAGGCCATTACAGACCTTCTAAGCTGGGGCTATCGAAGCAAGTTCCCCCCACAGAGATCAATCCGGGGGGGGGGGTCTACTCCCTATTCTTCATCGTGCCAAAACGCACAGGGGGATTCAGGCCAGTCCTGCACCTCAAATTCTTGAATCATTTTGTCCGCAGCAGACCCTTCAAGATGGAAACCTTATCAATCATCAGGGAGTTGCAACAAGGGAATTTTCTGGCATCCATCGATCTGCAAGATACCTATTTCCATATTCCCATCCAGGAACTACACAGGCAATATCTCTGGTTCAAGGTGGGGAAGCAGCACTTCCAATTCAAAACACTGCCAGTCGGGCTTTCTTTAACCCCAGGGACATTCTCCAAGGTGCTAGTAGTGGTCATAGGTCACCTTCGGAACTGAGGGATACAACTTTTCCCTTACTTGGACGATATTCTCATCAAGGCCTCGCAGCTCGACCGAGCCGTACAAGCAGTGACGGCGGTAGTCCGTTGCCTGTCGGCACATGGATTTGTCATCAACTGGAGAAAGAGTTGCCTAACTCCAAGCCAGACCTTGAACCACCTGGAGGTAGACTTCATGACACAAGCCAACAAACTCTTTCCTCCGGAAGCGAAATTCGGGGATCTGCTGAAGCTCAAGAATTTTCATACAGCTCCTCAGCTGCCGGCTCGCTCCTTCATGCAGTTAATTGGGACTCTAGTATCGCTGGCAGATTCAGTCCCTTGGGCCCCAGTCCACATACGGCCCATTCAAGCATATTTGCTCAAGCTGTGGTCCGAGTCCAAACACAGCCAGCACCAACTGATCCAAATTTCTCGACAGCTAAAAACTTCCTTCCAGTGGTGGACTCAGAAGTCAAATGTCATGAGGGGCAGCAAGTTGGGCCATCCACACCAATTCTGAATCACAACCGATGCCAGCCTCGGTCGGGGGTGCTCACTTGCATCAGCTGTCAGTTCAGGGCAAGTGGTCGCTATTAGAAATGAGGTACAGCATAAATGTCTTGAGATGAGAGCGGTATGCCTATCCCTGGTACACTTTAAACGGCAAGTCTTCAATCGGGACGTACCGATTCTAACAGACAATCAAACAATGAGGGCATACATCAACCATCATGGCAGAACAAGCAGCTCAAAAATGCTACAGGAGTCGCTTCTTCTTCTCTTTCAGTGGGCCGAGCACCACCTGGCAAGCATAAGGTTAGTGTACATTCCAGGACAGGAAAATGTCACAGCAAACTGGCTTGCCAAGATATTCTACCAGGGGAATGGGAGCTGAATGACTGTACTTTCCACATCCTAACAGAGCAGTGGGGCAATCCTCAGATCTTTTCACCTGTTGGCAAAACTCCAAGATAAAGCAGTTCTGCTCCCTGGCGAAGGACGAACTAGCGGTGGCTCAGGACGCCTTTTCCCTAGATGAAGGTCAGTTCGGTCTCCTGTATGCCTTTCCTCCAGTACCGCTTCTATCCAGAGTCCTACTCAAAGTGGCTCTGGACTGGGCAGAATTTATTCTAGTCTGTGCCCTATGGCCTCGTCGCCCATGGTTTCCTGCTTCTCATTCATCTTTCAGAGCGACCTTCTCCATTAGGGTCCGGTGCTGCACCCCAATCTGAACAAGCTCTCCTTCTCGGCCTGGAGATGGAGCAGGAAACTTTCATAGAGCTAGGCTACACAGCCCCTGTAATTGAAATGCTGGTGAACTCGCATCACCCCTCTTCCTCTAAAGAGTATTACAGAATTTGGAGGAAATTCTTGTTCTGGCTCCAATCCAGACACATACAGAGCCAGCCAATATCATTGCCTGTACTACTGCAGTTTCTTCAGGATGGATTTGACAAAGGACTGCAACCAGCCACTTTACAGGTTCAGGCTTCCGTGCTGGGGGCGCTCTTGTTGGTGGATTCTGGAGACTCATTGGGTTCACATCCCCATGTCAGGAGGTTTCTAAGGGCAGCAGCATTAAAGTGCCCTCCAACCAAGCCAAGGGTACCATCTTGAACGCGTAATTTGGTTCTCAAAGCTTTGATCAGGGCTCCATTTGAGCCTCTCAAGGAGACATCCCTCATGCATCTTACAATGAAGGTTGCTTTTTTCATAGCTATTACTTCAGCCAGGAGAATCAGTGAGCTTAGGAGCCTTATCCATCAAAAGCCATATACTGTTTCATCAGGACTCTGTTGTGCTCCGAACAGATCCAGGTTTTTTACCAAAAGTTATGTCTGCATTCCATTGCAACCAGGATTTGATTCTGCCTTCCTTCTGCCCACACCCATAAAATGAAAAAGAAAGGGAATTTCACATGCTGGATCCAAGAAGAGCGGAGAAAATGTATATTAAACTAACAAATTCTATTCAAAAAACTTCAGTTTGTTCATCCTAACTACACTGGGATTTATTTAACTCCCAAAATTGATTAGCGTTTTGCTCATAAAAGTGCTAAAACATTGTGCAAATGCATAGCACTTGCCTCACTGTGTTTAACAAACATAACACTTCTTGAAAACCTATATAAATACTTTCTGTACAGTTAGCATTGTCCCAAGAAAAAAAAACTGCTAATCAATTATTTAAAATCCTGCTACAGGTCAAAATATGGATAAAAAAAGCTTTGAATGACTCTCTAGCCAGATGGATCCATTCTGTCATCACCACTGCTTATGATCAGGCTGGAGTAACCTTGCCTAGCCGAGTGAGTGCCCATTCTACCTGGGCTATGGCCACTTCGTGGGCAGACTTCAGAGAAGCATCTCCAGCAGACCTATGCAGGGCAGCCACTTGATCATCCATTTACACATTTACAAACTGGATGTGACGACCTCGGCGGAGGCGTCCTTTGGCCGCCGAGGTATTCAGGCTGTGGTGGACCCTTAAGGACACTTACATTCTTCCCACCTGGGATATCTGGGGATGTACTGCTTTTGTGTATCCGATTTGTATGGAAGCCCAGAGACCAGCTTAGGAGAGATGAAATGAAATTTAAATACCTTTACATTTTCTTTCTCCGACGTCTGGTCTCTGGGCTTCTGCTCCTCTCCCAGAATGTATATAGTTGGCCATGAATGGCTTAGTTTTCTTGTTTTTTTGTTTCCAAGTTCATGTAGTATTGCCACATTTGGACTGCTTTTGGAAGAACTGATGGAAACAGGAAGTGGAGGAGGGGCTGGATATCCCCAGCTGCAGAACTTCGCTCCTGCCTGCATATCTGCATCAGGAGGTACAGCCCATTTGTATGGAAGCCAGTAGACCAGCCATCAGAGAAAGAAAGTTTTCAGGTATTTCAGTTTCATTTTTTTTCGCCGATTATTCCTATGCTACAAGGCAGAGGCATAAAGCCTTTGATGGGGTAACACAAGCTCAGAGACACTGGGATTGTCTACAGACTGTCCTTCCCAGCACACTTGCAATTTGTCTGTCTGGACAAACAGTACTCTTTTACTGATGCAAGAGCAGCTGGGGTCTTTGCAGGAAAGTTGGCTACCGCAAATTCCAGAGTGGCCATTTCGTACAGAGAAGCAGACAAAGATGAGAATTAATATATATTGGAGGACTGGTTTGCATCTTTCTGCTAATGTTTTGGTAATTGTTTGTTGGGTTGTAATAAAGAAAGTACAATGGTTAAAATGGAATAGGCAGCCCAGCCTGGTGGCGCTGAGGGTTGAGGCGCTGGATGCCACAACTCAAGCCACACCGGGCGATCCGGGTTTGGGAACGAGCCCGGGATGTTGGGGGTCATTGGGGGAGGGAGAGGATTGAGCATCCGAGGACAGCTCTCCTCTCCCAGGACTGAGGGAGGGGGATACATGCTTGGTGCCTGACTGACCTCTGGCAGAAGCAGGAAGCATAGCAGGCACATGAGCGCACAGAGGGTTGGGAAGTGGCAGACGTTGGCGGAGACTCCTTGACGGCGGGGCATAGGCCACTCCTGCGACACTCCTGGGTAGACGAAGTGCCAGGCCCCGATCCCCAGTACCCCTACCTGCCCCGGTGATCGGTGTCCTGACGAGACTCAGGAATTCGAGGTGCTTGCCCCCCCCACCTCGTTCCCACCTGAGGGGTAAGCTAAGACTACATGGAGGATGGACCTCCATGGGATACAGGTAGGAGGTGGGGATTAGAACAGCCATAGGTGTCTCCCGAAGGGAGTTGAGTGCTGTAGGCGGGGAGGAGTATAAAACAGAAAGTAAAAAAAGAATGGAATAGGCATTCGCCTTAATCTGCTGTTGTCCTTTATCCGTTGTGCCATTTGGTCAGAATTTTGTGGTGGGGGCAGGTGGGAGAGGAGAATAATTACATTTCCAATTGTCTGATGAGGGCAGGAAGGAAAACAGAATGTTAAGTTTTAAGAATATTTAACTAAAAATTAAATACTGTACAGTCCAGGTTAAATTTAGTGTTTGCAATGAGGAACATGAAGGGTAAGGTGGCACTGGATACTCGAATGTTCAGGACTACATGTTGAGTACGTGCTCATGCTGGATCCCCAGTGTTCGTGGCGGTTGATGCTGGTGTAGTCACACTATGAGGAATGGTTTTGTATTTAGGTACAATCTTCGCATCTCAGCTTAGTGTACCTCAGCTATATTACTCAGCACAACATGCAAAAACATGGTTAATACCTCTCCTGCTTGTACTTGCATTTTAGTACGGAGGTATTCTGCGCTAAGTTTTAGTGGGCTTATACGTTTTTGCCAGATTTGGTTTAAGAAATTAAAAAGTTTAGACTCTCTAACTGCATGCTCAGTTAATATAATTCACATGTGGTGAAGGGGCAGATTAGCAGGATTAGAACAGAGGAGGAATGGGCATGAGACCCGGGGGAGCAGGTCGAGATACTGAATGAGTACTTTGCCTCAGTCTTTACCAGGAGAATGGGGGGGGGCTGCACCATGCATGGGAAGAGACTGTGTAACTGAGGAGGGGAGGGACCCCTACCGATCGGGTCTGGGAGAAGGGGGAGTCATCACTGGCAGGAGGGGGGAGGCAAAATAGGGGGCAGTGGAGGTGGAAATCATGGTAGAGAGGGTGAGGGAAGTCCTCGGGTCCCTTAGGATGGAGAAAGCACCAGGGCCAGATGAATTACACCCCAGGGTACTGAGGAAACTGGTGGATGTCCTGGTGGAGCTTTTCAGCATCTCTGACGGGGTGGGTGCCCCAGGGTTGGAGGGTGGCGCATATCGTGCCTATCCACAAGGGAGGATCAAGAGAGGAGGCAGGGAACTACAGGCCCGTTAGCCTGATATTGGTGGTGGGCAAGGTGATGGAGGGTATTATTAAGGAAGGGCTATGGGGGTACTGGAAAAGTCTGGTACTTGAACGATTGAAAAGCATGGCTTTGTCCCGGGGAAATCGTGTCAGAAAAACCTTGTGGAGTTCTACGATTGGGTGATGAGTTCCCTGGACCTGGGTAAGCTGGTGGACATCCTCTTTCTTGACTTCAGCAAGGCATTTGACTCTGTTCCTCATGGGGGGCCTGTTGGATAAGCTGGGGGAAATAGGGGTGGGGAAACAGATGATCAAATGGATAGGAAACTGGCTCTCTGAATGTACCCAGAGGGTCATAGTTTTGAGGGGGGATAGTCTCACCGCCAAGGAGGGTAATTAGCGGGGTCCCTCAGTTATTGGTCCCCTCCTGTTCAATGCCCATGTCTCTGACATAAGGAAGGGTATCAGGAGTGAAGTGAGTCTCTTTTCGGACGGCTCGAAACTGGGAGTGGTGATGGATGGGTGGATGAGAGGGTGGCCCTACAGGGGGGACCTAGATACCCTGGAGAGGTGGTCAAGGAAGTGGGGACTGAGGTGCAGTGCAGGGAAATGCAGGGTGCTACACCTGGGTGTCAGAAACCCGGACCAAGGGTATATCGGGGGGGGGGGGATGCTACAAGTCTCGATGGCTGAGAGGGTCTTGTGGGTGGTGGTGGATGTCAAGATGAACAGTTCTGAAACTTGTAGGAGGGCAGTGACCAAGGCCAACAGGATGCTGGGATGCATTGCTAGAGAGATTACCTCCAGACGGAGGGAAACGATACTCCTTCCGTATAACTGCTGGGTTAGGCCGCACCTTGAGTACTGTGTGCAGTGTTGGAGGCCACCACACTTAAAAAGGGACATTGCACTCCTGGAGAGGGTTCAGAGGAGGGCAGCCAAAATGATCTGGGTCTTGGGGGAAGGACCTATGGGAAGAGGCTCGAGGAGCTAAATATGTACACGTTGGAAGAGAGAAGGGACATGATAGAGGTCTTCAAGTACATGAAGGGGTAAATACCGGAGGCAGTCAGGGTGTTCAAGGAAGGAGGGGGGCGTCCAGAGGGCATGGGTGTAAGCTGGGGAGATGTGGGGAGGAGGAGGTGCTATGTCACTGAGAGGGTGGTGGGACCATGGAATGCGCTGCCTGGGGGACTAGTGGAGGCAGAGACTGTGGAGGGGTTGGGACAGGTATAGGGGATGGGTTGTGTAGGCAAAGTCCAATGTAAGGGGAATACCCTGGTCTGGAAATGGAGAATCCCAAGAGGACGGTGGGGATAGCAAGGTTGGCTCCCAGGGTGGAGGCTGACCAAACGAGCAGACACGAAAGACCACTAGGCCTACTGTACTGGTATTTTAGTATGTTAGTGTCCTATAGAAAAATACAGACTGCTAGCAGTAGAACAATTGACTTAACTATTCTACATGTTTAGTTTTTGGTGCATATTCCTAATAATGCACTGGCTGCAGTTCTGACCACAATGTAGTGTTAAGACACTATATATGTATAAATATAGATATAGATATACATGTATACATATATATAATAGATATATATATGTGTGTGTGTGTGTGTGTATATATATATATATATATATATATAGGATATGACATGGCCTGACTGAAGATATCATATTTATCTTCACGAGAGGCCAATGATATCTCATGAGTGGCGAAGCCACGAGTCACATTTCTTGATGTCATTGGCCTCGAGTGAAGATAAAGATATCTTCAGTCAGGCCATGTCATGTTCTGTTTATACAACTTATGTGCTGGTCCCCCAACATGACCCCCAGATATGTTTTGCCCCCACTCCCCGCAGAACTGACCACATCGGATACTTACAACAATACTGCACATAAGTTATAAGGCAGGACATTTTTTTTTTTTTTTGTTTTCATCTTTATCCCTCCTTACTGCCTCCGATGCCCCCTCCTTCCGTCCGCTCATGTCCCCGCGGTACCTACCTTAGGGATCTGCCCCTAGAGTGCCCATCCTCCTCTCCTCGCACATTGGGGTCTGTCCTGTAGGTGGTCCGGGTGGACTTTAGGGCGGACTTCATCTAGGGCTGCCGGAGGGTATTTCCGGTTTTTCTTCCCTGACGTCCCCAGCCCCCAGGACGCCTTGCTAGGGACGATGTCCCGAGTGGTAGCATGCTTACGCACGCAGACCTCATGCGCCGAGATGTCCTCCTCCCGGCTCCGAAAGCCGGGCCGCCTCCACCCTTTTCCTCTGCGGTAGCTTCCACCGGCTATGGAAGGAATGCAGAGCGCAATGCGCAGACACGCCGCTTCGCGCGCCTTGGTAACTCCACCCTGAGGGAGGAGAGCATCCGCTGGGACGCCGACCCTCCCTCCGCCGCCACTCGCCACCCGAGTCCGCTTCGAACCCGGTCGCCGGCGCGCGAGGCGTGGCGTTCTGCGCCACCGGGCCGGCTATAAGGCAGGAATAAAAATGCCTCCCCCCTTTCCTGCATTGGTCCTGTCATAATTGGTAAAGATATGATTATTAAAAATCCATTATTTGGTTGATTGTTATTTCCTGGTCTCACTGAGGAGTTTTAGTGTACATGTAGCTTGACCAAAAGGGTTTTCAGTGATATATAGCAAAACTACCAGCGCTTTACTTTCACTTTCAGAATCTTCGAGTTCCTCGCCTCTATTCGTTTTAACTGCAGCCTGTTTTTAGTTAGCAAGTCCAGGGAAATTAATAAAAAATGAATGCATTTGTATGATTTGAAGAGACAGTACTTTGCTTTAGATGGATGTTCAGGTACCCGCAGATAACGATGGAGCTGTACTCCGTGACACTACAAATGAAGGACATCGGAATTAAACTGTTTTAGCGAGACTAGGCGAAATGGCAGGATCAACCAGATAAGTTTATTTTTTAATTAAATATGGTTTTAAACTGGTGGCAGGGTCAACCAGATGTAAGAGTCGGTCGGTGGGGACGGGGTCAGGTCATTAAGAGGCAGAGCCTTATAACAGCTGTGTTTTTTGAGGGCCAATAGAATTTGTTACAGATTACGTACAGGAGTGTAAAGATATCATGATGACGCATAAGAGTGTAAAGATGATATGATGACGATAGGAACATGAAGATAACAGTGTTATCTTCTACTGGCTTCTACAGATATTACATTTTATACTGCAATGTATCCCAGTACATAAGTTGTGTGTATGTATGTATATATATATATATATATATATATATATGTATATATAGATATAGATATTATATGTATATATATATATATGTATGTAGATATATAACATTGAGATTCCCTCCACTGTGGAATAATCAGAAATGTAGTCTAAACACCCTGTCTCAAGTAGTAGCGAACTATATTGATTAATGTTATGCCATTTCACGTAAGCATGTAAGGTATATACAAACATCCGAAATTTGCCAGCAGATAAAGGCCTAGAGGTCTATCAAGTCTGCTCGAATGTGCAACTAGCACCCCCTTATTCTGCAGCTGCCCCTCCCTTCCCCTTCATTGACCCTCCCCCTTGTCCTGTCCCATGACCTTTTGAAGCAGTCCACTGTTCTGCTGGATGCCACTTCGGCAGGTAACGCATTCCACCCAACCACCACCCTCTCTGTGAAAAAACAAAAACAAAAAAAGTGTCTCCTTATCTCCCTCCTGAACCTTCTCCCTCCAGTCTCATATCATGGCCCCTAGTGTCCCCCACCCCTTACTTTGAACAGCCCGCCTGTACCTGTCTTGTTTATTCCTTTCAATTCTACTTAAAGGTTTCAGTCTTGTCCCCATCCTCCTCTCCTCCAGCGAGTACATGTTCAACTCCCTCAGCCTCCTCCTCGTAAGTCCCCAGCCCCTTGATCATCTTTGTTGTCCTGCTCTGCACCCCCTCCAGTAACTTAATGTCCCTCTTCAGATACGGGCGCCAGTACTGCACGCAGTACTCCAGGTGCGGTCTCAATAATGACCTATACAGTGGCAGAATCACCTCCTCCCTCCTCGAAGATATACCCTTGCAATACAACCCAGCATTTTGTTGGCCTTTTGCAGCTGCCTTCCTACATTGTGCCGAGTTGTTCATTGACCCATATGTATGCTATAAAATGGTATATGCAATAAAAATAAAAGAAAGGGCTGCTTGCTTGATAACACAGTGTGTAGCTTACAATAATCAAGAACTCCAGGAAAAGGAATCTGTTACAGGTGTGGAAAATGTCAAGAGGAATGGGCCACAGCTTTATTATTTTTAGCTCTGCTAATGCCGCCTTCAGGGATGCACAGGGTATAAAAGATCCCACCAGTGCCCTAAAAAGGCTGTAGCATGTCCAGATCATGAAGTTAAAAGCTAGCACCAGTGCTTTTCTTTCCATGTTAGCCCTCTTAGGCTGCGACAGGCCTTACGGGAAGTGCTGAATCTGCAGAACACAGCACCAGAGTACACTACTTTGCTGTCATTAGTCATTACTGTAAGTTGAACAGGGTGTGTATGAAATTCAGCAAACTTCCTGCATGATCTCTCAGCGGTGTCTTTGTTAAATAGCTATGGTGCTTCGGAACATTTTGTACTCTGCTGCCTGGAAGTTGTATAGCTAGTTGACTTGTCCCTTTATATTTCAACAGTTTGCTGTGAAATCTCTGTATTGGATATTGAGGATCAGTAAGCAAGTATTGACAAAAACAGGACAGTACCAGCCCCATAAAAATATTTTTGGAGCCCTACCTCCCACCAGCGAGTATAAAATAACCAGTAGCACCTACAAAAGACTCTGTTATAAATATTTTATATTGGTCCCGCTAAGCATCCATATTTTGTCCATGCTGCCCCACTTTCCTCTTGCTGGCACCAAGATCATGGAACTGAATAATGTAATTTGTCTCTGCTCCTCTTAGGGACATTAATACCAAGATGAGAATTTTTTGAGTAATGGGGCCCTGTCCCTTCTTTATTTTGTCCCCCAAGCTGGAGAGGGAATCTGTGGCAGATTCTACTGTTGTCAGTGCCAGTTTCAAGTGGACAAGCAATGGACAAATAGAAAGCTGCAGTTTAGTCTGGGGGGAAAAATATATATATTTTAAAAGCTGACCTCAGCCGGCCTGCCAGCGCAGCAGTAGGATTTCTGTTTGCGAGGCTGATGATCCGGGTTCGGAATGGACCTGGGAGTTTGAGGGCAGGGGGAGGAAGGATCGAGCATCCTGGGGACTGCTCTTCTTCTCTGGGGAGGTGTCGGCGCTTTACAGACCCTGGCGGAGGCTGGGGTACACTGTGGCTGGCGCCAGCCACCTTGGGGGTTGACGCTGGATATCATTGTATGTCCCTGCACCTAGGGTTCCAGCAAGCATCGAAAAAGTGGCCTCTGGCATGATGATCTGCTCTGCTGCCATCTCCATTGCCTTACGTCCGCTCCCATGGCCCGACCCGGGGTGGGTGGGGTGGGATATGCTGGTGCTTTCCCACAGTGTCCATTGGGGAGCCCTCCGGTGGTCTCACCTCGGGGAGCTTTAGAGCATGAGGGGAGCGATAGGCAGAGACACGTCTGACCTCAAATACTGAGGATTGGGGGACCCTGGACCAAAAAGAAAATGTTGACCTTAGAGGTAGTGGGTCTCTGACGTGCGCGGGTCCTACTGTAATCAAGATTCTCTGCACCCCTGGTCATGGCCCTGGAAAAAAAAAATTTGATCAAACTATCTGACCCCTCTTATTTTAGACGCTGCTGCTACTGCTATTGGTGTGCTCTAAATAAAAAATCATATGTGGAAAGTGCTGTATTAAGAGGCTTTTTTAGACACCCAAGGTGAGTAATATTCATAAACCTCAAGAGCAGAAAGCCTAAGGTTTATGTAGACATTACACACAAGCTGTGTTTAAATAAATAAATAAATAAAAAAAAAATGTGAAACCACTTCCTCTGTTTTATTTTTTGTAATTACTGGTTTGAGTGGTTGAGTGCAGATTCCTTGCCCGAAAGGAAGCCGCTGTTGTTGGTTATAGAATTTTGGTTTTTGTTAACCATCCTGTACACCAGACAAGAAATGGGTCTATTTTCAGGCATGACCTGAGAGTTAAAAAAGAAGGGTCCCCTTAGCCTTTTGTTCAGTTTACCTGTGTAGTGTGTAGGCATGAACAGTGATTGCCTCTGTTGTTCTCTCCTGATTTTATCAGGATTTAAATGTAAGTGAAGTTACTTAAATCTGATGTGGAAACCTGCGTGACTCCATTGCAATGGTCATGACCCAGCTAATGTAAGGCATCCTGGAATTTTATGATGTTTTATTGTTAGTCTGCAGTAGTTACACTATATCAGTCAGTGCTATTACTGTCCTCTGCAGTCCCTGTGTTCCCGTCTAATGGTGACCATGAAACTTTTCAAGGTGTAGTAAGTGCCATGCTGTTTTTGGTAGTCCAAAGTATATCCAACTTAGAAAAAATAATGTATATCGATGATAAAGGGACTTCACAAGACATTCAACAGAACTGACTGAGATTATGACTTCTGCTGACTTGTGCAGGTATGCATCATCAACTCTCATGATGCCTTGCATGAGTGGGGTCATGAATTTCGCAGTGGAGTAAGAACAGGTTTTCACACCTAGGCAGAACAGAGTGAACAATGTCATTTATATTTAAATTAGGATTAAATTGTGGGGTGCAAGAGAGGGAATCATTGTTCTTGTTTACAAACTACACAGGTAAACCGAAAACGGGTCGAGGGGACTTTAAGTATAGGCAGTCTATGATGGACAGGAGTAGAATGCAGATGTATAGCACAATCACAAATTAAAACACAGTATGATTTCTATAATTACAAATTATTTATAAGTATACCAAATATACAGGGTCTAGAAGTTGATTGATTGAATAAATTAGCTTAGAGAGGCCAGGTCATAGATGTGAATTAGTCACATACATTAGTTTTCATGTAGTATAATATTCTTTAACTCCCATTTATAAACCATTTTTGAATAGGATGCAACAGATTTTGATTGGGAGGGAGTTTAAGTATTTTGGGGCAAAAAAGGAAAACGTGAACTCCCCAGTTTTTGTGTAGCATTTTGAGATTGGCTTTCATGCCTGAACTTGTGACCTCCGGGTAAAGGTTATGTCCCACCTTCTCAGACTGGATTTGGAAGTGTCGAAATACGGTGCGATGCCATAGCTTTACTTGGGCAGTAGGATGTCATGTGCTATTGCCATATGAGCTTTAGGGTTTAGATTTTTATTTTAATTTTTGTTGAATATTTAGGTATGGGAACACACAGTATGACCTGCCCTTAAACAAAGTGCATGAACAATACATATATAGAAGACAAAAGTTCTGTACAATAATTATTGCCATATCCCTACAATAATAATAAAAAAAAAATGCTGTGGAATCTGGTCAAGTGGCTACATAAGCATTAAGCCATGACAAAGGAGGGTTCTACTGGGGAATTGATGCCTGGTTTGGGGAAGGGGGCACAAGGCCACTCAACCAGGGATTCATTCCTCAGAACCCTCCTTTGGAGTGGCTTAATGTGCTTGTAACATGGCAAATATGGCAGAAATGAGCAGATGTGTTTGTACTATTAACTTGTAATGCAAAAAAGACACACGCACACACAGTTATATTTCTCTTCGTTAGCAGTGAATTGATAGTACACATTCTGCTGAACGTGGCCTGTTTTACATATATTGTGGGTGTAGGAAGGCATTACCTTGCTTACAACATTTTGATGTAAGTGCATGGTATTATTGCCAAATATAGATTTATATTTTTTACCATTAAGGTACTCTTTCTCCTAACTTACTGTCTGGATTAGTGCTAGATACTTCAGTTTTCACCTGTGTGCATTACAAGATATGGGTTACATTGCATGGTGGGACCATGCTAGCGTACATTTTCATGTTTTGTTCTTGCAGTTCCTTGGGCAGGCCAACAGATGGCTGTAATTGCTGATAATTAATATTGTGAATAGAAACTGAATGATTTTCAACCAGTAATTCTATACATATTAATTTTACATTTACTAATATGGTACATTTTCTTCTAATTTACTGTCAGAACTGGTGCTTTGAACTTAGATTTGCGTCTGCATGTATTACAAGATATGGGTTGCACTGCATAATGTGTGACCGTGCTAGGGTACATTTTCATGTTTTGTTCCTACAGTTCCCTTGGCGGGCCAACAGATGGCTGTGAAACAATGCTAGTAGCGCAGCACTGTTTTACAGCCATCTGTTGGGCTGCCATGGGAACTGCACTTGAACAGAGAATTTACTCTGATTCACGAAGAGCAACAGGGCATTACCAGGGAATTAATGTCTGGTTGCTCCTTGGTCAGCAGTTGCTATTGCTCCAATGAAAAGTGCTTGTCTAAGATTTATTGCCATGTTACAATGTAGAAATATGAAGCTTGCACTTCAGAGTGATCACTAAGTAAGCATTAATCACCGATGAAGGTGGCATCTAATGGAGAGTTAATGCATGATTGGGACCATTGTGGCACGAGGCCGGAGGCCGAGTGCGTACAACGGTCCACCAATGCATCAGCTCCCCATTAGATTCCACCTTCAGAGGGGATTAATGTGCTTGTAACATGGCTTGTGCAATGCAAGTTTCATGTGGATATTGTTTGACTTCTTATGATAGACAGACCAGCAGTATGAATTTTGTAACTTACTGATTTCTACTTTAGATGTCCTTGTTTATAAGTCTGTGTCTATGTGCCACAATGCGCGTGCACATTGTACTGCAGACATCCACTTACATAGTGTCTAGCAACTTTTTACACATTGCCACTTCGCTTTATCTTCCAAGATACAGATAACATTATTATTGTCGGTTACAGCTGTCCCACTTCTGTTTGGCTGTTCTACTCGTCTGCATGCTTTTGTTGCTGATATTGCTGCCAGGGTGCATTGTGGAACCTATTTCTTTACTGCATACTTTACTGTACCTCAGGACTACGAGACTTTTCTTGCCTCAGTCTGCAGAGCTGCGCTGATCTTTCCGACCAATAGGTGGCACTTGTACAGCTGCACACCACTTCTGCTGGTTTTCTACACGCCCTGTTGAGTGCTGCTGTACTTCTGCTCTGCGATTCTGATGCCACTGTTGCTCTATCGCGTGCGTTTCTGTACTCCTAACACAGCACTTTAATGTTGCAAAACCATTTATTTTGCTCCCATTGCTCCCCGCACTCGAACTCGCTTGGACGGCTGCCTCACACACTGCATTTAGCACCAATAGGTGGCGGTGTTCACACATCTGGAGACTTCAGCTCGATTCCTATATCGTCTATTCCTTCATTTCACTGCGTGCCACTGTTTTCCGACTTGTCTACTAGCATTTGGGTGGGTGCTATCTATGACTGTTCCTCACCTTTGTGTGATGTGTCCGCGCGACCACTCTTCATTCACCGTACCACAGACCGCTATACTACCTGCTTCCCACTCCTATTCACTTTCACTATCTCTTTTACTAGCGCCACCTATTGGTCAGATTTCCCACAGTATCTCCCCTGCTTACTTCTTCAGATGCATGCTCCGCATTTCAGGCTTTCGTCACAATCGACCACTGCTCCTATGCGTCTTCTGCCCGCTTCCGATTGCCAACACGGGATTATCGTGCCATAATGCCGTGTTGCTCCTGTACTACGTGACGGCTTCTGTCCTATCCGCGTTCCTCCTCAGTGTTCACATTTGTGCCATGTTACAAGTAAGTAATAAGATACAGCAGGAGGTTGGTTGTCTGGGGTTAATGCATGCCCACTTGCAATAATTGATTGCCTTTAGCACCTGGAAGTGCATAACCTCAGACAACAAATGCCCTGTAGTCTTACTGCGCTAATAAAGTAGGACTCTTGGGGGGAGGGGGGTGTAACAGTTGGAAAATAACATAAAATTCCATGTTTCTGTGTTTCATTCTCCACTATGTGGCACAGTAGTGTGTAGGGGTCCTAAATATTTTTGTGTTAAAGGAGAGCCTTTTCTTTTCCTTTTTTTTTTTTTTTTTTTTAACATTTGTTGCACAGTCAGGTACTGCCTTTCATGTTTTAAATGTGTGTGTTTTTTTTTTTTTTGGCTGTTGATAGAAGCAAGCAAGAGGGTAAGCCCACATTTGCCTCACAGTAAGAAATTACGATTCTGGTAACACAGCACATAGAATTTTTCAGCAGAAAATGACTGCTGGTCCCACCCAGTGTGTCAAGGTGTTCCCTGCCTAATCTGTCTTCTCAGACCCCGACTGGTCTCCAATGACCCTCCTGCCTCGTTGCCTATTTATTAATATACTCCTGTGTTTGTCTCACACACGCTTGAAGCTTTCAACTGTTTTAGCCTCCATCACTTCTGCTGGTAGTCTTTTCCAGGCATCTACCACCCTTTTCTGAAATTACTGTTTTACCTCCTGTTCCCCAGCCCGCCACCCCCAACCCATCAGGCAGACATTAGACATCCCACTGCCTGCTACCCTGCCCAGAATGGACCCCCGAGCCCCATGGAGCTGCGGTTATACCCCCCAGGCGGGCACGAGTCAGGGGCATGGACACCTCGTAACTTACATTTAGTCTGTCTTGGGTTGGGCGGGCATGGGCATGTCTCAGTTCCCCATCTTCCCAGCAGTGGCAGGCTCTTTTCCCATTTTCACCCTCCCTGTACAGCGTGCAACTCCCCTGATGTCATAGTGCAAGGTGCCGATGTTCACACTGTACAGCGGCTGCCCACAGGGATAGAAATTAATTTTTTGCGGTACCTCCACTAAGGTGCATGTGGCGACAAGTTACACGCCCCACAGTCAGGTTACCTACACCAGATAGACAAAAATGATAAAAATTGAAAAAAATATACTGAATTTTGAAATAACAGTATATGGAACAACTGTAATATTAGATTGGAAAATAAACAGCAACTGCCCTTTTCCCTCTGCTTGGGCTGCAGCAAATCTGACAGTGAAAGGTAGTCTTTGCATGGGTTATTTTTAGATCACACACTCACACAAGTATTTATTTTTATTTTTTTGTGATTTCCAGGCTTTTCTCCCACCATGCTTTAGACATAGAAGAAACTGAACTGGTACTACTGGACTGGAGGCAACAGTGCTTTGCTTAATTGTTTTTTGTCAAGTATCTGCTGGCCTGGGACTAACTGACCCACACATACTCTGTGAGGGATTTGACTGCTGCAGCTCCTGCTAATATATATTAAAGAGCTTTGTTCACATACTGCCCCCACAAAGAAAAGCAAAGAAACACCAGGTCCATCAAAGTATTTTTTTTTTTTCCACACAAAAATCGGGGATCAAAATGTGGCAAAGTTGTGGTAAAAGCTAACCGCAAATCCCACTAGCACATATTCTAAGACAGTAAAGTCCTCCTTAGTTTTTTTAGCTATTAATATATTCAACAAAAAGCAACTGTGGTACTGCTCTCTCTGTTTAATAGTATGGTACTGAACCACAGAACTGAAAATGTCCTTGCTTGGGGTGGAGTGGTGAAGCCCTGATTTACTTTGGTTCTGCCACTGTTAATTTCCTGATACACAAGTATTTTTTTTTTCCTTAAATTGCAACCTTTAGCTTGTTAAACACATCTTCCTGCCTACAAACATCTAAAACGGTTTTTTTGTTGGCCCACAAAAATAAAACTCTATTTAGTCATGGGGCTTCCTGCCTAGCGACTGCACTTCATAAAAGTCTCTTAAAACTGTGTAGTTACAGTGGATGCGCATGCCTATGTGTACCTTATTGTACCACATGTGGGACAACAGAGTTAACATAGCATGCTACCAGATGCCAGTCAAGCCAGATTAGGATCCGTCTTAGTTGAGCAGCTCCCCAAGTGACTGTCCAACCCCCCACCCCATTGGCACAACTCCCATCTCCAATTACTTGCTTTTCAGTGCTGCAGCCCGCCCACCCCAGTACAGTGCCAATGTCACACCCAGCCCCTTCATACCAATCACCAAAAGCATCCCAGCAGGTCGTTAATATTGATAGTGCCACTGCCAGCCCAGCCTACTTTCCATGATGCGACTTCTGTTCTGATAAGTTCTGCTGTTACAACGCATCCCGCCTCCTTCTTTGTGGCACTCCTCCAGGCTCCGGCTTATGTTGCAGCTGCTATTCAGGAGGAGCGCTGTCTGACGCCACTGCTGACTTCATAGATACATAGACTGTGTCGGCAGATAAGGGCCTATGGCCCACCCAGTCTGCCCATTTGAGCTTGTAAGTTCAGTTTGTTTTCCTAGAAGTCTGTTGCCCCTTACCCCTGACCTCCAGAATTCCTTTATGTCTATCCCATGCATTCTTAAATCCTGTGATTGTTTCAGCCCCCACCACTTCCTCTGGCAGGGTGTTCCACTTGTCCACCACCCGTTCTGTGAAGAAATTCTTTCTCATGTTTCCTCTGAATCGCCCTCCTCCAACTTCATCCCATGCCCCTAGTCCTGGAACATCTTTTCGCTTAAAATAGTGTGTTTTCCTGCACCCTGTTCCTCCCTGTAAGATACTTGTATGTCTCTGTCATATCCCCTCTCTCCTCCTCTCCTCCAGGGAGTACATGTTCAGTTCCTTCAGCCTGTCTTCATAGGACTTGTGATGCAATCCATGCACCATCTTTGTTGCCCTCCTCTGAACCTTCTCTACCCTGTCTATGTCCTTACGTAGGTATGGTCTCCAGAACTGTACACTGTACTCCAGGTGGGGCCTCACTAGTGTCTTGTATAGCGGAATTATGACCTCCCTTTTCCTGCTGGTGATGCCCCTGCCTATACATCCCAGCATCCTATTTGCTTTACCTGCTGCCTTGTCACACTGTTTCAAACAACATGAAGTCTTGCTATATTATGACAATTGCAGTTTGTCCCACCATTAGAACTGCTCCGGAGGTGAAATAGTTAACTCCATTCCATGAATGGAACTTTGAGCACGAGCTCTAAAATAGAAGCTCTGTCTGTGGAAATTTCAAACCTGAACTGTCAGATTCTTTACTCCGCCTCACTGAACAGTTGCTCCGGAGATTTCTCCTACTGCTTTGTTCATTTCTCGGTTTAAACAGTATTTTCTCGGTTAAATTAAACCGCAAGTATAATTATTTTAACATAAACCCGATCGGTTCAAGCTCTGTCTGTGGTATTGTTAGTAATAGACAGGTTTTTTTCTGTGTGAAACTTGTAAATGTTTATCGGTTCGGTTCGAACCGATCAGGTTGGTTAAAACCTCAAAGAGTAAGCATTTTAAAGCTTTTAGAGTGCGGTTCCCGGTTCTTATCGGTTCTAAAAAAAACGGATTTCATTACGTTTTTCCATGACCCGTGACACGGTTGGGAACCGATAAGGGTGTCTTGCCTGGCACTGCCGTTAAAAGGGCAAGTTTCTTGGTTAGGCTGGCATCATGTCTGAGAAACCCAAAAGAAAAACCGGCCCACTGGGTTTCAACACTGTAGTGTCTGTGGGGAAGCCTTTGCCAAGGCTGACCCACACACTGCATGTGTTTATTGTCTGGGGTTGACCACCTCATTTCAGACTGCCAGATTTATAAAAAATTCCTTGCAGCCACCCTGGATAAGAGAGTGGGCAGGCTCAGGGAACGAGAGGCCAAAAGTCCGCTGACCCGATGACAGCCCGTTCGTGCCAACCGAACCGGGAGGAGTGCCCTCTGACCAGGGCGAGACTTCCTCGGGCAAAAGTAAACTAAAAAAAAAAGAGAAAATCAGCAGGTATGGAGTCCAAAATTCCTTCTCCAACTGCTGCAGAACTAGCAATAGCTATACAAATTGTACAGTCACTTTCTCCGGTTCCGTCCGAACCGCCACTGTCTGGTAAAAGGTTGGTTCGGCCGGTTCCACCGGTTCAGGAATATGATATTGGAGATTTTTATGAACCAAGAGCATGGGGGGCATGATGATGATCAGTGTGAATGTGACTAAGAGAGTCTGGGTGTGCCCACTGAACGGACATCTCCCCAGACTGACCCTTACAATCTCCCCTATGCTTTAGAGTCCCTTCTCTTTTCTGTTTTATAAAAGGGTTGCTGAATCCTCCAGCTCCCATGGGAGGAAGCTGTGGATGAGCCAGAGGAACCTGATTTTGTAGAAATTATGGATATACTAGAGTCTAGGAGATTGTCTATTCCTTTGCATAAGTCTTTTAGAAACAAACAATAAAATGTTAAAACTCCTAACTCTGTGCCTCCTGTAGATAAAAGATGGACAGAAGGTACATTGTCAGGTCCGATACAGAATTCCTTCACAGCAATGCAGTCATGTTGAGTAGTTCAGGCTGCAGCCTGTGATAAAGCTAATATTCCTGGCTTCACATCCTCCTGACAAGGATTCCAGGAAGATTGATGCCATGGCAAAAAAACAGTACATGGCATCCTCCTTGGGACTCAGGCAAGCAAATTATATGGCTTGTGTAGCAAGGTATCAGAAATCTAGATGGGATACTGTTATGGAATTAGCCAAACAAGCCCTTGGCCAGCTGGTTAGCGAACTAGAACAGGTGGCTGCCGTGGCATTGAGGTTTCTAAGGTGCAGTTTCATGCTGCTGTGGATGTTAATGATGTTTCCTCTAGAGTCATGGCCACATCTGTAGCTTTTGTAGGTTGGCCTGGCTCAGGTGTACTAGCCTGTCACAGGATACCCAGACTAAGGCTATGGATTTTCCTGTGGTGGAAAATTCTCTGTTTGGGAGCAGACAGAGAATTACATGAAAAGATGGATGGATATAGGACTACTTGCAAAGTGCCTAGGCTAAGGAGCGCAAGCCACTCCCCAGAGGCATACCTCAGGGGTAGGGTAGGCCTTTCACAGGCCTTTTATCAGACTCAGGCCTCCTCTGCTTATGCTCAGAGGGCTTCTTCAGAGGCAGAGGCAGGACGGGTGTGGGCAGGCCTGCTCCCACCCCTCAGCCTAAAGCACCTGCTAAGCAGGCACCTGATGGGGTGCCCAGGGCCGTCTCTCCTTACCAGTAGGGGGCAGGTTGGCTTACTTCAGTCAGAACTGGGCGTCTTTAACCTCAGACAAGTGGGTTCTGGAAGTAGTAAGCCAGGGTCTAGTTCTCAGCTTCAGAAAGTTTCCAAGATGAGAACCAGGTTTTTCTACCTGCAAGTTCTTCAGAGACCCTTGCTCTAGAAGCAGAGGTCTCAAGCCTGTTGGCTCTCAGAGCAGTAGAAAGGTTCCTCCCTGCACCAAGGCAGGGTCTGTATTCAGATACTTCCTTACCCCAAAAGACAGGAGAATGGCGGCCCATCTTAGACCTCAGATATCTGAACAAGCATCTTTGGAAACCAAAATTCAAAATGATAACTCTGGCAATGATTTTACCCTCTCTAAGTCCAGGGGACTGGTTAGCTTCCCTGGACCTCAAGGATGCCTATTTTCACGTCCTATCAGAAGCTCCCATCGAAAGTACCTCAGATTCAAACTGCCCTCAGGTCACTACCAGTTCAGAGCAATGCCCTTCGGCCTTACCTCTGCCCCAAGAGTATTCACAAAATGTCTGGCAGTAGCAGTGGCTCACTTAAGGAGGCAAAGGATTGCTGTTTTTCCCTATCTAGACGACTGGCTCATTGTAGGCCAGTCCCCAGAACAGGTAAAATCTCACCTGCAAGTCACCCAGCAGCTTCTCACCTCCCTGGGCTTTCTGCTAAATCTAGCAAAGTCGGTTCTGGAACCAGTCCAGGTACTCACCTTTATAGGGGCAGAATTGGCCACAAACCTAGCCAGAGCTTTTCTTCCCTTAGATAGGGTAAGGAATTTAGTGGCTCTGGCCTCCTCCTCCTTCACTCTGCAAGTCTCTCGACCAGCAAGACACTTTCTGCAGCTCCTGGGGCACATGGCTGCTTCCACAGCTGTTGTGCAGGGAGCAAGATTTCAGACGAGAGACATTCAGTTTCACTTGAGAGCCTATTGGTCTCAGAGAAGAGACCCCCTTTCCAAGTTGGTCCCAGTGACTCGAACCTTGATCCAGGCCCTCCAGTGGTGGCAGGATCAGAGCAGTTTGGGATTGGGGTCCCCTTCATTCCCCTGCTCACTTTGACTCTCACTACAGATGCCTCCCTCCTGGGGTGGGAGCCCACATGGCGACCTCTCCACTCAGGAGTGTGGTCCCCAGGAATCTGCTCCACATCAATTTTCTGGAGCTTAGAGCTGTCTTTTAGCTCTTCAAGCGTTTCTGCATCTGTTCAGAACAAAGTGGTACAAGTCAGAACAGACAACACCACAACAATGTGGTACATCAACAAGCAGGGGCACTCTGTCTTGCCTTGTGCACCGAGGCAATGAAGTTATGGTCTCTGGCCTATTCCCTGAACACTTCCCTCATAGCAGTTCACCTTCCAGGAAAGGACAATGTCCTAGCAGATGCTCTCAGTAGGATTTCGGGCCATCACGAATGGTCCCTGGATCCTCAAGTATTGGGGATAGTTTTGCCAGATGGGGCACCCCTCAGATAGATCTTTTTGCAGCCCCAGACAATCACCAACTTCCACTGTTCTGTTGCAGGCCTCCAGTGTTGGGTTCAGTCCCCCTGGACGCCCTTCTCCTGGATTGGGAAGGGAAGTTTCTTTATGCTTTTCCCCCCTTCCCTCTCCTATTCAAAGTGTTAGTCAAATCAGGTCTCAGCCTTGCAGGGTGATTCTGATTGCCCCGGATTGGGCCAGGCAGCCCTGGTACCCACTTCTTCTGTTCCTGACAGTCCATCTTCCCTTTCCTCCCCAGGAATCACAACCTATTAACCTGTGCCCAGGGGAGAGTTTGGTATCCGAACCTCAAATCCCTCAACCTCAAGGCCTGGCTCTTGAGGAGTTAGAGTTGCTGACTTACACCTCTCAGGGTGTCCTTTTTAAATCTAAAGGCTTCTAGGAAGCCTTCCACTGAATCTACTTATAATTCTAAATGGAAAAGGTTTTCCATTTGGTGTGCTGGAGCATATTTCCCAGAATCTCTGATTTGCCCATTGTGTTAGATTACATGGTCCATCTTAATTCCTTGGGCCTCAGACCAGCTACCCTGAGAGTTCATTTGGCAGCTGTTTCTGCTTTTGTTTCAGCAGGAAAGTCATCTCTCTTTCCGCTCACCCTGTGTTTTCCAAGTTTTTAAGGGATTACTCATACTAATCCACTTTTTGGGATCGGGCCCCTGCCTGCATTAATGTTGCATTGCCCAGTTAATGCAACCTCCTTTTGAACCTCTGTTTTCTGCAGAGCTGAAGTATCTAACTTGGGAAAACTGTTTTCCTAGTGGCTATCACTTCTGCTAGACGCATAGGTGAGTTGCAAGCCTTGTCAGTAGAAACTGACTTTATTTCTTTCCACAGGGATAAGGTAGTCCTCAGGACTAACAGGAAGTTTTTGCCTAAGGTGGTTTCAGATTTCCATCTTAACCAATCTATCTCCCTTCCAGTAATTTTCTCTGAACACTCCTCTTCTGCTGAGAGGAGATTGCACAGCCTGGATGTTAAGAGGGCTCTTAGTTACTATATAGAATGTACCAAGGGTCGCAGGTTCGAATCCCTCCAACTTTTCCTCACTTTTGGTGAGGTTGGGAAAGGGAAAACTGCCACTAGAGATCAATTGCCAGGTGGATTGTCTCTTGTATCCAATTTTGTTATCAGAAACTGGGCAGAGATCCCCCCTCTGGCTTGAGGGCTCTTTCTACCAGAGGTACAGCCGCGTCTCTAGCTGCTCAATCAATCAATCAATCAAAATCTTTATTTATTCAGGCGAACATCATTGAGCATAGCTCATTTACAAGATGGACCTGAGTGGTCATAACAATAAAGGTTACAAATTTTACACAAAACCATGGTACTGAATAAACACAAATACAATCATTTATGAATGAGACAGATATACAAATATTTACATATATACAAGGCAAAAATGACAATAAACCTAAATCATATTGCTGCCAGAGACATACCTATATTGAAGATATGCCAGGCTGCTACTTGGAAAACGGTACACACTTTCACCAAGCATTACTACCTGGATGTCCAGGCTAGGAGAGATGCTCGGTTTGGCACAGCTGTTCTTCAGAGCCTATTCCCTAAATAGGTTCTGCCCCTCCTCCATGGAGGTACTGCTGTGTAGTCTGCAATTGTCATAATATAGCAAGACTTCATGTTGTTTGAAGAAAAAATTACTCACCTTAGTAATGTTGTTTCTTCTAATGGAGTCTTGCTATATTATAAACCTCCCCAGCCTGCCCCTCTCCAAGAACCTCTAGTTGGGTAGGGTGTGGGCAACCTAGTGTGGGCACTATTTTTTATGCCCTTTTTAGCGTTCACCCCTTTTTGGGGTTTGGGGTTTGGGGTGTGGTGTTTTATTATCCTCTTATTTTATTCTCATTTTGTTAAAATTGTATTAGTAATTCTGGTCCCTGACTTGAGTATTGGGTGTTGGGACCAGCAATGGGTCATTATTATTTAGGGTAGCCAGTTGGCTAGTGTAGGTTACAGCTTCCACACAGACCTTAGTAAGTTTTTGCTCGTAAAGATCTGACAGTTCAGGTTTGAATCTCCACAGACAGAGCTTCTATTTTAGAGCTCGTGCTCAAAGTTCCATTCATGGAATGGAGTTAACTATTTCACCTCCGGAGCAGTTCTAATGGTGGGACAAACTGCAATGGTCATAATATAGCAAGACTCCATTAAGGTGAGTGATTTTTTCTTCCCTACCTTGAAGTCATCAGAGATGATAACCCCAAGATCCCTTTCCTGCTTGGTGCATGCTATATCCTCACCCCCCCAACTGATATATTGTGCCAGGGTTTTTGTGCCCCATATGTATTATCTTGCACTTCTTTGCATTGAATTTCAACTGCCAAACCCCTGACCATTCTTCAGGTTTCTGCAGGTCGCTTCTCATTCTGTCTACACCCTCTGGTGTGTCTACTCTGTTACAGAGCTTTGTGTCATCAGCGAACAGTGAAATTCTGCCTTCTAGGTCCTGCGAATGTTACTGATGAAGATGTTGAATAGGACCGGTCTCAGCACTGATCCCTGTGGTACCCACTGGTCACTCTTCCCTCTGTGGAGTGACAGCCATTTACCACCACCCTCTGTGTCCTGCCACCCAGCCAGTTACCTACCCACCACACTACTGTCCTGCCCACACCCATATTCCCCAGTTTGTGTAATAGTCTTCTATGTGGCACAGTGTCAAAGGCCTTGCTGAAGTCCAGATAGGCCATGTCCACCGCCCTCCTGATCCACCTCCTAGTCACCCAGTCAAAAATTCAACGAGGTTGGTCTGACAGACCTCCCCTGGTGAAACCATGCTGCCTTGGGTCCTGTAGTCCATTGACAACCAGATGTTCTACCAATCTCTCCTTTAGTAGTGCTTCCATGATCTTCCCCACTACCGAGGTGAGGCTGACTGGTCTGTAGTTCCCTGCTTCCTCTTTGTTCCCACTTTTGTATAAGGGACTACATCTCTGCTGTCCTCAGTCATTGGGTACCTCCCTGTTTCCAGTGATCGGCTAAACAGGATAGCCAGAGGTTCAGCCACCACCTCTCTTAGTTCTTTAGGACCCTAGAGGTTACCCCATCTGGCCCTATTGCTTTATCAACTCTTATTACTTCCAGTTCCTTCAGGACCCTTTCTGTAAAGGGACTTGTGTCCATTTCTGCACCATTCTCACCCCTTGTACTCCTTCAGACCCATTACTCTCCTCTTCCTCAGTAAAGACTGAGCAGAAATACCTGTTCAATATGTCAGCTTTACTGTTGTCATCCTCCACGTGGCCCCCATCCTCCCCTTCAGTCTCACTATCCCTCCCTTTGTCTTCTTTTTTCACTTATGTACCTGTAAAGGTTTGTCCCTCTACCCACTGATTTTGCAATGTGCTGTTCTGTCTGAGCTTTGGCTTCCTTACTGACCTCCCTGCCTCCCTTGCTTCTCCTGGTACTTCTCCCTATCCCCTTCTGCCTGTGTCTTTTGTATTGCCTGAATGCAATCTTTTGGCTTTCACTTTCTTTGCTACCTCTTTGGAAAACCATAATGGTCTCCTCTTCCTTTTCCTCTTGCTAACCTGCTTAATGCATAATTCTGTTGTTCTTGTAATCCCCATTTTAAATACTGCCCACTGTTCCTCAACCCCGATTCCTGTCCCATTCCCTTAATGCCTCTTTCAAGTATCTCCCCATTTTCCCAAAGTCTGCCCCCCTAAAATCCAGGATACATGTTTTTGTGTGGTTTGGTTCTGCTCTTTCTGTGATTTCAAACCACAATGACTGGTGGTCACTGTTTCCCAGGTGCTCCCCACTGTTACCCCATCACACTGTCCCTGTTTGTGAGCACAAGGTCCAGTATTGCCTTCTGCCGAGTTGTTTCCATGACCAGTTGTTGAGGAAGGCACCCTGAAGGAGTCCAGGATAAATTTGCTCCTAGTTGATGCTGCTGCTGGGATGCTCCAGTCCACGTCTGGAATATTGAAGTCTCCAACCAGTACTACCTCACCCTTGTCTGCCATCCTTTGGATGGCTAGCATCAGCTCCCCATCTGTTTCTTCCTCCTGTGCTGGTGGTCTATAGACCACACCTGTGCGGATGGCTGTCCCTGTTTTCCTTTCCAGCTTAACCCACAGTATCTCTCCCCCATTTTGTTCCTCCTGGATCTCTGTGGCCCTTATGTCATTTTTCACATACAGTGCCACTCCTCCTCCCTTCCTGCCTGCTCTGTCTCTTCTGAATATGTTGTAGCCAGGTATGGCCATCTCCCAGTCATGGACATGATAGAGGCCTACAAGTACCTCACTGGGGTGAACAGGGTGCAAGAGGAGAGTCCTTTACAAAGGAGTCATCCTCACAGTAGCGAGCATACACGAGCACATCATTTAAAAAAAAAAAAAAAAAAAAACTGCCTGTGCAATCGGCACTGCACCCCTAGTGGTGGTGCCTCTTGGAGTTGCAGCCTGAGAGCAAAAAAAAAAAACACCACATGCACTATGATGCATGCAAGAAATAAATAAAACTACTTGCACCAGCCTGTTCCTACTTGCATTTGGAACAGGCTGAGTGTGTTAATTTCGACCCCTGCCTGCCCATCCCCTACTAGTGGGGCTTGCAGTACTTCGAGCCGCCGCTTGGAGTCGGGCAAGTGTGCGGGCATCGGCCTTTTCCTTCCCGGAGAAGGCGAGCAGTCATGGGACGCTCAAGCCCATCTTCCCCTGGCCGACCCACCAGCGACCTGGGTCCACTCCCGAACCCGGGTTGCTGGCATGGTGCAAGGTGTGGTGTCCCGCGCCTCAACCCTCAGCGCCACCGGACCGGTGCCCTACCACCCTTTTCAGTGAAGTAGTACTTGCTTGCATCCCTCTTAAACCCCCAACCCCCAGTTTCATTGCATGCTGCTGGCCCTGGTGGTCTTTCTCATTTGTAAAGGACCCTCCTCTTGCACCCTCTTCATCCCAGTGAGGTACTTGTAGGCCTCTATCATGTCCCTTCTCGCTCGCTCTCGTTCTCTCTCTCTCTTTCAACTCTTTCAGTGTGTACATGTTGAAATCCCTTCTTCTCTCTCCTAAGCTGGTCTCCGTGTTTCCTTACTCCTGGGCTGTACTTCCTGATGCTGATAGGTAGGCAGGAATCTGACACCTGCAGCAGGGGACTTCCAGCCCTCCACTTCCTGTCTTCAGACTGGCAGGCACTATGCAAGCAGAGCTCTGTCACCATGTGGCTGAGCTGAAGACAGAGTGTAAGTCACGTAATTTCTTCTTTTTGGGGGGATTTCTGAAGAATCTCAGCTGTTTTTTCAGTGCCTCTGTGAGGGTTCCAGCCTCAGCCTTGCATGCTGCACAGTCTGGCCCCACTTCAGTGCAGTGTCCCCCATAATTTTGGCTCAACCCAGCAAACCTAGGAATCTGCCCTTGTGCTGTTTGTCCAATTAGGGGATGGAAACCACACAGAGTACTTAGTGAGGATTCCGTGCCCCCCAACTGCCCGATGTATTTCCCATGTGACAGGCGGCATCCCAATTGCTTCAACTGCTCGATGATGGGCCTGCAGTCACTTCTATATGGCTACGTCAACATCCTGGGAGTTCTGTCGACTACTGCTGCGGTGCACGGTGCTATTTGGGAGTATCTCAGACGGCCCCAGCCACCCGTCGACGGTGGGATTGCAGAGCTGCTGTGGGGCGCAAGGAGCACTAATACTAGGTGTCTCATCGATGGCTGGCATTCTAACGGCCTCAGCCACTCGTCGATGGTGGGACCGTGGCACTAGATTGGCAGCTAATCAACTCTCAGGAAAGTCTTGTAGACGAGCACCATGGTACAGGAGGAGCATCCATGCAAAGCTTTTGCTCAGTGCTGTGCAGTCCCCAAAAAAAAAAGCAGCAAGAAGTATTTGCTGGCGCTGATTCAGGATAGTCTCTAAAAAAAATATACATCTCAAGCTCAGATTTTGCCCTTAAGGGCCAGCACTGCCTTAACAGCACGGTTCAGTATTTTGCCCTGAAAGGGCCAGCACAATTAATCGCAAGTTCAGCAGCATAGAATCATGAAACCTCCAGGAGGGGGGGTTCAAAGAGGAGTAGGCCCCCTTTTTGCCATTATGGCCTCACTCAAACCTTCCATTCTAGGGGCCAACAATGCCGTGGCTGATTGCCCCCACTACGATTTATTTATTTAGATTTCGAATAGCACCTTTGAGCCAAGGTTCTTTTACAAAGGTATCACGTCAGACATTGAGATACAACATAGCAACACTGTACATAGGATGAGACAATATAGTGGCATAATACATACATTGAGACTATAACAACTTTAGCAACTAGAGGCTTTGTCAAGCTCAGGGAGCTAAGGCTACATAATCAAGATAAGACAGGAAGCAATTAGGTAGATTGAAAAAGGAGACTAAGTAAAAAACTGGAGTAGAGGCAAAGGAGATAAAAGCTATTACAGAGAGGAGAAGGGAGGAATGTTGAGAAAGACAAGGTGGAGTGGGAGTGAGGGGGTCAAAGGATGAGAAGGTGGGAAGTAGATTGTTGGCATGCGGGTAGGATTTATGACAGAGAGGACAGGGTCAGCAGCCACAGGAGGCAATAGCGACGAGGTGTAGGCGAAGATCTCTCTTGAAGGATCTCGGAGAAGCGGTATTTGTAACATTAGGAGGAAGGGATTTGTATCACACTGGGGCTGTAGATATGAGAGAGTGTTGCCCTTGAGAGGTCCGACTGTGGGGGACAGAGAATGAGAAAGAGGTCGAACTTCTGGTATGGCGTGAGCTACCATGTGAGGCCAGCAAGGCTGAAACTCCAGGGGGCAGTAAGTTCAGCGTGGCCTTTTTGGCAATGATGCAGGTTTAGTACATGAGCCTACCAGATAGATGTAGCCAGTTAGCTTGTTCATAGAGATTACAGGTGTGCAAAAGGCGAGGTTCTGCTGTCAGCAGGTGGCAGGCCTTGTTAAGCCTTGTGTGAATACGTCTGAGTGCAGTGTCAGTGGCTGAGCCATATATCACTAGGCCATAATCAGTTATAGAGGTGATTGAGCTCTGGATTTCTGTCCTTAGTGCTTCAGTTGTAAGACAGGTTCTATATCGGTACAACATTCCAATTCGGGTATTAATTGTTTTGGAAATGTTTGTGTTCAGAGTAGGCTAGGGTGGAATCGAGGGTCACACCCAGGTATTTGAACTGGTGAAGTTGTTCAAGTTTCTCTCCAGCATTGTTTTAACGATATTTTGGCCTGTATTTTTGTTGTGCGAGCCATGGAGCATCATAGTTTTTTTTTTTTTTTTTTTTTTTTTTTTTTGTAGTTGAGGATGAGTTTGTAGGAGTGAAATCATTTCTCAACTACTGTAAAGCTTGATTGTAGCTGTCACTGAAGACGAGATGGGTCTGAGTGGGATGTAAATATAACAGCAACATACGCATAAAGAAGAATTCTATCCTGACAGGAGAACGGGAGATTATTAAGAAAGGTACTGAACATCAAGAGACCCAGAATTGATCCCTGAGGGACACCAGATCGGACCGGGTGGAGAGGGTGTCACCAGTTTTGACCCGTTGGGTGCGATCAGTAACGTAACTTTGAAACCACCTCATAGCATCAGTAGAGAGTCCTAGGCAGGATAATTGTTCAAGTCAGTAGTGAGTGGTTGACTGTATCGAACGCCTTCGTCAAGTCGATGAAAATGGCACCAGCCAGCTGTCCCTGGTCCAAAGTGGTGTGGATATATGAGGTGAGATCAAGGAGGGTGGTGATGGTTGCTGTGCCTCTTACAAAAAACGTGCTGCTCAGGGCATTGAAGGTCATATTTCTCTAGGTAGTCGGTAAGCTGATCAGCAACTATTCTCTCAAGTGCTTTGGAGAGTTGGGGGAGAATGGAGATGGGGCGGTAGTTGCTGGTAGTGGTCATATCACCGCTTTTGTAGACTGGTGATACCACTGCAGATTTCCATTTTTGGGGGAATTCTGAGAGCAAGAGGGACCTATTTAGAATTTTGGTGAGTGGTGACCGAACTTTGTCAATAGTGATAGCAAGGAGTTTGAGGTCCAGTGAATCGGAACTTGCTCTGGGCTTTCCAAGGACTTTGAGAAAGTACTTTTTGGCTGAGGCCTGAGATATATATTTAAAGTAGAAAGACGGTTGCAGTCGTGTAGCACTTTCTTTGCCAGATTTTAGGACGTCTGGAGAGGGATCAAAAAAAGATTGAGGGAGAACGTGACTGAGGTCGGTGAAGGCCGTATTGAACGCGTTTGCCACGGTGGTGTGATCGGTGGTGAGAATATCATTTACATTGAGTGTAGTGGGCTGTGATTTGGGGTCTTTCCTGGTGATTTCAGTGATGTTTGCCCAGAACTACTTTCCATCATTCCAAGTGTTTGTGAGAGCATTCCTGTAGTAGGAGGCTTTCTCAGAGCAAATTACTTTGGTGCCGGCATTTCTTGCAGCTTTGTAGGCCTGTACATCAGCTTGGGTGCCAGAAACAAGAGCACGATGTCACAGTTGGTCCCGGGCCTTCATTTGTTCAAGGAGATGAGTGTTTATCCAAGGACTGTATACTCCTTTGATCATGTGTTTCTTGAATTGGGCATGAATATCACAGGCAGAGCTAAAACTGAGGATAAAGTACTCGAGCAGAGTCAATGTCGAGAGTTAGGTCTATTGGCGTCCAGTCGTATTCCCGTAGGAGAGCTTTCAGGGGCCCAGGGTGACCCGGGATAAGTTTGCTGCAGTTAAGTGTTTTTGGAGGAGGCTTGGCGAATTTATTGGTCCAGGAGCAGAGGACCGAGGAATGATCACTAATAGAGTCGGGGAGTACTTCGGTTTTTGTGATATGGTCATGGCGGTCAGTTGGCACCCAGTCCAGAAGTGTGGCAGTACCTGTCCTATAGTTCAGTCTAGTGGTAGATTGTACCATTTGTGAGAAATTTACCGCTGACAGGGCATCTTTATATTTGTTAGCGCTAGAGCAGGACCAGTTTACATTAAAGTTCCCTAGCAAAATTGTCTCTGAGCTTTGATGCAGGGAGTGGATAAATAGTGTCCAGAAGGAGGACTAAACTTGAGTTTAACTTAGGGGGTGTGATGGTTACTAATCCCCCCCTTTTCGTCTTTTTATTCATCTACCGCTGCTTTGATAAACAGCTGGAATGCACATGTGTTATGTTTTCCGTTGTATTCATGCAAAATGATAATAAGTTTGTTGGGCTGGCCACCCATCTTGTTTTGTACCTTGATGTCTGTCTGCGTCTTATGTCTCTCCCCCCCCTTCTCTGTTGTGCACTCCAGTTCCTCAAAGCAGGGTGTATATTTGGTAATAACATAAGCCTAAAACCTCTTTTATTCCCTGGACTTAAGAATAGGTGACCGCTACATTGTCTGATCAGTATTGAGGCTTATAAACAAGATTACACCACGCTATGGTATATTTTAGCAAAAGTCAATATGTATGCATCCTAATGGTACGGAAAAACACCCTTTTTGTGTGTAATAGGAGTTTAAAGTAACAAACTCGCTTTTGGTCAGAAGCCACATGAAAACCAGGTATTGAGTGAGTTTGAGATAGCGATAGTGCGGAGCAGCGGTTTTTGTTTACCTTGTGAATGCTCGCACTGTTGCAAAGAACTATCCGGGCGTTTGCAATGCTTCTAAACCTTGTATTTGTTTAATGTATCACCCACGGGGGAACTGAAGCTAACCGGGCTGTGTTGTGGGCTGAATCGACTCCAAAAGGAGGTATTTATTAGCGAAGAGGTTCTTGCTTCATTGCAGGGCTGTTTAGCTCTGAGGTCCCCTTTCCTGACAACAGCTGAGTTTATCTAAAGGCCGGCCGGCCGAATCTTCCTTCCTTTTATGCTGTGGTCTGGGGGGACGGACCTCTAGAGCGCTTCACTGAACAAAATACTGTGCTTTGCTGTTTATTTTATGTTACAAATATGACTATGTGATGGATTACCAAAATGATATAAACCTAGGACCACAACAGAAGATAAAATATTCTATATCATTATTTTGTTTAGAATTTAAAGTACTGAAGGCAGAGTTTTCTTGTCACATGACTTATTTTTTTTACTATAAAGAGTCTCCATAGGTAGGTCAGTCAGAGTATAGGGGGTCTGTGCAGCTGATGACACCCCAGTAGAGTTAGCTGAATTCTAACGCTGTAAAGAAGTTCATTTTACTTTGTTTTCTTTGTCTTGCCGCCTCCCAGTTCACTGTTTTTCGAAATAAACAATTTATTCCTGCCTATATTGTCTGATGCCTCATTCTATCCCACACCAGCTCACATTTGGTGTCAGAAGTGGGATAGTTAGCGGAGAGGCTCTCTGCTGGATCTGTGCCCAGATCCTACTCGTATGCATCCTGACAAAGCAAGAGAGCGGACTTTCTTGGCCACAAGGGCTATAGTACAGAAGTTGGGCCTGCCATTGTTAGCTGGTCTGGAGCCAGTGGTGCAAAGGAAGGCGGCTAAGGCTGACGTTGAAGGTGACACTGGGCCGATGGAGGATATTAAGCCCATTGAAAAGGGTGCTCAAGCTGCAGGAACTGAGATGGAGGACCCTCCAGAAAGCCCCCCATGAGCTACTACGCTGGCTGTGCTTGCGACAAGTAGAATTGAGAGAGAGAGCGGGTCGAGAATGCTGCCCGTTGGACCGACACGCTTCGAGCTGTTCAGGCTTTGGGCATGACAAGACCACCACCAACACCTGTGGTAGGACAAAAAGATATTAAATTGGTTAAGGTGGCTGAATCTGATGATATTAAAGCATATCTACTAACTTTTGAAAGGGTGGCTACTGCATGTGCGTGACCTAGAGACCAAGGGGTTGTCAGATTGGCCCCCTATTTGACTGGGAAGGCTCAATTAGCCTACAGTCATACAGAAATTGCTTATATTAACGATTGTGATCATATCAAACATGCCATCCTTAAGAGATATGATATATGTACTGAAACTTATCAACAACGATTCAGAGCATATAAGTACCAAACCACTGACACCCCTCAAGATGTATATATTAAACTAAAAGACTTATGCCATAAATGGCTACAACCCAATACCAGGACAGTGGTCCAGATTATGGAAAGCATTATTTTGGAACAGTTTGTTCGGGTGCTACCACAAGACGTACAGTTGTGGGTAAAAGAACACCGCTCCGAAAACTCTGAGGCAGCTGTACGGATTGCTGAGGATTATATAACTGCTAGACCCCAACGACCTAGGTCATTCATAAATCCGAGGAATTCCTCAGCCATAGCAAAGACTCCTCCTACTAGTATAACACCCGCAAGTCAGTCCAGTGGATCTCCTGGGGGCAAGGAACACAGTAAAATAAGTAAGGGGTACAGCCATGATATTATCGGTCATGAATGCAAAGCAAAGGGACATATTGCTAGGTTCTGCCCAAAGAAGAAGGTAGACTCAATTCACTTAGTGCTTGCCAACTGGGGTCATTATGTAACAACTGTACAAATAGGGGATTTAGTGGTGTCCGGACTAGTTGACTCTGGCAGTAAACATACCCTGGTCCATGCCTCTCTAGTGGAAGAATTAAACCAGGGAGAACCAACTACAGGGGTCAAGTGCATACATGGGGACGTTCATTGGTATCCGTTACGAGACTTAGAGATCCAAATAAATGGGACATTATTAAATATGAAAGTGGGCATCGTACCTTCTTTGCCAGTCCCTGTAATCATTGGACATGATTATCCGTATTTTGACTCATTATTAACCACAAATATTGGAGCTGTCACCACTCAGGCACAAGAACAAAAGCAAGAAAAGGAATTGGGGGAGTTATTCCCGTTTGAAGATAATATTTTCGGAACTGTTGGTAAAGACAAGAAAAGTAAATGAAATAAAAAACAGGACAAATATATGTGGACTGAAAAAGATACTGGACTTGAAATATTAGCTAAGAAATGTGACTTGTCCAACAAAGAATTTAGAGATATCCAAAAGCATGATGTAACCCTAATGCTTTTTTTTCCACAGGTATTGCCTATAGAGAAATCAGGTGAATCACACCAACCCCATTATAAGATTGAGAATGACTTACTATATAGGGTATGTACTAATCCCCAAAATGGGGAAGTAGTTGAGCAGTTGATGGTACCTGTACAATACTGTCAGCAATTGCTGACACTTGCCCATGATCCCTTTAGCAGGCCATTTGGGTAGGGATCGCACCCTAAAACGCCTTTTGTACCGGTTTTATTGGCCTGGGATACATGAGCAGGTGACAGAATATTGTAAAAACTGCCCTAATTGTCAACGTGTAGCAGCTATAGGGCATAAAGACAAAGTGCCTCTGGTATCCATGCCGTTAGTGTCTAATGTGTTTGAGAGGATAGCCATGGATGTGGTAGGACCACTTCCAAAAACTAAAAAGGGGAATCGTTTTATTCTCGTGGTGGTGGATTATGCTACGAAATATCCAGAGGCGATTCCCCTTCATACCATCACTGCTACCAAAATAGCAGAAGAGTTAATAAAGATGTTTAGCCGTATGGGTATCCCTAGAACTATTCTGACAGACAGAGGTACTCATTTTTGTTCAAAACTATTACAACACCTGTATCAGGCTCTTGGTATTCAAGCTATCTTTACTACACTCTATCATCCACAGACTGATGGGTTAGTCGAACGGTTTAACCAAACTTTAAAAAAAATGTTACGTAAGTTTGTCTCGGAGGAAGGTAACAAATGGGACATATACCTCCCATATCTCATCTCATGTTTGCCTTCAGAGAGGTCCCACAATCATCTACAGGGTTTTCCCCATTTGAATTGTTATATGGACATAATCCAAGGGGGTCCTTTGGACATTATAAAAGAAGAGTGGGAAAACAGTACTGACCAACAAATGGTAGAACCATTGGAGTATTGGCAAACATTATGGCAAAAATTGATAACTTATGTCAAAAAAGCCCACCAGGGTAACCTTTACCAACAAGGAAAACAAAAAGAGCAGCACGATAAAGGGACAAAACATAGAGTTTATGGTGGGGGATAAAGTATTACTTTTGTTACCCTCCTCTGAAAATAAGTTACTTATGAAATGGCAAGGTCCCTATAAGATAGTGCAACGTATGGATCCAGTAACCTATGCAGTTGAACTCCTAGACAAGAAGTTAAAACGGCGGGTATATCATGTAAATTTGTTGAAACAATGGATAGACAGGAACCCCCTGTCTGTAGTTATATACCCTGAAACCTCAGAGTCCGAGCTAGATATAGCATATCAGAGATTAGAAAATACAGGGGATCTATCAGAAATACACATTAACCCTGACTTAACAACAGAACAAAGTACCTCCCTACAGAGGTTATTACAGTCCTTTAAGACCTTATTTACTGGAACACCCGGGAGGGTTAAGGATGCTGTCCATCATATTGTCGTCCCAGATGCCCTGCCTATACGTCAGAAAACATATAGGATTCCTGAACGAATACGGAATGATGTTATACAAGAAATTAGAAAGATGCATGAGTTGGGAATAATTGAACCCTCACACAGCGAGTGGAACTTTGCCATGGTCATAGTGAATAAAAAGGAAGGAGGGATTAGAATATGCCTTGACTTTAGACGTTTGAATGCAGTGTCCAAGTTTGATTGTTATCCAATGCTGCGGATAGATGATATTATAGACCAGTGAGGCAAAGCCCAATACATCAGCACCTTAGATTTAACTAAAGGCTATTGGCAAATTCCCCTAGATATAAAAGATAAGGAGAAAACTGCATTCAGTACACCCATAGGTTTATACCATTTCACCGTGATGCCTTTTGGACTTCACGGTGCCCTTTCAGCGTGTCATGGATAACATACTTCAACCACACGTCATGTATAGCGCAGCATACCTGGATGATGTGGTGATATTTAGTCACTCCTGGGAGGACCATATACAACATCTCAAGGCAATATTGTCAACTTTATCAAAGGCTGGGTTAACTGTAAATCCCTCTAAATGTTCCCTGGCCATGCAGGAAACTAAATATCTAGGGTTTCAAATTGGAAAGGGGCTAGTACAACCAGAAATCTCTAAAGTAGAGGCAGTGGCCAGTAGCCCCCGTCCTATAACAAAGAAGGACGTTAGGTAATTTCTAGGACTCATTGGGTATTATAGACTATTTATTCCTAATTGCTCTACTATAGCTGGGCCTTTGACTGACCTGGCAAAAAAATCCAAACCAGATAAAATATCTTGGACTCCCGACTGTGAAGAGGCCTTCCAGCATTTAAAAGCCAAGATTTGCTCCTTACCTGTTTTACATATGCCTGACTTTACTTTACCCTTTATACTACAAACAGACGCCTCTAACTATGGTATTGGAGCCGTCATTACACAGATAGTCAATGATGAGGAACATCCTATCCTGTATATAAGCAGAAAGTTACGTGAGAGAGAAAGGCACTACTCGGTTATTGAGAGAGTGTTTAGCCATTAAATGGGCAATAGAAGCCCTACGTTTCTGTGTTTGGGGTAGAGAATTCGAGCTATGGATTGATCATAATTCCCTTTGCTGGCTACATGTAATGAAGGAGAAAAACCCTTGTATAATGCGATGGTATCTCGTGATGCAACCGTATAAATTTACTATAAAATACAGAAATGGGACAACACATAGTAATGCTGAGGTCTTATCAAGATATGGCATGGGAATTGCACTGAATTGATAACAGACCTCGGGGTAAAGAAAGAAAAATAAATACTATGTATCATGTGAATTATATGTACGTTGTTTTATGTGGGGCCCTGAGGTGGAGCCCTGGAGAGGGCGGGCTATGGCTCCATCCTTTCTCTTTTAGGATCTGTTATCAGTTAGTGTGATTTCCCTTTGATTATCAAAGCCAAACAAGAGAGGTTTGGTCTTGAAGGAGGAGGAATGTGATGGTTACTTATCCCCCCCCTTCGTCTTTTTATTCATATACCGCTGCTTTGATAAAGAGCTGGAATGAACATGTGTTGTTGTTCCATTGTATTCATGCAAAATGATATGTTGTTTGTTGGGCTGGCCACCCATCTTGTTTTGTACCTTGATGTCTGTCTGCGTCTTATGTTCCCCTCTTCTCTGTTGTGCACTCCAGTTCCTCAAAGCAGGGTGTATATTTGGTAATAACATAAACCTAAAACCTCTTTTATTCCCTGGACTTAAGAATAGGTGACCGCTACATTGTCGGATCAGTATTGAGGCTTATAAACAAGATTATACCACGCTATGGTATATTTTAGCAAAAGTCAATATGTATGCATCCTAATGATATAGAAAAACACCCTTTTTGTGTGTAATAGGAGTTTAAAGTAACACACTCGCTTTTGGTCAGAAGCCACATGAAAACCAGGTATTGAGTGAGTTTGAGATAGCGATAGTGCGGAGCCGTGGTTTTTGTTTACCTCGCGAATGCTTGCACTATCGCGAAGAACTGTCTGGGCATTTGCAACGCTTCTAAACCTTTTATTTGTTTAATGCATCACCCTCGGGGGAACTGAAGCTTACCGGGCTGTGTTGTGGGCTGAATCGACTCCAAAAGGAGGTATTTATTAGCGAAGAGGTTCTTGCTTCATTGCAGGGCTGTTTAGCTCTGAGGTCCCCTTTCCTGACAACAGCTGAGTTTATCTAAAGGCCGGCTGGCCGAATCTTCCTTCCTTTTATGCTGTGGTCGGGGACCTCTAGAGTGCTTCCCTGAACAAAATACTGCGCTTTGCTGTTTATTTTATGTTACAAATATGACTATGTGATGGATTACCAAAATGATATAAACCTAGGACCACAACAGAAGATAAAATATTCTATATCATTGTTTAGAATTTCAAGTACTGAAGGTGGAGTTTTCTTGTCACATGACTTATTTTTTTTTACTATAAAAAGTCTCCATAGGGAGGTCAGTCAGAGTATAGGGGGTCTGTGCAGCTGATGACACCCCAGCAGAGTTAGCTGAATTCTAACGCTGTGAAGAAGTTCATTTTACTTTGTTTTCTTTGTCTTTGTTTTGCCGCCTCCCAGTCCGCTGTTTTTCGAAATAAACATTAATTTATGCCTGCCTGTATTGTCTGATGCCTCATTCTATCCCACACCAGCTCACAGGGGGAATGTAGACTGATGCTACTATCAAAATTTTTGATGTGAGCTCCAAGTGAAATCTTCGTGACGAGGACCTGGAAATCATTACCAGGGTGGGGAGGCTCACGACATGCCCAATTAGGGTGTCTCTTAGGTAAATGGCACACCCTCCACCTTTCTTAGAGAGCCTGTCAAGCCTAAAAACAGCATATCCAGGGATAGAGATTGCTGAGTCAGGGATCTTAGGAGATAGCCATGTCTCAACTACTGATAGAATGTCAGGGTTGTGCTGAGTTACCCAGGCAGTGAGGCAATCAAGCTTGTTGAGGAGATTGCAGATATTTAGACTTGCCAGGGGAAAAAGAGTCCCAGCCCTCATGGTGGTTCTTGACCAACCCTGTGCAGGGCCACGGTTGGGATGTACATTTCCTGATTATTTTATTTTTTATTTTATTTTATTTAAACAGCAGTTTGGAAAACCTTTGAGCCATAGGCTCATTTACAAAGGTACCTTGTCACAGTAAGACAAACCAAAATACACAGTATAGCAGTACAACACATAGGTATAACAGTAAATTAAGACATAGATACAAACAAGCTGGTACAGGTAGGATGGATGCAAACAATACCAGAGTTATGTTGTCCTTAGCAGCTTAGTAATAAGCTTTGTCATAAGTATTGAGTATGGCTTTGACTAGCGGCAGTTACAGCATCGGGTGTTAATAAGGTGGTTACGTAAGGAAGTTTTGAAGCACGATATAGTTGGAGCTTCGGAGATGGAGGGGGGCAGTGTGTTGAACCAGGAGGGGGCCCTAAAGCTGAAGGCTCTTTGGCCGTGAGAGGTCCTAGCTCTAGGGATAACAAGAGAGGTTTTCCCAGAGGTCCGAGTATGAACTAGTGGGACAGAGCGGCGTATGGTGGTGGTCAGTCCTGGTGGGGAAAGCCCAAGGAGGGTCTTTTTTGTAAGGGTACAGGTAAGATATTTTGAGGATTATGAGGAGGAGCAGCATTATTTGGTGTAATAGGAGTGCTTTGAGGAGGTTCTTTCTAGATATTAGAGTACTGGATTTAGAGTTGACTGTCAGGGGAGGTTGCCGAGGGGAGCCAAAACCTGTTATTAGGAGCGACGTACTAATCACCTCGATGGTCCGCTTGGCCTAAAATGTGAGAGGACCACGCTTCAAATCTCTTCCGCTAGGTCGCTTGCCTAATATGTAAGAAGGCAGCATCTGTGAATGTCGAGGCCTCGAAGGAGGCAGCCCCTTCCTCAACTCAGAATGATAGCCACAGACAGAGAGGCCTGAGCGAGCGGCAACCTCCAGACAGGCCTGAGCGAGCGGCAACCTCCAGGTCTGAGAGCAGCGGCCACTGGGAGACCCAGCAGTCCGCAGCTCCTCTCTGGTCTCCAGGCTTCTTCAACAGGTAAAATAGGGCTGTTGCTCTGGACCTTGCATGCTTTATGGGCAATCTCCGGGGGCACCAGATGGAAGACCTCACAAGAACACAAAGAAGGAGGACCCCCTCCCCATCCTCATCTGCAGGGGAGCAGTTGTTCTCACATTACTCTGATACTCAGTTGACTCGCTGTCTGGAATCTTGGACCTGGAAGGCCTAGTCTTTTTCTTAAACAAGGTCATAGTCAAGATTCACCTCGGATCTGCCCCAGAGGCTACCACCCAGACGATACAGGTTTTTTGCTGGGCAGCTGCCACCAAACTGGCCTCAGCCTTCCTTATTCCTCCAGCCATGGGGAACTTCAAAACGAGGAGTGGCAAGGTCCAGCACACACCTATCCAGTGACCTGGTGGCTCTCCAAGTTTCTCAAGTTTGGCAAGAAACAATCAGAAAAGTGGTCAGACTGCCCCAGAAGTGACCCTCCAATTTCAAACCTGACCAAGAATTCGATCATCCCAGCTGAAGGAGGGGCTTCTCTCAGGGACCCAGTGCATAGGAAAGGGGATGCCTCACTCAACTAGGCCCTCCAAGCATCAGTAACGCCTCAAGGCAGTATCCGCCAATCCTTTTCAGCCTAAGCTGCTCTGTCCAGGGCCTCAGTTTTAGCCTTTTCATTTCCTGTGGACCCAGAGAGGAACAGGACTATTTTTCATCAACTACAGTTCTTGGGTTTGGCTTCGGCTTATGCAGCAGATGTATAAGAGGAGGCTGTCAGGTGCGCCGGTTGCACCATGTTTTTTTTCTAACCTCGGCTTGCTGCAGCCTCTGGCTTCGGGCCTGTGAAGCAGTCACCCCTGCAAGAGCAAGTCGGTTAACGTACCCAATGAAGGTAACCTCCTGTTTGACTCAGCCATGAAGGAGGCAGCGAGGGATTCCGGGGAGATGGCCAAGGTGCACATGCCAATTCGAGGCGGGGGCCAGTCTTCAGGCCCTAGATGTCTTTTTTCATTACCAAGATTACCTTAAGGGTTAAAACACTAACTTCTCCGGGGAGAAAAGAACACTCTATCTAGGCACATCCTCCAGTAGGGGGCAGGTTTTTAATAAACTCTCCATGAATGGGCCCAAACCAAGTCAGACAGAGGGGTCATAGACTTTAGCAGCATGGGTTACCTAATACAAGCCCCCACTACCACCGGTAGTGCCCCCGCCTTTCGCTGGCAACCCATCTGAAAGACAGGCAATACTACAGGCCATTACGGATTTTATGCAAACAGGCTAGTTCCCCTACAAAGGTCAATTGGAGGTTTGTTTGTTTTTTTCTCCCCGTTCTTCATTGTGCCAAAATGCACAGAGGGACTCGGGCCAGTCCTAGATCTTGAATTCTCTCAAATAGTGTTGTCCGCAGCAGACCTTTCAAGGTGGAAATCTTATCAATCAGGGAGTCGCAAAAAGGGGATTTTCCGGCATCCATAAGTCTGCAAGATGCCTATTTGCATATTCCTACTCAGTAACAACACATGCACTATCCCAGGTTCAGAGTGGGAGAGCAGTACTTCCAATTCAGACTCTGTGGTCTTTCTCAGACCCACTGACAGTATTAAAGATGCTAGTAGCGGTCATAGTCCACATAAAGGCCCCACAGCTCAACCAAGCAATACAAGCAGTGGCAGAGGTAGTCTGGTGCCCGACGGCACACTGTTTTCTCATCAACTGGAGAAAGAGTTCCCTAATTCCAAACCAGACCTTGATCCTTCTGGTGGGTACACATCATGACACAAGGTCCCCCCACCCGAAAACTACATTTTGGATCTGCAAAAGCTCATCAAGGAGTTTCACAAGCTCCTCAACTGCCTTTTCACACAGCTCAATGAGACAGATTAAACTCTCCCTCCAGTGACAGTCCTGGAGGACAGAGGTCATGAAGGCCGCAAGTTAGGCCATCCACGACAAATCCGAATCACAACCGATGCAAGCCTCAGGAGCTGGGGAGAGTTCACCTGTATCAGCTGTTGGCACCGGGCAGGTGATCGCCGTTAGACACAAGGTAGAGCATAAACATTCCTGAGATGTGAACAGTAGGCCATGCCCTGAGGCACTCTGAACAGCAATTCCTCAATCAGGATAGTCTGATTCCAACTGATAATCTGTCAACACCAAGAAGCTCAAAGATGCTAAAGGAATCCCTTCTTTTTCAGTGGATTGAGCACCACTGAGCGATGTATATACCGGGACAGGAAAATGTCACAGCAGAATGGCTCAGTTGCAAGGTTGGTCGACCAAGGGAGTAGGAGCTGAAGGACAGTGCCTCCTACATCCAGACAGAACAGCGGGGCAATTCTCAGACGGATCTTTTTGCCTGCTGGCAGAACTCCAGGGTAAAGCAACTCTGTTCCCTGGCAAAGGATGAACCAGCGCTGGCTCAGGAAAAGTGGCTTTGGACAGGACAGTCATGATTTTAGTCTGTCCCTTATGTCCTTAACGTACTTAGTTCCTGTTTATCATTCATCGGTCAAGGCGACCACCTCTTGACATTCAAGTTCAGCCCGGACATCCGCCATCAAGGTCCGGTTCTGCATCCTATTTCAACAACTTGTCTCTCTAGGCCTGGAGATTGAGTGGAAAAACTTTCAAGGAGCTAGGCTACACAGCTCCTGTTATTGACATGATGAGGAACTCGTGTCTCTCTTCTTCCTCCAAAGTGCATTACAGAATCTGGAGGAAATTTTTGGTTCTGGCTTCATTCCAGACACACATAGAACTATCCAATATAATCGCCTGTATTACTGCAGTTCCTTTAAGATAGATGGACAAAGGGCTGCAACCAGCCACCTTACAAGTTCAGGTTTCTGCGCTGGGGGCACTCTTGATGGACTCAAAGGAATTATTAGGCTCATATACCATGTCTGGTGGTTCTAAAGGCAGCAACATTAAAACACCTTCCAATCCACCAAAGCTACCACCTTGGAGTCTTAATACGGTTCTCAAGGCTGTGACCAAGGCCCCCTTTAGAGCATCTCAAGGCATCCATCATGCATCTCAAATAAAGGTCGCCTTTTTCTCATAGTTATTACTTCAGCCAGGAGTATCGGCAGACTAAAAGCATTGCTTACCCAAGAGCCGTACACTCATTCATCAGGCTCGAACAGGTTCAGTTTTTGTTTGCCAAAAGTTAAGTCTCCCCTCCATTACCATCAGGGGTTCATTCTTCCTTCCTTCTACCCACTGTCTCAAAGCAATAAGGAAGGGAAATTTCATCCACTAGACCTGGGAAGAATGATGAAAATGTACATTAAGAGAGAGGAAGCTATTCGCAAAACTTTTAGATTTGTTCGTGTCAGCTACAGGCAAAAATCTTGAGTAGCAAGGATTCAATAGGCTCTGTAGCCAGACAGATTCTATCCATCACCTCCATGGCTTAGGATCAGGCTGGAGTAACTTGCCTGGCCAAGGGAGAGCCTATGGCCCCTTTGTGGGAGCGTACTTCAGAGAAGCATCGACAGCACATGTATGCTGAGCGGCCACTTGATCATCCATTCACATCTTTTAAAAAACATTTTTCACTGGAGGTGATGTCCTCGGTGGAGGCATCCTTTCACTGCAGAGTGCTTCAAGCTGTGGTGAACCCTTAAGAGCTCTTGATATTCTTCCCATTTGGGACATCTGGGGATGTACTGATTTTGTATATCCCAGCAGTAAGGAAGCCCAGAGACCAGCTTAGGAGAGAGAAATCGAAATTTAAATAACTAAATTTTCTTTCTCAGACGGCTGGTCTCTGGGCTTTGGATTCCCTCCCAGAATGTATTTAGTTGGCTGGCCTCTGGCCATATATGCCTTAAAATCTCCCCAAAAAAGAAAAAGAAGTTCTTGTAGTATTGCCACATTGGACTGCTTTTAGGAATAACCTGAGGAAGACAGGAAGTGGAAGGCTGGATGTCCCCTGCTGCAGAGGTCTGATCCCTGCCTATCAGCATCAGGAGGTACAGCCCGGGAGTAAGTAAGCCCGGAGACCAGCCGTTGGAGAAAGACAAACATAGAAACATAGAATTTGACGGCAGATAAGGACCGCTTGGCCCACCCAGTCTGCCCATTTCCCTACCTACTGGATAAGCTGCAGATCCTAGTTAACCAGCAGCCTACTTCTTCCTACCCCCACCCCCCAGAATTGCCTTATGACTATCCCATGCATGCTTGAATTCCACCACTGATTTTGACTCCACAACCTCCACCGGAAGGCCATTCCATGCATCCACAACCCTCTCTGTGAAAAATACTTCCTAAAATTACCTCGGGCCCCCTCTATCTTCAAATTGTGCCCTCTTGTTCTTGCACACCTCTTTTTGAAAGATGCTACCCTCTTGGACTTTGTTGATTCCTTGAGGTACTTGAAAGTTTCTATCATGTCCCCTCTCCTCCTTTCCTCGAGGCTATACATATTAAGCTCCTTAAGTCTCTCTTCATATGTCCTCCGGTGCAGACCCTGCACCATTTTAGTTGCCCTCCTCTGGACAGCTTCCATCCTGTCTATGTCTTTGTGAGATTGGGTCTCCAGAACTGCACACAGTACTCCAGATGGGGTCTCACCAGCTGTCTGTACAGAGGGATAATAACTTCCTGTTTTCTACTGGTGATGCCTCTCCCTATGCATCCCAGTATCCCCCCATCCCTCCTTGCTGCCTTCTCACATTGCTTGCCCACCTTTAGGTCATCTGATATGACTACCCCAGGTCCCTTTCCATTTTTGTTGTTGTTAGTATCTCACCCCCATTGTGTACTCTTCCCTGGGTTTTGTTTCCCAGGTGCATTACCTTGCACTTGTTAGCATTGAATCTAAGCTGCCATACATTTGACCATTCCTCTAACCTTGCCAAGTCCTTCTCATCCTTTCCACCCCACCCTGTGAATCAACTCTGTTGCAGATCTTAGTGTCATCTGCAAGAGACATACTTTCCTTCCAGTCCTTCTGCAATGTCGCTTATAAAAACATTTGAAGGACTGGTCCTAACCACTGAACCCTCACGGTACCGCTAGGTAACCCTCCTTTCTTCTGAGTGGACTCCATTTACTATTACTCTCTGTGTCCTATTCTCCAGTCAGTTCTTTACCCAGGCTGTCATCTTGGGACCCACTCCCAGGCTGGCTAACTTGTATATTAATCTTTTGTGTGGGACTGTGTCAAATGCCTTGCTAAAGTCTAGGTGGGCCATGTCCACAGCCCCTCCCTGATCTACTACTTTGGTCACCCAGTCAAAGAAATCTATCAGATTCGTCTGGCATGACCTTCCCGCTGTGAATCCATGCTGCCTAGGGTCCTGTGCCCCTCTGGCCTCTAGATACTAGACAGTTCTTTCCTTTAGAAGTGATTCCATCATTTTCCCTATCACTGAGGTTAAACTAACAGGTCTATAGTTTCCTGCTTCTGCCTTGCTCCCACTATTGTGAAGGGAATCACATCTGCCCTCCAGTCCCTCAGTACCACCCCATCCTCCCATGATTTGTTAAAGAGGGTAGTCAGTGGTGTCACTAGTTCTACCCTTAGTTCTTTTAGAATTCTGGGATGAATCCCATCAGGCCCCATTGCTTTGTCCACCTTCAGTTTTAAGAGTTCTTTCAGAACCCTTTCTTCTGTAAATGGGCTGGTATCAACTTCTGTATCCAGAGTGTTACTACTGTTTGTTTTATGTTCCTCCCCTTCCCTTGTAAATACTGAGCAAAAATATTTGTTTAGTATCTCTGCCTTTCACAGTCTCCCTCTGCCCACCTCCCTCCTCTTTATTAAGCCTCACTATCCCTCCTTGGTCTTCCTTTGCTCCTGATGTACCTATAAAAGGTTTATCCCCTTCTTAACTGAGTTGGCTGTCTTTCCTCGGTTTGGGCCTTTGCTGTTCTGACTGCCTTCCCAGCCTCCTTTTGCTTTAACTGATACAGTTCTCTGTCCTGCTCTGCTAGATTCCTTGTACTTCCTGAATGCTTTCTTTTCTCTGAACCTTCACTGCCACTTCCTTTGAGAACCATAGTGGTTTCTTACATCGTCTTGTTTTGTTTATTTGCTTCACACAAAGGCTCGTTACCTCTGTGATGGCAGTTTTATTATTCCCCATTGTTCTTCCACCCTCCTTCCCGCCCATTTGCTAGTGCATTCCTTAGGCACTCACCCATTTTAGCAAAGTCAGCCCTCCTAAAGTCCATTACTTTTGTCTTTGTGGCTTGACTCTATTGCTGTGTTTTATTGTGAACCATACTGTTCGATGGTCGCTAGTTCCCAGATGGCTACCCACTTCTACATCTGTGATCCTCTCTCTCCATCTCCATTTGAGAGTATCAAGTCTAATATTGCTCCCTCTCGGTGGGCTCCAGTACTAGTTGTCTAAGCATGCCCCTGTAGGGCATCTAGAATAACTGCACTCTTCGAAGTGGCAGCTGCAACTGCACTCCAGTTAACATCTGGCATATTCAGATCACCCATCAGCAATATCTCCCCTTTTTCTGCCATTCTAAGTATACTTTCTATCATTTCCTTGTCCATTTCCTCCCCCTGAGAAGGGGGTCTGTATACAACCCCTCTGCGGATTGTGGTGCCATTGCCTGTCTCCAAATTTACCCACAGTGCTTCTTCTCCTCCTCCCTGTTTACCCTTTTGTTCTGTTGCTTTTATTCCTTCCCTTATGTAAAGAACTACTCCTCCTCCTCTTTTACCCTCCCTGTCCCTCCTGTAGATAATGTATCCTGGTATGTTTACGTCCCAGTCATGGTTTTGTGTGTACCATGTTTCTGTGACTGCCACGATATCCAGATGTTCTCCTCCACCAAGGCCACTAATTCAGGAAGCTTGTTACCTAGACTACGGGCATTGGTACTCATTGCTCTCCATTTTTTGATGGCCTTACCTTCTGTTGCAGCATCCCCCACTGACCGTTCTACCTTGGTCTTTTTCTCATTTAGTACCCTGTTTTGTAGGGAGAGGCTGGGATTTTTCTGCTGCTTGTCAGTGCCTCCCCCATTGACTAGTTTAAAAGCTTGCCACTAGTCAATTTACAGGTATTTGAATTTCGATGCGTCTCTTCATAGAACTTCTTTTGCAGCCCCTGTACCATTTTAGTTACCCTACTCTGAACTGCCTCCACTCATTCTGTGTCCTTTCTGAGGTGCAGCCTCCAAAATTGGGCACAGTACTCCAGGTTGTATCTCACCAGTGAGCAATACATGGCAACACCACCTCCCTCTCTCCTGCTGAAGGTACTTTTCCTTATGCACCCCAACATCCCATTGACCTTTACCACTGCTTTGTTACATTGCTGTACCACTTTGAGGTTGCCGTTGAACAACACATTTCAGTAAAAATACATTTTTTCCCCCCAGAATCTAAGATCAGTATTGACCTCAAGAAAGTATAATTAAAGGACAAGAATAAGAGAGCAACCCAGAATGAATGAATGCCCACTCCCCCCAAGCCATTCATATTAAAAACAGTAATAGCAAAATACTGCTCAAATGAATACAAGTATGTGAAGGAGTTCCACACCAGAAGACTGAATAAGGTATGACAGAATGACGACAAGAAGAGATAAAGCTGAACAGGACTCGAGGGGAAATGCACATTGACCTTCAAACCATAGCCCAAAAAGTATATACGTCAGGCAGGGGACATGCATCAGTGATGCCGAGGTTGCCAGAGTTCTAAAAATGTATTTAGCCTATGTCTTATGACCGCAGTGACACGTTCCATGGTTTCTATTTCATAAATTTTCTTCTTCCATTGTGTAAGCATGGGAGTTTGGAGTGATAGCCAATGTATTGTCAGGCATTTAAGGGTGGCTGTCCGTAAGATTTGACCTAATTGGATTTTACCAGGAGGACCTCAAAGGAGGTCTGGAAAGCCCAATATCAAATTGGTAAAGGTGAAAGGGAATTGACAGCCTAGAACTGCATGCATGGTAGCAGGATAGCTTGCCAATCTGGGCATATCACGGAACAGACCCCCCAAATAGTTTCTCCAGCAGGCATCTGATGAAGTGACACCAAAATGTTTGGTAATCATAGGGGTTTGAAAATCTGCTCTAGAACCTTCCAGTTGTACTCTCTTCATGTCAGGGAGACGGTGATTCTCCAGCCCCTCCGCAGCCTATGCTCCCGATGGTCCTGAGAAAATTGTAACCACTTAACTTTAAGGGGTTCAGTTGGTAAAGTATGGGATTTGTTAAGCAGGGCATGCGGACCAGAGATGGGGTGGATTTTAACATTCAGTGTTTTCAACCAGTAAAAATGGTCCTCCAGACCAGATGGCTGTCATTTTATCTGATACAAAATAATGTTGATGTTGCATAATAAAATGCTGTACCTGGAGAAGTCAATAATAATCCTCCTGCCTTAGCTAGAATGTGACATGGAGGTCCTGAAAGGACAAACACTGTTGTTCCAAGACCAACTGGGCAGACTGGGTAAGGCCACGAGCCTCCCAGTCACGAAAACCTAAATCCTAATGGCGGGGAATCATTGTGGTATATAATCTGTGTCGAGGGACCTAAGGTGTTTGGGGTATCCATAGCTCATCTTAATTTGAGCAGTATTTTAATGGTATGCTTAGTCCAAGGATTGTGGGTCTCTCACAAAATTCCCTTTGGGAGCACCTGTGTAGGGATTGTCCAGAGAGGAACACGAGGGAGGTCGGACAACTCTACAGGGTACCACCCCACCTCCAGATGCTGTTTAGCCCATGTATGCAAGTGTGCCCCTTGGGCGGCAAGATATTTATGAAAATTGGGTAAAGCTAACCCACCCTGTTCTTAGATGCAGCAGTTTTTGAGTGATGTGGGGGCGCCTTCCTATCCATATGAAAACGGTTATTTCTTTCAGTTAATCAGTCCAATAACCAGGGATATATGGACGGGAAAGGTTTGGAAAAGGAAGAGGAGTCTGGAGAATATTCATTTTAATGGATTGTATGCAGCCATAGAGCGTCAAGGGTAGAATTTTCAATCTAGCTATATTTTGCTTGAGGGAGGGTAATAATTTGTGATAATCATCTGTGTCTGCCGAAATAGTGGTCTCCAGATAATGAAAGCTATTGTGGGTGGCCCAAGAAAAGGTGAAAGTCTGCTTGAACCCTTTTTGGGGTGGGGGAGAAGAGTCACTGAGGGTCATTGCCTCTGATTAGGTAAGATTAATTTGATATCCAGCCAAAGATCTAAAGTGAGCCAAAATTTTTAATAAAGGTGGGAGAGAGGAAGGCTGGGTCCCCAAGAAGATAAGTGTTTTTCAAAGGTTCAGAAAGAAGTTTGTCAATTCCGTTGCAGTTCAGAAACTGAGGAAGAGAGCAGGCAGGTGGGGAACAAGATTAAGAGTTTGAGGAGGTGGCGGGCTGGGAGGGGGCAGCTGCCGAATCGTGAGGGAGGATTGTAGGCCTGGAAGATAAAAGTGAAGAAATTAAATAATTGTAAGGGTTTGAATTGATTCTTCTTTGATTTGTAAGTTATTTTTTAACTATGTGTGTGTGTCCTTTGGAGGTGGAAATAGTGTGAGGATGTGGATTTTGAAGTTGTTTCCAGCCCGGTGATGTGGAGGGCTGAGGCATTGAACGCCTTGCCTCCTGCCATGCTGGTGATCCATGTTCGGGACCAAGCACGGATTACTGGGTATCGACAGAACTGGGAAGTGGATCAGGTGTCCCAAGGACTGCTTTCCTTTCACTGAGAGGGGTGGTCACCTGTCTTGGTTTCTGACTGCCACCAGATGGAGGCACAGTGATGGTGCAGATCAGTGAGCAGCTCGAAGGGAGGGGCTGTGGCTCTGCAGTGTGTTTGACTTCAAAACACACATCCTGATGTGTCGCCCCAGTAGGGGAAAGAGGACCTGAAGATGGAAAAAGGGGTTCAGTGGGCTTCATGAAGCCCTACCTGCCCTCTCTTGGCCTGTGCTGCCACCTGATTACAGGGTCATCTAGATTTGTTCTCAGAGGTGGGGGATCCTCCCTTTCCTGGCCCCGCCACGGGGGTGCAATTCACAGGGAACTGGAGGCATGGAGACAGGGCTGAGAGCCTGCCATGATAGTATAAAAAAACTTTGTGGCGGAAAAAAAAAAACATTTGGAAGTTACAGCAAGTAAAGCTGTCACAATTATTTTTACTTTACCAGCATGGCTGCCAAAAACTGTTTAAAAAAAAAAAAAAAATTCTGGGAGGGAAGGATATCTAGGTGCATTGTGTCCTGGTTGCTGGAAGGATTCTCGAATTGGAGGTTGTCTGCCCATAAGGCAGTGGGTTCAGAACCCTCTCAGTCTGTCAGGATGCAGGAAGTTACCTAATTATTTTGTAATTGTGCGTGTGTACTGAGGCTACTACAATCTAGGAGCTTGGGGAAATAGTTGGAACAAGGCCTATGGGAGAGTCTAGGATATACTCCATAACAGATGAACCCCATTTCAAGACCTCAGTTGCTTCTCTGTCCACTGTATTGGAATTTCTGCAACAGGGCCTACACAAGGGATTGTCAGTCTGTTTTTTGAGGGTGTAGATGGTGGTCCTCTTGGTTGTTCAAGGTCAGAACGACTCGCAGTCCTTGCGATCCCATCCAGACATCTGCTTTTTAAAAGCATGCCCGAAGATATGGCTGAGATGTAGACAAGTCTCACCCCCCCCACCCCCCGGAAGTTATATTGAGTCTTTAAAAGTGCTGATGGACTACCCCTTTGAAAATCTTTTTGAAGTGTTAGTGGCATCTGTCCCTTAAGATCCTGTTCATTGTAGCCATCTGCTCAGCCCAGGGAATTGGCAAGCTTCAAGCCCTTTCGCATAAGAAGCCTTAATTATTTTTCTACAGTAATCTGGTGGTCCTTTAGTATGTACTAAACGAAAGACCTGGGGTGCTCTGTGACAAACATCAGCAGAATGAAGAGAAAAAAAAAAGTGCCACTGCCCTCCCCTTTGGACCCCTATGCTTAACATGAAAACATTTCTAAATGTAGAAAAAGTAAATAAATGAACTTTCTTGCTCTCAGAAAACCTCTATAAAATAACATACTAAGTACTAAGTGTGATCTGTAATAAACAGATTAGTAATTGGAAAAGAGATTTATAGAATTAGTTAAGATGACTTGGAGGAGAGTTTTTAAATATGGCTCCGTGGTGGTGGTTTCACAAAAGTTTTTTATTAAAGTTTTTTTCACTGGAAATGTTTTTCAGAGCAACTGAGTACTTTATATTATGCACATTTTCTTGCCTGAAAGGTTATTCAGGTTATTTTATAGAGAGATTGTCTTGAATATGTATTGGTGGCTCTCTCTTTAAATTGTATTAATGTATATATCATGTGACACTCAGAATGCTGTTTAAGTATTTGAACACTGAGGGAGCTCTATCTTTGACAAAGACTCATTACGAGTTGAAACGTTAGATGTTTGTGTGATCTCTCTGACCCAGGAGGGTTGTCGTACCGTTGTATGATTGTATTTGGCTGAATAAATGAAGACACAAGTCCTTCAAAGCAGCAAATTGTGGACCTTCATTTGTGGATATTATGCTGTGGTGGAGCCATGATTTTTTTCTTCATTCATGATCCTTTAGTATGGTAGCCTCCTTTCTTCCTAAGGTGGTCTTAGATTTCCACAGAAACCAGGACATTGCCTTGCCCTCCCTTTGCCCAAGCTCCAGGAGTGGAAAGGGTGAGTGTTTCCTTTCCCTAGATGTTAGGAGAGTCCTCAAAATTTACCTTATGTGCACAAGAGCATTTTACAATACACATATGCTCCTTGTTCTAATGGGTTCGGGGAAGAAGGGGTCAGCCCCAGCGAAGCAGTTCTTGTAAAATAGCTCTGTCACGCCATCAGGCTCGCATTCTCATCCATGGGACTATCTGATGATCCAGAGATCAGACTTCATTCCATTACAGCCATGGCAATCACTTATACCGAATGGGCCTCTGCCTTCCATGGGAATAAATACAAGGTATCTGCGTGGTCATCAGTACATACATTTACAAGGCATTGCCATCTAGATGGCCTTAGCTCCATGGATGTTGCTTTCAGCAGGCAAGTGTTAAGCTCCGAGGGCTCTCGGTAGGATTTTTTGTTTTGGGGTCTGGGACTGTCTTTCAAAATAAAAAAGGGGGGTCCACAGCTCAAAAGTGGGAGTCCCTGGAAAATGTCCATGGGTCCACCATTTAAAATACAGGGGCCTTGCCCCTTACGACTGTAAGATTCTGTAGAGCGCAGAAGCATTGAGTTTCTTTAGGGTAATTTTAAACAACAATGTTTTTGTGTTTGAGGTGAATTCAAACAAATTACACCGCCTCAACTAACAAGAGCCTTGTTGGCTGAGATGCGGTCGTAATTTGTTTGAATTCACCCTCTGAAACATAAAAAAATTGTAGTTTAAAATGGCCTCATAGAAACCAATGGAGTGTGCCCTGCGCTGTACATAATCTTACATTACAAACCACGCGGGGCATGGCTCACTCAATGGACTCTCGGGGCTCTGGAAAGGAGCGCCTTGGGGACATTGCAAAAAAAAAAACAGAGCGTCCCAGCACACACAGTGTGTGTAAAGGATATGGGTACTCGCGTCCCCCAGAGCCCTGGCTCAGTTGTGCAGCACTGATCCCTCCCATTGCGGGACTGCTTATTAGGGCCCAGTCCATCTGACTACCTCTAGGAACTGGCACACAAAGGGGAATTATATTTCGTAACCGGTAATTCTGGTTGTGTGTAGGCTTTGACCATGTGTAGGTAGGGCCTTCCAGTGCTATATATTTCTGTGTCTCCCCTATGCTGTATAATATAGTTCCATTTGGGTTTACCACATGTTGTTGTTTGACATTAATTGTTGTATGTACCTTTCATACCAGTGTGTTCTGCAGATCTGGACAGAAGGTCGGACTGAGGGAGACTGGGAGAGGTGTGGTGTGTGTGTCCTAAGTTTTATCTCTCTGTCTCTTAGAACCTGTCCCAATTGGCAGGTGAGGACAGCCCAATCCATCTTGACAGTCCATGGTCAGAGCCTACACTCAGTAATTACTAAGAAACATAAATCTTACTTTGAGAGGGTTCCTGCAGTAGGTTATAACATGTAGACTGCACCCTCTGGCATAAGGACCGCACAGAAAACTTTTCTAGCAGTGTCTGGCAGGGGACCGCCGACCTGATGTCATGTGATGGACGTCCGCCTGACTCTATATAGTAAGTGATCCCTGCGCTTGCCTTCCAGTTCTTTCACATCATTTACCTGCGCTGGATCCTCACGGTAAACTTTGCTTAGTCAATCACCATTTATTTCTTTATTTCTTTGAATTCAGTCCGATTATTCTGCCTGTTTGTCTTCCCCACCTACTACTCCGAAGGCAAAGAAGTGTAACAAGTGTGGGGCCCAGATTCCCCACAAGGACAGTCATCGTCGCTGTCTCTTCTATCTAGGCCCAAATCACGATACTGCGACTTGTCCAGACTGCCAGCCTTTCAACCAGGCCACTCGCAAACAACAACAGCAGGCTCTGGAGGCCAATCTCCTAAAGACCAGAATGGCTACCCTGAGAAGGAGATGCAGAAACTTTGGGACACCGCTTCTTCCTCTTTTTTGGAGTTGAAACAGAAGAAGACAGACAAGGAGAGGCACAAGGAAAAGGCGTGTCCAGAGGACCGGGACCGATCCTCTTCTAGTAGGTCTTCTACCAGCAAGGCCCCTTCCCCACCGCCCACCCTCGTGGTTACCCAGGCAGCTTCGGGACTACCTCCAGTGCTTCAGCCATCTTCCTTCCAATTTCTACGGTAAGTCGTCTATCTGAACACGGTACTTTCAGTAAGTCGGACCCCGGCTCCTCCGGGGCCCGCCTGGGTGTTGGTAAGCCGGACTCCCATCACAAGCATCCGAAAGTCTGCCCAACTTTGACCGATAAGTCGGTCAAGGGTCCTCCCTTCCTCCCTCCGCCTTTTCCCTGTTTTGTCCGGTCAGTCGGTTGCCTGAGTTTTGGATGGCCGCTTAGATGTCGCTCACCCATCGGGGCCTGACACCGTTATTCCCGACATCCGGTCGAGTGAACTGGCTTCCCCAAGTCAGCCCTCCCTCCAGGACTCCCTGTTCGGGAGCCTTCCGCTCCGCCTCCCCTGGTGGACCCACCTGTCCAAGATCCTACTCCTGGGACAGAGAAGGAAGAGGGACACCTGGAAGTGGTCTTTTCCTCGCCCACTCCAGTGGTGGTTCCCCAGGTCGCACCCCGGGATGCCCTCCTGAGGCTCCCCACGTTGGATCCCCTGTTTCTAGGGACATGGATATGTTGTTCATCCACACTGTCTGGCAGGTTCCTTGCCGCTTTAAATCTTGCCGGAAGGTCTTCAAGCTGGGTCCTCCCACCCACCCGGGTGGTAAAACTCTCGGCTCCGCCCCATGACGCCAGATCTTCCTTACCGCTTGGAAGCTCAGGTTCCCTCCTTAACGCTCTGCGTATAAGACTGGTTCCTAATTCTTCGAATTTTCGAAAATAAAAAAGTTTTGCTAAAAAGACTTCGGTCTTCTCTCCCTCGCGGCTGCGATGGACAAATCGACTCGGTTTCCGGAGATGCCCTTGCGGGCAGAAGATGTCTCGGACGGATCCGCACTCCACGTGCGTCTACTGCTTGGGCCTTGAGCACGACCCGCAGGCCCTCACGACCTGTGCTCTTCCTTTTCCGGTCACGTCCTCGAAGAACCCGTGCTGCCCGTTACAACTGGGGCGTCGAGGAAGAGATTTCCTCGGTAAAGTCAAAGAGGCCAGGTCGGCGTTGTCCACGGCGGCGGGCTCGGCGGATCAGCTCGAGCAGATGATCGCCTCGAAGAGGGAGGCGGCGCGGGCCGCTTCTACCTCGGCTGCAGCATTTGTCCCGCTATCTCCCGGTGCCCCTTATTCGGCTTCCTTTAAGGAGCTTTGTCTGACCCTCTCGACAAAAGGTGAGGGTCCAACTTCTTCTGGACCATTTTCTCGGTCCAAAAAGAGAGACAAGAGTAAGTCTCACCGTCGACGCTCTTGGGAGCGGGAAAGATCCCTCTCCCCTAGTAGTCGGCCATCGACCTCTCGGCTTCGGCCACTGGTTTCACGGTGTCCCCGTCAGGCCAGTTGACCGAGACTCCCGTCGACGCGCCCGTTGGACGGGTTGTCGGCTGGAGAAGCTGAGAATCCCCTCTCCCCGGTTCCCCCGGTGGGAGTTGAGGATCCCTTCGGCTCGTCTGTGCCTCCGGTTCCGGAGCCTTCGGTTGAATCGTCCGAACCGAGGGGAGTGCCGATTCCCAGCGACACCTCCCGCACCGTCCTCGGCTTAGCCGAGGTTTCTGATCTCCCGGGCGTCTTCATGGTCCAGCGATCCCGCCGCCATAGGCGCGGTCTCGGTCTCGGCACCGCAGCAGGCGGCGCCACGCCATCCTCTTCCTCCTCCTTGGACGCAGGGAGGCTTCGCGCAAGTTGCGTGCGGAGGTATGAGGAGCTCATGTGGCAAGAGTTTCCTTTTGACTGGAATAAGCTCACGCCCGCTGCCTTCCCGCCATTAAGTGGCTGTCACCGAGCGGCAAACAACTCCTCGCTTTAGCCGAGGAGCCTGTTCCCAGGCCGGTTGTTCCACATCCCAGCTGCCCCACCATTCCCGTGAAACCTCCCCTCCACAGCCTTTGTATGTGGCCACGACCAAAAATTCTCGGTCGGCTCAGGACTGCCCCATAGGCTGTCTGTCACCCCACTCCCGATAGACCTCGGCAGGTGGAGGGTGGCTCAGGCCGAGGCAGTTTTTGAGGACTCTTCCGAGTCCAAGGATGATTCCTCCTTTTCTCCAAGTTAATGGACTTGAGTCCTCAGGAGGACAGTCGGTGGACGATGAGCCCTTCGTCCTTCCTAGGATTGCTTCGCTCATCTCGGAGTCCACCGGGATGAAGCTCGAACCTGTTTCTAAACGGGCCAGGTATCCCCTCACGGAGATTCTGGACCGAGGGGATTCCCCTACGGAGGCCTTTCCGGTGGCCGAGGCCATAGTGGGTCCGGCCTTGGAGCTCTGGCAGCGCCCTGCTTCCTGCCCTGCGCCTTCGGCCAGGATGGCCAGGAAGTATGCGGTCCCTACCGGTTCCCTGTCCGGTTTTTCAGAACACCCCTCGGCTGAGGGGTTGGTTACCGACAGCGTTTTCCGGCGTGCGGGGAACGCCAGGGATGTGGACAAACCTCCCGACAAAGAATCCAAGAAATTGGACTATGCCGGGCGAAAAGTCTATGCTGTGTCCTCTCTCGGCCTTCGTCAGGCCAGTTCGGCTGTCCTCATGGCACATTTTTCTCATGCCCTGTTGGGCTCCCTGGATGAGGTCGTCCCTCATCTTCCCGGATCTGCAGACTATGGTCAGGCAGGTGCGGGACCAGGGCAGGGCAGTGGCCAAACAGCAGCTCCAGACTGCTTTAGACATCGGGGACTCGTGTGCCAGGTCTGTGGCGGCCGCAGTGGCTATGCGTCGGGCTTGGCTGAGGATATCCACCTTTACTTCGGATACCCAGCACAAGTTGGCGGATGTTCCCTTTTTGGGGACTGACCTCTTCGGCCCTGGGGTGGAAGGTCACCTGCAGAGGATCAAGAAGTCCAATGCTACCTTGGACTCGGTCTCTTCCGCTCAGAAGGACAAAGGCCGCAAACCACAGCCTAAGCCCTTTCGTCCTTCTGCGCCCACGCGCGTCCGCCCAGCAACGTCCGGGCCAGTAGCCTCGGCTTGGCATCCCAAACCTAAGTTCGGAGCCTCCAACAGGAAGCAGGAGGTAGGCCAGGAGGTCCCTCGGCCGGTCTCTCCTCCAGCCTGCCCAGTGACGGGCTGAGGGTGTCGCCTAATCCCGTCACCACCCCAGTTTCCATGGGGACGGCCCGCACTTCCTTTCCGCCTGGTCCGCTATTACCACGGACAGGTGGTACTGGAGGTGGTGGGAAAAGGCCTGCCTCTAGAGTTCGAGCAGGCCCCACCCTTCAGAGCCGCACCTCGGGGGCTTGGGTCGCAGCCTCACTGTCTGCTCGTCGGGCCGACGCTCTCCCTCCTCCAAGGAGGTGATCAGGAGGTAGCGGACCCTCCCTCAGACCCGGGGTTCGTGTCCAGGTACTTCCTGGTTCTGAAACGGATGGGGGGCTGGCGCCCCATTCTCGACCTACACGACCTGAACAAGTTCCTAAGGTCTCGAACCTTCAGGATGGTCCCTCTGGCTCAGATAATACCATCCCTGGAATACGGCGTGTGGTTCTGCTCTCTGGACCTGCAGGACGCGTTCTTTCACGTCCCTATCCGTCCGTCACATCGGAGATTCCTTCGCTGAGCGGAGGATCCTCTTCGTTCTGAGCCATGCCCTTCGGCCTGTCTCCAGCTCCCAGGGTCTCTACCAAATGCATTGCAGTGGTGACAGCTTTGCGGCTACCGAGGGGTCCGGGTGTACCTCACCTGGACGATTGTTGATAGCAGCCCCTCCAGACAGGGAGTGGGAGCGGTCCAGAGATCTGGCCTCCAGGTTTGCTCTCAAGTCGGCCTTCTCATCAACGAGGCCAAGTCGGAACCTCGAGCCGAAGCAGGTGATTGTTTATCGGGCAGAGCTCGACTCTTCGACCAGAGCACGGCCCGTGGACAGGGCCGAGAACCCCCTTTGCCCAATCATTTCGGTTGGGCAGTCGCTACCGCCCGGCACTTCCCGCGCCCTGGGTCTCATGGCGCCTGCATCAGCGTGGTCCGTTAAGCACGCTGGCACATGCGCCTCTTCAGTGGGGACTGCCAGCCAGTGGTCAGCAACGCCATGCATCCATTGGACCAGCTAGTGATGGTGATCCAGGAGATGTGGAACGCCTCCGATGGTGGACCGCTCCATCTATCTGCAGGAGGGCATCCAGTTTGTCTGCCCCGGCCGACGTGTCTCTTCGACCGATGCCTCTCTGATGGGTTGGGGTGCCCATCTGGGAGAACACATGCGACGTGCCCTCTGGTCCTCGCGGGAGTCCTGATGCCACATCAACCTGCTGGAGCTCCGAACGGTTCTCCCCGCCTCCTCACCGCCTTTGTTTGGCTCTCGGGGTCAAGTGGTCCAAGTCCAGATTGGACAATACCACCGTACCATGTACTACCTAAACCGGCCAGGGCGGGACGTTGCCCATGCTTCTATGCAAGGAAGCTCCGCATTTGTTACTCGTAAGCAGCCTGGAGGCGGATCTCCTAGCTATTCATGTGGCAGGAGCCTCCAACACCCTGGCCGATGCCCTGAGCCGGATAGGGGCTGCATCTCACGAGTGGTCTCTCCTGCCGGAGGTAGTACAAGATCTTCCTGGACATAAGTCTCCACCACTCATTCACACTAGTGGGATTAGCGCCGAGGCACTTAGGACCCATCGGGAGCAAACTTTTGCTGGAGGGTCGTGCGAGAGATGGCGCTGTGAGGAACGGGCGTCATGAGCAGCGTCTCGAGCGGCAATCACTATGTCTCACACTGATCGTTCAACCGCTTCTAGTTCCTTTTTTTTCCCTACCGCCGAAGTGCGCTTCAGTGACAATCGTCGCCACCTGTTTGGGAGTCAAACTTCAAACTAGCGATAGTTTTCAGTTTATTTTTTTTTTTTGTAACATTATCACTGTAGTAGTATCGCTTATTTTATTCTATTTTCGTTAAATTTTCTAATATTTTAAATTTAACTTACTTGAAGAAGTCTCGCTCACTTGGACGGAGCCCACTCATGCAGGTCAGGTGATGGTAGGGAGACTTCAGATGAAAGCTGTTCAGTCAGCCGGCTGGGTCGGTCAAGCCTCCTTCTCCTCAGCGGGTTCCAACAATGGTTTAGTCCGATGCCCGGGGATGGACGGTCCCCGTCGGCATAAAAATAAACGGTCGCATTCTCGGCACCGTTCGGCCTCGAGCTCTTCTTCGGCCCACAGGTCAAAAAAGAGAAGGCATCACTCGAGGTCGCCCTCTGGTATGTCTGCGCGTCGACAATCGGTTATCATAGCTAGTTGCCGGTCTCCTTCTTCGGAGTCGCCAACTTCCGGTGACCGTCGTCCTCGACATCGGAGCCCCTCCCCGCCTTATAGGTAGGGCTCCAGATGAGCAGTTTCATCAGTGGGCTGCTCTTATGGAGCTGCTGGCCTCGGAGGCTGGTTCTTCTGCCTGGCTCGTTGCCACGGAGCCTCGGGCCTCCAGGCGATCAGGTAGGGCGTGGTTGACCTTCCTAGTCGCCAGGAGCGCCTTCTTGGGTGCCAGCGACTCACGGCTAGGTGTTTCCTCACATGGCTGCGCGCAGGGGCCACACCGATGCCCCCTTATCTTCTGTTTTTTTGCTTCTCAGCTTTCCAGGTTCCTGGGCGCTCTCTGCGCCTTCCGCAGGGTCTGTTGGCTTGTCGGCGCCGCTGTGCGCTGGACCTGCTGTGCCAGTTCTCAAGCGCTGGGTGGTCTCGGCGCTACGTGCCTCTTCGGCGCCAGGTGCCTCCGCGTGTGCCTTTTCAACCTGCTTTGCCTTCTCGGCGCTGGGGCCCTCGGGACCCTCCTTGTTTCTCTGCTATTTCTCCTCTCCTAATTTTCACCTTTCCTGTCCAAACAGTCCTTCCTGGACCATCAGGAGATGATGTTGAGCCTGACCCAGACCTTCGGGTTGGGTGATGAAGTGAGGAAACAGGATCTTTCTTGCTACAGAGCCTGTGGTCGAGGACCCGTCCTTAAGTCTCTGTTGGAAGAACCTGAGATCCACTCTTTCTCTCCAGACTACAGACATCGATCCTGGAAGATATTAAGACTCCAGTATCTTCATGTTTCGGAGATCCCTACGGATTTGACTCCTCCGATCCAGCCTTCCTTCGGGACGCTGTCTCAAATGGTTTGGAATAATCCTGCTCTTATTCCCTCAGTGGCTAAATCCATTGATAAGAAGTATTCAGCTCCCAAGGATCGGCCCCATTTTGGCATCCCAAGCCTTTTGGATCCTATTGTAGTCCTGGCAGAGAATGACAAGGTCGTTCTTCCTCAACTACTACAGCTCAACTTATTAACAAAGAGTCTCGTAAGATTGATACATTAGGTAAGAGAGTCTTTGCTGCCTCCACTCTAAGTATGCGTGCCAGTTATCAAGGCTATTTTCTCAGTATGAGTATATCCTGTGGCACTCTATGAAAAGAATGGTTGAAGCTCTTCCAGATTCGGACTCCAAGTCAGAGCTTCTTCTGACCGTTATTAGAGGTATTGAGTCCAATAACCAACAGGTCAAAGCCGCCATGGACGGTTTCGACACTGCTTCTCGCTCAGCAGCCACAGGTATTTGTACTTAGCGCCATTCCTGGCTGCGTACTTCTGGCTTCACGAATGATGCTCAGCAGCAGGTAAAGGCGCTGCCTTTTGATGGCTCCTATCTTTTTGGCCCTCAGGTGGAGCAAGCCTTAGAGGCCACTCAGAAGACTAGATCGGCCATTAAGTTGGCCAGACCTCCGCCTACCCCCTCTTGGGGGCATGTGAACAGACGCCAGTTTCATGAGTCGCAGTCCTTTCGAGGCAGAGGAAGCTTCCATAAAAGCCAACCTGCCCAACCCTCAAAAGAAGACGCAGCAGAAAGCGCAGGGGCCTAAAGCCCCCAGCGCCACCTTATGAGTTGCTGGCCCAAGTTCCATCCACATTGCCTGAGGTGGAACTTTCTCCTCCGGTGGGAGGTCGTCTGATGTACTTCTACAACCAGTGGAAGTCCATAACTTCGGATAAATGGGTCCTTCGGATAATTCGCGAGGGTTATTCTCTCAGTTTCTTGGAAACCCCCCCGAATTGTACTCCCAGACGACAACCCAGGTTGTCGGTCTCTCAGTCAGACCTCCTCACCGCCGAGATCCAGGGCCTTCTAAACAACAGGGCAATAGGAACTGGTGCCCCCGCATCTGCGAAACACAGGGTTCTACTCCCATTACTTTCTGGTTCCAAAGAAATCTGGGGCAATGCGCCCCATTCTAGACCTCAGAAAGTTAAACAAATTTCTCCCCAGGGAGAAATTCAAAATGATTTCCCTAGGTACCCTGTTACCCTTGCTGCATCAGCATGACTGGCTGGCCTCCTGGATATGCAGGACGCTTACCAGCATATCCCCATCCACCCGACCCACATAAGTTCCTCAGGTTTGTAGCTTTGGGTCAGCATTATCAGTTCAAGAGTCCTGCCCTTTGGGCTATCCTCGGCGCCGCGAGTTTTTAGAAAGTGTTGTGCAGTTCTCGCTGTGCATCTCAGGAAGATCGGACTCAGAGTGTTTTCCTACCTGGACGATTGGCTTCTAACAAGCCCTTCCAGCCAAGGGACTTTGGAAACCGTGCAAACGACTTCTCGTCTTCTTGCGTCCATGGGAGTTCTGCTGAATTTGAAAAAATCACAACTGCAGCCCTCCCAGAGGCTCCTTTTCATAGGGACGCTTCTAGACACCTCTTCCATGAAGGCTTTCCTTTCAGAGGACAGAAGACTCGATATCCTTCGGATGGCCCGTTACATCGGGAGAACCAATCGGTTACAGCTCTCGATGCAAGCATGTTGGGTCTCATGGCGTCTCGGTGTTCACTGTACCCCTGGCCCGGTTGCTGATGAGACCACCCAATGGATGCTCTCCACTCAGTGGTCTCGACCTCTCACCCCAGTCTTATCCCATCAAGGTGACGGAGCCCCTTCGAAGGTCTCTCACCTGGTGGTCTCAAGAGAGCAATCTCCTGGAAGGGTTCCCCCTTTGCTCCCCCGGATCATCAGATCTCCATCACCACAGACGCATCGCTAATGGGATGGGGAGCTCACTGTCACTTCTTCCACACTCAAGATGTGTGGACTCAGTTCGAAACTCATCTCCACATAAATGTCCTGGAGATGAGAGCGGTCCTCTATGCGATCCGAGCTCTGAAGGATATCCTTTGTCACAAGAACATTCTCCTTCAAACGGACAACAAAGCTGTGATGTATTACATCAACAAGCAAGGCGGTGCTCATTCTTATCCCCTTTGCAGGGAAGCAATGAGGGTGTGGGAGTGGTGCTTGGAGCACAAGTCTCTGATTCAAGCGGTTTATCTGCCAGGTATACAAAACGACCTAGCAGATCACCTCAGCAGAACGGAGGCAGACCCTCACGAGTGGTCTCTCGATCCAGCCGTAGCTTGGTCACTGTTCAAAGAGTGGGGGACTCCAGACCTGGACCTTTTTTGCATCCCCACTCAACGCAAAACTGCCTCTCTTCTGCTCCAGAAATCCAGGGCCTGGCATTTTCTGTCAGGATGCGTTCAGGCTGCGGTGGACAAAACGCTTTCTTTACACCTTTCCACCGCTTCCTCTAATCCAGAGAGTACTCCTCAAGTTCGAGTCTCAGGGACCAAAATGATTCTCATTGCTCCTCCTGGCCTCGGCAACTATGGTTTCTACTCAACAGTATGTTGGCAGCCTCTCCGAGACCACTTCCCTTGCAAATCAGTCTTTTGACTCAGGGTTCGTTGGTCCATCCCAACCTGAAATCACTTCACCTTCATGCTTGGCTCCTGAAGAGGTAGAAGTGAATCGGTTCAACGCCTCTCGAGAGTCTCAGACATCCTTCTGGCTGCTCGAAGCCAGCCACCTAAAACGTACGCTTCCAAATGGAAACGTTTTTCTCTCTGGTGTGCAAAGTCCTCTTGGAATCCCTTTTCCTGTCCTCCTGACAAGGTTCTTGAGTATCTTTTGGACCTATCAAACTCAGGTCTCCAGTACTCCACAGTTAAAGTTCACCTTAGTGCCATCTCAGCGTTCCATGAGCCGGTTTCTTCCTTGACTCTGGCTCAGTTACCTATGGTGAAGAGATTTCTTAAGGGGATTCTTCATACCAGACCCACTGTTAAGCGTCCAGTTGCAGCCTGGGACATTAACCTGGTGCTGGACATGCTCACTCGGAAGTCTTTCGAACCCCTAGCTACCTGTGAGCTAAAATTTCTTACCTGGAAGACTGCTCCTTCCTGGTGGCCATTACCTCAGCCCGCGAGGGTCTCTGAGATACATGCCCTGTTACGGACCCTCCGTATACTGTATTCCATAAAGACAAGGTAGTTCTCCATCATCCTAAATTTCTTCCCAAGGTTGTGTCAGAATTCCATCTAAACCAACCTCTGGTACTTCCTCTTACTTCGCTAATTTCCAAATGAAGGGGAATGATCTCTTCATTCCTTGGATGTTAAGAGAGCCTTGCGGTTCTATTTAGATAGAACCAAGAATTTTCGCAAGACTCAGCAACTGTTTGTTTCTTTCAGCGACACCCGGCTGGGTCAACCTGTCGCTATCAGATGCATCTCATCATGGTTAGTGGCATGCCTTCGACATTGCTGTTCCATGGCTCAAGTTAAATTAGAAGGTAGAGTGTACGCTCACTCTACTAGGGCGGTCGCGGCATCCCTAGCGGAAATTCACAGTGTTCCAATTGCAGATATCTGCAACGCCGCCACCTGGAGCTCAGTGCATACCTTCGTTAAGCATTATGCACTGGATGTTCATGCCAGGCGGCATTCCGCATTCGGCAGAACTATCCTTAATGGACTTCTGTCTTAGTCGCGTGAGCTCTGGCTCTCCTGCGGCCCTTTTTGGGGGATTATCAGCTTGGTACTCTCCCACTAGTGAATGAGTGGTGAGACTTATGTCCAGGAAGATATGAAAATTACGCACCTCACCGTAATTCTTGACCTTCTTGGATTCAGTCTCACCACTCATTCACACGCCCACCCTCCATCCCCGAGCTCACCGCTGTGTTGGTCTTCACTCCCTCAAATCTTTAGGCCGTGAAGACTTCTTTGCTGACCCTTCTTACACGGGTCGTACGGACTGTCTTATGTCCGGTTTTTAAGGTTAGATTTACTCTTTACGTTAGTTGCGCTGCACCTCCTTGGTAAAAAAGGTACTGAGGCGGTTGGAGGTCGTGCGACATAGTGATTGCCGCCGAGCCGCTACGCGCCGCTCCTCGCGGCGCCATCTCTCGCGCCGACCCTCCAGCAAAAAGTTTGCTCCCGATGGGTACTAGTGCCTCCGGCGCTAATCCCACTAGTGTGAATGAGTGGTGGAGACTCGTCCAAGAAGATCAAGAATTACGGTAGGTACGTAATTTTCATATCTGTTCTCCCACTGGGGCACACCTCAGGTGGACCTGTTTGCCTCCAGGGAGAATGTGAAGCTGAGGCTGTTTCATGCCGGCCCCCCTCAGCAGGGCTCGCTGCAGGGGGATGCCTTCTCGAGGCTGTGGACCCCGGGCCTCTTCTACGCCTTTCCCCCATTTCCCTTGGTTCACAAGGTGCTTCTCAAGGCAAGGAGGGACAAGGCGCAGGTGATTCTGATAGCCCCAGACTGGCCCCGCCAGTTCTGGTACCAGATCTCCTCAGCCTCAGCTCCAGGCTCCCGAGGCAGCTTCCAGCTCGCCCGGACCTGCTCTCAGTCAATCAGGGGAAGGTGTTCCATCCGGACCTTCAATCCCTGCACCTGACGGCCTGGTTCCTGAGCGGCTAGAGTTCCAGGCCTTGGGTCTTTCCGACGAGGTCCTCAATGTTGTTGAGGCGTCCTGTAAGGAGGCTACCAGGAAGTGCTATGCCTTCAAATGGAAGAGATTTTCCATTTGGTGTCAGGGCAAGGGCTTGGACCCTTCCTCCTGTCCTTTGGCAAGCATCTTGGACTATTTATGGTCCCTTTCTAGTCAAGGGCTTAGGTCGACGACCCTAAGGGTGCACCTGGCAGCCATCTCTGCTTACCGGGCGCGGGCCGGGGAGCAGTCGGTGGCGCAGGAGAAGGTGGTCTGGCGCTTTTTCAAAGGCCTTGATCACATTTCCCCTCTGGTGCGAGAACCTCCACCTCTGTGGGATTTACTGCTGGTACTGGCAAAGCTCATGGGCAAGCCATTCGAACCAATGCACAGGTGTGAACTCTCTCACCTATTGTGGAAGACCGCCTTCTTGGTGGCTATCACGTCAGCCAGAAGGATGGGAGAACTCCAGGCGCTCTGCATTGAGTCTCCTTACCTGGTCTTCCACAGGGACAAGGTTGTCCTGCGCCCCCACCCGAAATTCCTTCCGAAGGTGGTGTCGGAGTTTCACCTTAACCAGGTGTTGACTCTGCCGGTGTTCTACCCCAGTCACACCTCGGAGGCCGAATACAGGCTCCATACTTTGGACCCTAGAAGGTACTTGTTTATTATTATAAGCATACGGCTGAAATTTGGGAGAGGTTCGCCAGCTGTTTGTCACCCACACTGAAGCCGCACTGGCAGACCTGCAGCTGCTGGGACGATAAGCAGGTGGGTCACCTCCTGCATAGATCTCTCATGCAAGTTGGCGGGGCATGAGCCTCCCAGAGGATAAGAGCTCATTCTACCCGCCATACTGCTGCATCGGTGGCTGCTTCCAGGGCGTCCCTATCCAGGAAATCTGCAGGGCTGCTACCTGGAAGTCAGCACACACTTTATTACCCATTACCACATCGACCTTGAGTCACGCCGGATGCTGGTTTTGGGGCCTCGTTCTCCAGTCCTTATTCCTAAGTAGGTGTGCGCTTTGCCTCCTCCTCCCGGAGAACTGCTAGGAGTCTGCCGACAGTGTGGATGAACAACATATCCAGGTCCCTAGAAATACAGGTTACTCACCTGTAACAGGAGTTCTAGGAATGGTATATGTTGTTCATCCACCCGACCCACCCGACCTCCCAGCTTCGACGCACAACCTGAGCTTCCAGCGGGCCAGATCTGGTGTCATGGGGCGGAGCCGAGAGTTTTACCACCCGGGTGGGTAGGAGCAGCCAGCTTGAAGACCTTCTGGCAAGATTTAAAGTGGCAAGGAACCTGCCAGACAGTGTGGATGAACAACATATACCATTCCTAGAACTCCTGTTACAGGTGAGCAACCTGTATTTTCAGGGGCCCCTTAGATTTCTCAAGCGTCGGGCATCTTCAGTTGGCGCCTACCCCACCCCCATCTCAAGGCACCATCTAGTATCTTTCTTCTGCCCTCCATCGGGACCTTCCTTTCAAACCCGACGCAGGGCCTGTCGTCATCTGGCCTGACGTCTGATCCTCAGACGTTAGGTATTCCGATGTATACTTCCCTTACATCGGCTCCTCCGGTGACCATCCTGATGTCAGCTACCATATCATCTGGTATATTTTCTGGTCCTTCCAGACCGCTGGGACAAGACCCCATGCCAGGTTTCCTGGATTTCCCTGGACACCAGGCACCTATTTTTATGCCGTCTGGTCCGACGATGGGACACTACTACTACTACCACTACCACCAACACCCTGGGAACCAGACTTTTGGTTACCTCTATTACCAAAGGTACCCTCACCAACTGTATCCAGGTTTGGGTGCACAATTTTACCCACCCCCATCCAACCCCCCTCCGCCTCCTCTGCCACCACCTCAACAGGATTTCCAGTCATTGATCCAGTCCTGATGGAAGGGCACCAGGTCCCAACTGGTTTCAGATCTAGAGCGCAGGCTTAGAGTCCAGTGATCATGCCTCCCCATTCCTTATCGCCTGTCAGCTCACAGCACTCTACGGTGCATATTTGTGACGCCACACCACAGGAGATCACCCTGCCGGACTTTGGGACCCCTGAAGGGAAAGATCCTCTTGACTCTGACCATGATACGTCAGAATCTTCTTCAGATGAACTGTCTCTCCTTCCCCCCCCAAAAGGGCAAAGAATCGTTCACATCTCCTCCAGAGGATCTCTCCTTCAGTGAGCTCCTTCACATTATCCAACACTCTTAACGATTAGAATGGAGAGGAGCAGGATCCTAAGAGAAAGCGTTTAACGGAGCATTTAGACTTGGAGGCTGTCTCTCCCATCACGGTCCCTCCCTGGACAGCTCCACATGAGGATTTAACTACCACGATTTGTCAGTTACCTCACTCTATCCCGGCTGTCCCCAAGAAGGCGGATCGAATTTACCATTCGCTTGAAGGAGTCTCTTTCCTGGATTCCCACCCCAAGACGGACTCTGTTCTAGCAGCCACTCATGATCGCTTGGCCAAGCCCAAGCACATGAGCACTGGCCCCCCGGATAAGGAATCCAGGCAATTGGACCAATTTGGGAAGAAGATGCACTCCTCTGCCACGTGTGCCCTATGCTCTTTAAACTATGTGGCGCATATGGTTTCTTTTCAGAAGTCCACCATGGCCAAGTTTGAAGCCCGAATCATGGCCATGGAGGACTCTGAGCTCAGAGAGGAGAATTTCTTGTAGGCATGCTCTACGGGCCACTAACGATTCTGTGGACGTGGTGGCCCGCTCCTCTGCTTTTGTTGTGTGCCTCAGGAGACACGCTTGGTTGCGGATATCCGGGCTCTCGACAGATGTATAAGCAGCTGTTGAAGATGCCACCTTTCAGGAAGGGGACACAAAAGACATAATCATGGGCCTCCAGGACATAGAAACATAGAATTTGACGGCAGATAAGGACTGCTTGGCCCACTCAGTCTGCCCATTTCCCCACCGAATGGATAAGCTGCAGATCCTAGTTAACCAGCAGCCTACTTCTTCCTATCCCCCAGAATTGCCTTATGACTGTCCCATGCATGCTTGAATTCCACCACTGTTTTGATTCCACAATCCTCCGGAAGGCTGCTCCATGCATCCACAACCTCTCTGTGGAAAAATACTCTTAAATTACCGCTTGAGCCGCCTCCATCTTCAAATTGTGCCCCTTCTTCTTGCACACCTCTTTTTTTTTTTTTGAAAGATTTTACCCTCTTGGACTTTGTTGGTTCCCTTGAGCTACTTGAAAGTTTCTATCGTGTCCCCCCTCTCCCTCCTTTCCTCAAGGCTATACATATTAAACTCCTTAAGTCTCTCTTCATATATCTTCCCGTGCAGACCCTGCACCATTTTAGTTGCCCTCCTCTGGACAGCTTTCATCCTGTCTATGTCTTTGCGGAGATTGGGTCTCCAGAACTGCACGCAGTGCTCCAGATGGGGTCTCACCCAGCTGTCTGTACAGAGGGATAATAACTTCCTGTTTTCTACTGGTGACTCCTCTCCCTGTGCATCCCAGTATCCCCCCAGCCCTCCTTGCTGCCCTCTCACATTGCTTGCCCACCTTTAGGTCATCTGACATAACTACCCCCAGGTCCCTTTCCATTTTTGTTGTTGTTAGTATCTCACCCCCCATTGTGTACTCTTCCCCTGGGTTTTTGTTTCCCAGGTGCATTACCTTGCACTTGTTAGCATTGAATCTAAGCTGCCATACATTTGACCATTCCTCTAACCTTGCCAAGTCCCTTCTCATCCTTTCCACTCCACCTTGTGCATCAACTCTGTAGCAGATCTTTGTGTCATCTGCAAAGAGACATACTTTTCCTTCCAGTCCCTCTGCAGTGTCGCTTATAAAGACATTGAAGAGGACCGGTCCTAATACTGAACCCTGCGGTACCCCACTAGTAACCCCGCTTTCTTCAGAGTGGACTCCATTTACTATTACTCTCTGTGTCCTATTCTCCAGCCAGTTTTTTACCCAGGCTGTCATCTTGGGACCCACTCCCAGGCTGGCTAACTTGTATATTAATCTTTTGTGTGGGACTCTGTCAAATGCCTTGCTAAAGTCTAGGTAGGCCATGTCCACAGCCACTCCCTGATCTACTACTTTGGTCACCCAGTCAAAGAAATCTATCAGATTTGTCTGGCATGACCTTCCCGCTGTGAATCCATGCTGCCTTGGGTCCTGTGCCCCTCTGGCCTCTAGCTACTCGACAGTTCTTTCCTTCAGAAGTGATTCCATCATTTTCCCTACCACTGAGGTTAAACTAACAGGTCTGTAGTTTTCTGCTTCTGTCTTGCTCCCAGTTTTGTGAAGGGGAATCACATCTGCCCTCCTCCAGTCCTCGGGTACCACCTCATCCTCCCATGATTTGTTAAAGAGGGTAGTGAGTGGTGTCACTAATTCTACCCTTAGTTCTTTTAGAATTCTGGGATGAATCCCATCAGGCCCCATTGCTTTGTCCACCTTCAGTTTTAAGAGTTCTTTCAGAACCCTTTTTTCTGTAAATGGGCTGGTATCAACTTCTGTATCCAGAGTGTTTCTACTGTTTGTTTTAGGTACCCTCTTCCTTTGTAAATACTGAGCAAAATATTTGTTTAGTATCTCTGCCTTTTCACAGTCACCCTCTGCCCACCCTCCTCCTTTATTAAGCCTCACTATCCCTCCCTTGGTCTTCCTTCGCTCCCTGATGTACCTATAAAAGGTTTTATCCCCCTTCTTAACTGAGTTGGCTATCTTTTTCTCGGTTTGGGCCTTTGCTGTTCTGACTGCCTTCCCAGCTTCCTTTTGCTTTAACTGATACAGTTCTCTGTCCTGCTCCTTCTGTGATTCCTTGTACTTCCTGAATGCTTTTTTTGTCTTGAACCTTCACTGCCACTTCCTTTGAGAACCATAGTGGTTTCTTACATCGTTTTGTTTTGTTTATTTGCTTCACACAAAGGCTTGTTACCTCTGTGATGGCAGTTTTATTATTCCCCATTGTTCTTCCACCCTCCTTCCTGCCCATTTGCTAGTGCATTCCTTAGGCACTCACCCTATTTTGGCAAAGTCAGCCCTCCCAAAGTCCAGTACTTTTGCCTTTGTATGGCTTGACTTTATTGTTGTGTTTATTGTGAACCATACTGTTCGATGGTCGCTAGTTCTAGATGGCTACCCACTTATTATTTGTGATCCTCTTCATCTCCATTTGAGAGAACCAGGTCTAAGATTGCTCCCTCCTAGTGGGTTCCAGTACTTGTTGTCTCAAGGCATGCCCCTGTAGGGCATCTAGAATAACCCCACTCTTCAAAGTGGCTGCTGCAACTGCACTCCAGTTAACATCTGGCATATTCAGATCACCCATCAGCAATATCTCCCTTTTCTGCCATTGTAAGTATACTTTCTATCATTTCCTTGCCCATTTCCTCCCTGAGAAGGTCTGTATACAACCCCTGTGCAGATTGTTGTGGCATTGCCAGTTTCAAATTTACCCACAGTGCTTCTTTTCTCCCTGTTTACCCTTTTTGTTTTGTTGCTTGATTCCTTCCTTATGTAAAGAGCTACCTCTTTTACCCTCCCTGTCCCTCCTGTAGATAGTGTATCCTGGTATGTTTACGTCCCAGTCATGGTCTTGTGTGTACCATGTTTCTGTGACTGCCACGATATCCAGATGTTCCTCCTCCATCAGGGCCACTAATTCAGGAAACTTGTTACTTAGACTACGGGCATTGGTACTCATTGCTCTCCATTTTTTGATGGCTTTACCTTCTGTTGCAGCATCCCCTACTGACCTTTCTACCTCTGTCTTTTTCTCATTTAGTACCCTGTTTTGTAGGGAGAGGCTGGGATTTTCCTGCTGCTTATCAGTGCCTCCCCCTTTGACTAGTTTAAAAGCTTGCCAATGAAACATTTAAAAATATTGCTCAAAAGACTTGTTCCCTTCCTGGACAGATGCAGACCATCCTGCCAGTATAGGCTGGTGTCCCTCCAGGTGGAACCCCGGTCCCCGGTGAAGCCAAACCCCTGTGCTCCACACCATTTTTTTCAACCATTCATTAAACTGCATGGTGCAAAGTACCCTCTCCTCACTCATGCCATTGACAGGCAGCACCTCTGAGAAGGATACTGTGTGTGCTACTTGTCTTAGGCCCCTCCCAATTCTACAAAGTCCTTCTGCACTGCTCTAATCTCATGATGAGCCAAGTCTTTGTCCCTAGGTGGACAATGACGTCCGCTCAGACTCCCCTGCAGCTGTTCTCATGATCCTGAGGATGGCTTCCTGTCCCTCCAAGCCATGGCACCAGGCAGGCACCTTACTCAGTTTTCCTGCTCCCCCAGTTCTGTCCCCTAATAACTGAGTCCCCACCAGGAGCTGCTTCCTTTCCTTGTGGTGTCCTCTGCCTCCTTCCTGTGGGCCTCCTTGTGACAGTTGTCCTCAGCCTCCTTGGTCTCCTCTGTGGGTGCATCCATAGGGGCTATGCTCCCAGAATGGTGTATGGATTGTGGGTGAACAACTGACTGGTGTGCCTCTGTTCCACCATCCTCACCCTCTCTGAGCCCACTGTGGTCCAACTGCTGTGCTTTCTTCGCAACCTCTGAGGTAGTGGTGGTGGCTCTGGTGCTCCCTGGATGTGGGAGGTTCCCTTCCTTACGTCCAGTGTGCCCTGGGGGAAGGTTCCCTTACTACTGTCCAGTGTGGCCTGAAGATGGGCAACTTCCTCCCTCAGGGCAGAGAGTTGTCTGCAAATAGGGCAGCATCTCAGCCTCCAGAAAGACTCCCGGAAGACTGCTGCCCCACAGCCATTACCTTGCACTACTCCCCACATGTTTATCTACTTTTTTTTTTTGTGTGATTGGTTTGTTATATAGAAATATATATATTATACAATATGTGCTTATATTGTCAGTGCAGTGTGCTAGAGAGGATATGACAGTGATATGCACCTTGCACTCTTGAGGAAATTATGTCAGAACCCCAGGTATAAAGGAACTATTTCCAGGGGTGGGTGGGGTGAGGGTGGAAAGGGTTGGGCCTAAACTGTGCCCTCACAAAACAATCTGCTAAAAGCTCTGACCCACCGCTGCGATGAGTGCCTTCCTGTCAGCAAGATGCCCTACACAACAATTTGACAGTGGCCAGGCCCTTAGATCTGTTCAATCTACGTATCAGATGGGTTCTCAAAAGAAGCAGCCCTTTTGACACCAATTCAAGTGTCAAGGAAAGCAACCCCCCTCTAGGAAATGGACCAAGAGGTGTGCCATGGGTTCCTCCTCTTCCTCTCCCCTGCTGCAAAGTCCCAAATAGTGACGGGAGGGTCTTGACGCTCTCGCTGCTCAGCTTTCTGACTCGCACTGCCCTCCCTCTCCTCCACCTCTAACTGTGGAGCCAGTGGGAGGGTACCCCTAGAGTGATCACTTGATCCTCCACCCAATAATGAGGACTCTTCCTGTTTGGAGCTTCCAGATTCTGATCCCTCTGACCCTGGAGACAAGCCACATACTCCAGAGAACCCCATGCCTAAGGACTGTCCGAAGTCTTCTCCTTGGGATCCTTCTTTTCTGGAATAGCTAAAACAAATGTAGGTTGCTTATGAGTGGCGATCAGTGGAGCCAGATCCACAATGGAAAAAAATTAGCCGTTCATCTGGATCTTCTTGAAATCTCTCCCACACTGACTCCTCCCTGGATAGAACTCCATGTGGATCTTGTTTCCACTATTTGGAAGCAACCTTCCTCATTAGCCCCTCTTCCCCGCAAGGCAGATAGGCTGTATCAGGCTTCCGAGGGAAAAGACTTTCTCAGTCTCTATCGTAAGACAGATTAGGTCGTGATTAGTGCTGCTCATGACCGAACTGCCAATCCAAAGCACCTTAGCTCGTCTCCCCCTGACAAAGAATGTAGACTTATGGACCAGTATGGTAAGAAGATATGAGTCTTCTACCCTGGGTTTGGGAGCCCTGAACTATGTTGGACGCGTGAGGGACTACCAGAAGTCTATTCTGAGCCAGGTGGAATCCAAACTGGAAGCTCTCCCAGATTTTCAGACAAAATATGTTACATGTCACTTACGATGCGGTGGACACTGCAGGCAGAAGCTCTGCTTTCGCCATAGGTTTGCGGCGACATGCCTAGCTCCGTGTGTCAGGTTTGGCCCCTGAAGTTCAGATGGCCATACATGATGCCCCTTTCGGGCGATCAGTCTTGTTCGGAGGTGATATCAAGGACATCATCACTGAACTGCAAGAGAAGGGTTTAGCATTGAAGTTAGTCCAGACTACTTATAAATCCTCTGAGTCAGAAGCAGCCTTTTTGGTACCAAAATAGCCAAAGACAACAGCACATGCAGGCTAAGCGTCCCAACACCACAGAGCAACATCAGTAGCCAAAGCTCCTCTGAGCAAAAAAACTCCTGGAACCCTGGCCGCTGCTCTGCCCTTAGCATCTTGACTCCCTGCCCCTCCCTCTTCCTCTGGCTCCTCCAGAGGAACGGATGGGGGAGATTTTCCTCCCATCTGCCAGGCTGGGAGAGTATAGCAAATGATGCATGGGTGCTTCAATTGGTGTCAGCAGGACAATCAGTCGAGTTCACCCAGAAACCACCCCACAGACCACCCCCTCTGTCATCGTACTTCCCTCTTCATCTTCCGTTGGTACTCGAAGAGATCAGCTCCCTTCTTCAAAAGGCAGCAATAGAACCTGTTCCCTCTCCCTTTCAGGGAATGGGTTACTATTCTAACTTCCTTCTAGTACCAAAGACGACTGGAGACCTGAGACCTATCTTGGATCTCAGCTCTCTGACCGAGTATATGGAGTACAAAAGGTTCAGAATGCTCTCTCTGCAGAGTCGTCTTCTCTTGCTTCGGCCGAGATTGTGTCTGTGCGCTTTGGATATGCAGGATGCATAACTACATATCCCCATATGCCCTTTCCACTGCAAATACCTCAGTTTCTGTTTTCAGGGGGCACACTGCCAGTTCAGGGCCCTCCCAGTTGGCCTTTCCTTGGTGCGCCCCCTTCCCCCGAGTATTCACCAAATGCCTGGAGGTAGTGGCTGTCTTCCTGTGTACTCGGGGGAGTACAAGTCTTCTCTTATGTGGACGACTGGTGTTTGGCTGCACCGTCCAGGGAGGACCTCCAGTGCTCCCTTTCCATCACCCTGGAGGTCTTTACCAACCTGGGTATCACGGTCAGCCATCCCAAGTCCCATCTGGTCCCTTGCCAACAGCCGTGGTTCATAGGGGCAGTGTTGGATATGACCCTAGGCAAGGCCTTCTTGTCCCCCGGACAGAGTCGAGACACTCCTAAACCAAGCTCGCCTCCTGTCCTGCCTGAGACTGGTCGGAGCCAGGAAGGTACTTAGTCTTCTTGGGCTCATGGTGGTAGTCATTCCAACTGTCCTCTGACGCGGCTCCACATGAGTCTGATCCCATTGGGACCAAAGGGTCCACTGGAAGTCTCTGGATGATTTGGATCACGAGGTCCTAGTCTCGGACCCGATGATCAGGGACTTGCAGTGGTGGACGGTTCAGGAAAACCTCAGTCTGGGGGTCCCCTTCTGCAACGATCCTCCCACCCAGACTCTGACGGACACATCTGGAATGGGCTGGGGTGCCCACCTAGGGTCTCACAGGACTCGGGGCAACTGGTCTCACTTTGAGAAGAGATTACACAGCAACGTTCTTGAGCTGAGGGCAGTTCTGTATGCCCTACAGGCTCTCCTCCCCTTCATTCTTCCCGGTAGTCTTCTGGTTTAATCAGGCAATACGTGCGTAGTCTGGTACCTCAACAAACCGGGAGGAACTCGTTCCTATCCCCTGTGCCGGCAAGCAGTGAGAGTCTGGTACTGGGCATCCAAGGCACAAACTGCATCTGACGGCAGTTCACGTACCAGGAGTGGAAAACACTCTGGCAGGCACTCAGTCTCCCACAGGGTGTTTATTTTTTGTTGTGTTAATACTGTATAATCTGTGCCTTACCATGTTTCTTATGCTGTGTTGAATCTGTATCCTCACATGAATTGTAACATGTCTAATTTGTACAATGTCGTTGTATGTACCTAAATCTATTATTCCTGTACTCTCCCGGGTCATACTTGAAAATAGGCAGTTGTCTTGTCTAGTGTACCTACCTGGTTAACAAAAGCTAAATAAATAGTCACTCATCAGCAAAGTCTCATGAGTGGGAACTCAAACAGGATGTCGCAACCGACATCTCCAAGTAGTGGGGGACTTCTCAGGTGGACCTTTTTGCCTCCCGTGTCGATGCAAACTTCCCGCCTGTTGCTCACTTGCTCCATGGCGAAATATTTTTTTTGAAGGGCATGCTGTTTCTGTGTTGGAAGGACAGATTGTCTATGCCCCCAAGTCCTTTGATTCCGAGAGTGCTGAACAAACTTTGGTCAGAAGGGGCACGCATGATTCTCATTGCTCCTTTTTGGCAGAGGCAAGTTTGGTTCTCTCTTCTGCAACAGTTTTCTGAGGAACCTCCTCTTCCTCTGCCTCTGACGCAGGATTTGCTGACCCAGGATCAGGGGACCCTAGTCCGTCCAGGACTCAAATTGCTCCACTGTCATGGCTCCTGCAGACGTAGCCACAGCTTGCTTTGGTGTCTCGCCTCTTGTGGTAGACATTTTGGTGGAGGCCAGAAAGCCTTCCACCAGATCTACCTATGCAATGAAGTGGAAACTGTTTTCTATATGTGCTGGTTCCAAGTACTTGGAACCTTTTTCCTGCCCTGCAAATAAATCCTGGATTACCTGAGGCACCTCTCATGATCTGGGCCTTAGCTACTCCTCTTTGAAGGTGTATATGGCAGCCATCTCAGCTTACCACATCCCTTTAGGGGACAGTACAGCTTCTCAATTGGAAATCTCCAAGACCTTCCTTAAAGGGGTTCTCCGTTTAAGACCACCCCAATCCATAATCCTGCACCCCACCAATGGGATCTAAATTTTATTTTAGAGAAGCTCACACTGCCTCCCTTTGAACTGGTAGTGGAGGCAGACTTAAAATTCCTCTCCTGGAAGACACGTTTTCTAGTGGCCATCACCTCTGCTTGGAGCATATCCAAGCTTCAAGCCCTGATGTGCAACATCCCTTATTTGATTTTTCCACAAGGAACGGGTGGCCATGAGTACCAACCCTAAGTTTCTTCCCAAAGTGGTGGCTGATTACACACTGAATCAATTCATTGAGCTCCCAGTCTTTTTTCTGGAGCACTCAAATCATAGAGAGTACCTCCTGCATACACTGGATGTACACAGGAATCTGAGATACTACATGAACAGAACCAAGCATCTCAGTAAAATGGATCAACTCGTTTCCTTTGTTCACAAAAGAGAAAGCAATGCTATTTCTAAGCAGTGCCTCTTCAAGTGGTTAGCGAATTGCATCACTTTCTGATATGATGAGTACAACAAGAACCTTCCAGGTCAAATCAGAGGTCACTCCTCGAGAGGAGTAGCTGCCTCTGCTACTTGCTTCAGGAATGTGTCAGCGGCAGAAATCTGTGCAGCCGCTAATTGGACTTCTGTCCATACCTTCACGAAGCATTACAGTTTGGACGTTGCCTCTCGCTGCAGAGCAGGCTTCGGATTGGCTGTCGTGCAGGGACTTCTGTCTTGAATCCTTGTTCAGCCTTTTCCGTCATTCTGTGCATGATGATGACTCCTTCCTTTTCTGTTTGTTCCATACTGCTTGGGACTCAGTCCTATATGTAAATATCTACTGCAAGAGCCCTCTCAAAGTAAGATAGAACAGTTACGTAAGAACTTACCGTAATAGTAGATCTTCGAGAGAGGCTCTTGTAGTAGGTATTGCCTTTCCTTTCCCTGTCCCCTGAGCTTTTTTTCTTTTCTTATATGGGGTCATGTCCTCTTCTCTCCTGTCGTGCCCTTTCGGCCTCTGGCAGGAACAAACTGGAAGGGGGGTGTGGGGGACTGCCCCTTTATACTGACGTAGGTCAGCTGATGTGGAGGCGGTCCCCGGCCAGAGACTGCTAGCTAGAGATTTTTCCATGGGGTCCTGACGCCTGGCGCCTTAGTCCTATATGAAAATACTTACTGCAAGAGCCTCTCTCTAAGATCTACTGTTATGGTAAGTTCTTACGTAACTGTTCTTTCTGTTACCTCTCAGGTATGGTTTGACTCAAGATCAAGACAGGTTGGTGCATCTGGGACTTGAGACCCTGCATCTTGTGTGACTCCTTCAGACATAATCTGGTTTCGTTTTCGGGGTTTCCCAGAGGGTCGCTCAGGTCCTGGTGGAGGCTCAGAAGCCCTCCACCAGATCCACCTACACAATGAAATGGAAGCGTTTTTCCATTTGGGCGGTGTCTAAAGGTTGGGGACTCCTTTACTTGCTCAGCTCCTCATATTATGGAGTATCTGCTGCATCTGTTTGATTCTGGTCTCTTATTCTTCCCTTAAGGTTCACCTGTCTGCCATTTTAACCAACCATGTCCTGGTGGAGGGGAAACCCGTGGCACAGTTGGAGAGCTCTAAGACATTTTTGAAAGGGGTCTTCCTTCCTAAACCCCCCATCCGTACCCCCACCCCACCTTGGGATTTGAATTTTGTGTTAGAGACGCTTACGCTTCCTCCCCTTTGAACCAGCGATGAGCTGTGACATGTGCTACCTTTCCTGGAAGGCGCTGTTTTTGGTTACCATTACCTCTGCTCGTAGAATTCTGCATAAGGAACCTTATTTGATTTTCCACAGGGACTGGGCGGTCCTTTGTAGAAATCCTAAGTTCAAACAACATGAAGTCTTGCTGTATTCTGACTATTGCAGTTAGCACCAGCCTTTAAACTGCCTCGGAGAACAAAGGGTTAACTTTCTATGCAGAGCATAGAATGCTGAGCTCGAGCTCGGTTGAGGTCTCTGTCTGGAGCCCTTTGAAATCCAACCGTCAAGATTCTTTACTCCGCCTCACTGAAGAGTCACTCTGGAGATTTCTTCTTCAGCTCGGTTCGAAAGTCAGCATAAGTCTCGGTCAAGTTGTCAGTTTTTACCGAATTTATTTCTGCATAGTCTGTTCAGTCTCTGTCTGTGGTACCGTGAGTACTAGATAGGTTTTGTTCTGTTTTTCTGTGTGAAAATTGTAAAGTGTTAGATCAGTTTGGCTGAACCGATCATTTGTATTGAATCCTTGTGTTTTACTTTACAGTGTGGTTACCGGTTCTTAACGGTTCTAAAAAAACCCCCCAAAAAACGTGTTTTGAATGTTTTTTTCCAACACTCGTGACACGGTTAGGAACCGATAAGGGAGTCTTGCCTATCGGATGCCATAAAAAGGGTAAGTTTGGTTATGTTGGCCATGTCTGAGAAACCCAAGGGAAAAAAAAACAGGCCCACTGGGTTTCAACACTGCAGTGAGTGTGGGGAGGTCTTTACTAAGGCCGACCCCAACACCACCTGTGTTTATTGTCTGGGGTTTGAACACCTCAATTCAGACTGCCAAATTTGTAAAAATGTTCCTAAATCTGCCCTTGAAAAGAGACTAGGTAGACTGAGGGAAAAGGAGGCCAAGAAGTCCGCTAACCCGGATGGCCAGCCCGGTTTGGTTCCGACCGAACCAGAAGGTGTGCCCTCTGACCAGGGCGATACTTTTTCGGGCAAGAGGAGAGCCGATCCTGCTGGGTCGGTTCCTACAAAAAGGAAACGCAAAGAAAAATCGACCGGTTTGTTCCGACCGCCGAGGAAATGGCCAGAGCAATTCACGGCTTCGCCTGGTTCCGACTGATCCAGCACCTTTTTACAGGGGTTCGGTTCGGTCGGTTTCCCCGGTTCAAGATTATACCCCTGAAGATTTTTATGAACGGAAGTTTGAAGATGATGCTGAAAGTCTGGATGTGCCTGTGGAATCGGACATCTCCCCAGACAGACCTTCTGGTGTATCCCCTCCTAGGCTTCAAGTCCCCTTCCCATTTTTTGTTTTACAGAAAAGTGGCTGAAACACTCCAGCTTCCTATGGAGGAGACAGTGGAGGATCAGGAGGAGCCTGATTATGTGGAAATGATGGACATCCCAGAGTCCAGAAGACTGTCTATTCCTCTTCACAAATCCTTTGGGAAACAGACACAAAAAATCCTGAAGTCTCCCAATTCTGTACTTCCTGTTGACAGAAGGATGGACAAGAGGTACACACTATCAGGCTCAGATACGGAGTTTTTATACCAGCAATGCAGCCATGTTGGGGTAGTGCAGACTGCTGTCTGTGACAAGGTAAACGTTCCCTCGGCTTCACACCCCCCAGATAAAGACTCCAGGAAGATTGATGCCATGGCAAAAAAGACGGTACATGGCATCTTCCTTGGGACTCAGGCAGGATAATTATATGGCCTATACAGCCAGGTACCAGAAGTCCAGGTGGGACACTGTACTGGCACTGGCTAAACAGGCCTCCCCTCAGCTAGCCAAGGAGCTGAAGGTGGTGGCGGCAGATGGGATTGAGGCATCAAAAAGTTCAGTTTCATGCTGCTGTGGACTCCAATGATGTGTCATCAAGAGTCATGGCTACATCTGTGGCTCTTCGGAGAATGGCTTGGCTCAGATGTACTAGCCTATCGCAGGACACCCAGGCTAAGGCCATGGATTTTCCTGTAGTTGATAATTCTCTGGGGGAGCAGACAGAGAATTACATGACGAAAATGGATAAGTACAGGACCACTTACAGGAGTGCTCAGGCCAAAGAGAGGTAGGCAACTCCTCAAAGGCAGCAGTCTAGGGGCAGGGGCAGGCCTTTTCATGGGCCTTTCTACCAGCCACAGGCCTATTCTTCCTTTTCGCAGAGCGGGGTTCTTCAGAGGGAGAGGCAGAAGGGGATGAGCAGGGCTGCATCCACTCCTCAGCCTAAGGCCACTGCCAAGCAGACACCCTGATGGGCCTGCCCGGGTCGACTCTCCTATTCCAGAAGGGGGCAGGCTGACTTACTTCATCCAGGACTGGATGTCTATTACATCAGACAAGTGGGTCCTAGAAGTAGTAGGCCAGAGACTGGTTCTCAGCTTCAAAAAATTTCCGAAGATGAGAGCCAGATCTTTTCCACCTGCAGGTCTCTCAGAAACCCTTGCCCTAGAGGCAGAGGTTTCATCTCTGCTGGCTTTATGAGCCATAGAGAGAGTACCTACCCTACACTGGGGCAAAGGTCTGTACTCCAGGTACTTCCTTACCCCAAAAAAGACAGGGGAGTGGCGACCCATCCTAGACCTAAGATACCTAAACAAACATCTTTTAAAACCAAAGTTCAAGATGGTAACTCTGGGAATAATCCTTTCCTCTCTAAGGCCAGCAGACTGGCTAGCCTCCCTGGACCTCAAGGATGCCTATTTTCATATTCCCATCAGGTGCTCCCACAGAAAGTACCTCAGGTTCGAGTTGCCCTCAGGCCGCTATCAGTTCAGAGCAATGCCTTTTGGCCTAACTTCAGCCCCAAGGGTTTTCGCAAAGTGCCTGGCAGTAGTAGTTGCCTTTCTAAGGAGGCAAAAGATTTCCATTTTTCCATATCTGGATGACTGGCTCATAGTGGGCCAGTCCCCAGACCAAGTCAAGTCAGACCTGCAAGTGACCCAGTAAGTGCTTACTTCTCTAGGATTTCTTCTCAACCATCCCAGGTCAGTGCTCGAGCCAGTGCAGCTCCTTACCTTTATAGGGGCAGAGCTGAATACTGTCAAAGCAGGAACCTTTCTTCCCTTGGAAACGGCAAGAGTTCTTAAAGAACTGGCTTCTTCCTTCAGACTTCAGGTGTCTTGACTAGCAAGGCATTTCCTTCAGCTCTTGGGCCACATGGCAGCCTCTACAGCAGTGGTCCAAGGGGCAAGATCCCAGATGAGGGACATTCAGTTCCATCTGAGGGCCTTTTGGTCCCAAAAGAAGGACTCCCTTACCAAACTGATCCTAGTGACCCGGACCATGATCCAAGCCCTTCAGTGGTGGCAGGATCAGGACAATCTAAGGCAAGGGGTCCCATTTGCCACTCAGTCTCATTCAGTGGCCCTTACCACGGATGCTTCCCTCCTGGGCTGGGGAGCCCATCTGGGGGCCCTCACTGCCCAGGGACTGTGCTCCCCTCAGGAATCTCTTCTCATATCAATCTCCTGGAACTCAGGGCAGTTTTTCTGGCCCTGCAAGCTTTCTCTGTCAATGCAGAACAAGGTGGTTCAAGTCAGAACAGACACCACCACCACCATGTGGTACATCAACAAGCAGGGAGGCACGCGGTCTACGGCCTTGTGCACAGAAGCCATGAAGTTGTGGTCCCTGGCTTATTTCCTGCAAACCTCTCTGATAGCAGTCCACCTTCTGGGGAAGGACAATGTGCTAGCAGATGCACTGAGCAGGATTTCACAGTGCCATCACGAATGGTCCCTGGATCCTGTGGTCTTGAAGGTGATTTTTTTCAAAGTTGGGCACTTCAGAGATAGATCTCTTTGCAGCCCCAGACAATCACCAACTTTCTCTCTTTTGTTGCAGACCCCCAGTCTTGGGCACAGTCCCTCTGGATGTTCTGATTCTGAACTGGGAAGGAAAATTTCTGTATGCCTTCCCTCCCTTTCCTCTACTGTTCAAAGTTTTAGTCAAGATAAAGTCACAACCTTGCAAAGTGATTCTGATTGCTCCAGATTGTGCCAGACAGCCATGGTACCCCTGTTACTGTCCCTAGCAGTCCATCTTCCCCTGTCTCTTCCCAGGAATTACAACCTGGTAACCTCCTCTGAGGGGAGGATTTGGTACCCCAATCTTCGGTCTCTCAATCTCAAGGCATGGCTCTTGAAGAGTTAGAGTATGCAGATTTGCATCTGTCTCAGGGGGTTCTGGACATCTTCAAAGCCTCTCAAAGGCCCGCCACTAGAAAGACCTATAACTCCAAATGGAAGAGATTCAGCATTTGGTGTTCTAAGCATCATATTTCACCAGACACTGCTGAATTGCCTACAGTTCTGGATTATATGGTCCATCTTAATGGCCTAGACCTCAGACCAACTACTCTCAAAGTACACTTGTCAGCTGTCTCCGCTTTTCTGTCAGTGGGGAAGTCTTCCTCACTATCATCTCATCCTGTGTTCTGTAAATTTTTCAAAGGATTGCTTCATACCAATTCTCCATTCAGAAACCCTGCCCCTGCCTGGGATTTAAATGTTTGTATTGCTCAATTGATGCAACCTCCCTTTGAGCCTATGTCCTCAGTAGAGCTTAAGTACTTGACTTGGAAAACTGTGTTTTTAGTAGCCATTACCTCTGCCAGACGTATCAGTGAACTGCAAGCCCTGTCAGTGGAACCTGATTTTATCTCCTTTCATAGGGATAAAGTGGTCCTTAGAACCAATAGAAGGTTCTTGCCCAAAGTGGTTTCAGATTTTCACCTGAACCAGCCTCTCTCTTCCTGTTTTCTTCCCTGATCATTCCTCTTCAGGAGAGAGGAGGCTACACAGTTTAGATCTTAAAGGGGCCCTTAGCTACTACTGTATATAGAGCGTACCAAGGGTCACAGGTTTGATTCCCTCCAGCTGTTCCTCACTTATGGAGAAGTGGGGAAGGGTAAACCTGCCACCAAGAGAACTATTGCCAGGTGGTTTGCATCTTGTATACAATTCTGCTATGGGAAACTAGGAAAAATTCCACACTCAGGCCTGAGGGCTCACTCCACCAGAGGTACAGCTGCTTCCCTGGCTGCTGCCAGGGATATTTCTCTTAGAAATTTGTCAAGCAGCCACCTGGAAAACAGTCCATACCTTTACCAAGCATTACTCTCTGGATATCCAGGCTAGGAGTGATGTTCGGTTCGGCCCAGCAGTACTTCAGAGCCTATTCCCAGAGTAGGTTCTGCTCCTCCTCCATGGAGGTGCTGCTTGGTAGTCTGCAGTTGTCAGAATACAGCAAGACTTCATGTTGTTTGAAGAAAAAAATTACTCACCTTAGTAATTATGTTTCTTCTAATGGAGTCTTGCTGTATTCTGACCTCCCTTCCTGCCTCCCCTCTCAGAACCTATTTTTGGGAAGTGGGTGGGCAGGTGCAGTGTTACATCTCGGGGTGCTCCTTTTACACCCTCTTCTTTTTGCTTGGGTGTTTCTTATCTTTATTCTTATTTGGATTGGTTTTTGGTTTTGGGTTTCTTGACTGGAGTCTTCCTTTGGGGATCCAAAACTTTTTGTTGCCAGTTGGCTAGTAAAATTTTACAATTTCCACATAGAATAGTCAGTGAGTTTTTGCTCGTAAGAATCGGACGGTTGGATTTCAAAGGGCTCCAGACAGAGACCTCAACCAAGCTCTAGCTCAGCATTCTGTGCTCTGCATAGAAAGTTAACCCTTTGTTCTCCAGGGCAGTTTAAAGGCTGGGGCTGACTGCAATAGTCTGAGTACAGCAAAACTCCATTAGAAGAAACATAATTACTAAGGTGAGTAATTTTTTCTTTCTTCCCAAGGTGGTTTCCGAGTTCACCTTAAACCAGACAGTTGAACTCCCTGTTTATTATCCTGTTCACTCGAACAGGGTGGAGGCTCTCCTTCACACTTTGGATGTTCATAGAATTCTGAGGTGTTGTGTCCACCGAACCAAAGCATCCAAAAAGTCTAATCAGCTTTTTGTTTCCTTCGCCCCCAAATCCTTGGGGTTGGCAGTCTCTAAGCAATGCCTGTCTAAGTGGCTTGCTAATTGCATCCGCTTCTGTTACCAGAAGTATGACAAACCTCTTCCGGGAGAGGTTAGAGGCATGGCTACCTCTCCGGCATTCCTGAGGAATGTTTCTGCAGCAGAGATTTGTGCGGCAGGTACCTGGAGTTTGGTCCATAGCTTCACAAAGCATTATAGTCTGGACATTCTCTTTAGGCGTAGGGCCGGGTTTGGCCTTGCTGTTTTGCAGGACCTACTGTCTTGCGTGGCTCCTGTTCTGTTTTTCAGTTGCTCCTTCTCCCGTGGCACACACACTCTCTCTGAGAGCGACTGTTTGGGATTCAGTCCTACATGTTTTGACCTACTGTAGAACCCTCGAAGTAAGATAGTACAGTTACGTAAGAACATACCTAGATCAGATCTTCGAGAGAGGTTCTTGCAGTAGGTCACCTTTTTCCTCCCTCCTTCCCCCAGTTTCTGCATTTCTTTCAGATTATTCTGAACTGGGATCCAGAATTTTCATCCTTTTCTCCTGTCTCATCCTCCTTGGATCTCCAGCGGGAGAACTGGAAGGCAGGCGCGTAGACTGCCCACTATATATGGTCTTGCTGATGTCCGTCATGTGACATCGGGTGGGTAGTCCTCCGCCAGACACTGCTGGAAAAGTTTGCTGTGCAGTCCTGACACCAGAGGGCGCAGTCCTACATGTTATGACTACTGCAGGAACCTCTCTCAACGATCTGCTGTTATGGTAAGTTCTTATGTAACTGTACTTTCCGTTTACTGTACATTTGTAGTTCGAAATTGCTACAGGAACCAGGCCTGTGATATGCCCCCAAATAACAGAAATTTTAGGCAGCATTGCACAGAAATGCCAAACCATATTTTCATTGAAGTACTAAAGTTACTGGAAAACAAAATTACATACTTAGTGCATACACACTAGTGATGTTTCCTAATTTAGGCCACCTGTGACAGTACTCATGGTTATCTACTGTGCAGGTTGTGGCTGATTTTGCACCCACTTGACACTCTGCTCCTAGAAGTAAGGCTTGTTGCTTTTTGATCTTGGCAGTCCACCTGAATGGACTTGCCATTGGGCTGCCACAACCCTATATGGGCTGTGTGCATGGAGCTTTCATAATCAAAATAATACCCCACAGTTACAGGGATTCTTTGTAAGACTCTTCAGACACACTCAGCCTAGGGCTGCTCTGCTTTCATTGCCCTGTTTACACTGGATCAAGATTAATCCATGCATTTGTTACCTCTCACCTTGATTATTGCAGTGCCTTTTACCTGAGGTTACTGGGGGCTGATATTCGCAAACTGCAGTTGGTGCAGAATGTGGTGGCCAGGCTGCTGACTGGCTTACCTTGATCAAGTTCTATCACACCAGCACTTCGTGAACTGCACTGGTTTCCAGTTCACTGGCAAATCATCTTCAGAGTTGGATTATTAACATTTAAAACCCCTTCACGGACTGGCTCCGATCTACTTGCTAGACCTCCACCCCCAAGCTGCCCCCTCCGCTCTCTCTGTTCTGCTGATGAGAGATTGCTTGAGGTCCCCAGAGTATGCTTAAAGATTTCTGGAGCCCACTCCTTTGCTTATGTTTCCCCCACCCTGTAGAACTCTCTGCCTCGCCAGGTTAGAGTGCGCCTGACTGTTGAAAGCTGCAAGTCCACCTTAAAAACCTTTTTAGCGTAGCATATCCTGAACATAGTTACTGTTAGACTGTGCTTTATTATATTGTTTCTAAGTTATTCTGTTGGATGTATTGATGCTATGTAAATATGTATTTAATGTGCATCATATTTTACTTTGCTTGTATTCTTTATTTGTAAACTGCTCTGTGGTCTTTTTGGAACAGCGTTTTTAAAAGTTGACTTTGACATGACTTAAAAACTGTAAAAAGGCAGTCATAATAGCCAAGCTAGGCAAGCCACCAAATATAATGCACTGAGGTGGCCTTTGGGAGAAGCACCTCAGAAAGACCAAATTTAACAAAGGGGAGCTATAAAGGAGGGATCCTCCCTACAGGGCTCGCGGGAACATGGGTACCCATGTCCTTTACACACACGCCTTTGGGATGCTCTGAAATTTTGGCAGCAAGTCCCAGAGATGCTAATAGTAAAGGCTCCAGGAGTCCCATGCTTGCTATGAAACTGATTGTTGCAGCAGCTCTTTGTGTGCGGCGTTAAGAGGAAGGGCATGTTGGAGCTCCAAAGCAGTGATCCACAGAGCTGAATTCTGGACAGGAGCAGAAGAGAAGGGGTGTGAAGTATATAATTTGCATACTTCATGCCCCTTCTCTTCTACGTTTGCTCAGATTTCAGCTCTGTGAATCGCTCGCTGTGAAGCTCTGACACACCCCTCCTCCCAACACTACACACAAAGCTGCTGAAAGGGACGAATTCATGCTGTTTCTTAAAGCAGCAAGTGTGGGACATCACAGTGAGGACTGGAGGTAAAGGGCGGTGGGGTAAGATGTATGTAAACAGGCAGTTTGGGAAGGACATTACGGGAGGGGGAGGGTTAAAAAAAAAAAACAGTTGAAGGAACACAGGAAGGAAGGGGGCTGGAGCTCGTTTTGTGTTCAGACTGGTATTCATTTTAATGGAGACCCCCAGAAATTTCAAGGGCACCCCCAGACTTTACATGAGGACCCCCATTTTCTCTCTCCTAAGCTGGTCTCCGGGCTTACATACTGATGGGCTGTACCTCCTGATGCTATCATGCAGGCAGGAACCCAAACTCTGCAGCCTGGATAGCCTCCCCTTCCACTTACTGTGCACACCAGTTTACTTACTGCCTTCCAAAAGGCAGGCACTCTGTAGCAGAGCTCTGTCTCCTCATGGCAGGGTTGAAGACATCGGACTGTAAGTCTCATTTTTATTTTTCTCTTTGGCTATCCTCAATGTTGGACAAGAGCAGCATTACAAAAGCGTTTTTTTCCTGTTTGGTTCCAGTCTGAGCTTTGCACGCTGTCCAGACTGGCCCACATTCCTAGCAGAGTTTTTCCTGCGATTTGGGGCTCAGCCGTGCTGCTGCACAACCTGCCTTGAAATTCCCCTCTGCTCTCAGAAACAGGGAGATATGTATGTGTATGTATAGACACATATCTATATGTATACATATATGTGTGTGTGTGTGTATATTTGTTTCACAGCAAAAAAAAAAAAAATGCTAGGAAATTCAGGGTTAGGGTTGAAAGCCCCGTTGGACCCCAGCCCACCCACCCCCAACCGGCATCAGAGTGCGCGTTGGGGTCAAGCCCACCTCACCCCATCACATGTAAAGAAGCTGAGGTACAGGAGAATGGGGTGAGAGTTAGGACCGACAACCCCAAACGTGCACCCTGATGCAGCTGGAGAGGTCAAGGGGGGGGGCTTTCAGCCCTAACTTGAATTTCTAGCTTTTTTCCTGTGGAACAACCCTAACTGATGCAATAAACAGAGTTTTTGCCTCTAATTTCCTTCTTTGAGAATGAGGATGATAAATAATGAAGGAATACAGTGGTGGCTTTGGGCCGCGCGCTCCCACCACGTGATGTCTTGTTACACAGTAACAGGAACTGCAAAGCAAACGCAAGCGGCAATGGTAATGCACATGGCAAAGCAAACATTAATAGAAACACAAGCGTAAAGTGACTCCGAAGCAAACAGTTACGTAGACGGAGGCATCAACAGAAGTGCATACAGAACGCAGCTGGTAACACACACGTTCACAGTACCACAATTGTAAATGCATATGGTAACAGTAACACCAACAATAACACCAAAGTAAACAGGAACGCAAACACATACGAAAACGCAAACCGTAACGCACACACGGAACCACAATTGTAAATGGTTATGGTAACAGCAACAATAAAGCCAATAAAAACATAAACACAAGCGCATACAAAAACGCAGTCTGTTACACATAAGGTCATGGTACCCCAATAGTAAACGTACATAACAGTAATAGCAACAGTAAAGACTACAGAAACAGAAATGCAAGCGCATATGAAAATGCAAACCGTTATGCACACGGTGAATGGTGATTCGAATGGTAACAGAAGCACAACTGGAAACGCTAACTGTCACAGTAACAAAAGGACACACCCTTCTTTTCCTCAAAAACTGCATTGAAAAAACTAATTGAAAACTAAGAATGTATGCATTATAATTGACTTCGGAGCAGAAAAGTACGACTTAGAATACTAAAATAACTGGAGTACTGCGTGCAGTTTTGGAGGCCACACTTAAAGAGGGACATTAACCTCCTGGAGAGGGTCCAGAGGAGGGCAACCAAAATGATTTGGGGCTTGGGGGACAGGACCTATGAGGAGAGGCTCGAAGAGCTAAATATGTACACATTGGAAGAGAAGGGACCGGGGACATGATAGAGGTCTTCAGGTACATGAAGAGGGTAAATAGGGAGGAACAGTCAGGGTGCTTGAAGGAAGGAGGAAGGCCACTAGAGGCATGGGTGGAAGCTGGAGGGAAGATTCAGGGGAGAAAGGAGGTGCTACTTCACTGAGAGGTGGTGGAGCCATGGAATGCACTACCTAGGGGGCTGGTGGAGCAGAGACAGTGGAGGGGTTCAAGAGGGGTGGGACAGGTACAGGGGAAGGGTTCAGGAAGCAAAATCCAATGCAGCAAGAATATCCGGAACTGGGAAGGGAGAAGCCAGAGAAGGCGAGGGGGACAGCAAGGTCAGCATCCAGGGTGGGGGCTGACCAAACGAGCAGACACGAAAGACTGTTAGGCCTATTCTGCTGGCATTTTAGTATGTTAGTATGTAAATTGCTTATATCTCAGGAACCGTATGACGTAGGAAAAAAATTAACATTTTATATGAATTGCTACTTTTCTGGCTAGTTTTGTGCTTAGCCCCTAATGGGGAAGCTAAGCATTTTCTGACAAAAAGTCCGTATCTCGCACTGTTTCTGAGATAACGGGCCCTGAAAGACGCGACGACGCCATAATGTTATTCTGTGGGGAAAATCATCAACTTCGGAGTGCTGTCACTTTGCCACCCTGTAATATTTTTTCTCCAAACCACCAAAAGGCACATTTGTAGGATGTTGGCTTTCTTCCCTCCAAATTTCAGCCCAAAAGACCAAACTGTTATTTTTTCTAGCAGCTGACAGAATTCCTATAATATGGTAGGGCCTTGTAATCTATTATCCTCTTGGGAAAAGCGCCAACTTCGTAGTGCTGTAACTTTTCTTCCCTGTAATATTTTTTGACCAATCCACTAAAAGGCACATCTGTGGGATGTTGCCTGTCTTCCCTCCAAATTTCAAGTAAAAAGACCAAACCATTTCTGAGATATTCAATGTCAGAGATTGGCAAAATGTCCCTATCTATTCCATTATAAAAAATCTGGCCATCTTGTCCCTATTTTGCAATCAAAGAATCTCACAATCAAAGAATTCACAGGCTCACGAACAAAGAATAAAAAATTTAATTAAAAAAAATGTAAGCAATTGCAGTAAACCACCACCGTGGTTCAACAGAACGAAGCCCCTTGAGTAAAACCAACCCTCATTTAATTCCTAGGGCACCCATGGTCTGAGAAAAATGATTTTTAAATTCAGCCATCTTGTCCTTCGCTCACGATGCAAGATCTCGATCAAAGAATTTGCAGGCTCACGATCATAGAATAAAAAAGGGCGAAACGCGATTTATTCACCGATTTTGAATCAAACCAATGGCATGGTTCGACAGAACGAACCCTCCTGAGCAAAACAAGCCCTCATTTGTGCCCCTATCCCACCCTTGAGCCGAGATATTAGTGTTTTAGGTCACGATGCAAGATCGCGATCAAAGATCGTTAGTGAGCCGCGAATTAAGATTTTAAAAGCTTATAACTCTATGTTTTGATAGATTTGGATGGAACCAAAGCCATGGCTTGATAGATCAGGGTCCCTTGAGTAAAACCCATCGAAGTTTTACTTCAGAAGTGACCCCTGAGCAGAGATATTTGTGTTTGTGTGATTGGAAAACTGAAAACAAGATGACGGACCTCGCGGTCAAAGAATTTTGAAAATTCCTCAGGAACAAAGATTCTTGAGCTGTGAGGCTGCAAATTCTTTGATTGCCAGGCGAGACCAGATGGCCAGAACCCCCATTCTTTGATCGCAAGATATACATAGAAATTTTCCCATTGACTTATAATGGGAACTTAAAAGTGCCATAACTTTTGAATGCCTTAATTTTTTTTCTCCAAACAAAAAGTGGCATGTTTGGCCACCAAAGCTCTTTCAAACGAGCCATCTTGCAGGCCAGCACACCACCAGCCGGCTGTGGGACCACGATAGAATGCCAAAAGGTGCCTCCAAATGGATAATTTTGCATTTTTCAGCGCTTTCGTACGCGAAAACCAGCACTCTGACACAAACATAATTTGGCAAATCAAGAGATCTAGTACGCCCCAACGCGTGTACCAAATTTCAGGTAAATCCGTTGAATGGTCCAAAGTTATTAATTTCCAAACTTTTGACTTTAGTATGTAACTGGCCGCTCAACCCTAACTATAGTGGCACGACTGTGTCACTATAATATATATATCTATCCGGCACCAGGCTGCAGCATACAAAACAATTTATTTGTGCAAACAGCACATACAAAATGGCAGCTGCAAAGTGTAAGCAGCAAAACTACCTACCAGGTTTCACCCATAGGCTTTATCAAGGGGTGCTTCTCAGAGGGAGTGATGAGACTTTTAAAATACTGTGAGCCAATCAAATGTCCGCTAATATTTAAAGATGCAGTGCAATAGTATTAAACGGTGAAAACACCTAACGTGCAATACAATAAAAATACAAAACATTTTTCACTGTTCCTGCTTATCCAGCATGGATGGGTACACACTTAATTCAAGACAGTATATTAAAGGCCCGAAATACATTTCTAGATGTCATCCTAAAATGAGATATATTTGTATTTAAATGATATGGCCACACATTTTGCTTTCTGGAGGTTCCGTGGGTTAAACCAGTGATCTGAGTCAATACCCACTGCCCATAGAGGCTGGACTCCATGCACTCAGAAATTTAATGAGAGAGACAGAGAGCGAGAGAGGGAGAGAAATAGGATTAGCTTACAACCATGGTTTAAGCTGTTACTTGTTTATACATTTACAGGGAAGCTTATCCACCAAATGAGGGCATCAATTTTGTGGTTATAGGGATCTTAAATGTGCACTGCAGCCCTTGTCAAAATTGCAAAATGCGAACGATCAGGTAGACTGTATTTTCCATTCAGGGCTTTCTTCTCTTTCTGAGGTATTGCATTATATCGATTCTATCATTTAGACTGGGAGGGTAGTACTGTCCCAACTGGACGATCTACATTGATTCTCTTTCTAACAAGAGGGCATCTCAGGGATTTATTTAACACCAAAAATTGATTAGTATTTTGCTCATAAAAGTGTTAAAACATTGTAAAAATGCATAGCACTTGTCTCACTGTGTTTAACAAACATAACACTTATAGAAAACCTGTATAAATACTTCCTGTACAGTTAGCATTGTCCCAAGAAAAAAAACCTGCTAATCAATTATTTAAAACCCTGCATCTAGATCCCTACCTCGTCTGCCTAGTATCACACGCTCTATTCCATAGTACCTGAATTCATGTTTTACAGTTATTTAAATTTAGTCCCCGAATGTCCAGGACCCCAAACTTAAAGTCCTACCAAGAGCCCTGTCCCTAGCCTGTCTACCGTATGGAGGCACATGAACAACTTGGTAAGTACTGTAGCCCTAGAGGGACATCCTGTGGGATGACCTAGCTTGAATCTGCCTGTCCACAGCAGTGGGCAGAGCTAGTCACTCGGTCAAGTGACGGAAGCATGAAATGGGCTTAAGAATGCCCTTGTTTGTATAGAAATAAGGGCTAGAAGGACTGCTTCATCAGCAGAGTGTCAGGGCTGCCACTTGCAAAGCCAGTGTTACAGGTTTGGGAACAAGCCTTGAATCATCAGAGGGGGGAATAGGTGGAGGTAGAAAGAGCGAGCAACCCAAAGCATGTTCTCCTTGAGGGAGGGTGGCTTGTGCCATTGGCTGTCCTACTGCCGCCTGGGTGACCATTGGAGATGGTGCAGCAAGGACACGTATGTACAGGTGGGGAAGGAAGGCACGAGACATTTATGCGTTGGGTGTGCGGAATCTAGATGTGCTGTGGCGGAAGGGGGTGCAAAAGTGTCCTGGAGGATAAATTGTGCCTGCCTCCCAGCCAGTGAGGGTCAGGCTTCCCTGCCTCCAGTAATATCTCTCCCCATTTCTTTTCTTACCTTGTATGTTATTGCATTTTTAAACAAGGAAAATACAAGTCAATCCATTCAGAAACACACTGCCATATTGGCAAAGTACAATAAAAAAAAAAAAAAGAGAGTGCCAGTAGTAAATACCAGTGTACTAATACTGGTATGTGTATGTGTGTATCTATATCTGTATAGATAAATATAGATATATACTATATAGATGGATACAGAGATGAAATATACGTTGTTGTGACATGGCTGGATCTGTCTGCATTGATTTGTCAAAAGTATTTGACCTAGTGGCGCTCCAGTTGCCTGTGGAGAGGCTTTTTGAATTGGGTCTGGCTAGGAATGTATGTCAGCGGTTTCAAAATTATTTATTGAACTGCTCTCAAAAAGTGAAATTGGGCAATGGTATTATTGCAGAGATTAATTAAACATTGGAGTCCCACAGGGATCCATGTTGGGTCCTTCAGTTTTTAGTCTTTTGAATGATTTGCCTACTGCATTCCAGGACTGCAAAATCATTCTTTACGCTGAAAGATGCAGTCCTGGCAACCAGAGATCCGTTTCTGACCTAAGCCACTTCAGAATGATTTTCGAAATAAAGATTTGATTGATTGATTGAAACGCTCAACTCATTTCTCTTTATTTATAAAAAGTGCAATTCAGCGAAGTATCAAAGTGCTTATACAGTTGATTTAAAACTTTAAAGTTAAAAAATCAGTAAATAAAAAAGCTATATCTTCAAGAATAGTTTTTTTAGTAGTACATTGGTTATGAATATTAAGACTAAAATTGTGGTACTGTATTAACAAAAAGAGGCAAAATTGTGGTCCTCTGAAAGTAACGACTATTACTGGTGAGGAATTGGAGCATGTGCCCTGTTTTAACTATTTAGGCACATAACTGGACACCACTGTATCATTTGCTAAGCATATTGATCAGACTGTAAAGAAAATTATTATTGGCTGGGTCTATTATACAGAAATAAAATGAATTTTACTTTGGACGCTCGAAAATAAGTGGATCAGTGTCTGCTACTTTCTTTGGTAGAATCTTACGGCTTGCGCATTTATGCAATGGCAACAGATAGTGCATTGGAAAGGATGAGAACTTTGCATCCAACATCCGAGAAATGACATTATCTCAGCAAGACACACTCTCTGGAATGCATTAAAAAGTCCATAATCTGCACTGTATCCAGAAGGTGGTGCTGTTACTGTGTGTCACTGTTTGGTAAATCCCTAGGTGTTTCCTTACGGCCGCCCTCGACCAGCTTTCGTCTGTCATTCATCCCTGTTTGTAAATCCTTTTGGCAGGTTTATTTCTTTAGTTGTTGTTGTTGTAGTAGTAGTAGTAGTAGTAGTAGTAGTAGTAGTAGTAGTAGTAGTAGTAGTACAGTGACAGCCGAGCAGGACTGGGAGCAGCAGTTGCGACCGGGAGAAGTATGTCTGCAATTGTGGGTGCATGCCACTCGGTAGTCATGGAAAGTCCCATTCCCCTCCACACGTCGTGAGTGAGGTTAAAAAAAATTGTTTTTAGATTGGAACCCTGCGGCATCTCTAACACAAATTATGTAGCTTGTCTAGCTGTCTTTTTTGAAATACTGTTCTCCGTGTGCCATGGGATTGGGAGAACGCAGAAAAGTGATGTGATGCCTGAATACTGTGAGAGAGCGGGAGAGTGTGTGTGACTGCTTTTGGCACAGCGCTAAAATGCGAGGTGAGTGCGTGCTCGGAGGTTTTTGTGAAGTCAGTAACAAGGGGTGGCTTAAAAAAAAAAAAAGTGTCTCTGTGACAGTTGAATCGGTGGAGTTGGGCATTGCGATTTGTGGGGTTGAAGCACATGATGGCTTCGCAATGTAGGGACGCAGTGTTTTTTTTTTTTTTTTTTCTTTTTGAGGTTGTGTTGATCACAGCCCAGAATTCTTTCTTTGCCATTGTATAACTTGTGTTGGATGTAAAGAGGCACTGTCGTCGGTGTGATCTGTATCCAGAGATTGGACTGGTTTTCATTGAAAGCTAGCATTGCCTATTTTGACCGTATTTGGTCCTGGAAAATTGTTAATGGCAAGTGTACTAGTGCATTGTGTGAATTGTTACCTAAATGTTCCAGTTTGTACAAGAAATACAAAACAAATGTACAGTTGGGTATATCTAATTGTAAAACCTCCTTGAAACAAATATCTTGTTTAATTTTAGATTTGTTAAAACTTGGAACATGCTGCCAGTGAATTATTGCATAGTGAATGTGGCATTTTAAAAGTGGCTTGAGAGTGTATTTACAGGATCTGGAGATATGCAGTTGTTTTAGACAGTTATTATTTATGATGTGGCTTTATATAAGTGACAAGGTATTTATATCCTGTATATCTGTTACTGTCATATTTGTACAGTAATATTTATTGTAATTTTGACTGGGTCACCTTTGAAAATAGGCACTTGTGCCTAAAGGTTTTTCACTATCGATAAAATTCAAAATTCAAATAAATGATAAACCATACCAACTACTAACAGTAATACCTGTACAGTTCTTTAGCTAAGGATTTAATGTTGTCTGACCCTTGTTAGAAATTTATAAGGGTTTTCTGAGTTGCATGTTATATTCCATAACAGTTGATCAAAACTAGCTAGAGGCGGCCAAGAACAAGACTATATTAACCCATTTAGAAGCGTACAGTGAAAGTGTTTTCTCCCCTACCAGTAAAGGTAAGTATTCTTAACTTTGCTGTTCCCTGGACCATGTAGAAGCATCAAAGTGCCCACCCTCCCTGCACAACGCAGAACAGCAATTTTATTTTAAATAAAATGTATGAACTTTATACATCAGGCAGTCATATATTTGTAAGGGAAAGGACAAAGCCCCTCACCATGAAGATTCAGAACTGATTATAACAGAGAATGAATACACAATAGCATTCAAAACGTGTGCTCCTCCAAATGAAAAGTACCACAAGAAATAGTTCAGAAGTTAATTCTGGAATAGTAAGCACATAGATCTGTTGCGCTCTCACTCACATATTCAAGGCAGCAGGTTTGTGTACAATCTTCTACCCCCGGAAGGATAAGGGGTTTCATGGGAGAGCTGAGCATTTGGGAGTAGGCCTGAGGTGTGACAGAAGTCCCAGGCTGAAAAACGTTGTTTAACACCCCGTCATATATTCCATAAAAATGCCAGATGGGGTGACAAACCTTAACATAAAGATCAATTTAAAAGTTCACAGATCAAGAAGTGCCATTTCTGCCCCACTCCCTGATATCTTTTATAAAGGTGAATTTGATAAACATGGCATATTTAAAAGGCATACAGTTAACTTTTTTATTTGTAAATTAACCAAGGACAGTAGCAGTTACTTTATTTTGTCAACGTTAAAGTCATCAGGGAAGCCAACAATTAAAAGTTAGAACTTTCATTAACATGGTCAGCTCATATTAGAGAGTTCATCATAATTCCCATCATCCACTACTTTGGTGTCTGTTACATTAGACATGGGTATTCAGGCTACATTTTAGAATTCATATCCTTTGGGAATCATTAATTTAAAGAAGTTGAGATATGTTATTTGTTTATATTCCAGTATTCTGCTCAGTATTCACAAAGGAAGAGGAGGGGGAGTTACCTAAACCAAACAAGATAAACACTCTGAAGATGGGGGGTCGATGCCAGTCCATTTACAGAAGAAAGGGTTCTGAAAGAACTAATAAAATTGAAGGTGGACAAAGCAATGGGGCCTGATGGGATTCACCCAAGAATTCTAAAAGAACTAAGGGTAGAACTAGTGACATCGCTGACTACTCTCTTTAACAAATCATGGGAGGATGGGGTGGTACCGGAGGACTGGAGGAGGGCAGATGTGATTCCTCTTCACAAAAGTGGGAGCAGGACAGAGGCAGGAAACTACAGACCAGTTAGTTTGACCTCAGTGGTAGGGAAAATGATGGAATCACTTCTGAAGGAAAGAATTGTTGAGTACCTAGAGGCCAGTGGGGCACAGGACCCGAGGCAGCATGGATTCACGATGGGAAGGTCGTGTCAGACGAATTTAATAGATTTCTTTGACTGGGTGACCAAAGTAGTAGACCAGGGAGGGGCTGTGGACATGGCCTACCTAGATTTTAGCAAGGCATTTGATACAGTCCCACACAAAAGATTAGTACACAAGATAGCCAGCCTTGGAGTGGGTCCCAAGGGGGTAGCCTGGATAAAAAATTGGCTAGACAACAGGACGCAAAGGGTAGTAGTAGATGGCGCACAGTGAAGAAAGGAGGGTTACTAGCGGGATACCGCAGGGTTCAGTACTGGGACCGGTCCTTTTTAATGTCTTTATAAGTGACATTGCAGAGGAACTGGAAGGAAAAGTATGTCTCTTTGCAGATGACACAAAGATCTGCAACAGGGTTGATACACAAGATGGAGTGGAAAGGATGAGAAGGGACTTGGCAAGGTTGGAGGAATGGTCAAATGTATGGCAGCTCAGATTCAATGCAAAGAAGTGCAAGGTAATGCACATGGGAAACAAAAACCCAGGGGAAGCGTACACAATGGGGGTGAGATACTGACAACAGTAAAAATAGAAAGGGACCTGGGGGTAATTATATCAGATGACCTAAAGGTGGGCAAGCAATGTGAGAAGGCAGTAAGGAAGGCTGGGGGATACTGGAATGCATAGGAAGAGGCATCAATAGTAGAAAACAGGAAGTTGTTATCCCTCTGTACAGACAGTTGGTGAGACCCCATCTGGAGTACTGTGTGCAGTTCTGGAGACCCCATCTCCGCAAAGACATAGACAGAGTGGAGGCTGTCCAGAGGAGGGCAACCAAAATGGTGCAGGGTCTGCACCAGAAGACATATGAAGAAAGACTAAAGGAGCTTAATATGTATACTCTTGAGGAAAGAAGGGAGAGAGGGCACATGATAGAAACTTTCAAGTACCTCAAGGGAGTTAACAAAGTCCAAGAGGGTAGCATCTTCCAGAAAAAGAGATGTGCAAGAACAAGGGGGCACAATTTGAAGATAGAGGGGGACTCAGGGGTAATGTGAGGAAGTATTTTTTCACTGAGAGGGTTGTGGATGCATGGAACAGCCTCCCTGAGGAGGTCATGGAGTCAAGAACAGTGGGGGACTTCAAGAATGCATGGGACAGGCATAAGGCAGTCCTGGGGTGGGTAAGAGGAAGTAAGCTGTTGGTTAACTAGGATCTGCAGCTTATCTGTTAGGTAGGAAAATGGGCAGACTAGGTGGGCCAAGCGGTCCTTATCTGCCATCAAATTCTATGTTTCCACATGGGGCTGAGTGCCCTTGAGCCTGTACTTGTACTAAAAAATCTCTAGCACAACTCTAATAGGAGCGGGTTATCTACTCCGGTGTAAGGATATGAATATGGAAGTGTTGTACTGTATCCATATCTGTTGCGCCACTATGTCCATAATGTTTATACCGTTTTATAACATTTTAGAACGCTTAACATTTCTGTGGTATGCCAAGGGACCCCCAACTGAATTTAATGCAAGATGCTTATTCAAATCCTCCTCGTAAGAACATATCAGCCCCACCTCTGGGTTGGCCCTCCTGTTCCATGTCCCTGCCCCTCCAGTTCCAGAAGGTAGTTCATGTTCAGTCCCATCTTCAAGTCAAAAAGTGGGAAACCAGGAGAAATGAAGGACCACTTCCAGCAGCTCCCAGATCGGCTGATACCTGTCTTCTTGGCACCTGGCACTGTATTGTGTATGTTCAATTTTCGTGCATTGGAGTACTTTAATCCACTGGGTCAGAGGGGCCTAGTCTTTCTGGGGTGCGATAAAGGTAAGAACTCCTAATTGAGCAGCACCACACATTCGGTAACTGTAGTATCACTGGAGGGTAAGCGTATATCTGTCTTATTTAAGAAAATTCTCCTGGCTGTGATCCACAAATATGAGCCATGTTTGCTGCACGTTTGTCTGGATAGAACAAACACAGATGTCCGAACAACTAAGTGGAGCCCATCAGTTCAGTATCCTTGTTTCTCCTTTGTTCCCTCTGTCCCTCGCTCTTCAGTAAAGCAGAACAAGAGATGGTCCAAGTAGCCAACTGCATAGCAACATATTCCAGGGGGGAGGGGACACACCAGAGTCAGAAACCGCAGTTGGGGGGGCCCCCAGAAAGTTGTGCAAACAGTCAGAAGATATTGGATTCAGGGGAAAGTGAAGGCATAAGGTCATCCTTCAGAACAGGTGCTTAGAGTCCCACGCCCCCCTACATGGCTACTGCACTAAAAGAACAAGTCATGATTATTGCCGAACCAGAATTGCTCTGTAAATGGCAGGAAAAAATAACATCATCTGAATACACTAGGAAAAAAAAGCACATGGAAGTGAGGAAGGTGCCGATTGGGAATCAACATGAGGGAGTCTATCTTGAGAACAGTAAACTCGCTTGTAACGAGTTAAGTATTTGTACCATTTCAGTGCATGGCTGTTCACAAACTGGTATTAACATTTTCAAAAATTACACTGAAAACTGTTCAGCTGTCAATTAAATCCTTGGCCCAGTTACGCAGAGGGTGAGGTGCTGGGCTCCTTACCTTGCACTACGCTGTCAACATGGGTTCAGGAACGACCCTCAGTTCGTCGGGATGCCAGAGTGGGGGGGGGGTGGTGTGGAGCAGGATTGAGCATGCTGAGGGTGGGTTGGTGCCCCTCCATTGTTCTATTCCCACTCCCACCGGATGGAGGTCCGTGGGTAACGAGGCGGAGAGGGGCAGAAAGTATCGGGAGCTGGAAGGGGCTAATCTGGCACCATAGGGTACGAAGCGTGCCTCCAAATGGAAGGGTCAGGGGAGAAAATCCGAAAAAATACATGCATCCCCACTGCCAGTTGGCAGGAGGAGGCAATGGGGACCAAAAAGCTAAATAAAAAAAAAAAAATTGTTTAAATCTTGTGCCGGCCCGTTGGCGCAGCGTTTGGCTTTCCGCTTGAGATGCCGGCGACCTGGATCGTCTGAGGGCCGTCCGGGGAAGAAGGATTGAGCGTCCTCAGGACTGCTCTCATCCTCCATGGGAGAGGGGGGGGCACTGCGCTCGGTGCAGGAGCGACACTTGGCAGAGGTCAGATTGACGCCATGCATCGACGCACGGAAAACACTTCTGGGGCAGGACAGACGCAGGACGTCATTGCACGTCACTGCCCCAGCTTAAAGGGGAGGTAAAATGCTGCCCCGAACGTCTCCATGACGCCCTGCCTCTGGCCTCAATTAGCCACCCAGCCAGCTCTCCTGACTAGATACTAGGATCGCGGTGCTGGTGCTCTTATAGTGCCATGACCCCGCCCTCTGAGGGGCAAGTTGGAGGTAACTGGGAAGAGTGCAGGCAATATGGGTGGTGGAGGTACAGGGGCGCCATGACCAAGGCAGAGCCCAGATGTTCAGTGGCAGGCAGAAAGTATAAATAAAAAAAAAAAAAAAACTTTGCCCCCCTCACCCGCTTAAAAGGTTCAACAGTTTTGTCTTCATTTCCCATCTGTCTCGGATTCATCCTGTCCAGCATCGAACTCCTTCCTGATGGTCTGGAAACACTTTCCTGTCTCCTGAGGGTCATTGAACATATAGGTCCTGCCCCCCATAAATGATCTTCAAACAGGCAGGGAACACGAATCATGATGGACTTCCACCTCTCTGTCGTCCTTGAAATTTGTTGAACCATTTTCTTTGTGTTCACATGGCAAAGCTGTGGTCAGGGAACATCTGCACCACTTGTTCCTGACCTTCCACAGTCTCTGCCTGTCTGGCCACTTACAGGATAGCATCTCTGTCCGAAGTGTTTCCGAGCACTACCTTCATCTTCTTGCTGGAGGGACCATAATCCATGGCATGACAGGGTGTGATGAGGTATGTCTTTTTGTGTGTGTGTGTGCAGGGTGCGAAATTCCTATACCTTAGGTGCCCAAGGGCATGTACTACTGCATCAGGACACCTACTGTTGTGTAGTACATGCCCACTTGGGCACCTAAGGTAATTGTGTGGAGCTCCATTTTTTTCTTCGTTTTTTTGCTTCACTTCAGTTTTGTTTTTTTCTCTGTCAGGGTTCATCACTGTCCAGGCGGGGGAGCCATCGGGACGGAGAAGCAGCCTGGAGAAGCGCAGGCGCAACAGCGCTAAACCGCTGATGCCAAGAAGAGCCGATCACATGCGTGCTCTTCATGGCATCAGCTGACATGCTGAGAGTCCCGACTCCCAAGGAAGAGGGTCGCAAAAGCGCGCCAATGCCATTCTGTCTCTTGGAAGTGTAGGACAGGTCGACCGTCAGGACTCGGTGGTAGCATTGTTGTTGCCTATAGTATAGTAGTACTTCAACTTCCACTTTCTTGTTGGAAAAAACAAACAAAAAAGTTTTTTAAGAGCTGCCCAGCCTGCCTGTATTTTTGAACCTGAGAGCTCTGAGTCGGGAGTTAAGCGGGAGGGAGGGAGTGATTGCAATCGGATCAATGACGGTCTAAATTATACTAATGAACCAAAAGCTCTTTTAAGAGCTGTGTATTGTTACTTTTTTTTTTTTTATTGAACCTAAGTGCACTGTGCAGAACTTAATTGGGGGAGAGGAGCGAGCGAGTTTTTGAGACTGTGACTTGTCGTGTGGTAGTTGCTGCCTTCACCCCATTGCAGTCGGGATCGACGATCAGTCTAACAAACTAAAATAACCAAAAGCTCTTAAGGGGCAGAAATTTGAAACAACATGGAGGAGACAGGAGAGCATTAAGTTTGGCATTTGAAAGTGGGGGGCGAAATCAGTGGTGACACGTGGAGGGCTGGGGTATCTCAGTGAGACATATTACCTCTGGAAGCACTGCAGACAGTGAAGCAAGCTGAATTTAGCAGTCTAGTTGCATAAGATAGACAATAGCTTGCTAATTGCTACTGCTACCTTGTTGTACATAATATTTTGCTGAAATTACAGCAAGAGAGGCAGAAAGTGCAGAGCATATAGAAGTCAGTCGGGGACCATTAATTACAGACTTTGCAGGCTGCAACAGTCTGAATTTATCAATATATATTAATCTGAGTGCCTGCCTTCCTCAATACAGTAAAACGTTTTGTTATTAGTATTACTAATGCTTGCCCTGCATATACCTAACCAAACCTTACCCAACTGAAGCTATCTGACCATCAAATCAAAAAGCTATTTATACCTTGCGCAGAGGAAATTCTAATTTGGGAAGTTCAAGTCATTAAAAAGTTGAGAAAGGGCTACTGTCTGTGAGGGTGCCTTTACTGCCTTTCTCTTAGTTTGAAGGCTGACCTTGAAGCACTGAAGCAGTAAGATAAGACTAAAAACGTTTAGTAGTCTCATCATTATATTTACAGTCTACAGACTCAGTCAAGTTACTGTCTGGCGTGGGGACTTTTGAAAAATCTGTACCAAGACTGCTAGAGCTGTTCAGCTGTTTTAACTAATTATTGCTAAGTAAGCTAAAGCTATCAAGCCACAGCTCTCTCTCTCTGATCTTATAACAGTTAAACTACTTGTAGCTGAGGTGCCTGGAGTCGATTTTAAACATGTCTTTTTTTTTTTTCTGTGAAGGGTTGCTACAGCTTGCTATACTTGCTGTGTGAACTAAATCACAGAAAAGTAATTAAAGAGCTACTGGTAGCCCAGGTAGCTCAAAGCTAGTTAAAAAGTCAGTTCTATGAGCTACTACAACTTGTAACTTTTTGACCTACCAATCTACTCTGTGGATTGTGGAGTGTTGCTTGCTTCACTAAAATTTAAGAAGGATCTCCTAAAAAAAAAAAAAAAAAAAATCTATAACAAATAATCTGACTATTAAGCTTTTTAAAAGCTATGCTGTCTAGACTGTGGCCTATCTAAAATCTTTATAAAAAATAATCAGACGAGACAGTCAGGTTTTCTTGTTAAGTTTATTATTAAAAAAAAAAAAGACAAGACACACTTTTCCTTGCTGCATTTATTAATACTGAGTAACACAAAAATTCTTAAAGTCAGTAAAGTATTCACAAGTTCAGACAGACACCATGAGTCTTTTTAAATTTGGATTTAAGAGAAAGCGTCTTGAAGAGACTGTGGGAGCCGACTCTGATTCCCCAACACCAAGTACTGGTACTAGTACTAGCACTACTACTACTACTACAGCTATAACCAAACCACCTCCTTGCCCAGACAGTGAAACTGCTGTGATGACCACTGAAGATTTCTCAAGTGCTACTGCTTGTACTGAAAGCCTAGCTAAAGCCCCGAAAGTTAGAAAATTTCAGGAATCGTGGAAAAAGGGCAGGCAGTGGCTTACGTATGACACAGATAAATGTGCCGTGTTCTGTACATGGTGTCAGAGTTATGGATAAAAGCCAAAGCAAAATAATTTCAGAACTGGTTGCAGTACTTTTAGAGTAACATTATCTCAGCACATGAAGTGTCCGAGCACACAAAAATGCTGAGAGGGCATACATTGCAAATAAAACAAAAAGTTGGAGAAAGACCAATAGAGAAATCTATACAATTAATGGAACAAAAAGAAATGGATCAAATTTGTAAATTGTTCTGTACCGCATATTACGTTGCTAAGACTGAAAGGCCTTTCAGGGATTTTCCTGGGTTGATAGATTTACAAAGAAGAAATCATGGGGATGATGCTATGGGTCACAGTTACAGTAGTGACAAGCAATGCTGTGTCTTCATTCACTTTATAAAATGGGCACAAAAAATTCTATATCATGATTGGCTAATCAGCAGTCTTACCCGTGTCCTTATACAGCCATATCACGTCAACCTGCACTACATACCAACTGATAGCCCTGCCACACCTAGAAATCACTGAGCCCGCACTGCCCAAACCACTTTCTAAACATTCGAACTATCGCAAAGCGGCAGTTACAGCGCGGCATTTCAAGCGCTACCAATACCTCAGAAAATGCCACAACGAAATCAGCAGATGCGCGTGCTGCACGAAGGCGTCCTCAAACTGAATCCACAGACTTGTCCTTCCATAGACTGTTTCACCTACCAGTTAGTCACATTTAAAAACGTATGGACAAACTTTTCATTACTACAGCAGAGCGAGCGGTCCGGACGATTTTTCAAACAAGTCTAACAGCATCTACGGTGGCTAGCAAGGGACACGTCATTTACGAGCAGCCGGTGGTTCTCAAACGTTTTCTGTCCACTCCAAGGCACCCTTCAGGAAATGGGCATGTGGTTGCAATAATTGTAAATATACTGGCCATCAAAATCAAACACTGACTGTCAAAAACTGGCACATTGTTAAGCACCAGAGACACCCTATTATGACAGACAAAATCAAATGACATGTGGAAGAGAACCTCAGCAGTCTCCGTTGTGTGTGTGTGTGTGTGTGTGTGTGTGTGTGTTTCTGTATGTGTGGGGGGGGGACACCACCCTAAACGCCCTATAGTCCCTATCAAATGATTCAGAGATGCCCTCAATATAGGGACTATTTTACTCCTTCAGACATTAAAACCTCAAGTTTTAAAAAGTGTTTGCATTTTTTACTTTTTTTTTTCTTAAATACTACCTTAATAGGGCCCATTTTATAAGCGAATAAGACACTCCGAGGTGTGGTTGTGGCCTGATAAAGGCACTTCCCGGGTGAAAGAGCACTCGCTAAGCGCTCTCGGCCTCATTACGCACCAGGGGCGTGCTCTTATCAGGCCATAAACCACACCTCGTCGTGTCTTATTCCTTACATATTGCCCAAGATATTCAAAGCACTACTGCTAGTCTACTACATGACAATGACTTCTTTTCTTTTCTTGTTGATTCCTGCACAGATAAAAGTGTGACTGAGGAGGAGGGCATTTATGTACGTGTTTTTGAAAATGGCCTACCTGTAACAAGATTTCTTGCACTAAAACCAGTCAGTGTCCCTAATTCAGAAAGCATTTTAAATACTGTGATTAATGCTTTAGAGGGTGATGGTGGTTGGAAACATAAGCTGATAAGTGCGGCATCTGATGGTGCTGCTGTAATGTTGGGGAGCACTTCAGGTGTCCTTAGTCGAATAAAGCAAGATTTCCAGTGCCCACACCTCATTGACATACACTGCTGTGCACATCATTTAGAGCTTGCTGTAAAGGATTCTTTCAGAGACTGTCCCTTTTACAAGTCATTAGAACAACTTCTGCTGAACATTTACTTGTTTTACCACAGGTTACCAAAAAGTTGGAAAGGCCTACAGGAAACGGATCCCTTTAAATATTAATGTGGTCAAACCAGTTAACACTGGTGGCACTAGGTGGCTTGCACACAGAGGACGGCCATTTCTGCCCTTGAAAGGAACTGGGCTGCTTTAGTGCCTCACTCGAACATGTGTCACTGACAAACAAGCAGGATCATGGCCAAAAGCACTAGGAATACTTAAAGTGCTTAAAACTTTAAAGTGTGTTATATACATGAACTTTCTGAAAGTGTTTTTTGGTTACTTATCTGCTCTTAGTCTGTGCGTTCAGCAAGAGGATGCCACTGTTGAAAAAGTTCACAGTAGAGTAGAAAGCACAATTCAGAAACTAAATGGTCTCTCGAATCAAGAAACTCTTCACCGCATAACCCTTACATCTGTAAATGAGAACTTAACTCAGTACAACAGTGTTGACTTAGCTAATGAAACTAGCAGGCACAGATCAGGTTCTCCTTCAGACATTGTAGAAGCCACAATTTCAGAGATCAAAAATTCTTCAGAAAACACAGCGCACATTGAATCTCGTTCAGTCCTTCACGACCAATAAAGTGCTACTAGCTGCAAGAGCTTTAAATTTTCAGTCCTGGCCAACATCCACAGAGGCACTTGAACATATGGAGATCAAGCAATTCAAACAATTGTTGATCACTATAAAGTGGTCCTAGAGTCTCGTGGAGTTGATGTTACTTTTAGTACTGCTGGAGTGGCTAGACTTAAAAAGCGCCAGACTCTACTTGCTGTCTGTTGAAAGTTGTAAGTCTCTGAAATTGTGGCAGAAAGTGATTCTTGTGGATGTGCAGGATCAACAATTTGAAATGTGCTGGCCATTGTCAGAATCATTCTCCTGATTCCTGCTTACACTGCTGCTGCAGAACGAGGCTTCTCTCTGATGGGAAGAATAAAAAATGACTGGAGGGTTGGATTACGCCCAGACACCCTACACGACCTAATGTCTATATCTCTGAATGGACCCCAGCTTAGTGACTATAACCCTGAAGGTGCCATATCACTGTGGTAGAAAAATGGCAAAAGAAGGCCCACTATCAAAGCTTATGGCTCCAGAACACTGTCACTGCATGCTGCTTCTGCCAGTCCTAGTGGTGTTGATGAAAACGAAAGTGCTTGGTCCAGTGAAGATGACGTCTAAAATTATGTAAACTAAGGGACGGCATGTAAATAGTTTATTGGGCATGTACATTTTCTTCTTATATGCCCAAGTGGGCATGTACTTTTTCATTTCATGCCCTGTGTGTGTGTGTATACTACCCTGTTCCCTTCGGCCGGCCACTTCTTCGGGACGCCTTGGACTGCCCCAGCTCACCAAAGGTCCCGTAGCCATTCTCGCTGTCCCCAGTACTGTGGCCCCGGTTGACTGGATGTATCCCTTCACCCCACCCCACACGGGGTACCGGGAAGGGAGATTTTGCCTAGAGGCGTTCCTCTACACCAGGCGCACACACAGCGAGTGATCAGCTCGGACACTTCCAGGCTTTGTGGTGAGTGGGGGGACCAGTCGCCTCTATCCAGTCAACCGGGCACTTTCTGTTTGTGAAATCTCAGACTCAAATTGTGTATTGTAACTTTTTTTGTTCTGCTGGTAGAGGGCTTGAGTGAGATGCATCCTTTCAGGTTGGCTGCTTGGCCACACCCCCACACACCTCCCTATTTCTGGTTTGCCATGACTGCTGGCTGAAAAAGTATTGCTGCCGAGTTTGCTGAAAAGGCAGCTCACCCCAGAGGAGATATTAACTGGGTGAGTCCTGGGCCGTGACAGCAGGTTGGAACCAGGGCGCGCTGAGTTACGCCAGACAAGAACGTTGGACACCTTGTGTTCATTGGAAGAAAGTACCACCAGTGATCTCGGTGAGAAGCATAAATAAATGTTAAAACTACAGATAATGACTGGGAAAGTCACAGTTTATCTCTGGTCCACCCCACCCCTACTTCTCTGATGAGGAGTCTCAAGAAAAATTTAGGAGTCCTGTGATCTTTCCTGTGGAGTTAATGGGAGCTATGATGGTCTTCCTTTTTAGGGCTGCAGTGGGTGGAGTCCTGCAGACATCTTGCCATGAGAAAAAGGACTCTGCGCATTCCTTGAGAACGAACAACACATTGGAGTTGCATCCCCGTCGCCGCTGCGAAACCCTCTGCTCGTGTTATCTCTGACTTAGCACTGGACTATTTTTACAGTGCTGGCGGTCATGGCTGAACACAGTGTACTCTGCCGTGTCCAAGATGGCTGTCTCACTTTACGGCGCATGCACTAGTCGTAGCATTAATAGTAGCGTGTGGCGGCCATCCTGGTCATAGCAGAGTGTTCCGTTGTGACTGCCTATGTTAATTTTTTTTATTTATTTTATTATAAAAATTCCCCCACACTAGACCCTCCCTCTCAGCACCCACCCAGAGACATAGCAATGACACTGGGGGTGCCCGATCGTCCAGTTCTTTTTTTTTATTTTTTTAAATATTTTTCTCCTCCCACCTGACCCTCCATCTCAGTACCCACCACCCCACCCCTAGAAACATAACAGTGACACTGGGGTTACCTAATCCCCTAGTGTCGCGATCGGGTATCCTCTGTTTTGTTTTCTTAACCTGCAACAAGAAAACCGTCCATCTATGTCTTTTGCGCTGTTTCTGACCCTCCCATCTGACCCTCCCACTCAGCACCCCCACAAGCCCTTACTTACCCATTGGGGGTCCAACGCTGTAATCCTCTCTGGACTGCAGACACATCTTAATTCTTTAAAGACGGACTGCAAATTGAAGAAACAGGTATACGGGTCAGTGTATTTCAATGGGGTTTTGAACTTAGTGGCATAACTTGGCCATTTCTGCATATTTTTGGCCCAGATTTTCAACATAGCCTTCTTATGGCCCCACCTCATGGAACAGTGGCACTGTCGTTGGGCAAATCTGTCCTGTAAGGTGATTTTGCGGTCCCTGCGCAAAATTACCTTTTGGGATAGATTTGTCTGTCACATTGTTCATGAGGTTGGAGTCATGAGAAGGCTATGTTGAAAATTTGGTGTAAAAATATTACAAAACAAATTCATGAGCCTATGTTACATTTTGCAAATGAAGGCTTGTAACTTTCATAATTTACAATATTTTTACCCCCAAATTCCTCAGCTGCAGCTGTATCGGCTCTAGCCAGAGTTTGTTTCACAGTAGAGAAAATACTTTGTTTTTTGCATCAACAATTGCATCAGTGAGGCGTGCAGTGTCAGTTAGTGCTACAGAGCTGGCACAGTAATACATTACACAGCAAACTGTCATACAGCGCCATTTCTTTTTGCCATTGCTTGGACAGTGTGCAGTTTAGGGGGAAAGCAATAGAATGTGGGCAGGAAAGTTTTGCTGGCTGTCAACTCATCCATGACAAATAAGTGTCCTATTGGAAAAACAAACGATGCTTACAAAAAAGACACAGCCCAGTTAATGCATGATAAATTAAGTGGCAGAAATAACTCTTTAAGGTTTTCTTTCTCCTGGGTTCAATGTGCTACCTTTTTATAATCTACTTGCAGTTTTGATGTGCAGTTTTTAGTGCATGTATTTTCAAATCGTCCACTGAGTAAAGCATGATATACAATGGGGTGTTGGTTGTACTCAGAAGGAATTAAAATGACATCTAAAAGAAATGGTCACAGTTTTAGATGGGCAAAAAAGTAATTTATTAACTGGAAACAAATGTATACAAGAGAACAAAGTAGTTCATGTGAATATACCTTCCAATCCATGATTGTGCCACAGTTCAGTTACAGCCACAAATAGTGAAACTTATTGGGCACTTTAAAAATCTCTCTCGTGTATTTATATGCTTTACTAAATAGAAAATGTAGCTCCTTGAGTACTTGCATTTTTATTTTTATTTTTTTAGCCCCTTCCCCTGCCCCTTATAGCTCTATTGAGTAGTACCACAATTAACATACTAACGTACTAAAAAGCCAGCAGAATAGGCCAAATGGTCTGTCTTGTGTGCTCGAAAGCCAGCAACCTAGTGGTTGCTTGCCTTACCACCAGCCCCCATGAGGGTCTTCTTTAGTTTGTTTCCTCTTGTACCTGTCCCACCCCTTCTTGAATCCCTCCACTGTGCCCTCCTCCACCAGCCTCCCAGGCAGCGCATTCCATGGCTCCACCACCCTCTCAGTAAAAAAATGCGTCCTATGCGCCCCCCCTGTAGTTTCCCTGCTCCAGCTTCCACTCATGGCTCCTGGTTGTTCCCTCCTTTCTTTAGCCTAAAAAGCTCCTTGGTTCCACTCCTGGTTATTCCTTTTACATACTTGAAAACCTCTATCATATCTCCCATGTCCCTCCTCTACTCCAGTGAGTAAAGCCCAAGCTCTTCCATTCTCTCCTCATAAGGCTTCCTTTCCATGCCCTGAATCATCCTGGTCGCTCTCCTCTGGACCCTCTCCAACAGCGCTATGTCATTCTTCAGATGAGGTCTCCAGAACTGTACACAGTACTCGAGCTACGGCCTGGTCAAGGCATTATACAGAGGGATAAACAATTCATTAATTTAAAATGCTGAAAGTACTAAGAAGATTGCAAATGTACAAGTTTTCAATGTTTTTTAAATGCTTGACTAAGAAAAATGTAGAATTGTGTATTTTCAAGTTACTTCCCATTTGTCGGCTCCATGCTCTTTGTGCTGTGCTAGAGTTGCTGTGCAAATGCTTATGCTGTACAATCAGACCGCACTGAGATTTAAAAAAAAAAAAAAAAAAAAAAAGTGGTGATACACAGTGCTGTCTTTTTATGCTTACTGAAGTTTTAAACTGTTTTGGACAATAGCATAACATGGGGGAGGGGGTTTAAAAATGAGGAAGAAAAATCACAAATACAGCACTACTTTTTCTGCTTAGTTTACCATACAGATACATTGGAAAGAGATACATTTTCAAAGTACACAGTAATTTGTGGCAGTTAATGAATTGCAGCGTGTATTTGGAGCTGTTGTTTTTTTTTTTTTTCTTTTTTCAAGGCAAGTTAATTTTTCTATAACAGGTACTTTGCTAAAGTAACATTGGTTTTGTAAATTCATGGTGCGCCATTGTTTTTGTGGTGGGCGGTTATCGGGGGGGGGGGGGAATGTCCACCATATAGGAATTTAAACTTCTGAAGTCAAGTGTAAGGATTTCAGAGATATGATTGAGCCAGTGAGATCTAGCGCACATGTGTCAGAGATAATACCACAGCTCCTGGGGTCTCCTTGGTCAGTCGTACCACACCAGTCACCATACTATCCTGGACCAAATTCCTAATAGTAAAATTCAGCATCATGTGGCCATACGACTTCTACAGTTAAATCAGCCAACCCTGCACTCTGTACCTGACATTGAAAGCAGCAGCTGAAGGGCTAGTGTGGTGAACCAAGGTTTTAAATAAGCTGCTAAAATTGATTAGCACTTTCTGCTAATCAGCTGTGAAAATGCATAGCATTTGCCTCAATTTGATTAGCAAAACTAAAAATACTAAAAATGTGTTTATACATACAGTTTAAAAACAAATATTTTATGCTGAATAACAGTTGTCATTAAAATTACCTCTGTCTTTGTGTGATCTGTTTCAATACACAGACACATGCCTAATTGGCAGTATAGCCTAGGGTTACAATAGTGAGCTGTGAAGTAGCTTGGTACAGCCAGTAGACCTGGGTTTGAGTCCCACAACCAGCTCCACTTGCATACTGTACTCTAAGCAAGTCACTTAACCTCCCCTGAAAACAGGCACTTGCATGTGTGGGCCATACCTCTACCAAAGAATTAAGACACCCCCCTCACTCCAGCAGACCTAGATTTGATTCCTCCCACAACCTTCACCTGTATACTGTTTGACCTCCCCTGAAAACAGGCACTGTTGCAGTGTGGGCCCCATACCTGGGTACCAAAGAATTAAAACATCCCACTCATTAACAGACCTAGGTTTCATTCCTCCCACCACCTCCACTTGCATACTGTGTGACTCTGACAGCCCTCCCCCTCCCCCTACCTGTCACCCCTGGAAACAGGCACTTATATTTATAAGTGTGCCATACCTGCAGCATGTTACTCTGTTTGCTGGTCTGCTGTCTTGTCTTCTCTGCTGTGCTGCCAGATAACTGCTCCCATGGTCCGAGCAGCTGCACTTGGCACCAAATCCCAGAACGAACAGGAACCGGGGGCAGACTGGATATGCAGCAGTGGGGAAAAGGGGGGGGGGGGGCGGTCGGTGCAGTCAGAGCGGAGGAATGACTGCTTGAGAAGCCAGAGAGAGACTGGCTGTTTCCCCCTCGAGTTGCCTGGTGTTGTGGTGCTGCCGTCCAAGTATACCACAACAGTCTCACTGCCGCAGCCCCAAATTTGCCGGCAGTCGCTTCTAGTAGTGCTTTGCAATAACGCAAAGCACTACTGGGAGCAATTGCCAGCATTTGGGGCCATGGCGATGAAAATATTACAGTATGCAGGTGGCTGCGGAGAACGGGGAGGTTCACAGAATGGATTGCATTTTTTAGTGATCCAACGTAGAAACGGGTCACATGAGTAGCCGTTTCGCATCGCAAAGTGCGATGCAATACCGGCTATTTAAAACCCTGTGAACACACACTCTGGGTAGCTCATTTGAAAGTCTAATGCAGGACTATAATTTACCCTCTAACCTCTCATTTCTTAGCATGGTCCTACAGAAAATGCATTATTCTGTGGAATAGTTCCTGGCGCTGATTAGAAGGAAACCTGTTGAGGACGATCCTGAACTGTTAAACACGCATTAGAGCTACATACAGTAATGGTCTTGTAGGCCTTCTGTGAAGGGAATTCTGGGCCTACGCTGGAAATTGTCATTATTGTTGAAAAGGGGCTAATACAGAAAGGAGGTTTTGTGTGGGAGTGGGAGTCCTTATTCCGTTCCCTACTGATTTTTAATGGGCAGATGTGCAGCATTGTACAATCACTGTGTTCGGGTGGTGGCGGCTGTATTGTTTCACTCTAATATCCTTGTGGAGAAACACTGTGCCAATAGAGGATACAAAATGTATTAAAAAAATAAATAAAAAAATTAATATGCAGCTGTGCATGTGAAGCCTGACAGTGCCCCCTGGCTCTGGGCTGCCTGCCTGTTGGATGATAGTGAATTCTACTCTGTGATTGCAGGTAGAATTAGCTGTAACCACCCCTATATTATGTGGTTTACCCCCATTACCCAAAGATTTTTAGTTGCTAAGAAATCTCGTTACCCCCTCCAAGCATTGAGTGTTCAAGTTTGTTAGTCATGTATTAACCACTGTGAGCCATTCCAGTAGTTAACTGATGCCTGACAGGCCTTTTAACCCTCCATTACCTTTGCAGTGAGTAATAGATGATTCACACTGTCTGCCTGCAAAACCAAACTAAATGAGGTGGGGGCTAGTTGCTGACGAGACAATGCATTCTTACCAAGCTTCTGCATTTCAGACAGAATAATCAGATTTTTGTACTCTTGATTGCCAACTCAAGAGATTCCTAATGATAATATTCTAAATCTGTTACCATTTCCAAAAATGCTGTTGTAGTTTGTATTGTATAAGCTTTTTAAAGGGGACATGAATGGTTTTAAGTGTTCTTCCCTTTCCTGTTGTGTGAATGTTAATAAAATATTTCTCATGTTGTCTCCTAATCATTTTTTGGAGTTTTTTGGTCAAAAGGGTATAGTGTCTGATACAGTGATAATTATTTGGTTCGAGAACATTCGTTGACATCTGCCATTCTAAGTGACATTTCCGTTTGTGCACTCTATATGGTGAGGCAGCAGGTTCAGAATTAAAAAACCCGTCTGTCATTTATTCTGGTAAATGCTTGCAAGGGATTTGGCAAATTACTGATAACTGTGTATGTTGGACATGTTTGTATAATCCAGATAAGTTTACAAATATTTACTGTACTGTTTATCCATGATTGTTGTCATTACAGCTGAAGCCACGATTGGTACTTTCAAATGTTTTTACGAACGTACGCACAATCGTACATCCACACTATCTTGATATCATGGTTTCAGATGGATTTAGAGCATTTAATACTGTAATGAATTCCACAACTCGCATACTTACAGTAAAATGACTGCGTAATTCAGTCATGTCTTTTACCGGTATCTTATTTGAAGGAATCAACCCATGCTATCTTCTTTGGGGTTGGTTGGTTAGGGCCATCTTACCCTGTAAATCCACTTGGCATGACTGTCTCTGATTTTGAAGACCTAGAAGCTGGATGTTGGCTGTAAACAAACAAAAAAACACACTGTAGTCTTTGTTATTGGTGCTTCATATAAAAGAATATAGTGACCTGGGCATTATCGCAACATTTTTGGATATCTGTGATTATTTAATTGATATGTTCTGCTGTTGCCATGCTGCCGATGCATTGGCACAATATGGTTGGTTAGCAGTGCTGCACATTGTGATAAGTCCATGAATGGCAACACCATAACTTTTGCCAGCACTCAAGTAGCACACACTCTCAAACTATCTCCATAAAGGTTTTAATGCATTTGAAGAACTAATTTGGTAATTATTTTCTTCAGTCATTGATAAGTACCTTTTTCAGCTAAGCTTTATGCTAGGTTTGATCAACTACATCATACTTGATACTAGGCAACTGCCTGTCATTTTGGTTGCATAACAGTAATGCTTAGGTATGACTATTTTTCCCAGGCCTTGCCTAACGTGGTTTCAAAAATATTCTTTGTGCAAAATTGCTAATACAGTGATCGGGGTTGGAAATAAAGGCACTGAAAACAAAATCTTTTTAAAAAAAAAAAAGTGACTCTTCACATTAATTTATGATATATTCAAGGAGTATTCATTCAACATCATTTTAATAGCCATGTATTGCATTAATCCCTCAATGTATTTGTTCTTATAATACAACTTCTCTATTGTGGTTAGTTAATAAATATGGTATGTGTGTAAATAGGTGCCATAGCTGTTTGTCATTCTGACTGTCTAGATTGTCCTGATGGTCTCCTGGCACTGCCCAACCATTAAGGTGCAAACTCCCCCCTCCCTCCCTCAAAAAAGATTACAGGGTAATAAAATTCTGCATTACTGATGTGATGCTGTCAAATCCCTGCTTACCAAGTGAAATGCAGGATAATCCCTGTAGTTTATAGGGTAAGGCACCCCTTCAAAAAGTGCTTTAAAAAAACAGCCTGTTTTGAAGTATTTTTAAGAGCATTTCTAAGGGTTGATATGAACATCGGTACTCCTCAAAAAAAAAAAATCTAACAAGTATTTCTTTAGAATTGATGAGTAATATAGGCCAGTGCTTGCCTTACCAGGAGCAAAGCTCTTACACACTTATCTCAGTTGTGGCAGATTATATTGTTAGTATGAAATGGGAGACTGCTATCCCTTTGGTGGGTGTGGGCGTGTGTGTGTGTGTGTGTGTGTGTGTGTGTGTGTGTGTCCGGGGGATCTCAGTCATTTGGGTTACAACTGCTAATAATTGTAACTGAGCATACAGTGCTTGTATGACTACACACACACACAGCATTCCCCCTTTCTCTGCAAAGGTGCGGATTAGCTTTGTAGTGATGCATTTTTGTTTATTCAAAAACAGTGGCGTGCCAAATGACCTGAGCATGCCCAGTGACACAGTGGTAGCGCTACTGCCCACTGTTCAGGTGACCTGGGATCAGGAGTGATCTTCTGTTGCGGGGGTGGGGAAGGGGGCTTTGTCTGCTGAAAGACGCCAGGTGAAGGCCTGATGGTAAGTGCAGGTCCAGTAAGTGGCAGTGAAGGGTGGGGCTGCAGGTTCCACAGAGTGCGAGTGCCTGCACACAAGCATGCCTGCGTGGCACCCCAGCTTGGGGAGAAAATAGGTGGCAAATGGTAGGCAAGGCAGGTGTACATGACACTGTGCATGCCGACGCCCACATGCATTATCACCAGGATGCTGTCGGCTGGAATGCTGGATTTCTTATCTCGGTTTTTATGGGGGTTGGATGGCCCCTCCTTACCTAACCCTGCTGCGGGGTTGGGGGCCGGGGGAGGAATCCGTGGGGGTACCAGAGTCTGACATGTAAGGGAGGGGAGGTGAGAGACTGTGGTGGTCGGCAGGGATGGGGCTGAAGGTAGCCCAGGCTGCCTCGGGCAGGTGGTTTAAAAAAAACAAAAAAAAAAAATGCACATGGAAAAAAACATCAGATTTGCTTGTCTTGTAATTACCCTAATATTGTTTAGTATGTTACCTGAAGAGACATCCCTTTCTTGGTGTGTTTGCCTCAAAGAACTTTACTGTGCCATTGCTCCTGTTTTTTTTTATTTTTAAATACACTGATACATTTAAACTACTGCAGAGCCACTATATTGAACTAGTTGCAGCAGACACAAAATACCTACTAGTAAAGTGTTTTTTTTTTTTTTTTGGTGTTGATTGATAAAACATTTGCTATTATGCTGCTCATTTACAGTAACTACTCACTGTATCTTTGCAGATGAAGTAATTTCACTCTCAGTACTGCTATTGCAAATTCTGTTCTGTGCAGTTTAACTTGTGCTAGTACTACAGTACATGTAACATGAACGTGTTTCATCACATGTACATCATGATAAAAATGTTATTCCAGTTAAATTACTAAATTCTGTTTGATTCTACTGGTTCAGGAGCCTTCTTTTTTTTTTTTTTTGTAAATTGTGATCTTACTTCGAGAGGGTTCCTTCAGTAGGTCATAACATATAGGACTGGCGCCATCTGGCCTCATGGCAGACTTTTCTAGCAACCCCTGACGGGGGACTGCCCACCCAGTGTCACGTGACCGACGTCAGTGTGGCCGTATATAGAGGGCGATCTCCATGCCCGCCCTCCAGATCTTATCTGTGTCGGTCTTCACCAGTGGGTTATAGTGCCGGAGCTAGGACCCTGCAGGAGACTTTTTTCCCTATCGGTAGAAGTCTATGGAGTGTGCCTTTCGAGGGCGCATGTTCCACTTGGCGCCGGGGCGGGTTGGCCGTTATCTGTCGCCGACTCTGCCCTAGCCCCAGTTCTTCTTGTCCCGCAGTCTAGTCAAGACTGAAGACCTCATGTGGAGACTGTGTTTGGATTACGTTTTGCGGCCTAGTTCGTTGGCCTGGTCAGGTGTTGCCTTGATTCTGTTCGCCCTACTTGACGTCACAGCTGGTTGGTAAGATTTTTCCTTTTTCTTTAAAGTGGCGTCGAGTACTGTTTTGTATTTATTTACCGAATGGTCATGTCTCGTCCAGGGGCCAAAAAAACATTGAAAGCGGGACGGTCTCCTATGCGTCGGTGCCCCTGTGGCTGCCTCTATTCCGTGACTGACCAGGATGACCGCTGTCTTTCCTGTCTCGGCCCAGACCACGACATGGACAACTGCGACGCTTGTTTTTCCATGGACCACTGAGTTGTCAGAAACCGCGTGTTTAAAGTCGGACGTGCTCTGCCAACTTTCAGAGGACGAGTACACAGTCGGTGGGCCAAGGCACGGATTCTTTTCCCTTTCTCCGGGTACCCTCCCGGTCTTATATGGCCCATGGAGGAGGGAGCCCCCACCTTTTAGCTTTGCTGCAGTGGGGGTTTCTTTCTCGGTGCAGGAGGCCCAGTCTGTCCCTCTCGGGGGACAGTTGGGAGGCACTGCTTTAGCAGTTGCCTCTTCGGAAGTGAGGGCTCCCTCGGTGTCATGTTCCGGGCCCTCTGGGTCTGGACCGGCACTGTCCTTGGCACCGACTGGCAGCGCTGCTCTTGGTCCTGGTGCTGTTTGAGGTGCCGCAGGCATAGAGAGCGGCGCCGCGGTCAGTGCCGGGCCATCTCTCGGTGCTGCTGTTGCTTTTCATGGTGGTCGCAGCGTCGGGGCTCTTAGCAGCACCAGGGATAGTGTGTTGGTGGTTTCTGGGCCTGTTTTTGGTTCTGGCACTGTGCGCGGTGCCAGGACTGGATCCGGCACCACCCCTGCCTCCAGCGCCAGGGGCGACGCTATGGTCGGCACAGACCTTGACTTCAGCGCCACTTGCGGCGCCGGGGTGCTGTGCAGTGCTGCATTCGGGGCTGTGCACGACTCTGGTGCCACTTGCAGCACCGAGGGGGTGTTTGTGTCGGGCACAGAGCCACGCTTGGCTTTGGTGTTGCTCGTGGCGCTGCGCTCTGGGCTGCGCTCGACTCCAGTGCCACTCGCGGTGCTAGGGTGGGTGTTGGCATTGGGCGCAGGGCCATGTGGCGCCGGGCTGGAAGGTGCTTCGACTCGTGGTCCAGGAACTGGGGGAATCGGGGAGTTGTCTGGCATCGGACCTCGGAGGCGGACTCCGAGTCTGTTCCAGATTGGCTCCCAGGTTCTTCGGAATCCTTGGATCCCTCAGTTTCCAGCACATTGGCCTCCACTTAGCCTTTCTCTGGGGGTCAGTCATCACTGGTAGGCCCTAGGGTCAATGGTACTAACCAGCCAGCGGTGGTCTTCGTGGCCACTGCCGTGCAGCCTGGGGCCACTGGCACTTCTGCTCCTCCAGTTGGGGCATCCCGTTCCCTGGTCTGTTTTGGACAGTCCAAGTTTGGTACAGGAAGGGAAGGGTACTGCTCCCTGGGTGGACTCCTCGGAGATGGCCCGGAGTTACCAGCTGCCTAGGCTGGTGGCTATGAGGACGAGGTCCCTCTCAGATTCTGAAGGGTTGAAGGGTAGGGGTGTGACGCAGCGCGCCCTCACTTGTGCCTGGCATGGTTCTGGGAGGAGTCACAGCGCAGAACCTCTCTTCCCCCTGGATGAGTCCTAGAGAGAGACGTGAACTTCTGAGGTCAGGGACCATCCTTCTGGACTCTTACGGTCCTGGTTACCTCATGGGAGTGGGGGATTTCTTCTTTTGGGCACAGCTCTGACCGTTCCGATCAGGTTGAACGACTGTTGGCTGCTTGGACCTTCGGATTTCCTTCCCTGTGAAGGGTTTCCTGTTGGCCCCCCTGCCCTGACAGAGACCATTCTCCTGTTGCTAGGAGCTTGTCTCCCGAGCCTCTTTATCCATCCCCGGCTATCTCAGGTATTCCCGGTCCTAGGGGATCTCTCACCTGGGAGCAGTTCAGAGGTTCCACTGCACATTTCCCCAGCTACCTCCATGCCCTGGACCTGCAGGTGTTCCACCATGTTCCTGTGCAGCTGGACCCTGAACCTCGGAGCTCGCCTTCATCTACTTCCTCCTACTCTTCCTCGGAGGGAGAGGAACCATCTGTCCACATATCCCCAGCGTCTGGTCTCTCTTCTTATCAGTGCTTCCTCGCAAGGATGTTGGAGGAGCTCCATCGCACTCCAGTCCCGAGTATATGGTGCGTGCCTTTCTAGGTGAGTACAGTGCTGCCCACCTGGTGGTTCCCACTTGGCCTGTTCCTTTCCAGGAAGCGCTACATCGGCTCTGGCTTTGTCCCTTCTCCACTGTTCCAGCCCCAAGGGACGTACGCCAGCGGTATTGCGCACCCCCCCCCCTGGGTCTCCAGGTTCTCTGCCTTATTCTTCTTCGGGTTTCACTTCCTGGGCACCCCTCTGAGCCTCGCGCCTACCATGACCACCCCCACCCCGGACTCCAACTCTGCGGACTTCAATTTCTGGGTGAGAAGGTTTTTTACTTAGCATGGATCTCCCTCTCTATTGCAGTACATCAGGCCCACTTTGCAGCCTATGATGGGCTCTTGTGGTCCAGGCTAGGACAGATCCTAGCTTCAATGCCTGATACGGAGGGGAAACCAGGCAAGCCATTTCCCTCTCTGCGCAGGGCCTGGAGCTAGTAAAGCACCAAGCAAGGGCATCTTATGACACCAGTGAGGTGGCACCCAGAGTGATATGGACATCGATCTGCCTTAGGCGGACAGCATGGCTTTGCCTATCCTGGTCATCACCCCTGGCGCGCCGTAGGGTGATCTACTCTGTTTACCGGAGAACCCATCTTTTCTCCCGTACGATGAGATGGGGACGTTCAGGGCACTTTCCTTCCCCCGCTGGGGGCTCACCATCTCGCCCAGACCAGTCTCGGGCCTCCCCAGGCCTGTAAGGGTTGTCTCCTCCTGTGTTTAGTAGTCCCTTGGGGTAATTCAAGGACCCCTTCAGAGGGCTCGGTACTCATCCACTAATGATGAATGGTGAAGATTGACATATCTAAGAGATGAAAATTATGTACCTACCGTAATTGTTGATCTTTCTCTGTATCTTCACTATTCATCACTAAATCCCACCCTCCTTCCCCTTAGAGCCTCAGTCTCTGGGCTTCCTCCTTCCTCCTCTGTGTCTTCCTGTTACTCTCCTCTCCCTTGTGGTTAGGAGGAAGAGGACCCTGGAGACACACAGGGATGAATTCTCCCTTGGGGATATTATTTGAGTATATGGGTGGGGGTCACTATCCTTGTATCTCAATTCTCCCTCAATTCTTGGGGAGTGAGTGGAGTTCTGGGGGCACCCCCTCTCTATGTTTTTATTTATGAACTCAGATTTTGAGTTCATTTTCTTAATGCTCTCATGGCAGTTACATTTTTCCCCTATTTGGGAGGGAAGGGGAAGAGTTAGAGACACAGCCCCATCCTTACCACCTCTTAAGGTTGGTCCTTCTAGACCCACGCTGCTTAAACATTTCAGGCTTTGTCTTCTGGCAGCTGAACCTTGATGGCCCAATTTTGAGCTATCATTATTGCTAAAATCCTAAGTTGCAGGACCGTTCCTGGGGGTGTGCTTCTCTCCCCCCCCCCCCAGTCCTTCCCTTATCCATCCTTTCTGCTTTTCCTTCCAGAGATTGGGGCCTCCTTCCCTTCCCCAATTTCCTATTCTGGTTTCTCTCTCTCTCCTGTCTCCTCTGTTGTTTATTTCTCCTTTTAGTTCATTATTCCTTTCCTTTTGTCTATCCCTTGGGCTCTCTTGCCCTATCCCACTCTCCGGCATTTTAGAACTGGGGCTTGGGAGGAGTTGACAGATAATGGCCAACCCGCGAGCGTTACGTGGAACGTCTGCCTCGAGGGCTGTGCCAGCCCTGTGTCGACTCTGCCCATAGAGAACATTTAAAAAAAAGTCTCCTGCGGGGTCCTAGCTCCGGCGTTATAACCCACTAGTGATGATTGGTGAAGATGCACAGAAAGATCAAAAATTACAGTAGGTACGTAATTTTCATTTCTTTCTCGCTGTCGCCTCGTGTCAGTCGCATAGCACACTTTCAGTAGCGATCGTCATGTTAGTTCTTGCATCGGATTTTTTCCTTCGCCATTTCTTTCACATTTTTGCTTATGTCTTCACTCAAGGAGAAGTGCTTGTCCTGCAGCACACACATTCCTCATATGGACGGTCATCTGAAGTGTGTGATCTGTCTTGGCCCAGACCACTTTGTCTCATCTGCTCAGAGTGCCAAACATTCAGTCAAGCCACCAAAAAGCAGAGACTGCAGTCTTTGGAGGCCCACCTTTAAAAGTCCATCTTGCTTCTCTTGAAAAGCAAATAGACTGGATCTGCGAGTCCTCTTCAGAAAAACTTTCTCCCTCCACGAAACACCACAAGGAGAAACCTCGGGAGCGCTCCACAGAGGCCCAGCCTGTGGCCTCGAGGCCCTCGACAACTAAGGCCGCCTTACAACCGCTGCCTAAGAAGACTTCAGATGGTAAGTCTGATAAAACTTCTGCAGGTTAGTTGTCCGGCTCTGCCGACGGCCGCACCACCATGGCCAATAAGTCTGTCCCCGGCTCCTTTGGGGAATACCCATGCTCCGTTAAGTTGGCTCCCCAGGCCTCGGGGGACCTGCCCAGCCACAGCCGATAAGTCAGCCGGGGGCTCCTCCTCCGCCCGCCCTGCTTTGTCTGGTAAGATGCCAGTCTCTGATGGCAGCTCAGGCGTGGTTCTCCCATCTGGGCCTAACAGCACTGCCCCGATGCCCGGCAGAACCAGAAGGAGATTTCCCCTCTTCCCTTCCCCCTTTCTCCCCCGCCCGTACTCTCCCCTTCTTAGGCAGGTACCTCACATGAGGACAGTGCGGAACCTCTTGACGTCGAAGACCATTCCTCTGGGTCTGTCGCACGCTCCCCCGACGGGGTCACGGGGAAGGAGGCTCCTCCTCAGCCGTCTGGCCTTACAGTGGAGGTCCCTCCTTCCCCATCAGGTGGGATCCCTTCGGATCTGGCGACTCCCAACCCGATGCCGGAACCTCAGACTATTCCTCGGCCTGGGCCCAGTGGTCTGCCCCAGCCTTTGGCTCTGGCGCCAGACACGGTCCCTCTATCAGGTCCCCTTCATCCGGCCCTGATACTGGATCCCCTTCCGGCGCCAGATCGGGTGGTGCCAGTGCCGACGTCTGTACCCCTGACATTAGCTGTCCTGACGCCGGCTCCGCCACCAATTTATGCAACAGCAGGTCCGACATGGCTCTCTCCTCCATCAGACCCCCTGACGGCGGGGATTTTTTCCATACCCTGAAGTGTTCCTCATTACCCACCGGGTTATCCTGGGGATCACTACCCGGCTGGTCCTCCTCCTGATCGGAGTTCCTTGGGATAGTATTACCCTGGGTACAATCCCTACCAGGGTTACCACTTCCAGGGTTATCAGGGGTATCATTATCCCCCTCCACCGGTAATTCCACTTCCTCAGCCTCAACCTCCTCCACCTCTCCCACCTACGGATACACTGGACTTCCAAGACCTTAATCCAGTCTTGGTGGCAGGGGACGCGCTCGGAGTTGGTCTCAGATCTGGAGAGTAGCCTCTCACTCCCACGCTCTCCCAGATCTCCATCCCCGAGGAGCTCCTCTCCTTCCACGGTCCATGTCTCCGGACCGACACATCAAACCATTGTTCTTCCGGACATTCGTGGTCTCCCGGACAAGGGGACGGCTGGTGGTGGTAGTGTTCATGATGGTGACGAGGATGCAGACGAGTCGGCAGAGGATGTTTTGAAGGAACCGGAAAGTTCGAAATGCAAGGTTCCCCCAAGTCCCCCTGAAGGATCCTGCCTTTTCAGACCTGTTGAGGTCCATGAAAGATTTTTTTCAACTGGGAGTCAGAGGATCAGGACCCTATGAGACAGACTAGCCGAACACCTGGACTTAGATACTCTTTCCCATGTCCCGATTCCTCCTTGGATCGGACCTCTCCAGGACCTCACCTCTACAGTCTGGCAGATGCCTCATTTTCTCCCGGCTGTCCCCAAGAGGACAGACAGAGTGTACTGGGCGCCGAAGGAAGCTCCCTTTCTCAAGACTCATCCCAAGGCAGACTTTGTCGTTATTTCAGCTGCTCATGATCTCTTGTCTGCACCCAAGCATATGAGCACCTCTCCTCCAGAAAACAGTTGAGGCAGATGGACCAGTTTGGCAGGAAGGTTTATGCTTCAAACAACATGAAGTCTTGCTATATTATGATAATTGCAGTTTGTCCCACCATTAGAACTGCTCCGGAGGTGAAAGAGTTAACTCCCATTCTAAGAATGGAACTTGGAGCGCGAGCTCGGTTAGAGAAGCTCTGGCTGGGTTATTTCAAACCCAAACTGTCAGATTCTTTACTCCGCTTCACTGAACAGTCGCTCCGGAGATTTCTCCTACTGCTCGGTTCATTTCTCGGTTTAAACAGTGTTTTCTCCATTCAAATCAACCGACAATATTATTATTTTAACCGCAAAACCGATCGGTTCAAGCTCTGTCTGTGGTATCGTAAGTAATTACAGTTTATTTTCTGTGTGGAACTTGTAAATGTTATCGGTTCGGTTTTGACCCGATCAGCTTGTTTTAAAACTTGAAATTGAAGGTTTTAGAGTGCGGTTCCCGGTTCTTATCAGTTCTAAAAACGATTTCATTACGGTTTTTCCAAGACCGTGACACGGTTAGGAACCGATAAGGGTGTCTTGCCTGGCACTGCCGCTTAAAAGGCAAGTTTTTGTTAGGCTGGCATTATGTCTGAGAAACCCAAAAGAAAAACCGGGCCCACTGGGTTTCAACACTGTGATGTCTGTGTGGGAAGTCTTTGCAAGGCTGACCCACACCACATGTATATTGTCTGGGGTTTGACCACCTCAGTTCAGACTGCCAGATTTGTAAAAATTCCTGCAGCCACCCTGGATAAGAGAGTTGGCAGGCTCAGGAGCGAGAGGCCAAAAGTCCGCTGACCGGATGGCCAGCCCGGTTCGGTGCCAACGAACCGGAGGATGCCTCTGACCAGGCGAGACTTCCTCGGGCAAGCGTAAAGCTGGCTCGGAGGGCCAGTTCCAGTAAAGAAAACAAGAAAATCAGCAGGTGTGGAGCCCAAAATTCTTCTCCAATCTGGCAGAGATAGCAAGAGCTATTCAGATTGTCCAGTCACTTTCTCCGGTTCCGTCCGAACCGCCACTGTCTAGTAAAAGGTCGGTTCGGTCGGTTCCACCGGTTCAGGAATATGATGTTGAAGAGTTTTATGAACCAGAGGAGGGGGAGGATGATTATGAACAGTATGAATGTGACTTGGAGGGTCTGGGTGTGCCCATTGAACCGGACATCTCCCCAGACAGACCTTTTGAATCTCCCACTTCGCTTTCTGAGTCCCCCTCTCACTTTATGTTTTACAAAAAAGTTGCTGAAACCCTCCAGCTCCCTTTGGAGGAAGCTGTGGATGAGCAAGAAGAACCTGATTTTGTAGAAATGATGGATATTCCAGAGTCTAGGAGGTTGTCTATTCCCTTGCATAAATCATTTAGGAAACAAACAATAAAAATTTAAAAAACTCCTTATTCTATGCCTCCTGTGGACAAAAAGATGGACAGGAGGTACACTCTGTCAGGTCCTGATACAGAATTCCTTTCACAGCAATGCAGTCACGTTGGTGTGGTTCAGGCTGCAGCCTGTGATAAAGCTAATATTCCCTTGGCTTCACATCCTCCTGACAAGGATTCCAGGAAGATTGACGCCATGGCTAAAAAACAATACATGGCAGATCCTTGGGACTCAGGCAAGCAAATTACATGGCTTATGTAGCAAGGTATCAAAAATCTAGATGGGACACTGTAATGGCTTTGGCCAAACAGGCTCTGGCCAGCTTGCTAATGAGCTGGAACAGGTGGCTGCTGATGGCATTGAGGCATCTAAGGTGCAGTTTCATGCTGCTGTGGATTTTAATGATGTATCCTCTAGAGTCATGGCTCGTCTGTAGCTTTTAGTAGGTTGGCCTGGCTCAGGTGTACTAGCTTGTCACAGGATACCCAGACTAAGGCTATGGATTTTCCTGTGGTTGGAAATTCTCTGTTTGGGGAGCAGACAGAGAATTATATGAAGAAAATGGATGAATATAGGACTACCTATAAGAGTGCTCAGGCTAAGGAGCGGCAAGTCACTCCTCAGAGGCAGACCCCCAGGGGTAGAGGTAGGCCTTTTCACCAAACCCAGGCCTCCTCTGCTTATGCTCAGAGGGGTTCTTCAGAGGAGAGGCAGGACGGGGTGTGGCAGGCCGCTCCCACCCCTCAGCTAAAGCACCTGCCAAACAGACACCCTGATGGGGTGCCCAGGGCCGATTCTCCTTTACCTGTAGGGGCAGGTTGGCTTACTCGTTCAGAACTGGGTGTCTCTAACTTCAGACAAGTGGGTCCTGGAAGTAGTAAGCCAGGGTCTGGTTCTCAGCTTCAAAAGTTCCCAAAGATGAGAATCAGATCTTTCCCACCTGCAAACTCTTTAGAGACCTTTACTTTAGAAACAGAAGTCTCAACCTCCTGGCTCTCAGAGCTGTAGAAAGGTTTCTCCCCACACCAGGGCAAGGGTCTGTACTCCAGATATTTCCTTACCCCAAAAAAGACAGGAGAATGGCGGCCCATTTTAGACCTGAGATATCTGAACAAACACCTTTTGAAACCAAAGTTCAGAATGGTAACTCTGGCAATGATTTTACCCTCTCTAAGGCCAGGAGACTGGCTAGCTTCCCTGGACCTCAAGGATGCCTATTTTCACATCCTAATCAGAAGCTCCCACAGTACCTCAGATTCGAACTGCCCTCAGGTCACTACCAGTTCAGAGCAATGCCCTTCGGCCTCACCTCTGCCCCAAGAGTATTCACAAAATGTCTGACAGTAGCAGTTGCTCATTTAAGAAGGCAAAGGATTGCTGTCTTTCCCTGTCTGGACGACTGGCTCATTGTAGGCCAGTCCCCAGAACAGGTAAAATCTCACCTGCAAGTTACCCAGCAGCTGCTCACCTCCCTGGGCTTCTTGCTCAATCTTCCAAAGTCAGTTCTGGAACCAGTTTAGGTGCTCACCTTCATAGGTGCAGAATTGGACACAAAGCAGGCCAGAGCCTTCCTACCCTTAGAGAGGGTAAGGAACTTGGTGGCTCTGGCCTCCTCTCACTCTGCAGGTCTCGCACCAGCAAGACACTTTTGCAGCTCCTGGGGCACATGGCTGCGCCACAGCTGTAGTGCAAGGAGCAAGATTTCAGATGAGGGACATTCACTTTCACTTGAGAGCCTTTTGGTCTCAGAAGAGAGACCCCTTTCCAAGTTGGTCCCAGTGACCCGAACCCTGATCCAGGCCCTCCAGTGGTGGCAGGATCAGAGCAATTTAAGACTGGGGGTCCCTTCATTCCTCTGTCTCACTCCTTGACCCTCACCACGGATGCTTTCCTCCTGGGGTGGGAGCCCACATGGGCACCTCTCCACTCAGGGAGTGTGGTCCCCTCAGAATCTCTGCTCCACATCAATTTGCTGGAACTCAGAGCTGTCTTTTAGCACTTCAAGTGTTTTCTGCATCTGTTCAGAACAAAGTGGTACAAGTCAGAACAGACAACACCACAACAATGTGGTACAGCAACAAGCAGGGGGCACTCGGTCTTGACCTTGTGTGCCGAGGCAATGAAGTTGTGGTCTGGCCTATTCCCTGAACACTTCCCTAAGCAGCTCACCTTCCAGGAAAGGACAATGTCCTAGCAGATGCTCTCAGCAGGATTTCCCAGGGCCATCACGAATGGTCTCTGTATCCTCAAGTACTGGGGATAGTTTTTGCCAGATGGGGCACCCCTCAGATAGATCGTTTTGCAGCCCCAGACAATCACCAACTTCCACTGTTTTGTTGCAGGCCCCCAGTGTTGGGCTCAGTCCCCCTGGATGCCTTTCTCCTAGATTGGGAAGGGAAGTTTCTTTATGCCTTTCCCCCTTCCCTCTCCTATTCAAGGTGCTAGTCAAAAATCAGATCCCAGCCTTGCAGGGTGATTCTGATTGCCCCAGATTGGGCCAGGCAGCCCTGGTACCCACTCCTTCTGTCCCTAGCAGTCCATCTTCCCCTGTGTCTCCCAGGAATCACAACCTGTTAACCTGTGCCCAGGGGCGAGTTTGGTATCCGACCTCAATCCCTCAACCTCAAGGCCTGGCTCTTGAGGAGTTAAATTGCTGACCTACACCTTTCTCAGGCTGTTCTTGAAATCCTAAAGGCTTCTGAAGCCTTCCACTAGGAGCTACTTATAATTCTAAGTGGAAAAGGTTTTCCATTTGGTGTTCTGGGAAAATATTTCCCCGGAATCTGCTGATTTGCCCATTGTCTTGGACTATATGGTCCATCTTAATTCTTTGGGCCTGAGACCAGCTAACCTGAAAGTACATTTGGCAGCTGTCTCTGCTTTTGTGTCAGCAGGAAAGCCCTCCTCTCTTTCCGCTCACCCTGTATTTTCCAAGTTTTTTAAAGGATTACTTCATACTAATTCACTTTTTAGGGATCCGGCTCCTGCCTGGGACCTTAATGTTTACATTGCCAGTTAATGCAACCCCCTTTGAACCTCTGTCTTCTGCAGAGCTTAAGTACTTAACTTGGAAAACTGTTTTCCTAGTAGTATCACTTCTGCCAGATGCATAAGTGAGTTGCAAACCTTGTCAGTAGAACTGACTTTATTTCTTTCCACAAGGATTAAGGTAGTCCTCAGGACTAACAGGAAGTTTTGCCTTAGGTGGTTTCAGATTTCCATCTTAATCAATCTATCTCCTTCAATGTTTTTCACTGAACATTCCTCCTCTGGCGAGAGGAGATTGCACGTTTAGATGTTAAGAGGGGCCTTAAGTTACTATATAAGGACGTACCAAGGGTCACAGGTTCGAATCCCTCAACCTTTCTCACTTATGGTGAGGTCGGAAAGGAGACCTGCCACTAAGAGATCAGTTGCCAGGTGGATTGTCTCTTGTATCCAATTTTGTTATCAGAAACTGGGGAAAGTTCCCCCCTCTGGCCTGAGGGCTCATTCTACCAGAGGTACAGCCGCGTCTCTAGCTGCTGCCAGAGATATCCCTGTCTTAGAGATATGTCAAGCAGCTACCTGGAAAACTGTACACACCTTCACCAAGCATTACTCCCTGGATGTCCAGGCCAGGAGAGATGCTCGGTTTGGCACAGCTGTGCTTCAGAGCCTATTCCTAAGAGGTTCTGTCCCTCCTCCGTGGAGGTACTGCTGTAGTTTGCAATTGTCATAATATAGCAAGACTTCATGTTGTTTGAAGAAAAATTACTCACCTTAGTAATGTTGTTTCTTCTAATGGAGTCTTGCTATATTATGACCTCCCAGCCCTGCCTCTCAGAACTTCTACTTGGGTATGGGGTGGGCAGCCTAGTGTGGGTGCTAGTTATGCCCATTATATGTTTTCCACCCTTCTTGGGGTTTTGGGGTGTGGTGTTTTATTGTATCTTATATTATTGCTTATATTATATTATTACTTCTGGTCCCTGACTTGAGTCTTTGTGTTGGGACCAGGAATATGTGTTAATAGTCAGTAGCCAATTGGCTAGTGTGAGGTTACAGCTTCCACACACAGACCTTGGTGAGTTTAACAATAAAGATCTGACAGTTTGGGTTTGAAATAACAGACAGAGCTTCTCTAACCGAGCTCGGCTCCAAGTTCCATTCTTAGAATGGGAGTTAACTCTTTCACCTCCGGAGCAGTTCTAATGGTGGGACAAACTGCAATTGTCATAATATAGCAAGACTCCATTAGAAGAAACAACATTACTAAGGTGAGTAATTTTTTCTTCGGCCACATGTGCGCTCTGGTCCTTTAACTGTGTGTCCCACATGGTGTCACACCAAAAAGTTATCTTGGCCAGGTTAGAGGCCCAAGTCCAAGAGATGGACCCCTTGAGCCTCAAGGAGGAACTTGCCAAGGATCTTCACCTCTTGCTTCGCCTGTAGGCATTCCTTGTGGGCTACATATTATTCTGTCAGTTTTGTAGCTCGTACTTCGGCGACTGCCGTCGCCTTAAGACGGCATTCCTGGCTTAGCATCTCTGGTCTCGTTAACAAGGTACAGTCTGCGATTCAGGATGCCCCCTTCTGGGGCTCTGTGCTTTTTGGTAGGGACACCAAAAATATTATTACTGCTCTCCAGGACAGGGGCCTCGCCCTCTGATCAATGAGGTCCATGTACCAATTGGGCACTCAACAGAAGCAGCAGCCCTTTTGGAAAAGGACCTGGAGGCAGAGGAAGCAGACCCCTGATCAGCGCCAGGGCAAACGCAAGGCCATGGATTCTGCCACTCCTCCTACCTCCAAAATCCAGAGACGTTCAGGAGGCCCTCCCCTGAACGCTCTGCCACTTCCTGACTCCCTATCCCCACTGCCTCCTCCGTCTCATGGCGAGCAGGTAGGGTGGAAGTTCACCCGCCATGTGCAGGAAAGGCAGGCAATGACCTCAGACGCATGGGTCCAGCAACTGGTGTCTGTCAGACACACTATAGAGTTTCTGGAAATTCCTCCAGAATCTGTGCCAAAAAGGTCTTCCTACTCCAGGGATCAGGCTCTTCTCATTTGGGAAGAAATTCAAAGCCTTTTGCTCAAGGAAGCAATAGAGCGCGTTCCCCTCCAGCAAAGAGGCAGGGGGTTTTACTCCCATTTTTTCCTGGTTCCAAAAAACCGGGAGACTTGAGACCCATTCTCGACTTAAGCACTCTCAATCGGTTCATCATGTACAAAAGGTTCTGGATGCTAACGCTCCAGAGCCTACTTCCACTCCTTTTGGAGAATCATTGGTTGTGCACTCCAGACATGCAGGATGCTTACCTGCACAACCCGATCTTTCCCAGCCACTGCCGTTTCCCACAGTTCCTTTTCCAAGGGGAGCACTTCCAGTTTTGGGCCCTCCCTTTTGGTCTATCCTCAGCACCTCGGGTGTTTACCAAGTGCCTGGCAGTGGTGGCAGCCTTTTTGCACTGCCAGGGTATTGCAGTTTTCCCTTACCTGGACGATTGGCTGATTTCAGCCCCTTTCAGGGACTCCTTACAGGAGGCTCTGTCCTTTACTCTGGACCTGTTTGGCAAACTGGGAATTACTGTCAGTATTCCCAAGTCATCCATGGCCTCATCCCAGAGACTACAGTTCATTGGGGCGATTTTTGGATACAGTCCAGTGCAGAGCCTTCCTTCCTCCAGACAGGACAGAGACCCTGGTCTGTCAGGCTTCTTTTGCTTCATCCAGGACCATCCCGGCCCAGGAGATCCTCCGCCTTCTTGGCCGGATGGCAGCTTCCATCACTACTGTTCCCCTGGCGAGACTCTACATGAGTCATTCAGTGATCCTTGCGGCAGTGGGACCAGCTCCTGGATGACCTAGACCATCCAGTCCTAGTCTCCTCAGCAGTTCAGAAACGACTGCTGTGGTGGAGGGACCCCGGCAACCTTTTCTTGAGTCTTCCTTTCAGGAGCCCGGCTCCCTCGGCATCTCTAACTACAGATGCATCGAACATGGGATGGGGAGCACATCTAGGGGGACTCTAAGCTCAAGGACTGTGGTCCAGCTTGGAAGCATCATTACACATCAACATTCTGGAGATGAGGGCAGTCTTGTATGCCTTCCAGACCCTCCTTCCCAAGGGATCAGTGCTGGTCCAGTTGGACTGTATGTCGATTAGTTTGGTACCTCAGCAAACAAGAAGGAACTCACTCGTACTCCTTGTGCAGGGAGGCGATACAGGTGTGGAACTGGGTGGCCCAGCATGATCTAGCCCTAGTGGCCGTGCATGTTCCAGGCATTCAGAATGTCCTGGTGGACAGTCTCAGCATGTCTCTGACCCTAACTTACGAATGGGAATTAAATCAGGAAGTGGCAGAATCTTTCTTCCTAAGATGGGGCGTCCAGAAATTGACTTTTTTGTCTCCCAATGCAATGCAAAACTTCCCAGTTTTTCCTCGCTCTTTCCAGGGCATGGTGCTTTCTTTCCAGGGCATGGTGCTTTCTAGCACTGTGCACTGTCTCTCTCCTGGTCAGGGACATTTTTGTATGCCTTCCCTCAGTTTTCCATTCTCCAGAAGGTCCTTCTCAAGCTTCAGGCAGAGAAGGAGAGGATAATCTTCATCGCCCCTTCTGGCCGAGACAGATTTGGTTCCTGCTGCTACAACAGCTAACGAGGGAATCACCGGTTCCACTTCCAGTGACTCATGACCTCTTGACTCGGGATCAAGGTCGCCTTGTCCATCTGGGGCTCAGGACTCTGCATCTTCATGCTTGGCTCCTGCAGACATAACGATTTCTCGCTTTGGGGTCTCCTCTCGAGTAGCCCAGGTTCATTTAGAGGCTAGAAAACCCTCTACTCGTTCTGCTTATGCCATGAAGTAGAAAAGTTTTTCCATCTGGGCAACTTCCAAGAATTGGAACACCTTTTCTTGCTCTGCCCCAGAAGTCATGGAATACCTCCTTTATCTGTCAGACTCGGGTCTGTCATATTCTTCCTTGAAGGTTCACCTTTTGGCAATTTTGGCATACCACGATCTGGTGGATGGTAAACCCGTGGCTCAGCTGGAGGTCTCAAAAACCTTTCTGAAAGGGATCCTCCATCTAAAAACCCCCCATCTGCAGCCCTACCCCACCTTGGGATTTGAACTTTGTGTTAGAGAAACTCACTCTTCCCTCCATTTGAACCAGTGATGAGCTGCGATTTACGCTTCCTTTCCTGGAAAACTTTATTTTTAGTTGCCATCACTTCAGCTTGAAGGATTTCTGAGTTTTGCACTCTAGTTTTTAAAGAGCCTTATCTTATTTTTCACATGGACCAGGTGGTCCTCAGGACAAATCCTAAGTTTCTACTCAAGGTGGTGTCAGAAGCCATGCTGAACCAGTCAGTAGAGCTTCCAGTTTACTTTCTGTCCCCTACGAGCAGAGGTGAGGCAGTCCTACACACCATGGACGTCCATTGGATCCTTAGGTGTTACATACCCTGAACAAAGGATAGCTGTAGCTGCGATCAGCTTTTTGTTTCCTTTGCTCCCAGGTCAAAGGGCAAAGCGGTTTCGAAGCAGTGCCTTTCCAACTTGTCAGGCAACTGTATTCGGTATTGTTACCAAACGTACGACAAACCTCTGCCGGGTCCCATCAGAGGTCATTCTACTAGACCGGGGCATGGCTGCTTCCACTGCTTTTTTGCGAAGCGTCTCTGCGGCTGATATCTGTGCCGCAGCTACCTGGAGTTCTGTCCACACCTTTACTAAACACTACAGTCTGGACATTGCTTCTAGGTGGATGGCAGGCTTTGGCCTAGCTGTCTTGCAGGGCCTTCTGTCCTAGGCTGGGTCCATTCTTGTTCCCAGTTTTTATTGGAGTTATTTTCTCCTCCTCCCTTGTTTCTCTCTGTCTCTCTTTGCAGGGACTGCTTGGGACTCAGTCCTATATGTAATGACCCACTGAAGGAACCCTCTCGAAGTAAGATAGTACAGTTACATAGGAACTTACCGTAACAGTAGATCTTTGAGAGAGGTTCCTTCGATAGTCACATTTTCCTCCCTCCCTCCCTCCTCCTTCCCCTCATTTTATTTCTTACTCAGGGACTCCAAATCCTGTTTACTCCTGCTGTCAGGCCTCTTCCTGGCTCTGGTGGGAGAACTGGAGGAGGGGCATGGGGACCGCCCACTGTATACGGCCATGCTAATGTCAGTCACGTGATGGGTGGACGGTCCTCCATCAGAGATTGCTAGAAAAGTCTGCCCTGTGGCGCCAGTCCTATATGTAATGACCTACTGAAGGATCCTCTCTCGAAGAGCTACTGTTATGGCAAGTTCCTACGCAACTGTACTATTTTTATTGGGTGAAGCACCAAATGAAAATACATGCTGTAATACGTCACATATAAAAGCGTCCTAATCAGACCTATAGAATCATAACAGATAGTTAATGACACTTACTGCTGGGTTGGCCAAGTTCTACAAATGTGTGGAATCTTCATCACCCTTCTAATATATTCTAGACACGTTCACAAAATTCACATTCAGCATGACTGTTTTAATGAAGAAAAACAAAGCTATCCCCCCTGTTCCCTCCTCTCCGGCAGCAGGCACCCCATCTGCTATTCTGTATCGCATTCAACCTCAGGGAACAAAATATGAATCCATCTGAGATATATACTACACCCATTTTCACCACTTCTGAGTGGGGGCGGGCAACTTGTCATGCAATATAGCTGTTAGGCATTCCATATTGTGTATATATATCCAATACCACCTGGCGCCTCTCCAGTATGGTAGGAAGTCTACGTGACATCTACCTATGTGTTATAGCCTTCTTGGATGCCAGTAAATATACTAATAGTAAAGTTGTATGCCAAGATAATCGATGGCGTGGGAGGATTGAAAGCAAAACCAGATCAGCTGTTAACTCTCTATGTTCCCCCAGGCAGTCATCAAGCTACCCCTAGGTGGACTGCCAGAATGCTGATATCAGTGGACATTGCCAAAACACATGGATATGATCAGACTGGTTCTGTCCGCAACCCCTCCAGCATGTTCCATAAGAAAGAGACATGAATTTCACCAAGAGTGATGGGGTTCAAAAATACCAATATTGACATTTCCATTCAAACTCCTTCCAGGTATTGGAGAGAGTTATTTTGACTGTCAGTAGAGCAAATTTCAACCAGGACTCCTATGGGACACTGAGACTCCATTCCTTATTCCAGGACTCTAATATTGTTTGTGTGTAGTCACCCACCGTATCCCGAAAGATACCATCTAGGTGACCCATCAAGTGTCTCCATTAGGACTGTCAATAATAATGGCTTGAGATTTGGGAGTTTGGTGTATTGTCTCTTATAATGATGTGTCCTAACTTGTAAATACCTATAATGTTCTCTGCCTGTTAGGTCAAAGGTTTGTTGGAGTGTTTCGAAGGGAATTTACCCCAGTGTTAGCTAAAAATGTAAAATAAAATCTCAATCCCTGCTGTCTCCAGCGTTTGAAGGATAGGTCCAACTGGGCCAACTGAAACTTTTCATCGATAGACAGTAGCTTACAATAGTAAATGTTTTCAAATGTATGGTGATTTTTTTCAATTGTTACCAAACCTGTAAATTTGGAAAAATTGCTCATTGGGGGAGTTTACTCACATGAGGCAAAAAGTATGGAATCGATATCATGCAAGTCATTTGAAGGTACGTGTGTAGGAAGTAGCTATAAAAGAGCAATTCTGAGAAAGGTTGCCCTTGCATACATTTCCAAATTAGGGAGATTGACCCCTCTTTGCGCTAGAGAAAGCTGAATGATTGATAGACGAATATGAGGTTGTTGCCCTCACCAGAAGAAACATTGGTTCCAGCAATATGGAACATATTAAGCCGTTTTCTGGGAATCGTGGATTTAAACTGAATATTTTCAAAAAGGATGTACTTTAATTCTACACCATCAGCTGAAGTTAAACAGAACTATCCGTGACGGTGGCCCTGTACTTTAAATATTTAGGTATCTTCATTCCCAAGGACATAAGTAATGTGAACTTTGTTAATTTTGTATATAGAACTAGATATATAGACTTTGAAGGCAGATAAGGACAGCTTGGCCCACCCAGTCTGCCCATTTCCCTACCTATTGAATAAGCTGCAGATCCTAGTTAACCAACAGCCTACTTCCTTATACCTCCCACTATTTTTGCCTTATGTCTGTCCCATGCATTCTTGAATTCCCCCAGTGGTCTTGACCCCACAACTTCCTCAGGGAGGCCATTCCATGCATCCACCACCCTCTCTGTGAAAAAATACTTCCTCACATTGCCCCTGAGCCGTCTCCCCTCTATCTTCAAATTGTGCCCCCTTGTTCTTGCACATTTCTTGTTCTGAAAGATGCTACCCTCTTGGACTTCGTTGATTCCCTTGAGGTACTTGAAAGTTTCTGTCATGTCCCCTCTCTCCCTCCTTTCCTCAAGGGTTTACATATTAAGCTCCCATTCATGATTCTCTGTGAAACAGGTTTCTGTGTCTGCCACGATATCCAGGTGTCCCACTTCCATTAAGGCCACTATTTTAGGAAGCTTGTTACCCAGACTACGGGCATTGGTACTCATCGCCCTCCATTTTTTTTGATGGCCTTACCCCTTTTAACACTATCTCTGTACTTACAGCCTTTGCCTTTTTCTCCATTTACCCCTGCCCTGCCCCCATTGACCTCTCTACCTTGGTGTGAACCTCGCTAACTGTTTTGTGAGGAGAGGCTGGGAATTCCCTGCTCCTTTTCAGTGTCTCCCCCTTGGCTAGTTTAAAAGCTTGCCAATAAAGCATTTAAACCTATCACCTAGGATCCTGGTTCCCCTCCCAGACAGATGCAGACCATCGTGCCAATATAGGCCTGTATCCCTCCAGGCAGACCCCCAGTACCCCAAGAGACTTGAACCTGGCACCCTATGCACCAAAGTCTGCAACCCTACCACTACTCCAAAGTGGCAGTCACCCTCACGGAAGCACAACCCTGACCCATATTCTCTATTACGACCGCCACACTCCCAGTTCATTATGAATTCTCCTCCACTACCATCGCATGTTAACATCTCGGACCTTATAGTACTTGCCTCTTTCCATTCAGACCACATTAATAGCCCACTATGGTCCACACCCAATGGTCACCACATCACCCCTACTCCCACCCTGACCCTTAACTACTGCAATATAGGAAGACATAGCGCGATGGGGTAGACTTCCCCTTCCTTTTAATTAGAGGGTGTAAGTCATCAGAATTAACAAAATTACCTTGACTTATGTTTTTTATAACTGATGTTGTTTTTGCTGACTTTTGTCCTACTATTCTACTGTACCTTGTGCTGTAATGAATTAACTGCTGGTTCCTTGTGTTTACTACCTCTGTGTCATATCACTGATTGTTCATATCCTAAATTGTATGTGTGTATGTATGTGTATATACAATATATATATATATATATATATATATATATATATATACACACATATACATATATGTGTATATGTGGTGTGTGTGTGTGTGTGTGTGTGTGTATATATATATATACACACACACGCTCACACGTGTGTGCGTGTGTTATATATCTATAAATAAATGTGTGTGGGTATATACTATCCTACATTCTAATCGTATCCTAATTCTGTATATATTTGTGTATTTTTTTTTTTTTTTCCCCAGTGCCTGCCGCCTCCCCCAGGACGCACCTGGAATCGAGCAGTACTCAGTGTGCCTTCCTGGTAAATCATTTAAATAAATACATAAATAATGTCCCAGTATTCCCACCTCTGCCATAGCTGACCTCATGGTCAAGAATGATATCTAGTTTCTGGGGATAACACTGAGAAATGCATTGTCGTCGAAAAGGAAAACCTGATAGTCCTGCTGGCCCATGATAATCCCTTTAATACTTGGTTCTTGGCTCCAAGCTGTTGCTAGTGGTTCTGTATGTAGGGCAAATAGGAGTGGGGATAGTGGATAGCCCTATTGAGTGCCACATGCTAAATTGATTGGTGTTGTCAAGGCTTCATTAACCCGGATGTAGGCTCGCAGATGAGAATAAATGTTTTGTAACCATTTTAAGAAATTATCTGGAAACATTTTAAAGTATCCCAAAAAAAGGCACAGGAGACCCTGTCAAATGCCTTCTATGGCGTCGAGACTAAGGAGGGCAGCTGGGATCCATCTGGTTTGTAAGTATTCCGCACTAAGAAGGATATGACGTATATTATCCATAGTATTCTGACAATAAATCCCATTTCTATAGTGCACTTCGAATGAATAGAATAATGGAATAAGATGCAAGAATAAGGTCGTAACAGGATTGGTAAAGTACTGGCATAAGCTAGAGTGACAAGATCTAAGAGTGGATTTGATGTAAAAGTATTTGTAATTGTAGATGCTATCTGTAGCAGCATTCAACTTGTATTGTCTGTTTCTTACTTGAAAATACCAATAAAAAAATTATACAAAAATAAATCCCATTTGGTCTGGATGTATTAAGGAGAGTAATAATTTCTCTAGACTGGAAGCCCAAATTGCCATAAAAAGCTTATAATCTGTATTAAGGATTGATATGGGTCAATAAGAGGCTGGTTCTGTATTCTTTCCTGGCTTAGGTAGGGGAGCTGTCACCACGTAGGTCCAAGAGGTGAATGGCTGGTCACCCTCCGCCACCCCCGAAAGGCCCGTAGCATGGGTGGAAGAAGCAAGGCAGAGAATTTTGTATACTACTCTATGGGGTATCCATCTGGGCAAGGACACTTCTGTGTTTTAGCCTCCTAGAGTTATTGAAGAATCGCCTCAGCACTGATGGGGCCTCTAATATAATCTGTTGGGTTTCTGTTAGTGTAGGCAAGAAAAGTTGTCTTTCTTCCGTGGTGGTAGTGGGACTGCTGGTGTAGGACTGTTGATAATTTGCAAATATTGTGCATATCTCCACCTCCCGATAATGCAGTTGTTTTGTTTATGTGATATTTAAGTTTGAAAATAGTAGGCTGATTTTTTTTTTTTTTTTTTTCCCCTCATTCTGATTCTACGAGCCAACAGGCGGGTTCTCCTTGTCCCCCTTCCCCTCGTAATTAGCTTGTTTTAAATAGTATAAAGCTTGTACTTTTTCATCCATTTTTTTCTGGAGTTCTTTTTTAATTTCTCTGATTTTAATTTGGCGGTCTCTAGCTCCTTCTCTATATATCATTTGATAGCCATGCTGCTGGTGTTTGAAGTTGTTATATTTGGCTTCTTGAAGTTGTTTTTTCTTCACTGTATATGCAGTGATGTCCCCCCTTACTACTGCTTTTATTGTGTCCAACATTGTGGCCGCAGATGCCTACAAAGGGCCATTCTCCTGTAGAATTTGTGGGATACGATCCCGAAGAAACAACGTGAAGTGTGAATCCCTTAACAAGGAGGTATTAAAGAGCTACAGGGGCCTGTGCCCATGTTTATCTAGATCCAGTTTTAAAATTGGGAGTGATGATCAGATAAAAGGTGAGGGCTGATAGAAGTATCAGTGATGTAGGACAGAAGTTCACAGGTGACAAATACATAATCTAATCTGGAATAGCTATTATGCCGACCCTTATTTTTTTCTAGTGTTAAATGTAATTTGTATCTAGTTTTGAATATAAAACGTGAAGTTGGAATATTTTTTATGGGACGTATTAAACAAGTAATCTCCACTACAGGGCATGCAGTTGTGCCGATATATGCATGCCTTGGTGTGTGTTGTAAGGCACTAGGCCACAGGCCAAGTGCATGCAACCAAGGCATGCATGGGGGTATATCAAAGCATGACCGCATGCCCTGTAGTGGATTATCTGTCTTATAAAATGGGCAATTTTTGGGGAATGAAAAATAGACATGCAGGCGTACTGTCATTGTGGAATAATGCATGGTCATGTGGTGTCTTTTGTCCAGTAAGGCATCGGCATCCTTACTGTTTTTTTTTTTTTTTCACCCATTTTATAAATAACAATCACATTTTCTTTTTGTCTGTTCATCCACAGTGTTGTGCTTTTGTCCTGTATGTCTCCTCAGTAATGCATTTATGAGTAAAACACCAGTTGTGGACTAGAGTATACTTGCATTCAATTGGTGCTGCAAACAGTTTTACTTAGTGTTTCAAGATGAGACACTTGACTGTCTCACACAAACTTATAGTGTATTAATTGCAAAAAAGCTTGTTAATGCACCGGTTAGGGTTAAACTGACAAAGGTAGGCCCACCCTGCAGGCACCAACAGGAAAAACCATTAAGGTCTGACTTCTTCTGTGTCTCCGCAGATCAGGTCTGGGGGTGTACCTTGGGGTTGTCAGTCCTAAAATTCACCCCATTCGATCAGTAAATAAGCTGAGATGTGTAGCGTACATGAGAATGGTGTGATTGTTAGGGTTGACAACCCCAAGGTACACCTCATGCCTGATTTGCTAAGACGCTGAAGAGGTCAGTCCGTAATGGTTTTTCTTGTTGGTGCCTGCAGGGTGGGGCGAGGTGTTAGGGTTGGAACCCTAACACCACATTTCCCTACTTTTGTTGCTTTAACCCTAACTGGTGCATTAAAGAAGTTTTTGCAATTTCCATACTTTTTGAGATTGTATAATTGTATCCTCATTTGCCTGAGGGGGCCCTTTGCTTCCATCCCTCCATAGATGCATACATCTATGTTGGTGTGGAAGCGCAGAGCCCTGAGGGTTTTGCGCTTCCATTTCTGCCAAAACTGGCAATTTACTTGCTTCGCTGTTTAGCTTGTTAAAGTTACAGTGTTATCCTATGGGAATATAGATTTTTTTTTATATTGCCCCTAAATTTGGGGGGGGGGAAGAGTATTATTCTTATAGTAGTCATTAAGACTTGTTTTGATCTGAAGATTGTCCCTTAAGTCCAGAATCATTTTTTGTTTGAAGGGATCCTATAAGAAACCCATACATAAAAGGATCCCCTCATAAGAAAAAAAAAAAATGGGAGGGGAGAACATCAGTGTGCGAGAAAATAGCAGGCTTGTCAGGTACTCCCAAGAGAGTTGTTCAGGGAGCTGTTTCAAAAGAAGGATACTGTGAGTGGTATTTCGTACCTTAACGTGGATCACCGTTGGCGGACATTCCTTTGGAATGAAAAGTGCAATGTGCGGATACTACAAACATTTGCATACCTTGGCATCGGCAATGAAGTGAGATGTGAGATATGCAAATAATCGTTATTTCCCCACAAAGTAGTAGTGAAGCATACATAGAAAGTAAAGAAACAAGTCAAAATAGCCATGTTGGTTTCAAATTGGTGCATTTAATCCTGTAACTAAAAATCTTCTAGTTCTGTTATAATTCTTGTTCATAATTTGTCCGACTCTGATGTAATTGCACCTGTATGCCAATTGAGCAGGCTTTCTGTAAAAACTGTATATGTAAGCCGGCTCGTTGGCTCAGCGGCTGAATTTTTCCGCTTGCGACGCCAGCGACCGGGTTCAGGAACAGACTCGGGTCGTCGGAGAGCCAGCCAGGAGAAGGTTGAAGCGTCCGTCAGACAGCTCGCCTTCTCCAGGAGGGAGGGTGGGGATGTGAGCCCGGCACCTGCTGGCCCCTGGCGGAGGCCGAGAGCATAGCAGAGTGTCAGGGCTCTAATTTCTGGGGGAGTGATGGACGTCGGCGTTCACCTTTGATGTCAAGTACGTCACTCTCCAAGGGAGAAAAACGGAAAAAAAACTGCTCCCTGGCTAGCCAGATGATGCCTCTCCGGTCTCCTCGCTGCTGTTACGGCCCCACGATCTCCCACCTCAGCAACACCTGGAGCTGATGCCGCCATGATCGCTGGACGACCCCCACCAGTGCCTTCCCTCTGGAGGTGTGGAACTCCACCCGCGGGCGCGGGTTACGCCTGGCCATCAAGGCGATCTGAGGTAAGGGGTAGGTTGTGGGGATGGTGGACAGACGAGATAGGACCTTGAGCGCCCGAAGGAGGTGCTGGCCGGGAGGAGCAGAGGAGTTAAACTGTATATGTGTATTGTCCTATTTGTCCACCATGACGTGGAACCTTTGTAAGAGAGCTCACGCTCAAAGGTCTCCCCGAAAGAATAAATAAATAATAAATGTAGGAACTGGAATAAGTGACTGTTCTATGTGTCGCTAACTGTGTTTTGAACATGATTTGAAAATGTACATAAAATAGGACTTGTAAATAGATCCTGAATTGTCAACATGCATGCGCCCGTTGAAGATACACATCTATTGAAAAATACACAGTTGAACAGCAGTAAATATTGTATGAAACAATATTGTAACATGCTGTTCATTTATTCCCCACATAACCTTTACTGCTAACGTAGTGCTGGTCATGTTACAAGCACATTAATCCACTCCAAAGTCGGGCTTTACTCGGGAATTAATGCCTGGTTGGTGGTTGGAGGCACCCAACCCCCAACCAGGCATTAATTCCCTAGTAGAGCCTTCCTTTATCATGGATTAATGTTTACTGAATCACCTCCTTCCCATCACAGGAGGCTGTGATTTTTTTTCCTTGTGTGTAAAGATAATACGATTAACAATGATCTAGAGTAACCAAAACACTTTTGAACATAATCATTAGTTTGAACACTGCTATGTTTAATCACAGAAGTGGCAAGCTGGTTTATTGACTCTGCTTTGTTTAGTAAAAGGTTCAAGGTTCAAAGATTTTTATTGATCGGCAACATGCCATTACAGTATTAACACAGCAGTACATTAAAACTATTAGTGATACACAGTCAAAATATCTAAAATATTATCCACACTATATACAATAATGTGCAAACAGTGCATCTCTTAAAAAAGGGAAGTAAACCCTTTACAGTATTAAAAGTACGTAGTCTTCAGAAAATGTGCTACTTTTTCTAAAATTACAATTTCATTTGAGTTTACCGAATAAGTTAGTATTTCTTCAGAAGGGAGGTAGAGTCCTACCACGATGTCACCTAGCCAATTGCAACGTTTCTTCTCATGCTTTTAGTAATGGCAGTATGCTATTTGCTACAAGAACAAATAGATGTTATACTCCTGCAGTAATCGGTGCATTTAAGGTTGTTCTGTTGGGAATGTCCCAAATACTGGTGTTCTTTCTTGGGTGTTAAACTACTGATGTTTCAAGAAACTACACCAGGGTGTAAAGGTCTTCTCAAAGTGAATGCACTTGAATGGTTTCTCTCCAGTGACTAGGACGGCCCAGCATGTTACTCAGTCGTGCAAAATCCTTTTTGCATTTAGTAAATTGGAAAGGTTTTTATCCGGTATGAATTCCCTGATATATTTGACAGCCATTTCAGATTCGCAGATATTCTGAGATAATTTGCACATTCTGCATTTATTTCTCCTTTGTTAATTTGCTGAAGTACTAATAGATTTGCCAGGAGTGTATAGTTTGGAAAAAAAAAAAAAAAAAGTACACATTGTCATGAGTGTTATCCTTTAAGTCCTTCCTTCTTTGATTTCACCTCCCTGTAGTACCTTCTGTATGCTACTTGATTTTTTTCCCCCCTTTTATTTCACCGTGTATATTTTTGCTGTCCAACACCTCCCCCCCAACAGGATGCATCTGCAGTGAGCTATTACAGACTTGATGCATCTCTCCAGGTAAAACTTTAGAAATGTATAGATAAAGAAAATGTAAAACTTTAGGATCAGGGTGATTAGTAAACAGCTGGTGGTAAGGTGAATGTGGAATTTTTAATTTTACAATTGGACTGTGCACTCCCCAAACTTAAGTTGGACAAACTGATTGCAGTGTGCGTGTGTCGGGTAGTAAATAACATGGCTATCGTGTAATTAAAGTACATTAGGTACTTGCAAAAGAGTAAGAGCTTGTTTTGGAATAATCTAATGATGATTGTTTGTACTTAAATTTTAAGCTGTTGGACAGCGTTAAATTGTGGGATCAGTCACTCACTCCAGTTAACCAAATACACATTGTGAATACTTAAGAGACAGTATTAAGTTTTTGTGATTATGCAAAGCAATAACTGGCTTCTGTGGGGGATTAAATGCAGAGGCCAATGGCCCTACTTGGTTTCCAGCAACCCTCCTTCCTCCCTCCCTACCTGTGTTCTAATACACACCTATGTCTATCGCATGCATGCTTGAAGACCTCCACTGTTTTCTCCTCCACCACAGCTGCTGGCAGTCTGTTCTATGCATCTGTCACCCTTTCAATGAAGAAATATTTCCTTGCATCTCTCTTGAAACCTCCCCCCCCCGCTTCATCGCATGCCGTCTGGTCCTGGTGCTTCTTATTTGAAGAGGCTTCCTCCTGCACCTTGATTTCCCCCCTCCCCCCATGAGTCACTTTGTAGGTCTCTTATCATGTGACCTCTCGCACTACTCTCTTCCAGGGTGTCAATGTTGAAATTGCCTCAGTCTTTCCTTGTAGGACTTCCCGTGTAACCCCAGCACCACTTTAGTTGCCCATCTCTGGCCTGCCTTTAACCCTTGTCTTATGTCCTTTCGAAGGTGCGGCCTCCAAAACTGGTCACAGTACTAGTCCAGGTGGGGTCTCACCAGTGAGTGATGCAGTGGCAACACCATCTCCATCCTTTGGCTGGATATACGCCTTCCTATCCTGCTAACCCTACCCACTGCTTTATCATACATCCCTGCCTTTGTGGTCTCTTGCCCTAGAGGAGTTTTTTACTCCTGGGCCCTTCCTTCCTGCTATTCTGTCATCGGGGTGGGGGGCAGTTGCTGCCTCCTGTTGTTTTACTGCCCCCTCCCTCTCAACTAGTTTAAATGCTCATCCGGGTAGCTTTTAAACCTACCACCAAGGACTTTAGTTATTTTTTGGAAGGACCTGTCAACCTCACGTCAGTGGTGGGGAAGGTAATAGAGGCATTAATCAAGAAGAGGGTGGTGGATTATCTGGAGGACAATGGCTTGCAGGACTGCAGACAGCATGGCTTCATGAAGGGGAAGTCTTGCCAGACAAATCTAATTCATTTTTTTATTGCGTGACTCAGGTGATAGGCCACGTCCACCGCACCCCCCCCCCCGGTCAATCTGGACTTCAATAAGGCATTTGACACCATCCCCCATAGAAGGCTGGTTAGTAAGATGGAAAGCCTGTAGTTGGGTGGAAAAATAAGCTGGGTGGAGGCCTGGCTGTCAGGAAGAACTCAGAGGGTGGTGCTAAACGGGGTGAACTCTAGAACAGCGAGGGTGAAGAGTGGACTAGTGGAGTGCCACAGGGGTCAGTTTTGGGTCTGCTTCTCTTCAATATCTACATCCGTTATATTGCTGAGGGTTTGAGCGAGAGGGTGTGCCTATTTGCTGATGATACAAAAATATGCAATAGGGTGGACACTCCAGAGGGGGTGGAGGACATGAGGTAGGACTTAAAGATGCTTGAAAAATGGTCTGGGATGTGGCAGCCAAAATTTAATGCCAAGAAATGCTCTGTGATGCACTTTGAGAGTAGGAACAGGAGAGCATGGTACACCCTAGGTGGGGAGGAAATTAAAGTAACAGAACAGGAGAGGGATCTGGGGATCATAGTCTCCTCGAACCTTAAGGTAGGTAGGAATCCAGTGTAGCAGGGCAGCGGGAAAGGCCAATGGAATGTTGGCATGCATAGGCAGGGGCATTACTAGCAGAAAGAGGGAGGAAATAATGCCCCTTTACAAAGCCATGGTGAGGCTGTACCTGGAGTATGGGGTTCAGTTCTGGAGGTCACATCTCTGCAAGGATATAAATGTGTTGGAGATGGTTCAGAGAAGGGTAACCAAGACTGTGCAGGGAAAGTCATATGAGCAGAGGTGTAAGGAGCTGGATCTGTACATGCTGGAGACAAGAAGGGAAAGGGGAAACATGATTGAAACTTTTAAATATGTAAAGGGGCTCAATAAAGGTGGAGAAGAGGGTTTACCTTAGAGGAAGGAGGGGGTCAAAACTAGAGGGCACAGCCTCAGACTGCAAGGAAAAAGATACAGGGGCATTGTGAGAGGGCGCTTCACCATGGAGAAGTTGGTGGAGCCCTGAAACAGACTTCCAGACAGAGTGGTGGGGGCTAAATTGGTGGAAGAATTCAAGAGGCATCGGACAAGCATATGGGTCTGAGTATTGGGGGAGGGGCTGGCAGGGAGGGGAGGTGGGGGGATAAAAAGGACAGACTAGATGGGCCAGTATGGTCCTTTCTTGCCGTCAAGCTTTTATGATTGTGTGATTCTATGATATAAGGATGTAGGCTGGCCACCAGTGCCCAGTGTAGCTGAAGCCTTCCTCCATGCCACATGCCTTCATCCAGTCATTAAATGCCCTGGTGGGGAATACTGTTGCATCTTCCTGGCTGCACATGGGTAACACCTCAGAAAAAGCCACTGTGCATGCTACCTGCTTAAGGCCCCTCCCAACTCCGTGAAGTTACCCTGCACTACCCCTGTCCTGTCTCTTGGCAGGTCATTTGTCCCCAGGAGGACAATGACATCTAGCTCCCTCCCATCTCTTGCTACTCTGATAATCCTCTGGATATGCTCTCCATCCCTCCAAGCCATAGCACCAGGAAGGCACTTTACCTCCCTTGTCCTTCCTCCCAGTGCACCCAAATGTATCTCCCTAACAGTGTAGTCTTCCACCAGCAGCTCCTTCCTCCTCCTCCTCGGCTCGGGGCCTCTTTCTCCTTCCATGGTGTCTCCCTTCTGAGGACCCCAACTTCCTCTGTTCCCACTGCAAGTTTTTTTTTTTTTTTGCCACGGTGCCAGACGACCGGAAGCTCAGCCCCCACCACCCCCAATTACCACCTGCTCCCTGGGATTTACATTAGTGGTGATCCACCCAGGCTTCCCCGCTCCCCCGGGTGGGGCCGTCAGATGGTGTGGCTCCCATGGTCATTTAGTCACGGGTCACGGCTGGAGCACTGCTGGAATAACCCCCTGGCTTAACTCCCCCCCCCCCCAAGGGTGGGGCCTCGGGACTGGACTGCACTGACTGAGACACATCACTCTGTTACTGGTAAAGTGCCATGGGGTGCAGTGCAGAACCAGAGAGGTGGGGCTTCATAAAGGGAGCTGGCAGTGACATTTATGTGAATTAAGACTCCCTGGGAGGTGTGACGTGCAGTGACATAGGCGCAGTGCGTGATGTCTGGCACGCCTCCCTGACAGCTCAGCCCTAGCAGCTGTATTCCCCCCTGGTTACTGCCAGGAGTCCTGCACATGCCAGTCACTCTACCCTCCTCTCGCCCTGGAAGAGGAGAGCAGTCCCTAGGAAGCTGTCTTTCCCTCCTGGCTGGCCCTCTGACGCCCCTAGTCTGCATCTGAAGGAGGGACGTAGGTGTTGCAGGCAGAAATCCAACCGCTGTGCCAGCAGGCAAATGGTTTTTAAACAGATTTTATGGGTAGACTACCAATATGTGTTGGAAACCTTGGAAAGGAACACTGTGTGTGTATGTATGTATGTATGTATGTGTGTGTATGTATGTGTGTGTGTGTGTGTGTGTATGTATGTATGTGTGTGTGTGTATGTGTGTATATATATATATATCTATATCTATATCTCAAATGTATTCTCAAGTCAGTTGTAATAACAGAAACATCATACTTATGAAAGTATATGCCGAAAAAGTTATGGTGTACCGGAGCATTAGAAAGTTGGCCCTTTTATCCAGTGGTTCTGTGTTACAATAGCTTCTCCCCCCCCCGAAATAATTAAAACCGTACTTTTCGATTCTGATCATTTGGTGAGTTGCGTTTCAGGATCTTGGTCTTCATTCAGGCAGAACTGGTCACCTGTCATGTAGCTGGGAAGGGGAAGAAAAAAAAAACACCTTAGGGAAGAACTACAGCTCCAGTGAACCAGCTATTTATCGCAGTTCTGGATCCTAGCCAGCAAGTGGTAGACTGCTGCTGTGAGGACATGTGCATGAGTTTTGCAGCTTACTGCTTCCAGTTGGTGCCTTTCTGCTCTAGTGAGGAGAAACCACTTCAGAAAAAAGGAGCATGGGACTAAATTTGAAGAGTGAGTCTGGGGCTACAGACTTGGGAATCCTCACTAATTTGGGTCTTAAAGTTACACAGTGCAGATGTATCTTTTTTTTTTGTACTGTTATTTGTATCTACCAGTAATCTCATTCAAAGCCACTAAGAGTTTAGTTCACTAAAACGGTCCATTGATTCTTAAGACTTACATAGGTGGCTTTTAAGTAGCTTCTCATTTGTGCAACCCCCAGTAAATACTAAAATTGTAATCCAGCTCAGGGGAAGTGGAGTTGCCCATGATAAAGGCACTCTTACTAAAGTAGGCAGATGTTTTTGCTAGGGAGGGACCACAAATTAAGTTATTAAAATGCAGTCACAATACTGTTATCGCCAACACAAAGTTACTGATCTTATCTGAAATTATATTGCATACTCTCTTCATTGGTGCTTCATAATTGGTACCTCCCCAGAATCAATGAACAGTAGAATTTATAGCCTTCAGTAATGTATAAATTGTTATACATTTAAGAAAGTAGCTGAGATTTGTCAGAACAAGAAGTGAATCAGATTGAAGTGTCACAGTATTGTAGCACCAGTCAACAATCTCAGTTGTCGTAAAATAGCTCTCAAATACATTTCTCTGTATTTCATAGAAAGAACATAACATACAAACATAAAAAGAAGCCATACATGCACAGAGGGGATTCAGTTCCCAGTCTCCTTTTTCTAAAGAATTGCTCATTACCTCTTATTATCTATTGCGTTTTTGTTTTCTTTATTAGTACAAGCCCTTCCTGATGTGGAGTCTCTAAATCAGTTTCGCTTTTTACGTAATGTCCTTCAGTGGAAGAAGATAATCAATCGTAAAGGTATTAAATGACTCGCTGTAGCTTGCAAAACCGTTTTTGAAATAAACCGTACTTCCTGCTTCTTGATTGGCTGAGAAGATTCTGAAACCATGTGGTTCAGGAAAGGAAACCCATAGGTGTGATCCTTTCTGGCAACCAGGACGTTGTGCTCACAGGTATCGATGCCTCCTGGAAATTTTATTGAAAATAATTCTGACAGCCATCTCAGTATGGTAAATACTGAGTCACTCCCTTATAACTTTAGTCGAAATATAATGAATGACATCAGTTTCTGAACACCTAAAAATCCACATACGCCTCCAGCTAAAAATAAAACCATGTGTATCTCCTTCCGAGTGTGTGTGTGTGTGTGTGTGTGTGTGTGTGTGTGTGTATACGTATATGTGTGTGTATTGTGTATATAAGGGATATGCAGGGGGTACCTGTGGGATAACAGAGTTATTTGTACAGTTGCCTGTGACCTCGAGTAACCTCACGAGTGGTCACTAGCAACTGAACAAATAACTTTGTTATCCCACAGGCACCCCCCTGCATATTTGATTTATGCAACAGAATTTTTGAGGGTTCTGGTTTGTCATATTTTATATTTTTTTAGTTAAGTTCCTTTTCAGGTTTTTCCTCTGTGCCTGGTTGCTGTGTTTGGTTTGCAGGATTGCTGTGCTGAGAAAGAGGAACAAATTGCCTTTTTTTTTCCTTAAGAGTGTTTTCATTTAAAATGCGGTTCCAGTTTTTTTTGGGGGGGGGGGTAGTTAGGCTGTGCATTTTGTGAGTGTTTGGGACTGTGATAGCTTGGCTTTTAAGAGCACTATGAGGAGGGGAAGTGAAACTGGGAGACTGTGCTGGTAAGAAGGCAGCACAGGTGGTGATAGCTAGTGATGTAGTTACTCTGTGGATAAATAAATTTATGCAACAGGTGTCTGAATAAATTTGCACTGATAAATCCATTTATCTGTGCTACTATGTGGATGAACAACATATACCACTCCTAGAACTCCTGTTACAGGTGAGTAACCTGTATTTCCAGGCATAAAATTTCAGTCCCCACCTCCTTGAGCACCCCTCCAGGGTATCCAGATCCCCCGGACTGTCTCCCTCGCTTCTTCACAATCCACTAGTGCTCCCAGTTTTGAATCATCCGCAAAGAGACTCCACCTATTCCTAACCCCCTCCCTATATCTGAGACATAGGCATTGAACAAGGGTGGCCCCAATACTGAACCTATTTAACCAGAATATGAGTATCCTTTTTTTTAACCAAGGTGGGGCTAGTTGTTGATTCTAGCTCAGCTCTAATTATAGCAGCTGTTGTGGATTTTTAGCACTTTTAATAGAATACTATATGTTATATTCAGAAAGTATTCTCACTTTGTAGAATATCACCTAATGAGGCCTGCAGTATAGCCTAGAGGTTAGGGTAGCGAGCTGTGAATGAGCTTGGTACTTTCAGCAGCACTGGGTTTGATTCCTATAACCTCCTTCCTGTGTGTCCTAAGTGCTCCCAGGTTACCCGAGAAAACGGGCACTTGTGTCTAGTGGGCCTTAACCTGGTTACCAAAGGATGAAAATATCACCGTTGTCTTCCTCCAGGGAGGGCTTTTTGTTATCTGCTCTACAGTGCTGCCACTTGGGTGACCACTGGCAGTAGTACAGTGGAGATAGAGTGGGGGGGGGGATGCCAGCCAAGCTCCTGTGAGATTGGAGTGTCTAGTGTGCCAACATCCTGAGGGGTAAGGAGGAAAAGGAAAAATGTTCTGGCTCGTGTGGAATAAATTTCAGAACCCTTGGGCCCCACCTCCTACCACTGACAGCAGCTCCCCACACTGCGGTTGTTCTACCACTGCACTTTGGAGGACATGGGAGGTTTGAGTGTTATTTGGCCAGGCCTTGCATTAGGAGGTAAGCCCCTGAGGTTGGAAGCCAGGGTGATGAGTGCCAGTGACTGAGGAGAGCGGGGCTGGGCCATCTTGGGAGATGGGGGCTTAGCCAGTGAGGGCAGCATAAATTATATATATTTTTTTGATGTGGTATTTCTCTGTGGTGCTGGTCGGCCCTCCTAATCTCTATCCACTGTCCCCCAGGGCAGTCTCCTGAGGATCAGACCTTCTAGCTTGAGTCCCCACGACTTACCCTTCGTGGCAGGGTGGTGGGGAGTGACTTGACCCATCCAACATGGATCTGACCAGGAAGACTCCTTCCCGGGGGTGGCACCTGCAGGAACAGCTTCATTTGGCCCAGCCAGCACCTGTTTGTTTTCTTTCCCCAGGAGGTGGGGCATGCAGTGACGCCAGCAGAGAGGGCGTGCATGCGCTCTTTCAGGCGTCTGCCCCATCTCCTTCCCTTTTTCTGAGCTCTCTGCGCACTGCTCCCCAGCTGCCACCAGGTGCCAGTAGGACACCGAGAGCTGGAGATCCTCATCTCCGGAGAGGAAGTGCAGTCCATTGGACGCTCAGTCCTTCTCCTCCTCTGCCGAACCCCGGTGGCCCGTGCTTGCTCCCGAACATGGGTTGCCGGCATGGCACGAGGTAACGCGTCCAGCGCCCTAATGCCACTGGGCTGGCCTATAAATAATATATTTTAAAAAAATAAGTAAAAAATGGGGTCATGTGACCGCTTCATGGGGTGAGGACGTGCCTTTTTCAAGCTCCGTTCCCCAGGTGAATAAAAAGTGAATCCACCGAAATCCCCTATATATAGGAAGCAGAGTAATCAACGCGATGTTGCATCATGGATGAATATATGGGCATTGAGGGAGTAACGAATGGGCAGGCACAAAAAATAACAGAAAGCTGCCAGCCACAGGTCAGGACGAGCAGTGTAGGCCCATCTCTATCTCAGCCAGATGATGGCGATAGGCGAGAATTAAAAAAAACAACTCATGGATGCCTTGTTTCCACAGCTAGAGAGGCTGGAAAACAAAATTGAAGGCAGGCTAGTCACCATGGAGGCTCAATTAGAGCAGCAACAGGAGTGAATGGAGGAGGCGGAGGGTTGTATCTCTGCTGCGGAGGACACGCTGCACCCCATGGCGAGACGAGTGGAGGACCTAGAGAAGCAGATACAAGATCTAAGGGAGGCCCTGGATTACCAGGAAAACTACCAGCGGAGGTCCAATTTGCAGCTCTGGGGCCTTCCCGAAGGTAAAGGAGCAGACATGCTTGGGTTTTGGGGAAAGATATTGCCAGCATTAATGGGCCTGAAGCCGAAGGGGGGCGGCTGTGAACTGGAACGCACACACCGGGCAGTGCAGCCGTGACCTCAGGAGGGATAGCTGCCGAGGCAAGTGGTACTTCGATTCCAGTTTTCAGGACAGACAGGAGATGTGGAAGGCGTATAAAGGTATGCCTGAGCTGAAATTTGAGGGAGAGCACGGCTGTTCATTTCCCAGGATCACTCTGCGAGGGTTGGCAAAAAGAGGAGAGAATTCAACGAAGTGAATGCTGCCTGTCAACGCTTAAAGCTGGAATGGTACATGATTTTCCTGGCTACCATGAAGATTAGGCATGAAGGAGCTACGTATATCTTCTGGGAAGCGGAGAAGGCGAACAAATTTGTGAAGGAGTTGCAGAAGAGGATAGGCTGACTGCCCTGAAAGAAAGAAGGAGGAGAGACCATGTTGGTTTTGTGGAGAAGATGTTTGGTTTGCCCTGTAAATAGTTGCAGAAATTATGCAAAATGGTGAGTTCAATTTGGTTGCAGCAGTTTGGAGGGAGGAATTGAGATTGCCTAGTCCGAGGGTTGCAGTCAATGGGAGTTCCCCTTTAAAAGCATCTGACTGGACTGAAAACTCCCTGCGAGCTAATCAAGATTGGGACTGGGAAGAAAGAGAAGAAGCAGGGAGAATGTCCCAATTACGATCTGTCTGAGACTGGCCTCAAGGATCGTTCGGAAGCGGAGACATGTGCAAGAATAGCCCCGGTGCCATTGATCTGGAGGGCTGCGGAGTCCAGACCCACGAGGGGGGCCTGCACGTTGAAACTGATTCGTGTGGCCTAGCCTGGTGGGGTGGAAAAAGGTACGCAGTCTTGCTTTATTGTTTGGGAGAGAGGAATCTAGATATCTGCGGCGACAGGAAAGGAGGGGTAGAAGGGGGCAGGGGAGGGAGCCTAACGCCAATATGGGATTTAAATTTGGCAGTATTGGGGGGGAGGTCAAAGAGGCACGACTGCTCCAGTCCCAGATCTTGACGGGGTCACTGAGAAGGACCATGGGGGGACCTTTTAAATGTGGCCTGTATATTGTTGGCCCTCATGCGAGAAGGGTAGTGAGAATCAACCGGCGAGGGGGCCTGTGCGCTATGTCTGAATCGCAGGGCCTAGCCTAGTCCGGGGAGAATAAGAGAAAGGCAACCTGAATAAGAGAATGGGGCAGAGACATATGTTGTCATTATATTAGAGCGACTGCAAGAGGGAGGAAAGGTCAGTGAAAAGGCAAGCGGGGATACCTAGAGGAAAGGGCAGATGATTAAGCATGCTGCCATTTTATAGTGGTGAGAAAAGGTCCAGCAAGGGATTAAGTCTAACTATGTGCCTAAGTGGGATGGAGGATTGTGGGATAGGTGGAAATGAATGTAATAACCGGGGTCAAAATAGTTTTTTGTATCATGTCCTTAGAATACCATAGGGGAGGGAACATACCAGTTGTAATAATGTGTGTTTTGAAAGGGGGAAGCGGAGACTATAGTGTACACAGGTTTTTTGGGGGGGGGGGGAGGTAAATGTTATATGTTAAGTTTTAGAATTGTATGTCAGGTCCACAATACGAGATAAAATATGGAAAGAAACACTACATATTAAGTTGGCCATGGAGTTGAACCCAGGTTGGAAGGTGGAAGAGCTGCATTTGTTATTAGTAAGATGGATCAGGAGTAGTGGGTGAATGTTGTCTCGTGGAATGTGCAAGGCTTCTTCTCCCTGATTAAGCGCACTAGTATTCTGACAGCCCTTGAGGGTGCATGCTCAGGTTGCCTTATTACAAGAGACACATTTGGCTCCCTTAGAGTACCAGAAGTTGGTGAGGAATTGGGTTGGGTCATGCCACGCTGCCTCCTTCTCTCCGCATAAGAGAGGGGTGGCGATACTGATGCACAAGCACCTCCCCTTTAAGGTTACAAGAGTGGTGCAAGATAAGACTGAGGGAGATTTGTGTTTGTTGAGGGAATACTGCATGGGACACAGGTTACATTTGGGAGTATATATGCTCCTGCTGTGTTTGAGCCCTCGTACTATCGGAATATCCTAGATTTGCTTACAAGGGAACAGTTTCAGGGGCTGATAGTGGGGGGGGGGGGGATTTAACTGGACGCTGGACCCAATCATGGATCACTCGGGAGGTAGGGGTGGGAAGGGAAGCTGCGTGAAACAATGAAGGGAAGGCATAGTGGATTTAGATTTACTAGATGCATGGAGAACGGCCAACCCCACACTCAAGGAATATACCTTTTTTTCTCCAACCCCCACAAGATGTGGTCCAGGTTGGACCATATTTTCATTGACAGAGGCTGGTACCACAAGATGGCAGATGTGAGACATGGGCCCATACACGTTTCAGACCATGCCATGGTGATTATGGCACTAGAATTTGAGGCCCATAGGCCAAAGCCTGCCTCATGGAGATTCCCACTGCACCTGATGGGAAGGGAGGAGTTTCGGACCTTTCTGAAAGAACAGCTGTGGAGGTATATGGAGCTCAATAGAGAGAAGGCACCATCCAGACAGGTGTTTTGGGATGCGGGGAAGGCCTATTTAAGAGGGGCTGTTATAGGATATGTGGCAGGACTTAAGAAGGAGCAGCTTAAACGCCAAGAGGTCAAAGAGTTGGAGCATAAAGCAGTCGGGGGGGGGTGAGGAGGCTATACAGATGCTGGCAACGGCAAGAGGGTCATTTAATAATATGCTTGATGAGCAGGCAAGAAATCAGACATGGTTTGTGAAACAAAAGTTTTATGAATGAGTTAATAAACCAGGGCCCATGCTGGTGAACCTTATTAGAGGTAGAAGGGGGATAGCAAGAATCTAGGAGGTATGAGGAGAAGGAGGAATTTTAATCAGAGAGCCCCAAGCTATAGGAGATAGGTTTAGGAAGTTCTACCAGGCCCTATATAAGACAGAGTGTGAAGGTACATTGGATAGAGCAAGAGAATTTCTAGATAGGGTCAAAATTCAGGGAATTACTGAAAAACAAAGGGAAGAGTTGGACAGAGAAATTTCTAAGGAAGAGATCAAAATGGCCATACAGCGCATGAAGCCGGGTAAGGCGTCTGGGCCAGATGGCCTCCCAGCCGAGTTTTATAAAGGAATGGGACAGGAGGTGGTGGAATTGCTATGGGAAGTATTCCAGGAGCCCAGAGAGGGAAACCCACTGCCGCCTACCATGGAGATGGCGACGATTTGTGTCATAACGAAACCCGGAAAGGACCCCCAGGATTGTGCTGCATATTGGCCTATATCATTGTTGAATGTAGATGCTAAGATTTACACTAAGGTCCTAGTCGCCCGTTTGGATGTGTTGCTACCGCAGATAGTACATCCAGACCAAACAGGTTTTATACAGGGTAGGCACTCCTACCATAATGTGAGGAAGGTCTTAAACGTGGTGCATTGCTCTTCTCGGCGTCCAGGGATGACGGCAGTTTTGTCCCTGGACGCTGAGAAGGCTTTTGACCAAATCAAATGGGGATACCTTTTTGAGGTGCTGAACAGATTTGGACTGGGCAAAAGATTTATTGCAATAGTGAGGGTTCTGTATGGATCTCCACAGGCCGCGGTGTTGGCTAACGGGGTGCTATTGGAGCGGTTCGCCCTGTGTAGGGGGACGAGGCAGGGATGTCCGCTTTCCCCACTCTTTGATTTGGCAATTGAACCCTTGACCATAGCCATAAGGCAAAATTCAAATATTAAAGGAGTAGGAGGGTCGGGAGACAAACGACACAAATTGTTGCTCTATGCGGACGACATGATCTTGTATCTAAGTGATCCAGAGAACTCCATGCCCCCTCTATTAGAACTTATAGAGGAGTTTGCTACCTTCTCAGGATGCAAGATAAACCTAGATAAGTCAGAGATAATGTATCTGGGGAAGGGGATGGTAAGAGGGAAGGAGTCCTAGGGGTTGAGAGAAGTCAGTTCATCCTTTAAATATCTGGGGGTAAATATAGGAAAGACTATCCTGGAACTCTATAGATTGGAATTATACTCCACTGATTGGGGGCATGGTAGCAGAAATGAGGAAGTGAAAAGCATTAATGCTATCTTGGATTGGGAGTATGAATCTCATGAAGATGAATATTTTACCTAGGATTCTCTACCTGTTGCAGATGCTCCCAATGGGCTTGAATAAGAGAGAGAGATCAAGAAATTGGAAAGGGGCTTTTCTGAATATTTGTGGCAAAGGAAAAGGGCTAGAATCAGCTTGGGCAGGCTAAAGCCAAATACAAAGGGGGGTTGGATTGCATTTTCCTGACATGAAGAGCTATTATCTGGCTGCGCAAATGAAAATTGTTAAGGACTGGGTTGCCAAACCTGAAGCAGCCAGCTGGATAGATCTGGAAGAAATGGAGCCCCAGGGTAGGCTATCGGCTTACTTAGCTAGGGGAGGAAAGAAAGCATATGTAGCTCAGGCTCGGATAAACCCTTTAGTGCTAATGGTATTGGAGAGCTGAGCGCAGAATAAGAAAGTTTTGGGAAGCTCAGAGGTAGAAACGGTGCTCCTGCCGTTAGCCGGGAACCCCTTCTTTCGTCCTAGGCTGGAAGACCCAGGATTTGAGGAATGGAACACCAGAGGAGTGCATTGTATAGGTGACCTCCTTAGGGGGAAGGACATATGCTCTTTTCAGGAGCTTAAGGAGAGCAGAGGGGTACCTAACAATCATTTGTTTAGATTTTTCCAGACCAGGGATTATTGTAAACAGATAAGGAAGCAGGGGCCGCAATCATCTGCACTGGAACAGGCAGAGGCCCTGATTTGCAGAGCCAGGAGGGACCCCAAGGGTATATGGTGGGGATTATGGTCCATATAATCCAAGATAATTTTCGAGATAGGACGAGTAACACCAAGGGCCTATGGGAAAGGGACTTAGGATCCCCAGTCTCTGACCACAACTGGGGAATCATGTTAGAAACGCATGTGGGACTTTTGTTGTCAAATAAATATAAGGAATCAGCTTATAAATTCATACATAGGCTCTACTGCCCCCCGGTGGTACTACACAGATACCAGCCGGAAGTGTCTGATATCTGCAACAGATGCAAAGAACAGAGGGGTACATACCTACACTGCTTCTGGGCTTGCCCCAGACTACAAATATTTTGAAAAAGGTAGCACAGACTATGAGTAGGAATATGGGGTCGAACATGCCTTTCAATCCAGTTGACCTGTTTGGTATAGAGCCGGGAGGGGAAGAGGAGTGGGCCCCACACAGAAAATGGGTCAGGGTTCTACTCTCACAGGCCAGACAGGTCATCTTGAACACCTGGGTGTCGGCAAGGGACCCTTCCATTGAGCAGTGGCGTGCTCTGACTATAGGGGTTTTGGTAATGGAAAAGAGGTCCTATCCCATTAGAGGTAGAATAGAGGCTTTCACGTCTCTGTGGAGCCCCTTCCTGACAACATTAACTATGGAAGAAGCAGTGATCTTACAGACAGGGACCGAAGTCATAAGTGGTGGGATTAATAGTGAATAGCCTAAAGTGAGAAAGGGTATATGTGGCATACATGAATTTAAACCTGAATGTAAGTTTATGAAATGGACAAAAGCTATGGAGTAATTGGAATGGACTAGAGAACATGATTTACTTGGTATATGTGGACCTATGTAAATAGTCTTTAGCGTATATAGTCTGTGTGTTTTTACAATGTCTTTTACTGTTTTTACATGTACAAAATCTTAATAAAAGATTTAAGCAAAAAAAAAAAATAGCATATCAGATTGTCTCCATATGTGGCAGCTGTATAAGAATGCTGCTTTCATTTTTGCAGAAACAGCTCGACTCATACCCTTTACAGTATTCTCACAATTGTAATTAAATTGTCTGTTTGAAGAAAGTATTTCATGAACTTTTTCTTACAGATTTGATTTTGTTGTGATCATAAATTGTTTAAAGATAACCTCACATCAAGATAATTGCACATATTGACGATTTGTATTTTTTTTGCCATTCAGATAAAATATGTCCCTTCTATTTATTGCTCCATGAATCATAACTTTTTAATTTATATTTAGGTTGTATTCCTTGCAAAGAAGTGTAAATCTTTATGTGCTGTAATCCCAGTTGGCTAGTTTAAATTAAGGCAATATATCCACATAAACTAGGTGACCGCAGCTAGTGTTCATAAATTTTGGAATATGAAAATTTGGATAATCTTTCATTACTGAATTAATATATTGGATTATTATATAGAAGTTGAGTAATGTCAAGGCAGAAATTCACTGGCCACACAAGTTTATAGATGGAGCAGAGCATCTGCTAACCCCCATAGTAAGGGCCCTATGACTATGACTCCTGTTATTTATTTATTTTTTTGTTTGTTTTTGAATGGAGGAGCAGGGGGTCCCTTTGATATGTAGATGTTTACAGACTGAAAAAGATTCATGGTTCATCCAGTCTGCCTAGTTCCTACTTAGGCCATCACCACTCTAGCACTAGCTAGGCCTCTAGCAGGTCAGTCATGCCATAATTTTGTGTATAACATGGGTTGGCAAAAACACGCAACCCAGTTGGTGGAGTCGCTCTGCACGGCTGTTGGATTAAATCCTGTATTTAATTCAGTTTTACTGAGCAACTCAGTGCAGTTCCGTCAAGACTGGTTTGTCCTGCACAACGCAAAAGAGACAGGCAGCTATTGGAAAATCATGAAGCGGGAGCCAGAGTGGGGGAGACAGTGATCTGAAGCAGCTTAACGTCAGATGGAGCTCATCCCCCTGGTAGTTGGCCGGTGCACAATGCTGCTCATGGTTGTCCCCACCATGGTGCTGTAGTGAGCAAGAGCTTGTGCCCATCACAGAGAGCTAGACCAGTGCCTCGGAGTCCTCTGGTAGCCCAACAATCCACAGTGCCGCTACTGCCAAAGGTATCCCCTGTGCTAGTACTGCACGGCACCAGCCTGTTGCTCCTCCCGTCACTGGCAGGAAGAAATGTGGGGTGGGGGAAGAGAGCTGCCAGCAACTGACACCGGTTCTGTCAGTGAGAGCGCAACAAGCAGCTCACCACTTCTTCACTTGCTGTGCAGCTCACAGTACCAGGGTGACAGCAGGTGGAGAGCTCAGTGAATGCAGTGAGGAGCAAGACCAACGGAACTGTTAGTGCAGTGAACAACAAAAACATCAGGACATTTCATTGAGAAATGCTACAGTGTCCTGTTTTGTCTTGAAAGCGCAGCTTGGTGTTCCACATGAACATTGAGCTCCCCTCCTCCCGGATGATCCACAGGATTCCCTGTGACACTTGTGACACCGGATGAGAGATGATGTCCCCTCTGTGCGAGAGAGGGAGAGAACAGCGCGACTGTTTGACACAGAGTGAGCAGCCTTGCTGAAGTGTGTGGGTAGCGAGAGCGGGAGAGATAGCCAGCAGAGCGAGAGACCGAGAGGACATTAGGAGACTGCTACAGCACAAAAGGCATAGTGATAGTTACGTTATGAACAGCGAATGTCAGAAATCTGTGCTAATACTGTAGTTCTAGCATGTGTGTGTTCATAAAGACAAGCGACCTATGCATTACTTCTTGGGGACTACTTGTTAGATCATCAGGATACAGTTTGATGTCTTGGATTTCCGGATCCAGAAACAAATGGTTTGATACCTTTTCTTGGACCAACACAGATGTATCAAACCATTTGTTTCTGGATCTGTTCTTACAAGGACCAATACAGCAACTAAACTACTTTTGTATTTCAAGAGGAATAAAACACTTTCTAGGATCATGGATATGTTCTATCCACACTGTTTGGCATGTCCTTTCCTTTTAAGAATTTTGCCGGAAGGTCTTTAAAATGGCTTCTCCCATCCACCCGGGTAGTATATCCCTCTGCTCCACCCCTTGACACCAGATCTTCCTTTCCGCTGGAAGAGTAAGGTTCCCTCCTTATTGCTCGCACGTTACACTAGGCCCTGGTGAACAAATTGCCGGATTTACCAAAGCTTAAATTTGTTAGTTTCCCCAAATCGCTTTGCGATTATGACCATGATGGAGAACAAATCTCACCCAATTTCCGCCACTGCCCATGTGAACAAAAGATGTCTCAGACCAACCCACATGCCTTGTGCGTGTCTTGCCTGGGTCATGATCACGACACCCAGGTGTGCAAAATTTGTTGCGCCTTCCAACCCAGTGTTTTGATCGATCATCTTGCACAACTTCTGTTGGGCAGACCAGAAAAACGGAACCTGACAGTCAAATCGAAAGAGGTCTGTTGTGTGGTTTCCCAGCTGCAGATCCGCTGAGCAGCTGGAGCAGATAAAGTCCTTCAAAGAGGAGGCGGCACGGACCGCTGATCGGTCCTCTTCCCTGTCGGTCTTCATCCCGTTCAATCTGGACTCCACCTTCTCAGGCTCCTTTTAAGATATGCCAGTTTCTTCCCAACAAAGGAGCGGGTCCTTCGGGCATGCACATCTCTCACTCCCGTAAAAAGGACAAGGAGCAAAAAAAAAAAAAAAAAAAAAAAGGTTAGTCTCACTAATGACGTTCTTGGAATTGTGAGAGATCTCAAGCCCAGGAATCTGCTGTCTCGACTTCGGTCGAGGTTGCGGCCTCGACCACTGGCTTCACGGTACCCCCATCAGGTCAGCCGGCATAGACATGGGACGATGACCCAGTCGACCCATTGTTGCTAGATGAGGCCAACAACTCCTTATTCAAGACCTGGCTGGACCCACTGAGGAGTAGACCCAGCTCGCTGGGAACCTCTTCACCGTCCTAGTCTCTGACCTAGAAGAGCTGTGGTTTTCCCCGGCTCCTTCTGAGTGACCCAGTCTGTTTCCTCGATGGTCTATGTCGAGGTCTCAGACCCCTTCGACCAGTTGGCTGAAGAAAGCACATAAGTGCTCCAAGAAGCAGCGCCACCACCATTCTTCCTCATCCTCCTCGGAAGAGGAGAGGTTTCAACACAGGCTGCGTCGATGCTCTGAGGATTTGATGTGGCAGCAGCTGATTATGACCAGCCCAAATTCGACTCCAGCAGTCATTTGGCTGTCTCCCTCCAGGCCGACGCCGACTCCTCAGGAGCCGGTCAAGACTCTCCCTGTTCCACTTATTCGGATGGAACTGCCACCTAAACCGCCCATCTCCAGGGCTCCTGCCCAACATTGGCCTTCCGCATAGGCTGTCTGTCACCCTCACTCCCAGCTGTTCTAGGTGGGTGAAAGGTGACTTAGGTGGCCGGCCAATCTGTCTGGAGTCTGAGGACTCTGACTTGCATTCCCATCCTTTGGACAACTAATCCATAAGCAGCCTCTCGATGGAGGAGGGTCCCACTTCCTTCATGGGTATCCTCCGTTTCCTCTCCGAATCCACAGGGTTGCTCTTGGAGTCCATCTAGAAATTGGCCAAATACCTCCTCACTGATCTCCTCAAATGAGGGGATTCTCAGACAGAAGCCTTCCTGGTGGCTGAGGCCATTGTTGGCCTGGCCTTGGAGCTGTGGCAGCACCCTGCCTCCTGCCCTGCACCTTCAGTCTGGATGGCCCGCAAGTACGCGGTCCCCATTGGTTCCCTCTCGGGATTCATAGAGCACCTCTCAGCTGAGGGGTTGATGACCGAATCTGTGTTTAGGTGCTTGGGAAAGTTGGGAGACACTGATAGACCCCCGGACAAAGAGTCCAGGAAACTGGACCATTCGGCCCAGAAAGTCTGTGCTGCCCTTTCACTTGGCCTTTGTCAGGCAAGCTCGGCCATCATCATGGTGCATTTTTCTCACATCCTCTTGGGCTCTCTGGATGAGGTCCTTCCTCATCCCCCCGCAGACCTCCAGACCATGGTCAAGCAGGTCCGTGACCAAGGCTGGGCGGTTGCGAAACAGCAACTCCGGATGGCACTGGACATCAGGGACTCTTGCACCCGCTCGGTGGCTGCCGCGGTTGCCATGCACTGCAGGGCCTTGCTAGGGATTTCCACCTTCACGGCAGACACTTGGCACAAATTGACGGACAGCTTTTTACTGGGCACCAATCTTTTCAGGTCAGGAGTGGATGGTCACCTCCAGTGCATAGAGGCCACCAGTGGTACCTTGGACTCTGTGACTTCTGCTCAGAAGGAATCTCCAGGGTTCCAAAAAGCAGAAAAGAAAGCCTTTTTGGCCTTCTGCCCCTGCGACCAAGCAGCCCCATTTTCAATCGGGGCAGCAACAGCAGCAGGCTCAACCTTGGTGCCCTCGGTCCAAGTCAGGGCCATTGGGGGCCCATAAGCCTGGAGGAAAGGGTCCCGGTGGTCACCACACCAGATCCTCCTCCTCCTCCTCCAAGCCTGCACAGTGACAGGAAGGGGGTTGCCAACCCTATAACTGTCACACCACCTCTGGATCCTCGTATGGGGGGGCCGGCTCTGCCACTTCCTTTCCACCTGGTCCGATGTCACAGCGGACAGGTGGGTTTTGGAAGTGGTTGGCCAGGGTCTGCCTCTGGAATTGGAGTAGTACCCACCAAGCCAAATCCTCACCTCACGGGAGGAGATGAAGTCCATGCCACTCAGTCGGCTTGCCAAGACGACATCGCCCAACTCCTCCGCAAGGAGGTAGTGGCCAGAGTCATGGATCCTCCTGTCAAACCAGGGTTTGTTTCCAGGTACTTCCTGGTCCCAAAACTGAAGGGGGCTGGTGCCCTATTCTAGGTCTGCATGACCTGAACCAATTTCTTAGGTCTCGCACATTCAGGATGGTAACTCTGTCTCAGATCATACCATCTCTCGAGCAGAACATGTGGTTCTGCTCACTGGATCACCAGGATGTGTTCTTTCACGTCCCGATCCTTCCATCTCACAGAAGGTTCCTCCGTTTCTAAGCAGAGGGCCCTTTGAGTTCCAAGCCACTCTGTTCGCCTGTCATCACCCCGGTCTTCACCAAATGCATAACAGTGGTGGTGGCCCACCGGGAGGGATCAGTGTATCCCTATCTAAATGACTGGCTCATAGCGGGTCCCTCCATACAGGAGTTGGAGAAATCCAGGGATCTGGTTCTCCAGACCTGCATCGAACTTGGTCTCTTTGTAAACAAGACAAAGTCTGAACTCGTGCCTTCTCAGGTGATCTGCTTCATCGGGGCAGAGATCAACTCTTGCCGAGCCAGAGCTAGGCTCCCGGCGGACAGGGCGGAGGTTCTCTCCTCCTTTGCCCGATCATTTCTGGTTGGGCATTTGCGCCCTCCGCGGGACTTCCTACATCTTCTGGGGTACATGGTGGCCTGCACCGCCATGGTCCTATGAGCCCGGTGGCATATGTGCCCCCTCCAGTGGGAGCTGGCCAGCCAGTGGACTCGACAACATGGTCACTTTGACCGGCTGGTCATTGTGACCCAGAAGATGTGGGACACTCTTCAATGGTGGACCATCCTAGAACACCTGCAGGAAGGGATCCTGTTTGTCTGCCCCGAGCTGACGGTCGTTCTGATGACCGATGCCCCTCTCGCATGCTGGGGTGCCCACATGGGGAATCAGAGTCCACGGGCTGTGGACCCCCGAGGAATCCCGATGTTATATCAGCCTGCTGAAGCTCCGAGCGGTTAGTCTGGCACTGACTGCATTCGCTCCATTCCTTCGGGGTCAGGTGGTGCAGGTCCAGACGAACAATACCATGACCATGTACTATCTCAGCAAGCAAAGGCGGCATGCGCTCCCGGTCTCTGTGCAGGGAGCGCTCCACATCTGGATGCTCGTGAGCTGACTGGAGGCAGATCTCCTAGCCATCAATGTGGCAGGAGCCTTGAATCAATTGGCAGACGCCCTCAGCCGTGTGGGCAAAGTGTCCCATGAGTGGTCTCTCCACCCGAAGGTAGTACACAGTCTGTTCTCCCACTGGGGCAAACCTCAGGTGGACCTGTTCGCCTCCAGGGAGAACGCAAAGCTGAGGCTGTTTCATGCCCGCCCCCCTCAGCAGGGCTCGCTGCAGGGGGAATGCCTTCTTGAGGCCGTGGACCCCAGGCCTCTCCTATGCTTTCCCTCAGTTCACAAGGTGCTCCTGATCTGCCACCTGTGCTCTCGAGGTCTGATGTAATCAGGACACTTCTGGCAGTACAGGCTGGTTGTGTGTGGTTGTCCAACCAGTATTCTCTCTATATCTAGCGTGCATGTATATATGTACATTTGTGTTTTTATATATCTATAGTGCGTGTACATATCTAGTAAAACGTACAAGTAAAACTTCTACTTCTGTTCCTAAAATCTTACTCTCACCCATGTCGCATTTGATTTGTACAACAGCTGTTTAAGTGGTTTTGTGATAGAAGGGATCAAAAGGTACAAAAAAGGAAACAAAGCGCAAAATGTAAACTGAGCCCTTCTGATCAATGACTCAACACAAGAGAAGCAGCTCAATACATTAAAAATCAGTACAGTATACAGTACAAGTCAATACAGTCAAAATAGTTGTGAAGTTGAAAGCAACCTGGTCTACAGAGCATCTTGCATATGCTGGCTTTTGTGCTGCTCACTGCTATTGTGATGTCATCAGCATTGTTAAGATACACTCTAGTTTAGTTTTCCATTGTGTCATACCCAGCTTTGCAAGATGATAACACTGTCTTGCAAGTTGCTCATAAGATAGTTTTATCTTGGCCTATGCAGACCCACACCTGTTGTGTAAATATATATTCTTCTATAGTGTGTTCTATATCTAATAAAACATACAAGTGATACTTCTGCTTCTTTTCTTAGTTCCCCTGCCTGGGGTACATCCCTCCTCCTCCCCTATCACCTGTATATATGCAGTATGCAACATTACATCCTAGCGGTGGCCTGACTTGTTAACCTAATTCTGTCTGTCAGTGGCCTTATCGGTATGGGCAAATTGGTGTATGTACACAGTTCTCATCTGATATGATTCGGTTGTGTCTGGGCACTATGGACACAAATGTTTCTGTTAGGCTAGATAGTTCTCTGTTCATGTTTGTTTATTTAGGTTTTGTTGACTGGGAAGGACTACGCAATTTTTTGCTTATTTTCAGCCTCGTCCTGTGGGGGGATACAGATGAATGTCAACTTAAATTGAACCGGATTTTAAGCTGCTGTTGGTATTTTTGGTGACTGGGTGAAATTTGTCCAGGACACCGGGGAAATTCCCCTACTTCCTGTGAGCAGGGGGGACCCTTTTTCCTGTGGGACCAAGATGACGGCTCCCATGGATCCTGGTGTGGAAGTGTTGCAGTCTGTGAGCATGGAGTCCTCCTTTTCGTGTGTGGAGGTGCAGGGTACAGGACCCGATTTGGATTTTCTGCCTGGTGCTGTAGACACAGACATTGTTTCCGAAGTTCTACCTCAGCCGGCTGCTTTGGAAACCGGTATGCAGCCTGAAGACTTAGTTTCACTACAGTCTTCAGACCAGGAAACTGTTTTAGACCTTTCTCTTGAGGAAAAACGACAAATTTTGCTGGCCGAATTGTCTGCTATTGAAGCACAGCTGAATGCAGAGAAACTGCTCTGCGAGGAAGATAAAAAAAACGTAAACGTTTGGGGTATGATTCCCCTGGTAAAGTTACTGAAGGTGTTTCCAAAGTTTTTATTTCTTCCTCTACTCTGCTGGCTTCTTCAGTAGGTGTTTTAGGTCTTCCCCAGACGGCTACGTCATATTGCGGTGACGTGGAAGAAGCTTGGTCCCCGAAATGGGCCCTAGACGGGGCTGGTTGGTCGCAGGATGCCGCTGGCATGTGGCAGGCTGATGTCACTCCAGTATTAGCAGACAGTGTGCAGGACGCTGTCGAGGAATCGATTACACCTTCTCCTGTGGTTGTCGCTGATTTTGAGCAACAGAAGAAAATGGAGCCTTCAGATACTGTTTCTTTTTCCTCTCTTTTGACTGTGTCCCCACAAACCTTCTAGACTCCCTCTGTGGACACAGTTCTGCCGCTGGTTGTGGAGTCTTCTGATTTGGATGCTGCCCCTGATTCCCCTTTGGGTGAAAGGACCGATTCCGCCCCGACCTTTGCCAGTTTATTTAAGAAGCCTATGGAACTTGCTAAACGGAGGAACGCTGTGCGATTTAGGTGTCTAGGGGGTATGGAGACACGTCTTGATTGTTTTTTGGGTGGAAGGTCTTGCTAAAACAATCTTTGCATTTTTCCCCCACAGATGTTTATGCTGTCATTCATGCAGCAGGGGAATCAACTTTTGATATTAGTGTTCGAACACCAGATCTGTTGGAGAAATTTTGGACTAGATATATGAATTTAAAGACTAACCCCCTGTGGACCTCCTTTCAAATTATTCCTTTAACGAAACAATCTTTTTGGGTTATCACTGTTTTATTTGGTAATGAGGGGGTCATTATTCAGGATATCCTTTACTGGTTGGATAAACGCTGTGAGGTGCAAGGTATTCCTGAGCCCATTTTAGATGGGGAAGGTTTTTGGAACGGGAGTTGGAAAATAAAAATTAAATTACGGAATGAGGGTACAGACTTAAAACACTTGCCAAACTGTCTTTACATTGGGCAGGATAAGGGTTTCATCTTTTACCCAGGACGACCCCGTAGGTGCTTTAAATGTGGGTCTGCCAGACATATTAGCCCCTACTGTGAAATGCTTAAATGCATTCTCTGTGGTGAATTGGGTCACGCGAGTTTCCATTGTACAAACTCTTTGAAGTGCACCTTGTGTGAAGAGGAGGGGCATTCCTTTCCAACTTGCCCCTGCGCATCTCATAATACTGCTGATGCAGACTTCACTATCCAAGATTTTTATATTCAAAAATCTAAATCGGCCTCTGGCTTTCGGGGTTTTTCTCCTCCTCCCCATACTGTCCCGGTTGTGGTGGATCTGGATGTGGTCAATTCAGATAATACTGCTATAGTAGACTCCGAGGTTGGGAGTAGGGATATTACCCTGGTCCCTGGGGATGTCCCTCAGTCTTCTGTTTCTATGGCCCCTCCTAAGCCTCCTTCTCCTCCTGTGAGTGATGGATTCCAGGAAGTAAAAGGGAAAAAGGGGACGAAGGGACGAAAGGGTAAGGCTCAGCCTGGGAGTTCTGTGGAGGCAATTATTCATGACAGTCCTTTTCATCCTCTTCGGGAAGGTATATCTGAGGATGATTTAGAGTCTGACACTGCCGCTTGGGCTTCTTCCCAGGCTGAAGCCCCCCTCTGATGCTGAATATCTGGAAGCTACTGTTGCCAGTCGAATTAGGAGGAGGTGTATGGGTGTGAGGGCCTCTCCTAGGAAAGTACCTTGACTCCCTCGTTGATCTCTGTTATGGGTCTGAGTCATTATGCTTTAACTATAGTCTCTCTCAACACACATAGTGTGTTGTCAGAGTGAAAGAGACTGGCGACTTTTTCTTTATTTTCAGATTTATGTTTTGGTGTGGTCTTTTTTCAGGATACCAGGCTACAGTCCCAAACTGATGTTAAGATAGGGAGGGATGCCTGGGTTTGGGGAGCTAGTTTTTGGTCAGGGGGGACTGATCTTTGTAGTGGGGTAGGGATTTGTTTTTCTACTCATAATATTAAAGTTTTTCATTCTGTAGACATTTTCCCAAGTAGAGCCCTTTTGTTGGATGTGCAGCTTCAGGAGATGGATTTTCGTCTCATAAATGTATATGCCCCTCAAACTAAAACTGGGAGGATAGAGTTGTTTAAGCTTATTTTGCCATATCTTTTTACGTCTAGATATATACTTTTTGGTGGAGACTTTAATGCAAGTAGATTGTTTTCGGATAGGGGTCCCAGGGTCTCTAAACTTTATTGCGATTCGCAGTACCTTAATCATGTGTTACAGTTGACCGGGCTTGTTGATGCCTTTGCCTTTCCGGATATCCCTAAGCCCCCCATACCTTTTTTAAGGGCCTTTTATCTACCCGGATAGATTTTTGGTTTTTATCCCCCCATTTAACTATTAGGCACAAATCTGTGACACCTGTTGCTACTTCTGACTACGGTCTCCTTGTTTCTCTCTCAGATCTTGATGCTACTGTTAGAGGGAAGGGGTATTGGAGACTAAATTTAAGTTTGGTGGCAATTGATGACATCCGGGAGGGTTTTCACGCCCTGGTACAAGACAGACAATCTGTAGCTTTTCTATATGATTCTTTGGCAGACTGGTGGTCTGATAGTAAGGCCTATTTTCAAAAATATTTTCAGTTGATGGGTAAATTAAATGGTACAAAACGAAAGGAGGATTATAAGATTTTACGAGAACAACTTTTGTTATTGTAGTCATTACAGGTTTCTACTGGGACTTCTTATGTTGATCAAATAGAACAGATTAAGTATAACTTGACAAGTTTGCAGTGTAATAGGATGAAATCCTTAGAAGCTGAACAAAAAAGGGGATGCACTGGGAAACAGGGCAGTGTAAATCCTTTTGATTCCTGCTCTGCTCAGCGTCACCATAAGGTCATGTACTCCCTTAAATCTAAGGATGGGACTGAAAAATTTGGGAACTTGGATATCATGAAGGAAGTGGAAAGTTTTTTGTACAGTCTAAATTTTCTTCTGTAGCTGTCCTTGAAACAGAGTTGTTTGATTGGGTGGGTTCTTGTGATTTGTCACAAACCCTGACTCTCTGAAATCTTCTTTGATTGCCCCTGTTACTGAACATGAGTTGGGTTCCATTATTTCTAGTTTAAAACCAGAGGTAGCTCCAAGGCCTGATGGCCTACCGAATGAGTTTTATAAATTACTTTTTCCATTACTCCCCTCTGAGTTTGTTGCAGCTTTTAATTTTTTTCTGGATTCCTGTGTTTTACCAGGTAGTATGTACACTGGCCTTATTTTTTTTCTGTTTAAAACTGGTGATAGATCCTTTTGGATAATTGGCGCCCATTACTCTTTAAATACAGATAGTAAAATCTTGACGTAAATTGTTGTATCATCGTTTAACTTTAGTTTTGGAAGATATAGTCCACCCACACAGTTTTGTGCTGTTCCTGAGAGAAAAATAGCTGATGCACTTATTTTGCTTAGGGAAATTATGGAAAAGGGATCTGAAGGGGAAGTGAGTAGTTATTTAGTAGGGTTGGATCAAGCTAAGGCCTTTGATACTGTTTGTCATGATTATTTATGGATTGTACTTCAAAGTCATGGTCTTCTGGTTATCTTCTTGAACTGGCTTAAATTATATTACCAACAGGCTACGGTTAAACCTTATGTGAATGGCTGGGTGGGGGCTAGTTGTCTAGTTCAGAGGGGTTAAGCAAGGTTGCCCCATGAGTCCGGCTTTGTATATTTTGGCATTAAATCCACTTTTAAGGAAATTACAGCTGCATGAAGATATTAGGGGTCTTTCAGTGCATATTGGGGATATGGAGGTTAAAAGTATAACCTATACGGATATGTGCCTGGTGTTGGGGGACCAGGCATCAGCAAATACGGCTGCTCAGGAAATTATGCATTTTTCTCTGTTAACTAATACCATTATTAATATTGCCAAAAGTATATGTCTTCCCATAGGTGACTTGGTTCCTAAAATTCCGTTTTTTTTGGACATACCTTGTTAGACTCAACCACAGAAATTACTGGGTTTTTTTTTTGGTATGGGGACAATGAGTACTTATAATTGGTCTCTTATTATATCAGATGCTAGAGGGAAAATTGGAAAGTGGAACTCTTGGCATATGTCCAAGCTAAAAAGAGAATATATGGTAAAAACCTTTTTATTGCCAATGTTTCTGTATTTGTGTGGTTTTTCCACTAACTGTACGATTAGATTATGTACTCTATGGTTTATTTTTTCAATGTATTTGGGGTAGCCATCTTAATCCGATTAGAAGAGGGGTTTTGTATCGCCCTATCAAAGATGGTGGATTGCAGATGATTGACCCTGTTGTTTTTTTCTTTTCTTTATTTTTGTATGGAAATTTGATGCCAATGATGGGCCCAAGGTTTGGAACCCCTGGGTTTCTGACCAGATTGACCCGTGGCTTCTTTCCTGGGGTATTGAGTCTGCCATTCCAAAACAAAAATCACTTCAGGACCTCCCTTCATACATGCAGCATATTTTTGGGAAATTGAAGCTATGGGGTATTACTAGGAGACAATTATTGACCATTTCTAGGAAAGAGATGTATGTGTCTATTGTCTCTAGTTTTTTATTGACATTCCTAGATATTGGATTAAAACTCCAAGTGAAACTGCAATTATAGGAAAAATTGTGCTTAATCCTAGACAGCAGGGAAAGATGTGGGATGTTCTTTGGTTAAGTGTTCATGACAAACTAAATGTACGGAATAATCTGAAGCATAAGGGTTTAGCTTAGAGAGTGTGCCCTAGGGATGACATGTGCCATGGGGTTTTTGAAACTGTAGATCATTTATTTTTTGAATGTCCTTTTATTTTGTCCTTTTGGTCATTTCTTTATTCGCAGTGGCCTTCTTTTCCTTTTCTTGTCTAACTAGAGATATTTTGTTGTTGGGTTTGTTACCAAAGAAATGGCTTAAGTATGATACATGGGAGGAGACAGAGATACTGAGGAGGGGGGGACCCTTACCGATCGGCGGGTCTGGGGAGAGGGGGAGGCATCACTGGCAGGAGGGGGGAGGGCTAAGCAGGGAGAAGAGGTACCGAAGTGGAAATCACAGCAGAGAGAGGAGGGAAGCCCTCAGCCCTTAAGACGGAGAAAGCACTGGGCCGGATAAATTACATCCCAGAGTGCTGAAGGAACTTAGGATGTCCTGGCGAAACCCCTGGGCGGAGCTTTCGCCATCTCTGAGGACAGAGTGGATGCCCCAGGACTGGAAGGTGATTACATGTGCCAACCACAAGTGGGGATCAAGGGAGGTGGCAGGGAACCAGGCCTGTCAGCTTGATATCGGTGGTGGGCAAGGTGATGGAGGGCATTGTCAAGGAGAGGCTGGGGGGGGACCTGGATAAGTCAGGGTGCCTGGACGATAGACAGTATGGAGTCATCCCCAGGAAATCGTGTCAGACAAACCTGGTGGAGTTCTATGACTGGGTGACGAGTGCCTTGGACCTGGGTAGACCAGTGGACATCCTCTTTCTAGACTTCAGCAAGGCATTTGACTCTGTTTCTCACGTGGGCCTGTTGGATAAGCTGGGAGAAATGGGGGTGGGGAACCAGATGATCAGATGGATAGGAATTGGCTCCAGGACCAGACCCAGAGGGTCGTAGTTGGTGGGATAGTCTCATCCCCAAGGAGGGTCATTAGTGGGGTCCCACAGGGATCAGTCCTTGGGCCCCTTCTGTTCAACGCCTACGTCTCTGACATAAGGACAGGAATCAGGAGTGAGATGAGTCTCTTTTCGGATGACTCAAAACTGGGGGCAGTGGTGGATGGGTAGGAGGGGAGGGTGGCCCTGCAGGGGACCTGGAGGCTCTGGAAAGATGGTCTAGAAAGTGGAAGCTGAGGTTCACTGCAGGGAAATGCAAGGTACCCACCTGGGGCCAGAAACCCGGCCAAGTGTACACCCTGGGGAATGCTACAAGTCTCAATGGCTGAGAGTGACCTGGGGTGGTGGTGGAAGTCAAGATGAACAACTCTGAGACTTGTAGGAGGGCAGCAGCCAAGGCCAACAGGATGCTGGGATGCATCGCTAGGGATCACTCCAGAAGGAGGGAAGTGATACTCCTCTGTATAACTAGCTTGGTGAGGCGCACCTTGAGTACTGCTTGCAGTTTTGGAGGCCACACTTAAAGAGGGACATTAACCTCCTGGAGAGCTCCAGAGGAGGGCAACCAAAATGATTTGGGGCTTGGGGACAGGACCTATGAGGAGAGGCTCAAGAGCTAAATATGTACACATTGGAAGAGAGAAGGGACCGGAGGACATGATAGAGGTCTTCAGGTACATGAAGAGGGTAAATAGGGAGGAACAGTCAGGGTGCTTCAAGGAAGGAGGAGGGGCCTACTAGAGGGCATGGGTGGAAGCTGGAGGGGGAAGATCTAGGGGAGAAAGGAGGAGGTGCTACTTCACTGAGAGGGTGGTGGAGCCATGGAATGCGCTGTCTAGGGGCTGGTGGAGGCAGAGACAGTGGAGGGGTTCAAGAGGGGTGGGACAGGTACAGGGAAGGGTTCTGGAAGCAAAATCCAATGCAGCAAGAATATCCGGAACTGGGAAGGGAGAAGCCAGAGAAGGCGAGGGGGCAGCAAGCTCAGCAACCAGGGTGGGGGCTGACCAAACGAGCAGACACGAAAGACCGTTAGGCCTATTCTGCTGGCATTTTAGTATGATTCAGTAACCGTTCATTTAATTTTATTGATACTCAAGTACCATATATGGCATACGAGATGCCAGTTGACTTTATATAAAAGAAGGGTTACTGCTGAACAATTGTTCTGGACTGTATATAATTCCTTTAAAGGTTCAAGGGATTTGGACTTATTTACTAGTTCACGCTCCCTTTTTCAAGAGAGGTGGCGTCATATGGACTGGTTTTTGGATGGGGTAGGTCTCCGACGTGAGATGTATTATATCTTTAGGAGGTATTGTCAGGACAATTATTTATGATTTCTTCTACTGCTTATTTTTATGTTTTATATTTTATTTTTGTATGCTTTCATATTATTTTGTATGATTTTTTTTGTTTGAATTTTCAATCTTTTTTCCTCTGCTCGGGGGGGGGGGTTCTAGTATTTCTTTTTAGTAGTTTGGAGACTATGAAAATGAATTTTCGTATTGATTGTATGATGTAATACTTGTTTACGTTTGCCTTTATTTCTGTATTATGTTTGTGTATATTTTGATTTCAAGTTTTAATAAAAAAATTCCCCTACTCTTTTCAGGAAGTGCCATGGGGTCTTTAACATCCACCTGAACTACCACCAGAACAGGCAGATGGGACCTTGGTTTAACGTCTCATCTGAAGGATGGCACCTCAGGGGTGCGGCACCCCCCCCCCATGCTGCACTATAGTGTCCAAGTGCCTGGTGTGGGGCTAGAACCCACAGCCTTCTGATCTTCCAGCCTCAGAGGTGTTTGCAGTGGGCAATAATTTCTAGGCATAGTCCCTGGGACCTGGCACAATAGATGCTACTAGTAACAAACAAGTTCAGCATATGTTATCAAGTCACTAACTACTTCCTTTTTCTGTAGGTGATTCTTGAAGTGGGATTTTTCCTTGAATGTGGAAAATGACTGGTTTTTTTTCTTGCTTTGTGATGGTATTCCTAACTTTAGTCACCACTTCTCTGCCCTTGCAGTTATAGTGTATAATTCTGGATTTCACATGACTTCTGAAGAGTGTCTGCCTTCTCACTACTTCATGGTAAGGAGGAACTGTTAATGGATGAATCTTTGATTCCATTAAACATTGAAATGTAAGCGGCCTGCTTTTATGACAGGATAACTTAGGGCAGCTGCTCATGTTGTGGGCTGAATCTGATTCCTAGATCTGACATAGAGCACTGGCTGACGCTACTCTTGGGGATTCTGACCCTCTTTCTTTCCTCCCCCGGCTGCCAGCAAATTTTTTATTGGCAGTGGGAAGGTTATCATATTAGTTACTCTGGCTCAGATTTCTATTGTGTGACTACAGTACTACCATTAACCCACTCCTGTGGAACTCTACCTCTGTCCTTATCTATTAGGTTGCTAGTCAGATTAAGCTTTTTTTTTTTTTTTTTTTTTTTTAAACCTCATATCCTTTTTCCTATTCTTTCTCTACTATTCTAGAAGCAGTTACTTTTGGCTGCATTTTTTTCACTCTCCTTGCTAACATTACTGAGGTAGGCAGGGGCATCAGCAATGGTTATTGGTAAGCGCATGGCACCACGCTGTTACATATGTGCTGGTACCAATAGCAGGTGCTTACACCCTGGCTGAAGAGACTTGCTCTTGCAGGATCCTAGCACCTCTGGCTAAGACCCAAAAGTGGTAATCTATAGAGAAGTTATTCAAAAAGATTTACAGTTACATAAGTATTGTAGCTTCTCTTTCTACCAGCTTGGAGTCAGTACAGCCCAGTCTTCAGATATCTTCGAGCTAAGTTCCTCTCACTACCTGTGGTGAACATCCTCTGATTTCGCCCCCTCAATGTCAGATCTTTATTTCCACTGGAAGGGACAGGTCTCTTCAGGGGTCAAATGTAATCACCTGTCTGTGTCAGATGTAACCACCTGCAACCACTAGGTACTGGCCTGCCGAGCAGACATGACAGATCATTAGGCCTATTCTGCTGTCTTTTAGTATGTTAGTATGTCTGCCTGTCCCAGATGGCCAGTTTTACGCAGGGACAGATGGTTTCTTTCCTCTGCCTATCCATGAGACAGGTCCCAAGTGAAAAAGCATTAGCGGGCAGTAGGACACAGGAGATGCTGATACCTGCAAGGTTGAGCTGTGGATATCCAACCATCATGGTGTCACATGTTGAGAGATGGCCATTCAGCCCAGTGCCCTGTGATAGGCTCATCTGAGTGAAAGGTGGTTTTGTCAAGTAGCAGAAATGAAAACAGTGCCGCAGTAGGACTAGACTGCGCATGTGTACCTTGCCATTGTGCACGTGCAGTTGCCTGTCTTCCTTTTGCTTTCTGCACTGCATACTTCATTTCTATGTGCTCAATACTTGCAGTAGTAGCCCAGTGAATCCCATCAGCCTCCACCTGCATACGGTGTGACCCTGAGCAAGTCACTTAATCTTCCTTATGTTCCCAGGTCACACCTGGAAACAGACTCTGGCTTAGTGTGCCTTTCCTGGTTAAACAATTTTCCTTTTCCAATACTAGTTCTTGTGCACATGCAGCAGAGTTTTGGGGATGCAAATTAACCCTTGCTGTGCTGCAGACTGAGATATCAGTCCAAAATTCCTATATGTTCTAATTCTGTCTGCAGTCTAAAGGTTAAAAACCCTTTTCAGAGTTATCTACTAAGTAAGAGTGGCCTGTGTAAGGCTAATAAAAAGCCATTGTGGTGGGAGGATGCTGTGGAGCCCAAGATGAGTGGCAGCAAACTTCACTAGCTCTTTCAGTCAAGACTTAAAAAGCCCCAAATCGCCTAGTTGGAGCAAAATTTTCTGGAAATGTTATTTTTGAAAAGAGGAATCGAAGACATATAAGATGGGCAACCCTCAAAAAGACCGTGGTGGTGGAATGGGAGGAAAATCGAGCGGTACCTCTCAGCCCCAGAGGTTGAATCTGACTGCACAGGCCGCCATCGCACCAGAAACTGAGGAGACGCTTTCATCTCTCGGACTAAAATTGCAGAGGCTGATTTCTAATTTAAATACAAAAAAAGACTCCTTTGGGGCCAGAGCGACAGCAGTGGAGACAACAGTGGATCATTTAAAAACCGAACTATGTGATGCTAAAAGACAGATGGAGTCTGCTTCCACTGCCACCACGATGCCGATCAAGGAAAATGTGCACTTTTGGGCCCAACTAGAAACGTTGGAGAACCAGGCCCGAACCTCACATATACTAGGCCTCCCGGAGGGGATTGAAGGCGATCATCCTATTTTGTTTCTGCAAGACTGGCTTAAGGAGAAGATCATATCTGAAGAACAAGACCTACGGAAAGCATATCGCATCACCCCTAGGGGCTATCGAGATGAATTCTACAACCCATGCACCTTGCTGGTGGTGACGGATTGTGTGGGGACCCAAGACAAGATCTTGCGACTGGCTAGGCAGGCAGGTCCCCTCACCCAGAATGACCACACAGTGTATCTGTTTCCAGATATTAGTTATGCGATGATGATGCATTGCAAAAAATTTGTCCGAGTTCATCAAATCCTGCATAAACCCCACACGATGACTTACTCTGCAAGGCTCCGTATTGTACACAGAGGAAAGGTCAAGATATTTGCGGACCCTGCAGAAGCAGGCAAATGGACCTCTCTGTTTCATCCATGCCACCAGAAACAGAGCACTATGACTGGGATAGAGAGCATCGATCTAGAGGACGATGTGGCTGATTGAACCGAGTTAAGTGTAGCTCTGACTATTCTTTTATTATATTTGTGCCCTCTACAACCAACCCTAATGGGTGAATTGGGGCTTTTGTGATTGAAACTTGCACTTAAGTTACGCATTTTGTATGGGCTGAATTTCTGTGCAACTTGATTATTTGTAGACTTGAGAGAGAGAGATGTTTCTGTTGACCTTTCTTTTAGTGCGTTTATTATTACTGAGCTCCACGTTTAATAGTCCTCTGTATTAAGAGCTCCAGCCGGGTTGATCAGTTTACTGGTGGCAAGATAAGAAACAATGGTATATATCACATAATGTTGGGAACAGGATGGCCCTAAATAATATTGGGGTATTTTAGCTTTGGGCTGTTTTTCAGTTTTAATATCTGGGATTTTGCTGCCATATTCTTTTTCTATAATTCTTAATTATGTAAGGTTAATGTATGACACCATTAGTCCTATATAGTGTGTGCTAAGACTGGACTTACACTCTGGACTTAAGATTTATGTACCAGTCATACTGCTATTGGGCTTATTAATGCAGCTTTTTCTGGATAAAAATGTATTTCTTTGTTTATTTTTATGTATTCCCCCCCCAGATGTGGTATCAAAATATCTTAAGATGCATCCATCCTGTGATTGAGGGGGCTGTGACCTCTCTGTGATAATTAATAGATGTTTATGGTCTGTCTAGGATATGGAATTGTTATTCTGTGATAACAAGTGAAACTAATAAAAAATAAAGTTTTGAAAAAAAAAAAAAAGCCATTGTAGGGGGCATGGGTAGGCAGCCGAGAGGAACAGACATGAGGTTGTTTCGCTCCTGAGGAAGATCATATAAACTGTTGAATAATCGCTGTTTAAACTTCATTCTTCTCAACAAATGCTTCAATACTGCATCCATAGTAAGCCCAGCATCCTAACGATGGATTGTCAGAAAGGAGCAGCAACACAATCTGACTTCTTTAGACTGAAGTCAAGCACACCATCCTTGAGCAAACAGGCCGTGGACCCACCCTCTTTCCAGCTGCGGGAGAGTTTACTACTATAGCCACTGTGAATTCTATGCTCACCAAGCTTTGCCGATTAGTCAGCGACATTAATCAAAAACTGGACACCTTAAGCGGCAAAGTGACTGATTTAGAGCAGTCCATGGACATGTTACAGTCTGTTGCAGAGAAGACTGAGACCAGCGAAGGGAAAGCCTGAGACACTTGGGTAAAACTGAATCTTACTTAGAGAAACAGCTCTTGCAGAAGGTTACACCATTAGGACTGAAGCCGGCAGGCGCCAGGACCCCATGGAAATTTTCTAGCTAGCAGTATTCAGCGGGAACCGCCTCCGGCGCTGGTCCCTCCCCCGACATCAGGCATCATATATAAGGAGGCGGTCCCCCCAGAATCCCCAGTTCTTTTCCCGCCATCAACTCGCCAGCATCGGCCTTTCGGTCTCTACCTAGCGCACGACGACTTAGAACTTCAAGAGTTTCTCCAAACTAATGTCCTTTCCAACTCCTTCACTTGAGGGACACCTTTCCAAGTGTGCCTGTGGAAAACAGATCCCTTTTAAGGATCCTCATTCTTCCTGTGTGCGGTGCTTAGGCCCAGACCATGACACCAAGGCCTGCACTTTCTGCCAAGGGTTCAACAACCGCACCAGGATCTGCCGTCAAAAGGCACTTCAGGCTTACCTGCTGGAAGAAAGACTTAGGATGGACCAAGAACATTCCTCCGGGGGCGATTCATCTTCCAAGGTCCAGATCCCCGAACTGGGCCTCGGACTCCCGTAGCTCAGGCTCCACCAGGTTGGACCTCTCTCCCTTCAGGGCTCATTCTCAGCTCCCCTCCGGTCAAAGTCTGAGCCCCAGGCAGCTCTTTGACTCTCCAGCCCATCAAGACTTCGAGGCCCTCGGCTTCCTTCACTCCCTCTTGGGCCTCTTCCAAGTCTTCCGAACACCATAAGTCTTCCTCATCAACCCGACGTCAGGACCTCGACTCCAGGTCTGTCTCCCAGCCTCCCAGAGGTCCGGGTCCACCACCCAGGAAGACTAAAGACCTGACGTCCCTAAAGCGGACGTCGGACCTGATGTCAGGCAAGCACCTGACATTGGCCAAGCATACAAAGTCAGCCAGGTGTTCGGTGGAGCCTCGGACACCAGCCAGGCACCAGACCCCAGCTGGGCATTCGCGGGACCCGAAGACGTCGGCCTCGCATTCACCAGAGCCGAAGACCATCCCCCCCAGTCACCGGTGGACACCGGTCACAGAGATTCAACGGAGGAGGACACGACGCTGCCCGGAAGACTAAGCGGGTGACACTGAGGATGCCGGGCTCCCGAGGGAACCTTCGCCCACCCCGGAGACACCCGCAGACGTGACGCCCGACCCCAGTAACAGACCACTGGCGCCAGGCCCGTCGTCTGGCATGAACATGCAAGAAGTAAAGGACCTCTTTACTTTCTGGTGGGACACCATCCAAAAGGATGTGGTCCCTGTAAAACCTCCTCCCTCCCCCCTTCACCTCCTACGCCCCCTCCTCCACCACAGGGGCCAGCAGGACGACCACCAACCCCTAAAGAGCAGACTCCACCTCCCAGGGGTAGATCCAAGGATCCGAGAAGACCTCCCTCAAGATCTCCATCAGGGTCTCCCAGCCCCAAGCGACCCAGACGTTGGTATACTCAGTCAGGGGAGGACTCCAGATCGGATACCTTGGATTACTCCAGATCTCCTTCTCCACTCAGCATTCCATCACCTGACCCACATGACCTGCCCAGGTCTCCTCCGGATGATCCCCTCTTTCTCTGAGATCATGAGGCACATCCAGGACCACATGGGATGGGATGCTGAAGACCTCGATCCCGAAAGACAGCGCCTTACCCGTTATCTTCGGCAGAAGGACCCAAAGCCTGTGGTAGTGCCACCCTTGGTGGACACCTTCGCGGACGTCACCAAGGCTGCATGGAAGCGTCCGCACTTCACTCCTGTGGTGCCAAAGAAAGCTGACCGCCTGTACAGGGCCATGAGAGAGGACCAGTACTTGGCTCAGCAACCTCTGGCAGACTCCCTGGTCATTACGGCCTCACATGACTGGTCCCAGAGACCGCAACACATGAGCACACAGCCACTGGACCAGGAATCCAAACAATTGGACGCCCTGGGGAGATGCATGTGTGTAGCTGCTGCTTGCTCCATCAGGTCCCTGAACTACCTAACCCACATGGTACAGTTTCAGAATGCCCTGTGGGAACAGGGCCAGGATCTAGTCGCTTAAACTTCCGGATGGTGATCAGAAGGCGGAGGTCCTAAACCTTCTCCGCACAGGGTCTGATGTGGGTACCCAAGTACTACAAGCCACATACGATTCTGCGGACCTGTCCGCCAGAGCTGCAGCTTCAGGCATCTGTCTCCGGCGACACTCTTGGCTCCGTGTCTCCGGCTTCACCCCGAATGTACAGAAGAACATTCTTGATGTCCCCTATAACGGCGAAGTACTCTTTGGTGAACCCTCTGAGAAGGTTATCACCAAACTCCAGGATGCTGGGAAGGCAGTCAGGTCTGTACAGGCCATTTACAGACCCAGGCCTGGTTCCTTTCATAGGAACCAGAGCCGTTTTCGCAGCCGGCAACAAAAGCAGCAGCCACGTTCCGGCCAGCAACAAAGGGGCACTTTTCAGCAGAAAGCCCAGGCTAAGTCGTCCCCAGGCAGAGCCCAACGCTACACTAAACTGGCCCAGCCTGCAGGGACCAGTGCTGCCACAACATGACTCCTTCCCGGCCCCTGCCTCTCCTCTGGATCAACGGGCACAAAAGGTCGGGGGTCACATCACTTGCCACTTTTTAGGGTAGCAGTCAATTTACCACCATCCGGTGGGTTCTCCAATTGGTCAAGAAAGGTCACTTTATAGAATTTGTCGACCACCCACCGGCAAGACTCCCCCTGCTTTCCCGTTACTCGGGCCAGCACACCCTGCTCATATAGCAGGAGGTCTTCGTGCTTCTGGGAAAAGAAGCGATAGAGCACGTACCACGGAACCAGAGGAGTGCAAGATATTATTCTCACTTCTTTCTGGTTCCCAAGAAAACAGGGGACCTCCATCCGATACTAAACCTCAGCGACCTCAACGAGTCGGTCCTGCACAAACGCTTCCGCATGGTGACCCTCCCAGGACTGATTCCCATGCTCAAGCAGGCGCCTTTCTAGCATCCTTGGACATGCAGGATGCTTACCTGTATATACCCAGTGCTCAAGTGCACAGGATGTTTCTGCGCTTCGAGTTCCAGGGCCACCATTATCAGTTCCGAGCCCTCCTTTCGGACTGTCATCGGCACCTCGGGTGTTCATGAAGTGTATGGCAGTCATAGCGGCGACTCTGAGGAGACAAGGCCACTATGTGTTCCCCTACCTGGACAACTGGCTTCTCATGGCGCCCTCTCGGGAGGCCTTGATGTCCACCATTCATTATACTCTGTCTCTGTTCGGGATGTTGGGCATCATGATCAATCAATTAAAGTCACGCCTGGTTCCATCAGTCTCTGCAGTTCATAGGCACAGTTCTGGATACCGTCCAGGGGAAAGCCTTTCTTCCCCAGGACAGAGAGGAACACATCAGATCCTTCATCAGGGACATTTTGGCGAAGAAGACTGTTCCTACCAGATTGGTCCTTTGTCTGCTCGGACACATGGCTGCGGCCATTGCAACAGTCCCGCTTGCTCATCTTCACATGCGGGTCACCCAGTGGATGTTACGGGTCCATTGGGATCAAAAGCAAGACCATCTGCAGCTCGCAATCCAGATCACGAAGGCCGTAATCAGGGATTGGCAATGGTGGCTAGATCCGAAGAATCTGTCTGCGGGAGTCCCCTTCATTGCGCCGTCTCCGATTGTGACACTCTCCACAGACGCCTAGGGGCTCTGATGGGGAGCACACTTCGATGGTGTCCGGTCTCAGGGCCTGTGGACAGCCCAAGAGACTCATCTCTACATAAATATCCTGGAAATGAGAGCAGTCCTTTATGCTCTGCAGGCCTTCCAGTCAGAGATTCCACCAGGTACACTTCTGTTACAGACAATTCCGCGGTGATGTATTACCTCAACAAACAAGGAGGCACCCATTCCTACCCGCTTTGCAGGGAGGCCATGAGGGTGTGGGTTTGGGTTTTGCAACACGGTGCAAACCTCATTGCTGTTCGTGTCCCAGGAGTGGACAAGGTCATTGCAGACAGCCTGAGTCGCTCTCAGGCCAAAGTCCACGAGTGGGAACTACTCCAGGAGGTAGTAGAGGATCTGTTTCGCAGATGGGGTACACCAGAGTTAGACCTTTTCACGTCCCCATCCAACACAAAATTGCCCAATTTTTGCTCGCTAGATCCAGGGCCTGGTGTTTTCTGGTGAGGCGCGTTTTCCCTCTCCTGGGCGGGCAGATTCCTCTATGCCTTCCCCTCCTTCCCGTTGATCCTGAGGGTCCTTCAGCCCAGGCAGATCTGGTTCTCTCTACTGCATCAGCTATCCTGGGAACCTCTGGTGCCTCTGACAATCAGCTCTCACTTGTTGTCTCAGGAGGCGGGCTCCTTGGTCCATCCGGACCTTCGTTTGCTGAGCCTGCACGCTTGGCTGCTAGAGACATAGCTGTTTTGCGACACAGGGTTTCACAAGAGGTAGCTGATGTTCTGGTGGCCTCAAGAAAACCGGCCACTCATGCTGCTTACGCCATGAAATGGTGCCATTTTTTCCTATGGGTTCAAGCGCAGGGATTTTCGCCTCTAGACTGTCCAGAAAAGTCGGTCTTGGTCTACCTCCTGTCTCTTTTTCAGACAGGCTTGGCCTACTCCTCGATCAAAGTACGCCTTTGTGCCATCTCAGCCTATCACACTCCTATAGGCCAACGTCCCATAACTCAGTTGGACACGGCACGCACCTTCCTGAGTGGTGTCCTCCACCTTAGACCTCTGATTAGGGATCCTGTTTCTCCATGGGATTTACTCTTTGTCCTGGAGCAGCTTACGCTGCCACTTTTTGAACCAGCTGCGGATTGCGAGCTACGTCTCCTTACATGGAAGACATTGTTTTTAGTTACTGTTATTTCGGCCAGAAGAATTTCGGAGCTTCATGCACTGATGTACAAAGAACCTTATTTGGTTTTCCACCAGGACAGGGTTTCCTTACAGAGCAATCCGAAGCTTTCTGCCTAAGGTGGTCTCGGCTCTCACTCTTAATCAGGATATCGATCTACCAGTGTACTTCCTTAAATATTCGAATCGAGGAGAGGCCTTGTTGCACACTTTAGATGTGCATAGGTGTCTTCGATACTACCTGAACTGGACCAAACACCACCGAAAATCTGATCAGCTTTTTGTCTCCTTCGCCCACAGGATGCTGGGAACTCCGGTTTCCAAACAGTCGCTGTCCAGGTGGCTTATACATTGTATCACGTTCTGTTATGGGAAGCGCAACAAACCCTTACCGGGCACGGTTAAGGCTCATTCCACAAGGGGGGTGGCTACCTCCTTTGCGGCATTAAAGAACGTGTCCACCTCAGCGACTTGGAGCACTGTGCACACCTTTATCAGGCATTATAGCCTGGATGTTGCATCGAGGCGAAAAGCAGGTTTTGGTCTAGCAGTCCTTCAAGGACTTCTGTCCTAGGCTTAGGGTTTCTAAAGGATTTCACTCTTCCTCTCTCTCGCGATGGTGTGATTTCCACTGTTGCTTGGGATCGGTCCTAATGGTGTAACCTGCTGCAAGAGCCGTTTCTTGAAGTAAGATAGCACAGTTATGTAAGAACTTACCGTAACAATAGATCTTCGAGAACAGCTCTTGCAGCAGGTACTTTCCCTCCCACCATCCCGCTGGAGGTAGATTTTTGGTTTCAATATCCTTCTCCTAGATCAGGTGTTTTCAGGTCTAACCTGATTGCCATTTGATGGCGGATCCTCAGTCTCCTCTTCTGATGTCATCCAGTGGCTGGGGAGTCTCCGGTGGGAGAACTGGGGATTCTGGGGGACCGCCTCCTTATATACTATGCCTGACGTCGGGGGCGGGACCGATGTTGGAGGTGTCCCCGCTGAATACTGCTAGCTAAAAAATTTCTGTGGGGTCCTGGTGCCTGCCGGCTTCAGTCCTAATGGTGTAACCTGCTGCAAGAGCTGTTCTTGAAGATCTACCGTTACGGTAAGTTCTTACGTAACTGTGCTTTCCAAGAAAATCTGTTTCTATGCCAGAGGCTAGAGTCGGTGAAGAATCTGTCCCGGGCTTGCAGCCTCTGCATCCTGGGCCTTCTAGAAGGATTGTGGGGTAACTCTAAAAGTTTTCTTGAGTCCTGGCTGGCCCCTGCTTTGGGGATTGATCACACTGTACACACACTCCGCTAGGAAAAATCTTGTCTGGTCACTCAGATGGGCAGTGGCACGTACTAATGGCCCATGGATTTTGTTGGCAGTTTGTGCTGGAGTGCGTAAGAAAAAACGTACTGAAGGCTGCCAGGCAGCAGCACAGTGTTGAATTTGCAAACAATGTGATTTCACTGTACCCAGACTTCTCATATAGTACTCGCCAGCACAGGAAACAGTTTGACTCAGTACAGAGAGATCTTCGAGATCGCAAACTTCACTGTCAGTTGCTACTACCGGCTAAGTTATTAATTTTTGGATGGGGACCACACTTCTGTCTTTTCGGATCCCAAGGAGGCAGCGAAGTTTATTGCCAGAAAGATGGCGGAGAAAAGCACAGAGCGAGGATTTAGTGGAAGAGGACTGATTATGTGGTTTGATTTTAACTTTTTCTTTCCCGGTATTTAGTGCAGAGGCCTTTAAAGGCTGGGAGAGTCATTTATGGGGATTGGGGGTGCTGTTGCGCCTGATTCCATTTTTTCGGCATTGCTGGGAGCTTACTTTGATGTAGCGTGCTTTCATGGACACTTCCTGTTTTCGGCCTCCGCTCCCCTGGCATATGAACTTAAAGTGCTCTCCTTGCATGTGACTATTTGGCTACCGCTTGTTTTCATTTCGAGAGGGACCTTTACTGATCTACAGCAGGGATGCCTTATTACCATTGTTATGGGGTTTCTAATGTTCTGCTGTTTAAGGGTTATGCTATGTTCTTTTGCAGCAGTTTGGTGGTCTTTCTCAGGGTTTTCTACCTTTTTTGAATTCACATGTCTTCTTTACTATATTGGTGCCTATTTTTGACTAAATGGTCTACATAACTAGGCACCTGCAGTTCCTTGGCTAATATTAGTGTCTGTGTAATATTTTACAGTTAACTGATCAGTTTACTTCCGCACATGATGTAATGATTTTGAAGTGACACTTCATATACTAATTGTGTGACTGCTTATATTGCATTGTTGTAGCTCTCATGAATATTAAGTTGTATGGATTCATGTAAAATCAATGAAGAAAGTTAAAAAAAAAAAAAAAAAAGCCATTGTAAGGGCTAGAAAACTATTTGAAAGCCCTTTTCAGAGCAGACAATCGGGACAGAAAGAGGGGGAGACTTAGTATTTAGAGATCAGGAGAATAATGTAAAGGTCTGCGGCTGCCACTTAAAACTCCTGTTAGTGCAGGAAGTGCTCCAGGGATAGGAGATAAAGAGGCTGGGCTATATACAGGAGCAGAATAACTGTTGAATGACTTCTCAGGGCAGAGCAGAAGGGAGTTAATTCACGGCAACTACCAAGCAGGAGGGGGAAGTACATTTTTAAAACCCCTTATCAGGGCAGTGAGCTGGGGGCACACTTCTTTTCAGGGCACTGTACCAGCCAGGGGGCACACTAGTTATTAGCTTGTATTCTGAAACCTAAAGGTAACATTTGTAAACAAAAATCAATAGGTTAGGTACAAATTCTGTGGGACAGCAGGGGTCGAAATTGGCACTGGCCCACTAGCCAAATGCTGGTAGATGTTGTATGGGGCTAGTAAGATTTTCATTTAACTAGGTCTGCAGGCTTGTATTGGAGAAGGCAGCACTTCAGTATGTACGTCAGCTGGGCCAGTGGAAATGTCTGTGGAGCCAGTGGGTTTTCCCAGTCACTAGCCCTGCTGGCTAGTGGCTGCAAAACTTAACTTTATACCCCTGGACAGTCAAAATGAATATTTTACATGTCCCTTGGACAGCCATCCATTAAAAAAAAAAAAATTTCTAGCCCTGGGTCGTCTCCTTTACAGCTCTGCATGTGTTTGGAGATTCTGGTTTTCAAGCTCTGATAACTTTGTAATTTTTCAACTTCTACAACTTCTTTTTATCAGGAGAGAATGAAAGTTTTGTGGTCTTCCATCCTGACATTCCTTGAAGCATGGTTCGGAACACTTGAAGCCTGGATTCAAGTGATGCGTGCATTTCATCCAGAAGATGTGGAGGGCGGAAGCACTGGCACTTCACACATTCTGCTACGCAGGCGACCCATGTTCAGAAATGGATAGGATTGCACAGGAGGTGGCTAGAGAGGGAAGATCAAGTGTTGCTGGACTGTTCTCCTTCCGGGGGGGGGGTTGCTGTGGCTCTCTGCCTGACTGCCACCTGGAGGTGTCGGGCACAACACAAGTAAACTATGCACAGGGGGCATCTCTGGAGCACTTACATCGCACTCAGTGTATGTCCTTTTGGGCCGCAGGGAGAAAATCAGAGTGTTAACACCTGCAGGATGATAACAGACCCTTTGCAGGCTCTGCACTGGTCGCGGGGCACCCCCATAGGCACCCCCACAATGCCATTCCAGAGGATGCTGGGGGAAGGTAAGCCCTGGAGAAGCTGTGGGATGGGTTTGGGGGGTGGTTCGAGGGGGGCAGCCTGGTACAGCATAGGAGTATACAACTTCTTTGGGTGGGTGGGGAAAGATGTGGGTTGTGGATCTGCAGGACACGTGCCTCTACAGTCTGGGAGAACACCACAGCATAAAATAGTGTATTTCTTGCCAGGTCATCTGCATCCTTCATCGAAAAGTGAATGGAAGGGGCATGCGACTTTCTCCTAGTTAGGCCTAAGGACTGCAAACAGCCCCCACTCTAGTGGCATCTGGGTTGGTGGTGCAGCTTGCATCCTTAGAGGAGGCAGTGGCACTGGAAGGCTCCTTGTTGCTCATGGCAGTGGTCTCGGCTGGGTCTGCCGTCAAGGGGCCTTTCCTTCACTTCACGGAGTTTTGCTAGTTGTACTTGGCCCTCCAGAGCATACTAGGATATATAGGGTGCAACAGGCCCGTAGCATTGAAGAGGAGCCTCCCTATGAGAAAAGCACAAAAAGTGCTGTGGAATGTTGGATCAGGAATGCTCACGCGCTTTCTACTTGGTTTCCTCTGACCAGTTGACCTTGGTTGAACTTTCACCGGTCGAAGGGCAGGTGGAAGATTCCACATTGGCCCGGTTGGAGCTTATAACCTCGACCTCAGTTGAGATTTTTCTTGAACCAGTCAGCCAGCTGTCCAAAGAGGAAGTCAGTGAGGCTTCATTGATCTCTAAGACGCCAGTGCTCTCGGTTTTCTTCTAAGAGGAGCTGGCTCTGCCAGTACCCCCAGTCAAGCCAGCTCAGGTCCTGCCTTTTCTGGTTGTCACCCCATTGTTGTTTTGCTGCCACAGCAGGTGATCTATACAGCCTCACCAGTGGACATCTGTTGAACCCTGAGGTGGTTATTGGTCGCGGCACTGTTCTGTCCTGCTCTTACTGGACCAATCAGCATCAACCCAGACGCTGACTCATCAGTTGAAGTGTCCTCAATGGCCTTGAGTCAGACTTATCCTGTTTGCCTTGACTCCTCAGGCGGTCGATTTTCCCAGTCAAACTAGATATCTTTGGGGCTCTGTTCCTGAGCATGTCAGAGTCCTTTGATCACCCCTTGGAACCAGTTCAAAATGGAGCTAAATACCCTTTCACTGATATCTTAGATAAGGATGATTTCTAGGGGTGTCCCTTCAAATTGCGGCGGTTATCATGGGACTGACATTGGACCTATGGTAGCACACGCTGTCCATCCTGGCACCCCCCACATGTATGGCCCACAAGTATGCAGTCTGTCCTTATTGGGAGCCTCCGGCCCTGCAGAGCAGCTAGTCTGAGATTCCACCTTTCGCAAATCAAAGTGTTAAGGGGATGTGGACAAGCTGCTCAATGAGGAGTCCAAGAAGCTGGACTATGTGGCCAAGAAGGTCTTCATGGCTACTACACTGGGCCCCCAGCAGGCCAGCTAATCTATGATGATGGCCCACCATGGCCACACCTTGTCTGGTTTCACTGGGGACTTCCTCCCGGCCTGTCGGCTGTCTGGCAGGTGGAGGCTTGGATCATTCAGGGTCAGGGCCTGCATGCTTGCCAAGCATCTGCTCCAGGTGGCTTTGGACTTGGGCAGCTCCTGTGTGTGTGCAGTGGCTGAGGCGGTGTCCATGCCCTGTAGAACTTGGCTTAGGTTGTCCACCTTTACAGTGGACACCCAGTACAAGCTTGCTAATGTGCCCTTCTTGGGCACAGACTGTTTGGCTGAGGGAGTGGATGGATATCGCACCTGCATCGAGAGATCCAGTGCTATGTTGGATTCTCAGTCTGAGAAGGACTGTAAGCCAGTCAAGGCTAAGAAGAAGCCTGTTCATGTCTAAAGGTTCCGGCCACAGCAGACTTGGCACCAGCCCCAGCATGGGCAGTTTCAGCACTGGCACCCAGAACAGAAGTGTTATCAGTGCCCTATTCTGGAGTTGCACAGTCTGAACAAATTTGCATGAAAAAATGTTTGTATAGTCCCTCTGAACCAGATAATACCATCTCTGCAACTAGGGGCTTGGCTATGCTCCCTGGACCTCCAGGACACGCTCTTCCACATTCAAGTCTGTCTGCCCCACTGCTGATGCTGGATGGTTATAGTTCAGGGGGGTAGGGATTCTGTACCAGTTCAAGGTCATGCCTTTTGCCATGTTGGCACCCAGGGTTTGATAAAGTGTCTCTTTGTGGTGGTAGCCTACATTGGCGCTGGGGCACCTGGGTATATCCATATCTGGATAACTGGCACATATTGGGCATCTCCAGGGAGGCTGCGGAGAGATCCAGGGATCTGGCCCTAACATTCAAGAGTTGGACTTTCCGATCAACCAGAATAAGTCACAGCTAGCTCCCATGCAGGTGATCAAATTCATCGGGGCAGAATTAGATTTTCTCTGGGTTACGGCTCGGTTGCCTGTGGACAGGGCATCAGATTTTCCCTCCTTTATCCAGTAATTTTAGGGAAAGACGGGATAGACAACACTGCTTGCTTATTTATTTATTGATTGATTGAAATGTTTCATCAGGAAGGCACACTTAAGCAACAAGTCGCTCATATCCCAGTGTGACCTGAGGGGAAGGGGTACAGCTGGAATGGGACATTGTACATTCAAGTTACAGGATCAACATTAACATACAGTTGTAAGGCAGGTGTTTAGAAACAGTGTTACAACAGTGTTGCACATAACGTGGTGAAAGAGGGGACCATAATAAGTGCTGGTTAATAAGTAAACAAGTGCGTACATGAAAGAAAAGAGGGAAAGGAGAGGAAGGGGTGAGATGGGGAAGGGGGAAGAGTCATGCCCCTGGAGACCCCTTCAGGATGCGAGGAACCCTGCAAGGGGACTGAGGGAACCAGAGAGAAGGGGGGGAGGGAAAGTGACCAAGAGAGACCCCTTTAAGATGGTGGGGGAAAAAAATTAGATGATACAAGCCCCTTGGAGCAGGAGAGGGACCCATGGAGAGCATTCGGGGTCCTTTACATTCTGTGAGAGATCAAGGGAGGCCAGTAAGGGGGGAGCAGTTAGAGGGAAGGGGAGAAGGGGTGGGTGTGCACAGGGTAAAAAGAAGGCGACTGTAGGGGGTTAGGGTTTGTCTAGAGCTTAGAGGACGGAACATGGCAGGAGCAGCTAAGTGCAAGGTAATTCTTGAGGGCAGAGTTGATGGAGTAGACAAAGGATGAATGCCGGATTGGGGGGGTCCACATTTTTGGGAGGTGGTGAGAGTAACTGGATTGATAGATTTGGATGGATCTGTAGAGGACAACCAAGAGTATGGGAGTCGGTTGATCTAAGGGAATGGGAGGGTGGAGGGGGAGAGGTAGGAAGGGAGCTCACCCAACCAGTGCTTGGAGGTGAAATTTAGCACAGTGGGAGAGTCACCTATTTGTAAGAGAGGGGAAGGATAGGGCACTATAAAGATCGCAGTGATGGGTGCAAGGGGGGTCATCCAGGGCAAAGCGGCAGAAGGAATTGAAGAGGATGTCCACTCTGGCCAGGGAGAACTTAGTGGCAGCACCATAGACCACGTCACAGTAGTCGAAAGTGGGCAGTATTATCTTCTGAACAGGTTCACGCCCAGCCGTAGGAGGGATGCAACTACAGATCTTACTTCGAGATACAGCTCTTGCAGCAGGTTACACCATAAGGACTGCAGGCAGCAGGACCCCACAGAAAACTTCTAACTAACTACACCCAACGGGGGACTGCCCCCCGATGTGAGATGCATCATAAAAGGGGCGGTCCTCCAGCGTACCCCAGTTATTTTCCCGCCATCGACTCACAAGCATTGGTTCCACGGATGCCTTCAGCCTACGAATGACACCACTACTTTGTCTTTTCAAGAAATTTTCTAAATATCCTCGCATGTCTTCATCCCCGACCCCTTCAACTGAAGGATACACCTCAAAGCGCACTTGCGGCAAGAAGATCCTCTTTAAAGACAGGCATTCGGCCTGCGTGAAGTGCTTAGACCCAGACCATGACACCAAGGCCTACACCATCTGCCAACAGTTTAATAGTTGCACGAGGATCTGCCGCCAGAAGGTCCTCCAGTGTTTCCTTCTTGAGGAAAGACATAAACAAATGGAGAGTGATCCATCCTCCCGAGGGGAATTGTCCCATAGGTCAGGGAAACATAAAGAGAAGGGACAGGGATAGGGAGAGATCACCCAACTGCACTCCGGACTCCCGGGCTAGCTCTGGATCCAACTACTCGGACAGGTCTCCCTCATGGGCCAAGTCCCAGCCTCCACTGGTCAAGTTTGGACCTCGGGTGGGTCAAGTACCTCTGTCTCCTTACAATCCTTGAAAATTAGACCCAAGGACAGCCAACCATCTGGTTCGGCCACCCAGTCTGAGGCTTCGGACCTGCACATACAGCCATCCAAGTTGGACGCCAAGGTAGGCCCAGATTCGGGACGTTGACCATAGATCAGTCTCGCAACCTCAGAGGGGCTTCGAAGTTCCTCCCAGACATACCACAGAGCTGACGTCCCTGAAACGGCCGTCAGACCATACGACCACCAAAGGACCGAAAGATCCGATGCCACCCCCACCCTCCACACCAGACACTGGACATGTCTGAGGAAGAGGTACCAGATGTCTGAGCACAACCGGCTACTGATGACCAGACTTTGGGTGAAACGGAGGACCTTGGGTTACCCCAAGACCCGGCGACAGGTCAGACCCCCTCCTCCCAAGGCACCGGTGCCCAATCCCAAGGGTGGGAAGACACCGATGCTGGGGCAGTCGTCTGGTTTGAACATCGAAGAGGTGAACGAGCTTTTCACTTTCTGTTGGGACACCATCAGGAAAGATGTTATCCCTCCCACAGGAGGTTCCCCCTCCTAGGGTGCTATCTCCAGAGCCCCCCCAAGGAGGCTACACCACCACCCAGGGGGTAGGTCTCGTGACAGGAAGAAAGGAGACCAGAAGTGGCAGCATTCCAGGACCCCTTCACGGTCCCCTAGTGTACAGGGGCGCAAGAGACCTAGAATAAAATCCCACTCTTCTGGTGAGGACTTCCACCCAGATACTTCGGACACGTCCAGGTCCCCCTCTCCATTCAGTATCACATCGCCCGACCCCAGTGACCTGCCTAGGTCACCGCCAGACGACCCCTCATTCATGGACATAATGAGGCACATTCAGGACAACATGGGGTGGGATACTGAGGAGCTGGACCCTGAAAGGCAACACCTGGCTCTGTACCTCCAGCAGAAGGACCCGAGCCTGTGGTGGTTCCACCATTGGTGGACACCTTCCAAGACACCACTAAGTCATACTGGAAGTGGCCTTATTCTACACCTGCGGTTCCCAAAAAGGCAGAGTGCCTCTACAGGGCCCCGTCGGAAGACCCATACTTGGGCCAGCAACCAGTGACAGACTCCCACGTTATAACTGCCACCCACGATAGATCCTAACACCCTCAGCATCTGAGCGCCTAGCCACCAGACCAGGGATCTAAACAATTAGACTCCATAGGAAGGCGCACGTATGCGGCTGCTGCATGCTCCATAAGGTCTCTAAATTACCTTACCCATATGGTGCAATTTCAAAATGCATTGTGGGACCAAGGCCAGGACCTCCTCAAGGATTTCCCAGACGGGGACAAGAAGGAATTGTTGAACCTCCTTAAAACTGGCTCAGACGTTTGGATGCATGTCCTCAGGGCAGCCTATGACTCTCTGTACTCTGCAGCTCAAGGTACCCTAACAGGTGTTTGCCTCTGGTGGCACTCTTGGTTGAGGGTTTAGTGGCTCTGTTCTCTTCAGAGAAGAGTCTGAGAAGGTAATTGCTAGACTACAAGAGGCTGGGAAGGCCATCAGGATGGTATGGGCTATGTACAAGCCAAAGCCCAGCCGTTTTTGGAAGGGCCAAAATCATTTCCGTGGCCGATAGGTTAGACAGCAGCCCCAATCAGGCCGGCAACCCAGGGGCAATTTTAAAATCAGCAGAGATCTTCCGGAGGCTAAGATCAGCGTAATCAAAAAGCCAGCCAGCCTTCCGGACAAAACACCACCACAGCATGACTCCTTTCAGACTTCTGCTCCACCTCTGGATCAAAGGGAAGAAAGGGTTGGGGGTCGCTTTGCTTACCATCTCCCAGGGTAGCAGAGGATAACCTCCGACCGGTGGGTCCTGCAGCTCATCAGTCAAGGACACACTATAGAGATCCTCATCCGTCCGCCCACCCACAAGGCCTCCTTTGCATTGCCGCTATTTGGGACAATATGCCTTGCTCATCCAGCAGGCGATCTCTGCCCTTCTGGAACAGGATGCCATAGAGATCGTCCCATGGAACCAGGGAGAGAAAGGGGATATTACTCCCACTTCCTGGTTCTGAAGAAAAGGGGGCTCTACACCCAGTCCTGGCTCTCAGCAATCTCAACACCTCAGTGGTGTACAAACGCTTCTGTATGGTCACCCTTCCGGGCCTCATCCCCATGCTCAGGCAAGGTGCATGGCTAGCATCCCTGGATATGCAAGATGAATATCTCCATCTTCCCATCGCTCGACCGCACCAGAAGTTCCTGTGGTTCGAGTTTCGAGCGCTACCATTCGGCCTGTCCTCGGTGCCACATGTTTTTGCCAAATACCTGGCAATCGTGGCAGCGGTCCTCAGAAATTGGGGCCACTGTGTGTTCCCGTATCTGGACGACTGGCTTCTCATGGCCCCATCTCAAGAGGCACTGATAAGGGCAATCCAGGATACTCGTTCCCTGTTCCAAGTCACTGGGTATCACCATCAATCAGGAGAAGTTTTCTCTAGTTACCACTCAAAGACTGCAATTCATTGGCGTGGCCCTGGACACCCGCCAAGGAAGAGCCTTCCTACCAGAGGACAGAGCGGAACACATTTGAGGTCTGATACGTGCCATCACTTCGAAGAAGCAGGTTCCCGCGCAAACCATGCTCTGCCTACTAGGTAACACGGCAGCAGCCATCACCTTAGTCCCCCCTGGCCCCCCTCCACATGAGGGTTACTCATTGGACACTGAGAGCTCAAAGGGACCAACGACAGGATCATCTCGGCCAGGTAGTCAGTCTCAAATCCAGTCGTTCAAGACTTGCAATGGTGGCTCGTCCTGAAGCATTTCACCCGGCGAGTCTCCTTCTTGGCGTCCACTCCATCTCTGACGCTCACCACGGATGCTTCCGGGTCCAGATGGGGATCTCACTTGAACGGAAACGGGACTCAAAGAACCTGGGCCTCCCTGGAGTCATACCTCCACATCATCATCCTGGAGATGAGTGATCCTGTATGCTCTACAGGCCCTGCAGTCGGAAATCCCACCAGCACACTTGTTAGTCCAGATGGACAACATCTCAGTGGTGTACTACATCAACAAGCAGGGAGGCACTCGCTCCTACCAACTTTGCAGAAAGGCAAAGAGAGTGTGGGATTGGGTACTGCAGCACAGTGCCACGATCGCAGCAGTACATGTTCCTGGTGTCTACATCACGGTTACAGACCTCTTGAGCCGATCGCGAGCCAGAGCTCATGAATGGAAACTGCTGCGAACGGTTGCAGAGGCTGTGTTCCTCAAATGGGGGATGCCTGACGTAGACCTGTTTGCATCCCCATACGGTGCAAAACTCCCCAATTTCTGCTTGCTAGATCCAGGGCCTGGTGTTTTCTGGCGAGACGCATTGTCCCTCTCCTGGACGGGCAGGTTATTCTACGCCTTCCTGCCCTTCCCTTTGATCCAGAGGGTTCTACTTAAATTGCAAACAGAAGGAGCAGCAATGATTTTGGTAGTGCCCTACTGGCCCAGACAAACGTGGCTTCCGCTGCTCATCCAGTTGGCTCAGGAGCCTCTATTTCCTTTGCCGGTCGGCTCTCAATTGCTATCCCAGGAGGCCGGGTCTCTGGTTCACCTGAACCTCAAATCCCTGAACCTGCATGCCTGGCTCCTAAGGACATAGCCATTTTTAGGCATGGAGTATTCCAGGACGTCGCAGACATTCTGATAGCAGCTAGGAAACCCTCCACTCATGCTACCTACGCCATGAAATGGTGCAGGTTTTGTCTTTGGGCCACCGCTCAGAATCTTGATCCATACCTGTCCTGAGAAGTCAGTTTTGGACTATCTCCTTTCCTTATTTCACACAGGATTAGCATACTTGGCGTCCTCCTTGAAGGTGCACCTCTGTGCCATCTCTGCCTGCCGGTCGGCCAGCGAGTTCTAGCTCAACTAGACGCGTCACTTGCCTTTCTGCGTGGTATCGTGCATCTGAGAGCCCTCGTCAGGGACCCGATTCCCCCTTGGGACCTTCTTTTTTTGACCTAGAACAGCTTACGCTGCCACCGTTTGAACCAGCCACAGATTGTGAGCTATGCCTTCTCTCTTGGAAAGCGTTCTTTTTAGCTGCAGTTACCTCTGCAAGAAGAATATCTGAGCTTCAGGCTCTAATGTGTAAGGAACCTTCCTTGATTTTTTCATAAGGACAGGGTGTCCTTAAGAACTAATCCTAAGTTTCTTCCCAGGGTGGTCTCAGAATTAACACTGAACCGGGATATTGACCTTCCGGTGTACTATCCTAAGTATGCCAATAAAGGGGAAGCTTTACTGCACACATTAGATGTGCACAGGATTCTCAGGTTTTACCTGACCAGGACCAGACCGGCAATCTGATCAGCTGTTTTTGTCTTTTGCCCACAGGATGTTAGGGGCACCTGTGTCAAAATGGACACTTTCTAAGTGGTTGGTGAACTGCATAGCATTCTGTTACCGGGAGCGCAACAAACCCTTAGCGGGATTGGTAAAGGGCCAGTCTACGAGAGGGGTGGCTACCTCCTTTGCTGCACTTAAAAACATGTCCGCACTGACCATTTGTGCAGCTGCTACTTGGAGTACAGTGCGCACCTTCATCAGACATTACAGTCTGGACATTGCCTCCAGATGCAGAGCGGGCTTTGGCCTGACAGTCCTCTAAGGACTTTTGTCCTAAGCAGTTTTACTTCCTGGATTTCTCCTATCCTCCTCCTCCCAAAGGGTTAGATACCATCCTTTACTGCTTGGGAATCTGTCCTTATGGTGTAACCTGCTGCAAGAGCTGTATCTCGAAGTAAGATAGTACAGTTACACAAGAACTTACCGTAACAGTAGATCTTCGAGAACAGCTCTTGCAGCAGGTAGTTTCCCTCCCACCTCCCCTCAGGAGGTCAACCTTTTTCCATACCGTCTTCAGACAAACAAATATTATTTAGTCTTCCTCTGTCTCCTCTTCACAATCACATCGCTATGCTGGGAGTTTCCGGCGGGAGAAATGAGGTATGCTGGGGAACCGCCCCTTTTATGATGCATCTGACATCGTGGGCAGTCCCCTGCTGGGTATAGCTAGCTAGAAGATTTCTGTGGGGTCCTGCTGCCTGCCGGCTTCAGTCCTTATGGTGTGACCTGCTGCAAGAGCTGTTCCTTAATATCTACTGTTACGGTAAGTCCTTACATAACTGTACTTTCCTGAACAGGGCACCAAGCTTGTGGCACAGTTTTTTTTTTTCTGGATGGCGTCAATATGTCCAGAGAAGTTTAGGTGTTGGTCCAATACCTAAATGCCTGAATGAGAATGTGTCCTCAAGTAAAGTCCCCTCCAAGGGTGTGAAAAGTGGGTAGGGAGGGAAGCCTAGAGAGTCTCTGCCTTGTGCCAGAGATCGTGGATACTGTCTTTTTGGAGTTGAGGAAAAGCTTATACACACAGATACACACAGAAATGTGATGGCAGAGAAAGGCACCACGGCCCATCTAGTCTGCCCAACACCTTCTGTTATGCTTACACCCTCTTTTCCCAACCCCTTAAATCTATCCCAAGCCCTCTTGAACCCCTCTACCCTTTCAGCTGCCACTACCTCCACCGGCAGCTTGTTCCAGGCCTCCACCACCCTCTCTGTGAAAAACTGCCCTCTGACATTACCTCTGTATTGCCCACCTTCCAGTTTGAGGCTATGTCCCCTCGTGTTCACTCCCTTCTTCATTTTGAACAAGCTGTTACCCTCTACTTTATTTATTCCTTCAGATACTTAAAGGTCTCAATCATGTTCCCCCCTCTCCCTCCTAGTCTCCAGAGGGTACAGATTCAGCCCTCTCAATCTTCTCTCATAGGGTACATCTTGCATCCCTTGTACCATTTTGGTTGCCCTTCTCTGCACCCTCTCCATCAGCTCAACATCTCTTTGTAGGTGTGGCCTCCAGAATTGCACCCCATACTCCAGATGTGGCCTAACCATGGTTCTGTATAATGACATTAACACCTCCCTCTTCCTGCTATTAAAACCCCTCACCATGCAGGCCAACATTCCATTTGCCTTTCCCACCACCCTGCTACACTGGCTGCCCACTTTGAGGTCATGCGATACCATAATCCCCAGGTCCCTTTCTGTTTCCTTCTCCTTAATCACCAACCCCCTAAGGGAGTAAGTTTCCCTTCTATTCTTCCTCCCCAGGTGCATCAGCGAGCACTTTTGTGTATTAAGCTTCAATTTCCAGGTGTCAGACCACCTCTCCAGGTCCCGCCTCATGACTTGCACACCATTAGGTGAATCCACCCTATTGCAGACCTTTGTATTGTCTGCGAACAGGCACACCCATCCCTCCAGACCCTCTGCTAGGTCACTAACATAGATGTTAAAGAGTATTGGTCCTCGCACTGACCCCTGTGGCACCCCACTGGTCACCACCCGTTCCCTGGAATGTGTCCCATTTACCACCACCATCTTGACTCCTTCCCTTTAACCAGTTTTCCACCCACCTGATGATCTTGTTGTCTACCCCTAGTCTGTCCAGCTTATGTACCATTCCACCATGTGGAACAGTGTTCAAGGCCTTATTGAAATCCAGATAGACCACGTCCACTGCTCTTCCCTGGTCCACTATCTGTGTCACCCCATCGAAAAATTCTTATCAGGTTAGTCTGACAGGACCTTCCCTTGGTGAAGCCATGCTGCCTGTCATTCTGCACACCATTCATCTCCAAGTATTTTATCAGCCTGATCTGAAGTAGTGTTTCCATTACCCCCCACCCCCACCGAAGTAAGACTAATAGGACGGTAGGTATGGTTAGCAAACCAGAGCTGAACCTTGTTGAAGTCTTGCTGTAAGCCTCGTCTCTGGGATACAAATGCAAAAAACTGAAATTGAACCAGATTAAGCTGTTGGAATTTTAGTGAAAGAGGGAAATTTGGCCAGGAAACCTAATGGGGAAGATTCCCCATTCCTTTTCAAGAAGTGCCATAGGATCTTTAATGTCCACTTGAACAACCTCCAGAAAAGGCAAAGAGGACCTTGGTTTTATGTCCCATCTGAAGATGGCACACCCAGACAGTGCAGCATTTTCTTAGTGCTACACTCTGTTGCCAGCATTTCTGTGGTAAGAAACTAATCCTGGTGTGGAACTGGAACCACGACCTTCTGGACCAGAGGCAGATGTGCTGCCAACTGAGCCATGCAGACACCGACCTTGTTAGAATAACGAAACAAATGGCAGGAGAGGTGTGATATCCCCCATTCACCTTCTTTTAGTTTAAAAAATGTCATAGGAGTGGTAGAGCAGGATTTATTTTTCTAGATCACTTTCACTTTATGTATTTCTTGAGTTTGTAAGGTTATTTATACTTGCGCCATAGAGGTGCATAGTGTAAATGGGCTTTGTGACATCATTTTCTCACTATTAATGCAGCTTTTGGAAGCAAACTGAGATGTCAAACATCAGAAAATGGAGACACCCAGGATAGTTACAGAGGACTACCACAAACGGAACAAGTACACTAAATCCCTGTTTACACCTCCACTATGCTCTGCTGCTTGGAGCATGCCACTCCTGCTGTGATGGGCGCAGTGGCACAATATTCTGTCCACACAGCCGGTAGCTCCAGTGGTTGTTTCCTCCTCTCGACTTTTGGATGACGAGCTGGTGACGTACTTGTGCTGCGGAAGAGCCAGAAGGCTTGTTTCTTTCTTTGCAGGGATATGCATATGTATTCGCGTATGCCCAGCTTCATGGTCTCAGTTTGCGGCCCTAATTCAGAATACTTGTAGCCCTCGGTTTTCATTTTTATGCACTCTCCCAGAGTTCAGCTTTGTATCTGCTGTTGAAAAAGTACTTTTGCTGAACTCTGGTGTACTACGGCTCTTACTAAATGGGAAGTGCTGGCAGGGAGCCACTGGATGTTGCCGGCAGGGGAGACTTTCAATCGGAGCGAGTGCTGAGGACGGTCTACATGACAGGTAAATTCGCTGTCAAGTAGCTTGCTATGATACATGTCCCCTCTTCCGAGTCACTTCAGAAACTGGAAAGCCAAGTGCTCAGACACGCTTCCTCAAAGCGTTCACACTGCCGATTTTGAAGTGCATCAACCCAGCGCAATAGTTGATGCACTTTAAAAGTGGGCAGTGTATCGCTGAGGGTCGGCTGGGGAGAAGGATTGAGCATCCTACAGACAGCCTCCTTCTCCGGGGAGGATGGGAAGTGTCCGACGTGACAGACCCTAACGGAGGCTAGGGGTCCCACAACACCGCGCCAGATTTCAGTGGAGGCAGGGCGGACGCTGGAACGCCGCACGCCCCTGCCTCGGAGGAAAACTAAAGAAATGGAGGGGAGAGCCTCTGTTCACATGAAGCTCTCCGCGGGCTTCAGTTAGCCACCGACCCCAACCAGATACCAGTTTCACGGCGCCGAATTAGGGAACTGCAGTGGGCCCCTGCTCTCCGGGGGGCAAGCTGGGGGTAACCGGGAGTTGCTGCACTTGGTGGTTGGTGGAAGTCTTGGGGGCTGTGACCAGGTCAGAGACAGGACAGAGGCCTCCCGGGAAAAATGATTAATAAAAAAAAAAAAAAAAAAGTTGGCAGTGTAAACAGGGCTTAAAACAAAAGTTTCTGTCCCAACTGCTACAGAAATAAAAAGTAACTGGTAACAAGTAAACTGATAAAATTTGTAATATGGGAGGGTATAGTGTTCCTTTAAGTGACTGCTCAAGGTCATGCAATAAACAGCCTGTTGCTCTTTTGGAATTAGAACCTGGACCTAAAACAAACCATCGCTATAGGACTGGTCTGACTTGGTAAACCAGTTGCATCACATAGAGAAGGTCATTGAGTCTTAGCCCTCCCCCCAGGTCTTTGTTACACATCTTTGCCTCTGGCTACAGCCATACATAGAAGGAATCTTACAAGCTGGTTTAGCTAGTCCCCCCCCTTTCCTGTTTCTTTCAACACTTAGGTTGCTGTCTGTTTTTCTTACACATATGAAAGGAATGTAAAAATTATGTGCACTCAATAAAATGATTAAAAAAAATACCTGGATCTCCTGCTACACTGGTCTGTGCGAACAAAAAAACAAGATGTCATATCTCTGCTGGACTATCCAGCTCCCTTTTCTTGGTTTGTTTTGTGTGTATTCAGTAGCAGGGAGTGTGGGCCTAGGAGATGCCAGTGTAACTGGCATGTAGAGGTTGTGCAATAACCTCAAAGCATTTGTATGTAGTGTTTCTATCTGTATGAAATACAACCACTAAACAATTTCACTTCCATTACTCCAGTATCTGCTTATTTGTATCTAGCTTCCACTCTTTCAGATAAATCCATTCTTTCAATTTCTTGTATCCGTTTTTAACAGCTCGTAGACCCTTTTGTGGTAAAAGTTCATTTTTGAAGCGTAGAAAAAAGCCAATGTAGCATCGCAAAATATAATGCAGTCTTGAGGCAACCACGTACTGAAATGGTTTGGATTTTACTACAGTTTCTGTTCTTGTAATTTCCAGGTGGTTAATGGTCCGCATGGAAGGGTTAGCAGGGAGCATGCAAAGCATGAAGTGAGCATTCTGTGGAGTGAGGCAGAGGATGTGTTGAGGAATGCTGTGCAGCTAGTGGTGGTGTCAAACTTGGCTCTGTGCTTCCATGTTTAATAATGCATTATGGGGACAACCTGAAATAATAATTAAAAAAAAAAAAAAATCTTAATGCAGCAAAGGTGGAAGGCATGGAGTGACGTTTAAATACTGAGCTAAGAATGTACATTGAATACTGACTCAAGGGTAGAAAGCAGAGATTGTTGCAGTTGTGGGGGGGAGCGTACGTGAACTGACGAGAACCTAAAGAAAAAATTGAGACTTCGTAACTAAGAGGTCTGCCTAAACAACCAAAAGATATTTGGAGAACAAAAGTGGGGGGAAACCAGGTACATTTTAGGAGACAAGAGGAGTTAATTCCAGAGGTGGGGTACTGGAGATGAAAAAAGAAGACCGTTATTGATGAGCAGCCAAGAACGAGACTACAGCCTTTGTGTGAAACAAATTAAGAAAACAAAGCGGAATAAAAAACCACCATGGTTCTCAAAAGAGGTGTCAGGGAAGGTTAAGGAGAAAAAGGCTGCATTCAAAAAGTATAAGGAATCACAGACTGAGCACGACAGGGAACTGTATCAAGTAAAGCAGAAAGAAGTGGGGAAGGCAGTCAGAAAAGAAAGGCCCAAACCGAGGAAAAGATAGCCAACTCAGTTAAGAAGGGGGAAAAAACCTTTTATAGGTACGTTAGGGAGTATAGAAAGGTTAAATTAGGGATATTGAAGATCAATAAAGGAGAGGGGAGGTGGGCAGAGGGAGACAGTGAAAAGGCAGAGATAATGAATACTCTGCTCAGTATTCACAAAAGAAGAAGAGGAGGAGTTACCTAAACCAAACAGTAGAAGCATTCTGGATAGTGGGGTTGACGCCAGTCCATTTACAGAAGAAAGTGTACTGAAAGAACTCCTAAAACTCAAGGTGGACAGAGCAATGGAGCCTGACGGGATTCACCCTAGAATCCTTTAAGAGCTAAGGGAGGACCTAGTGACACCACTAACCACACTTTTAACAAATCATGGGAAGATGGGGTGGTACCTGAGGACTGGAGGAGGGCAGATGTGATTCCCTTCACAAAGTGGGAGCAAGGCAGAAGCAGGAAACTACAGACCTGTTAGTTTAACCTCAGTGGTGGGGAAAATGATGGAATCACTTCTGAAAGAAAGAATTGTTGAGTACCTAGAGGTAAACGGGGCACAGGACCCAAAGCAGCATGGATTCACAGCAGGAAGGTCATGTCAGACGAATCTAATCGATTTCTTTGACTGGGTGACCAAAGTAATTGACTAGGGAGGGGCTGTGGATATGGCCTACCTAGACTTTAGCAAGGCATTTGACACAGTCCTGCACAAAAGATTAATAATCAAGTTAGCCAGCCTGGGAGTGGGTCCCAGGGTGGTAGCCTGGGTAGCAAACTGGCTGCACAACAGGACACAGAAGATAATAGTGAGTGGAACACATTCTGAAGAAAGGGGGGTTACTAGTGGAGTACCTCAGGGCTCAGTACTGGGTCCCGCCCTCTTTAACGTCTTTATAGGTGACATTGCAGAGTGTCTGGAAGGAAAGGTATGCCTCTTTGCAGATGACACAAAGATCTGTAACAGAGTGGATACACCGGGGGGGTGGGGTAGAAAGGATGAGAAGGGACTTGGCAAGGTTGGAGGAATGGTCAGACATATGGCAACTTAGATTCAATGCAAAGAAGTGCAAAGTAATGCACCTGGGAAATAAAAATCCAGGAGAAGAGTACACAATAGCAGGGGAGGTACGAACGACAACAGTAATGGAAAGGGATCTGGGAGTAGTCATATCAGATGACCTAAAGGTGGGTAAGCAATGTGAGAAGTCAGTAAGGAGAGCCAGGGGGATACTGGGATGAATAGGAGGGCATCACAAGTAGAAAAAGGGAAGTGGTTATCCCTCTGTACAGACAGTTGGTGAGACCCCATCTGGGGTACTGCATGCAGTTTTGAGACCCCATCTACGCAAGGACGAGACAGGATGGAAGCAGTCCAGAGGAGGGCAACTAAAATGGTGCAGGGTCTGCGCCAGAAACCATATGAAGAGAGACTGAGAGAGCTTAATATGTATACCCTTGATGAAAGGAGGGACAGGGGGGACATGATAGAAACTTTTAAGTACCTCAAGGGGATCAACAAAGTCCGGGAGGGTAGCATCTTTCAGAAAAAGAGATGTGTAAGAACAAGGGGGCACGGCTCAGGGGTAATGTGAGGAAATTCTTTTTCATGGAGAGAGGTGGTGGACACATGGAACCACCTTCCTGGAGAGGTTGTGGGGTCTAAAACAGTGGGGGAATTCAAACGTGCATGGACAGACATAAGGCAATTATAGTGGGGGGGTTGCAGGAAGTAGGCTGTTGGTTAACTAGAATCTGCAGCTTATCCAATAGGTAGGGAAATGGACAGACTGGGTGGGCCAAGTGGTCCTTATCTGCCGTCAAAGTCTATGTTTCTATGTTACAGTTCTAGATGTGAAACGCAAGACAGTGCTTGGCAAGTGCTGTAGCAGCAGCAGGGCTCCAGATAAGATTTTTTGGGATGAGTACTGTACACCTCATTTTGAAAGTGAGGTGAGTAAAGCCAAATTCAGATGAGTATAAATGTCTGGATGGAGGTAGTTTTTTTTGTTTTTTTTTTTTTTTATCCTAGATAAGAATTGATTATTTGCCAGCGGTGCTCCAGCTACACACCAGTTTTAAAATGTGAGGAAAACAAAATTGGGATGTGTACGAGTGCTGTAAATCTGGGAAAAAACCTGCTCCTTTTGAATAACCAGTTATGTTATGAAGCACTGTTCTATGGAGAGTGGTGCATTTACAAATGTTGGGTGAGTATTGGTACTCATTAAAAAAAATTTCTGAAGCGTATTTCCTAAAATAAGGTGAGTAAAACAGGTTGGTATTCACCTTATCTGGAGCCTTGGGCAGCAGTGCTCTGTACAATGACCTGGAAGACCTTGGTTCACATGAGAACTTGGGTACTGGGGGCCAGGTATCTCACAGAAGTTAAGGGGCTTTGGTCCGGAACATGGATGGTGTCGGCTGTGAAGAGGCGATGGAGGACTGCAGATCAGCATTGGGCTTTATTTATTTATAACTTTGGTGGCTGGATAAAGTGCTCTGATCCAGAAGACCATTTACAGGCACGCACAAATAAAAAATACAGATAACCAAAGTATAAAGAGCAGTTGGCAACAACACAATATACAGTGTAGAGGCATAGACAAGCAGGCAGTGATAAATGTACAAATCAGCGTACAGATACAATGCACGTTATTAGACAAGCAGATAGTAGTAACAATATTAGTGGTAAAATTTTACAAATACAGGCAACTTTTGGTACACAAGGATGTTAACCACTCCCCTCTGAAATATATCCATATCCAGACTGACTAATATTCTAGCAGGATAGGAAGGAGTTTAGGCATCCTGCCTAAGGAGAGCTGAGGGGTGGGTGTTACCTGGGCAGACAGGTGCAGCTGTCCCTAGAGAGGAGCCAGAATTTAAAGTTTGAAGGTGTGAGATTTGTAGGATGACCTGAGGGGGGCAGGCAACCCATTCCATAGTAGGGGGCCCGCAACCGATCGTGCTTTTCCACCCATGTTCGTGGCGGTTCGTGGTGTCTCCAGGGGAGGACAAGGGAGGATCGGAGACTTCTTGGCAAGGTGCGGGGCTTGAAGGTGGATAAGGGGGAGGCAGGACTGCTTCTGATGCAAGTATCTGTGACGCAGCTTAGGGCAAAGTCAAAGCAACCTTGCAGTGAGAGCCAGTTTAGGGAGTGGTAAAGGTCACAGCGATGGGTGGAGTAAGGGTCGGACAGGGCAAAGTGACCGATGCTGTTATATACAGTCATGAGTCGTGTCCGGAAGGCGGAGGAGACATGAGTGTAGATTGGGCTACTTGCTTTATTAGTGTTAGCTAGTAGGGCAGCAGTGTTTGTTTTACTAATTTGTTTAAGCTTGAAGGGGGGCATTGGTTTAAAAAAAAAAAAAAACACCAAGGGTGTGTTAAGCCTCCTAAGCCAAACTAATAAAAGAAACATTGCAACCATATCCTAACTCTTAAGTAGTGCAAACAGCATGTCATGATGTGCTGTGCTACTTATGCTGGTTCATAGTCCTCCTCTAATGCCTGTGAAGGTAGCTGTCTGCCCACCTTCCCAGCTGGAGGTCAGGGTGCGTATTTGGTGTCACTAATGTTGGAGTGGGGCATAAGTGTCAAACACATGGTGTGAGAAAAGGCATATAAAGCATGATGGCATTGTAGTCTTGGGGAACCAGTAGATGAATATAAGACAGGGGTGCTGGATGAGTTGAAGGAAAAACTGCAAAAATAAAAAGTTGAGCGAGGAAAAAAGTGTGTGTATGTATATTTTTTTCTGTTTGCAAGGTTAATTTTAGAACATTCTTATTTTAGATCAATAACATAATATTTCATGACGACAGGGATCAGTGATGAGAGCAGCACTTTACATTATTTGGTATATAATGGACCCAAGGTGTGGACCTTTGTTTTATGAGAGACCAAATGCAAAGTGGCCCCTAAGCAGTATCTGTGGTTCATGCTGTGTGTGTCATGTTGATGTATATAATTTGAGGATGTTTTACTTTTTTAGTACTCCTGAATCTTACTTGAGAACCTCCTTCCATCCTCCTCAGTGTCCTTTTCCTGTCCTTGGGACTACTGGTGGCCAGTACTCCTTCCTTCACTCCTAGGGTTGTCCCCTGAACCTGCAACTAATTTCTCTTAGGTAGGACCAGGCTTCCAGAGATGAATTACCTTTCGTCTAGATGGCTGGCCAGAGGGACGGGATGGCCAGGAAGCTCAGATGGGTGTGGGAGGATGAGGGGACTTCATTTGATCCAGGTCTACCTTCCTTTTTTTCTTCCTCATAGTCCAGCCCATTATTCTTCCTGTAGGGCATCCTCTTGTGGAGTGACCTCACATTCTGCCTACTGGGGCTCATTGGAGCAGGTGAGCCCAACTTCTCCTTCAGAACTCTCCTTCCATCTCCACTCTGGGTATGTAATGACCCCGCATCACAGGCTAGGCAAACTGGTTAGGGAGCACGTGTTTCTTCCCTCATGACATCCCCCTCAGCTAGCCACCAGGTGGCAGAAATTCATCAGGAGACTGTACCATCCCTTACTGAGGCAGGAGGTATCCAAGATGAATGCTAGAATTTCATCTCAAGACCAAATCAACAAAAAAGTTTTGTGGGAATCCTAGTGGCTGCAGCCTGCAAGCCAATCGCATGGAAAATGGTTAACCCCAGACTGCCCTACATTGACTGAAAGGGTGACATCATTAAGTCAGATCAGTGTATCAGTCTGAACGGTTGACAGAGGAATAGTGCCTACAGACTGAGAGGTTTCTGGGAGTGTGATTACTGTTTTTAACACTCACAGAGGAACTGGAGGGGAGATCTACTCTATCACTACAAGCAAAGGTTTACTGATGGTGGTTTCTGACAACCACCTCACTTTTAAAATAAAGGAGACACGAGGTATTCAGTAACATGAGGAGGGTAATGTTCTGATGAGCTTTTTTCCTTTTCTTTCTGTTGATCTTATGGTTCTGTGGTCGTTGTTTTTATTTTCTCTTATGTTAGATTAATTGAATATGTATTGTAACATAGTTCATGTGGAAATATTGTAAATTATAACTTGACAAAAGACAATGAGACCAGATTGGAAGGTACCAAAGTCTAAATATTAATGCACAATGTCAGGCAGTTCAAAATGAAAAACAGGATCAGTTTATAAGACTTTAATTTAGTTGTTTAACCAGGTATAGCACACTAAGCTGAAAACTTTTTTACAGGAGTGACCTGGGAGTACAAGGAGGTTAAGTGACTTGCTCAGGGTCACACAGTATGCAGGTGGAAGCTGTGGGATTCAAACTCAGGTCTGGTCTGCTGGATGTCACCAGATTTGCAGCTCAGAGCCTTAGACCACTGCGCTATACTGCCTCCAAGCAGCTTTACATATGGACAAGCCTATTTTCAAACATGAAGTCATGCTGTATTCTGACATATGCAGTGATCACCAACCTTTGAACTGCCCCGGAGAACAAAGAGTCAGCTTTCCATGCAGGGCATGGAATGCTGAGATCGAGCTCGGTTGAAGCCTCTGTCTGCTGTTGTTTAAACTCCAGCCATCAGATTCTTTACTCAGCCTCACTGAACAGTCGCTCCGGAGATTTCTCCTTCGCCGTTCAAAAAGTCTGTTAAAGTGTTGTTTTTCGCTCGGTTTCAACCAATTTCTGCTTCTGAACCTGTCGGTTTAAGTCTCTGTCTGTGGTACCGTGAGTACTAGATAGGTTTTTCTATATTAGTTTCTGTGTGGAACTTGTAAACATTGGATTGGTTCGGTTTGAACCGAACAGGTTTGTAATGTAAAAACTTCTGTCTTTATTAGAGTGTGGTAACCGGTCCAGACTCGGTTCTAAAAAACGATTTCATTATCGTTTCAAGACCAGAACATGTTAGGGAACCGATAGGGGTGTCTTGCCTGGCGGATTGCCGAAAAAAGGGTAAGTTTTGATTAGATTGGCTATGTCTGAGAAACCCAAGAAAAACAACGGGCCCACTGGGTTTCAATACTGTAGTGTGTGTGGAGAAGCCTTTGCTAAAGCTGATCCCCACACCACCTGTGTTTATTGTCTGGGGTTTGACCACCTCAATTCAAACTGCCAAATTTGTAAAAGTTTTCCCAAAGCTACCCTGGATAAGAGAGTAGGTAGACTGAGGGAAAGGGAGGCCGAGAAGTCCGCTGACCTGGATGCCCAGCCCGGTTCGGTTCCGACCGAACCAGAAGGAGTGCCCTCTGACCAGGGCAAAACTTCTTCGGGCAAAAGGAGAACCGATTCTGAGGAGTCGGTTCTGGTTAAAAGAAAGAAAAGGGATTAATCATCTGGTTTGGATCCACAAGTTTTTTCTCAGACCGCTGATGAGATAGCCAAAGCGATAAGGATAGTTCAGTCGCTAACTTCGGTTCCGGCCGAACTGGCACCATCTGTCAGGGGCTCGGTTCGGCCGGTTCCCCTGGTTCCGGATTATACTTTAGAAGAATTTTATGAACCGGAGGAGGGAGAGTATGAAGATGATGATGATGGTGATTATGAAAGTCTGGATGTGCCTATTGACCCGGACATCTCCCCAGACAGACCTTCAGGTGTTTCTCCTCCTAGGCTTTCTGAGTCCCCTTCCCACTTTATGTTTTACAAGAAAGTGGCTGAAACCCTCCAGCTTCCTATGGAAGAAGCAGTAGAGGATCAGGAGGACCCTGATTTTGTTGAGATGATGGACATCCCAGAGTCCAGGAGATTGTCTATTCTCCTCCATAAATCTTTTGGGAAACAGACATTTAAAATTCTAAAAACTCCTCCTAATTCCATACCTCCTGTGGACAGAAGAATGGACAAGAGGTATACTCTTTCAGGCTCAGACAAGGAGTTCCTTTCCCAGCAATGCAGCCATGTTGGGGTAGTGCAGGCTGCTGCCTGTGATAAGGCAAATATTCCCTTGGCTTCACACACCCCCAGATAAGGACTCCAGGAGGATTGATGTCACGGCAAAGAAACAGTACATGGCAGCATCTTTGGTACTCAAGCAGGCTAACTATATGGCCTACACAGCTAGATACCAGAAGTCCAGGTGAGACACTGTGCTGGCTCTAGCTAAACAGGCCCCTGACCAGCTTGCCAAGGAACTGGAGCGGGTGGATGCGGATGGGATTGAGGCATCCTAGGTGCAGTGTCATGCTGCTGTGGACTCCAATGATGTTTCATCTAGAGTCGTGGCTACATCTGTGGCCCTTTGGAGGATGGCTTGGCTCAGATGTACTAGCCTATCACAGGATACCCAGACTAAGGCCATGGATTTTCCTGTCATTGGTAATTCTCTGTTTGGGGAGCAGACAGAGAACTACATGAAGAAGATGGACAAGTACAGGACCCCCTACAGGAGTGCTCAGGCCAAAGAAAGGTAAGCCACTCCTCAGAGGCAGCATTCCAGGGACAGGGGCAGGCCCTTTCAAAGGCCTTTTTACCAAGCCCAGGTGGTCTCTTCTGCTTTTGCTCAGAGGGGGTTCTTTAGAGGGAGAGGCAGACTGGGTATGAGCAGGCCTGCTTCCACCCCTCAGCCTAAAGCCCCTGCCAAGCAGACACCCTGATGGGTCTGCCCGGGCCGATACTCCAATACCTATAGGGGGCGGGCTGGCTTACTTTGTCCAGGACTGGAAGTCTTTAACATCAGACAAGTGGGTCCTGGAAGTAGTAAGCCAGGGACTGGTTCTCAGCTTCAAAAAATTTCCCAAGATGAGAACCAGATCCTTTCCACCTGCAAATCCATCAGAGGCCCTTGCCCTAGAGGCAGAGGTTTCTTCCCTCTTGGCTCTCAGAGCCATAGAAAGGGTTCCTACCCTACACAGGGGCAAATGATTGTACTCCAGGTACTTCCTAACCCCCAAAAAGACAGGAGAATGGCGGCCATCCTGGATCTGAGATACCTAAACAAGCACCTTTAAAGCCAAAATTCAAAATGGTGACTTTGGGAATAATTCTGTTCTCTCTAAGGCCAGGGACTGGCTAGCCTCCTGGACCTCAAAGATGCCTATTTTCACATTCCCATCAGGTGCTCCCACAGAAAGTACCTCAGGTTCGAGTGGCCCCCAGGCCACTATCAATTCAGAGCAATGCCCTTGGTCTAACATCAGCCCCAAGGGTGTTCACAAAGTGCCTGGCAGTAGTGGTTGCTTTCCTAAGGAGAAAAAGATCTCCATCTTTCCATACCTGGATGACTGGCTCATAGTGGGTCAGTCTCCAGACCAAGTCAAGTCACATCTTCAGATAACTCAGCAACTGCTCACTTCCTTAGGATTCCTCCTAAACCTTCCAAAGTCAGTTCTAGAGCCAGTACAGCTCCTCACCTTTATAGGGGCGGAGCTGGATACAATAAGAGCAAGGCCTTCCTTCCCTGGACAGGGCAAGGACACTAATAGAACTGGCCTCTTCTTTCACCCTTCAGGTGTCTCGACCAGCAAGGCACTCTTGCAGCTCCTGGGCCACATGGCAGCCTCTACAGCAGTGGTCCAGGGGGCAAGATTTCAGATGAGGGACATTCAGTTCCATTTGAGAGCCTTCTGGTCCCAGAGAAAGGATTCCCTTACCAAACTAGTCGCAGTGACTCGATCCCTGATCCAGGCTTTGCAGTGGTGGCAGGATCAGGACAATTTAAGGCAGGGAGCTCCTTTTGTCACTCAGTCTCATTCACTGATCCTCACCACAGACACCTCCCTCTTGGGCTGGGGAGCCCACTTGGGGGATCTTACCACCCAAGGGCTGTGGTCACCTCAAGAATCTCTGCTTCACATCAATCTCTTGGAACTCAGAGCAGTGTTTCTGGCACTGCAAGCTTTTTCCAAGTCTGTTCAGAATAAGGTAGTCCAGATCAGAACAGACAATACCGCCACAATGTGGTACATCAATAAGCAAGGGGGCACTCTGTCTACGGCCTTGTGCACCGAAGCAATGAAGTTGTGGTCTCTGGCCTATTCCCTGCAAACTTCTCTGACAGCAGTTCACCTCCCAGGGAAGGACAATGTCCTAGCAGATGCTCTCAGCAGAATATCTCAAGGCCACCACGAATAGTCCCTAGATCCCCTAATTTTGAAAGTGATTTTCTCTAGATGGGGCACTCCACAGATAGATCTTTTTGCAGCCCCAGACAATCAACAGCTTCCTCTATTTTGCTGCAGACCCCCAGTCTTGGGCTCAGTCCCCCTGGATGCTCTGGTTCTCAATTGGGAAAGGAAGTTCCTGTATGCTCCCCTTCCCTCTCCTGTTCAAGGTGCTAGTCAAGATCAGGTCTCAACTGTGCAAAGTGATTCTGATCGCTCCAGACTGGGCAAGACAGCCCTGGTATCCACTGTTGCTGTCCTTAGCAGTCCACCTTCCCCTGTCTCTTCCCAGGAATTACAACCTGTTGACATCCTCTCAGGAAGGGTTTGGTATCTGAATCTCAAATCTCTCAATCTCGAGGCCTGGCTCTTGAAGAGTTAGAGTTTGCTGATCTGCACCTCTCTCAAGGTGTTCTGGATATTCTTAGGGCTTCTTGAAAGCCTTCCACCAGAAAGACTTACAACTCCAAATGGAAAAGGTTCACTATTTGGTGCTCTGGTATGCATATTTCTCCAGAATCTGCTGGGTTGCCTACAGTCCTGGACTATATGGTTCATCTCAATGGCTTGGGACTCAGACCAGCTACACTCAAAGTACATTTGGCAGCTGTTTCTGCTTTTTTTGTCGGTAGGCAAGCCCTCTTCTCTATCAGCCCATCCTGTATTTTGTAAATTCTTAAAGGGATTGCTGCACACCAATCCTCCCTTCAGAGACCCTGCTCCTGTTTGGGACCTTAATGTTTGCATTGCTCAGCTTATGCAACCACCCTTTGAGCCTTTGTCCTCTGCAGAGCTTAAGTACTTGACTTGGAAAACTGTGTTTTTGGTAGCCATTACCTCTGCCAGGCATCACTGAATTGCAAGCCCTGTCAGTGGAGCCTGATTTCATCTCTTTCCATAGAGATAAAGTGGTCCTAAGAACTAACAGGACGTTTTTGCCTAAGGTGGTTTCAGATTTCCACCTTAATCTGTCTGTGTCTCTCCCTGTTTTCTTCACTGACCATTCCTCCTCTGGGGAGAGGAGGTTGCACAGCCTGGATGTAAAAAGAGCCCTTAGCTACTGCATAGAGCGCACCAAGGGTCACAGGTTTGAATCCCCCCAGTTGTTCCTCACTTATGAGGAGGTCGATAAGGGCAAACCTGCCACTAAAAGATCTGTTGCCAGGTGGATTGTCTCTTGTATAAAATTCTGCTATGAGAAATTGGGTAGAACCCCACCCTCAGGCCTGAGGGCTCACTCTACTAGAGGTACAGCTGCTTCTCTGGCTGCTGCCAGGGATATTCCTATCTTAGAAATCTGTCAAGCAGCCACCTGAAAAACAGTCCATACATTCACCAAGCATTACTCTCTGGATATCCCGCCTAGGAGTGATGTTCGATTTGGCACAGCAGTACTTTAGAGCCTATTCCCAAAGTATGTTCTGTCCCTCCTCCTTGGAGGTACTACTTGGTAGTCTGCATATGTCAGAATACAGCAAGACTTCATGTTTTTTTGAAGAAAAAATTACTCGCCTTACTAATGTTGTTTCTTCTAATGGAATCTTGCTGTATTCTGACCTCCCTCCCTGCCTCCCCTCTCAGAACCTGGTTTTTGGGATGTAGGTGGGCAGGAGCACTGTTGGCACCTAGAGGTGCCCCTTTTTTCTCACCCTCCTTTATTTTGGGTGTGTGTTGTGTTTTGTTTTTTGGGTTTCCTGTTTTGAGTCTTTGCTTTGAAACCAAAAAACCCTTTATAAAACAAATTTAGTTGCCAGTTGGCTAGTGTGAGTTTACAGTTTCCACACACAACTCCCAGTGAGTATAGCTCGTAAAGATCTGACGGTTGGAGTTTAAACAACAGACAGAGGCTTCAACCGAGCTCGAGCTCAGCGTTCCATGCCCTGCATGGAAAGTTAACTCTTTGTTCTCGGGGCAGTTCAAAGGTTGGTGATCACTGCATATGTCAGAATACAGCAAGACTCCATTAGAAGAAACAACATTACTAAGGTGAGTCATTTTTTTCATTTTGAATATTGAACATGAACTGTTTCCTGCCCTTTCTGTAGGGTTTGACACTACAGTGTTTTATGTAAGGTGCATTATTTTGTATTGTATGTCTCATGCTGGAGTGTAAATTCTAATAAAGTTAAAAAGAATTGCATCTTGCTGGTTTGACACCAAATGTCCCAGACTCGGGCCACAGACCCAGGTCATCTGAATGGCAAGTGGGTGTGCAGCCCTTGCGGTAGTTGACCTGGCCTACTTCGAGTTTTCTTCAGTGGTAATTTTAAAGTTGGGCTTATGCTTCCTTTAACAGTGGCTGTGTCCCTTTAAAATACGGATGAATGAAATTTTTAATGTCATTAAAAAAAAAAAAAATCCAACTGAGCAAACATTTGCTTAATAAGCAGCAACAATTTGCTTAAAAAGTAGCAAAAATAATGGTTTTCTTTTTATACTAGGATGTCAACAGATGACAAGAGTCTTGAGACCTCTGACCAAGGAACACCATCTCCTCCATGCACTGCAGTGGCTGCCCCTGCTGGTAGCCCTGCTGCCACAGATAAACGACCCCGGGGCCGGCCTCGCAAAGATGGAACTTCTCCTTTCCAGAAATCGTGGAAGAAGTAAGTCTCGATTCAGCAATTGTTTGTGTATCATTTATACCAGATTTGGTGTCTTTTGCTTTGAGGAGTAAATCACAAAATGTCAAGTAATCAGAAGTTAGTCAGCCAGTCCAAATGGACAGGCATTCATGTATGAGTCCCTAACCTAACTCTGCATTTTTGAGATCTGTCACGAATACTGTTTACCATGTGGAGTCTGTTTTTAGGAGTGAATATTTCTTAGACAAAAACAAACAAACAAAAAAAAAAAACTAGAAGAAAAAGAATGGTACAGGCCCTTTGAGATAAAGAGGTACAAAGGAACAGTACCACAGTTTTCAGGGGGTGAGGTTCTTTTTACTTCATTAAAAATTCAAGGAATAAGTTAGAACTGTTGGGTGTTGTTAAAGAGCCACTGATAACTTGGTAGGTGTTAAATAAAACCATAATTTTCAGCCGCTGTCATTTTTTGTTTTCTGTTTTTAGCTTCCTGTGTTTCATGGCTGCTAAATTTACATGGGGGCGCAAGCAGTCACCTGCAAAGCTACATGGACACTTAGAAATATAAGGCAGAAAAAGTTCTGTGGTCCATCCGGTCTGCCCGTGGATACTAGTAACTAATAGAAGTGATATGCCCATCTAGGTGTAGGGCATCTATTAAGCAAACTGAATATTTGTCACTTGCAGTTCCTTTACAGGTGAAGCCTACTTTACAGCATTATATATGGACAAACAATACTATGTACTATTATTTTTTTTGGGGGGGGGGGGAGAATACCCATGACCCCTGCAGATTTTCAGTAGTTACATAAAGATTTAGGGTTCCCATTCCAGGAGCATTTCTTGCCTTTGTATAGAAATGATGATTAGAAAGTAAGTTTGAAAAGTCAGGGTACAAAGAATGTTGCGTCCTTGGACCCCCGTTTCCTCTAATTAGGAGTCTTCAGCAAGCGCCGGGGGCACTGGGACCCTTACTGTGTGATTAGGGAAAGCTCCGTGTACAGTATTAATGTGTAAGTAGTACTGGACGTTCAAAAAATAACTGGCCCAAACATCCAGCTCCCAAGACTGGGTAGGTTGTGAAGATGCTCTGACAGGCAGCCAGTGCTACTGACTGATGCATTAGTCCTTTTCGATGCATTCTAAATCTGCCAGCAGTCTAATTTTGATGTTTGAGTACTGGTATGTTACCAGCTTTTAAGGAAATACTTGATTTTTGTTTTTGTTGACCAGGTAAGGAGACTAGGGTATATTTTCCTGTTTTTAGCCTTGCTGGGGAGATATAGAAAGTGCCAATTGATAATGAACCATGTTGAGCTGTTGCCAGAATAGTGAATGAGGGAAAGTTGCCCTGGACACCAGGGAAGTTGCTTTGTGAGAAGTACCATGGGATTTTTAACCTCCAAAACAGGCAGATGGGACTTTGCTTTAACTTCTCACCTGAGAGACTGCACCCTATAACAGCAACGACACGCTGGGGAATTGATATGGTTACGTATAACCAAGGAAATAGTTACTCCTGCAGAGCTTGCAGCTCCACTTCATGCAGCATCAGGTGTTCATTGGAGGTCTTCCATTGGACTACAGACCAGGCTTGACCTGCTTATGTTCTGTGATCTGATGGAATTAGGCTTTAAGGTGCTGCAAGCAGTTTCTGTGACTTTTTCTTGTTCTTGGGGTTGTTGTATTTACAGTGTCAGTCAGTTACATTGTGGAAAAAAAATCCCTTGGAAATTATTTCAAAAGTTTCACCAGGAAAGACATGCTGAGCTGCTAACAGCTCATTTCCAGATGTCGTGGGGGTGAGGGGAAGTAGAGCTAGATCAAGAGGAGGAAAAAAATAAACAGTAATCACAACATTACATTACAGAAATTGAAGTCCCATAAAGCAGTGCAGTAGAGGAGCATAATCATAAATATCGAAGGCAAATCAATACAGCAGATACATGTAGTAGATAACATTGAATTATGATAGGCAGGAGGAAACTGCTGATACAGGTATAGCCAGAGGGATGAGGGGAGCAGAATAGCCAGGGCAAAACTAGTGGGGAGGAAGGAGGACAGGAGGTAGAGAGTCATGGATGAGGGTCTAGTCAAGTATCCTAGAACACTTTTAAAAATGTAATATTCAGAGACAGTTCAGCTTTAATTTTCTTATTCATGTCCCCTCATTCTTTTTTTTTTTTTTTTAAATATATTTTTATTACTGGGGAAACCCCAGGCACGAGTCATCACCAAGTATATTACAGTTGACATTTGTTAGTGATTCATTATAACATAAATCATCATTTAGACATATAAGTACTTTCCTAAGAAAATAAGCAGTTTTATATTCTTATTACAGATCCCATTCATTTTACCAGTATAATTTCCCAATACATATTGCTTGAGGTTGACATTGCTTTTCATAATCTTTATCAACAACATCGATTTGGGCATCAACAAGGCAAAAATACATCTGTTTGCGGGTGGCACAGTGGTTTATATAAGTCATCCAACTGTCGAAGCCACCTTTGCAAACCTACAGGGAGAATTTGACCTGCTCCAGACTCAGCTACTCCACAGAAAGCTCCTCTTAAATGCGAAAAAGACGAAGGCACTGCTGTTCGTAACGTATAGCTGTATGACTAATCCTGCCAGCTCCAGGATACTGCCTCTGATCACTAAACTTCTAGGAGACAAATTGAATTTTATCCCTAAGTTGGAGTGTGGCTAGACCAGAACCTTACATTCGCAGAGTATGTTGAAGATCTGGCAAAGAAGCTGAGGCAGAGACTGGGCCTATTCTACAGAATTAGCCAGTTCCTCACTTGTGATGCCAAACAGAGACTAGTCCAATCTACTTTTCTCTCCCTAATCGACTATGGTGTTTTTTTTTTTTTTTTTGTTATACAGCCACTGTCCTAAAGCCTTGCTTATCAAGCTGGACACGCTGTTTCACAGAGCCATCCGATACATTACCGGTCTTCCCGTCTCTACCCATCATTGCCTGTTGTACAAAGCCGTAGGATGGCCATTGCTTACGTTCAGGTGTGAAAGAAATGCAGTCATCTGGACTTACAGAGCTGTCCTAAAAATGCTCTCTCAATTTATTACTGAATGTCTCCCTATGAGTGAGCTGGGACCGTATGGCCTAAGGAGTTCGTGTATCTCTCTATGCATCCCTAAGGCCTCCACCCGCTTTGGTAGAATGGCCTTTAGCTTCTTGTTGACAACCCTATGGAACAAAATCCAAAAAATACTAAAACTAAGTTATCTCCGCAGTGTTTACACCTTCAAGGCACTATATGCCCAAAGCGTGTGTGAATACTGCAATTGTCACCCAGCTCCTAATCACCATTAGATTGCCCCAGAGCTTGGCCCTAAATATGTCCAGCCATTCCCCAAGTCATTTTTGTGCATGCATTACTAATCCACATGTATTCGTTACTTCCAGTCCCTGTACCCCTTGCATATTGTAGGTGTCTATCTGAACCCAAAATCATATGTTATACCTCCGTGGTGGTTGCACCTTTGTAAGTTGCCTTCCGAATTCTCCTGCCTGGTCTCTTCTCCAACAAATTACCGCTAACGCCACCAACCAATTGGATCGCAAGTGTCTTCTGGCCACTGCTTCCGATTGGTTTCTGCAGTTCTCTTTGGCGATCCTCCGATGCCGGCAAAAAATATCGAGTGATCTGCTGCACTCCACTTATACAGCTGTCACTGCTTCATCCCTGTCTGATGTAATCCCTCCACATGGCTAAAGTACTCTCATTGGAAGTATAAATGCTTAAGCCCTCCTTTGAATCGTTGACCGTGACTGGCCACAGGAGCCGCAGTGTACACATCCTATCCCTGTCCTGTGACTTTTCCCATGGTCTGATGGTATGTTGGACCTGACAAATAGTGATAACACCTAGTGCTGAACTAAATATGCAGTAGATACTATTCCACCCATGCCCAGTACCTCGCTTACACCCCACTCCAGCGTGCCGTCATTCAGCCGGCCACAGCCCCAATGTAAGCACTCCATGGGATTGCGGTATTAGCACGTAGCAGGCTGCCAGCACCTTGCTCCCTCCAAGCATAGACTCACCTTCCCTACTCATTTGTGAACTGGTCAAGAAAAAGCTCTATCACTTACATCTGCTTGTCCTGATAGCATTACCTGGGGCTAGGCTATCCTTTTCCTAATAAAATCACTGTAACATGATCCATTTCTGTACATCTCAGGTCTGCCTATTCCATCTGCTCACTGGTTAATGGCTATTGTACCACATGTACTGCTATGTATGTGCTTTTGATTATGCTGCTGTTCCCATTGTATGTGCGCTTCTTGTTTTGCACTTCCACTATGTTTTTATTTCCACTGTAAATATTGATGTTTGTTTTGTAATACAGTCTGGACTTAACCAGGTCTATCTTGCAAATGAGCTTACTCAACTATGTTTCACCTGGATAAATAAAGATTTTGATTGATTGACATATCAACTATTGCCTCTGTTTTGTAGGCATTGTCTTTTCTCATCCCTCACTTACATCCCTTTCCCCCTCCTACACCAAAATCCTGATTCCCTAGATTCCAGATGCTTCAAAATCAAGGATAGAAGTCTGGGTCCACATTAGTTTGATTTAAAAAAAAAAAAAAAAATTCTGCCGTTTCTGAATCTGTGTTTGAGATCTGTTTTGTAGTTTGGCATTTAAAGATTCCATAAAATATATTTCCTTGATTATTACTCTCCACTCTCTGACTGTGGGTACTGCCTTGGACATCCATTTTCTGGTGATTGCCTTCTTGGTGGCTAAGAAGCGAATCGGTAAAAGAGTACGAGACCATGGGGGAGAGTGATGTGTAGACTGCCATTGTTACCTGTTCTGCTGTAAGCTCTATAGGTTCCCCAAGGCAGTAGGATATTTCATTCTGTAGGGTATGTCCCCTCATTCTTAATTACTCAGGACATTACGTGGAAACTGGATTATTGTGTCTCTGAGTTTCTCATCCTTCAGCTTCACCCTACCCACTAAAATCTCTAGGCAGGCAATTTGTACCATGGCTTCTTCCTTGGATCTCTGGTTCCAAGGAAGTACAGAGTTCCCCCTGACTGTACCAAACTGAGGTGTCAGGGACTCTGGCGGTAGGGTCTGGTGGACAGCCAGCTCCTCCTGGGTATCCGTCTGGGAACCCTTCACAATCTGACTGTCCCCAGTGACGAAGCCACAGTTATATGTAATACAAAATGAGGAATGATTAATTTTATTTAGTTTTTGTTGACCGGGTAAGTGCACTAGACAAGTCCTGCCTATTTTCAGGCATGACCCAGGGGAGGGGGATACAGATGAATGCCAACTGACCTTGAACCAGATTAAGCTTTTGGTGGTATTTTTTTTTTTTAGTGAATGAGGGAAATTTGGCCAGGACACCGGGGAAATTCCCCTACTCTTTTCGATAAGTGCCATGGGATCTTTAATATCCACCTGAACTACCACCAATCCAGGCAGATGGGACCTCGGTTTAACATCTCATCCGAAAGACGGTGCCTCCGAAGTGCAGCACCCCTCTCATGCTGCACTACAGTGTCAGTAGTAGTACTGGGATATTAACTCAAGTGCCAGATGTGAGAACTGAACCCACAGCCCTCTGATCTCCCGGCCTCAGAGGCGAGTGTGCTACCTACTGAGCCACTGACACTGACAAAAATATAAATAATTATTATTATTAATAAAGAACCTTAATGAATATAAGATGACTTGTATCTGAATATTTATATTTTAAACATATTTTTTGTGTGGGGGGGTACTGGAAAACCACTTTAAAGAGATTTTCTGATTTCTAGCAAAACATTCACAGTTGGCATCAGTAAAGCTGTTACATCAGTCCCCCTTAAATCTGATGTTTAGGACTCTTAATTGTTTATTGAGGACATTGCTATTTAAAACAGGATCTTGTTCTACACATAATGTGTTTATGTTGCTTTTTCCTCCTGTAAAGTCCTAATTTATCTGGTTATGACATTACAACCTGGTGCCATGGAAATGAGTCTGATGTCACAAGCAGAAGACTATGACTTCTTGCCCATGCTCACTGTAATTTCTCTGCCTGCAAGAAATGGGGAAAATCCCTTTAAGGAAGAATATTGATTTTTCTGTTTAGGATTTCAGTGATTTCAGTATTTTCATAAACTGTTGGCCAGTTCTGTTTTTTTTTTTTTTTTTTGGGGAGGAATTGTGGTCCCTGAATTAAGACTAGACAGTGCCAAGACTGTTGCAGCATATGATAGTTGAGCACTGCCTGTCATAACTTTCACAATTTTGACAGTTATGCTTGTCCATGGATTGCCACCCTGTAGCGTATATGGGCTTGGAGCCGAATGTACTGATTATTTATATAAAGATCTTATTTTGTTTACAGTATATTTACTGTGATATCCCAGCTATGATGCAGTATGTCTTTTTCAGTGGGGTTGACCATTTGTACAGCTTGGTGATACTAAACACGGAGGTTATGTGACTTGCGCAGGGTCACACGGTGTGTAAGTGGCTCTGGTGGGATTTGAACATGGGTCTCCTGGTTCCCAAACCTTTCTCTAGTCATGGGACCACTCTGCTTCATAAATACTGCAAATAAATCCATTGGACAATGCCCAGCTGATCCCATAGACCTTTTTCAGTCAGGACCATGGCCCAGGTGGGAAGTACAGAATTAAAGAATAAGTGGTTACAGTTCTTAGTAGAATATTTTAGTTTTATTTTACAGTTTTTGCCCAGGAAACACACATGAAGCCGGGGCTTTTTTTCAGGTTTGTCCTGGGAGCACAGGGAGGTGAAGTGACCTGCTTATGGGCTCACGGTATGCAATTGGTGGCTGTGGGATTCAGACACAGTTCTCCAACTCAGTGCTTTTAACCACTACGCTATACTGCCATCCTGATCCTCATAGTCCTTGTTTGATGAGTATGCATAGGACATTGGAGCAGTTTGGAGTAAAGTAGTAAAAGTAATAGCCCACATTATGTTTTAGTCCTAGTACCCCCAGTATTTAATAAATGCATGCAAATGTTACCAAAAAAGGATGAAAAATTCCTTAGACTATAAAAACACAAACTCCTAAGGCTTAGAAATTACCTCCAATGTTAAGATAGCTTCTAAAAACTCAGGAGCAGCTCCTTTGTGCTTTCGTATGTGAGAGTGTATAGTGTCTGTTCCGCAGCATTTCTGAAACTTTTACATCACAGTATTCCCATTTGGGAGAAAAAGACCTCCACCTAGCACTGGCAAATAGTATGTTCAGAAATACGGAATATGTTAGAACTCTTGACCATTAGACTGTTGTTTTTTTTTCCTGATCTTGCTGCCAGCTATCTGCATCAAGCAGTCCGTATTGACTTTTCTTAATTTACCATTTAAGATTTGTTTGATGAAACTACTGCCTGGACCGCAGTTTTACCAAAGATTGAAAGGCAGTTCACAGTCTGAACCCAGTGGAAGTATATTTTTAAAAGCTGTAGGCTATGCGTACATGCCATCTTTACTTACAGTGTAAAGTTTGTTTGATAAAACTTCTATGTGAACCACAGATTTGCTAGAGATGAAGGGCGGCTCATAGTCTAAACCCAGTCAAAATGTATGTTTCAGTGGTTGGCTGCACTACCAGCTCAATGTTATCAGACAGACCATACTTACTCTGTCAGCTTAGGATTTGTTTGTCAAAACTTCTGCCTGGACTGCAGATTTAAAGGCAGTTAATGATCATCACCCGACTATTTTGTAATTATGAGCAGTTTTTTATATCATTATCCACAAGATAAGAAACATGGGCTTTTCTCATAGAATGTAGCATTGTTCAAATCCATAATACCGACTTTCTGTTGAGTTCTTAGCTCTGAGCTTCTGCTACACAGTTGTTTAGAAGAGTCCCAGGCTCTCGCCTTACAGGTTTTAGGGGTCCCACTAACAAGGCAGTGTTGGATTAATTTTTTAGTAATGGGAGTTGGTGACCTCTGACCTCACCTGTGACATGTGTGAGGTCACCACAAAGAGTGTGGATGAAAAATATATCCGCTGCCCTTGTTGTGTTTCCTATTTATGCAGTATAGTTTGTATTTTAGGTATTGTTTGACTGATTTAGGTACACGTACTGTTGATGATTTCAAACAAAATAGGGGGAATCCTTTTTTGTTAATTTGTCTGTGTTGCACTGCCATTTACTCCTGGTTTTGAATGGGAGGAATGTAGAGCTTTCTGATTGGTCCACGTAATTTTGGAATTTCACTGTGACCCGACAGCTGCCTCAGGGAAGGGAGAGTAGTGACAAGTGGAATGTATGGCTACATTTACACTAAGAGAATAAACTGTTTATTCTCATTGAGTAGTAGTCATTTATTCGTGGCATGCCCTTTCCCAGGTGCCCAGGGCACCTTACACAGAGATGAAACATTACAGAAATCGTAGAGCATACAAGTACTCCCGTCAGATCCATCAAAACAACAGTATAAATAAAGGCAAACGCCATCAGCAGATAATACATCCCCCCCACACACACACACCCTAAGAATATCCAAAGGCCTCAGGCCCCTAAAAATATCTAAAAGCCTCACTAAACAGAAAGCTGTTGGGGCCCCTCTTGAAGGCCTCCATGAGGGGGCCTCCCTCAGAGATCTAGGTAGCGAAGTCTACAGAGCTGAACCCGGCCATTTCAAATGCCCAGTCCCCTAAGATTTATGCCTTGCCCTGGGAACTGCAGGAAGGCCCACCTTGGAGGAGTGGAGGGGGTGGGAGGATCAATGAGGAGTCCGGAGTTCCGAAAGGTATCCCAGGCCCAGTCTGCATATGGCCTTTGTAGATCAGTAAACTGACCTTGAAGGTGATATGCCACTTTAGCAGTAGCCAGTGCAGCTCATACAGGACTGGGAAAGGACCATCAGCAGCGTGGCCACTGCGCTCACTGCAGGTGTTATCGGACACCTCCATTTACCCCAAGGGTGAAGGGCATTACAGTAAAAAGCCTGGACGCCACAAATGCATGCATTAGCAATGGCAAATCTTAAAGGGGGGGGGGGGGAGATCAGCGACTTAATCTGGGTGATGTTCCTGAGATGGTAAACACTATGCTGGACTACTGCTGCCCGAGCCACATATGTGAGTCTCTTGTCCAGGATACCCCCCAATTTTTTTACATTAGTGGCGGCTACAAGTCTAGAGGAACCAAACATCAGCTCAGTCACTTCTTTAGTTGCTTCTGCACCCCTCCTTTAACCTGGCTTGATCACCAGTACCTCTGTCTTGTCTGGGTTAAGTCTTTCTAGAATATAGAATCTGGTAAGACAAATAATTTATCCTTCCATTTTTTTTCCCACATTCATTGTGTATGCTGGAATATAACAGAGATGGTTAAGACTTAAAGAGCAGCTGACACCTTCAGGAGAACTTCAACAAAATATAATATTTAGGCACAGGTCAGCTTGTATTTTATATTCTCTCTGTATTTTTCTTCTCCATTATTTATTACTGAGGTCATTTGCATGAAAATAGGATCTTTGCTCCTGAAGACTTCATCTATTCTTGTTTCTTTTTCCCTACCAGAGTCCTAATGTACTGCTTGTGACATCAGTTACTCCCATGTCACAGCAGAGGAGTATGGCTTCAGGTAGGGAGTAAGCTACAGAGGAAGATGAACTCTTAAGGGATAAAGATCAGGTAGTCATACAAATTTCTTAGCAATGAATAATGGTGAGAAGTTTATAGAATATGTATGGAATGCAAGCTAAATTGTACCTAAGTATTGTGTGTTTCAAAGTTTTTTATTGAGGTGTTACAGCTCTTTAATCATTGGCATTTTAAGACCCCATACTTTATTTATTTAGTATTTGATTACCAGGTGGCTGTACTGGGCCACGTGGCTCATTTACAGGCGTGGCCCAGGTTACACATAATGTGATGCATGTATACAAATAAACAAGTTGTTCCATAATACACAGTACAACAGTTCGCTACAGTTCCCTGCTAACAAGTACAGACGAATTAAAAGCATTCCCAGTCACCTAAGTAAAATAGTAGGCAGTGCAGCTGGAACTGTAGTAGGTGTGGAGGACTCGCGTGTACATGCTCTGGCAATTCAGGATATTAAATAAGCCGAAAAAAAAATTCAAAGCAGGGTTAGGCATGAAAGTGCTAATAAGCTGTGAAAATGTATAGCACTTGGCACAGAATAAGTATCAAAATTAAAATAAAAAAAAGCATAGTTTTATTTCTGTCAACTGTGCCATGGACTCGCTCAAAAAAATGGTTAGCAGTTTGCTGCTATGCATGTCTGGAAATGGTTAGCATTTGAGTAGTGTTTTGTTACGCTATACCAGCTGTTTAATACCCTGCACATTTTCATGTGTGCACGTCACTGAACCAGTGCAATTGACATCCTGAGGCTAGGGAAGAAAAATGGGTGAATTCTGACTACTGCTTCCTACACTGTCCAAAGCCTTTGATTTGGTCGACCGCCATTTATTGTATGAGAGGATGGAGAGGATTGGTATAACCCCTAGGTCATTATTATGGTTTAAATCATATTTGAGTCAGAGAAAACAGCAAGTAGTAACAAATGGTCAATTTTCTGAAGTAGGTAGTATACTAAGAGGTGTCCCTCAAGGTTCAATTTTGGGGCCATTATTGTTTTTGTTATATATTCATGAATTACCTACTAAAATAAATACACAAATCAGGTTGAAAGCAGATAATGCAGTACTTTTAGCATCAGCCAAATCTCAAAATGAAATGATGGTTAAATTACAGATGGATTTTGATGTTCTACAGGATTGGTTTTCCAGCCTAAATTAGTGATAAGTGATAAAAAAAAAAAAAAAAAAAAGAAAAACCTCTGGTTACGTTTTTCAATAAAAAAGCAAAGGTTAATAAAAAAAAAAACAGATCAGAGATAGGGAAATACTAAAGAGGAATGGGAAAAAATTGATAATCACAGATCAATATAAATATTTAGGTGTAGAGATTGATTACACTTTATCTTTTTCAGCTCATATTATTAATACAATAAAGAAAATTAATAAGATCAGGGCATTAAGTAAGTCTTCAAGGATATTAAATCTACAAACCTGGAGGTTAATTGCAAATCAGTTAATGCCTGTATTAGAATATGGAAATATGGTGTATAATTTTGCGGGTCAAACACATTTAAATAAGTCATATCATATAATTGATTGGCAAGATTTGTCCTGAACTGTAGCTATAATACTCATCATTCATTGCATTTTGTATAAAGACCTAAACTGTGACAGTTTATCAGTATGATTTAAAAAAACAATATTCAGTATTTATCTATAAAATAATAAATGGGATGATTGATAGAAACATGGAATTGCCTTCTGTTCTGTTAGTAAATATTATCCATATCTTTTAAGGGATGTAAAGCATAGAGGTTACACTTTTCCAAAAACTAATACAAGATATGGTGCTATGACACTTGAGACTCAGACTGCAAATATTTGGAATAATATTCCCCCTCAATTAAGGAAAGCAACTAAACTATCACAGTTTAAATTAGGATTGATCACTGTATTTTATGAGGAATGTACTTGTTTTTAAAATGTGGATAAATGTGTTAGTTGTTGGTCTGATTGAAGATTTTTGTCTTGTAAAATGTCAAAAATTATTTATTAGTTGTATGTAGTCTGAATTTTTGTATGTCACATTGGATGTAATTTGTTCTTGACACAGGACAACTTTGAAAATAGGTCTATGACCTAAAGTTTGCTATCCTGTATAAAATAAACATTTTACTACTACTACTACTACTACTCAGTGGACCCACTAAAGCAGACTGCCCCCAAAAGCTACCACAACCCAGAACTTGTCTCACCTGAAGGGGTAAGTCCTGGCTGTTAACGGCCTCACCACAGAGGGGTTTATCTGCATTAAGAAGTGCTTAGGGTAAGAGAAAAGTCAGGATGGGGTGTGGGAGGTTGCCAGGCTGAGTAGGGCCGTTCATGAGAAGGAACAATACACCCAAAGAAAATCGAAGCAAAAGCAAGCTTAGGCGATTTTCAACAGTTTTGTGAGACCCCGCCTCCCCACAGTTTCTTTTTTGTAGGTATTCTGAAGCTCAAAAATGAAATGCCTGTATGTGGCATTAGTGTAACGGCTAAGAAATTGGGGATTGGGTGGATTTTGCTTCCCTTCAAGTCATTTGCTGCTGTTCTGGGTTTGGAGCTGTCTGTTCTTCTTTGCAGGCAATCTGCTCAGATAAGCTGGCATGACCAGTTCACAAACGCTTTGTAAAAGAACTGGTATCCAGCTTATCTGGAGAACTGGGTGGTATAACAGTACCAGGTTTTGGTTATATATTGTGCAAGGACTAGCTGCCCAGTCAAGGACTTGAGTTAAAGCCCAAAGCATTTGGAAAACCATGCGGTTTTAGCAGAGTGATAAATGACTAAAGCAAATTCTTATTGCCACTGTAAGCCCCAGATTTGTGAAAGGAAACAAAAAAAGTGTTATTTTAATCTGAAAACCAAATAAAAAGCTGAGGTGCATATCAAGCATTTAAAAATCAAAAAATTAAAAATAAACACTGAATTTCACTTGCCCTTGAGCGGTAGAAAAACATAACATCCCTGTGGGAAATGCATCTCCGTGTTAAGTCAAATTTATGGGAGGATGGGGATTTATAGTTCTACTTCCAGTACATTTGAGATCTTTTTGGTTTTGGTTTTATTACCAAGCCTTAATAAGCACTAGAAATCTGTTTGTGGACAGATGAGCTCTGTCAGCTAACCATTTTGGCTGCCAGCCTTGTGCTTGTAGAGTTTCATGCACCAGTCTGAGTCAGATAATTTTCAGTCTTGTAACTGGACATTTTAATGTAAATATGTAAAAATGTACATGAACAGACCACTTGATAAAGATCACTGTTTCACAAACCTAAAGGTAGTGCCAGAAAAAAAGTTTGCTCGAACTCCAATACTTACGATAAATTCCCCCCCAACCTCCTGCTGGTCGAAGCGATGTACTGCTAGTAGTAACTTCATCTGGCTTGGGCGACTGTGCATTAGCTGCTGCAGCACCTTTTCTTTAGATTGCTTTGCCTTCCTCTATCAGGCTTACTTCCTTTATTGCAAATTTTAAGAGAGCAGTGAAAATCTTTTCTTTGCAAGACTGAGCGCCTCACCTCCAGGCACAGTGACCGGGTTCAGGAATGGACCACGCTTGCTCAGGGGCCGTTTGAAGAGGTGGCGGGGATCAAGCATCCACAGATGGCTCTTCTCCTTTGGTGGGGGATGGACAGCACAAGTCGTTGCTTGATTGACTCCCAGCAGAAGCTGAGTGACATGGCAAGTGACCACCTCTTTACAGCTGGGTGCAGGTGTACAGGTACGTGTGACGTCTTCCTGTTGCACGCCTACGCCATTGCACATGTGCTGACTTTGGGGACAGGGACCAAAATAAAGAAAAATGAGGGCTGTGTACAAGGAAGCCCCACTCACCTTTATCAACACGTGCCATAACACTATCTAGGCCTTGCCGTTTGGATACAGACATCAGGGGGTGGGGAAGATGGCCCTCCCACCCTGACCTCACCACGAAGGTGGAGGAGGGGAGGTACGCCATGGGCGAACTAGGCAGGTAAGACCAAGGGGAAGATGATGGCCAGTAGAGGAAAGAGGGAGGGGCTGAAGAGCCAGCCAGCATCCTGGCCAGATGAAACTGCTCTATGAAGTTGGGGGGGGGGGGGAGAACTTTGGATCACTAGAAGATGGAATTATTTTTAGTTTTTATTGACCTGGAAAGTGAGGGCTAGGCTATTACTAATTTCAGCCTCATCCCTGGGGCAGGGGATACAATGCAAACTGATATATGGGATCAGGTTAAGCTGCTGGTGGTATTTTGTTTAGTGAATTGTAAGTTATTAACTTACTGTAGTGTTGGCATTTGGCATTCTAAACATTGGAATTTCTTGAGCACTTTTGAGTGGATTGGTCCTCATCAACGGGTTGTGGATTCTAGTCCCACACTAGGAACTTGGGGCTAATAATAAATACTCACACAATAGTGTAGCTCGAGGTTAGGTACTGCAGATGAGATGCTAAACCGATGTCCTTTTCTGCCCATCTGTATTGGTTTTCCAGAGGAAAGTTAAGATCTCATTGCACTTACCATAAGAGTATTGGAGTTCCCCTAATGTTGTGGTCTGCATTCGCCTACGAAAAAGACAGATCCATGTAACCTCCCCACCCCTGGGTGTACCTAGGAACGAGTCATCACAGCGGGTGTCACCTGATCAAAAATGACAGTTCTAGGGACATGGATATGTTCAATCCACACTTACTGGCAGGTTCCTTACCGCTTTAAATTTTGCTGGAAGGTCTTCAAGCTGGCTCCTCCCACCCACCCAGGTGGTGAAACTCTCGGCTCCATCCCATGACGCCAGATCTTCCTTACCGCTTGGAAGCTCAGGTTCCCTCCTTTGCGCTCTGCGTTTTAGGCCTGGATCCAAACTCTTCGGTTTACCCAAAACTAATCTTAAAATTTACAAGACTTCAGTCTTTATCTTCCCTTGCGGCTGCGATGGACAAATAGACTCCGGGATTTCATTGGTGCCCCTGTGGGCAGAAGATGTCCTGGACAGATCCACACTCCACGTGGCGTGTACTGCCTTGGGCTTGAGCACGATTCGCAGGCCTGCTACTTGTACAAGTCCTTTTCGGCGGTCTCAGCGCCATGGAAAGTGGCGGTGCTGCTCATCCTAGTCTTCATCCTCTTCGGAGGATGGGCTGCGGCGCAGATTGCATCGGCGCTACGAGGATCTGATGTGGCAGCAGCTCCTTTTGACCGGAAATAAGCAGACTCCATCGCCTTCCCTGACCATTAAGTGGCTGTCACCAGAGCGGCTGAAACAACCCCTCATTGTAATCGAGGAGCCGAAGCTGGCACTGGTTGTTCAGCCGAAACCAGCTGTGCCACTGATTGTGGTGGAACCCTCGCCTCCATAACCTAAATTTGGGGCTCCGACCAAGGATTCTCGGTCGGGTCAGGGCTTGCCCCATCGGTTGTCTGTCACCCTCACTCCTGATCGGCCTTGGCAGGTGGAAGGTGGCTCAGGCCCTCGGCAGCTGTTTGCAGACTCCTCGGAGTCTGACGATGACTCTTCCCTGTTCTCCAAGCACCTCGACCTGGAGTCCATTGGGTGTCAGTCAGTGGATGAGAGCCCATCCTCGTTCCTTGGAATGCTTCGACTCATCTGAGTCCACTGGGATGAAGCTCAAACCCGTTTCAAAGTGGGCCAAGTATCCCCTCACAGAGATACTGGACCAAGGGGATTCCCCCACGGAGGCCTTCCCAGTGGCTGAAGCCATTGTTGGCCCGGCCCTGGAGCTATGGCAGCGGCCAGCTTCTTGTCCAGCACCTTCAGCCATGATGGCTCGAAAGTATACCGTTCCCACTGGTTCACTCTCCGGTTTCTCGGAGCACCCCTCTGCAAACGGGCTAGTGACCTACAGTGTTTTCCGGCGCTCCGGAAATGCTCGAGATGTGGACAAGCCACCTGATAAAGAGTCCAAGAAACTGGACTACTCTAGGCGGAAAGTCTGTGCTGCTTCCTCCTTAGGCCTTCATCAGGCCAGCTTGGCCGTTCTGATGGCACACTTTTCACACGCCCTTTTGGGCTCCCTGGATGAAGCGATTCCTCATCTCCCAGCTGACCTCCAGACAACGGTCAAGCAGGTGTGCGATCAGGGAAGGGCGGTGGCCAAAAGCCAAACAGCAACTCCAAACTTCCTTGGACATAGCTGATTCGTGTGCCCAGTCAGTAGCAGCCACAGTGGCCATGCGCTGCAGAGCTTGGCTGCAGATCTCCACTTTTACAGTGGATACCCAGCACAAGCTGACAGACGTTCCCTTCTTGGGTACCGAATTGTTCGGCCCCAGGTGGAGGATCATCTACAAAGGATTGAGAAGTCCAGTGCCACCTTGGACTCGGGTCACGTCTGCCCAGAAGGACAAAGGTTGCCAGCAGCAGCATAAGCCCTTTCGGCCTTCAGCCCCTGCGGCACGTCCAGCCCAGCAACACCAGCATCAGGGCCATCAAGCTCGCACTTGGCATCCCAAAGCCAAGCCTGCAGCTTCCTTCAGCAGGAAGCCAGGAGGGAAAGGTCCAGGAGGCCCCTCGGCCGGCCCTTCCTCCAAGCCTGCCCAGTGACGGGTTGAGGGGTGTTGCCCCCAACCTCGTCACTCCTCCCCGGTTTCCTCCCGTAGGGGGATGGCACCGCCACTTCCTTTCCACCTGATCCGATATCACCATGGACTGCTAGGTGCTGGAAGTGGTAGGAAAGTGTCTGCCTCTGGAATTTGAGCAGTCCCCACCCTATCGAGCAGTCACCCACAGGGAACTACAGGATCTGCAGCCTGATGAGCCGACATTGCCCTGCTCCTCCAGAAGGGGGTGATCAGGGAGGTGGCAGATCCTCCACCATACGCAGGGTTTGTGTCCAGGTACTTCCTGGTCCCAAAACGGATGGGGGGCTGGTGCCCCATTCTAGACCTACACGACTTGAACAAGTTCCTAAGGTCTCGTACCTTCAGGATGGTCACTCTGGCTCAGATCATTCCAACCTTGGAATGAGGCGTGTGGTTCTGCTCTCTGGACCTCCAGGACGTGTTCTTTCACATCCCAATCTGTCCATCTCACCAGCGATTCCTCTGCTTCAGGGTAGAGGGATCCCTTTACAAGTTCCGGGCCATGCCCTTCGGCCTCTCTCCAGCTCCCAGGGTCTTCACCAAATGCATGGCAGTGGTGACAGCATTCCTGCGGCGCCAAAGGTTCCGGGTGTACCCTTACCTGGATGACTGGCTGATTGTAGCCCCCTCCAGGCTGGAGGCGGAGCGGTCAAGGGATCTGGCCCTCCAGTTCTGCTCTCAGATTGGCCTCCTCATCAAGGAGGCCAAATTGGAATTCATGCCAACGCAGGTGATTCAGTTCATCATGGCAGAGCTCGACTCTCTTCGAGCCAGAGCACGGCTCCCAGCGGACAGGGCCGAGGTTCTTTCCGCCTTTGCCCAGTCATTTCTAGTTGGGCAATTGCGCCCTGCCCGGGACTTCCTGCACCAGCGTGGTCCGTTGGGCCTGCTGGCACATGCGTCCCCTGCAATGAGGGCTAGCCCGCCATTGGTCAGAGCGCTCCAGTCCTCTGGACCAGCCAGTGATAGTGACCCAGGAGATGGGGAACGCTCTCCAGTGGTGGATCGTTCCGGCTCATCTGCAGAAGGGTATCCCGTTTGTCCGCCCAGAGCCGATGGTCACTCTAATGACCGACGCCTCTCTGATGGGTTGGGATGCCCATCTGGGGGAACTCAGAGTGTACGGCCTCTGGTCCCCTCAGGAGTCTCGATGCCACATCAACCTGCTGGAGCTTCGAACGGTCCGACTAGCCCTCACTGCCTTCGCTCCGTTTGTACGTGGTCAGGTGGTCCAGGTCCAGACGGACAACACCACGACCATGTACTACCTAAACCGCCAGGGCAGGATGCACTCCTTGCCTCTGTGCAAGGAGGCTCTCCGCACTTGGTCTCTCGTGAACAGACTGGAGGCGGATCTTCTAGCCATCCATGTGGCAGGAGCCTCCAGCACTCTGGCTGATGCCCTAAGCCGGATAGGTGCTGCATCTCACGAGTGGTCTCTCCTGCTGGAGGTAGTACACGATCTGTTCTCCCACTGGGACACACCTCAGGTGGACCTGTTTGCCTCCAGGGAGAATGCGAAGCTGAGGCTGTTTCATGTCCGCCCTCCTCAGCAGGGCTCGCTGCAGGGGGATGCCTTCTCGAGGCCGTGGACCCTGGTCCTCTGTTACGTCTTTTCGCCCATTTCCCTTGATCCACAAGGTGCTTCTCAAGGCGGGGAGGGACAAGGCACAGGTGATTCTGGTAGCCCCAAACTGGCCCTGCCAGTTCTGTTATCCAGATCTCCTCAGCCTCGGCTCCAGGCTCCCAAGGCGGCTTCCAGCCCGCCCGGACCTGATCTCAGTCAACCAGAGGAAGGTACTTCACCCGGACCTTCAATCCCTACACCTGATGGCCTGGTTCCTGAGCAGCTAAAGTTCCAGGACTTGGGTTTTTCTGACGAGGTCCTCAATGTTGTTGAGTCATCCTGTTAGGAGTAGACCAGAAAATGCTACGCCTTCAAGTGGAAGAGATTCTCCATTTGGTGTCAGGATAAGGGGTTGGACCCTTCCTCCTGTTCCTTGGCCAGCATTCTGGACTATCTATGGTCCCCTTATCAGCTAGGGCTTCGGTCGACGACCTTTAAGGTGCACCTGGCAGCCATCTCTGCTTACCGGGCACGGGCCGGCAAGCAGTCGGTGGCGCAGGAAAAGGTGGTCGGACGCTTTTTCAAAGGCCTTGATCACATATCCCCTCTGGTGCGAGAACCTCCACCTCCGTGGGTTCTACTGCTGGTATTGGCCAAGTTCATGGGCAAGCCATTCGAACCGATGCACAGGTGCGATATCTCCCACCTGTCATGGAAGACTGCCTTCTTGGTGGCTGTTACTTCAGCCAGAAGGATGGGAGAGTTCCAGGCGCTTTCCGTAGTCTCCTTATCTGGTCTTCCACAGGGACAAGGTTGTCCTGCGCCCCCAACTGAAATTCCTTCCGAAGGTGGTGTCGGAGTTTTACCTTAACCTGGTGTTGACTCTGCCGGTGTTGTACTCCAGTCACACCTCAGAGGCCGAATATAGGCTCCATACTTTGGACCCTAGAAGAGCACTCTCTTATTATAAGGAGCGGATGGCTAAAGTTCGGGGAGAAGTTCACCAGCTGTTTGTCACCTACGCTGAAGCCACACCTGGCAGACCTGCAGCCAAGTGGACGATAGGCAGGTGGGTCACCTCCTGCATGGATCTCTGCTATAAGTTGGTGGGCATGGAGCCTCCCAAAGGGATAAGAGCTTATTCTACCCGCCATACCGCTGCTTCCAGGGACGTCCCTATCCAGGAAATTTGCAGGGCTGCTACCTAGAAGTCGGCACACACCTTTATTACCCATTACCATATCGACCTTGAGTCACACCGGGATGCTGGTTTTGGGACCTCTGTTCTCCAGTCCTTATTTCTCTCCTCCCGGATAACTGCTAGGAGTCTGTCAGTAAGTGTGGATTGAACAACATATCCACGTCCCTAGAAATACAGGTTACTCACATGTAGCAGGAGTTTTAGGAATGGTATATGTTGTTCATCCACACAATTCACCCGACCTCCCCAGCTTCGACGCACAGCCTGGCTTCCAGCAGGCTAGATCTGGCGTCATGGGGTGGAGCGGAGGAGCCAGCTTGAAGACCTTCCCGCAAGATTTAAAGCGGCAAGGAACCTGCCAGTAAGTGTGGATAGAAACATAGAATTTTATGGCAGATAAGGACCGCTTGGCCCACCCAGTCTGCCCATTTCCCTACCTGATGGATAAGCTGCAGATCCTAGTTAACCAGCAGCCTACTTCTTCCTACCCCCACCCCCTAGAATTGCCTTATGACTGTCCCATGCATGCTTGAATTCCACCACTGTGTTTGACTCCACAACCTCCTCTGGAAGGCTGTTCCATACATCCACAACCGTCTCTGTGAAAAAATACTTCCTTAAATTACCTCTGAGCCACCCCCACTTCTATTTTCAAATTGTGCCCCCTTGTTCTTGCACACTTCTTTTTTAGAAAGATGCTACCCTCTTGGACTTTGTTGATTCCCTTGAGGTGCTTGAAGTTTCTATCATGTCCCCTCTCCCTCCTTTCCTCGAGGCTATACATATTAAGCTCCTTAAGTCTCTCTTCATATGTCTTCTGGTGCAGACCCTGCACCATTTTAGTTGCTCTCCTCTGGACAGCTTCCATCCTGTCTATGTCTTTGCGGAGATTGGGTCTCCAGAACTGCACGCAGTACTCCAGATGGGGTCTCACCAGCTGTCTGTACAGAGGGATAATAACTTCATGTTTTCTACTGGTGATGCCTCTCCCTATGCATCCCAGTATCCCCCCAGCCCTCCTTGCTGCCCTCTCACATTGAACAAGATGAACAAGAAATACCATTCCTGGAACTCCTGTTACAGGTGAGTAACCTGTATATATTGCTCCACAAACCATGTATTCTCCCTCCTTGTGCTGGTCACAGGGCTCACTACAGTTGGGATCTGCTTTCTGTGCTAGAGAGAAGACAGGATATCCTTTCCTCCTCCACACGTCCTGACAGTCTCCTTCCTGCAGCTCAAGTGGCAGGTACTCCGCCGCAGCGCTCTGTCACTCCATGGCAGAGCAGAAGTTTGTGATTTCAGTCAGGTGTTTATTTTTTTTTTTTCAAACTACGGACATGAGTTGTAGGTGCAGGGACAGAACAACTTAATTCATCTTTCTAGGGTCGTGGATATGTTGTTCAATCCACGCTGTCTGGCAGGTTCCTTGCTGCTTTTAATTCTTGCTGGAAGGTCTTCAAGCTGGATCCTCCCACCCACACGGGTGGTAAAACCCTCGGCTCCGCCCCATCACGCCAGATCTTCCTTGCCGCTTGGAAGCTCAGGTTCCCTCCTTGGCGCTCTGCGTTTTAGGCCTGGATCCAAACTCTTTGGGTTTTCTGAAAATTATTTTAAAGTTTACTAGACTACAGTCTTCATCTTCCTTAGCAGCTGCGATGGACAAATCCACTCCCGGCTTCCGTCGGTGCTCTTGTGGGCAGAAGATGTCCGGACTGATCCACACTCCGCATGCGTTTACTGCCTGGGTCTTGCCCATGATCCGCAGGCCAGTGATCTGTGCAAGTCCTTCTCAGCTTCGGTTTTAGAGGACTGTGCTACCAGACTGCAACTTGGGCATCCCCAGAAACGGTGAAGTCAAAGGATGCCCGTTAGGCGGTGTTCGCGGCTGCGGTCTCCGTGGAGCAGCTGGAGCAGTTGATTGCCCTCAAGGAGGAGGTGGCCCAGGCCGCTTCATCTTCCTCCTCGGCTGCGGCATTTATCCCGCTCTCCTTGGGCTCCTCCTACACTGCTTCTTTTAAGGAGCTTTGCCAGCCCTCTCGGAACACAGAACTTGGCTGCGGATCTCCACCTTCATGGCGGACACCCAGCACAAACCTCTCGCTCGCTCCGATCCGCCGATGAGAGATTGCTAGAGATTCCCATGGTTTGTTTGAAAACATCTGGATCACGTGCGTTTTCGTATGCTGCTCTTGCCCTGTGGAACTCACTACCTCGTCGGATACGAAGCTGCCTGACCGTCGAGAGCTTCAAAGCGGAGATAAACATTTTTATTTAGAAAAGCTTATGATGTCTGATTTTATTATTGCCAATGTTTGATATGTCTCTGTTATTTATTTATTGTCTGTACAGTGCTTTGATTTAAGAAAAGCGCTTAAAAATAAATTTGACTTTTACTTACTTACTTACTCTTCACCAAGGGAGAAGGGCCATAGGGACATTCCAGTAGGTCCAAAAAGAAGAACCTAAAGGTAAGTCCTACCATTGACGTTATTGGGAGCGGGAGAGATGCCCTTCACCGGACCGTCATCTCTCGATTTCAGTTGAGGTTGCGGCTAAGGGAGCTGACTTCACAGTGTCCCCATCAGGTCAGCCGGCTGAGACATCAGTCGATGCGGTCAAGATTTTTCTCGACCCATTGGACAGTTTGTCGTCTGGAGAAGCCAACAACCCTTCTTCACCGGTTCCCCCGGTGGTAACCGAGGACTTTCCTGCGCCGAAGTCCCCGGTAAAGGACCCTGAACCAGGGGATGAGCGTGTTTCCCCCGCCCCCTATTTGACCCACCCTTGGCGACCCCGAAGGTCTCTTGTCTCGGTCCTCTTCAAGGTCGAGTAGGTCTCGGCACCATGAAAAGTGGTGTTGCCACTCGTCCTCTTCGGAGGATAGGCTTCGACGTAAGTTACGCCTGCGCTATGAGGACATGATGTGACAGCAACTTTTGTTGACCGGTAACAAGCAGACTCCATCGCCTTCTCCGGCAATTAAGTGGCTCTCACCGGAGTGACGGAAGCAACACCTCATAGTTATCGAGGAGCCAACTCTGGCACCGGTTGTTCGGCCGAAACCGGCTGCTCCGCCCATTGTGGTGGAACCACTGCCACCTCAACCAAAGACTGGGGCCCCGACCAAGGATTCTCGGTTGGGTCAGGGCTTGCCCCACAGGTTGTCAGTCACCCTCACTCCCGATCAACCTCGGCAGGTAGAGGGTGGCCCAGGCGCTCGGCAGCTGTGTGCCGACTCCTCCCTGTACTCCAGGCCCATTGACCTGGAATCTGCAGGGGGTCAGTTGGTGGACAAGAGCCCATCCTTGTTCTTCGGTATACTTCGACTCCTCTCCAAGTCCACTAGAATGCAGCTAGAACCCGTTCAGAAACTGGCCAGGTATCCCCTCACAGAGATACTGGACTGAAGAGATTCCCATATGGAGGCCTTCCCAGTGGCCGAAGCCATTGTTGGCCTGGCCCTGGAGTTGTGGCAGCAGCCTGCATCTTGTCCTGCGCCTTCGGCCAGGATGGCTGGCAAGTACGCGGTCCACACCGGTTCACTCTCCAGTTTATCGGAGCAGCCCTCTGTGGAGGGGCTGATGACTGACTGTGTGTTCCGGGAACACTAGAGATGTGGACACACCGCCCGATTTAAAGAATCCAAAAAACTGGATTACTCGGGCTGGAAGGTTTATGCTGCTTTCTCCCTAGGCCTTTGACAGGCTAGCTCGACTGTATTGATGTAACATTTCTCACACGCCCTTATGGGTTCCCTGGATGAGGTGATTCCCCATCTCCCAGATGACCTTCAGACGACGGTCAAGCAGGTGCGGGATCAGAGAAGGGCGGTGGTTAAGCAGCAGCTCCAAACTACTTCGGACATCGGTGACTGTTGTGCCTGGTCAGTAGCGGCCGCAGTAGCCATGTGCCGCAGAGCTTGGCTGCAGATCTCCACTTTCATGGCGGACTCCGAGCATAAGCTGGCAGACATTCCCTTCCTGGGCACCGACTTGTTTGGGTTGGGGTGAAAGGCCATCTCCAGAGGATCGAGAAGTCCATTGCCACTTTGGACTCTGTCACATCTGCCCAGAAGGACAAAGGCCGCCAGCAGCAGTGTAAGCCCTTTTGCCCTTCCGCTCCTGCAGCATGTCCGGCCCAGCAACACCAGCAACAGGGCCAGCAGGCTCACACTTGGCGCCCTAAGGCCAAGTCTGCCGCTTTCTCCAGTAGGAAGCCTGGAGGGAAGGGTCCAGGAGGCCCCTCGGCCGGCTCTTCCTCCAAGCCTGCCTAGTGACGGGTTGAGGGGTGTCACCCTCAGCCTCGTCACTGCTCCCTGGGGTTCCCTCCATGGGGGGACGGCTCCGCCACTTCCTTTCCGCCTGGTCCGCTATCACCACGGACCGCTGGGTGGTGGTAGTGGTCGGCAGGGGTCTGCCTCTGGAGTTTGAGCAGTCCCCTCCCTATCGAGCTGATGCCACATAGGGGGAAACGGATTCCGCAGCCTCTCTGTTGGCTCATCGAGCCAACATTGCCCTGCTCCTCCAGGAGGAGGTGCTTAGCGAGGTGGCGGACCCTCCTCCAGACCCAGGGTTTGTGTCCAGGTACTTCCTGGTCCCAAAATGGACGGGGGGGCTGGCGCCACATTCTCGACCTGCACGACCTGAACAAGTTCCTAAGGCCGTGCACCTTCAGCATGTTTACTCTGGCTTGGATCATTCCATCCTTGGAACTAGGGGTGTGGTTCTGCTCTCTGGATCTCCAGGACGCGTTCTTTCATGTCCCAATCCATCCATCTCATCAGCGATTCCTCCGCTTCAGAGCAGAGGGCTCTTTTTACGAGTTCTGGGCTATGCCCTTCGGCTTCTCTCCAGCTCCCAGGATCTTCACCAAATGCATGGCAGTGGTGACAGCATTCCTGCGGTGCTGAGGGGTCTGGGTTTACCCTTACCTGGATGACTGACTGATTGCAGCCTCCTCCAGGTTGGAGCTGGAGCGGTCCAGGGATCTGGCCCTCCAGGTCTGCTCTCAGATTGGCTTCCTCATCAACGAGGCCGAATCGAACTCGTGCCATCGCAGGTGATTCAGTTCATTGGGGCAGAGCTCGACTCTCTTCGAGTCAGAGCTTGGCTCCTGGCGGACAGGGCCGAGGTCCTTTCCACCTTTGCCCAGTGATTTGTGGTTGGGCAATTGCACCCTGCCCAGGGCTTGCTGCGCCTTCTGCGCCTCATGGCTGCCTGCACCAGCATGGTCCATTGGGCCCGCTAGCATATGCGTCCCCTGCAGTGGGGGCTGGCCGGCCAGTGGTCGCAGCACTCCGGTCCTCTGGACCAGCCTGTGACAGTGACCGGGAGATGTGGGACGGCCTGCAGTGGTGGCTTGTCCCAGCTCATCTGCAGGAGGGTATCCCATTTGTCCGCCCTGAGCCGATGGTCATGCTAATGACCGACGCATCTCTGGGTTGGGGTGCCCATCTGGGGGATCTCTGGGCCCATGGCCTCTGGTCCCCTCATGAGTCTCAATGCCACATCAATCTGCTGGAGCTTTGAGTGGTTTGGCTAGCCCTCACCACCTTCGCTCCATTTTTACGCGGTCAGGTAGTTCAGGTCCAGACTGACAACACCACGACCATGTACTACCTCAACCGTCAGGGCGGGACGCACTCCCGGCGTCTGTGCAAGGAGGCTGTCCGCATCTGGTCTCTTGTGATCAGCCTGGAGCTGATCTCCTAGCCATCCATATGGCAGGAGCCTCCAACAGTCTGGCCGATGCCCTCACCCGGATAGGTGCTGCATCTCACGAGTGGTCACTCCTTCCGGAGGTAGTGCAAGAACTGTTCTCCCATTGGGGCACCCCTCAGAAGGACCTGTTCTCTTCCAGGGAAAATGCAAAGCTGAGGCTGTTTCACGCCCATCCCCCTCAGCAGGGCTCGCTACAGGAGTATGCCTTCTCGAGGCCGTGGACCCCGGGCCTCTTCTACGCCTTCCCTCCATTTCCCCTTGATCCACAGGGTGCTTCTCAATGCGAAAAGGGACAAGACGCAGGTGATTCTGGTAGCCCCAGACTGGCCTCGCCAGTTCTTGGTACCCAGATCTCCTCAGCCTCAGCTCCAGGTTCCTTAGGCGGCTTCCAGCCCGCCCGGACCTGATCTCAGTAGACAAGGGGAAGGTTCTCCATCCAGACCTTCAATCCCTGCACCTGACAGCCTGGTTCCTGAACGGCTAGGGTTCCAGGCCTTGGGTCTTTCCAACGAGGTCCTCAACATTGTTGAGGCATCCTGTAAGGAGTCTATCAGAAAATGCTACGCCTTCAAATGGAAGAGATTCTCCATTTGGTGTCAGCAGAAGGGATTGGACCCCTCTTCCTCTCCCTTGGCTAGTATTTTGAACTACTTGTGGTCCCTTTCTCAGCTAGGGCTTTGGTCGTCGACCCTCAAGGTGCACTTGGCAGCCATCTCTGCTTACCGGGCAGGGGCTGGCAAGCAGTCGGTGGCGCAGGAGAAGGTAGTCGGGCGCTTTTTCAAAGGCCTTGATCACATATCCCCCTCCAGTGCGAGAACCTGCGCCTACATGGGACCTACTGCTGGTATTGGCTAAGCTCATGGGCAAGCCATTTGAACCGATGCACAGGTGCGATATCTCCCACCTGTCGTGGAAGACCACCTTCTTGGTGGCTATAATGTCAGCCAGAAGGATGGCGCTCTAGGCGATTTCCGTAGAGTCTCCTTACCTGGTATTCCACAGGGACAAGGTTGTCCTGCACCCCCAACCAAAATTCCTTCCGAAGGTGGTGTTGGAGTTTCACCTGAATCAGGTGTTGACTCTGCCGGTGTTCTACCCCATCACACCGAATATAGACTCCATACTTTGGACCCTAGAAGGGCGCTCTCTTATTATAAGGGGCAAATGGCTGAAGTTCGCGGAGAAGTTCGCCAGCTGTTTGTCACCTGCGCTGAAGCCGCACCTGGCAGACCTGCAGCCAAGCGGATGATAAGTAGATGGGTCACCTCCTGCATAGATCTCTGCTATAGGTTGGCGGGCATGGAGCCTTCCAAAGGGATAAGAGCTCATTCTACCCGCCATACTGCTGCTTCGGTGGCTGCTTCTAGGGACGTCCCTATCCAGGAAATCTGCAGGGCTGCTACCTGGAAGTCGGCACACACCTTTATTTCCCATTACCACATTGACCCAGACTCACGCCAGGATGCTGGTTTTAGGACCTCAGTTCTCCAGTCCTTATTCCTGAAGTAAGGGGGTGCGTGCCTTGCCTCCCTCCTCCTGGAGAACTGCTAGGAGTCTGCCAGACAGTGTGGATTGAACAGCATATCCACATCCCTAGAAATACAGGTTACTCACCTGTAACAGTAGTTCTAGGAGTGGTATATGTTGTTCATCCACACGACCACCGACCTCCTGGCCGATGCAACCTGGCTTCCAGCCAGGCTAGATCTGGTGTCATGGGGGCGGGCCGGGGTTTTACCACCCGGGTGGGTGAGAGGAGCCAGCTTGAAGACCTTCCGGCAAGAATTAATGCGGCAAGGAACCTGCCAGACAGTGTGGCTGAACAACATATACCACTCCTAGAACTCCTGTTACAGGTGAGTAACCTGTATTTCCCGTACTGCTCCACATTTTTTTTTTTTTTTGCAAATAATTATGCTTTATTAAACAATTTCCAACACAAATTACACATAAAGTAATTAGTAACATATGAGAAAATACAGTTCCCAGTCGCTATTAATAATGCAAAGAAAACCTAAGAAGAGAAAGAAAGAGAAAAAAAACTCAGATCCCCACACCCCTCCATCCCCAGCGGCTATCCCAAATCATCTTGAACCATAGGACATCAGCTGAAAAACCTATATATAACAACAAAAGACACAAGGCCAGCAAATATACCGTAGAGGAGGAAAGGACAATACCAGAGCCAAAAGGAAAAGGGGGAAAAAAAAAAAGTCCGACACCATACGCAATAAATATAAAAACTCCTAACCTAATAACCATACTTGTCTTTGAGACTTTGATACAGACCACCCCAGCATTGATGGAAAATCGTTGAAGTGTTAAAGATGACAGGACCGACCTTTCTGCATTTAATGCATTCAAATTGTCCACCATTCCCTAAATGAAAAGAGTCCATTCGTCCTCTCAATGGCGAAGGATTATCAGCTTAGTAACAACGCTACCATAGCCATACGATATTTAACTATCTTGCTAGGTAGTTTATCATACATCCCAAATATACAGACCTCTAGATTGAAAAAAGCCCGTCAAGTAAAAATTAGCTAATCTTCAACTTCACAATTGCCATAATCCGAGATTTTAGGGCAAGTCAAAACTTATGATAAGTTGATGCAAAGGGGTCATTACAGTCCAAACATTTTGGGAAAGATGACGGTTTAACCTAAAAGAGCTTGGCTAGGGAAAATATAAATTATGTAGTAATTTAAATTGGATGTCTCTCAGCCTATCCTGTTTAATATACTTATAGGTGTCAGTCCAAACTTTCTGCCACATTTCTGGTGCCCAGCCTAAAGATAAGTTTAAATCCCAATAAATCGAATTCGGGGACACATTAGAATCCCTTCTGACAGAAATATCCTTGTATATCTTAGAAATTGCTCTGCCTGGCAATATAAGTTCTTTCAATCTCTTAAACATGGACCCCAAATTATCCATCCCACAATTTTTATGGAGATAAGAATTAAGACTACTCATTATTTGGGTTAGTTTCAGAAAGGATTGAGCTTGCACACCAAACTTTTCCACTAAGGCCTGGAATGGAAGTAACGACCCATTGGAGTAGAAATCTCTAACCCGTATTTTGGCAGCTGTAGTTGTTACAAAACTAGGTATCGGTTGGTTACCAATTACAAGGTTTGGATTTCTTAATAGCGGTTGGGAAAGGTCACGTACTTGCGAAATTTTAAACCTTGCATAGTATTGATGCAGCGCTTTTATATCCCATCCTAGCGGAGTGCCCCTAGCTTGTTTCGGAACCTTAGCCCATGGGACATATAACATCGACTCTAAATCCAACTTTAAGCTTTTAATAAATAACCGATCCAAATGGAGCCCAAGAAAGTTTCTTCTTCACAGGGTCCATCTGACCAATCTGTCATGTGAATCGCCAAATAGTACACGTAAAAGTCCGGTAGTTGGAGGCCTCTAATTTCTGATGCCGAACAAGTTTGTAGTAAGACCTTCTAGAGGCTTGCCATTCCACAAAACTCAGAGCAACATTTGTAGGCGACTTAAAAAGGATTTAGGGGGTAAACATTTAAATTTGCCAGTGGATAAAAATTCCTTAGCATAACCACCATTTTGATCGTGTTGGCCTTACCTGAAAAGGACAACGGAAGTTTGACCATCTATCCAGGTCTTCTTTTATCGATTTAATTAGCGGCCTGAGGTTTAAGGTGGCCAGGGCTTCCAAATTCCTTAGTAATTTGGATACCCAAATAGTTTACGATTGGGCCTGCCACTGGAGTCCCAAAGAGGCACCAGTCCTTCTGAAGAGTGGAGAAAGAAGGTATACTGATGTTTTGGTTTTATTTAAGCTATATCCAGAAAGTAGACTGAAACTGGTAATTAGTTAGTACTATCGGAAGAGAAGAAGTAGAGTTGGAAATATGCAATACCAGGTAGTCAGCGAATGCTGACACTTTAGTTAGAAGTCCCCAATTTAATCCCTTGAGCGTCCTTGTTTACCTTTAGAGATCTAATTAAGGGTTCAATATACAAATTAAACAAATAGGGCGATAATGGACAGCCTTGACGGGTGCCTCTCGATAGGGGGAAAGCTACTGAAATTAGGTTGTTACATTGAATCATTGCTGAGGGACATGAATATAAAACTCTGATCACATGAATAAATCTAGCAGGAAAGCCCAGCTTCACCAAGGTGGTAAACATAAAGGTCCACTCCACCCGCTCGAAAGCTTTTTCTGCGTCCAATGATACTAGAGATGCCTCTGTGTTAGGATCCGTTGACACGGAAATTAAATAAAACAGCTTCTGAAAGTGATCGGCCGATGAACGGCCTTCCACGAAGCCAGCCTGTTCTGGACTCAGAAGGTCATGCCAAATATATTTTAACCTATTAGCCAGAATTTTCGCGAAGATTTTAACATCTAAATTTAACAAAGAAATTGGCCTGAAATTACCCACTAAGTACGAGGGCTTATCGGGCTTCGGCAGTAAAATAATTTTGGCCTGAAACAACGTTTTGTCTTTAATTCCGTGATCACACCAAAAGGAGAAAAGTTTGTGCAATAAAGGCACAAGATTATTCTTAAACAGTTGGAAAAAGAAAGCTGTAAATCCATCTGGGCCTGGCGCTTTGTCTGAAGCGGAGAGAATCAATAGCTTTCCTTGCCACCTCGAAGTGGAGCTACTAAATATGGGCCAACATCTTCTGATAATCGAGGTAGGGGGATACTATCCAGGAATTGGTAAATCTTGTCAATAGTGTTGGAGGAAAATTGTTGGCTAGAGTAGAGATTGTGGTAGAAATTTACAAAAATTTCTAGTATCCTCTCTGGATCCGTAACCAGTTGTCCCGAGTCCGGATGCTTCAGGTCAGTCACCCACCTATCCAACGATTTTTGCTTCAATTGCCAGGCCAACAATTTCCCAGACTTACTACCCTGTCCTAGGTATAGGGCTTTAACTCTAGATGCTGAACTAATAACTTTCTCCCTTTGCTTATCTGCATACCATGCTCTCAAGGTTATTAGTTTTCGCTCCTGTCCCTCAGTTCTACGTCCATCACCTATAATTTCCAAGTCTCTAATCTCCTTTAAGCATTTGTCCAAGAGCTGCCTTGCCTTGACTTTGCACACTGTAGCCATACGTATTAGCTCCCCTCGCCACATGGCTTTAAGAGCTGCCCAAGTTTGATCTACAGCTGTGATTGTACCCCAATTGCTATTGATTGAGTTTTCCAAAAAGGATCTAAATCTCTCTAGAGCTTTGGGATCCTTCAAAATATTATTATTCAGGGACCAAGAATATGACCTGGGAGGCTGCGAGGGCAACCGACACACCATTTTTACCGGGGAATGATCAGAAATTACACGGGGCAGGGTTGAGGCCTCCACTACCCAGGATAAACTAAATTGGCTAACCAAAAAATAGTCAATCCTCGAGTGCGACTTGTGCACCGCAGAGGAAAAGGTGTATTCTCGGGCATTAGGATTCATAGCACGCCAGGGATCCACCAACCCTAATGACGATGTAAACTCTCTAGGGCATTCTGGGCGGGAGGAGGAGTTAGTCCTTTATAATTAGACCGGTCCAACCTAGGAGTCTGAACTAGATTCCAGTCACCACCCAAAATTACGGCACCTTTCCAAAGGGCAGAACCAGGCCCAATTGAACAAAAAGGCCGGTGAATCCAGTTAGTCCATACACTGATCCCAACACTAAATTGAAACCACCTAAACTACCTAATACAAATATATATCGGCCCTGTGGATCAAAAATGATTTCCGAATGGATGAAAGGAATCCACGGGCAATTAAAATAACCACCCTCGACTATTGGATGAAAACCCTGCACCAAAAACTTGGCTCACCCATTTTTTCTTAAAATGAGCGAGGCGATCAGAAGGACATGTGTTTCTTGTAGAAACACTATAGCTACTTCAAATGGGCCAAGTGATTTAAAATAACGAATTTTTACAATTGTCCTTTCCTCCTTAATATTCCACGAAACAAAGTTTAGCATACTAGCCATTGCTGCCTTAAAATTAAGGAAATATTGGGATAGCCTCCCCAACTAATCTCCCAGTCAAAAGAAGCCTCCCTGTTAATACCCCTCCCTCCCCCAACATGTTAATACCACAACAATAAACTCAAAACCATCCCTACTGGCCCAAAGCCATCTTCTCCTTCTCTGGAACGTAGTCGCATAGAGATGGGTACTCCTCCCCCATTTAAGAGGTAGTTTTAACCCTTTGAAACTCAAATCTGCAATATCCAATTTTCAATCTAGAACAACAAAGAACATTAACATCAAATACTTGAATTTCCAATGAATAAAGAAAAAAGAACCCCTTAATAGTGAGAGCCAGGGAGCATAAAAACTGGCCAAAATAGAAATAGGCTGCTAACCTTCCTGCAAAAACCATCGAGCCTTAGGCGTAGAAAAAAAAAAAAGAAAAATATATTCCTGTCTAACGCCAGATACGCCTGGCTTAGACGCAGGGTACAGGTAAAGGGAAAGAACCAAATTCAAATCAAGGGCCTATTACCGATAGAACAGGAAAAAAACGTGGGTCCAAAGTAGGTCCTCCATCTTGTCACGGACTTTTGTCCGATAGTATGATCCTGGCTACCATTTAATAAGGTAGTACTTGAGCCATATAAAGGCTCATCCGTATAGTTCTCACAACCACGAGCCCTTATATCTCTTATTACCCCTACCCGCTGAATTTAATATAAAAGGACCAAAACCCCTTAGTAATTCAAGCAGGAGCAGGCTAAACCAAGTAACTTCTCAAAATTAACTATTATAATCTTTAACCAAAAAAAAGGTTAATTCTTCGCTCCTGCAAGTAAATAGATCCCGAATTACCAAGCTGAGAATGCAAGTAACGTGCAACCATACTAACTGTCAGCACCCCTCTTTTCTACCTGTCTAGGGGTTATATATAATATCGCATTAATATCATATTATACCATTTCCATCATGCGATGAGCTAGATAATAAAAAACTAAATAGCTTCCAATAATTAAATGTCAGTGCAGAAAATAAACTAGAAATATTAACACCAAATAAAAAAGTCCAGGCAGCTGCTTCCCCAAAGGAGAAATAGGTAACTGGTTCCGAACTTTCATCCCTTAGCAAACAGGTCCGGTAGTAAGGATTTCATGGATGCTAAAGCTTCCTCGGCTGAGTTGAACCTCTTAGGGCCATCTTTAACTGTGATTTCTAACTTCGCAGGATATAGTAGGCGATGCGGATCCCTGACCCACAACTTAGACGTGATCGGCTTGTAGCTTGCCCGCCTGCCCTATCTTCCATGTCAAGTCCGTACTAATCAAGTTTCTTGCCTCCCATTGAAGCGCCAGTTTCTTAACCTCTCTTAAGATGTGCTCATGGTCAAGATAGTTAAGCTTAAAAATAATTGGCCTCGGTGGTTCCGATGAGGGGGGTCTGGCACGAAGGGCTCTATGGGCTTTCTCCATAATATAGTCAGGACCATTAGGTGAGGGCCCTGCTGATTTTTTAAGTAGCCTTTGCAGGAACAGGATGGTGTTTGGTCCCTCTTCTTCTGGGAGACCCAATAGCACCAGATTATTGCGTCTATTACGACCTTCTAGATCATTGAGACGGTCTTCCAGTTTACTAATGCTCCTTTTGCATTCAATCATGGCAGGCCCCAATTTGTCCATGGCCCTCTCAATAGATGAAATTCTCGCCTCTGTATCTGTGACTCTGCGCGCTAACTGAGTCAGAGCAGGCTTAATTTCAGAGACTTCTTCAATTAATTTAAATAGGGCATCTTTGATTGTCGTCAGATCCCCATAAATTTTGCAGGTGTAATTTCATCCTCGGGTGGTAATGGCGGTGAGCTCCTGCAGTAGCGTTTAGCTTCCAGTTCTGCCTCTCCTCACTCATATTGCGAAAACGGAGTGATTCCAATTTTGGCTCAAAACAGTCTCACGCTGTTGATAGCAATGCCCTGAGTCCTGGTAGCCCTGTAAGCGGTGCAAATTTAAAGTACTAGGAGGAGGCCGGGAGCTGCTTCCTCGCTCTATACGCGTCGCAGCGCAACCCCTGAAACGAGCGTGTTTTAATTTTTACTCAAAAACAGTCCTGCTTTATTAGTGATAGTGCCTTTGTCCTGGTAACCCCGTAAGGTGCAAAATTGCAGATTTGGGTGCTAGGGAGAGGAGACCGAGGCTGCTTCCTCACTCCATGCGTCGCGGCACGTCACTCACTGCTCCACATTTTTATCTCTGTCAGGGTCCCGTACTCAGTCATACTGCTGTACAGTCTGGGGGCCCCACCGCCCCCCACTACCATTCACAGATCCCATTGGAAGGACTGGAGGAAAATTCCACCTAGTTTTATTAATTGGAGAAGGGAACCCCCTGCTGCGTCACTCTTACTAGCCAGCAGTGCACAAGGGGACCTGATTCCTTACTTCTGGATTTACGTTGGCAGCTGCGGTCCGTGTTAACCATCTGTACAGTGCCAGCTGTCGCCTGGGGGTTCCTACTGAGACTACCAGTAGACCCTTTGGAGCCAAAGGACCGCAGTGAGTACTGGCCATGCAACCGATATTGATGGGGGCATGGACATTGGGAGTAACAACTGCCATTGGAACTCCTAAAGCATAAGAAAATCGCTCCAGCGGCCATTTTGGGTCAGCACTCATGGCTGCCTTCCAGCACTACCCCCCCAAATCCAGCCACTCGGGGCTCTTGCAGGACTTCTTCAACCTTCAGTAATGAATTCTCAGGGCTCTGGCCAGACCTTTCTTCGCTCCAGACACTTTGGGGAGCATGTCCTATCAGCCTGGCAATAAATCCAGCCTGTTTTGATTTGGAGCCCCCTATGTCCCCTATGGCCCATGCCCACAGGAAGGGCACACGAAAGCGGACTCCATCCCCCTTGTTAGACAAAGAAGAACCTTCAGGGATGGGTCTTGGTTTGGCAGATCCCATTGGCCTTTTTGTGGTCAATCCTACAACAAAGGACAGAGCAGAAGTCTTTTGCGCAAATGACCCTGTTTTTCCTCTTACTACCAACCAAACAGCAGAAGTGGAGTAAACGGCAGTTTTGACACTGGAGCTTCTACAAAGAAATACCCACAGTGAGACAGCCTGTGCCCTTCCCTGCGTAGGGGCAGTCGTTCCAATTTCTTTGCGGAATGGATCCATACTACAACAGACAAATGGGTCCTGGACATACGAAGATACAAAATTTGCCAGCAGAAAAGGGCCTCACGATCTACGAAGTCTGTTCAATTGTGCTGCTAGCAGCCCTTATTTTGCAACTGCCCCTCTCTCTTAGTCCCATCCCCCCTTGAAGCCCCCCACTATTCCACTGGATACCACGTGTGCTGGCAGTTGCGTTCCACCTGGCCACTTCCTCCCTGTTTTTAAAAAAAAAAGATCTTCTCACCCCCCAAATTCTCATATCATGGCCTCGGGTGTCCCTCCCCTCCCTTACTTTGAAAAGCTCCTCAGTACAAGTCTTGTTTATCCCTGTTATATACTTGAAGGTTTCAATCATATCTCTCCTCCAGCGAGTACATGTTCAATTCCCTCAGCCTGCTCTCACATAGTAAGTCCGCCAGCCTTTCGATCATCTTTGTCACCCTGCGTTGCACCCCCTCCAGTAGCTTAACGTTCCTCTTCAGGTACGGTCACCAGAACTGCATGCAGTACCCCAGGTGTGGCCTAACCAGCAGTCTATACAATGGCAAAATCATCTCCCCCCTCCCTGGGGATATACCCCTAGCAATACAGCTCGGCATCCTGTTGGCCTTTGCAGCTGCCGTTCTACATTGTGCTGAGTTGTGCATTGCCCCCGTAATGAACACCTCCAGATCCTTCTCCTTCTTCTCACTCACCACCAGCTGCTCGCTTCCTAGATGGTAGCTCCTCCTTGGGTTTTTAGCACCAAAATGCAGCACCTTGCATTTTTTGGTGATGAATCTCAGCTGCCAGGTGTCCGACAGGACTCCAGCTTGGTTAGATCCTCCTGCAGCCCTTGCCAACCCCCAGGTCATTGACCACCACTCCCATCTTTGTGTCATTAGTAAACAGACTGATTTTGCTCTTGATGTCCACTGAAATGTCTGCAATGAATATCCCTAACCGCACTGGTCCCAACACCGAGCCCTGCGGAACTCCACTCGTCACCGCCCTTGGGGATTATAGCTCCCCACCCACCACCACTCTCTGCTTCCTCCCCTGCAGCCAGTTTACCACCCAGCCTACCAACTTTGCTCCTGCCCCCGTACCTTGTAGCTTACTTCAAGTAAGCTATAAGGTACAGGGGTGGGAGCACTTCACCAGTCTCCCATGCGGCACTGAGTCGAATGCCTTACTGAATCTAGATACAGGACATCCATTGCATGGCCCCTGTCCAGTTGTCTAGTTACCCAACCATAGTAGAAGGCTGCCATAGAGTATGCTCCATAGCGAACCTTTATGTTGGGAAGTGGGAGGAGGATGTCATTTATAACCCTACTGTTAATATCTTTTCTTCTAATTTAATACCGTGGAATTGTTTTATAGATGTTTTTATTGTGTGGAAATGTAATACTGCTGAATTTGGAAACTTTATAGAATTTTTGAACACCAACCCCCACCTAAGATTCACATACACCAGTAGCCTTGAAGAGATCTCCTGTCTGGACCTTAGAATCAAGAAATACTACGAGGGCACATTAGAAAGTGACATCTATAGGAAACCTGCAGATGGTAGTACGTTATTATTAGCAAGTAGTTGGCATCCCCCACATGTGGCCTCCAACATGCCAAAAGGGCAATTCCTCAGGACTAGACGCAACTGTTCTACAGCAGTCTCCTTTGAACGAGGAGCAGAAGTACTTACTAATAGACTTACACAATGTGGCTATAGTAGTAATTAAGATCATCTCAGCCCAGGAGTAAGCCTGAAATACAGACGGATACTCTATTGGCGGTACACGAACGCTCAGAGTTTGACAACAGATCCAATTTTGAACAGGTTATTCAGTACAGGCTAGGGACCTGGAGAATATACTTAGAAAACATTGGCACATTTTGTCTGTAGAACCAGGCCTTAAACAGGCAACAGATGTACCTATTAGGATGTACTTATAGAAAAGCACCCACATTGAGGGACCTTTTAGTACATAGTCATTTTACAGATAGGAGAACAAGTAATTGGCTACGAAAACATCTAGGTTGCTTTAAATGACAAAGGTGTGTAGCATGCCCCCATGTGAATCCAGCTAAAACATTCACAAGTTGCAGGACAGACCAAATCTTCTATGGTTAAACATTGCATAACTTGTGATACTGAGGGCATCATATACTTGGCAACCTGTAGCTGTGAAGCCTTTTATGTAGACAAAACCAGCAGATGTTTTAAGACCAGGGTAGGAAAACATGTTAGGGCTATAAAAAGAAAGGACATCACATATGCCACAGCCCTCCATGTTAGTACATCCCTGGATCCTCCACAACATCGTTTTCAGTTCACTACCATAGACAGAGTATGCTGAAATTCGGGGTGGGGGATTTTGAAAACCTAATGCTTATTAGAGAGAATTTCTGGATTATCACCCTTGATGCCACCAAGAGGCCAGGTTTAAACACACAATTGTATGTACGCCCCCATTTGAAAAGGAAATAATTTAAGTTCCTGTTTTTTTAAGGTTTATTTGGAGCCCGAGTCTTCTATACCAATAATGGATTTATAAATTCAGTGACTTTTCTAAGCATCAGTTTTGCACTCCGTTTATTTAATTATGGGTGTCGCCTTTTGGTTCCGTATGTATGGTATTGGTGATGTTCTTGCTGCTGACCTCTCCTTACTAATCTGACCGCATGCTTCTGTATTTCTTCATCTTTTTTCTTTGTCTATTCTGGTTTTTCTTCCCCATTTTCTTCTTCCCCATCCCCTCTTACATTCCCTTTTCTTTTGGTCGATCCCTCCCCCATGTTTTTTCTTACTTTCTCTTTTGAATTTTTAGCTTGAATATTTATCCATGTGGTGAAGTGGTTTACTATGAAGCACTTCTGAGGAGTGTGACATTGTTATAGGTTTGTTTTTAACATTAAAGTTTTATATTGGGTAACATTTTTAACCAGTCACACCTCACTATATTAATTAGTGCTATGGAGTCCACATGTTCTTTTTGTACCATATTTGTCGATGTAATCTTTGTATTCAGCCTTCAATAAAGGACACTCTGTTCGAACATGTCAGGCTAGAGCCTGTGTATGTCTGAATAAATTTTGCCTTAAATCCAAAGGACTTGTGGTGTCCCTGTTTGCAGGTTAGCGTGTGCAGGAAAGTTTTTTCTTTTTCACCCAATCATAGTACGCTACCAGGTTGGTCTGGCATGATATGCCAGAGCTATACTGCTTCCTGTCCTGTAGCTCACTGGCCTCCAGAAGGGACACCAGCCTCTCCTTCAGGATTGTCTCCATCAGCTTTCCCACGATGGATGTGAGGCTCACTGGTCTGTAGTTCCTTGGATCATCTTTGAGGCCACTCTTATGGAGAGGTACCACATGAGCCGTCCTCCAATCCCAAGGTACACTCCCTGAATCTAGTGAGGTATTGAATAGTTCTGCCAAAGGCCACGCTAGTATTTCTGCCAGTTTCTTCAGCATCCTGGGATGAATGCCATCTGGCCCTAGTGCCTTGTCTACCCTCAGTGTCCTCAATTTCTCCAGTACCCTGTCCTCTGTGATTCCCCATCTGTCTCACTCTCTCCCTCCTTACCTGCCTTCAGTTCCCCCTTGGGTATCTCTTTTCACCCCCTTTCCTTGGTAAATACCGAGCAGAAGTAGTCGTTTAACGCTTCTGCCACTCCTCCCCCGCCTCCACCCATTCCCCTTCCCTCCTAATCCTTACTATATTGTCCTTGCAGCTCTCTTTCTCCCTGATGTACCTGAAGAATTCCTTCTTTCCCTCCTTAATGCCCCGCACCAGCCTGAGCTCCTTTGATACTTTTGCCGCCCTTACAGCCCTTGTTACCTACTTTACTTCCTTCAGGTACTCCTCCCCTGTCCTCCCCACTCCTTGTACCTCCTAAAGGTGGCTCTTTTCCTCTTTATCTTTTCCATGACTCCATTGGTCACCCAGCTAGGTTTCTTAGCCTGCGCCTTCTTACTCCTAGTCTTGACGCAGGTTTTCATTGCCTCTGTTACCTCCTTTTAATAAGCTCCTACCTCTGGTTAGTGGCCATACTAGGGTACATTTTTGGCCACATACTCGTTTACTATTTCCCCTCATCCTTCTGAAGTCCAACACACTTGTATCAGACACTACTCATTCCTTACCTATATCCGTGTGAACCATACAGAGTGGTAGTTGGTCCCTGCCAGTGGCTCTTCCACCCTCCGTTCCCTCACAAACTCTCCATTTGCCAGCACTAGGTCAAGGGTGTTCCCTAATCTGGTTGATTGGCTGACTGTCTGTACCAGGAAGCTATCCTGGAAGGCATCTAGCACTACCTGCTTCCTCCTAGTATTTGTGACTGGGGTACTCCAGTCCACTCCCGGTAGGTTGAAGTCCCCCACTATCACCACACTCCCCTTTCTGCAGGCCCTCCCGATCTGTCCCGCTAGTTCCTTGTCTAATTCCTCAGCCTGGGAGGGTGGCCTGTAAACCATTCCCGTCCTCATAGTCCTATTCCTCGAGTCCTGGATTTCCACCCATAGTGCCTTGGTATTACCCTCCTCCCTCACGTACTTCAGTCCTTCCCTCACATACAGTGCCACCCCACCCCTTTGCCCTTTACTCTATCCTTGCAGAAGATCCTGTACCTTGGTATTGCCAGGTCCCAGTCATGGTGCTGGGTGGCCCATGTTTCAGTAATTGCCACCATGTCCACCTCCCCCTTCTGCCATGAGGGTCTGAAGCTCTGCAGTTTTGTTCCCCAGGCTTCTAGTATTCAAGGTGACCACCTTCCTGTCTCCCTCCTCCTTCCACAATCCTCCCTAGTACCTGCCCCTAATTCCTTGCCCCTTTCATGGGGGCGGGGTAAGCTCGTATGACTTCCTTTTCCATGGCCTCTGCCTGCCTCCTGTCCACTTGCCACCGCCCGCTCCTAGTTAAGTACCCAGTCTCTTCCATGTAATCACTTATGCCCTTTTTCAGCACTCTCTTGCCCTCCTCACTTAAGTGGAGTCTGTTTTTTTAGTAGAGACTGCTGACCGCCCAGGTCCCTCACCAGTCCATACCCTCTAGCCTAACACCAAATTCTCAGCCATTTATTAAATTCCGCTATCTTTTCTTTTCTTGCAGTGCTCACCCTGGGAACAGTGAGCATCTCTTAGAAGGTTACTGGTCATCCTTCTCCTTCGCATAATGATCCTTGCTCCTCCGACCTCCTCTGTACCACTTCTACAGTCCTATCAGCCAGGTTGTTCGTCCCCAAATGCAGAGTTAAATGAGGTTTCTCCCTACCCCTTTTAGCAAATTTCAGTACAGATTGCCCCACCCTCTCCGCTGTCATTCATGGCATGGCCTCCACCCATATGCGGCTATGTCTCTCCCCCTGCTACCCCACCTGACTCCTCATAGTATTCAGTCTCCTAACACCAGGATTCCACCCCATTTTCCATCCACATGCTCCCTCTCCTCCCTTCCCCTACCCTTAGACGCCTCTTCCTCCTCCTGCACATTAGTTCCCCCTTTCGCCCCTGTTAACCTCCCCTATCTGATTACATAACAAGGGGTCTGTGTCAGTTGTACTCCATTACCTCATGTCATACCCCCCCGCCAGCACCACCCCACCGAAAAGACCAGCACTGCTCCAGGCAAAAACAGACTTACTACAGAAAGGGGTTACATAACCTGTTTCCCTCCCAGAGCCTTCCAACAGGTGCTGCTTACTCCTTCCTCTTTATCTTCTCCTAAAAGGCAGGGGCGGGCAACAACCAGTGCTAGACCTCAAATTCCTGAATCACTTTATCTGTAAAGATCCTTAAAGATGAAGACCCTGCCATCCATCATCAGAGAAATCCATCAAGGAGACTTCCTGGCCTCCTTCAACTTACAGAATGCTTATTTGCATATTCCCATTCGAGACTCACCGACAGTATCTCAGATTCAAGGTTCAAAACAGCCACTTCCAATTCAGAACCCTGCCATTTGGGCTTTCATCTGCTCCTAGAGTCTTCTCCAAGGTCCTCCTGGCAGTGATTGTGCACCTGTGCAGTCATGGGATCCAACACTTCCTGTATCTGGACGACATCCTGGTACTAGACCCTCGATTCGAACTGGCTTTCCTGGCAGTGGCGGAGGTTGTTTGTTGCCTCTTCAGAAACAGTTTTGTCATCAACAGACAAAAGAGCTCCCTGTTCCTAGTGCAGATACTGAATTATCTGGGGACAGACTTCAAAACATGCAGTGGCAGGGTTTTTCCACCCTCTCAAAATTCAGGGACTTACTATCCCTTCTTCAGAGGTTTCAGCATGCATCTTGACTTCCAGCCCAGGTGTTTATGCAGCTCATAGGGACAATGGTTTCCTTGGCAGATACAGTTCTGTGGGCTATAATTTACATGAGTCCAACTCGAGCAACCCTCCTCAAGCAGTGATCCCTACACAGACACAGCCGGAATCACAAAGTATTCCACACCACTTGAAGGACAGTCTGCGTTTGGTGGGCAGTGAGGTCAAACATCATAAGGGGTCACAAGCTGGACCACCTGCATTAAGTGAGAATCATCACAGGCGCCAGCCTCCGAGGATGAGATGTACATCTGAATCTTCTTTCTCTTCAAGGCAAGTGGTCCCTGCTGGAGTCTCGTCTCAGCATCAATGTACTGGAAATGCAGGCAGTTCATCTTGCTGTCCAGAAATTCAGGGGTCATGTTCACAAGCAAGATGTTCTGATCCCTACAGACAACCGGACCACGATGGCATACATCAGCCCACAAGGGGGCACAAGGAGCACATGCATGCTGAGAGAGTCTCTCCTATTGCTTCACTGAGCTGAACGTCATCTGTCCATTCTGGCCGCTGCTTACATCCTAGTACGGGGGAACGTTGCAGCAGACTGGCTTAGTTGCGGGACATTCTGCTGAGGAAATGAATAATAGTGCCTTTCAGCTCCTCAGCCACATCTGGGGCTCTCCTCAGGTGAATATTTTCTCTCCCAGACGAAATGCCAAAGTTCAGCAGTTCTGCTCCCTTGCTAGGGACGAGCTAGTGGTGGCTCAATATGCTTTCTCCTCCACTGGGCTCTATACGGTCTGCTGTACACCTTTCCTCCCATTCCACTTGTTTCCGAGTACTCCACAAAGTAGCTGAAGACCAGGCCGAAATGATCCTAATGTGCCACCGTTGGCCTCATGCCCATCGTGCCCACACCTGGTCCACATGGTGAGGAATGCACCACTCACTTTTCAAATCAGTCTGGATGATCTTCATCAAGGTCCGATAACACATTGGAATCTATGCAGTCTTTCTTTTTCGGCTTGGAGATTGAGCGGGAGACTCTCGAGGACCTTGGGTACTCCACAGCAATAATTGAGATGATGAGACAGTCTTGGTACCAATCTTCCTCTAAGGTCTACTACAGAATTTGGCGCAAGTTTTTATTCTGGTTTCACGCCAAGCTGCTGGCCGATTGTCCGGTATCTTTACCAATCCTCCTTCAATTCTTCCGGGGGGGTGGGGGTTGATATGGGTCTGCAACTGGCGACCTAAAGGGTCCTGCTCTCTGCCTTGGGAGCACTAGTTTTGGTGGACACGGGGGAGTCTCTGGGGGTGTCATCCTCACGTCAAATGCTTTTCTTGAGAGCGGCTACCCTAAAGTGTACCCCAGTGAAGTCTGTTGTCCCTCCATGGTGCCTCAGTCTGATTCTCAAGGCTCTAACCAGGTCATCCTTTGAGCCTGTGGGGGAGGCATCTCTGCTCCACCTCACAATGAAAGTCGCATCGGTCAAATGAATTGGCAAGCTTGGTGCACTGTCTGCCAAGGAGCCTTGTACCATTTTTCTCCAGGACTCTGTAGTTCTCCAAACGGACCCAGACTTCTTATATAAGGTAACGTCACTGTTCCACTGCAATCAGAAACTGATACTCCCTTCCTTCTGCCCCTAACCACAGCAGTGACAAAGAAAGAGACTTTTCATATTCTGGATCCTAGGCGGGCCTTGAACTCCTATACCTTAAACAAACCGAGTCACTACGAAAGATGCAAGCCTTTTCATTCTCACGTCGGGACCAAATTTAGGCAGAAAGGCTTGTAAAGACTCATCACTAAATGGATGCGCACCACCATCGGCATCGCCTGTGGACAAGCTGGGGTTCATCTCTTGGATCCAGTAAAAGTCCATTCCACTAGGGCCATGGCCACCCTGTGGTGGAATTCAAAGACACTTCCCCTGGCTGACATATGTTGAGCAGCTACCTGGTTGTCTTTGCACACCTTCACAAAATTTTACAAGCTGGATGTAGCCACCTCTGCTGCAGCTTCCTTTGGTCGTTGGGTTCTACAGGCCATTGTGAACTCCTAACTCCGTTCTACATTCTTCCCTCCTTGGGATTCACTTGTCTTACTGCTTTCGTATATCCCAGCTGTAGTGAGTCCTGCAACCAGCACAAGGAGGGAGAAATATAAATTTAAATACCTGTAATTTTTTTCTTTCTTTGACTGGTTGCAGGGCTGATTCCTTCCCCGAATGTATAAAGTTGGCCTTGTTCTCCTCTAACATTCAGCTACTTTATAGGAGGTTGATTGGTATTGGTCCTGTGACTTTTCTTCTTGCTTTGGCACCAACTGGTGGGATCCGTGTGGGGGAGGAGAGGATACCCTGCTGCTATGACTTTGTTTATCCTGCCTTCTCTCTGGCACAGGAAGCAGATCCCAGCTGTAGTAAGCCCTGTGACCAGCAGTCTGTGAAAGAACATTTACAGGTATTTCAGTTTTGATATATAGGCAATAAAACATGCATGCTTGTGAACAATTTGGTATTTTTGAGTCTCGAAGATCAAGGTATCTACTTTTGTACCTCTTGTACCCAGGTTTACTACATGAAATGGTCACCATGTTGTTCATTGGCACCCTCACATTTGCCTAGTGTTTACTTCTGGAGCCAGATACTCACCGTATGACCTTGAGATCAAGTCACTTAAGCTACCACTGCTCTAGCCCACTCGGGGAGAAGCAAAAGCCCATTGCAAACAAGATGTTGCATTATAGCTGGGCTGTTCTGGGTAAATACAAATAAAACAGTCCCCTTCCCCTTCCAGTTTGCAGGTTCACTACTGAAAGTGTCTCTGTGCTCTCCCTTAACACTTCAACCACTGTATGCCATCTGCAATACCAAGTTGAGACATCAACTACAGACCGCTTCTATGAATGCCATATGGGCGCGGTTGGAATGACCCCCCGCCAATTCATCACCTCTCAGTGGCTCTCTCAACCGTTCAGACTCCCAGCGCCTTTCATAATGTGACTTCTTTTTATCCAGATAGTGTACTGACTTTCTTCCCTCTCCTGTTACCTCTTCTCCTCTCCAACTATTTCTTCTGGTTCTGTGACTCCTGTACCTTCTCTGTTCCCTGCTGCTGAACCTTCTCTGCTGCTCAGACTGCTTTCTGTGCATGTTTCCTTGCACTTAGAATAATTTTGCTGCTCCTTTGCTCCTCTCCTCATAACTCTCTGAACATTATTTCTAAATGGCCTCTTTTTGCTTTTTAATCATGTCATATTTTTCTGCTCCTCCGGACAGCCCTCCATCCGACCGACCCCCACCCAGCCCAGTCACCCAGAATTACTGGGGCTTACCTTATGCCCAGTCCAGGAGTGGCGCCTGCGGGGAGTCAGTCTTCATCCTGCTGCCGGCATTTTCTCCTCCATTTTTACTCCCAGGGGCCCCAGGAGTAGGAGCACATGCACATGAAGGCGCACATGTGCCCTACAGCCCCGGTCATGACCCCTTTCCCCCACCCCATTGACCTAATGCCTTGGCACCCTCAAAGCCTATGCTACCCCTAGCCTCCATCAGGAGGAAGCCATTAGCTGCGGGATGCTGCTACACCTCCCAGAGAGGACAGCTGTCTTCCGGCAGCTCTATCCAGCTCTGCCCCCTCCCCCACATTGCTGACCTCTGGCCCGGGCTTGTTCCCGAACCCAGGCCGCCGGCATGCCGTGAGGTAAGGCGTCCAGTGTTTTAGCCTTCTGCGCCACTGGGCCAGCCTCTAAATGACCTGTTTACAAACGTCTGCACTTGCTGCTAGCAACCCTAATGATCACCCCTGTGATTCCAGTATCTCAGCACAGTGTACCCTTCCCAGTCACCAGTTAACAAACAAACCTTAAAGCCAGAGATTTATTTTTTATTTTTATTCAACATTTTGGTAACCAGGTGGGCCCACTGAGACCCTGACAGTCCCTTTTTCAGGGACGACCCAGGATTAGTTACATGTATCAAAGGGAGAAAAAGACCAAAGCTATGATACATACAGTGAATCAGTGATTACAAAGTGCAGTAGGAACACACATAGCAGCATGTAGTACATCATAGACAGACTCCAAACAGTAGCTTAAACCTTTTGTAAGGACAACAAGGAGAGACAGACACATTAAATGATAACCCACCTAGATAAGCGCCTAGCATCCCACCCCCGTGTCTGTTGATCTGTGGCTGCCACCCCATTCAGGAGAGCCTTCGTAGCCTCAACTGTAGCAGCAGCACCGCGCCCTATGTGCAGGTGGGATTTTAGTGCTTTCTGAAACCCCCAAGGGAAGTGCTGTCTTGAAGCTCCCTCGGGAGATTGTTCCAAAATTTAGGTAGGGACACCCTGGCAGAATGAAGGTCAAGGATGTTTTGGCTCTGGATATTTCAAGTAGTTTTCAATCAGTAGACCTGAGCTCTCTCCTGTTAGTTTTAGGGATGAGCAGGTCTCAGACGGGGGCTCCAGGTTGTTGTAGTTTGAAAGCCAGGCACAAAGAGGGAGATATGCCAGCCTAGTTTCAAGGGATGGCTAGTTCAGGGCTTGGAGCACCTTGCAGTGGTGCTCCATCCTTTGCACCCCGGCTGAAAACCGGCCGACCCTGTGGTATAGTGTACCCAGGTGCTGCCTTTTGATGGGCCTCAGTGTCTGGAGCAGGGCTGCACAGTAGAAAAAGGTGGGTAATATTGTCCCGTTCCCTACTGTCTTCCTTGCTCAGAAAGGGGCTTAGCCTGTAGAGGAGTACCAGCTTTTGGTTTACTTACCTTTGTAAGGTAGTCCATATGTTTCCTGTAAGTAACCTCGTGGTCTAGGTACATCCCCAGGTACTTGATGATGTCTACTAATTCAATCCCTGTCCCATTTAGGGTGGTGAGGGACAGGAGGTTTGATCTGTCTGGGCCAAGCTTTTTTGGGCCAAAGAGCATGGCTTCGGTCTTCTTGCTGTTTAGGACCAGCATGTTTTCTTGGCACCATGCTTCAAGGGTTGGGAGATCCTGTTGCAGCTGTAGGGTTTAGGGACCCCACATCTTTCCCTGTTCTGTACAACACTGCATCGTTGGCATATAAGGTGACCTTCACCCCGCTGCAGTGAAGTGGTAAGTTGTTGACAAACAGGGAGAATAGTAGGGGGCCTAAGATTGACCCCTTCGGGACTCCATCAGATACTGGGTGCTGTTGAGATTTAGCTCCGGTCCAGCGTACCATTTGTGTCCTGCCTTAGAGGTAATTTGTGAACCATTGTAGGGCATGCTTGTCCAGGCCTAGCCCCTTTATCTTTCTAGTAGTAGCTGGTGTTTGACAAGCTCGAATGCCTTGGTCAGGTCGATGAAAACTGCACCTAGCATTTTATTCTGATCTAGGGCTTCGTACACATCCGTTGTAAAGCTTATCAGAGCCGTCTCAGTGCCATGTCTTTTCCTAAAGCCATGCTGTTGGTCTGCTTGAAGGTGATGTGTTTCCATGTAATCGTTAACCTGTTGGTAGGCCACCTTCTCTAATAGTTACTTAAGGTGCAGAGTATTGAGATAGGTCTAAAGTCTTCGACGTCCCCATGTGGTGCACTCTTCAGTATTGGGTTCACTAGTGCCACTTTCCAAAGGGCTGGAATTTTCCCTTCAGTCAGGGACCTGTTAAAAAGCTGGGTTACAGATCCTGCTATGACTGGGGCTCCTAGTTTTAGCAGCCTGGGCTGGAGATTATGCCCAGCACCCTCCTTCAGGTTTCAGGCTCCTAAGTAGATTTAGGACTTCTCCAGAGATGGATGAATTTGAAGTTCTTTTCAAACTTGTCCACAGAGTAAAGGGGGAAAAACACTTTGAGCTGTAGTGGTGATATCCATAGTTTGCTATGCACGCATTGCAGTTCCACTAGAAATGCTGATTCATCAGAAGGTCTTAAGCTAACCTTCTCCCACCACCAAGGCGATATATCCTCTAGCTCTGCCCCGTGACGTCAGATCTTCCAGTCCGCTGAAAGAGTCCAGTCTCCTCCGTCGCAGCTCTGCAGCATTGTAGGCTACCAAGTGCACCTTTGGCAAAATCGTTTCAAAACTTCTTTTCTGGGTTGCGGTGTTCACAGTGGCTCTACTCTCCCTTGTTTGGCTCTGCCTTGTCCATGGAAGATGGATTTTGAGGAAGCAGAGCTGGCTCACAGCTTCAGATTCTGCATCATGTGTTGGAAAATGTTGAAGACTGACCCACATGTGTCTTGCCTCTTTCTTCTCTTGCCTAGGAGCTACGCATGATGTATTTGGCTGTGGTCTGTCAGACAGTGCTCCCTTCATCCATGGAAGATCGCCCGAACAGGCTTTTTCTCAGTCATCCAGCTGATAGAGGAGTCAGGCTTTGGCTGAAGGGTCACAAGTCGGCATCTGCTGTGGTGGGGTCAGCTGCTCAACTTGCGGACATGGTAGAAGCAGCTGCCGCTGCTGCGGTGGACACTTCATTGGCCTCGGTGCAGCTCCAGGCAGGGGCTAGTGTTTGAGGGTCTTTCATGGAGGATTTTTGTGAAATGTTCAGGACTTCCAGGCCTACATGGAGTGCCCTGTCAGTCATGTTAAGAAGCAGAAGCACCATCGGCACTGATTTGGCGCAGTGGCCAAATGGCAGGTGCCATTATTGCTCAGCAGATGTCTCCAGCGTCTGCCTCTCCACCCTTGTGAGCAGAGTCGTATCGATGATGGGACCACCAACCAAGGACCCCAGTCCTGCAGCAGACTTGCCAGGCTGGCTGTCCATGGAAATCACCCAGTTTAAAGACTCCATGGTGATTAGAGGCGGTAAATGGTCACTGGCCAGTTTTGAGGAGTCCTTGGATGACTTGGAGTCGCTCATGGTATCATCATGGACCCGACACCTTCAACTGTGTCTTGGTTGAAGATCTGTCCACTGGCCGATGTAATTTGTGGCTCTCCATGCATTTGTCTTTGGAACTAGTGCTGAAGCAGGCTAAATACCCTTTCACAGTCCTATTGGACAAGGGTGACTCCCCCCTGGAGTTGCCTTCAGCCATCTTGGCACTGACCCTGGAGCTCTTTCAACATCCAGCATCTTGGCCAGCACTTTCCATGTTGTGATCCGCAAGTGTGTGCTTCCGGCTTGATCACTATCAGGGTTCTTGGACCATCCCTCAGCCAAGGCTTTGGTCTCGGACTTTGCCTTCCGAAAGTCTGGAGGCCAAGGGGACATCAACAGGCCCCCTGACAAGAAGTCTAAGAAACTTGACCACACAGCCAAGAAGCCTCAGTCAGGTGAGTTACGCCGTGATCATGATGATGGCCAATTTTGGTCACTCCCTGATGGGAGGGCTGGATGAAGTCCTCCATTACCTTCCTGCTGACAGACAGCTGTTGGTGAAGTTGGTCAGAGGCCTGTGTCAAGCGCTGGCTAATTACTAGCTCCAGACAGCCTTGGACATGGTGACTCCTGTGCCTGTGCTGTTGCAGTGTCTGTTATGATGCCTCGCAGGGCCTGGCTAAGGTTGTCCACCTTTACTGTAGACACTTAGCAAAATCAGTCTGATGTCCCCTTCTTGGGCACTGACCTCTTAGTTCTGGGAGTGGAAGGACAACTCCTGATGAGTGAGAAGTCCAGCGCCACCATGGAGTGAGTGGCTTCTTCACAAAGGACCCTAAGGGCCAGAAACCTAAAAAGGAGCCTTTTAGCTAGCCCACCGGCAAAATGGTATGGCTTCCACTCGTGATGCCGACATCCTGAGTTTGGGAATGGACTCTGAGAGTTAGCCGGGGGAGAAGGATTGAGTGTCCAGGTGAAGACTCTTCTTTTCTTGGGGGGTAAGTGTCTGGTGCAACACTGATGCCTGGCAGAGGCTGGGGATTGGTAGTGACTGGCAGCTGGTTCTGTGGGGAGGTGTATCAGAAGTCACGTTAGTTGCATCATTGCACGTCACGTTTCCCAAGGGTTCAGCAAGCAAACCGCTGGCGGTCCTGTTGATGATGCCTGATTCCTGTTCCTGCTGCGCCAACTGCAACTCCCAGCTACAACCGGAGCAAATCCTCCCATCAGGTGGCCTGCCCCCATGGTGGTGGGGTGTAAGGCCTTGGGAGCCCTGCTGGCAGGCAGTGACGCTGCTGGTAATCTGGATGCTTTGGGGCAAGCTAAGGCAACTCGATGGTACATGGGTGGCCAGGTCTAGGCAAGTTGGGGCTCAGCCATGGGGGAAAAAGTCGGCACATAATAAAAGCCCTTTTAATTTTGAGCCTTTCAGCCACAGAAAACCTTGGAAAAACAGCCCCAGCAGAGGCGGTACCAGGCCTTGTGTCCCAAGGCCAATTTCTTTGGCCAGGGGCCAAAAAGAGGGGTGGGGTTGGAGAAGGTGTGCCCTTCTGGCTCCAGCTGCTGGTGTCCCCTCCAGAGCAACTCAGTGTTGACTGGTGGGGGTGGGGGTTTTCATCCTCCTGGCTGTCCAGTCCCTGGGTCAGCATCACCACTTCTGGCCACGTTGGTCTGTCATTACCACAGACAAGTGAGTCCTAGAAGTGGTAGGCAGAGGGTTTTCTCTGGATTTCGTGGCTCTGCTGCCTTACTGATCCCATACTCCTCGGGAATCTGCGGCGTCGCAGGACATGCTGTTTGCCATGAGGGAGGGCATCGCACAGTTCCTTGCGAAAGGAACCATAGCCTGTGTCTCAGACACCCTGTCAAGTCAGGGGTGCATGACCAGATACTTCCTAGTCCTGAAACAAATGGAAGGCTGGTGCCCCTTACTGGATTTGCACGATCTCAACCAGGTTATGCGGATGCGCAAGTTCTGGATGGTCACTTTGAATGAGATCATACCATCACTAGAGCAGGGTATGTGGTTCTGTTCCCTGGCTTTGCCTGGGACTTCCTGTGGCTGGTGGTGTACATGGCATCCTGCGCAAGTATGGTCCGCTGGACCCAGTAGTGAATTCACCACCTTCAGTGGGAATTGGACTGTCAGTGGTCCCAGCGCCTAGGCCACTTGGACCAGCCAGTCACAGTGACCCAGCTGATGTGGAATGCTATCCAGTGGTGGCTAATCCCAAACATCTGGAGGAAGGAGTTCCATTTGTCCACCCAGAACAGATTGTCATGCTCACAATGGACATGTCTAGTGGGGTGAGCAGCGAACCTGGGAGACCACAGAGCTTTCCGAGTTCTGGTCACCCAAGGAGTCCTGTCACCACATCAACCTTCTGGAGCTCGGTGCAGTACGACTTGCTCGGACAAAATTTGCTCCTCTAGTCAGGGGTCAGGTTGTGTAGGTCTAGACGGAAAATCGTGTTCTATTTGAAAAAGGTGAGGTGGCACACACTCCCTTGCCTGTGTTGGGAGGCCCTCTGCACCTGGGCCCTCATATGCAGCCTGGATGCAGATCTTCTGACGATCCATGTCATAGGAGCGAGCAATCAACTGACAAGACACTCTCTTAGCCAGGTGGGAGATGCATTGCACAAGTGGTCCCTGCATCATGAGGTGGTAAACCACCTGTTATCCCAGTGGAGAACCCCTCTGGTGGATGTGTTTGCCTCCTGTGAGAACACCAGACTCAGACTGCTTTGTGCCGGTCCCTGAGAATCCAGGACACTGTTGGGGGATGCCTTCACAAGGCTCTGGAGCCCAGGCCTCGTGTACACCTTTCCCTTCCTCTTGATCCATAAGGTGGTGGCCAAGGCCTGGAAGGACAAGAATGTGATCCTGATAGCTCCAGACTGGCCATGGCAGTTCTGGTATCCAGATCTCCTTGGTCTCCGCAGCAGGACTCCATGGCTGTTGCTGATTATCTGGACCTGCTGACCAGACATCAGGGGACAGTCCTGCACTCAGACTTTCAGTCCCTGCACCTAACAGCGTGGTTCCTGAGTGGCTAGAGTTCCAGGCTTTGGGTCTTTCGGAAGCTGTGCTCCACATTGTGGAGGCCTCCCAAAAACGGTTGACTCGCTGGTGCTACACCTTTAAATGGAAGAGATTTTCCATTTGGTGTCAGGGCAAGAAGCTTGATCCCCTTGCCTGCCCTGTGGCTAGTATCCTTGAGTACCTTGGTCCCTCTCCCAGTTGGGATTGCGAGTGACAATCCTCAAGATGCACTTGGCAGCCATCTCTGCATACTGGGCATGGAATGTTATACAGATTGTGGCCCATGAGTTGGTGGTGGGGTGCTTTTTTTTCTAGGGCCCTGATCACCTGTTCCTTGTGGTGTGTGAAGCATCACCGCCACCATGGGACCTATTGCTGGTACAGGGTGTGGTCATAGGCAAGCCATTGGAGCCTTTGCACAGGTGAGATGGTCACACCCATCATAGAAGATGGCATTCTTGGTAGCCATTATGTCAGCCAGAAGGATTGGTGAGCTCAAGGTGCGCTCAGTGGAGCCTCCTTACCTGGTCTTCCATATGGACGAGGTCGTCCTTTGTCCCCACCTGAAGTTCCTCCTAAAGGTAGTATTGGATTTTCACCTTAACCAGGTGATTAATTTACAGGTATGCTTTAACAGTGCTTCTTCAGAGGCCAAGCGCAGGCTCCATACACTGGACCTGTGGACTGTGCTCTCCTACTATAAGGAGCACACTGCTGGAGTTTGGGGTGAGGCTTGCCAGCTGTTTGTCACATATGCTGATGCTGCGCCTGGCAGACAGGCAGCTAAGTGGAAGATTGGCAGGTGGATAACATCTTGCATTGACCTCTGCTTTTGGTTTTCTGTTCGGGAGCCTCCTGTGGGGCTTATTTCCACCAGACATACCAATGCCTTGGTGGCTGCCTCAAGGGGTGTCCCTGTCAGGAGATCTGCTGGGCTTCTACCTAGAAGCTGGGAAACACCTTCATTTCCCATTACAGAATCAACCTTGAGTCTCATTGGGATGCTGCTTTTGAGATCTCTGTTCTCAAGTCTCTGTTTGCCAAATAGAGATGTGCACATTGTCCCCTCCTCCCCTGAGAACAACTGGAGGTCTGCCAGTGTGTGAATGGTGAACTATATCCACACCCCTAGAAAAATAGGTTACTCACCTGTAGTTCTAGGAGTGGTGTATATTTCACATCCACACCACCCACCCAGCATCCTCTGGCAATTGTACACAGATCCCTGTTTCCAGTGTACAAGATCTGACATCATGGGGCGGAGTCGGTGGATGTACAACCCAAGTGGTGGGAGCAACGTAACTTGAAGATGTTCCGACAAATCAGTATTACCAGTGTACTGTAACTGCCAATGTGTGGATGTGAACTACCTGCCATTCCTAGAACTATGGTTACAAGTGAGTAACCTATTTTTCCCCCTTGCCAAAATGCTAGTGAGCACCTCTAGGAGATGCAGACCAGCACGCGCCTCAAAATATACAGTTTATCTCCACTTGTGAGGGGACAAGACTTTCATAACTACGCACTGTTGAGCTGCCGATTAAGCAGCTGGAGCTGTTGCGAGGGCTGGAGCCGCCCCCCAAAAACCATGAAGCAAGTCGTTTGGGCTCACATGAGGTTGGCTCACTGCAGCAGGCGCAGGTCGGCATCTAGGTCGTGAGGGCAGCAGACGGAGGCCCCCATGCTCGCTCTTTGTTGAAACGGAGGAATCTGTGCACTGTTGAGCTGGAGCTGGTCGCGAGGGCTGGGAGCTGGGCCCCCCACTACGGCCAAGGTATGGACACAGGCGCTGTGCTGGTACTGTAAGGGAGCTGGACCCTGGTTGCTTTCCCTGCAGTCGCCCGCCCCCAATGCCCTCTCACCCTTTGTTGGTTCTAGTTATATAGTCGCAGGATCTCGCCATCACATAGTCTCAGAGGCTCAATACTAAGTATCGAAGTCTCCCATCTGCTCAGTTATCAGGGTTAGCCACTTGAGGTTGCCCTTCCTGCCGAAACCCTCTATCAATTTCTGTCTGCCCATTCTGATATTGTTGTTTCACTATACCTGCCCACTCTCACCTTCCTTACTGTTCTACAGTCTGTTACTCCTGTCTAAGCATTTTTCACTTAACCTTACTCTACCTACCCACCTTGGCTCTCTTGCTATGGGTCCTCTCTGTTCCCCCTGGCCCTTTACTGCTCGTGCCCCCCCACCTGTCCTACTTGCTAGATAACTTTTACTTTTCCAACCTCCTATTTGACCCATTACCAAGGCATCATCCTCTCCCATATCTCGGGCTTACTCTTAAACATTTTGTGTTCATTCTGAAACTTGTCCTAAAACAAATTGAGGTTATTCGCATACACATATTGGGAAGGTTCCCTTCTCCGCCTGGGCTTGCTACTAAGGCTTTTATTACAGTGTCTCTCTCTGGATTGTTGCCAATTCCCTTACCATTGCTGGGGATATAGAGATAAACCCGGGCCCTACTATGCCCAAAAATCCCTCCCTGTCCCTCCACTTTCCACGACTGCCCCAATCTGCTGGCCTCTCCTTTGCCCACGTTAATGCTAGGAGTCTTTTGGCCAGCTTCCCTGAGTTGGAAGCATGGACCTATTCCAACAACCCTGACATCCTCACCATTTCTGAGACCTGGCTCAAGCCTTCCTCTGATGACTCCCAGTGCTCCCTTCCTGGGTATAACTTGGTACAGGTGGACTGCCCCTCTCCCAAAAGAGGCAGGATGATTTGCCCTCTACTTTAAACCCCAGCTTAACATCACTCTATTGCCTGCCCCCCACCAGCTAACTGCGAAGTACTCCATTCCCTTCTTCTAGTTGGGGGCATAAAGAAACTACACATATTCTGTATTTATATACCCCCCAGAAAAGCCAGGCTTAGTTTTAATGAATTCATGGATTACCTCCAATCTGTGTCCGGGAATAACGACATCATCTGTCTTGGGGATTTCAGTCTGGGCTGGCTTGGCCCTCATGCGGATACCCTTTCCTTTGTGACAAGCAAGGCCAGTCTCACTCAACTTGTACAGGAGCCCTCTAGATTATCCCCTGCTGGTACAAGCACCACCCTACTGGACTGGATCCTTACTAACAGAAAGGATGCCTTTCTCTGTACGGGTGTTCTTCCAGACTCCATAAGCGATCATTACCCCGTTTTCTGTATTTGGGACAACTGTGCCCCAGCATTCCCCTCCAAAGTGCTAACTTTTTCTAACTTCTCAAACCTTAACTTTGATTACTTTGTTCAGGATCTTAATGCTATTGACTGGTCTCCGCTATACTCCACTAATGACATAAACACTGCCACAAATTATTTTAACAGCTCTCCTCTCTCTACAAAACAAACATATCCCCGTTAACACTAGCAGGGTTAAAGGGAAAACCACCAAATGGCTTAAACGCCCCCTGCTTCACCTACTGAAACTCAGGGACAAACTATGGTTAGTCTGGAAGTCTTCCCGTCTCCCAACGGACTTTGAAGCCTACTGAACTCTGTGTAATAATTGTAAACAACAGATTCGCCTGGCCAAAAGCTCCTACTTCCGGAACCTACTAAACACCTCCACCACTTGCCCAAGAAAATACTGGTCCCAAATAAAGGAAATCCTTGGGAACAATAAACCTACTACCCCCACTAATCTGTTCATTAATGATGTCCACTGTAACCACCCTCTCACCATTGCCAATGCTTTTAACTCTCTTCTCCTCTCTACCTACTTTGGCCTCCCCCACCCTCCCCAATCCGGGGCCGGCCTCTCCTCCTAGCTCCTCCACTCCTCCATATTTGGTGCTGGCTCCGGTCTCCTACCAGCATGTCCTGGACCTTCTCAAAACTGTTTCTTCTAGTGGCAGCCCTGGCCCTGACTGGTTGCACCCTCGGGTTATCAGGCTGTTTGCGGCCTGGCTTGCTAGGCCCATAACTAGGCTTTTTAACCTATCTATAATGACTGCTACTGTCCCTCTGATCTGGAAGACCACCAGAACTACCCCTGTCCACAAGAATGGAGATGCTAAGCTCTTGACCAACTACCACCCAGTCTCCCTACTTCCCACTCTTAGTAAGCTCCTGGAGAAACTCGTTCATCAACAGGTCACTGAGCATCTCTGTAACTATAATCTTCAGTCTCCCTCCCAACATGGCTTTAGGGTGGGACATAGCACTACCACAGCCCTCACCCTTCTCACGAGTGACATCAAAAGCAACATGGATAAGGGCCTGCTTACTGGTGCAGTGTTAATCGACCTGTCCAAGGCCTTTGATATGGTTCACCACCTGCTTCTGCTGTCCAAACTAAGTCATATTGGTGCCTCTGACTCCACCCTATCCTGGTTTAGTAGCTACTTGGATAACCGCTTCCAGGCAGTTTCCTACTGCAAAACTCTTTCTACCCCTACCCCCATCACCTGGGGTGTTCCACAGGGGTCGATTTTCTGCCCTTTGCTTTTTTTCCTCTTCCTAAATGACATTCATAGTACCTCCCCACATAGCAGTCACCTCATGTATGCAGATGATATAGTGCTGTACTATTCCGTCAAATCTGTTGCCGACATTAACAATACCTTCACTCGGGACTTTCAATCTCTACAATCTTGGCTCTCTGTCAACCAGCAAATCCTTAATATAAGTAAAACTCAGGCTATGCTGTTCTACTCGGCCAAAAAAGTCCACTCTGTATACTCTAAACTCCTTGTCTGCAGTCAGGAGGGGACGCTAGTTAAGGATACTGTTGCCTTCAAATACCTTGGGGTCACTCTTGACCCTGCCCTTGATTTTTCCCTGCATATCAATGAGGTCTGCCGGGCCGTTAATACCAGAATTGGTGCAGCCTATCGGGTACGGCATTCTCTCACCCCCTCCACTAGGCTAGAGGCGTGCTACTCCCGCAACTTCTTTATGCCCTCCCAGTTCTGTTCAATACCAATACAAGTGTACTCAGCAAATGGGACACTTCCTACAATAATATATTTAGGTTCGCCTTATCTGCCCCCCCGACTGACTCATCACTGCCGGCTCTACTCCGGCCTACACTGGCTGTCTCCTAAAGACCTTCATTCTTACTCGCTAGGTTGCTTTATTGACTCACTCACGAGACCCCCTAGCCCGTCCTCCCTGAGAGACCTACATACCCCTGTCACCTGTATCCGCTCGCTCAGGTCCTCATCGGTCCCCATACTATCAGTAGTCCGGCCATGCGCCACTAGAATGGGTGAACAGGCCTTTGCTCATTTTGCCCCTAATTTCTGGAACTCACTACCTACCCAGGTTAAACTCTTCCCCCTCCCACCACTCCTTTAAGAGATCACTTTTTTCTCACCTCTATGCACTTGGAACCTGTAACTGTAACTAACTGTGTGTCTCCACCATCTTTCTCCAGCTTGATGACGTCCAGGCGTTACCTTGCTTGCTGCAACTAGCTTTGTTTGTTATAATATATTGTGTACTGTTTAGCTTTTTATATCCTATTTTATCTAGTTGTTACCGCATAGGGTGTACTGTTAACTGCTTATATCCTATGGGTTCCTCCCATATTGTTGTACCTGTATTATTTTTACTGTCTTGTTGTTGATGTTATCACTGTATTATTTTGTTGTACTCTCCCAGGTCGTGCCTGAAAATAGGCAGGATTGTTGCCTAGTGCACTTACCTGGTTACCAAAAGCTAATAAATAAATAAATAACTCACCCTTGGCTTTGCCACTTGTGAGTTACGGTCTTGTCCTTCATACTTGGGGATAAATTGTGTATTTTGAGGTGAGGCAATTGTGCATCTCATATTTCTGTATCTATATATAGTGTTTAGTTTGCAGCAGCAGTGAAATTGAGTTTTGCGGGTGCACTGTGATTAATCTTGAAAGATGAGACTGCTGTGACAAACTCCATAGTACACACACATGTATTAGATTTTGAAAGTACTCCGTTTTAGTGTATTTTTTACACTAACTAGTATTTATTCAGCACTAAAACTGTGCCTATCAGTGACCAAAATAATTTGAATCTACTCACTAGAATTCTTTTTAATCAGGAGAATTTTTTTTTACATTTTTACTGTTAAACATTTTGTTAACCATTTTACAAGAGCATGAGACATTTTTAGAAAAATAACATTTGAGTATACTCTACAAGCAGTAGAAAGGTTTCTGTATCATTTTTTCTGTGCTGCTCAACTAAAGAAATGTGTGCAAAGAAAGAGTTAAATTATAGTTTGCATGAGTCAGTTTTGTCACCTTAGCTTGATTTCCTGTGTAGCTGTCCATACCAGCTTTCCTTCTAGCTACATGTGTCAGAAGTACGTTTCCCAGCAGACATTCTCACACACCCACACCCACTCCCTTCACTGTAGTGGATCCTGAATACAAGTAATAGCATACTGTGCTGGGTGTGCGCCATTTGGGTTATATATGGCATTTTTTCATAGTTGCTACAGAGTTTTTAAATGAAGCAAGTTGCTGCTTTTTCTGTGAAAATTTGTTGCTCAAAGGCAATGTTACAAGTTCTATTAAAGGTAGGTAACCTTGATTTCTCGCGTAGTGTGCCTCCATCTAGGGGGAGTTCAAGTTTATTGCAGGAAAACTCCATTGAGCAAGCTCATTCACAAAGAGGTCATGTGACATAAACACTTAAAGTAAAAGGGAACTGGCAGATCACCTTAGAGCTTACTGTTTACTTGCCTTTATTTATTTAACATTTATTCACAAAAGACACACTAAGATGCAGCATATTTCGGGTACAACCGGGGGTTATTACAAGGTGATAAGGAATAGAATAAACAGAATGTGCAAACGTGAAGTACCGTATTTTATAAAGTGACAAGTGCAATGTACAGTTCATAGTATCAGATGGACACAAAGTACAACATATACAAAGTTGCAAGAATTTACTATGGTAAAAAAAATGCTGTTCAAGTATACAGTAAGACATGCCAAGGTGTGTAATTACTGTATGGGTCAAAAAACGCACACCTCTTGAGTGTGTTGTCAGGCATGAGGCACTTGTGCTGACTGCCTTTAAAACATACAAGTGGAAAGTATGAATGTTAACCATAACTACACAGCTCTGAAGTGTTTTACATATCATGGGTTCTGTTTTGGTTTTTAAATAGGAAATATTTTGTTCTGTATGAAATACGAGCAAACAAAATTATTGTTTCAGTTGAGGCATCGTGATATTGTAGCTGAACCTGATGCACAGGCTTAATGAGAAATGCAGTATAATTATGGGTAGATAATTACACTCCTGTACTTGTCTTTTAGCCAACCACGCGATAAAATGTTCTTATCCATGTGACAACACAGAATATCAAATGCTCAGAACAGATGTGGGAGAGAAGCAACTTGTAAGAGCTGGCACAGGGGGAGTGGCTATCGAAGCAGCTATTCAGAGAGCTGTAAATCACGTTTCTTAGAAAACTGCACTCGCATACCTTCTTGAAAGCAGCAGGGCAGACAAGAAGGTTGGGAGGGGAAGTGAATGTGAGCTTAAACAATTGGCTGTGTGGGGAAAGGTCAGGGAGGATCACATGACCTCCCACAGCCTGCGGGGTAATGCCAGGAAAAGCAAGGATGTTTGAATAACGGCTGAGAGTGCATTGGTGTTAAAAATAGTGGCAGGAGGAAGCTTTAAGTGGAGGCCAGCTCAGACAGTCTGCTTGTGGAAAGGTCACAGAGGATCGCATGACCTCCCATGCCAATGGGGAAACACCAGGAAGAGTATTGGTATGTGAATTACTGCTGAGAGGGCGCATCAACACTCGGAACAATAGCGGGCATAAGCCAGCAGCTAAGAGCCTGCACAGGAGTGGCTCAAGAAGCAGCTATTCAGAGGGCTGTAAATCACTTTTCTTACAAAACTACACTCTCATACCTGCTTGAAGGCAGCAAGATGGGCGAGAGTGTTGGGAGGGGAAGTGGGAGGCCAGTTCAATCGGCTGTGTGGGAAAGGTCACTGAGGATCATGTGACCTCCCACAGCTAATAGAAAAACATCAGGAAGAAGGAAGATTAGCACAGGAGGAGCCACTCCTACTGTGTCCATCTCACGTTTGTGTCCCAGAGCGGAAGTGGAACAGGATTCGCGTCACAGGCAACAGCAGGCATGCAAGGAACTCTGCCACTACACAGAGCTAATGTAAAGTACCTGTTTACTTGCTGCTGCCTGTGTAAAAGTACTGGAAGTAGTAAGGGGTAATAGCAGCATGCTGGAAGTAGTAAGGGGTAATAGCAGCATGCTGGAAGTAGTAAGGGGTAATAGCAGCATACTGGAAGTAGTAAGGGGTAACAGCAGCATACTGGAAGTAGTAAGGGGTAATAGCAGCATACTGGAAGTAGTAAGGGGTAATAGCAGCATACTGGAAGTAGTAAGGGGGTAATAGCAGCATACTGGAAGTAGTAAGGGGTAACAGCAGCATACTGGAAGTAGTAAGGGGTAACAGCAGCATACTGGAAGTAGTAAGGGGTAAGCAGCATACTGGAAGTAGTAAGGGGTAATAGCAGCATACTGGAAGTAGTAAGGGGTAACAGCAGCATACTGGAAGTAGTAAGGGGGTAACAGCAGGAAAGTAAGACTGTAACTACCAGTTGTGTGAGAAAAGAGGGACCACTCCAGGGTAAGGGAACAAAGGGGTAAAAGTAAAACGGAAAAGGAAACCAGTCTATCTAGGTTAAGCAACAAAGGGGAAAACTAGAAACACCCTGTTTGGGACAAGGATCCCAGTGGGAAAAGAGCAGACAGGGGAAAATAAGCTCACCGTATCTAGGGTTATGCTACAAAGGGATTATGTAAACAAAACAAAACAAAAAAAAACTAGTAACACCCTATCTAGGGTAAGGATACTAGTACGTGCCAGTTAAAATAGAGGGGGAAGAAATGGGAATTTTGGGAATGGTGCAGTGCAGTGGTTATAGAGCTGCAGTTTTCAGAAAGACCTTCTGGAGACTGAGGTGCTGTCCTATCTGCATGCAACTCTCTGGGCTGAGGAAGGAGGCTACTGGACTCAGGGCCAAGTTGGCTAGGATTCAGGGCACCTCTATTCCTCCACCCAGAAAGCCACCAACACTACCACTGTTGCCCCACAGGATGCCTAAGAGAAGGAGAGATGGTTGGACTGTGGTGGGATCCAGTAGGGTGGAGGGGGTGGATCAGGGGCACACTCCTCAGCCTATGCCACTATGAAACTCATTCACTGCTCTGGTGGGACAGGACTGCTGGGAGGAGGCACCTGTAGTAGTGTCCAGGGAGGATGTAAGATTCCTTGGGAGGAAGAGGAACACAGCAGAGGAGGAAGCAGCTTTTGGTAGGAGACTTGTTGATTAGGGGGTAGATTTGGGAACAGGAAGGGAGGGAAAGAGGGAGCTGAGGCACCTGCCTAGTGCAATGGCTTGGAGGGATGGAAAGTGGATCCTAAGCATCACTAGGGAGGAAGGGCAGGAGGGGTACCTATATTTCTTTGTCTACCTGCGGACTGATGACCTGATTAGGGATGAGCTGAGATGGTGCAGGGAGATTTTAGGGAGCTGGGGAGGAGTTTGGGGAAGGTAGCTCATTCGGTGACTTTTGCTGAGGCAGTACCAAGGCCCCTACTTTTCTGCGACACTTAAGGACCAAATTCTGTAGCAGGATTACCATTTGCCACAGAACTTCTGTGGCAGTGGTTTGTAATTTCTGAAGAAGTTCTGCAGCACCAGTGAACTGCCTCATCACAGCGTCAGCTTGTCATCTGACTTCAAGTCCATGGCAGTGGCGATCAGAATGGAGACGATGCAGTAACATTAGTTTAAAAAAAAAAAGACTTTAAGAAATTTTCTTTTTTTTTTTTTTTTAAGATAAAAATCTATCACTTAAGATCCTATCGTACTGCATAAATGAAATGCGCAGAGGACCTTATGTGAAAAATAAGGTATCTATATACTCATGCTGTTTACACCACTCATGAAGTCCCCACTGTATATCATTTATATACTTGTATGCAATCTGTAAAATAGTTTTTTCTTTTAAATAAATTTCCCTTCTCGTGACCATGAAATTGTATCCTCATTCATACAGGTCTCTTTGGAAGTGGGATAAACAGAATAGAGGAAATAATGCAAGACTAATTTTTCATGCCAACCCATTTCTGCTGACACACTATGTAACCCCGTCAAGCCATGACATGCATGTGAACCACTTGTGAGAGAAGGCTCCCCAGCCTATCGCAGGGTGTCCCCCGTGTGACAGAACACTGCGCCATACCTTACCACGCTCAGAGCGGTGATGTACGACAGGGCTACCCCCACCCGCCATTCTTGTGCTGCCCAGGCAGCTCCCAGAACTCATCCCCAAACCAGAGTCTCCAGCACAGGAACACAACATGCTACCAGCTGGCCCAATGGCTGTCCCTGCACACATTTCTCCGTAACTTTTAAGTAATTCTGTCAACCCGTGATAACATGTAAGCAGTAACCCTGGCAAAAATGTGTACAGCGCAGTTTTTTATTTAGTAGGCCAGTTCTTCCAACAGGGCTGTACATTGTTATATTCCACCTTTCTGGGCATAATTATTTTTCTTAAAAACAATAGGCTAATTAATTTTACCAGTTATTAATTTCAGATGGCATCCCTATACATTAAAGGCACAAATAAATCTGCACAAAGGTATGGAGTTAACAGGTATATGCTATTGTCAAGTATTTGTTTAAGTTGGCCCTAGTGTAATAATGTAAGACTGAACATTTTGTTAAACTGTAGTACAGGTTGAGCATTTATCACAATAACTGATGTGCTGTGTCACTTCCACTGGGAATGGGAGCTGTGGTAGATAAGTGACTGTTCATTTCTTTGGCAGAATACAGCCCTGTCATTAGCTAATGTATGATGTAATAGTACTGATAACATCACATGCTGAGCATAAAGGGTTTTGGATATAAAAGGAGGAGAAGGGAACCAGGTGCTATAGAGAAACTGGAAATATTAATAAAGAATCACCAACAACAGTGAATTCTGTGGCATTGGAGATATTCTACAGTAGGCTGCAAGTTCTGCACACAATTTTGCAGTGGCAGAATTCTAGGGGCCTTGGCAGTACCCGTCTACGACCAGGGGAAGGACCGGGTTTTCAACACCAGGTACTTCAGCTCATGGTTGAAGGAATGGTGTAGAGAAAAGGGGTTTGGCTACACTGGGGAACTGGGGACCAACCTGGAGGAATGTGGGCCTATAAAGGGGTGATGTCCTGAATCCATCTGGGAGGGGAAATGCAGTCCTCGGTGGATGGTTCAAATGTTACTTTGAGAAACATTGAAACTAGCTGAAGGGGGTGGCAGAAGGAAAAAGGAAGGCATACACTTTCTCTCTTCCCCCCCCCCCCCAACCGACAGAAGCAGAAAGAAGGGAGGATCCAAAGGAAGGAAAATCCCCTATGGTGCAAAATAAAGAAATAAGCAGGGTGGTAGAAGATGGGGGATAATGGAACACGAGTTGTAAAAAGAGAAAGGCAAAGGGAAAAAGAGGTGTTGCAGGCAGTGTGAAAGGCCATATATGCAAACGCAAGAAATCTAATAAAATATTCCTGTTAGGAAACTGATAAATGTGTGACATTTTGCATCTCAATTTCAAGGAGATCCTTATGGGGTGTCAATGTACAGATATAAAGTAGCTATAGTTTTCAGGTTGTCCGAGTAATTGCTTTGTACTATCACTGTTGCTAAATTTAAATTGTTCTATGAAGGAAATTAAGTTTATGTAACTGTCTGTAAATTTATTAAAAACATTTACTTGTCCTTATAATGTAATGTAATGCATTAAATGCTGTTGCTAGGTTAAGTCGCATAACAGCAATAGAGATGAAAACAATGGGATGCATAGGAATTTGAAAAAAAGTATACATTAGCAGGAGCAGTGTCATGACTTCACCAATTTTTTTATAGTTTCACTCCAGATTTTCAACATTACCATTTTTTTGAAGCCTCCTCATAAACAGTACAGCTGTCATTTTTTTACATCTTGTTCAAAATGTATCTTTGCACCTGTGGTGCCAAATGGCACAGTCGCTATGCAAAATCACCTTCCGGCTAATGAACTGTTAGTGTCACTGTTCATGCAGTGGGGGTCACAAAAAGCCCATGCTGAAAACTTGGGAGTTGGAATGCCAAGAAACGCCCATGGCATTTGAGTGTTTCTGACCATAACACCCTGCCCTGTAGGGACTGACAGGCATCATGGGTGTGACTTGGGATTGTCAACAGTAATGCTCACGCCATTCCACCCCCATCCTGCAGCCAGTGACGAGTATCGAGATGTGCCTTTGACTTTTCAGCCCCAAAGTTCACTCCATTCTCTTATACTGTACCCATTTCAGCTTATTTCCTTATGGAATGGGGTGAGTGTAAAGTTTGAACACCCCAAGGCAGAACTCTACACTTGTCTGTGTCTGCAGGGTAGGGTGAGGTGAAATTGCGTGAGCGTTACAGGCAATGACTCAAAGGCACACCCCAATGCCTGTCTATCTCTTTGGGGTGGTGGTGGAGGTGTGGTTGGTGTCACTTCAATACTTCACTGCTATTCCTGTTCTGCCTGTGTGTGTGTGTGTGTGTGTGTGTGTGTGTCTATCTATATGTCTGTGTAATTGTCTTTCTATTAATTGCATGTATCGCTATTTTTAACTATTTCTTAAACAAATCTGTGCATCACATTTGCCTGCACTCTTGAGCACATACTTATGAAACTGTGCGTATTTGTAGCCCACTTCTGCACAGACCCCATGCTTTCCTAATATTCCCATGATCACAAGCATGAAGTACCTTGCCCTTATCAAAATTGACCCCCTTTGAAAGTTACTATCACATGTTCGCTGCCAACAGTCCATCATTACACCCGACATCAACACATTGCTTAAATATAACTTACATCACCTCATGGACAAAAACCCTGTCTCAAAAAAAAAAAAAAAAATGTAAATAATCCCAAGGCTGAACATATGCCAGCCATTACTTTTTCATGTACTGCCACCTGCTGTGCCATCATGGGGATTTGCATAGGTTTCCCATGATGCTTTGCCTTATTGGGCTATGTGCAATTGTGTTTACTTTAAAATTTGGCTGTCCAGCCAATATCATCCGGGATAACACATACCTCAGTGGCATTTGCTGTAGGGTTCTTTTTGTAAACCTATACTGCTTCCTGTTCCTTCCATTAAAATGTATACCTCCATATGTTTTCTTAATAATGTGTATACCTTCCTTAGAACAGAAACTAAAACAAATCTTACTACTTACAAATCATTGTGTTGTTTCTCCATACCTCCTTAACAATTCCACACAACTTCATTATGCAGCCGTGGTGGATCTGACCAGATTTTGTCTAGATCTGGGACAGTCTTCCCTCTAGCTGTTTCACTTACTTGTAACAGTTTGTATTTTTCCGAGGTCGTCTGCCAGCCTATAAGTATTTAGAGAAAGATTTTGAGATTGTAGAAATTTCTTTTTGGGAATAGGGATGGGGATACTCCAAAAGGGAAACAGATATCACACGAGAGTATATTGTTAATGAGCCGATTCTGGATTACAGTGGAAAAAATTAGTGCCCATCTTTGCAGGCCTTCCTGTATATTTGTTTTTTTGTAAGCAGGACAAATTTGACGTCTGTTAATTTAGAGAGATTTTGTTAATGCACTGTGAGAGGTTGTAGTTTAAATTTAAAGAACTTTTGTTTTTGTTTGTTTTAGAACATAACCAGTATGCATCTCAAAGAGTTCCAAACTCCTCCAAACCTCTGTTATCGAGGTTTCTGGTTGGGCCAGGTATAGCCGCACATTGTCTGCATACAGTGCTGTCTTCTGGGCAGTACCCCCCCACTTCTGTACCTGTGATATTGGGATTATCCCTAATCCACTTGACCAGGGGTTCTACGTATAAAGCAAATTTGGGGAGGTGTGGGGATGAGAGAGGCTGCCCTGCCATGTGCTCCGCTGTAAGTTAAATTTGAGTAGGATGCCACCATTAATGCGAACATATGCCTAAGGGGAGTAGTATAATGTTTTTATCCTGACGATAAATTCTTCCAGGAAACCAAAGTGTTCTAGGACCAAGAATAAAAAAAAAACTCCACATTACCTTATCAAAGGCTTTTTCGGCATCAAGACTGATTATACAGGCCGGTAATGTGGTGGATGAGGGTGTGGTGGGCTGGCGTCATTACTGCCTGCCTTGCCTTCCATTTTTCAACCCATCCATCCCCAGCTGTGGTGTATATGGGCAAGCACATGTGCGTGGAGGTTCTGTGTTGGATTACAGAATTTGTTAACCTCTGATCAGGTTATAGTTGCCATCCAGTTAGCTTCTTAAATCTAGATGGCATTTACATTAAAGATTTATTTTTCTCCCATGCTTGTGGCACAATGTTAATTTGACTTCTAATCTGAGATAAGACGCTTTGTACTCGCTTTGTGTGATAATTTTTGTTTCGCTGTAGTAAAGGTGGAAGTGAAACAGATAATGACCTTTGGCATGTCTGAGAAGACTTGTAATGTCACAGAGCATTTTTTAATACAGCTTTGGCATTAGTTAAGATATGAGTGAAAGATGTACACATTTCCATTCAGAGAAGTGTATGGTGTGTAGCACTCTCATTTCATGTCATTTCGCTGTACTGGCTGCAGTGGAGAGCTCTCCGTTGGCTTTATTGCTGTGTGCATCTTTCTAGCACATTCTGACTGATATTGAACTGCTTGGCAGATCTTAGGCCTGCTGTACTCTCTCTCTAGTAGTGGGGAATGGAAAATGATATTGTGCCTCTGATCCAAGAGAAAATGTAAGCCTTTTGGACTGAACAGCTTCTAGCTAGTGAAATCGGTTTTACTCTGAAATTCTTCTCCTATGTAGCCCATTGCATGTTCGAGTTTGTAGGCTATATAGCTTAATGTTTCGTTAAGTAGACACCCACCATACATCTCCCACTCCCCATCTGGGACTCTAAGATTGCTGCCTAATACCCTCACCGGTATATAAGTTATAGCCTGGACTGCTCCGTCAGTACTGTTACTGTAAATACTGCCTGTCTGTGTATGTCTTATACTGTATTTGTTTACCCTCCACCCCCTGTAACCGACGTGGAGCCTTTGCAAAAGAGTCTGTGACTCAAAGGTTTGTAATTCCGATTGTATTTCAATAAAACAATAAAAACAATAAATAAAACAAACTCGTAAAGAGCAGACATTCTTTTTGCATTATTTGCTTTTATAACATGGGTTACCTTTAGCAAGTACAGTAATTGGACAGAACCTGTCAGGTGGCCATGGATTAAATTTCCTATTTAATCTATGGTTTCCGTGCCTGATCTTGTTCCTGAGGCTGGAGTAGATGTGAACACCGTGGGGGGATCTACAGGTCCTGCTCTGTTCGTTTTTGCTAGCAGCCATTGTTTTTTGGTCATCTTAGCGAGCAGAGTACTCTGTAGCCCCCACGGTGTAATAGAAGTGAATTGCTCTTTGTTTGTCACCCTGAATGTCCGTGACTGGCTGCAACAGAGTTTTCCTGGCTGAGAAGCTGTGCTGTGAGATGTGGAGGGAAAAAAAAATCTCGGGCACTACTCCCATGACAGAACTTGGCGCTGACGATGATTCCCCTTCAGCAGTAAAACAGACAGGGGTCACCGATGTCACGGAACATGGAGCAGTGTGTCGATTGGGTGGGACATTGTCATCCCAAATGGTAAAACAGGAGCGGGCATCACCAGAAAGACAGAGAAGCATTTTCCCAAATAATAGACTCGGCTCACAGGCCCTTGGACACATCCGTGGGAGAGAGTCACACAGAGAGCAACATTGACAGTGGAACATTTAAGTCAGAACTGCTGCAATGTTCTCTAAATGTGTGTTTCTCTCTCTCGGCTTTGTGGCGTGCTGTTCAGGCAATCGAAGTATCGAAGTCCAGTCGTCGGAATTGTTTCAACTTCTGCCCACCGATACAGTCCCCCTCCCCCCCCGTATCCCCGACAGCACTAAGCAAGTGTGGTGTTGGGGGTGGCCACAGGAGGATTATGGAGGCATATAAGGAGGAGCTATCAAAATAGCAAGTTCGGAGTTCTCCATATGAATAAGATTGTTTTGCGACAGCAGTGCTTTGATGAAATTCTGCCTCCCGTAGCGAGTATACCGTGGGCGGCCACATAGGAAGAAAAAGTAAGTCTATTTATAAAAAATGAGTGCAGTGCTGGATAATGCCTAATCTGCTGATGTAGCCACTGTAGCCCCGGGATGGCGGTGGTTGTAGTTTTAATTTTAATGGTGCCTACATAGGATAGGAGGGCGCGCCCCCCCCCCCCATACACACATAAAGAACTGGCCAACAGTCAGAGAACATTACTTTGTTCATGCCAGACATGTAAGCACAGATGTGACACAATTGCAAACTGTGGCCTTAGCACCGACCGCGATACTTACCCATCCCTTTGGCCACAAGTCGTACGGTGGGCTCTCTTTGAGCCCGTACACTGCTCCTGTGGTTGTCCTCTCCTATTTTCCTCTCTGCACCAGTCACCATCTCTTCAGCTAGCTCCGTCTGTCTTCAGAAAAACGGCAGGAGAGCAGTTTGATGTGCTGCCTGGACGGTTCAACACCGCTTACCCACCACAGAGGGAGAGAAAGAGAGAAAGTCCCATTGAGAGACACAGTGGGAGCACGCCGGTCCCCTCCCTCTGCAGAGCTGCGGGTGAGAGTCAGAGAGACGGCAAAACGCAGAAGTCCTGCTCTGTGTTGTAGTCCATAAGTGCAGAAGTCCTTCTCCGTGTCTGCAGCCGTTGATTAAACTGTCCATTTAATCCACAGTTAGGGACTACCTTGCAAGGCAGAAAGATAAAATCCCTTTCTTTCATTTAAAACAGGGGGAGCAGCTGTTTTGGAGGGGTTGTACCTTATGCTTAGCCTTACCTATGTTATAAGCTCAGTAACCCACTCCAGGGTGTGGGGTTATAGGCATTTAATCCATGCCTGTGGCGCTGTGAGGACACTCTGCCTGCGGCGTCGTGCCTCACAACACACCCCAGGCATGCATTAAGTACCTATAACTCCACACCCTGTCATGGGTTATTGCTAACACAGTGTATGGTAGAATGCTGTTGTGCATGGAAATACATGCCTGGAACAGTGCTGTGCTGCAGTAGCAATGTCACAATGCTGTTGTACTGCACTGAGGACATCACTACAGCCTGAGCTGTGGCTGTCTTTGTTTTCGAAGCTCTGGTCTAGAAGTATCGGTGAAAGGACACATTCACATGCAGGGAACACACACACATTAAGACTGTTCTGATATTTAAAAATGTATTCAATGAACAAACGTGGAATACAGTTAAAACTTGACTTTGAACAGTTAAAAAGACGTGCTGTTTTTCAGCATAGCAGTTATGACATGATGCTTGGTAAACAAACAGTTGAAGTTAAAAAAAAAAACAACAAAAAACTGGTACTGTTGTGGCTCTTAACTCAATTACAGAAGTTTTGTTTTTGTTTTTTGTTATTTTTTGATAAAAAGTTTGTCTTGATGTGCTGTGTTCAGTGCTACTGCAGTGGTGAGAGAGAGAGAATGTGATTGTAATAAGTAGAGTACGGAATGCTGTTGCTGAGAAATGTGTTGAGACTGCATAGTTTTTCTTTTAAAAACATTGTTGTCCATACACTGTAAAAGATTGTGTATGAGCAACCATACACAAGCAAGTCTGTGCCTGAATCTCGAGGTTTCACTGGCAACCAGAAGACCTCTTGAGTTGTGCTCTCGAGATCTGTGATTGCCATGGAAACTTCTTGATTCAGACACAGGCTTGTTTGTGTATGGTTGCTTATACACAAACCTCTATATTCTGCCTAAACTCTTCAGGCAGGTACTGGTTACCACCTTCTGTGGTATGTCACTCACAGTGTCCATCCAAGAAACCACTCGGTGTAGGTGCCCCCAATCTCCCTCTTCTTCCCGGCTGCCTTTGTAACCTCAGCTGATGCCTCTTACGAATCCTCAAACAGTGTTCCTCTCAAGCTCCACAGTAGTGCATTGACTGGGATTTGCTCCCTGTTCCACCCCTCCAGGCATGGGCTGGGCTAGTTCCTTCCAGCAGACTGGCTGCTCCAACTGGGATGGGCTACTTACCCATAGCCAGAAAGTGTTGGAAGTGGAGCAAGCCAGTGTTACTCCACCAGTCCTGCCACCACCTTCTAACCAAGTTTGAATCACCATTAAACTTTGAATTTTGTTTTACACTTGTTTTTTTCCTTGTGTTTACATTGTTTAGAACTGTAATCCACATGATTTATGATTGTTGCAAGCATTTCATGTAGAAGAAAAATGGTTAGTGTTTCAGAAACAACATGCCCACATCCATACGAGTTTGTTTGAACATTTAAATTGGGGCAGGGGCAACATTCCGGTTTCTGAAGCTCAGAAAAAAAACGGATTAAAGCATTTCTTAACCCCTAGAAGAGACACCATCACATGCTTTTGGGCTTTTACTGGTATTTGTTAATGTACTGTGGGATTTGAGTTCCCAGCAACAACTCTTGATTGTTTTCAGCGTTTTATTTTTAATTTTTTTGCCAAATGCTTCTGTTTGTTTTGTACACAGTTGTGACTCAGCACTTGGCGTGATAGAAAGTAATAGTCTGACTGTCTAGCTCTAGAGTCTTGGGCCAAGTTTTGTAATTCTTACTTGGAAAAGCCAAGCAGTCTGAAAAACAAACTGCTTTACTTCTTACTAAAATCATGAGTGTGATTAAAATCTAGAAATTGCGTTTGCCCTAACTACAGATTTTATTTTTGTGCCGAAGAAAATATGGGTACACCAGATCATAAGAGTAATCTTGCAGGCCTTAATCATCAGTTACCATGAAATAACCCTCAAAGGTGGTGGAATCACCCCCCCCCCCCAAATTAGCACACCAAAAACACTACAAGGTCCACTTCTTATTCCACTGGAAACGTATCACCAGGATCAAGTGTTGTAAGATTTCACAGTTTACTGCGTGTCAAATTGGCATTATTATTATTGGATTATATGGAGTTCCTGCAGCAATTCTGCATGGCATCCCAGCAAAAAGTACAATACTGCACTTGGTCCTGGCAGGTGGCACTGTATAATTGTAGAAAATCTAACTTGTGGTCCCTCTTGCTTTCAACCAAAAAAAACATTGTGAGCCTATAGCTTAATGGTTAGAGTGCTGGAATGGCATACCAAAGGTTTGAGGTTCAATTCCCAGTGGGTCACACTTTTTCTTTCTCATTTCCATCCTTGATTTAAAAATATGCCTTGCAGGGGCCTAACAGCACTGAGAAAAGTGGTCTGTTTGCATTTCTGAATTTGTTTCTAGTTGCAGGATTGCAACACACTTGAGAAAGGAATGTGTGGATTTTAGGAAGTTCCTCAGGCACTCTGATCATTGTGAGCCTGTTGCTTAATGGTAAGAACGCTGGAACAGCATACCAGAGGTCTGAGGTTTAATTCCCAGTGGGCCACACTTTTCCTTTCTCATTTCCATCCTTGATTTAAAAATATGCCTTGCAGGGGCTTAACTGCACTGAGAGAAGTGGTCTGTTTGTATAACCAAAAAACTAGGCATACAGCCAGATTTTCACAGTAGCAGAGCATAGGTTAAAATGGCACCAACCTATAGGAATTGATGACATGTGTTTGGCCTGGTGGTGCTGAGGGTTGAGGCGCTGGACGCCACTCTGGCGACCCAGGATTGAGCGGACTCTGGTCGCCCAGGGCGAGGAAGGATCAAGCATCTGCTGACTGCTCTCCTTCCTCAGGGGTGGGGGGGAGGACGACACAGCATTGCGCTGTAGACTAACACCCAGTGGAAGCTGGGGATCAGCACAGGCGCGATGCTCAGAAGAGGGGTGGACCACACACACAGGGCGTAAAACTGCCTCCGTGGAGGTGGAGACAGTCACCCTGCCTATTGCATGTGTGTGGGCTCGGGGAGAAAAATCGGAAGAAAGAGATGGAGCTGGCAGGCTCCATGATGGCTGACTGCCCACTGGCGATCTAGGTGTTGGCTTCAGGGAGTGAGGGGAAAAAATCGGCGCCCCTTGCTACGGCCCTGTCATGGGGTGGGGGTAACCCGTAGGGGGTGGCTGGGCGGGATGGGTGCGGGAGATGATTGGCCAGAGAGATCAGTTCCCTCGGGGGACGAGCACGCCTGCCCGCACCAAGGAGCAGCAAAAGGTACATACAGAAGTAAGAAAAAAAAATTGATGACAAGTGTAGTTTGCACTCGTTAGGCATTGCATATTTGCAATTCCTAAAGTGTTTTACTAATGGTATTGAATTACTACAACTTACTCAATTTTACTACCAATAGAGATTGTTTGTTTATGGCAGACATACAGCAGTTATATCTTTTTCACAGTAGTCTTGATGACAAGCAGAAGTTTTTTGGTGCAGTATTAGCTACTGCTAAGCAGTTTAAATCACAAATTGCAGTGTGAAAGAAATAATGTGACCTACTGGGAATTGAACCTAGGCCCCCAGAATACTGCCCCAGTGCTCTGACTGCAGAGTGATAGGCTCGCATGGTTGGAATTGGGGTTCCTGGACTCTTGTCCTTTCTCTGATATTGCATATCCTGCAACTAGGGATAATCATGATAATTAGATTTTTTGGGGGGACGGTGCAGTATTAGCCCGTGCTAAGCAATTTAAATCACAAATTGTAGTGAGAAAGAAATAATGTGAGTTACTGGGAATTGAATACAAACCCCCAGAATATTGTCCCGTGCTCTAACCACTTGGCTGTATAAGTTTACATGGTTGGATCAGGGGTTCCAAGACACACTTCCTTTCTCTGGTATATTCACAGTAGTCTTGCGGGGTCTGAATAGAACATTTAGTTGTGCATCTAGTTATCCTGCATTGCAGGGAACATTACATACTTATACGGTGCTCTACTAGTAATAGCTCATTTATTGAAATTTTGGAAATACACCTTTGAGCTAGAAGCTCATTTACAAAGGTTCCACATCACATGAACAAAAGACACCCAACATACAATACAAGATTGGAACACTGGGAACAGTAAAAGTATAGTGTTATAGGGCACCAGTGTCTGAACAGAGAATACAAGAATAACGTACAATTAGATTACAGTGCAACAACAAATGAGGTATTTAAGCAGAAATAAATGTTTCTTTGTCAAGCTCAAGAGTTAAGCAGGATAAGTGCTACTTTGTCAGGTTCTGTGTGAGGGAGGTTGGGGAAGGGTTGGGTGGGAATAAGTGCAGAGGGCATAACGGGCAGGGGGTCAAAGATAGGAATGGGGGCTAGGAATCACAAATGCTAAGTCTCTTAAATGGGCCAAGCTTGGGTTCATTGATTATATTTGGGGGAAGTTCATTAAGCCATAGAGAGGCCTGATAAGCGAAAGATCTTTGCGCTTGTGAGGTACGGAAAAATGGGACATGGAGTGATTGTCTAGCGGTGCTTCAGACAACATGAAGTCTTGCTGTATTCTAACAATTGCAGTGATTCCCAACCTTTGAACTGCCCCAGAGAACAAATAGTTAACTTTCTATGCAGGGCATAGAATGCTGAGCTAGAGCTCGGTTGAAGTCTCTGTCTGGAGTGATTCAAACCTAAACCGTCAGATTCTTTACTCCGCCTCACTGAACGGTTGCTCCGGAGATTTCTCTTTCAGCTCGGTTCGAAAGTCAGTTAAAGTTTCAGTTTTCGTCGGTTTTTAAACCGAAAAAGTATCCGCATAGTCGGTTCAGTCTCTTGTCTGTGGTGCCGTGAGTACTAGATAGGAATTGTTCTGTTTTTCTGTGTGGAACTTGTAAAAGTGCGGCTCGGTTCAGCTGAACCGGCCATTTGATAGTGAAATTTGTTTGTTTACTTAGTGTGTGGTTACCGGTTCTTATCGGTTCTAAAAAAAAAAAAAAAGTTTTGAACCATTTTTTTTTTTCCAATACCTGCGGACACGTTAGGAACCGATAAGGAGTCTTGCTGGTGGTTGCCAAAAAGGGTAAGTTTGGTTAGGTTGACCATGTCTGAGAACCCAAGAAAAAACCAGGCCCACTGAGTTTCAACACTGCAGTGAGTGTGGGGAGGTCTTTGCTAAGGCTGATCCCCACACCACCTGTGTTAATTGTCTGGGGTTTGACCACCTCGATTCAGACTGCCAAATATGTAAAAACTTTCCCAAATCTACCCTTGAGAAGAGATTAGGTAGACTGAGGGAAAAGGAGGCCGAGAAGTCCACTGACCCGGATGGCCAGCCCGGTTCGGTTTCGACTGAACCAGAAGGAGTGCCCTCTGACCAGGGCGATGCTTCTTCGGGCACATGGAGAGCCTATTCCAAGGGATCAGTTCTGACAAAAAGAAAACGCAAAGATAAATCGACCAGTTCGGATCCAGAGGTTCATGTTCCGATCGCTAAAGAGATAGCCAGGGCGATTCAGATTGTGGAATCGCTCCGTCTGGTTCCGACCGATCCGGCTCCTTCTGGCAGGGGTTCGGTTGTTTCCCCTGGTTCAAGAGTATACCTTTGGAAGATTTTTATGAACCGGAATTTGAAGAGGAAGAGGAATAGGAGGATGATGATGTAAGAGAAGGTCTGGATGTGCCTGTGGAACCGGACATCTCCCCAGACAGACCTTCAGGTGTTTCCCCTCCTAGGCTTTCTGAGTCCCCTTCTCACTTTATGTTTTACAGAAAGGTGGCTGAAACCCTCCAGCTTCCTATGGAGGAGGCTGTGGAAGATCAAGAGGAGCCTGATTATGTAGAGATGATGGACATCCCAGAGTCCAGGAGACTGTCTGTTCCCCTCCATAAATCTTTTGGGAAACAGACACAAAAAATCTTAGTCTCCTAACACTATACCTCCTGTGGATAGAAGAATGGACAAGAGGTATACACTTTCAGGCTCAGACACAGAGTTCTTATATCAACAATGCAGCCATGTTGGGGTAGTGCAGGCTGCTGCCTGTGACAAGGCAAATATTCCCTTGGCTTCACACCCCCGTGACGAGGACTCCAGGAAGATTGATGCCATGGCAAAGAAGCAGTACATGGCATCTTTGGGACTCAGGCAGGCGAATTACATGGCCTATACAGCCAGGTACCAGAAGTCCAGGTGGGACACTGTACTGGCACTGGCTAAACAGGCCTCCCCAGCTAGCCAAGGAGCTGGGCGGTGGCTGCAGATGGGATTGAGGCATCTAAGGTTCAGTTTCATGCTGCTGTGGACTCTAATGATGTGTCATCAAGAGTCATGGCTACATCTGTGGCTCTTGGAGGATGGCTTGGCTCAGATGTACTAGCCTATCATGAGGACACCCAGGCTAAGGCCATGGGATTTTCCTGTAGTGGGTAATTCTCTGTTTGGGGAGCTGACAGAGAATTACATGAAGAAAATGGATGAGTACAGGACCACTTACAGGAGTGCTCAGGCCAAGGAAAGGCAGGCAACTCCTCAAAGGCAGCGGTCTAGGGGCAGGCCTTTTCAAAGGCCTTTTTACCAAGCACAGGCCTCTTCTCCCTTTTCTCAGAGGGGGTTCTTCAGAGGGAGAGGCAGAAGGGGATGAGCAGGGCTGCATCCACTCCTAAGCCTAAAGCCCCTGCCAAGCAGACACCCTGACGGGCCTGCCTGGGTCGACTCTCCTATTCCAGTAGGGGGCAGGCTGGCTTACTTTGTCCAGGACTGGATGTCTGTTACATCAGACAAGTGGGTCCTGGAAGTAGTAAGCCAGGGACTGGTTCTCAGCTTCAAAAAATTTCCAAAGATGAGAGCCAAATCTTTTCCACCTGCAAATCTCTTGGAAACCCTTGCCCTAGAGGCAGAGGTTTCTTCTCTCCTAGCTTTGAGAGCTATAGATAAAGTACCTACCTTACACTGGGGCAAAGGACTGTACTCTAGGTACTTTCTGACCCCCAAAAAGACAGGAGTGGCGACCCATCCTAGACCTAAGATATCTAAACAAACATCTTTTAAAACCAAAGTTCAGGATAACTCTGGGAATAATCCTTCCCTCTCTAAGGCCAGGGGACTGGCTAGCCTCCCTGGACCTCAAAGATGCCTACTTTCACATTCCCATCAGGTGCTCCCACAGAAAGTACCTCAGGTTCGAGTTGCCCTCAGGCCATTATCAGTTCAGAGCAATGCCCTTTGGCCTAACCTCAGCCCCAAGGGTTTTAACAAAGTGCCTGGCTGTAGTAGTTGCCTTTCTAAGAAGGCAAAATATTTCCATTTTTCCATATCTGGACGATTGGCTAATAGTGGGTCAGTCTCCAGACCAAGTCAAGTCTCACCTGCAAGTGACCCAGCAAGTGCTCACTTCTCTAGGATTTCTTCTCAACCTTCCCAAGTCAGTTCTCGAACCAGTCCAGCTTCTTACCTTTATAGGGGCAGAACTGGACACACTCAGAGCAAGAGCCTTTCATCCTCTAGAAAGGGCAAGGGTTCTTATGGAACTAGCTTCTTCCTTCAGCCTTCGGGTATCTCAACTAGCAAGGCATTTCCTCCAGCTCTTGGGCCACATGGCAGCTTCAACAGCAGTGGTCCAAGGGGCAAGATTCCAAATGAGGGATATTCAGTTCCACCTGAGAGCTTTCTGGTCTCAGAGAAAGGATTCCCTTACCAAACTGATCCCAGTGACTCTGACCTTGATCCAAGCCCTCCAGTGGTGGCAGGATCAGGACAATTTAAGACAAGGTGTTTCTTTTGTTGCTCGGCCTTGTTCAGTGGTCCTTATCATGGATGCTTCTCTCCTGGGCTGGGGAGCCCATCTGGGGCCCCTTACTGCCCAGGGGCTGTGGTCCTTCCAAGAATCCCTTCTCCACATCAATCTTCTAGAGCTCAGGGCAGTTTTTCTGGCTCTAAAAGCGTTCTCACATTCAGTACAGAACAAGGTGGTTCAAGTCAGAAGAAACACCACCACCATGTGGTACATCAACAAGCAGGGAGGCACTCTGTCCAAGGCTTTGTGCACAGAAGCCATGAAGTTGTGGTCCCTGGCTTATTCCCTGCAAACCTCTCTTGTAGCAGTTCACCTTCCAGGCAAGGACAATGTCCTAGCAGATGCACTGAGCATGATTTCTCAGGGCCATCACGAATGGTCCCTGGACCCTCAGGTGTTGAAAGTGATTTTTTTCAAGGTGGGGCACTCCAGAGATGGATCTCTTTGCAGCCCCAGACAATCACCAACTCCCTCTCTTTTGTTGCAGACCTCCAGTCTTGGGCTCAGTCCCTCTGGACGCCCTGATCCTGAATTGGGAAGGGAAGTTTCTGTATGCCTTCCCACTCCTGTTCAAAGTTTTGGTCAAAATAAGGTCTCAACCTTGCAAGGTGATTCTGATTGCTCCAGATTGGGCCAGACAGTCCTGGTACCCCCTGTTGTTGTCCGTAGCAGTCCATCTTCCCTGTCTCTTCCCAGGAATTACAACCTGTTAACATCCTCTCAGGGAAGGATTTGGTACCACAATCTTCAGTCTCTTAATCTCAAAGCATGGCTCTTGAAGAGTTAGAGTTTGCAGATCTGCATCTTTCCCAAGGGGTTCTGGATATCCTCAAGGCTTCTCAAAAGCCCTCCACCAGAAATACTTACAACTCCAAATGGAAAAGATTCAGCATTTGGTGTTCTAAGAAGCATATTTCTCCAGACACTGCTGAATTGCCTACGGTTCTGGATTATATGGTCCATCTTAATGGCCTAGGCCTCAGACCAGCTACTCTCAAAGTACACCTGTCAACTGTTTCTGCATTTTTGTCAGTGGGAAAGTCTTCCTCACTATCTTACCATCCTGTGTTCTGTAAATTTTTTAAAGGATTGCTTCACACCAATACTCCTTTCAGAGACCCTGCCCCTTCCTGGAATTTGAATGTTTGCATTGTTCAACTTATGCAACCCCCCTTTGAGCCTATGTCTTCAGCAGAGCTTAAGTACTTGACTTGGAAAACTGTGTTCCTGGTAGCCATTACCTCTGCCAGGCATGTCAGTGAATTGCAAGCCCTGTCAGTGGAACCTGATTTTATCTCATTTCACAGGGATAAAGTGGTCCTTAGAACCAATAGAAGGTTCTTGCCCAAAGTGGTTTCAGGCTTCCATTTAAACCAGTCTGTGTCTCTCCCTGTTTTCTTCACTGATCATTCTTCCTCAGGAGAGAGGAGGCTACACAGTTTAGATGTCAAAAGAGCCCTTAGTTACTACGTAGAGCGTACCAAGGCTCACAGGTTTGACTTCCCCCTAGTTGTTCCTCACTTATGGAGAAGTGGGAAAGGGCAATCCTGCCACCGAAAGATCTATTGCCAGGTGGAGTGTGGCGTCTTTACAGTTCTGCTATGAAAAACTGGCACAAACTCCACCCTCAGGCCTGAGGGCTCATTCCACAAGAGGTACAGCTGCTTCATTGGCTGCTGCCAGGGATATCCCCCTCTCAGAAATTTGTCAAGCAGCCACCTGGAAAACAGTCCATACCTTTACCAAGCATTACTCTCTGGATATCCAGGCTAGGAGTGATGCTCGGTTTGGCACAGCAGTATTTCAGAGCCTATTCCCAGAGTAGGTTCTATCCTTCCTCCTTGGAGGTACTGCTTGGTAGTCTGCAATTGTCATAATACAGCAAGACTTCATGTTGTTTGAAGAAAAAATTACTCACTTTAGTAATTATGTTTCTTCTAATGGAGTCTTGCTGTATTCTGATCTCCCTCCCTGCCTCCCCTCTCAGAACCTGTTTTTGGGAAGTGGTTGGGCAGGTGCAGTGTTGCACGCCAGGGGTGTTTTCTTGCTTGCGCCCTTCTCCTTTTTGTTTGGGTGCTGATTTATTATTGTTGTTTATAGTACATTGGGTTTTGGTTTTTGGGTTTCCGGACTTGAGTCTTCCTTGGGAATCCAAAACTTTTTTCAGCCAGTTGGCCAGTAAGAATTTTTACATTTTCCACATGGAATTTTTAGTTTAGTTGGGCTCGTAAGAATCTGACAGTTTAGGTTTGAATCACTACAGACAGACAGAGACTTCAACTGAGCTCGAGCTCAGCATTCTGTGCCCTGCATAGAAAGTTAACTCTTTGTTCTCTGGGGCAGTTCAAAGGTTGGGAATCGCTGCAATTGTCAGAATACAGCAAGACTCCATTAGAAGAAACATAATTACTAAGGTGAGTAATTTTTTGTTTTCACCTCCCTGCATTGCCTAATGCACGTCATCAGAGGTTGTCACCATAGCGAATAAGATGGGGTTAGCGGACACCTCTGGTGTGTGTTTTTATACCCAGTGTGAACTCCTTTGAGAGCCCTCTGTTGACTAAAATTCATGCTGGCGAGATCTATACAGCAGCCTCACCTGTTTGATAATGCCCTGTCTCAAGCCAAACCTCTCAGGCACCCTAAACAGGGAATCCCATTCACTGCAGTCGAATGCTTTCTCGGCATCCAGGGACAGCAGAAATGCTGTTCGTGGATGCTGAGAGCCTCAACACATCATGTTCAGAAGTCTTCTTACATTGTTATACAAGTCTTTTACCTCTGACAAACCTCATCTGACCAGCAGCCACCAAGCCAGGGAGGAGAGTCCCTTTAGCTTTCTGGCCAGTATCATGACCAGTGTTTTAGTACCGTAATGCAGCAGTGATATGGGCTGGTAAGCCCCACAGGTGGTCAGGTCCTTTCCTGGCTTGGGCAGCACTGTGGTTGTAGTTTGGTAACTAGTTACCGATAGCTGCTCAGCCTCCACATTTCATCAGGCATTTCTTTGAGTGGTTTAATAATACGATTACCCAAGGCTGTGTAGTATTCTGCAGCCAGCCCATCCAGCCTGGCTACCTTTTCTTTCTTAAGTGATGCAGTGGTGGCCTGAATTTCCACAAGTGTAATTGGAATCCTCAGAGCCTCAGCCTGCTCCTCCATGGGCAGATGCAGTTACTCTTTTAAAAAAACACTGAGCTACCTCATGAGCTCTCTGTTCACTTTCCACTGTGTTCAACTTGTAGAATTCTAGAAACAAATCTCATGCTGACCCTTACCCCTGTAATAATGTTTGGCATCTGTCTCCCTTTAACCAATTTCACTAATAGTGGACTGGGCTTATTGAGTCATACATTCTGTTTTTCAAGAGTGAGGTGTTGGGACTTTTCTGTAAGCGTAATAGTTACTGCTTCTCTAGTATTTCTTAATTGTCTAGTCGGGGGTTCTGAAGTATCTATGTAGGACTTAATTTCAAGCTTTTACTACTTTTTTCGTAGCTGTTTAACATTTTTCTTTCTTCTTTGCCCTTGCCGACATAAAGGCTGTGATCATTCCCCTCATATACACTGTCCCAGCTCCCCACAGAAAAGACTTGGAGGCTGTGGGGCATTTGTGGATAAATACATATCCTGTTTCTCTAGTAAGAATTCCTTAAATTCGGCCTGAGCCACCATGTAAGAAATGAATGCCCACAAATGCTTCCGTTATTCGCAGTTGTGTTGCATAGTGTCAACATCTCCCGAGCATGGTCCAGAACCGTGATTGCACTCTGCTTAGTTCATTGCACCCGGGAATCCCACCCGCTAGGGACAAAAATGTAGTCTTAAGTGTGACCATATCTTTTGTGAGTTTGAATAAAAAGTATACTCCCTCAACCCAGGATTTGCCTTCTTCCAGTTGTCTACCAGGTCCATTTCTATAAGGCCTTTCCACATGTGGCTGCCCCTGGCTCCTGTCTACTTGCTAAGTGTTATTTGTGAAGTGTAACATCAAGGGCACAATTACAGATCTGATATGGCAGAGTAACACTCTTGCAAATGACTAAGTCGCAGTCCAAGCAGCAAGTTCAATACGAGTGCATCGTGGTCATATCCCTGACCTGATCTCCTGATTTGAGGTGTAAATGTTTAAAATAAACAAAGATTTCTTTGGTTGCACTTGGATGGACTCGCCCTTATTTCTGCTGAAACCATTTGCAGTTTCTACCTCTATGAGCAGTAGTGTGCAGGTGCATTACTTTGGTTTTGTTTAACTGTTGGGTTGCACACTTTTGCCTTGCACCACTACCCCAGCCCATAGTGCAGCTCCTTTTGTCTTTGGTCACGATTACAGGTTCCATCCCGGTAACGGGTTAAGGAATTGCCCTTTTTGTAACAACGCCAGCAGTTAAAAAAAACATTGGGTCATGTTGAGCCGGGCATAGATGTTTCTGAAGGGGACTTCTGTCACAGACACACTCAGCAGGTCAGGCCCTCTGCTCCTACAGTACCAACCTCTAAGCGCAGTAATGTGAACAGGTAACAGGCGGAGTAACCCTCCTGTCTGCTTGTGGGTCCGAATCACCATTAGTCTCAAGTTCTGGGAGGATTCAAACTGTGAACCCTATGCTAGCATAACCAATGTACAGGCCAAGATTCGTACCCTCTTCGGGGATTGTGGTACAATCCTACGCCAGGGGCACCCAGCCAGGCTTCCAAAATGAACCCTTAAAACTCTATAAAAGACCTTGGGTATATTCTTACCTTTTCCCAGTTTTGTAACACCATCAAGCTTTTGAACCGTTTTGTCAGTCTTAACCCTCTGTACATCACATGCAAAAAAAAAAAAAGAACTTGGAAGACCCAGGCAGTATTTTTCAAATATAGATTTTACTAAAAATGGATACAAATATGAAAAATGTAAACACACAACACTATATCACAAAGCATACAATCACAAGAAAACTACAGACAAGCTTCTACCAGCATACAGTTAGATACCTTTCTATCTAATGTATTACCTCTAAATGCTTATCAGAGAGTTGTCTGTTTCTCTCTCCCAAGATGGAATGTATCAAACAGCTCAGACACGGGCTTCCAGTTCCGGCATGGGCTGAAGAGCAGCGCATTTTGCAAGTTCTCCGTTCTTAAACTCTTAAATTGGATCTCTAACCCTTCAAAACTTCTGATTAGTAACAAAAACCTTGAGAAATAAGATCACTACAGTCGGAGATGTCGAACTCCACAGCTAAAAATCAATTTCAAGCCTTTGCTGACAATGGCAGATGGCGAGGACCCAGCTTCAGATGACTCGGAGCTTACCTTGAGGCCCAGCGCGGGCTCATCCGGGGAGAAAAAAGCATCATCTTCCTTCTCTACCAAATCAAAAAAATACTCTGTGGAAGGCACTGCGGACACGTATGTAGAGCAATTGCAGACTTTAGAAGCGAGGTCAGAGAAACCATGCAGGATTTGAGGACTAAATTAGGCTCCTTACAAACAAAAGTCACTGAAGCAGACCACCAGATATCCCAAAATGTGGACCGACTTGACAACCTCGAAGCATGTCTGAAAACGCTGGCTTCTGAACAACTTACAATAGCGGCCCACCAGGAAGATGCTGAAAACTGCAGCAGACGCCGAAATCTGCGCATATATGGGATTCCTGAGGGAGAAGAGGGAGGCGATACCATCGTGTTTGCTGACTGTCTTTTGCGGTTAGTGCTGGAACTTGAGTCGAATTTTCAATTGGATATCAAGAGGGCACACAGGGCCCTCGGTCCCAAAGCGACTCGCCCAGACGCAAGACCCTGATCGTTCGTCTTATGGTTGCTCAGCTACCAGACAAAAGAAATCCTATTACGTAAAGCTTGGCAGAAGGGTCGGGTGATGCTTGGCCAGAATAGGCTGCTGTTTGATAACGATTATGCACTTTACATGCAAAGACAGAGGAGAGACTACAACCCTTTATTTCCAGCCCTGAGATCACGGAAAATTGGTTTTCGTACACCATGCTTGGCCAAACTAGTGGTGATCTTGCCTTCCGGCCAAAAGACATACTACATAGCCCTAGAGGCAGCCAAAGATCTTACAACAAAAGGAATCACCTATAATAAAACCTTGGACACAGTGAAATCTAATGCTGGACAGGGCCCTCAGGAGATACTAGACTGATTACATACAGACAACATGCCCCTGGCTGAGATCCTGCAACACCTGAAATGTTACAGAAATCCTACCCTGGGCACCTGAGGAACTGCTGAGGTTGGCACCTTTATTTAATTATTTGGATCCCCTATCTTAGCTGGTTTTAATGGGGGAGGGCTGGGGATGGGGAGTGGGGATTGCTCGCTGGGGGGGGGGGGTGCCTCCACATGGGCTCAGACAACTACTAATTTTATTACAAAATAAAAATTAATTTTTCATTTCAAGTAATTTGACAATGGGTTGTCATTTGGACCCGTTTTACCTCCCCAGATGGCGGGGGTCAACCCAGGCTTTTGGAGGTTTTCGATATTTTAGGCTGTTGCCCCCTCTGGGCTGAGCCATCCTGCTCCCGTCTCCTTGCACCTCCTACTCATTCTTCCGCCATGAATAGGGCCTGGGAGATTCCGGCTAAAAGGGGGGGATCCCGGGAATGAAGCCCACACTGAAACACAACCAGCAGCCCTGGACAATAGACCATGTAGGACAAACTTTGGGTCGTCTGACCACGGTGTATTAGTTGGTCTTCACTCTTGGCCCCAAATACCTTATTAAAGCATTCCAGATCTGAACGAATTGGGACTTTTCATTTATGCTTTTAAACTCTGGGTGATCTGGGTTTGGACTCTTGGATTATAACAGGGATCGGGATATCACTTTGGGACTGGGATAGACCTGACTGAGGGGTGGTGATGAACATGGGGTTGAAAAAGCAAGCTAATCCAATTACCTACTTGGTAATTTAACCACCTACTTCCCCATATCATGCAACACTATGACCCCCTGAGTGGGACTAGGAGTCTGACTGTAGGACCTCATTTCACAGGTGTCTGCTTGAGTGACTTGTGCTGCCGAGGCCATTAGACCCTATCAATATCTCTTCCTGGAGATCTTGAGAGGACTTGGTGGGGACTTCATTACTGTACTGCTCTCCTCCGGTAGGGGGGGCTGCTTATACTGCCCTTAGGGGCCTTGGAAGGGGTGGGACTGGGTTGGTGCTGGGCTCTTTAGAGACGGACAGAAGGTAAATAAAATATCCAGCTTTAAGTGGAAGTTCGACAATACCAAAAATATAAGGACGGAATTGTCTGTTAATGGATTTAGACGTTAACACGCATTTGGAACTACGTTAAGGGTGAGCAAAAGCTACCGCTCCCCACATCAAGGGTATTTCTCCTGCTCCTTTGGATTAATTTCTGGAAGAGCACCTTGATATCCCCAAACTCTTCTAACCCTTTGGGGTCACAGGATAGGAGTCAGACGAGTATGCTTACAATAAGCACCTCCCACTTGGGAGTAGATCTGTATATAAGTTTTTGTTGGGATCACAGAGCGTATGCCTAAATTAAGTCTCTTTGTTTTTTTAATTACCTCCTGGTTTCAGGTCACTTGACTGTAACTGAAACCTTGGGAAGGGGGGGCACCCATGCAGGGTTTTAAATAATTGATTAGCAGTTTTTTTCTTGGGACAATACTAACTGTACAGAAAGTATTTATTTAGATTGTTTAGAAGTGTTATGTTTGTTAAACGTAGTGAGGCAGGTGCTATGCATTTTCACAATATTTTAGAACTTTTAGGAGCAAAACGCTAATCAATTTTTAGAGTTAAATAAAACCCTGCCATGACACAGCTGCCTTATGTGAGACAATCACACACTACATTTTTATATTATAAATATCTTAGAATAATCATAACCAGCTGGCCAAGTGTCACAATCCTCCCCACCTAGACTGAATTTGGGGCTCTATCCCCTGCATGGGATGAGCTCCACAAGTCCGTTCACTCCTCATATAGATGCAACAGGCCATCTGCGTTCTGACTGGTCACTCCAGCCCTATGTAAGATCGTCCTGTCATACCCTTGCAAGGCAAGACTCCCATCTTAATAGTCTACCATTAATTTTTCCCAGTTGGGTCAGCCAAACCAGGTGGTTATGGTCAGTTTGAACCTCAAAATGCCGTCCATAATAAGTATGCTCTAACTTCTTTAGGGCCCACACTATGGCAAGACACACTTTTCCCACAGTAGAGTAATCCTGCTCCCTGGGAAGTAACTTTTTACTCGGGTACACTACAGGGTGATCTTTCCCTTGGTTGGATGTCTGACTCCGTACTTTCCCAATACCCACCTCTGAGGCGTCAGTCTGGACTATAAAAGGTCTGCTATAGTCAAGACTTGTCAACACAGGAGCACTGCACAGTGCCTCCTTCAGTCTGGTAAAGGCTTTTTCACAGGCTGGTTCCCAGGTAATTTTCTTGGGCATATTTTTCTTTACCAGGTCAGATAGGGGAGCAGCCAGGGCACTGTAATTGGGTACAGTACCCTGCTGTCCCTAGAAAACTCCTGACCTGCTTCTTTGTTTCTGGTCTGGGCCACGCCTTGATCACCTCTATTTTTACTTGGTTAGGACGGAGCTGTCCCCAGCCTACAACATGCCCAAGGTATGCCACTTCAGCCATGGCCACTTGGCACTTCTCAGGTTTGACAGTGAGACCGGCCCTCTGTATCCTGCCCAGCACTTCACTAAGGTGGGACAGGTGTTCCTCCCAGCTGGCACTAAAGATGGCAGTGTCATCCAGGTACGCCATGTCGTACTCCTCAGCACCATTTAACTCCTGGTTCACCAACCTTTGGAAAGTGGCCGGGGTGTTTTCATTCCGAAAGGCATTACTTTAAATTCAAATAAGCCTATCGGATTGATGAAGGCTGACCTCTCCCTAGCTCTGTCAGTTAACTCTACCTGCCAAATACCCCTTTGACAGGTCAGTAGTCATAAGGTATGTCGCCCCTCCCAACTCGTCCAGGGGTTCGTCTGTCCGGGGCATCGGGTGGGCATCTGACTTCGTGACTGCATTCAGTCCACAATAGTCCACACAGAAATGAGTAGTGCCATTTGACTTGGGGCACAAGGACTACGGGTGAGGCCCAGGGGCTGTGGGATTTCTGCATTACCCCTAAATCCAGCATTTCCTCCACCTCCCTCCTAATGTCCTTTTGGACAGCCTCTGACACCCGATATGCTGTCCGCCGTATGGGCGTCTGTGTCCCTGTCTCCACATCGTGCGTTGCTAAGGGGGTTAGTCCAGGCTTGGTGCTAAACAGTGGGGCAAAGTCTGCTAAAACCTCCCTTACTTCCTGGATCTTATCCGGGGCCAGCTAGGGAGACAGTTTAACTGCCTCCACAGAGGACTCCCGCTTGCTTCCTTCCAACAAGTCCAGAAAGGGGTCTCCTTCATCCGTCCCCTCCCCAGGACTGTATACTGCAAACACCATGTCAGCCCTATTAGCATATGACTTCATCATGTCGACATGGTACATTCTTTCTGTCTGTCTTCTGTCAGATTACTCTATGATATAGTTCACGTCCTTTACTAACTACTTTGTACGGTCCGGCCCACTCAGCCTGCAGCTTGTCTTTCCGGTCCGGAATAAGGACCATGACTTCCTGACCCACTGTGTATGAGTGAGCTGGCTCTGCGGTCGTACCACACATTTTGTTTGTGTTGGGCAGCTGCCAGGTTGCTCTGGGCTGTCCTCATAAGCTCCTTCAGCCTTTCCCTAAACCTAAGGACGTAATCCCCTATGGGAGTGCCCTGGGTGGTGTGCTTGCCTTCCCAGTCCTCCAAGAGCAAGTCGAGGGGCCCATGTGCCCGGTGTCCATATAAGAGCTCGAAGGGGGACGATCATGTCGACTCTTGAGGCACCTCCCTGTATGCAAACAGGTGGGGAAGGTATTTCTCCCAGTCCCTCTCATTTTGTTCAGCAAATGCTTGGAGCATTTACTTCAGGTTACTATTAAATCTTTCCACAAGCTCTTTGGCTTGCGAGTGATAAGGTATTGTGCTCTTCTGCACCACCCCATACTTCTCCCACAAACATTTCATCAGGTCCGACATGAAGGAACCCCCTCGATCGGTGAAAACCTCCTGTGGAAACCCAACATGGGAGAAAATCCCAAGTAAGGCATCTGCCACTTTTGTCTTCAGTGAGGATAGGGTGACTGCCTCTGGATACCGAGTGGCATAATCCACCACAGTCAGGATGAACCTCTTCCCGGAGGAGCTGGGGGTATTTAAAGGCCCCACAATATCCATTCCCACCCTCTGGAATGGCTCCTCCACTATGGGCAATGGAATTAGGGCGACTTGTGTTTTCTTACCTGCCTTTCCTATTTCTTGGCACCGGTGACAAGACCTGCAGTACTTCTTCACCTGCTGGGTGAAGTTGGGCCAATAGAAATTCTGGGCCAACCGCTGCGTAGTGCGCGCGATTCGCAGATGACCAGACAAGGGAATATTGTGTGTAGTCTTGAGCAACTGCTCACGATACTCCTGGGGAACGACAAGCTGCCTGCCTATCACCCCTCCATGTGTCTTCACAGCCTGAGTATACATCAGCCCATTTTCCCAATAAACTTTGTTTACCGTCACCTCCCTGTGCTCCGTCAGAGTCTGCCCAAGCCCTCCACTTCTCTAGACTAGGGTCATTTTTCAGAGCAGCTGCAAACCTCTTTACACATTCCCAAGGCATGGGACAGGTCCCCTTCAGTCTCTAAACTAGGGTCCCTAGCACTAGCGTCGGGGCACTCAGGATCATTGTCATCCCTAACCCTCTGACAATGGGTCACTCCTCCTTCTTCGGAGTAACCCTCCATAGCTGTGTGGTCAACTGGTACTGGGGAAATTTCTACCCCCTTTTCATTAGTCTCCCTATCGGGAGACACAAGCTAGGGAACCAGCCTCCCAGTGGTTTCCACAATGGCTTCTGTGGGGTCCAGGGATCTACAGTTTTCCTTTGCCGCTTGGCTACGGGTCACTGCACACACCATCCCCTGTTTGATATTGTTGCCGAGGGTGACGTCAACTGCTAACGTTTTGGCTACAGCCACCTGTTGCACAGTTCCCCTAGTTTCACCCCAGTCTAAGAGAACACTAGCAAGTGGCAATGTGGTCTTCTCACCAGGGAACCCTTGCACAGTTACAAATTCATTGGGTATAAGCTGACCAGGCTGTACCAGATCCCCTTTTACCGGCGTCAGGGATGCCCCTGTGTCCCTTAACCCTTGTGTCTGTACTCCATTCATCGTGACTGGGTGCATATGTTCCCTCATGTTCACAGGTATGCTTCCAGGGACACACAAGCAACCCACTTCTTCCCTAGCTCCATTCTGAATATTGCTCCCCCTTTTGGGACACTGTCTGGCAGTATGCCCAGTGTCTTTACAGACCCAACATTCACTTCTTTTCTCAGAGAAATCTTTTCTCTGAAACATGGGGCTGACTGGTTTTGGTGGAGGCATTGAGGGTTTTAGGTGCCCTGAAGGAGCGCTTTTCCCTTTATGCGCTGCCACACCCACCTCATTCATTCTCAGAGCAGGTCTGCTCTTGGCATAGTGAGCCGAGAGTTCAGCAGCCTCTTGCACTGTTTTGGGATCTCGGTCCTTCAGCCAGGTTTTCAGCTCTACTGGGCATGCCCAAATAAACTGTTCTAACAAAATAGCATTTTCAGTTTTATCTGCAGTTTGCTTCAATTCCTTCCCACCGTTTTAAAAACTGGCGTCGTTTTGTGGCTAGTTCCTCGTAGTTCTTATCAGTGCTTCTCTTGACCTTACAGAATTTAGCTCTGTATGCTTCTGCAGTTAAATCAAACTTTTTTTAAAGTACAGTTTGCTGTAATCATTACTGTCCTCATTGTCCATTTGATCCAATGCATCCTGAGCTTTCCCGGTAAGTAGCAGGGATAGCCGGAAGCTCCAGGACCCTCTAGGAATTTTAGCCTGAAAACAACCTTTTTCAAAGGAATTAAAAAAAAGCATCCATATCCTCCCCCCTCGTTAAATTCAGCTATCAATTTGGAATTCAATTTGTAACCCAGTCCTGTTGTTCCAGTTAAACCCAGGCCACTTACCCGCTCTGGTGCTGGTTGTTGGACTCTTAGTGTCTCCAGTTCATGTTGCCTTTGGTGCTCACGCTTCTCACGGTATGTCTTACGGTGTTCACAGTCCGCTTCTTGACGTTCTTGCTCCTCCTTCTCCTCTGCAGCTCGCTGCTCTCGCTTCTCTTCTCTCTGGAACTCCAGCTCCATTCTGCATAACTCAATCTACAGCCTGATTGCTTCTGACTCCAGAATGCTGGTGACCTTCCCCTGCTGCTGTGGCCCTTCGCTTGCACTGGCCCTGTTGTCCTCCCTACTGGATCTGGACACTGCACTGGCCGCTAACCCCTCCACGTCCAAGGGTTGGTCTTTTACAGTCACAATCTATGACTCGACCCTCTGGGCATCTGCTGCCATCAGGGCATCCACGAGGTTCTGCTTGGTGGCTCTCACCTCGTGCTGGACTCCTCTGTCCTGGCACAACTACCTCAAGTAGTCTGTAGTGTGCCAGCTGTAGTTGGAAGCCATCTTCTTACCTAACTACTGCTACTGTAACTTGCACTTTAGAAAAAAAATCAAACGGGTAGGAACTTGACTGTAAGCAAAATGATGTAGTTCTGTTTTCTTTTTAAAAATAAATCACTGCCTTATTTTGCAAGTGAGCTGTGCAGCATTAAGTTGTCACACTGAACAGTAAAAGCTTGTGTTGTCAATTTTATCCGCACTGCTGCCAACCAAATCTGTCACAAACGCACTCAGCAGGTCAGACCCTCTGCTCCCACAGTGCCAACCTCCAAGCGCAGTAATGTGAACAGGTAACAGAGAGGGTAACCCTCCTGTCTGCTTGTGGGTCCGAATCACCTTTAGTCTCAAGTTCTGGGGGATTTCAAATTGTGAACTCTATGCTAGCATACCCTGTGTACAAGCAAAGATTCGGACCCTCTTCGGGGATTGCAGTACAGTCTTACACCAGGGGCACCCAGCCAGGCTTCGAAAATGAACCCTTAAAACACCTTAGGTATATTCTTACCTTTTCCCAGTTTAGTAACACCATCAAGCTTTTGAACAGTTTTGTCAGTCTTAACTCTCTATACAGTGCCTTCAGAAAGTATTCACCCCCCCCCTTGGATTTTGTCACATTTTGTTGTGTTACTACCAGAATTTTTAGTGCATTGAAATGCTTTTTCCCCCCTTGATTCACACAGCATACTCAACAATTTAAAGGGACAAAAATATTTATATTGTGTAACAAACATTTATGAAACATTAAAAACTGAAATATCTTGTTTACTTAAGTATTCACCCCCCCGAGTCAATACTTTGTAGAAGCGCCTTTGGCAGCAATTACAGCTTTGAGTCTTCTTGGGTATGTCTATCAGCTTTTCACATCTGGATGTGGGGATTTTCGCCCATTCTTCCTTGCAGATTTGGTCAAGCTCTGTCAAGTTGGATGGGGAGCGTCGGTGAACCGCAGTCTTTGTCTTTCCATAGATTCGCAATAGGATTCAAGTCTGGGCTTTGGCTGGGCCACTCAAGGACATTCACCTTCTTGTTCTGAAGCCACTCCAGTGTTGCTTTGGCTGTATGCTTGGGGTCGTTGTCCTGTTGAAACGTAATCTTGCCAGTCCAGGTGTGCAGACTGATGCAGGTTCTCCTCAGAGATGTGCCTGTATTTGGCTCCATTCATTGTTCCTCTATCCTGACAAGTGCCCCAGTCCTGCCGCTGAAAAGCCTCCCTATAACATGATGCTGCCACCACCATGCTTCATGGTAGGGATGTGTTACACGGGTGATGAAAATGTTTGGTTTGCGCCAGGCATAGCGCTTTGCATTCAGGCCAGAGAGTTCAATTTTAGTTTCATCAGACCAGAGAATCTTTTGCCACATGGTCTGTCTGCCACGTGCCTTCTTGCAAACTCCAGGCATGCTATTATGTGGCCTTTTCTCAGGAGTGGCTTCCATCTAGCCATTCTCCCATAGACGCCACATCTGTGACGTGCTGCAGAGATTGTTGTCCTCTGGACAGGTTCTCCCATCTCAGCCATGGAACTCTGTAGTTCTGTCAGGGTGGTCATTGGGTTCTTGGTCACTTCTCTGACCAAGGTCCTTCTTGCCTGGTTGCTCAGTTTGGGAGGATGGCCTGCTCTAGGAAGAGTCTGGGTGGTTCTGTAATCTTTCCATTTCCTAATGATGGACTTGACTGTGCTCCTGGGAACTTTAAACACCCTAGAAATGTTTTTATACCCCTCCCCAGATCTATGCCTCCTCACAATTCTATCACAGAGTTCTACGGACAGCTCCTTGGTCTTCATGGTAGAGTTTCTGCTCTGACATGCACTGTCAACAGTGGGACCTTATATAGACAGGTGTATTTCCTCTGAAATCATGTCAACTATTTGAACTGACCACAGGTGGACTCCATTCAAGTTTGAGTGATCTCACAAGGAAATTGGATGCACCTGAGCTCAATTTGGAGTGTCATAGCAAAGGGGGTGAATACTTATCAAATCAAGACATTTCAGGTTTTTATTTTAAATTACATGTACAAAAAATTCTAGAAGTTTCATTCCACTTTGACATTATAGAGTAATTTGTGTAGATACGTGACAAAAAAATCCCATAAAATGTATTTTAATTTGAGTTTGCAACATCACAAAATGTGACAAAATCCAAGGGGGGGTGAATATTTTCTGAAGGCACTGTACGTCACATGCAAAAAAAGAAAAAAAAAATTTGGAAGACCCAGGCAGTATCTTTCAAATATAGATTTTACTAAAAATGGATACAGATATGAAAAATGTAAACACAGAACACTATATTGCAAAGCATACAATCACTTACAAGAAAACAAAGAAAACTACAACTCCTACCAACATACAGTAGATACTTTTTTAACTAATGTATTACCTCTAAGTACTTATCAGAAAGTTGTGTTTCTCTCTCCCAAGATGGACTATATCAAACGGCTCAGACACAGTACAGTTTAAACTGTCTCACCACACCCCTTTTGATGAGTCAGCTAGCTCCTCCTTGTTGAATATGAAAAATATACAACCAGGATGTCTCATCAGGAGGTATATTAAATAAGGTGATATCACCAAAAGCGAATTTCCTAAATATGACTCCTTAATTAACATTTTCTCTTTGATCTTGAGCAGTTCCTATTTCTAAGGCATATCAAAGTATTTTATAACTTTTAGCATCGTGGTGGTATAACATGTTTTTCCTATAGGTATCATATAACTTTATGAGCCCTATATCCTGGCAGCTGGGTCAGTTCTAATTAAGACAGAAAAACAGGAGACCCTTAATTAAGTCTCTCTCTGGTCTTTTAATTACCTCCTGGTTTCAGGTCACTTGACTGTAACTGAAACTTGGGGGGAGGATGGGCACCCATGGCACAACTGCCTTATGTGAGGCAATCACACACTACATTTTTATATTAAAAATATCATAGAACAGTCATAACCAGCTGGCCAAGCGTCGCAGCTTCTTTTCCCCCTGCCGTGTACCCTGTACAAAAATGTAGCACTTCCATGGAGTGGTCTGCCACCACTCTGTTTTCTACAAATTGGAGACTGTGGTGCATGTGAATGGCCAACCCTCTTTCATGGCCATTGTATGCAGGTGAAGAATATTTACTGACCCAGTCATGGCCCCAACTTCCCATGCTCCTTGTCTGTGAGGTGTGTCTCTTGCTGCATTGCTACATGAACATTGACTGTTGGTACCTTTTTTCTCTTTGCAAAAGTTGAAAAGCCCATGACATCCCAGGAGCATACTGCTAGTTCAGTCATAAAACAATATCTGTCTCATCCTTTCTAGGAGGAGGGGCGAACCCCTACCACACACAGACCCAGCATGTTACATCAGCGGGTTCTGACTTGCTTTCTTTGCCACCCAGAAAATCCAGTATCGTGAGAATCAGACATATTTTCCAGCATCTTTAGCATAAGAAACCTCTGCAAACATGAAACATTTAAATAATCTTAACAAAAACTGATGACAAAGCTTATCAGACATAAATTTCCTAACAGCTTTCCTCAGTGACACAGTTCAGGAACGCCCTTGGCAACTTGCTTCTGGCACTCCCACCCTGACACTGGCTATCAGTCCCCAACTTTTTTTCTTCCCTCATACTACAGTACCTATCCTCTCCCTTTCCCCTTGTTCATAGCTCCATTTGATTCTCCCATTGCTCCAAATTCCCTTCCTTCTGCATGTGCTAAATTATTCTTTCTTTCCTTCCTTCCCTCCTTCCCTCTCTCTGGGTTTAAGGTCCCTTTTGTCAGTAACAAGACCCCAAACTACCTTCTTAGTAAGCCCGCTTATCAACCAGTTATCCTCCCCCCCCCGCCTCAGATTATTCCAGGCCATTCTTTTCACCCCATGGCATTTAAGGCACAGTCTTAATGTCGTTTTAAAATGCAGCACTGTTTCTTGTTGTTCAGTAAGTGTATTCCATTAATGGTTCCTTTTTTAAGACCACCATTTCCCTTTGGAGGTTAGCATTCAGTGTTACAGTGTTTAGGATTAGGCCCATGGGAAGGAGCAACTGTAGCAGCTACCTTGATGGCAGGAGATGAACAAGTTGGACCTATGATCTTTTTAGTCTAGCAGTTCCTGTTCCTTTTATTTAACCTGTGTTTGGGCAGTGGGGGGGCTTATATCTCTAGAAGTAATGTTGGGGGGGTGGGGCAGTGTAGGGTCCCACCATACCACACCTAATGATAAATAATTTGTATACCAGCACAAAAAATAAATAGCATTAGGAATGGCAAGTCAAGTTTTAGCTGTCCGCTTTAATAGCACACAGGAAAACCCACTAGTCAATATACCCCGTACCCAGCCCACGTATTAGTAAATCTCTTGGTCAGTCACTTTTTTTGTAACTCAGTTTTATTCGTATTGTAGGAGAAAACATCTCATACAAGACCAGGTATGAGATACCTGATGCGTAGCATAAATTGAGCTACTTCTCAGGTAGTGCCTGGGTATGCAGTTACATATCTGACAGAGCTTCTGAGTTAAGTACAAAACATCCGGTACAACTGTCATTTGATGCAAGTTAAAAGAACAATGAACCATAAATACATAGAACCAATAAAACTATTGTGCACATTTCATTTTTATCCCTCTAAAAGGTCAGTAATGTCTGAGAGTCTTAAGACTGGGAACCTGGAGCTGTGGGGGGGGACAAAGGAAAATACCCTAAGGTGCAAGAGCCGAGGGTACTATGAGAGGACAGGATAGGCCAGACCCACCTCCGTCTGTAAAGCTAGAGGCACAAGGACCTAACGCCTTCCAGAGTACCCGCTAGGAGGGATGATAATATCCATTACTAGGCAAGACATTGACCTGCGGGGAGTCTCCACACACCCTGGCCTTGTATATTGGGGGGCTTTCGTGTATCAGCTTTTCTGGCGTCCTGTTGTTGCCATGATTGCCAGCTAAGTAGATGTCTCTCCTCCCTGAGATTGTAGCTTAGCTGTGAGACCTTCCATATCATGTATGGCTTGCAGTCAGTTCCTCCATTCCTGCTTCCAGGTTCTCCAGTAACCAGTGGGATGTGATACACTTTAGTACAGCTGCCCCAAAGACAAGAGCCATCTGTTGCTGGTTGGGTGCTGTTTTTACCATTGTGGGGAAACCAAGGATCTAGTCCATAAAAGTGCTCGGAATAAATTTGTTTAGAATCTGTGCAACCATATACTGTACCTCTGCTCAAAAAGGCTGGAGTTTGGGACAACTCCAAAAAAGGGCCAGTGGGAACCCACCCTCTGCATTTTCTCCAGCAGTGTGCTGTGGAAGTTTTATGGAAGTGTTGAGTGATTGTGGGGGTTCAGAAGTAGCAGACCAGCACCTACCATACAGACTCCTTCCAGGTCGGTTAGGAGGTGATCCTCTAACCCCTTTCTAACCTCTTAGTCCAGTCTTCTTTGAAATGACACAGGATGCCTCTGCCTCCCAAGCAAGCTTAACTTAGTCTAATAGAGTCCTCTTCAGTAGACTGGAGCATTTTATATATGGCTGAAATATTCAGTTTTCCCCATATAGCAACCACCCCAGAAACAGTGTCTTCCCACACAGACATTGGTCTGGTTACGGAGGCACTATTTGTCCCTGAAGTTATGAAGTGTCTCCTCTCAAGTAGTGATGGAGATCTGTGTTCTAGTTTTAAACTTTTGTTGCAGAGCCTGAAAAGTTGCACAGGACCCACCCACTTTCAAGCAGTTGTGAAAAGCGAGCGAGTCCACTCTGTTCCTGACAAGCATATCCTAGAACTAGCCATGAAGGGAGAAAATCAGTATGGTATCTGATCAGTGAATTGAAGCCCAGCGTGTCATTTCGATTTTTTGTTCCTTACAGATTCTCTCCCGTTAGGGACAGGTTATACTCCAGTCCTCTCGTTGAGAGGACTCATTCTGCCTTCCCCCAGCATCATCCTACTTTCTCTGGTGCTCCCTTTTTTCCATTTTCTCCCTGTTTACCTGAGACTCCAGTACGTGGATGTGCATGCATGTGGAGGCGTGCATGCACTCCGAGGCTCCGGTGACTGCCTCTTCCTCCCACCCAGCCTAATGCTAGATCTCCCCCTTGGTTTGGCGCTGCCATCAAGCCTCCACTTGATGGCAGCCAAGAGCCTTGTAAACCCCACGTCCCTCTGTGGGCGAGGAGAGCTGCCTGGCGGCAGCTCAATCCAAACTCCTTGCCCACCCCCACGACCCCTGGTGACCCATGCTCATTTCCAAACACTGATTACCGCATGGAAGGAGGTAAGGCGCCAGCGCCTCAGCCCTCTATGCCACTGGACCGGCTCTGTCATTCTGATTTTTAGCAGCTTCTTCACCTTATTCAGCATGGTTAGAGTGCGCTTAACCCATCTGTTTGGGATTGAGCGTGCATCATCACATGAAACTGGGGTGAGGGCCAGAGTGAATAGGGTTGTCCCCCTGTGTTTGCATTTAAGATCATACCATGCCAAAGTTATGAGATGCTTCACCATCATCTGTCTGGCCAGGATAATATTGTTGCAGGTCTGACAGGGCTGATCCCTTCCTGCTCCCAAGGCAGAATTGGAATTTTTTGACTAATACGAGCCCTGTGGTCCCACCCATATAAACTTTTGCATACCTTTGTTCAGGGGGTTCCAAAATTACATGGAGATGGACAAAGGCAGGGTGCCAATAAAATGGAAATTCTGGTAAAATGTTCATTTTGACAGTGTCCACCTGACCTGCTAGGGACAGGGGCAACAATGATCACTTAGCCAGATCCTACTGGACCTCCCCCCACAACATTTGGTAATTAATAGCAAAAAGTTAGGTATTAATGTTAATGTGGATTCCTGGAATTTTGTTGTGTTTTGTCCATGTGCAAGCAAAATTTGCCTGAAACACTCTGGGACAGGTCTCACTAATAAGGAGGGCTGCTGATTGTCATAATTGATTTTATAACCTGAAACTTAGCTGAAGGTCTCCAGCAAGTGAGTGACATGTGGTACTGACTCTTGAGGATGACTAAGGAAAAAACTGTATTGTCCATGTAACGGGATATTTCTCACCCCAGGAATCCCTCAGTATGCTTGACTTTCGCCGTATTGCCAGCTGGGATCAACTGCCACAGAGAGAGAACTTATGCTGATGATGGCAGAATATTAGGCAATGAGATTGCAGTTAGACTGCTGCCTGTAGGTGCTGCTATTAGTCAGATTCATTTCTCTACCTGACTGGACAAGTTAGCCCTGGAGCTCTCTCTATACCTCATTGCTGGAGGAAGTGTATTTCTTATAAAGTTGCCTTATTTCTGTAGTACCTGCTGCCCTTCGGGGGGTTTTTCATTGATTTCTTTTCAATATTTTCTCGTTAGTTCCTCTGTTCCCATCGGTTCTGAGGAAACTTCCCCTGACGGGTGTTTTCATCGCGGTTCTCTTGCTTTCTTCCTGACTGGAAAAACTTAGTGTGGTAAAAATTTCTGTTTCTGTGGTTGCGATATTTAAACTTTAATTTTTTATCGATTCCTTTTTTTTTTTTTTTTTTTTTAATTTATTAAGGGAACCTCATTTAGTGTTTGCGACAGGGTGACCCTGACATAGTGGACCCCTGGGATAAATTGAAACTCCTTCCTCAAGCAGTTCATATGTTTTATATAATGTTCAACATGCTGGTTGGCTGGTTATAAATTAAGTGCTGAAGTGCTTATAAAGCTTTCTGTGCATATTAACATAAAAACAAAACTAAGAGGGCAGTTTTAATAGAATAACAAAAGTTTGTGTCTGCTTTTTCTAGATGTTAGCAGCCCCCTTCTAAGATGTATTTTACAGCAGACAGCATGAAGTAATATGACCCTGCAGGAGAGTTTAAGATAGCACAGAATGTTCTGACCTCGGCTTGACCTTTCCAATGTTGTAAAAAAGTTCTTCTGAGCTCCAGGTGGCTGCCAAATAACTGTTCTCTATGGAGCAACAGTGGCCCCTAGTGGCTAGTTTTATGTCTGCTGTTAATCAAAAAGCATTGGCAAATGTTTATAGCTTCTAGTGAGCTTATAAAAAGCCCTACCTCGGTGCTGAGATAGGCTAGAGTGATCAGTTGAATACTAACTGAGGACGGTGGAAGACCTGGTAGTGTGTGCTTTCACACTGTTTGATTCATGCTAGGCTGAAGAAAAGCCTTAGAAACTGTTGAAGCTAAGCAGTTGTCTGACTTCCATTTTGCTTTCTGTATATTTTACTTGATGAAAATAAAATAAATGCAACCATGCATTTTTTATGTACCTGATTTGTGGTCTGCCTGAAATTGTGTTATCCTAAACCCACACCTGGTGACAGTTAACATTTCATTTTTATTTTGTTGTTTTGGAACTGGTATTCGCGGTTCCATCGCGCTTTGGAACTGACCGCAAAGTTTTAATTTTTGCCTTAAGGGAACCAATTTTAAAGTCTTCTGACGATATTGCCATGTCAGATAGACCTAAAAAGAGAACTTAGACCTACAGGATGTAAAAAATTGCATTAAACGTAAAATTGTGGCTAATGCAGATGGCCATAACCTTTATTTAAGCTGTTTTGGTCCAAGTCGCACTTCTGCTAACTGAACTTTGCACTAAATTTTGCTCTATAAAAGTTAAGAGCCAAAAGACTGGAAATAATGGCTTCTCAGTCTGTCCCCTCTAATAAGCCTTCTGAAGAGGGGTCCTCCTTTCACCATAAGTCAAAAGATAGGTCCTTCAAGGACCCACTAGAAAATAAGTCTAACAAAATAATTCGGACCAAGCCAAACAAAAAAGACATACTGAGCAAGTTTCCAATCCAGTGTCTGCGAAAAAGAAACAAACAAAAAAAAAAGAAACCTATCGCTGCCCCTCCCGCTGAAGAGCAAAGGGAGACGCTAGTGTCGCAACAAAATATGCCCTCACCTAAGGAAATGGCAAAGGCTTGGCAACTATATCAGACCTTTCAAGCTATGGGCAATTTATTTGGGGCTTCAGCTGATCTTCCACACCTATATTCACAAGTCCTGACCCAGATCAGGTTTTTACTGTGAGGAAGGCAGTGATGAGGAGGAGGTTATAGAGCCTGATGTATCCCCCGACCATGAATTTGGCTCCCCTTCTCATGGCCAGGAGGAGTTTTCCTCTCATTATACATTTGTCCAGCAAGTAGTGGACACCCTTGACCTCTCCATACAGGAGACTGCTGAAGAAGATGAGGCAGACTTTCTGGACATGATGGGTCTCCCTCCTCCCAAGAAGTTGCTCCTACTAGTTCACTCAAGAAAACATATGTGAGCACCTGGAAAAAGTGTGGTGCTATTCTGCATTCATGTCCAAAGATTGAAGTAAATAGATCAGCACCCACACTCCAGACAGAAAACTAGGACCCCGTGGATTAATTTAATAATTCTTTTATGTAAAAAAGTGCAAATAAAACACTGGCCAAAGTGGCTAGTAAATAGACTGACGTTTCTCCTTGCGTGCTGCCAGGTTTCTTCATTGCCTATTAGAAAAGAAAGTGTAGTCTTCTTTCTGTGGATTTAAAAACAGCAAGACCTCAGTCAAGCCAGTTTCTACCAACAAACACGTCAACAGTTTACTTGCAAATGATTACCTGCAGTGTTCCTCTCCCATCCTTCTGGCTGGACATAACAGTATTACCCCCTCCAATGAGGTAAAGTGTTGTAAGGTCCATGATCCTTTGTAGCAGAACTGTTTTAAGGAAGGCATTGCTATCCTCATCTTCATTTGGGGCATATAAATTAAGTGTGCAAGGTTGATCCCTGTAGTTCTCCATTAATCTGACATAAAGGCCCCTTTGATCCACAGCAGAGGTCTGTACCTTAAAGGGACAATCCCTGCATGTGAGAATTGCAGCACCCCTTCTGTGTGGGTGCTCCAACCACGTAGCTGCATAACTTACTGTTCCAGTTCCGTTAAATGGGTCTCTGGAAAATAGGCTGTGGAGGGCCCATATCTGTTCAGCTCTTGTAATATCCTAGCTCTCTTGATCAGGCCATTGAAGCCCTTAACATTATAAGAAATTGGTGTAAGATCAGCCATTGCCTTCTCCAACTGTTGGTTTCATGTCTCTGATGATGTTTATGTAAAAGACTATCTTCCCCCTCCCCCAAGACTACATACTTATAGTGTTCACTTAATATAACGGCCCAAGTCGGCCTTCCAGCGCAGAGGCAGGGCGTCCCTCTGCAATGCTGATAGTCCGAGTTTGGGAATGGACTCAGGACATCTGAGCGATGGCCGGGGGAGAAGGATCGAGTGTCCTAGGGGACTGCTCTCCTCTGGGGTTGGGGGGTTGTGTGTCTGGGCCACTACGGACCCCCTGTGGAGGCTGGGGGAACCGCAGTGCCAGTACTGTGTAAGTGGGGGGCTTGCCGTCCTTGCACGTCCCTGCACCCTGATACAGCTTACAAAATGCTGGCCCCCGAAGTGTGAAGCTCTGCTCCACTACCTACTGTGTGTCTGCCAGGTGGGGCCTGTCCGTGGCCCCCCACACCCTGGGGAGAGGTAAGCCAGACAGGATTACCTCTGACCTTGGGGCGCCTGCCGGCGGCCTGCCCAGGGGTTAAGTCTGGGCGAGGGAGACGGCATGGTAAGAGCTGAGCCCTGGGGAGTCTGGGAAGCCAACACAAAATAAATTTAACAAAGTATGTAACAGCCCAAACATTCGGCAAATTCAGAAAATGGAACATAATACCCGTAAAAAATCCTAAGATGTCCTATAGTTCAGTTGAGATTGTTTCTGCCCCAGGTCACCACATGCCAGCAGTGGACATCAGGCTTGCTTCCCAATTGCCACTCTCTCCTGCTTCATGTGAGCCTTGCAGGGGAGCATGTGATGCAGTGCTGCAAAGCTGCATCAAGCTGAACTGCTGGTTTTGACAGTTACAGGCAAAGGGTGTGCTGTCATGCCCTTCATGTACAAAGTCAGCTTAGCACCCCCCACCCCTGGCGCAGGAACACAGCCCAAAACCTGGGCTTACCATCAGCAGAACTAATTTTGCACACATATATGAGGAGGGAAAGTCCCTGGGCAGCCTACCCCAGGAGAGCCTGTTTATTAAGTACCTGTATTAACCACCATTCTGCCTATGGGCATCCAGCTGGGGTGCCCCCCGACCCCCCACACATCTAATGAAGTTGAGGGGACTCTTGGAAAGCAAGCATGGTACAGTCAGTTAAGAGAATCTCCTTAGTTTACCACCTGTAGAACTGGACTGCTGTAGTATTAGTCCTGGGTGTTGGCCAAATTACCAGTCCCAACTAAGTATAAATAAAAAAAAATGTTTGAGAAAATTAAAGAGCCCCCACCATTTAAAAAAAAAAAAAAACTTCAGCGCTGGCCCTTAGGCACAGCAGTTGGATTCCACTTGCGACACTAGCAACCAGAGTTTGAAATGGACCGGGTAGTGGAGGGCCAGGCCAGGGAGAGAGAGCTTGAGTGTCGGATGACTGCTTGCCTTCTCTTGGGGGGCAGAGGCGACCGGCCCTTTGACCCTAAGCGGGCTTGAGGCAGTGTCCCACTAACTAATGGGATGTGGTGAACATCGATGTATGCCTGATGTTGGTGACACGCTACGCCCCCGAGGAGCAAACTGGGAAAAGAGCCCTGTGGCCGACTGGATGACGGTCGCCAGCTTCCGCTGTCGCAAGACCTCGAGTAGTGCACGGACCACTCTAGCAGCACCCAGGCCAAGAACTGTGCTGGCAGCCCCACCTGTCCCTTTATCCTCAGAGGAGAGGGACCTGCCGGGCGAAGGATTATGTCCGGGATTCCCGGGGACTGCAATATGGGGTGATGGTTGGCTACATCGAGGTAGTGTGGCAGCAAGGGGCATAGGAAGGCCTGAAGAAGAGGCTGGCCTGGAGATGAGGGGAGGCAAAAAAAAAAAAAAAAAGAAAACTTGAAAAAAATGTGAGATTTAATTCTTTCCCATTTTTTCTTTATTACTAATTACAGTTAAATGAAAGAAGAGTATTGTCCCTTACACTTTATCTGCTCCTTCTGCCTGCTTACACCTGACATAATCCCGTTTATGACATCAGAATTATATCTACGTAAACAGAACTGTGATGTCAGCTGCAGGCAAGCAGCCAGGACAGATAGAGCAGTGATCCTGTTCACGTGAAAAAGTCCTTAGCAATAAAGATGTAAGGATGAGAATTGCAGAAAAAATAACTATAAGCTGAAGTCTGTCCAAATATTACAGTTTTTTTAAAGTTGTGACAACATCATCTAGGCTCTTTAAGCTACAGCAAACAGTTTTAGATTGCAACTAATGTCCTACAGAGAACTTTTACACTATGGATAGTCTATCCATGAGGAAACCAATGCACTACCGGGAGCAGACTGCGAGCTGCTGTGCAACAGTGGGTAGTTAAACTAACTTGGCAGCTTCTGGAAATGTTCAGGTCTGGTTCCCAGTATTCTTGGGTGACGCTGACCTACCTTTTCTTGCCTACACGTGGAAATTCTGCCTTCCAGGCCAATGCCACTGTGGACTGAGGATGCAGGTGTCCTCAGTCGTCTGGTTGCCATCTTCTCCCCTGGAGAACTTTCCGTAGAGGATGCCACACTCGAGGTGTCCCTTTTCCCTGCCCTCTCGCCTACTCTTCAGTTTCGCTTTTCAGTTTCCTTAATTTTTTGGGGTATTGATCAATTAATTGACCGTTGGCCCCCATTTTGCTAGAGTTTTTTTTTTTTGCCACTGCTAACGTTGGGAATATTTGGGTTCCTGCATCTCTAGTAACCCACAGGACAGCAGGGTAGTCTATGCGGGCCTTCATTCCATTCTCCCTCAAAGCCATTACAGTAGGAAACAACTGTTTTCTTTGGTCCATAGTGAGAGGCGCATAAGGTGTTTAAAAATAAATAAATAAATAAAAGGAGACCGGTCCCCAAACAGTATCTCTTTTTTTTTTTTTCTTCTGTCCCAGGCCCTCTTAAGAAAGTCCTGCTTCGTGCACATGTCCAGAAAGACTAAGATTACTGACCTGGATCTGGCTTTAGGGTCCGTGGGCATAGCAACAAGGGTACAATGGGCTGCGATGATGACTAACTGGTAGGAGGGCTCCAAATTGAGAAGTTCTTGTATTAGGCTTTACATAAACTCCACCATGTTCCTGATTTCAGTCCTTTCTAGGAGGCGATATATTTGAATATTAATTCTACGGGATCGATTTTCAAGATTCTCCAGGTTTTGTTGTAGCAACAGTTCTCTGTCATGTAGTAGCAGCAGAGCCCCGTTATATAAATTCACCATGTTGAACAGCTTGGTAATGTGGGCCTATACCTAAACAGTCTTTTTGTCCAGGGCTCAAATCTCATGATGGTTGGCTGCAACATTATTTTGCATTTTTGTGAGGGCGTCTCCCAGTCTGCGTAGCACTTTAAATAGTTTCTTGGAAGTGATTGTGAAGTATGCGTCTTAAGTGTCTGATTTACTGCTGAGTTCAGGGTCGGGTGAATCATCTCGCCATGAGGATGAGTGGCTGGTGCTACAGGTCCATCCCGGACTGGCTTGTTTCAACTTTTTCGGTGTTGTGCTTCAAATTTTCACAGTCACCATCTCGTAGACATTATCACCTCAACGATGGACTACTTGACCATCAGTTTGCTGCAGTTCTTGGTGTGGGTGGAGAATGATTTTATTCTAGGGACGTGGTTATGTTCTATCCACACTTACTGGCAGTGTCCTTTCCCTTTAAGATGTGTCAAAGTCTTCAAGCTGGCTCCTCCCACCCACCCCCCGGGGTGGTATATCCCTTGACTCCGCCCCATGATGTCAGATCTCCCTTTCTGCTGGAAGAAGCAGTTTCCCTCCTTACCACTCCTGCGTTGAGTAGGCCCTAGTGCTAAAATCTTCTGATTTACTTCCAAAACTTTAAACTCTTATGAGTTTCTGTCTTCAGCTCGATCTTCATTCATGACCGCAATGGATGAGAAGTCCGTGCCTGGATTTCACAGTGCCCATGTGGGCAGAAGATGTTGCGCACTGACCCTCACGCCACGTACAGCTACTGCCTGGGCCATGATAATGATACCTAGGCCTACGACGTTTGCTGGTCATTTCACACAGCGGTCCTAGAGGACTGTCTCACCTGTCTTAAGTTGGGCTGCCCGGAAAAACGACATCCGCTGGTCAAATCTAAAGAACCCCATTGGGTGCTCTCTGCGGCTGCGGGGTCCGCCGAGCAGTTGGAACTGCTTACGGCTTTTGAGGAGGGGGCGGCTCTGGCTGCCGCGCAGTCTTCCTTGGCTTCTGCCTTTGTTCTGCTCCAGTTGGGCTCCACTTTTTCAGGCTCCTTCAAGGAGCTGTGCCATTCTCTCCCTCAGATGGGGCTGCTCAGTCCACTGAGCAGTACCCTCCGGTCACTGACCCAGACCAGGAAGAGCCGCAGCACTCCCCGGCTCCCTCCGAGATCCCCCAGCGGCCGAGGTCTCGGTCATGCTCCTCCAGTAGGTCGAGCAGTTTCTGCTGTCATCGGTGCTCCCTCTCTCTACGCCACGGGAAGCGGCGCCACTGTTCTTCATCTTCGTCCTCCTCAGGTGAGGAGAGGCTTTGGCGCAAGTTGCATCGACGCTACAAAGACCTCATGTGGCAACAGTTGGTGTTGGCCGGTCCGAAGCTGACCCTGGCTCCCACACCGGGCATCACTTGGCAGTTGCCCGGCAGGCAGACACAGTCTCCCGCTGTGGGGTTGGTTGAGACCGACCCTCCCCCAGTGGAGATGATCAAAACCATCTTGGTTCGGCCGAAGCTGGCCTCTCCATCAAACAAGGTGGAGCAGTCACCTAAGCAGCCACCGATCGGCGCTCTAAGGACTCTCGGCCGGTCAGTGGGCTTCCTCGTCGGCTGTTGGTCACTCTCACACCTGACCGTCCACTGAGGGTTGATGGTGACTTGGGCGGTCGGCTGCTTGATGCAGACTCCTCCGAGTCAGAGGATTTCTCACTGCACTCCCGTCCGGTTGATGTGGAACCCGTGGGGGATCTCTCGATGGAGGAAGGGCCCACTTCCTTCATGGGCATCCTCCGCCTCATCTCGTGAGTCCATGGGGATGAAACTGGAGCCTGTCCAGAAGTGGGCTCGCTATCCCCTCAGAGATTCTGGACAAAGGGGATTCTCTGGAGGCTTTCCCAGTGGCTGAGGCCATTGTTGGCCCAGCTCTGGAGCTTTGGCAGCGCGCTGCATCCTGCCCTCTGCCTGAATGGCCCGCAGATATGTGGTGCCCACCATACCCTCTCGGGGTTCACAGAGCACCCCATGGCCGAGGGGTTGGTGTCCAACTCAGTGTTTCAGTGCTCGGGCAATACTGGGGATGTCGACAAGCCGCCGGACAAGGAGTCCAAGAAATTGGACCATGCGGCTAAAAAAGTCTATGCTGCCTCCCCGCTCGGTTTGTCTGCCCCAAGCCGATGGTCATCCTGACGACTCCTCTCTCATAGGCTGGGTTGTCCATCTGGGGAACAGAGTCCACGGGCTCTGGAGCCCGAGTAGTCCTGATGGCACATTAACCTGCTGGAGCTCTGGCAGTTCGGCTTCTGCTGACTGCATTCGCTTCGTATGTTTGGGGTCAAGTGGTCCAAGTCCAGACGGACAACATCACGACCATGTACTACCTCAACAAGCAGGGCGGGACGCACTCCCTGCCTTTTTGCAAGGAAGCTCTCCATGCATGGACCCTCGTGTGCAGACTGGAGGCTGATCTCCTAGCCATCCGTGTGGCAGGAGCCTCCAGTCAGTTGGCAGACACTCTCAGCAGGTAGGTGAGGCGTCTCATGAGTGATCTCTCCATCCAGAGGTAGTTCACAGTCTGTTCTCCCAGTGGGGCACCCCTCAGGTGGACCTGTTTGCCTTTAGGGAGAACGCAAAGCTAAGGCAGGGCTCGCTGCAGGGGGATGCCTTCTCGAGGCCTTGGACCCCAGGCCTCTCCCATGCCTTTCCTCCAATTCCTTTGATCCACAAGGTGCTGCTTAAGGTAAGGAGGGACAAGGCACAGGTAATGGTGGCTCCAGACTGGCCACGCCAGTTTTGGTACCCCAGTCTCCTCAGCCTCAGCAACAGGCTCCCGAGGCATCTTCCAGTACGCCTGGACTTGCTCTCCATCAATCAGGGGAAGATGATCCATCCTGGACCTTCAGTCCCCGCACCTGACATCCTGGTTCTTGAGCGGCTAGAGTTCCAGGCTTTGGGCCTCTCTGAAAATGTCCTCACCCCGTGGTGGATACATCCAGAAAGGAATCTACCAGAAAACACTATGCTTTCAAATAGAAGAGATTCTCCATTTGGTGTCAGGGCAAGGGGCTGGACCCTTTGTCCTGTCTGGTTGCCAGTATTTTGGACTACCTGTGGTCCCTCTCCAAAGGGGGACTTTGGTCGACAACCCTCAAGGTGCACCTGGCAGCCATCTCTGCTTACCAGCCGCAGGCTGGTCAGCAGTCGGTGGCGCAAGAGAAAGTGGTCTGGCGCTTTTTCAAAGGCTTTGATCACATTTCCCCTCTGGTGCATGAACCACCACCACCGTGGGACTTGTTACTAGTTTTGGCAAAGCTCATGGGCAAGCCATTCGAACTGATGCACAGGTGTGACATGTCTCGCCTGTCGTGGAAGACTGCCTTTCTGGTGGCTGTCACGTCAGCCAGAAAGATCTGTGCACTCCAGGTGCTTTCGGTGGAGTCTCCTTACTTGCTCTTCCACAGGGACAAGGTTGTCCGGCTCCCCCAACCCGAAGTTCCTCCCGAAGGTTGTGTTGGAGTTTCACCTTAATCGGGTGATGCCTCTTCCGGTGTTTTTCCTGAATCACAACTCTGAGGCCGAACACAGGCTCCATACTCTCTACCTGAGGCAAGCACTCATTTACTACAAAGAGCGCATGGCTGGAGTTCGGGGAGAGGTTCACTAGCTGTTTGTCAGCTATGCTGAAGCTGCACGTGGCAGACTTGCAGCCAAGTGGATGACTGGCAGATTGATTATATCCTGCATTGATCTCTACTATAGGTTGGCGGGTAGGGAGCCTCCCGGAGGGCTAAGGTGCTCATTCCACCTGCCATACCGCTGCGTCAGTGGCTGCTTCTAGGGACGTCCCTATCCAGGAAATTTGCAGGGCTGCTACCTGGAAGTCAGCACACACCTTCATTTCCCATTACCACATTGACCTCGAGTCACGCCAGGATGCTGGTTTTGGGGCCTCGGTTCTCCAGTTTCAGTTTCCTTAGTAAGGGGTGTACGCCTTGCCCCCCCTCCTCCCGGCAGACTGCTAGGAGTCTGCCAGTAAGTGTGGCTAGAACATATCCATGTCCCTAGAAACACAGGTTACTCCCCTGTAGCAGTGGTTCTGGGAGTGGTATATGTTCATCCACATGGACCCACTTGACCTCCCCAGGCTCTGGCGCACAACCTCTGCTTCCAGCAGGCAAGATCTGGTGTCATGGGCTGGAGCCGAGGGATGTACCACCTGGGTGGGTTGGAGGAGCCAGCTTAAAGACTTTCCGGCACATCTTTAAGGGAAAGGACAGTGCCAGTAAGTGTGAATGAACAACATGTACCACTCCTAGAACTACTGTTACAGGTGAGTAACCTGTGTTAATTGCTCGGGAGAGCTCAAAAACTTCAATCCACTATGAAGGATGATCTCACTGGAAGTTGTTCAGTCATTTTCATTAGATCAGGCTATCATATCTTACCATTGGGTTTGTTAAGAAAAATATTTTAATGGACAGTAGACCCGTCTTGCCTGCAGATGTTTGTCTGCCGTTAGCTTCAACTCTTGGCACTGTGCTGCTGAAGCAGGGGTGCAAGTCTGTTGTGATTTCTTAATTGTTATTGTTTCTTTATGCTTCCTCATCTGGCCGCTGCAAATGACAAAAACAATACCTGCTTGCCCACTAAAGCAGATAAAGAAGTAATTTCAGTAGTTTGGTCCTACATATTTAAATTGAAAAAAATTATCAAATGCTGCATCTAATTATGGTGACTCTAGTGCTGGAGCTTCTTTGACCTGGTGCGAGTCTTGACTATTTGACTCAGTTTTAATCCATGGAATTAGATTTCAGAAATGACTTTTGGATTTACTGCCAGCTGGAGAAACATTTTACATTTAAAAGATCAGTTGTCGGGAGAGTAAACACAATAAATTCAAGATTGCCCGGTATAAGGCCTTGGTTAGAACACACTTGGGGGATTACATCAAGTTCTGCTGTTACTGAAGATCACCAATAGGCAGGGACAGCGCCACCATGCACCAAAAGGGAAAACTTTGTAGCCTGCCTGGGAATCACTCACCTTCAACTTGACAGTAGGTCCATAGCAGTGCACCTTGTCTATAACAATAACAGAATGATGGAAATGTAAATGACAAAAAGTGTATTTTCTTGACAATTTTTATATACTATACCAGTAAAAGTTGTGCTTTCTATTAGTTTCTGACCCAGTCATTTCTCATTTTGACCCACATTTTTTTTATACCGGTAGGTCTGATTTGACCCATGTTTTTAAACTATCCTGCACTGTCGCTGCCAGTAGGATGTGTGTGGTTTCATTGTTACCCTTGGGTATGAGGATGGGATGTGGAAGGTCGTGAAGGGGTTGTGTGGTAGAAACTCCTTTTAGAGTCCCATATCGTACTGGATTGATTTTGCTTTGTATACAGTAAATCTGTTGGAAATAATCCCCCTGCACTCCTTGGAGATAACAGGGTTGAGAGTTGTGCATCTGAGATAAGAGGCAGTTTTGCTAGCTTGTAAGATTTTTGTACTGGGGTTGAGCAGGCTCTTGGTAGGAGGAATTGTGCTTCTAGTATCATGGTGTTGAATAGTGTGCAGATTGCTTGCAGGACAGAGTTTGAGTATTGTCTGGATCAGTTGGTTTGTTGGTATCCAGCTTAAAGAGCACCCTTCCCGATCATCAAAATCTACCACTAAAACTTACCATAAGGTGTGTAGTGGTGTCCAAAAGGAAAGTGCATGTGTTGATGTTTTTAAAACTGTGTCCTGTTTCTGAGCAGTTCATCATTTCAGTGGTACCGTGCTTGAGTCTCAGCCAGCAGTCTTTATTTCTGTTTACAGGCCCTGGGAGCGCTCCAGTGACGACATTATATGGCATGCTCTGCAGCACCCCTGCCTGTCTGGCTGTATTGCGTTTTCTTTGTTCTTCAGAGCACTGCTGCTTAGAGACGTTGATCCTGATTTCTTGCCTATGTGGCTGTTTCAATAAAGTGTTTTGTCCTGTGATGACTGTGAGGTGCTGCATCTGTTTAAATCAGCATTTACACTACATGGTGCCCGATTACAATCCCCTCCCCCAACCCCGGTTGATTGGAATGTCAGTAGGGCTGTGGATCTATAATGGTCTACTTATGAATGGCACTAAAATGGCATTGTATGTTCCAGGAATAGCAAAGGACAAAGTGATTAGGACATAGTAAATCCTACCACAAAGTGGCACAGACTGTAATTAATCTGGATTCTTCCCAAGGTTCTCTTAAAATTTTAAAATGGCATGGTTATCGCAGCATACGTGACGAATAGGGTAAGTTTATTGCACATCGCTTTGCAAAATAAAATAAGTTGCTAAACAGGGTAAGGTATCCAGATTGCGGCGACTGTTAAAAGCGAAAAACTATAAAATAAATATCCATAGGCACTGCAGAAGTGCTCCCAAAATACATACAGATAAAGTGGCCCAAAGTCAGGGCCGGCTTTAGGGTTTTGGGGGCCCCCAGCAGAATTAGTGAAGTCACAGGGCCTATCTACTTGGCCCACCTTTAGCTCATGTGTTTTACTGAAGCCCCTAAGTACAAGATTTTATTTGCGGTGATATTATAGGCAGGGAAAAATGGGCAGACTAAGCGGGCCAAGCAATAGTTATCTGCCTGCAAATTTTATATTTCTTTGTTTCTATGTATAGCTTTAGTATAACTAGTAGTATTTTTTAAAAAAATTAGGACACAGCAGTCAGTTCTTTTGGCTGTTCTTCCCATCCCATCCATTGCTGCCTATCCACCTCATATTGACTGGATCATAGCTTGCTGAGGTATTTCATGACATAACCAGAAGGATCTGCACAGTCATTTACTGATGTTTTAAAAATATATTAAGATAAAAAAATGTTTAAAAAATGAATAAGGTAAACTCCTCTGGTTGGGGGCCCCCATAGGCAGGGGCTCCCAGCAACCGCAGGGTTCGCTGGTGCCTAAAACCGGCTATGCCCAAAGTGTAGCATGCATACCAAGAGGGGTACGCATGTACACTGACATTTCCGCGTAGCCTTCCTCAGACTTTGGGTCACCTGATCTGTGTGTATTTTGGGGGCACTTTTGTAGTGCCTACAGATACTTACTTTATTGTCTATCACTTTTAACTGTTGCCACACTCTGGATACCTTACCCTGCTGTTTAGCGACTTATTTTATTTTGCGAAGTGATGTGCAAGTGATGTGCAATAAACGTGCCATATCCACATAATATGAGGTAAGCATGCTATTTTAATAGTTTGAGAATGTTGGTAAGAAACCAGATTAATTGCAGTCAGTGCCACTTAATGGGATTTACTGCGGCCCGTCTGTTGGTTTTGCTGACACCAGTAATGTGCTGTGCGCTGGCCTGAGCTAGCTGTGCTAGCGTGAGCCCCCTATACCAACCCCTGACAGTGTTCCAGTAATAGGACAGAGACAGTCCATCATCCACGGGATCGGAAGGAGCGCTCGTTCTTGAGGACATTATCGGTGTAGTTTACAGCCACAGTAATATGCGTCCCACACTCCTGGGGAATCCATACAATGACGTCACACCTGACAGAAGCACTCGCAGAGCAGGACATTACCGGCGCTGTGAGCTGCAAGAAACAGCAATGAAACGTGTTTTTTTCCTTTTTAAAAATATGCAAAATGGAGCAGTGTAAACGAAAAATGAAACAAATGGAAATGTTATGCACCCAAACTGATTATATGCATAAGGTTGGGAGGATGTGGGAAAGGTGCTCGTTAAGTAGCTGCTTTAACTTTGTTGATTGTAATAAGTTTTTTTTTTTGTGAATATTTTATCGAAGTTTTCAAATAAGTTATACAACTAGAAGCAGCATCATACAGTATATAAACTGTACTAAAGGAATGTAACATTAAACTATTCGGCTTATAGTCCATCTGTAAGTGGACATTTTCTCTAAATGCAGCTTCAGGTTTGTACTGTTGCTAACTTGGTCACTGTTGGCTTGAATATGCCTTAATGTGCTTAAACTCTGTAGATCCAGTTTCTGGAAAAAGAATAGAATTTGTGAAATGGAGGGACCGAGATGGTAAAAGTGGAACGAGAGAAGATAGAATAGCTAGGAGAGAATGAAGAAACGAAAAAACAATGTTTTATGGAAATACTGAGTGAGAAGATGGACTGAAATGCCAGCTGTGCTGTAAAAACTTAGAGCAGTTCAGTGAAATTGGGCAAAAAGTTTTACCCAGTTGTTCAGGTGGATGATAAAGATCCCATGGCACTTCTCAAAAAGAGTAGGGAATTTCCCTGGTGTCCTGGCCAAACGTTCCCCTGTTCACTAAAAATATCACCAACAGCGTAATCTGGTTCAATTTCAGTTGGTTACCATCTGTATCCCACCCCCGGATGAGGCAGAATTGTTTAGTCCTCCTTTCCTGATCAACAAAAAACAACTAATATTCATACTAATGTTTTTATTAAAGTTGTACATGTTAATTTTGAACCCACTGTAAAGTTTCTCACCTGTTGAATTCTTTTAACTAGCTGTTCCATTCCTGAGTTGTAGGCCTTGTGTTTCTTATGCAGAATCTTAATATACAATTTTTAGCTGCAATTTAGATCAGAGCTATTACGTACCTAGTCTCTTTAGCCAGCACTGAATATGAACCAAAGTGTCCTATTAAACAGGTCTCATGATTCATATTTATTATGTACTTCATTAAGATCAAGTTTTCGTTCTATATCTGTCCAAAATGTTTGACTTTTTGGGGATTTCTAGAACATGTGATTTGTAATGAGGTAGGGAGTCTGGGACCTCCTTATGTGGGTAGCATGTAGTTTGTGGGTATTGGGATGAGACCGTTTGCCGCCTTGCCAGACATTGCTAAGGTAGACACAAAAATTCTTACAGATGGAATCTTGCAAGGTGTTGTATCCCAGGTGATTGGGATTGGTGAACTTAATGATGTTAGCACGCTAGTTCCTTGGACCATTTATGTCTGGCACTGTAGTTTTTTTCCAAAAATCAAGCATCTCTATTTGCTTTGTTTTGACGTCACCACTATACTAACATACTAAAATGCCAGCAGAGGAGGCCTAATGGTCTTTCGTGTCTGCTCGATGGTCGTCATCCATATTGGGCACCGACTTTGCTGTCTCTCCCCCCCACCCCTTGGGGTTCTCTGTCCCCAGTCCAAGATGTTCCCCTTGTGTTGGACTTCATCAGCTTCACCCTCCCCCTATACCTGTCCCAGCCCCTCTTAAACCCCTCCACAGTCTCTGCCTCCACCAATCCCTTGGGCAGTGCAGTCCATGGTTAGACCACCCTCTCAGTGAAGCAACACCTCATCCTCTCCCCCTTGAGTCTTCCCCCCCCTAGCTTCCACCCATGTCCTTTAGTTGCCCCCCCTTTCCTTTGGAGCACCCCAACTGAGCCTCCCTTATTAATCCCTTTATGTACTTGAAGACCTCTATCATGTCCCCATGTCCTTCCTCTCCTCCAGGGTGTACATGTTGAGCTCCCTGAGCCTCTCCTCATCGGTCCTTTCCCCCCGGCCCCAGATCATTTTGGTTGCCTTCCTTTGTACCCTCTCCAGGAGTGCAATGTCCCTCTTAAAGTGTGGTCTCCAAAACTGCACACAGTACGCAAGGTGCATAATAATGGCATGCTGTTTTTTGTGAACTGCATTTCTCATTTTTGATTAGATCTTTATATGGCTGGATGATCCATGCTTTGTCAGTTTCGCATACTCTTATTGTCTGTTAAGGTTATTCCTGTCTAGTCCCAGATCTGGTAGTTTTTTTTTTTTTGTTTTGTTTTTTTTCCAATGTTTTTTCCAGCACTGCCACTATGTTTGCAGTTGTTAAATGTGAGAACCTTGAGCAACTTTCAGTTACAGTGTACTGTATATAACTGTAACAAAGATATAAAGAATCAGGTTTGACAGACCTGCATAATTAAACTTTTAGATTATATGACACTGTGAACTTTAAAAATATAACGCACCTATAGACTTGATTCATTCCACTGTCCGAAGCCTTTAGCATGTTGGGTTTATTAAACCAGTTTAGAAACGGGTTGTATGAACACTTGTTCTTGGTGAGGGGAAACAAAATAAGGGAAGGCAGTGCCTTGTTACCTTAATCGATAATAGAATCAACATCCAGACCAGACTAAACAAATGAAAATAAACTAAGCTGCGATCAAGCTTCCTGAAATCCAGTCTGCTGATTCAAACTGTCCGACAAAAGATAAAGAAAAAAAAAAAGGCAAAACATGGCTAGAGAGCAATAGCATCAGATTGGTGGTAGAAAAGATATAAAGCCCCATTCATGTGAAGGACTGTGGAATAATTCTGAAAATGTTTCCCTGGTTGGTTCCTTTCATGTTTGCCATTAGAAGTGGCCAGCTCTTTAAAACAGACCCGCTAATTGCCAGTTCTTAAATGCAGGAAATGTTTTAGGTTAAAATCAAATATCAGTAGCAGGAAGGAGACTTTAGATTACTGAGGTTTCAAACTAAGACGTTTTCATGGATCCGGAATCAGAAATTGTCTTTGCTGAAAAGTATCACAGTAAAGCCGTCAGTTTGGAGTAGGAGCAGGAATATGATTGACTGATTTTTCCAGCAGTAGTTTCCTCTAGAGTGTTGGTTTCCTGCTCGGGGGGAGCGGGTATCCCTTCCCATATCTAAGTGTAAATGAATTTGTGTATACTATATTGATAAATGTGCTCAGTTGGCTGCAAACCTGTTTGTAGGTGTTCACCTACCACATATCCTGTTTACCCATAAAGGAATGTATTCAATGAATTGTATGCAAGTGCGCCATCTCGGTTTGTGTAGTGTGTGTTCTGTTGTACAATATAACATAAAAATGTGTTCCTCCCTGCACGGCAGTCATTGGCTAGCCTTAGAGTGCAGGATCACATTCGACTTAATTGAGCCCAGGCAATTTATATCAAATTCTGTAATTATTTTGTAAGTTTCAGCCTGCCACCATTTTAGTCATTGCTGGAAGGAGAAGGAAGGGCTGGCCAATAGATAGGGAAGTGCTATAAACTGTTGTTGAGAGCAGTCTTCTACTGCTTCTCCTAGCTGGACTTGTACTACTCTGACCGAACTACAGTCTCTTACTACCGCTGGACAGTTTTTGTCCTGTACCTTTCCTTTATTGTCGTGATCCTGTACAGTATTATCTGAGGGGTTGCGATCTGTATATTGGATGTTTATGTCATGCACTGTGAATTGCATCCGCTATAAATGAAAAAAAAAAAAATTGTTACATAGAATTATGAAATGGATTGAAAGATTGATGAGTCGTGATTGGCTGCAGGGTGTTTTCAGCCGGTCCATTTTCCCAGCTGAGCAGCCCGACGAAAAGAAGCCTTCACACAATCCAGACTCTGCACCTTTACCACAGTAATCCTGCTCTTGCTCAGGCAGAGTACCCACAGCTAACATGGAGGCACAGTTATCTTCACTAATACTGCGGAAGGGACACATTGGGATGGTTTGCTGTCCTCTGTATTACTGCACTTTTTTTTTAATATTAAAATACAAACTTTTCTTTACCTCAGTCACTGAGCGCAGCCAAACCTCAGGTCGCAGTTTGCTCCTGCTGCTGCTCTGCCATCAGCCCACTCTCTCCAGTTGGCAGTTGCGGCTTCCTGAAATATACACACCAAGGCTTTGAATGTAGCTTACTCTGCCCTGAATCGACACCATGCTACAACATGAAGCCGCTCTGTGCCCTCACTGGTACCATCACTTGCACATGAAAAAAGTGCTTAAATACAGCATTGTCGCCACATACTTGAAAGATGGTCACAATACAATGCTCCTGTGAAGGTGGCCATAATACAATGTCCATATTGGACTTTTTTTTTTCTGTTTAACATCTATTGATTTTTTTTTTTTTTTAACATTTATTAATTTTTTTTTGCCCAAATAAGTCTGTTTATTTATTACTAATACTACTGACCCATTTCATAATCACAATAAGGCACTTCTGGGGGTGCATGCATTATGGTGGGCTGATGGCCCTTCTTAGGTTGCAAAAGCACTTGGCTTCGCCTTGTGCTTTCACCCACCTGAGGTGGGCCATTATCGCACCATAATGCATCCCCTGTCATGCTTTATTGTTTAAACATAGACACTCGTTTATATATAAAAAAAACAAAAACAAAAAAAAAAACCTGGTGACATTCTGTCCAGGTGAGGTTTCACTTTCCCCTTTACCCATACTAGTTCCCTCTGCTTGAACCCATTTATGATCTTTGTTTCTACCACCTCTGCCAACAGGCTACTGTGTGGCTCAGTGAAGTAAAACTTTCTCATATCCCTCATGAACCTCCCTCCTGTTAGCTTTCATCCATGCCCCCTCGTTAGTGACTCAAGATTTCTGCTGAATAGCTGTAATAAATGAGGATATCTCTTCCATTAGGCCACATCTTTGGAAATACAGCTGTCAGGCATTAGAATGACACAAACGTTTGCTAGCCAGGGGCTGCCCACAGCAATGTCATGCACCAGCATCTACATAAACATGGGCAGCCCCATCACTCCTCAGCTCTTTTTCCACTGTCGATCATTCTCATTGGACTTGCTGAGGAAACACCATTGACTAGCTCTTGCCATTTACTAATTTCTTTACTACATTTTTTCATTGTCTTTGCATGCCGACAAAATCTCTGCGTTATTTCAGTATTATAAGTGTGGAGACAGCATTTAAAAAGAAGACTCGCACACCATTTGTGTGTGCCGTTCCGACCTGTCTCACAATGTGAGAACTTGTGACATTTCCCAGGGTTTCAACCAGGCAACAAGGCAACGCTGTGAGAAAGCTCTAGAAACTTTCTTCTCAAAAAGCATCAGCAGCCGTGGAGATGGGAGAAAGGCCCAAAATTGCTGTCACCATCCATATTGGCCAAGATGCAGCCGCCAAAATCGAAGTAGATGGACTCTGACGGAGAATAGTTATCATCATGGCCTTCTTTATCATCAGGACACAAGCATAAGCATAGAGACAAGAAGTCTGCTTCCTCAGTGAGATTCTGGTTGCTGTTGAGACCAGGTAGTTATTCAGTATAATCATTTGCTTTGGCAGTGTTGACAGCAGCTTCCCCCCAAACCGTCGCTGAGACACCAGGATCAAGGTCTGCCTTAGGCACTGCTGTACCTTGTATGGACAGTATGATGCCATCGTCGTCGGGCCAAGGCCTGTCATCGATTCAGGTAGTCGCAGCCCCTGCCTAAGGCATCGTGTCTCAGGCTGTGCCTGCTTCGTTTTCAGAGATGGTACAAGGCATTCTGCCTGGCTTACTTATGCAGGCAGTTGTTCCATCGACTGAGCCACCAGGCACTCTGCTACTGTAGAGTGCCTGGTGGCACTCTGCTACTGTAGACAACTACTTCCAGCACACAGCAAATTCCTCCCTCTCAGCTGCTGCCGTTATCTCTGGTGACTTCTGCGACTCTTGTCATTGACAAAGAGGTTGATGAGTTGGAATATAATCCTGGCCTCATGGATTTAGAGGAGGTTTATGAGGGAAAACAGTATGTTGCCAATTGTTCTAGTTCTGCCCTCTCATTCCACAGTGAGGACTTGGTGGTCTGTACCCCAAGATCACCTCCAGAGGATCCCACTTTTCAAGCCATGATGCAGTTAATGCAAACTGCCATGGTTTTGTAGTGGATGAAGATGATTTCATTAAAAAGAATTTAATGGAATGTCTGGAGGTTCCTTACTTACCATACATTATAATTCATCCTGTTTCTTCTATATTGGGGGATGCTACCTTTGCTGCATGGCACAGCCGAAACTTGCTGCCTGCAGTGCTCAGAAAGGCTGATAAGCAGTGTCCTGCTCCATCTGCTAAGCTTTATTATGCTAGAAACTGACTCAGTAGCTACCATGGCTGCTTATGAGAGGTCCAGGGCGCCAAAGCATGTGAGTACTTTACGACCTGACAAGAAATCTAGGAGGGTGGATGTGATGGACAAGCGTACTTATGCCTCTGCATCTTTGGACCTTAGGATTGCAAACTACCAGGTCCATATGATTAAATACCAGAATAGCCTGTGGAAAATTGCTAAGACTGCATCCCAGGCTCTATCTTGGGGCTCTGCCAAGAATGAGCTACTTAAAACTCTCACTTCTGGGGTGGAGGTTGGCAAGCATTTGATATGATGGGCCTAAGATATCTCTGGTGCTTCTGCCAGAGCTGCTGCTTCAGACATATGCATGAGATGCTATTCTTGGCTTAGAGTTGTTGGTTTTGCTAATGATGTGCAGCAGTCAATTTTGAATGCTCCATTTAGGGGGGCAAAATTGTTTGGTTATGATGTTGAAGAAACAGTCTTCAGATCTGTTTTCGTCAGCCTGTTTCAAAAGGTGGTTGTGTCCATGGTCAACAAGGCAGAGGTAGAGGAGGTGGTTCTTTGCCAGGACCTCTCCTCCCAGGTGCCCATTTGAAAGTGCCCAAAGCAGTCGGTGCCAGTGGCTCTGCTCCCACCGGTTCCACGTGACTCTGCTCAGATTATAACCCCACTTCCATCGTTGACCTCCAGGGATGGGGGTGGGGGTGGGCCGGATCTCCCTGCACGTAAACCAGTGGCGGGAGATTACAACAGATGATTTGGTACTGGAGATAATTGCAAGGGGGCATGCTCTGGAGCTGTTAGCAACCCCTCCAGATCATCCTCTACTTCCTTTCAGTTGTCCTCTGTGACCTTTGTTCCTTCTGAAGGAAGAAGTGCAGTCACAATTTCAAAGACGGGCTATAGAACCAGTTCTTCCAACCCAGAGAAACAAAGGGTTCTATTCCAGATATTTCCTGGTCCCAAAATGGACAGGGGATCTGTGCCTGTACTAGACCTCAGGGATCTCAACTTCTACATTAAATACAAGATGTCTCATATGGTATCCCTGCAAGTTGTCATTCCCCTTGTGCAAAAAGGGGGCTGGCTGTGCTCCCTAGACATGAAGGATGCATACTTTAATATCAAGATCAGAAGAGCCCACAGGCAGCATCTTCGTTTCATGCTGGAAGGGGAGCACTATCATTCAAACAACTTGAAGTCTTGCTGTATTCTGACTATATGCAGTTAGCCTCAGCACTTGAACTGCCCGGGGAGTAAAGGGTTAACTCTATGCAAAAGCATAGAACGTTGAGCTCGAGCTCAGTTTTAAAACCTCTGTCCCTGGTACATTCTAATGTAACTGTCCGATTCTTTACTCCGCCTAACTGTGAAGACGCTCAGGAGATTTCTCCTCATTGCTTCAGTTTGGTTATAGTAAATTGACTGGTTTAATCAACTGTTTTATTTCTTTGTAAGTCATCAAATCTCTGTCTATGGTACAGGTAGTGTAAGTGGTAGATAGTGGTAAAAATAGTTTTTCTTTCGGTCCCTCATCGGTCGGTCTGATGGGGAACTGAAGTAATTCTTTGGTTTTCTAAAAAGGTCTCTGTATTGTGGTGTCCGGTATCTTTCGATCTCAAAAAAGCAACGTTTTATTCCATTTTTTTTCCACAACCCTTGAACCGGTTGGTGACTGAAAGTTTTGGTGTTACCTGGCTTGAACGCTGCTTTGGGTAACTTGAATAGAAAAGACAATGTCTGAGAAACCCCCCCAAAAAAACTGGTCTCACTGGGTTTCAACACTGCATGGAGTGTGGGGAGGCATTTTTCTAAAGCTGATCCCCACCTCGTCTGTGTTTATTGTCTGGGGTTTGACCACCTTAAAACAGATTGCCAAATATGTGTTAATTTTCCTAAAGCCACGCTGGAAAAGCGTTTAAATCGGCTGAAGGAAAAAAGCAACAGAAAACTCCGCTGATCCGGATGGTCAGCTCGGTTTGGTTCCAACGGAACCTGAGGAGGTGCCTGCTGACCAGGGCAATACCACCTCTGGCAAAAGGAAAGCTGATTCCGAGGGATTGGTTCTGTTCAAGAGAAAAAAAGTCAGTTAGTTTGGATTCGAACCCACAGATCCCAACCGCTGAAGAAATTGCAAAAGTGATCAGCATAGTTCAGTCGCTTCACCCTAATCTGACCGAACAGGCGACCTCTACAAGGCGGTTGGTTGTCGGTTCAGGTTCTCTCTGAATATGATCCAGAGACCTTTTCTATATCTGAGTGGGAAGGAGAAGATGATGATGATTTTGGAGATCTAGATGAGCCAGTGGAGCTTGACAGCTCCCCAGCGAGGTCTACCTCCATTTCTCCTCCCAGACTTTCTGGGTAACCCTCCCACTTTTTGTTTTACAAGAAAGTGGCAGAAACTCTTCAGCTTCCAACTTATGTTGCTTCTAAAGAGGGCAAGGAACCTGACTTTGTGGAAATTATGGATGTTCCAGAGTCGAAGACTCTCCATTTCCTTGCACAAATCTTTGGGGAAATAGACTCAAACAATTCTGCATGTTCCCACTTCTATACCTTCTGTGAATAAAAAGATGGACAGGAGGTGTATGTCGTCAGGTTCTGGGACTGAATTCCTGTGTGATCATTGCAGCCATGTTGGGGTTGTGGAGGCTGCAACCTGTGATGAGGCTAATATTCCCTTGGCTTCATACCCCCCCAGATAAGGATTCCAGGAAGGTGGATGCTACTGCAAAAAGGCAGTATTTAGCATCCTCCTTGGGACTCAAGCAGGCCTCTTATATGGCCCATGTGGTTAGATACCAGAAATCTAGGTGGGTTACAGTTCTGGAACTAGCAAAGAATGCCCCTCCCTAGCTGGCCAGGGTGCTGGAACAGGTGGCTGCATATGGTATTGAGGCATCCAAAGTTCAGTTTCATGCTGCTGTGGACTCAAATGATGCATCAAGAGTCATGGCTACATCTGTCTCCTTAAGGAGATTTGCTTGGCTCAGATGTACTAGCCTCTCACAGGATACCTAGGCTAAGGCCATGGATTTCTCTGTTTCACAGAACTCTCTGTTTGGGGAGCAAACAGAGATGTACATGAAGAAGATGGATGAGTATAGGACCACCTACAGGAGTGCAGTGGCCAAGGAAAGGCAGGCTACTCCTCAGAAGCAGCAGTCTAGGGCTGGCGGGGCAGGCCTTTTTACCAAGCCCAGGCTTCCTCTGCTTTTCAGCAGAGGGGGTTCTTCAGAGGGAGAGGCAGAAGGGGGATGACCAGGGCTGCATCCACTTCTCAGCCTAGGACTCCTGCCAGACAGACACCCTGATGTGTCAGACCGGTTCGCCGCCTCTATTCCAGTGGGGGCCGACTGGCTTTTTCCATGCATGGAAGTCGTAAGCCAGGTACTTGCTCTCAGTTTCAAAAGATTCCCCAAGATAAGAGCAAGGTCCTTCAAGCCTGCCACACCTCTGGAAACAGCTGCTTCAGAGGCAGAGGCTTCCTCTTTATTGCTCGTAAAAGCGGTGGAGCAAGTTCCTCTATTGCACAGAGGGAAAGGCTTGTACTCAAGATACTTCCTTACCCCCAAAAAAGACAGGGGAGTGACAACCCATCCTAGACCTAAGATATCTGAACAGATATCTTAAGAAAGCCAAAATTCAAAATGGTGACTCTGGGATTCATCCTTCCCTCTCTGAGACCAGGAGACTGGCTAGCCTGTCTGGATCTCAAGGATGCTTATTTTCACATTCCAATCCGATGCTCCCACAGAAAGTACCTCTGGTTCGAGTTGCCCTCGGGTCATTATCAGTTCAGAGCAATGCCCATTGGCCTGACATCTGCTCCCAGAGTCTTTACAAAATGCCTAGCAGTGGTGGTAGCCTTCCTCAGAAGGCAGGGCATTTGTGTTTCCCTGTCTAGACGACTGGCTCATTGTAGGTCAGTCCTCAGACCAAGTCATGTCAGCTCTGGCTGTTACCCAGAGGCTTCTGGGTTCCCTAGGGTTTCTTCTCAGTCTTTCCAAGTCAGTCCTGGAACCAGTTCAGCTTGTCACCTTTATAGAGGTAGAGCTGGATACATTCAGGCAAAGGCATTTCTCCCTTTCCCAAGGGTGCAGGCTCTTACAAATCTGGCAGCCTCTTTCAGACCTCGAGTGTCTCGCCCAGCCAGGCATTTTCTTCAGCTTCTAGGCTACATGGCTGCCTCCACTGCAGTGGTCCAGGGGGCCAGGTTCCAAATGAGAGACATTCAGTTTCACCTAAGGTCCTTCAAACACCATGAAGTCTTGCTATAATTAGGACTTCTGCAGTATGCCCTTGGCTTTGAACTGCCCCGGAGATGAAATAGTTAACTCCAGTGAAATCTGGAGTTCCACAGTGTGAGGGCGCTATCCAAAGCTCTATCTGGGCAGTTTGAACTGAAACTGCCAGATTCTTTACTCCGCTTTCACTGAACAGTCGCTCCGGAGATCAGCTCCTTCAGCTCATTTCGTTGTGTGGTTTAAGCACTTTTTCTCGGTTCATTGAACCGGCAAGTAGTTTAAAATTACTGCGGTTTCGATCGGAAGCTCTATCTGGTAACCGTAAGTACAAAATTAAAGTCTGTGTGGAAACTCATTATCGGTTCACTCTGAACCGATCGGTTCGCTAAAAATGTGTTTTTGTTTTAGAGTGAGGTTCCGGTTCTTATCGGTTCTAAAAAACTTTTTATTTGGTTTTTCAATACCAGTGACACGGTTAGGAACCGATAAGGGTGTCTTGTCCTGGCAAGGCCGAAAAAGGGCAAGTTTGGATAGGCTGGCATTATGTCTGAGAAACCCAAAAGAAAATCCGGGCCCACTGGGTTTCAACACTGTGATGTCTGTGGGGAAGCCTTTGCCAAGGCTGACCCACACACTACTTGTGTCTATTGTCTGGGGGCTGACCACCTCCTGTCAGACTGCCAGGTGTGTAAGAATTTCCCTGCAGCCACCCTGGAAAGAGATTGGGCGGCTCAGGAGCGAGAGGCCAAAAGTCCGCTGACCGGATGGCCAGCCGGTCCAGCTCGGCTGGACCAGAGAATGCCCTCTGACCAGGCGAGACTTCCTCGGGCAAAGAAAGGCTGGTTCTGAGGAACCAGTCAAAGTAAAAAGACAAAGAAATCAGCTAGTTTGGAGTCCAGTTTTGTCTCTCCTTCTGCTGCAGAAATAGCTAAGCCATTCAGATTGTCCAGTCTTTGTCTCAGGGACTTGTTGAACCCCTATAGTTAGTAAAGGGGGTCTCGTTCAGGTCAGTGGTTCAGGATTATGATGTTGAGGAATTTTATGAACCACAGGAGGGGAGGAAGATTTTGATGATTGTAATTGTGATTGGGAAGGTCTGGAGGTGCCCATAGAACGGACATTTCTCCAGACAGACCCTTTGAGTCTCCCCTTTGTTGTCTGAGTCCCCTTCTCATTTCAGGTTTTATAAGAAGGTGGCGAAACCTCCAGCTCCCTTTAGAGGAGGCTGTGGGCGAGCAGGAGGAGCCTGACTATGTGGAAATGATGGATATTCCAGAGTCTAGAAGGTTGTCTATTCCTTTGCATAAGTCATTTAGGAGGCAAACCACTAAGATTTAAAAAATCCTTTTCCGTCCCTCCTGTAGATAAAAAATGGACAGAAGGTATACTTTGTCAGGCCCTAATACAGACTTCCTTACTGAGCAGTGTAGTCATGTAGGTGTTGTTCAAGCTGCAGCCTGTGACAAGGCTAATATTCCCCTGGCCTCACATCCTCCTGATAAAGATTCCAGGAAGATTGATGCCATGGCGAAAAAACAGTATGTGGCAGCTTCTTTGGGACTCAGACAAGCTAATTATATGGCTTATGGCTAGATATCAGAAATCTAGATGGGACACTATATTGCAGTTGGCCAAGCAGGCTCAGGGCCAGCTGGCTAGTGAGTTGGAACAGGTGGCTGCTGATGGCATTGAAGCCTCTAAAGTTCAATTTCATGCTGCTGTTGATGTTAATGATGTTTCTTCTAGGGTCATGGCCACTTCTGTAGCTCTCATAGGTTGGCATGGCTCAGATGCACTAATCTGTCCCAAGATACCCAGTCAAAGGCTATAGATTTTCCTGTCATAGGAAATTCTCTGTTTGGAGAACAAACGGAAAATTACATGAAAAAATGGATGAATACAGAACTACTTACAAAAGTGCCCAAGCTAAGGAGGCATGCCACTCCTCAAGAGCATGCCCCAGGGGTAGGGGCAGGCCTTACCGCAACCTTTTACCAATTTCAGGCATCTTCTGCTTTTCGCAGAGAGGGTTTTCAGAGGCAGAGGCAGGCGGGGCACAGGCAGGCCTCTCCCTCTCCCCAGCCTAAAGCTGCTCCTGCCAAACCAGGCACCCTGACAGGGTGTCTGGGGCCGACTCTCCCTGTACGTGGGGGCAGACTGGCTTATTTCAGCCAGAACTGGTAGTCCCTAACCTCGGACAAATGGGTTCTGGAAGTGGTAAGCCAAGGCCTGGTTCTCAGCTTCAAACAATTTCCCAAGATGAGAGCCAGACACTTTCCCCTTCAAGTCTTTCAGAAACCCTTGCGCTAGAAGCAGAGGTTTCTTCTCTCATGGACTGCAAAGCAGTGGAAAGGGTCCTCCCTTGCCATCAGGGCAAGGGTCTGTACTCAAGGTATTTCCTGACCCCAAAAAAGACAGGAGATTGGCGGCCCATCCTGGATTTAAGATTTCTGAACAAACATCTTGTAAAACCAAAGTTCAAAATGCTAACTTTGGCAATGATTTGCCATCCTTGAGACCAGGGACTGGTTAGCTTCCCTGGACCTCAGGGCGCCCTATTCCGTATCCTAATCAGGGCCTCTCACGAAAGTACCTCAGGTTGGAACTGCCCTCTGGCCACTACCAGTTCAAGGCAATGCCCTTGGACTCACTTCTGCCCCAAGGGTTTTCACAAAATGTCTAGCTGTAGTAGTAGCCCATCTAAGAAGGCAAGGGTAGCAGTGTTTCCCTACTTGGACGACTGGCTCATTGTGGGTCAGTCACCAGAGCAGGTAAATCCACTTGCAAATCACCCAGAAACTTCTCACCTCTCTGGGGTTCCTGCTGAATTTCCAAAGTCAGTTCTCGAACCAACTCAGGTACTAACTTTATAGGGGCAGAGTTGAACACAAAGTTAGCCAGGGCATTTCTCCCCTCGGAAGAGTGGACAGAATCATTGCCCTGGCATCTTCCTTCACCCTCTTGGTCTCCGACCAGCAAGGCATTTTCTACAACTCCTAGGGCACATGGCTGATTCTACAGCTGTGTGCCAGGAGCAAGATTTCAGATGAGGGACATCCAGTTCCACTTGAGATCCTATTGGTCTCAAAGGAGGGACCTCCAAATTGGTCCCAGTGACCAAGACCTTGATCCTAGCTCTGCAGTGGTGGCTGGATCAAAGCAACCTGTCTCAAGGGGTCCCATTTTACCTGTTCTTCATTCCCTCACCCTCACCACGGACGCCTCCTTGCTGGGTTGGGGGCTCACCTGGGCAACCTTTCCACTCAGGGTGTGGTCCCCTCAGGAATCTCTGCTTCACATCAACCTATTGGAGCTCAGAGCTGTCTTCTTAGCTCTCCAGGTTTTTGAGGAGCTGTCCAGAACAAGGTAGTCCAAGTCAGGACAGACAATACCACAACAATGTGGTACATCAACAAGCAAGGGGCACTCGCTCTTCAGCTTTGTGCACGAAACAATGAAGTTGTGGTCTCTGGCCTCCTGAACACCTCTCTGATAGCAGTTCACCTCCCAGGGAAGGACAATGTCCTGGCGCCCTCAGCAGGATTTCTCAGGGCCATCCAATGGGCTCTGAATCTTCAAGTGCTGGGGTCGGTCTTTGCCAGTTGGGGCACCCTCAGATAGACCTCTTCGCAGCCCCAGACAACCACCAACTTCCCCTATTTTGTTGCAGGCCTCCAGTTCTGGGATCAGTTCCTCTGGATGCCTTTCAGCTGAATTGGGAGGGAAAGTTCTTCTATGCCTTCCCTCCGTTCCCCCTCCTCTTCAGGGTACTGGTAAAAATCAGAACTCAGCCCTGCAGAGTGATTCTGATTGCTCCAGACTGGGCCAGGCAGCCCTGGTACCCTCTTCTCCTGTCCCTCTCATTTCGCCCTCCTGACCTTGCCCAGGACCCACGACCTGCTGACCTGTGCACAGGGGAGTGTGTATCCGGACCTCAGTTCCCTCCACCTCAAGGCCTGGTTCTTGAGGAATTAGAATTGCTGATTTACACTTTCTCAAGGTGTCTTGGATATTTAGAAGGCTTCTAGGAAGCCTTCCACTAAGACCCACTTATAATTCTAAGTGGAAGAGATTTTCATTTTGGTGTTCTGAGAGCAGATTGCTCCAGAATCTGCTGACCTGTCTATTTTATTGGACTATTTGGTCCACTTAAAGTCTTTAGGCCTCAAACCAGCTACCTTGAAGGTTCATTTGGCAGCTGTTTCTGTCTTTGTTTCTGCAGGAAACCAGTTTCCTCTCCTCTCACCCTTGTTTTCAAGTTTTTCAAAGGGTTACTTCACACTAACCCTCCCTTTAGGAACCAGCTCCTGCATGGGACCTGAATGTTTGCATTGCCCAGCTAATGCAACCCCTTTGAGCCTCTGGTTTCAGCAGACCTCAAGTTTTTAACTTGGAAAACTGTTTTCTAGTGGCTATCACTTCGGATAGGCGTATAAGTGAACTACTAAGCCTTGTCAGTGGAAAAGGATTTTATTTCTTTCCACAGAGATAAAGTGGTCCTCAGGACTAACAGAAAGTTTTTACCTAAAGTGGTTTCAGATTTTCATCTTAACCAATCCATCTCTCTCCCATTATTTTTTACTGAGCACTCTTCCTCTGGTGAGAGGAGACTGCACAGTTTGGACGTTAAAGAGCTCTTGGCTACTATTTGGAGCGTCCACAAGGGTCATAGGTTCGAATCCCTCCAGCTCTTCCTTACCTATGGAGAAGTGGGTAAGGGAGACCTGCTACTAGGAGGACAATGCTAAGGTGGATTGTCTCTTGTATCCAGTTCTGTTACCAAAAACTAGGTAAGGAACCTCCCTCAGGTCTGAGGCTCATTCCAGGGGTACAGCTGCATCTCTAGCGGCTGCTAGAGATATTCTATCTTGAAATCTGTCAAGCTGCTACCTGGAAGACAGTCCACACTTTCACTAAGCATTATTCTCTGGGACGTCCAGTCCAGGAGAGATCTTCGTTTAATAGCTTTGTGCTTCAGAGCCTATTCCTAAGTAGGTTCTGGCCTCCTCCATGGAGGTACTGCTGTATAATCTGCAGAAGTCCTAATTATAGCAAGACTTCATGGTGTTTGAAGAAAAAATTACTCACCTTAGTAATGCTTTTCTTCTCATGGACCTGCTATATTAGGACAACCCCCACCCCTCTCAAATTCCTACTTGGGTATGGGGTTGGCAATCTAGTGCAAGTACTGTGTCATGCCATTTTAGCTTCTAGTCCCCCCTTCTTCTTTTGGGTTAAGGAACTAGGTAATTCTGTTTTGTTAAGTGGTAGATGGGCCCTCTCTGGACTTGAGTCTTTTGGGAGAGGGGCCTGTTAGTCTTGTCAGGGTGATCCTAACAATAATAGTTAATATTGTTTTATTATGTGTTTGTTGTTGTGTTCCGTTGTTCTACTACTAGTAGGTAGCCAATGGCTAGTGTAGAGGCTTTTCCACACAGACTTGCTATGTTGGTTTAGCCTGTAAAGAACCTGGCAGTTTCAGTTCAAACTGCCCAGATAGAGCTTTGGATAGCGCCCTCTCGCTGTGGAACTCCAGATTTCACTGGAGTTAACTATTTCATCTCCGGGGCAGTTCAAAGCCAAGGGCATACTGCAGAAGTCCTAATATAGCAAGACTCCATGAGAAGAAAAGCAATTACTAAGGTGAGTAATTTTTTCTTCTGGTCTCAGAAAAAGGACCCCCTTACCAAGTTAATCCCAGTAACTTACTCTTGTCCAAGCTCTTCAGTGGTGGTCGGAGGAAGACAGTCTCAGGCAAAGAGTCCCTTTCCTTCACCAGACACCCTCAGTTCTCACAACAGATGTTTCCCTTCTGGGATGGGGAGCTCATTTGGGGAACCTCACTGCGGAGGGCACATGGTCACAGCAGGAGTCTCTCTTTCATATTAGTCTTCGGGAACTCAGGGCTGTGTTTCTAGCCCTTCAAGCATTCTCAGAATCGATTCAAGGGAAAGTGGTACAAGTCAGGACAGACAACACCACTACCATGTGGTACATAAATGAGCAAGGGGGGCACTCACGCCACGGCCGTGTGTACAGAAGCCATGAAGGTATGGTGGTTGGCTTACTCGCTCCAGACCTCCCTGACAGCAGTGCATCTTCCAGGGAAGGACAATGTGCTGGCAGATGCCCTCAGCAGGATTTCTCAGGGTCACCATGAGTGGTCCCTGAATTACCAAGTTCTTCAGATCATTTTCAGGAGATGGGGCACTCCAGAGATGGATCTCTTTGCAGCCCCAGACAATCATCAGCTTCCTCTGTTCTGTTGCAGACCTCCAATTCTGGGATCTGTTCCTCAGGATGCTCTCCTGTTGGATTGGACGAACATGTTTCTATACGCCTTCTCTCCTTTTCCTCTCATATTCAGAGTACTGATAAAAATCAGGTCTCAACCCTGCACAGTGATATTAGTGGTGCCAGATTGGGCCAGGCAACCTTGGTACTCTATGTTGTTGTCCTTGGCAGTGACGATTCCTCTCTGTCTTCCCAGGAGGCACAACCTCCTGTCCTCCTCCCAGGGGAGGATTTGGTACCACAATCTCCAGTCCCTCAGACTCAAAGCCTGGCTCTTGAAGAGTTATAGTATGCAGGATTGCATCTCTCACAAGGAGTTTTGGACATTTTGAGGGTTTCTAAGAAACCTTCTACCAGAAAAACTTATAACTCTAAGTGGAAGAGATTCAGCATCTGGTGCTCTCAGAGGAATATACAGCTGGATTCTGCTGGCATTTCCACAGCCTTGGACTATTTAGTCCATTTGAATAGCCTAGGCCTCAGGCCTGCCACTCTTAAAGTTAACCTAGCAGCTGTATCTGCTTTTCTTTCTGCAAGGAATGGATCTTCCCTGGCTTCTCATCCTGTGTTCAGTAAGTTTTTCAAAGGTCTGTTTCATCTCAATCCTCCCTTTAGGGAGCCAACTCCTGCTTGGGATCTGAATATCTGTATTGCACAGCTCATGCAGCCCCCGCTTCAAACCCTTGTCTTCAGCTGAGCGAAAGTACTTGACTTGAAAGACTGCGTTCCTGTTGGCCATTACGTCAGCCAGGAGAATCAGTGAGTTGCAGACCCTGTCAGTAGAACCTGACTTTATTTCCTTTCACAAGGATAAGGTGGTCCTCGGGATAAATAGAAAATTTCTTCCTAAAGTGGTTTCAGATTTTCATCTTAACCAGTCCATGTCTCTGCCTGTGTTTTTTCATTGATCACTCTTCTTCAGGTGAGCGAAGGCTGAACAGTCTGGATGTAAAAAGGACATAAAGCTATTATATGGATCATACTAAGGCCCATAGAAATGGCTGTACTCAGTTGTTTCTGACTTATGAAGAAGTGGGAAAAGGCAAGCCTGCCACAAAGAAAACAATAACCAGGTGGGTTGTCTCTTGTATTCAATTCTGTTACACAAAATTGGACAAAGAGCCTCATGCTTTAGGGCTCACTTGACCAGGGGTACAGCTGTCTCTTTGGCAGCAGCTAGGGTTATACCCCTGTTGGAAATCTGTAAAGCAGCCACTTGGAAAACTGTTCACACATTTACCAAGCATTACTGCCTGGATACTCAAGCCAGAAGTGATGCTAGGTTTGGCACAGCAGTTCTGCAGAGCTTTTTCCCAAAGTAGGTTCTGTGGATCCCTCCTCCAAGGAGGTACTGCTTAGTAATCTGCATATAGTCAGGATGCAGCAAGACTTCATGTTTGAAGAAAAACTTACTCACCATAGTAATGTTTATTCTAATGGAGTCTTACTGTATTCTGACCTCCCTCCCTGCCTGCCCTCTCAGAACCTGTTTTGGGGATGTGGGTTGGCAGGTGCAGTATTGCACCCCAGAGGTGTACCTGTTGAACCCATCCTGGCTAGGCTGGGTATTGTTGAAATTTAAATTATTATTATTACTACATGTTATCACTGTCTACATAAGGTTTTCTCCTTGGTTTCTTGACTTGTCTTTCTAGACCCAAGCTATTGTTGCTTATGGCTTAAAATTTTAAAAACAATTTCTTAAGCTAGTTAGTATTAGTGCTCATAAGAATCTGACGGTTGCATTACAATGTTCCAGGGACAGAGGTTTGAAAACAGAGCTCAAGCTCAATGTTCTGTGCTTTTGCATAGAGTTAACCCTTTACTCTCCGGGGCAGTTCAAGTGCTGAGGCTAACTGCATATAGTCAGAATACAGCAAGACTCTATTAGAAGAAACAGTATTACGGTGAGTAATTTTTTCTTTCAGAGTATTGCACTTTGGCTTGTCGTCAGCACCACGGGTCTTTCCCAAATGCGTAGCAGTAGTGGCAGCAGTCCTTCCTTGGGAGGACCTCTATGTATTCCCCTCTCTGGACGACTGGCTTCTGAAGGCCAGCTCCAGGGAGGCTTTAGTGCATATCTTTGCGAGGACAAGGTATTTGTTCGATTTGGGGGTCACAGTGAATGTCCCCAAGTCAGTACTGACTCCCTGTCAAAGACTGCAGTACATAGGAACAGTCTTGGATATAGAGAAGATATATGCTTCTAGGGACATGGATATGTTGTTCATCCACACTCATTGGCAGTATCCTTGCCGCTTTAAATCTTGCCGGAAGGTCTTCAAGCTTGCTCCTCCCACCCACCCGGGTGGTATAACTCTCGGCTCCGCCCCATGACGCCAGATCTTCCTTACCGCTTGGAAGCTCAGGTTCCCTCCTTAACGCTCTGCGTTTGTGACTGATTCCTATTTCTCCGTTTGCGGATTTAAAATAATATTTTGCAAAAGACTTCAGTCTTGATCCTCGCTGCTGCGATGGATAAATCGACTCCCCGGTTCGGAGATGCCCATGCGGGCGAAGATGTCTCGGACGGATCCACACTCACGTGTGTCTACTGTAGGCCTTGAGCACGACCGCAGGCTTGCGACCTGTGCTCATCTTTCTCGGCCTCGTCCTCGAAGACCGTGCTGCCCGATTGCAACTGGGCCGTCCCGAAGCGTTCCCTCGGTGGTCAAGAGGGCCGGTTGGCGGTGTCCGCGGCCGGCGGTTTCGGCCCGGATCAGCTCGGCGGATGGTCGCCTCGAAGAGGAGGCGGCACGGGCAGTATCTTCCGGCCCTGCATTTATCCCGCCTCTCTGGGTTCTTCCTACACGGCTTCCTTTAAGGAGCTTTGTCTGTCCCTCTCCACTAATGGAGAAGGCCTGCGTCTGCTGGACCTTTTCTCGGTCCAAAAGAGGACAAGGTAAGTCCCTCCGTCGGCGCTCTTGGGAGGCGGGAAGGTCCCTCTCCCGGGCGTCGACCGTCGGCCGGTCGACCCGCTCGGCTTGACCACTGGCCTCACGGTGTCCCGTCAGGTCAGTTGACGAGACTCCCACTGATGAAGTAGAGATTTTTCGACCCATTGGACAGACTGTCGCCTTTAGCAGCCGAACCCCTCTCCCGGTTCCCCGGGAGAGTTGAGGATCCCGTGGGCTCGCCTGTGCCTCCGGTTCCGGAGCCCTCGGATGGACCTTCGAGCGAAGGAGTGTCGGTTCCGCGACACCTCCCTGCACCGACCCGAAATCCGGGACTCTCGGTCTCGGTCTCGGACCTCTTGGCGGTCCAGCCGTTCCCACCGTCATAGGCGGTCTCGGTCTCGGCACATGTGGATAGCGGCGTCGCCGCTCATCCGTCCTCCTCCTCGGATGAGGAAGCTTCGGCGTAAATTACGTCGGCGATGCGAGACCTTATGTTGCAACAGCTCCTCCTGGCAGGAATAAGCCGACTCGGCGCCTTCCCGGCCATTAAGTGGCTGTCACGGGCGGCCGACACAACCCCGACTTGCCGAGGCCTATACAGGCGGTTGTTCGGCCAAAACCAGCTGCTCACGATTGCGGTGGGGCCTCCGCCTCACAGCCACCAATTGGGGCTCCGACCAAGGATTCGGTCGGCTAAGGGTTTACCCGCCATTGTCAGTTACCCTCACTCCCGACCGACCTCGGCGGGTGAAGGGTGGCTCAGGCCAGAGGCAGCTCTTCGAGGACTCTTCGAGGTCGAAGATGATTCCTCCTTCTTCTCCAGCGACTGGACTTGGTCTTCAGGAAGGTCAGCCAATGGGCGATAGCCCGTCGTCCTTCCTAGGACTGCTTCGGCTCATCTCGGAGTCTACCGGGATGGAGCTCGAACCCGTTTCCAAACGGGCCAGGTATCCCCTCACGGAGATTCTGGACCGAGGGGATTCTCCGACGGAGGCCTTTCCGGTGGCCGAGGCCATAGTGGGTCCAGCACTGGAACTTTGGCAGCGCCCTGCTTCCTGCCCTGCGCCTTCGGCCAGGATGGCCAGGAAGTATGCGGTCCCTACCGGTTCCTTGTCCGGTTTTTCGGAACACCCCTCTGCTGAGGGGTTGGTTACCGACAGCGTTTTCGGTGCGCCCGGCGCCAGGGATGTGGACAAACCTCCTGACAAGGGTCAAGAAATTGGACTATGTCGGGCGAAAAGTCTCGCGTCCTCTCTCCCTTCGTCAGGCCAGTTCGGCCGTCCTCATGGCACATTTTTCTCATGCCCTGTTGGGCTCCTGGATGAGGTCATCCCTCATCTTCCCGCCGATCTGCAGACTACGGTTAAGCAGGTGCGGGACCAGGAGCAGAACAGTGGCCAAACAGCAGCTCAGACTGCTTTGGATGGGGACTCATGTGCCAGATCGGTGGCGGCCGCGGTGGCTATCGTCCGGCTTGGCTGAGGATATCCACCTTTGCCGGATACCCAGCACAAGTTGGCGGATGTTCCCTTTGGGACTGACCTCTTGAGCCCTGGGGTGGAAGGTCACCTGCAGAGGATCGAGAAGTCCAATGCCACCTTGGACTCGGTCTCTTCCGCTCAGAAGGACAAAGGCCGCAAACCACAGCCTAAGCCCTTTAGTCCTTCTGTGCCCCGTAGCCCTTGACCCAGCGCGTCAGGGCCAGCAGGCTCGGCCTTGGCATCCCAAACCCAAGCCGCGGCTTCCTCTAACAGGAGGCAGGAGGAAAGGGCCAGGAGGTCCCTCGGCGGTCCCTCCTCCAAGCCTGCCCAGTGACGGGCTGAGGTGTCGCCCCATCCCGTCACCTACCCTAGGTCCCCATTGAAGGCGGCTCCAGCACTTCCGTTCCGCCTGGTCGCTGTTACCACGGACAGGTGGGTCTTGGAGGTGGTGGGAAGAGGCCTGCCTCTGGAATTCGAGCAGGCACCACCCTTCAGAGCCGTCGCCCCTCGGGGGGCTTCGGGATCCCCAGCCTCACTGGCGGCTCGTCGAGCCGACATCACTCTCCTCCTCCAGAAGGAGGTGGTAAGAGAGGTGGTGGACCCTCCTTCAGACCCAGGGTTTGTGTCCAGGTACTTCCTGGTTCCGAAACGGACGGGGGGCTGGCGCCCCATTCTCGACCTACACGACCTAAACAAGTTCCTAAGGTCTCGAACCTTCAGGATGGTCACTCTGGCTCAGATAATACCATCCTTGAGCGGCGTGTGGTTCTGTCTCTCTGGACTTGCAGGGCCGCGTTTTTCACGTCCCTATCCGTCCGTCTCACCAGATTCCTTCGCTTCGCGGAAGGATCTCTCTTGATTCAAGCCATGCCCTTCGGCTTGTCTCCAGCTCCCAGGGTCTTCACCAAATGCATGGCAGTGGTGACAGCATTCCTCTGGCGCCGAGGGCCGGGTGTACCCTTACCTGGGCGACTGGCTGATAGCAGCTCCTCCAGGAAGGAGGCGGAGTGGTCAGAGATCTGGCCTCAGGTCTGCTCTCAACTGGGCCTCCTTGTCAGCGAGGCCAAGTCGGAACTCGAGCGAAGCAGGTGATTTTATTCATCGGGCGCAGCTCGACTCTCTCGAGCCAGGGCGGCTCCGCGGACAGGGCGAGGTTCTTTCCTCCTTTGCCCGATCATTTCTGGTTGGGCAATTGCGCCCTGCCGGGACTTCCTCGCCTCCTGGGTCTCATGGCGGCCTGTACCAGCGTGGTCCGTTGGGCCCTGGAACATCGTCCCCTTCAGTGGGGACTGGCCAGCCAGTGGTCTGGCGCTGCGATCCCTTGGACCAGCTTGTGTCGGTGACACAGGGGATGTGGAATGCTCTCCAGTGGTGGACCGTTCCAGATCAATTGCAGGAGGGCATCCCGTTCGTCCGCCCGAGCCAGCGGTCTCTCTGTCGACCGATGCCTCTCTGATGGGTTGGGGTGCCCATCTGGGGAACACCGGGCTCATGGCCTCTGGTCCAGTGAGGTCCCGATGCCACATCAACCTGCTGGAGCTCGGCGGTCCGCCTAGCTCTCACCGCCTTTGCTCCGTTCCTCCGGGGTCAAGTGGTCCGAGTCAGGCGGACAATACCACGACCATGTACTATCTAAACCGCCAGGGCGGGGCCGCGCTCCATGCTTCTATGCAAGAGCTCTCCGCATTTGGTCACTCGTGCGCAGCCTGGAGGCGGATCTCCTAGCCATTCACGTGGCAGGAGCCTCCAACACCCTGGCCGATGCCTGAGCGGATGAGGGCTGCATCCCACGTGGTCTCTCCTGCCGGAGTAGTACAGCATCTGTTCTCCTTTGGGGCCTCAGGTGGACCTGTTTGCCTCCACGGAGGCAGAAGCTGAGTCTGTTCCATGCCCGCCCCCTCAGCAGGGCTCGCTGCAGGGGATGCCTTCTGGAGGCAATGGACCCCGGGCCTCTTTACGCCTTTCCCCATTTCCCTTGATCCACAAGGTGCTTCTCAAGGCGAGGAGGGACAAGCGCAGGTGATTCTGATAGCCCCAGACTGGCCTCGCCAGTTCTGGTACAAGTCTCCTCAGTCTCAGCTCCAGGACTCCTGGCAGCTTCAGCTCGCCCGGACCTGCTCTCAGTCAATCAGGGAAGGTGTTCCATCCGGACCTTCAATCCCTGCACCTGACGCCTGGTTCCTGGCTAGAGTTCCAGGCTTTGGGTCTTTCCGACGAGGTCCTCAATGTAGTTGAGGCGTCCCGTAAGGAGTCGACCAGAAAATGCTATGCCTTCAAATGGAAAAGGTTTTCCATTTGGTGTCAGGGCAAGGGCTTGGACCCTTCCTCCTTTCCTTGGCAAGCATCTTGGACTATTTATGGTCCCTTTCTAGTCAAGGGCTTAGGTCGACGACCCTAAGGGTGCACCTGGCAGCCATCTCTGCTTACGGGCGCGGGCAGGGAAGCAGTCGGTCGCCTTGGGGAAGGTGGTCTGGCGCTTTTCAAAGGCCTTGATCACATTCCCTCCAGTGCGGAACCCCCACCTCCGTGGGATCTACTGCTGGTACTGGCAAAGCTCATGGGCAAGCCATTCGAACCTATGCACAGGTGTGCTCTCTCTCACCTGTCGTGGAAGACCGCCTTCTTGGTGGCTATCCGTCAGCCAGAAGGATGGGAGAGCTCCAGGCGCTTTCCATCGAGTCTCCTTACCTGGTCTTCCACAGGGACAAGGTTGTCCTCGCCCCACCGAAATTCCTTCGAAGGTGGTGCGGAGTTTCACCTTAACCAGGTGTTGACTCTGCGGTGTTCTACCCCAATCACACCTCGGGGCGAATATAGGCTCCATACTCTGGATCCTAGAAGGCGCTCGCTTATTATAAGGAGCGCCTGGCTGAAATCGAGGAGAGGTTCGCCAGCTGTTTGTCACCTACGCTGAAGCCGCATCTGGCAGACCTGCAGCCAAGCGGACGATAAGCAGGTGGGTAACCTCCTGCATAGATCTCTGCTATAAGTTAGCGGGCATGGAGCCTCCAGAGGATGAGCTCATTCTACCGCCGCCTGCTAGCGGTGGCTGCTTCAGGGGCGTCCTATCCAGGAAATCTGCAGGGCTGCTGCTACCTGGAAGTCCAACAAACACCTTCATTACCCACTACCTCGACCTTAGTCACGCCGGGATGCTGGTTTTGGGGCCTCGGTTCTCAGTCTCTCTTTCCCAAGTAAGTATATGGAGGTGTGCGTCTTGCCTCCCTCCTCCCGGAGAACTGCTAGGAGTCTGCCAATGAGTGTGGATGAACAACATATCCATGTCCCTAGAAATGCAGTTACTCACCTGTAACAGGAGTTCTAGGAATGGTATATGTTGTTCATCCTATTTCTCGACCTCCCGGCGGACGCAGGCCCTGAGCTTCCAGCGGGCCAGATCTGGCGTCATGGGCGGAGCCGAGGTTATACCACCGGTGGGTGGGAGGAGCAAGCTTGAAGACCTTCCGGCAAGATTTAAAGCGGCAAGGATACTGCCAATGAGTGTGGATGAACAACATATACCATTCCTAGAACTCCTGTTACAGGTGAGTAACCTGTATTTTCCTGCCACAGGAAAGGGATGAATGTCTGATTGCCCAAGCACAGCTTATATACAGAAGTCACTATGTTCCTGCACAGGCCAAGTTGTGCCTTCTGTCTGCAGCCATTGTGACAGTGCCACTGGCATGTTTGGTACATGAGGATACTCTAGTGGACACTCGGTGTCTAGTGAGATCGGCTGACGGATGCTCTGGACCAGAAGGTTCTTGTCTCGTCTCCACTCTGCAGGGTGCTACTATGGTGGATGGATTGTGCCAGTCTTTTAAAGGGTGTTTCATTACTTTTACCCACTCCTGTACAGATCCTCACCATGGATGCCTTGGATTCTGGATGGGGTGTGCATCTGGGTTCCTACCGGGCACAAAGATTATGGGCCCAGGTAGAGGCCAGCCTACTCATAACTGTTCTGGAAAAGGAACGGACTTGGGTCGATGGGGGTTGGTCGGGGGAGGGAGGATTGAGCGTCCCAATGGATGCTCTCCTCCCTTAGGGGTGGGATACCAGGGGTGCTATATGCACCCGACACCCTAAGAGAGCCAGTGGGAACACTGGCGCTCGAGGGAGACTGGTGGCTCCGTTCGTGGAGTCGGGGAGGGGGGACGCTGTCAGGTGCTTGAGAGAAACGTGCGTCAGCACATCTCTTCTCTGGACGTACGTCCTTGCGCCGGCGTCCCAGGGGGTGGGGTTAAGGGGAGCACAGAAAAACGGATAAGCCCCTCGGTGGTCCTAGATGAAGACGGCTCCACCAAGCCCACCAGTTCCAGGACAGACCCCGCTGTGCAGATAGGAGGGAGGAGAGAAGCACTCTAGGGGCAGATCCTGGAGCAGTGGCACAGAAAGGGCATGAGCAGTCCGAAGGAGTGGACACCGAGGTAGGGAGGTGGATAAAAAATAAGTAGGAAAAAAAAAAAATAAATAACTGTTCTGGAAATGAGAGCTGTTCTGTACAGTCTCCAGGCTTTCCAGGGTCCTCTGTTACTGGGTGCTCTGTTAATCTGGACGGTCGATGACAGCGTGTGATAAATTAGATCAACAAACAAGGGAGCACTCATTCCTAACCCCCCTGTACAGGGAGGCAATGAGTGTGTAGTACTGTGATCTGTCCCACGGCCTCCACCTGTAAGCTCTGCATCTCCCAGGTATCCAGAATGTAATAGCAGACAGGCTAAGCAGGTCACCATCCCAGATGCACTAATGGGAACTGCTAACCTCCATGGTAAACTACCTATTCTCAAGATGGGGTTATCCAGAGTTGGACCTTTTTGCATCCTCACATGCCAAACTGCCATGTTTCTGCTCATTTTATCCTGGGTCTGGAGTTTTCTGGTGAGATGCATTGTCCCTCTTGGAAATTCCTGTACACATTTTCCCCAGATCCTTTAGTACAGAGGGTACTACTCAAGCTGAAGATGGAGGGTGTCACCCCTCATCCTCATTGCTCCATTATGACCTGCTGAAGAAGGTTTCCATTCCTACCACAGCTGGCGGTGGATCCTCCAGGTACCTCCGCCATTGTTTCAGGGTCTGTTGTCCGAGGACAAGAGGTCCCTGGTCCATCTGTACCTGAAGTCCCTACATCTGCATGCATGGCTCCTTTAAACATAGCTATAGACCATTTTGGAATCCTGTAAAGTTGCTGACATGGTTGTGGCTAGAAAGCTTCCTACCAGGCATACTTATTCCATGAAGGGGACGTGGTTCACTTTGTGGGCTGCTTCCAAGAATTTGGACTCCTTCACATGTCTTGTAAACGCAGTCCTGGAATATTTGCAGTCCCTATCAGAGTCTGGCCTACAGAATTCCTCCATTAAGGTGCATTTGGCCTCTATATCAGCTTTCCATGCCCATATTGATGGACTTATGGTTGCACAACTTGAGGTGTCACATACTTTTGAGAGGTATTTTGCACATGAAACCTCCAGTTCATAATCCAATCCCTCCCTGGGACTTGAGTTTTGTGCTTGAGAAACTGACGCTGGCTCTGTGTGAGCCGTTCTGGACTACATTTTCTGTCATAGAAAACATTCCTTTTAGTTGCCATTACCTCTGCTTGAAGGATTTCAGAGCTGCAGGCTCTAATGTGTGAGCCTCAGTTTTTTTTTTTGGTGTACAAATCCTAAATTTCTACCGAAGGTGGTGTCTGAATTTACACTTAAACAATACTCCTTCCTGTTTATTATCCTGAGCATGCCAGTTCAGGTGAAGCATTGCTCCATACTTTAGATATACGTAGAATACTGAGTTGTGAATCACACCACGGACTGAAGACTGTCCCGTTTTTTGTTTCGTTTGCCCTTGGGAAGGAAGGTGCTCCTGTGTCCAAACAGTGCCTATCCAAAATGGCTTGCACATTGTATTACGTTCTGTTATAGGAAGTATGGTAAGGCACTTTTGTTGCGGCTCATGGGCATTTCACAAGGAGATGGCCACCTCTATAGTTTGTTTCAAAAATGTCCCTTGCTGCTGACATTTCTGCTTCAGCCACATGAAGCATTTTCCGCACATTCACTAAACAGTCTGTGCATAGCATCTCCTAAACAAGCTGGCTTTGGGCTCGCTGTACTGCAAGGCCTCCTATCTTGAATGTAGCAGATTGTACCAACCTCCCACTGCCTTTTGGGACTGCTTGGGACTCGTTCCAAAGGTGTGGACTAATGGAAGAGAGAGAACAGTTACGTACTTAAAGTAACAGCAGATCTTCGAGAAAATCCCTTCTATTAAGCCATGTCATCCTTCCCTCTGTCCTGCTTCTGCCTCAGTGATGGTTATCCAGGACATTGCACTTGATTCTAATCCATGGCTGTTAATATCTAGCACCTTCTGTCCCCTTGTATGCTTCATGCTGGTCTGATCTCCTGGTTCTCCATGAATGGTGGTCGTCCAAGCCTAATTTTTGGAGGTGAACTGAGGAGTGATACGGCTGCCCATGTTTATGTAGATGGTGACACATGACATTGTTGTGGGTGGCCCTTGGCTGGCAAAGGTTTCCGTGTGGTCCTAGTGCTTGACGGCTGTAGTTCTGATGGTGTGGTCTAATGGAAGAGATTCTCTCGAAGAGCTACTGTTCTACAGTTGAGCATCACTACTGAAGAAAAGAATCTGACCAACCTGACCCCTGCAATCCGGTATTCTGTCCTAGGGTTCCTATTCCCTGTGTGCAACACCTTGCACTTTTTGGCACTGAATCTCAGCTGGCAAACCTTAGACCATCTTTCTATTTGTTCTTGGTCCCCCACCTCCTCTGTTCTGTCCATCCTACTGCAAAGCTTTGTATTGTTGTCAAAGAAATGCATCTTGCCCTGTATACCTTTCCCTATGTTGCTGATTAACATGTTGAAAAGGGCAGGTCCCAGGAATGACCCAACATCACCCAACTTGTGACATCCTTGCCTCCAAATATGACTTTGTTGACCACAGGGGGTCTGTCTCCCCCAGCCAGTTTCTTACCCATTTTACCAGCTCCTTTCCAACCCCCAACCTTTCAGACTTCTTCAGCAGCCTCTTGTGTGACAGAGGTTTTAATGCTTTGTTGAAGCCAAAGTAGAGTAGCTCTACTGCCTGTTCCTTATCTACTGCCCTTGTAGCCCAGTCAGAGAATAGTACCAGGTTGGTCTGATGACCTCCCTGCCAAAGATTGGTGCTGTTTACTGTCCAGAAGTGCAGGGCTTTCCAGGTAGATCACCAGGTCCTGCTTTACTAGTCTTCAGTTTACCTGCAATGGAGGTAAGACTGACAGGTCTGTTATTACTCAGTCCCTCTGTTTTCCCTCCCTTGTGGAGCAGAACCATGTTCGTTGTCCTCCTGTCTCTCTGAATCATTGCTGTCTTTAGCGAGCTGTTGAACAGCCCTGCAAGGGTCTCAGCCAATTTTAATGCCAGTTCCCTGAGCACTCTTGCTTGCATCCCATCTGGTTGCAGTGTCTTATCTACTTTCAGGACATCAAGCTTTTTTCTTACTCTTTCTATTGAGATTTCTGTCATCCCCATTTGTTGATTTCCCCTTGATGCCACATTAATTGTACTTTCTGGCAGAGGCCCATTGTCCTCCATTATCAGAAGTGGGCAGAAATAGTGGTTCAAAAATGAATGACTTGTGGCCGTATCCTCTATTAACCCCCCTCGCCGGCCTAACAATTCTCCCTTCGTCTTCCTTGTCTGTCTGATGTACTGAAAGAACTCTTTCTCCTCTTCCTTGTCCCCCTCTGCATTTTGTAGCCCACGGTCTTCCTTTGCTCCCCTGACCACCTTCTTGGCCTTCATCATACTGTGAGACTCCACACACCCTAGTTCTTTGGCATGTCTTGTAGTTAGTGAAGTAGCACCCCCAAGCACTATCTCCTTAGAGAATCAAACTAGTTTTTTGTGTTTGTTACTTTTGGAAATGGTTTCAAACAGAGATTAGTTGCTTTGACAACAGCCCCATTTATTAGACCCCACAACTGCCACACTCCCCAGTTCTTATACTTTCCTTCCAGATTCCCCCTGGTTATTTTCTTCATCTGGCCAAAATATGCTTGCCTGAAATCCAGAACCACAGCTTTTGAAAAAGGTCTGTTTTTTACATAGGGCCAGTTCAAACCATATGGTATTGTGGTCATGGGATCTCAGAAGTTCCACAACTCTCACGCCGCCTGTAATTTCTGAGTTGGTAAGCACTACATCAAGAATGGCAGCTTGGACTTCCGGTGATGTCAGGGGGCTAATGGGGACTTCGGGTGACGTCAGGGGGCTAATGGCAGCATAGATTTTCAACTCCGTCTCCTTCCCGGTTACAATCTATTCAAATCACCTGTTAAGTGTGATGTCTTCGCCAGCAAAAAGTAAAAGAAACAGAACAGCAAAGCTACCATCGACACCCATACAAAATTGAAAAATGATGCAGGGAGAGGAAGATCTGACATGCAGGAGAGAGGACGCAAGGAAGGCCTGCAACACACCGACGCTGGGGCCGAAGAGATTACACCGAGCCTCAGAGAAACCATACTTCAAACAGCCCGGACGGTTGCAAAGATTGATCAAACTCTTTGTGAGCTCAAATCAGACTTAGCTAAAGTGGACCACAAAATGGACAAGCTTGAGCTTTGTGCCAATCAACTGGTCGAACAATCAGACCGCCAAGATAGACTCTTGCTATATCTACTTGCCAGAGAACGAGAACTCACGTGTAAATTAGACGACTTGGAGGGTCGAAATAGAAGACAAAATATAAGGCTGTTTGGGATCCCGGAGACTCGAAGACAAATTTCAAAGTGTGGCCACTTTCTTAGAAGATGCTTAAGCAAATTCTCCCGCTTCCTCAGGCGCTGACCTTGCAATGGATCGGGCACATAGGTCTCTCGTTGCCCGCCCCAAAAATCTGGATGCGAGGCCTCGCTCCATAATTGTCAGATTTACTAATTACCAAACTAAAGAGGAGATCTTAAAGCTGGCTTGGAAGCAAGGAGTGTTGAGCTATGAGGGTCACCGAGTGTTCCTAGACAACGACCACACCACGAAAGTTCAAGAGGCCAGGAGAATGCTTTGGCCAATACTGAAACAGCTCAGAGCTCGCGATTTGAAAGCGCAAATCCTATACCCAGCAAGGCTGAGAATTCATACGGACAAAGGTGTAAAAACATTTCAGGACCTGCTGTCTGCCACTCCCTATCTGGAAACACTCGGGCTAACGGTTCCCCCCCCCCTCACGAAGGAAAGGCTGGAAAAGACTTGCACTCAGCTTGGACCGTCTCACAGAAGGGCCGCCCGTCGAAAGAAACTCACAAGGAGCTGCAGCGCAGAATCTGAGAGCAGACGTCTCGGCCCTGATAACTCAGCTGGGTGATCCTGCAGACCTCAACAAAAAGCTCCCCATCTACTGGAGGAACAAGGAGAATGTGTGCAACAGCGGCCGAGCCAGACGACACGACATGAACCAAGGGACAAGATGTCTGAAGGATTCAACACATCCCCCCCACGCCTACCGGTGGAGCTCTCTGAAAATACCGCGGGTTCTCTGACTGGATCTGGGTGGGGATGTCTGTTTGGTCTCTCTTCCCCCCTGCTGTCCCCTTCATGCGTACAGTGTGCAGTGAGTACAAAATCTCGTTTTTTTTGTTTTCTGACGACAAGTAGAACATACGCGCAAAGGATAATCACGCTGTATAGAGTTCTACGGGGAGGATGTTTTCTCTCCATTCCCTCGGTGTGATTGGACATAGTCTAGAAGCTGCATCGCGACTGTCGCTGTCGTTGGCGGGGGATGGTGTGGGGGGGAGTCGCCAGATGGCTGAGTCAATGGCCCTGTGAGCTAAACAGGCTGGGAACCTGATAAACTCAAAGGAAAAAACCAAAAGGAACATCAAGTCTTGGGACTGTGTGCTGCTGAATTTCAGGCTGGGAGGGTTTTCAGGACATGCTTTAGGGTTAACTGATCTCCTTAATCTGGACCAGGTATGGTTAATGGATCCTGAGCCTCAGCGTGGAGCCAGACCGACTGTTCGGCGTTCTGGCACAACCAGTCTGACTGAATACAGACCTTTGAAGGGATTTAAAAGCAGTACATATGTATATAGTTGGGGCTACACTTATCTATGTATGTTAGTTTCTGGAGTTAGTATTCCCTTTTTGAGTCTCTCCCTCTCCGTTAACAATAAAGATAAGGTGATTCTTTAGGTTTAAAATGAATCCATAAGGACCTTGGAGGGAGTCGGAAAATGGCTGCTAACTGCCTTTCACTGGCTATGTGGCATCCCCTACAGGATTTTCCCTAGGAAGAAGGTGCACTCTCCACTAAGAGGAGCACTCTCTAAGTGGCGCTTTTCAAGCTTGCCCTTTGGGTGGATTTCTTTCACCATCCCCTAGGAAGTCAAGGTTAGGTATTTCAGGAGGGACAGGATGGCTTCATAAGAGCCTGCCCCTAATCCTCTCTTTGCCGGGCCTCATATCTGTCTGGCCTTAGGCACATGTTTCTGAAAGTTGTTCAGATCTTTTTATTCTTGTTGAAAATTTCCTTGTTATTAGTTCTGCTTCAGTTGTACGGGTACTTATGGTTTTTTCCTGTAAATTTTAGTATTTCAGGCATATCTAGATGTTTCAACAGTCTGCAGATTAGTAGACAGAGTCTGTTTGAATCACACCAATGGCACATCATAACATGAAAGTTCTTTCATATAATATTAATGGCTGCTCCAGTCCAGTGAAGAGAAAACAAATACAGAAATATATTGCTAGGCAGAAATGTGAGGTAAACTTTGTACAGGAGACTCACTTGTCCCCTGCCGAGGTCTTAAAACTGAGAACCAAGGCCTACCCACAGGTACACTTTGCCTCGCTGGAATCGGGGCGTAGAAGGGGAGTTGCCATCCTCCTAGCGGAATCCTTCCCATTTGCGGTCGAGGACACAGTAGCAGACAATGCTGCTAGATACATTATGTTGGTTGGGAAAGTGCAGGATACCCCGGTTACATTAGTTAATGTTTATGCTCCCCCGGGGTCCCCGACTACATTTTATACCTCGCTTCCGCCTGGTAACAGAGAGGTCTAGGGGCCTCTTGATTATGGGGGATTGGAATTTGGTCTGGGACAGAAACTTGGATACCACGTCTGACATTCAGAACCCGAATACCCGTAAGGCTCGGGCAGTTAAACAAGCTTTAAGCCATATGGGACTGGTAGATGTGTGCAGGGAGAAATACCCCAGAGCTAAGGACTATACCTGTTATTCGCCCAGGTTCAGGGTCTACTCCAGGTTGGATACCTTTTTTACATTTAAGAATAGTGTTCCCGCCTTACCCTCTATTTGGGTTGGAATGTCTACTATGTTGGATCATAGTCCGATATTCTTGGAGGTTGCTATTGCCCTACCAAAAAGAACAACACACTGGAGGCTGAACACGTCTCTTCTCCAGGATAGGGAAGTAGTTGGTAAAGTCAAACACCATTAATGAAAACTCCACACCTGGAGTGACGCCTCGGATTATTTGGGACACATTAAAGACAACAATTAGGGGTCAGCTAATAAGTATAGCCTCAAGGGAAAAAAAAGACCGCCTGTTAAAACAGCTAGATTTGAATAAAAGACTATCGGAGTTGGAATCCCATCAAAAGTTGACTTGGGACAGGCAGAGGGACCTTGAGCTTAAATCCCTGAAAGCAGAAATACAAAAGCTACAGAGGGAAGAGGTTGAGAGGAACCTTTTCTTTCTTAAACAGAAATACTACGAGGGTGGCCCCAGAGGTACCAGAATGTTGGCAACCAGATTGAGACAACATAGAGCCAGAGCAACAATAACTAAAGTAATTTGTCTGACCACTGGCTCTGTTACTCAGAAGCCTGAGCAAATAGCAGAGGCTTTTGTTTCGTACTACCGTAAACTTTATACACCTCAGACGTCAGCACTGACTGATGAAACCAGGAGCTACCTTGGATCCATACGCCTCCCAGATAAGGCACAAACCTTAATTAAACCTATTACCCAAACAGAAATCATAAATACCATAAAAGCTCTGAAAGTAGGGAAATGCCCTGGCCCAGATGGCTTTGGAGCTGAATTCTACAAAACGTTCACTTCGGATATAACCCCACTATTGCAGAATGTTTTTTCTGAGGTCTGGCAGGAAGCGAGCCCGATCCCTCCCTCCTGGCAATATGCTACAATCACGCTTATCCTGAAAGAGAATAAAGACCTGGCCGAATGCGAATCCTATCGACCAATCTCCCTCCTAAATTCGGACTATAGAATCTTTACAGCGGTAATAGCATCTCAACTAAATGCCATCCTCCCAGAATTAATCAACCCTGACCAAGCGGGATTTATACCAGGCAGGCAGGCCCCAGATGGTGTCTGTTCTGCCATTAACATAATAGATGCTATACACTGCGACCGCCGACCTGCATGCCTTATGAGTTTGGATGCAGAAAAAGCTTTTGATAAAGTCTCCTGGCCATTCTTGTTCCTGGTCCTAGAACATATGGGCTTTCCGCGGGCTTTCATTGACTGTATTAAGTCCTTATATACTGACCCCCAAGCGTACATCAGGGTTAATGGAGGTCTGTCTGGGCGATTCAATTTGGGCAGAGGCACACGTCAGGACTGTCTCCTGTCCCCTCTCTTATTTGCCCTATATATAGAGCCATTGGCAGAGGTAGTTCGTGCATCCCCAGTGGTTCATGGTATTGAGGTAGGGGGACAGCAGAGAAAAATCACTTTATGCGGATGATGTTCTGCTCTGTTTGTCCAACCCAGAGACCTCCATTCCCAACATTTGGTCCATACTAATGGAGTTTGGTAGGCACTCGGGATATACATTGAATAAGACTAAAACTGAGGTCTTGGTTTTCTATTACTCCCCCTCATATAGAGTTGTGGAATCTTTACCTTTGAATTGGTTGGCGCTCAAAATGTCATACCTGGGTGTATGCCTAACTAAACATAACTCGCGCCTCTTTAAGGCTAACTGTATCCCACTTTCGGGTCAGGTGCAGAGAGACTTGGACAGGTGGTCGCTTTTGAACCTGCCGCTATACCTAAGAATACAGGCGGTAACCATGAACATCCTTCCTAGATATCTGTATCTCTTCCAGTGTCTCCCAACATATATAACTAAATCACAATTTAATGTCTGGCAAAGAATGATTTTAAAGTTTATATGGAACAGTAAGAAACCAAGAGTGAACGCCCAAATCCTCCAGCTCGGAAGGGCGAGGGGGGGCAGGGCCCTTCCGGACTTGGAAGATTACTATCTTGCCGCTCAGATTAAAAGGGCGCTACAATGGTCTGTCCCTACCTATAAAGCTAACTGGAAGGGCATGGAGGTAAGAGAGGAGGAGGAGCGGGAACCCCCACTGGGTGTTCGCATCGTTCATATGGGGAACTTCGGGGTGTGCCCACCCCCAGTTCTGACCACAGTGAAGGACACTATAAGGGCCGCACACAGAGCATGGCAGAAACACAAAATAAAATTTTCCCTCTGGCCGTTTTTCAGGCCATCGTGGGACCCTACTTTTACCCCAGCTCGATTAGACCACACCTTCAGAACCTGGGAGAGAATGGGACTGATCTATGTTAAACAATATATGGCAGATGGGGAGGTGTTGGATTTTGAGACCCTTAGAGATAATTATGGACTACGTACCTCTGACTTCTGTCGATACCTGCAAGTCAGAGATTACATCTGTAAATGTCGTAGATCGGACCCTCAAGTGAGCAGGGCGACCCCTCTGGTGGAAAGTCTCTCTGCAATCCTATCCTCACAGAAAGTCACTGGTCTAATTTCTGTATTATATAAAGCCCTTGCAGGTCTAAAGGGAGATTATTTGGAGAGAGGGTTAAACACAAGTGGAGGGAGGAAGGAGCTGATGACACCAGGGAAATTGACTGGGAAAGGGTGTTCGGATTGGCTCCTAGGACCACCAGTTCCCCCTTCTGGCAGGAGTTTAGCTGGAAAGTAAAGATAAGGTACTTCCTGACTCCCCTCTCACTCAGTCAGAAGAATCCCGATAGAGATCCCTCATGTTGGAGAATGTGTGGGGATAGGGGGGCAAATTTTTTACATATCATGTGGCTGTGCCCACGGCTGGGCCGGTTCTGGGGAGACATTTCTCAGGCTCTTACTAAAATCCTTGACCTGAAACCCCCCCCTGGATTGGCCCTGTCTTGTGTTGGGCGAGCCACCACAGAACTTGACTGGTGCAGACTCATTATACCTATGGACCCTCCTCCTGGCAGCAGCCCACAAAGCGATTACTAAACTGTGGTTAAAAAAGGGTTACTCCCACCATGGGCTCCTGGATACACATAGTTCAAGGAATTGCAGAAATGGAAGAACTAACGTATAAAATAAATCACAGAACAGCGCTATATATTCGGAGGTGGACCAGATGGACAATCTGGCATCAAATCTCCCCGTCCTACTCAGGAACCTAATCATAATGATTTGTTCTGTGACCTTGGGAGGGGGGGAAGCGAGGCGGAGGGTCCTGCCTTCTTGTTGTTTTTTTTTTTTTGTTTTGTTTTTTTTAAACACTAATTAAATAAATGCTGCTGGTGGTCTTGCCGACTAGAGGGGGGCACTAATTGATTCAGTAAAGAAATAAATATGTAAACTCACAAAAATGCCTGATAAACCTGTATCAACTGTACCCGTTGTTTATCAATAAACTTAAATTAAAAAAAAAAAAGAATGGCAGCTTGCCTTGCTGAACAGTTACGTTTTTTCTAATGTTTCTTTTATGACATCAGGCTGTTTTAAGGTCAGAAGTGTGACCATGTTGACAAGTAGCACTGAAATGTTCAAAGAAATTAGTGGTAGAATAGTGTGACAGTTTCCATAGTTACATAGTGTCAGTATTCAGATATCTGACCACATCTTTTCTAATGGTCTTTGAATGGATATTTGAGTGTGACGGTTATCTGAATATATATTCTGTCATAAAGATATCACAAGGTTAATCAGCCTCGATGACGGAAAACAAGTGTAGTGGATATGAGAGGCAGGTAAATGAATGCTGCTGACTATAAAATAGCTATTTACACTTTTTTGGGGAACTGGCGTAGGAGGGCAAGTCAGACTTCGTTTGTACTGACCTCCTGCCAAGATTTGCAGTAGCTTGAAGTTTTAAATGGAGTAAGAGGGCAGATAAAGCACTGCAAAGCAGACAAAAAAAACCAACACTTTATGGGTCTTATCTTAAACTGTGTCAGAACCACCCCCACATTGCTGGAAACAAGTGCAGCACAGCACTTGTCGCAGTCTAGAAAACAAATTGCAGTATGACTCCTAACTACCCCACCCTTTAAAACAAATAGGGTCTTGTCTGCAGCCTTCTTTCATGCAATATCCCAATGCAGCTTGCATCACACTTGCCTTAGACCTACACTTCATACACAATGCTGTGGTAAAAAAAAAAAAAAAATTTGAAGAGAAAAGAACATCCAAAAGTTAATTTTACAAAACTAACCTTGTAGGGTGTGTAGCTTGGTGAATTTTGTCGACGCCCGACTCCTGTCTTCAAGCTCTTCCTCCTGTGTCTCTCGTGTTTTGTGTTCTCAGCACAGACGCAGGTGGCACATGAAATCTCGAGGATGTCTCTTTCATTAGGCCACATATTTGGAGCTATACCTGTGTCAGCATTAAGACCACATGGAAGCTTTTGCTAGCCAGGACCGCCCACAGCGATGTCCTGCATCAGCATCTGTATAAAGGTGGGTGGCCCCATCTCTCCTCAGTTCTTTTTCTGCCATCTGTCATCCTTGATGGACCTACTGCTGGGGCCATTGTCAACTAGACGTTGCCATTCTTTTTATTTCTTGTGTTTTTAAGTTTTAATTGTTGTTTATGCATGCTGCCGAAATCCTCTGATGGCTTTTTTTCAGTACTGTAAGTGCAGAGATAAAATTTGTAAGGCCAACACACACAAGGTATGCAGTGCTCCCAGATTGATTTGGCATTTTTTCCTGTAACTCATTGGCAATTTTCCTATGTTTTCCTGTAGATTACGTTATTTCCTATGGAAGCCAAAATGCTTTGTTTTCCCATGTAACCAATGCAAGTGTGAGGGAACAATTTTCCTGTAAATGGCTTCATTTTTCTGTAAAATACTAACATGCTAAAATGCCAGTAGAATAGGCCTAACGGTCTTTCGTGTCTGCTCATTTGGTCAGTCCCCACCCTGGGAGCTGACCGTGCTGCCCCCCATGCCCTCTCTGGCTTCTCCCTTCCCAGTCCTGGATATTCTCGCTGCACTGGACATTGCTTCCAGAACCCTTCCTCTGTACCTGTCCCACCCCCTCTTGAACCCTTCCACCGTCTCTGCCTCCACCAGCCCCCGAGCTGCACATTCCATGGCTCCACCACCTTCTCAGTGAAGTAGCACCTCCTTCTTTCTCCCCTGAATCTCCCCCCTCGAGCTTCCACCCATGCCCTCTAGTTGCCCCCTTCTTCTATCAACTTCTGACCGTCCTCCCCATTTACCCCTTCATGTACCTGAAGACCCTATCATGTCTCCGGGTCCTTCTCTCTTCCAGTGTGTACATATTTAGGTCTTTGAGCCTCCCCATAGGTCCTGTCCCCAAGCCCCAGATCATTTTGGTTGCCCTCCTTTGGACCGTCTCCAGGAGTTCAGTGTCCGTCTTTAAGTGTGGCCTCTAAAACTGCACTCAGTACTGTAGATGCGGCCTCACCAAGCAGTTGTACAGAGGGAGTATCACTTCCCTCCTTCTGGAAGTGATCCCTTTAGTGATGCATCCCAGCATCCTGTTGGCCTTGGCTGCTGCGGTCCTACAAGTCTGAGTTGTTCATCTTAACTTCCACCACCACCCCAGGTCCCTCTCAGCCATCGAGACTTGTAGCATTCCCCCTCCCAGGATGTATACTTGGCCCGGGTTTCTGGCTCCCAGGTGCAGTAACTTGCATTTCCCTACATTGAACCTCAGCTTCTGCTTTCTAGACCACCTTTCTAGAGCCTCCAGGTCCCCCTGTAGGGCCATCCTCCCCTCCTCCCCATCCACCACCGCCCCCAATTTTGAGTCATCCGCAAAGAGACTCATCTCACTCCTGATACCCTTCCTTATGTCAGAGACGTAGGCGTTGAACAGGAGGGGCCCAAGGACCGATCCCTGAGGGACCCCACTAATGACCCTCCTTGGGGATGAGACTATCCAGCCAACCACAACCCTCTGGGTCCAGTTCTGGAGCCAGTTGCCTATCCATCTGATCATCTGGTTCATCCCATTTTTCCCAGCTTATCCAACAGGCCCCCATGGGGAACAGAGTCAAACGCCTTGCTGAAGTCAAGAAAGAGGATGTCCACTGGTCTACCCAGGTCCAAGGCACTCGTCACCCAGTCATAGAACTCCACAAGGTTTGTCTGACACGATTTCCCCAGGATGAATCCATGCTGTCTTATTGTCCAGGCACTCCGACTTTTCCAGGTCCCCCCATAGCCTCTCCTTGACAATGCCGTCCTGTCCATCACCTTGCCAACCACGATGTCAGGCTGATGGGTCTGTAGTTCCCTGCCACCTCCCTTGATTCCCCGCCTTGTGGATAGGCACTATATGCGCCACCTTCCAGTCCTGCTGCACCCACTCTGTCCTCAGAGAGATGCTGAAAAGCTCCGCCAGGGGTTTCGCCAGGACATCCGCCAGATCTTACTTCGAGATACAGCTCTTGCAGCAGGTAACACCATTAGGACTGAAGCCGGCAGGCGTCAGGACCCCACAGAATTCTTCTAGCTAGCTATCTTCAGCGGGGACCACCCCCGACGTCGGTCCCGCCTCCGACGTTAGGCGTAGTACATAAGGGGGCGGTACCGCCAGATTCTTCAGTTCTTTCCCACCGTCGACTTGCATGTCTCGACCCTTCGGTTCAGATTCTAGCGCGCGATGCGTGGTAAAGTGTTTTCCTACGGGAAATTCGTTCTCTTCGTTCAGCTTTTTGTCTGATGTCCTCTCCAACCTCCGGTCACCTCGGCGGCGCTTGTGGAAGCAGATCCCATTCAAGGATCCGCACTCGGCCTGTATCCGGTGCCTAGGCCCAGACCACGACACCCGGTCCTGCACCTTTTGCCAGGGTTTCAACAGCAGAACCCGGATCCGTCGCCAGAAGGCCCTATAGGCGTTCCTGCTCGAGGAACAACTCAAGACCATGGCTTCAAGGGGGGATTCTTCGGAGAAGGCCCATAAGCATTCTGAGAACCATAGAGAGAAGGCCCCTTCCAGGTCCCGGTCTAGGGCCTCTGACTCGCGCAGCTCCGGTTCCAGGTCCATCCGCTCTCCTTCCCGGGCCACCTCTCAGCCTCCTCCCACTGCAGTGAGAAAATCTTCAGGCTCCTCTTCTCAGGCCAAGACTCCCAGGCCTTCCTCGTCCTCCAAGGCCCTGGCTAAGTCGGGGGACCGTCACCATCACCACAAGTCGGGTTCTCGCCATTCTGAACCCGACGCCAGGTCTGCCTCCTGGCCCCCTCCTCCCCAGCGGAAGACCAAGGAGCTCACCTCGCTTAAGAGGCCATTGGACCCGATGCCGGTTCGCCCAACGTCGGCCTCTCACCACAGGTCCCCAGAGCCGTCGTCCGTCAGAAGACCGTCGCCGGCCAAGCCTACTCATCCCCGGACGCCGGTAGGGGACCCCGCCGCACTCAATTGAGAAGAGGACCCGACGCCCGACCGGTCGCCGGTAAGGGAGACCATCACTGAGGAGGAGTTGACACAGCCCGAGGACCAGACGGGCGACCCCGGTCCTGTTGAGACTCTCAGGGAACCCTCCCCGCAACCCGAGGCCCCTGTGGAGCCAACGCCGGGACCTGACGACCGACCACCGGCGCCCGGTCTGTCGTCGGGCCTTTCTTTTTCAGAGGTTAAGGAGCTTTTCACTTACTGGTGGGATACCATCAAAAAGGACGTGGTCCCCACCTCACCTCCTCTCCCACCTCCTCCTCCTAGGCCGGTGACTCCTCCCGTTCCTGCGCCCCCTTCTCCATCCGGGTCTGCAGGCCGGTTACCTCTTCCCCGGGAGCCCAGGATCCCTCCAAGGGGGAGACCAGATAAAAGGAGACCTCTGTCTAGATCCTCTTCTGGGTCACCCAGCCCTAAGAGACCCAGAAGACGCCGCCGCTCGCCTTCGACGGAGGACACGGGATCAGAGTTTCAACAGGATCTAGATCCCCATCTCCCTTCACATCCCTTCTCCGACCCACGTGGCGCCAAGGTCTCCTCCGGATGACCCTTCGTTCTCTGACATCATGAGACACATCCAAGAGAACATGGGATGGGATGCGGAAGAGTTAGACCCGGAAAGGCTACGCCTGAAATATCTTCGGCAGAAGGACCCCAAGCCTGTGGTGGTGCCACCCTTGGTAGACACTTTTGTGGATGTCACCAAGGCAGCGTGGAAGCGTCCACATTCACTCCCAGCGATGCCGAAGAAAGCTGACCGCCTGTACAAGGCTCCAAAGGAAGACCAGTACTTGGCTCAGCACCCTCAGGCCGACTCTCCGGTCATAACAGCCTCTCATGACCGGTCCCAGAGACCACAACGTTTGAGCACCCTGCCACTGGACCCAGAGTCCAAGCAGCTGGACGCCATGGGTAGGCGCACGTATGCTTCCGCTACCTGCGCCATCAGATCCCTGAATTATTTGACCCACATGGTGCAGTTCCAAAATGCCCTGTGGGAGCAGGGTCTGATGCGGCTGAGAATTGCCAGAAGGTGAGCAGAAGGAGGAGATGTTGCAGCTCTCCCGGCACGGGGGTTCGGACGGGAACCTGCGCAGAGCCGTGGACGACTGCTGGACTCCTTGGCCCGAGCAGCAGCTTCAGGCGGATGCCTCGGAGGCACTCTTGGTTCTGTGTCTCCGTTTTACCCCGGACGCCCAGAAAACATCATGGACGCCTCATTCGAGGGAGAAGTTTTATTTGGTCAACCCTCTGAGAGGGTGATCACCAAACTCCAAGAGGCCGGGAAGGCAGTGAGGTTGGTTGAGGCCATGTACCGACCGAAGCTTAGTTCCTTTCGTAGGAACCAAAGCCGATTTCGTGGACAGACGCAGAGACAACGGTCCTGCCCCATTCCACAACAGAGGGGCTCCAGTTTCCGCAGAGCCCAGGGAAAACAACCCGCAGGTCGAGGCCAGCGCTCTCCTAAGTCGGCCCAGCCAGCGGGCCCCTCAGCCGCCACAGCCTGACTCCTTTCCGGCCCCTGCCCCTCAGGATCAAAGGGATTTCATGGTCGGGAGTCGCATTGTGAATTTCCTGCAAGGATGGCAGTCTATAACCACTGACAGGTGGGTTCTCCAGATGGTCGGAAAAGGCCACTTTATAGAATTCACAGAAAAGCCACCCTCGAGGCCTCCTCTTCTCTCCCGTTACTCGGGTCAGCACAAGTCATTGATCAGACAAGAAGTACTCACGCTCCTGCAAAAGGGAGCGATAGAGTACATCCCAGAGAACCAGAGAGGATACGGATACTGTTCCCACTTCTTCCTGGTTCCAAAGAAAACAGGGGACCTCCGTCCGATTCTGGACCTCAGCGACCTCAATATGTCGGTCGCCTACAAAAGATTCCGCATGGTGACTCTTCCGGGTCTTATTCTCATGCTAAAGCAGGACGCATACCTGCACATCCCTATAGCCCAAGCGCACAGGAGGTTCTTGCGCTTCGAGTTTCTCGGCCACCATCTTCAGTTCCGAGCCCTTCCATTCGGGCTGTAATCGCACCCAGGGTCTTTACCAAATGCATGGCAGTCGTGGCAGCTGCCTCTAAGGAGACAGGGCCATTATGTGTTCCCGCATCTGGATGATTGGCTTCATGGCCGCCTCCAGAGGCGTTGTTACTGGCGATCCAGAGTACCCAGGACCTGTTTCGATCTCTGGCATCTTAATCAACCATGAGAAGTCTCTCCTGATAATCTCAGCAGAAGCTGCAGTTCATAGGCGCAGTTCTGACAACTGCTCAGGAAGAGCATTTCTTCCAGACGACAGAGCGAGCGCATCAAATCCCTCATCAGGGATCTTTCTTCTCGAAGAAGACCGTCCCAGCCAGGTCGGTCCTTCGCCTGCTCGCACACATGGCTGCGCTATCTCGACCGCCCCTTTGGCAAGGCTCCACATGCGGGTAACTCAGTGGATGCTCAAGGTGCAATGGGACCAAAGGCAAGACCACATGCAGCATCCGGTCAGAATCACGAATGCCGTGATTCGAGACTGGCAATGGTGGCTAGACCCAAGGACACTCTCTACGGGTGTCCCGTTTATAGCGCTTGTCCCTCGGAGGTAATCCTCACCACAGACGCCTCAGGACTAGGGTGGGAGCACACCTGGACGGGGTGAAGTCCCAGGGAACGTGGACCCCTCAAGAGGCTCACCTCCATATCAGCGTCCTAGAGATGAGGGCGGTCCTTTATGCCCTGCAGGCTTTTCAGTCAGAGATCCCGCCGAGTACTCTCCTGCTTCAGACAGACAACACAGCGGTGATGTATTACCTCAACAAACAAGGAGACGCACACTCTTACCCCCTTTGCAGGGAGGCTATGAGGGTGTGGGATTGTGTAATCCCATACGCATGCGAACCTGATCACAGCACATGTTCCCGGGTGGACAACACACCGAGGCGGCCTGAGTCGCTCCAGGCCAGAGTCCACGAGTGGGAACTTCTTCAGGAGGTGGCAGAGATTCTGTTTCATCGATGGGGAACTCCAGAATTGGACTTGTTCGCTTCCCCATCCAACGCAAAACTGCCCAATTTTGCCTCGCTAGATCCAGGGCCTGGTGTTTTCTGGCGAGACGCGTTGTCCCTCTCCTGGGCGGACAGATTCCTCTACGCTTTCCCTCCCTTCCCGTTGATCCAGAGAGTTCTTCTCAAACTGCGCAGGGAGCATGCAACAATGATCCTGGTGGCCCCCTTTTGGCCCAGACAGATCTGGTTCCCTTTGCTAATGCAGCTATCCTGGAACCTCTGCTCCCGCTTGCTGCTCAGCTCCCATCTCTTGTCTCAGGAGGAGGGTTCATTGGTCCACCCGGACTTGCGCCTTCTGAACCTGCATACATGGCTCCTAGAGACAGCAGTCATTTTGGCGGTATGACGGGTTCAGAAGAGGTGGCGGAAGTCCTTTCCTGCACTCCAGAAAGCTGCAACGATAACATATGCCATGAAATGGCATCGTTTATGTTTATGGTCAGAAGCACGCGGCCTTTCCCCTCTAGGTTGTCCAGTGAAGGCGGTGCTAGAGTACCTGCTCTCCCTTTTCTGTTCAGGTCTCGCCCACTCCTCTATTAAGGTGCACCTCTGTGCTATCTCCGCTTATCACCTTCCGGTGGGACAGCGCACTGTGTCGCAATTAGATGCCTGTCGGGAATTCCTGAGAGGGGTGTTGCATCTTAGGCCTCCCATTAAGGACCCCAGCCTCCATGGGATATACTTTTCTCTGGAACAGCTCACGCCCCTTGAACCTGCCTGATTGAGCAGCTATGCTTCTGTTGTGGAAAACGTTATTTTAGTTGCTGTTACGCCAGCGGAAAGCTCGAGCTTCAGGCTCTCATGTGTAAGTGGAACCTTATTTGGTTTTTCACCAGACAGAGTTTCCTGAGGACTAACCCTAAGTTCCTGCCTAAGGTGGTCTCCACACTCACTTCAATCAGGACATTGACCTGCCGGTCTACTTCCTAATTATTCTAATAGAGGAGAGGCGCTGCCCACACCCTGGATGTTCACCGCAGCTAAGGTACTACCTACAGGACTAAGCGGCTCGTAAGTCGGAGCAGCTTTTTGTTTCTTTACTGAAAGGATGATGGGCCAGCCAGTATCAAAACAGTCCTTTCTCGCTGGTTTGTCCAGTGCATATCATACTGCTATGATATCAAAAGAATCCCTCCCGGATCAGTTTGGGGCCATTCCACCAGAGGAGTAGCCACTCCTTTGCAGCACTTCGCAACGCTCCACCTCAGCCATTTGCAGTGCAAGCCACTTGAGCCTGTCCATACCTTTTTATCAGGCATTATAGCCTAGACATTGCTTCACTGCTAAGAGCCGCTTCGCCTGGTCAGTGTACAGGTCTCCTGTCCTAGAACCAGGACTTGGAATGAGCCTTCTAGTTTCCTTCTCCCGGAGTGTTTGCAGGCCACTGCTTGGAAATCAGTCCTAATGGTGTTACCTGCTGCAAGAGCTGTATCTTGAAGTAAGATAGTAGAGTTACATAAGAACTCACCGCAACAGTAGATCTTCGAGAACAGTTTGCAGCAGGTGCCTTCCTGCCCACCTTCCCCTTGGAGGAGGCATGGCTTCTAGCCTTTAACGGGACTTATATACCTCTTGTCTTCTGACGGTGGATCTTCAGTCTCCCATTCTGATGTCATCTCATGGACCGGAAGTCTCAGGGAGAACTAGGAATTCAAGGACCGTTCCATGTACTCACGCCCGACGTCGGAGGCGGTCCCCGCTGAAGATAGCTAGCTAGTAGAAGAATTCCGTGGGGTCCTGATGCCTGCTGCAAGAGCTGTTCTCGAAGATCTACTGTTACAGTAAGTTCTTATGTAACTGTACTTTCCTTCAGCACTTTGGGATGTAATTTATCCGGGCCTGGTGCTTTCTCCAACTTAAGGGACCTGACGGCTTCCCTCACTCTCTGTGCCGTGATATCCACCTCCACTACCCCATCCCCCCTCCTGCCAGTGATGGCACCCCCTTCTCCCCAGACCTGTCAATCAGTAAGGGCTCCCCCCTCCTCAGTTTCACAGTCTCCACCCATATATGATGCAGCTCTCCATTTTCCTTGGTGAAAACTGAGGCAAGTATCATTTAGTACTCAGCTTACTCCCCGGGTCTTGTGCCTATCCTCCCTGTTTTAATCCTGCTAATCTGCCCTTCACCCTTCATTTTTCCCCAGTGTATCTAAAGAACCCTTGTTCCTCTCCTAATTTCCCTGGCCAGGTTCTGCTCCTTCCTTGCCTTAGCCGCCTCACCACCTTATTGGCTCTCCGCCATCAGCTCCGCATCCCCGATCCCTTTCACTCCTTGAGCACTTGAATGCCCATAGTCGCCTTTCTTCCCCACCAGCCCCTGAACCTCTCTGGTCCACCAGCGGGTTTCCGGCTCACCGTATTGTCGCCTTATCTGCACAGGTGCTGGTAGCATCCTGCACCCCTCCTGATGATTTCCCACCTACGTCAGCCCATGTCTGGCCCAATCCCATTCAAATGCTCTTTAAGGATCCTTCCCATTTCCTTGAAATCCGCCCCACTGAAGTCAGTTACTTCCGTCTTTGTGCAGTCTTCTACCCCTCCTAGATCCAGGCAGAACCAGATCGTGGCATGGTCGCTCCCCGCCAGTGGGTCCCTTGCCTCCAGGCCCCCAATCTGGTCGCTGTCTGCCAGGACCACATCCAGTATCCGTGCCTCCCTGGTCGGTTCCCCCCACCTGCTGAGTTAGGAACACGTCCTGAAAGACATCCAGCAACCTCTGTTCCCTGGCCACCGAGGATGTTATAGTCTCCAAGTCCGTTCCTGGCATGTTTAAGTCCCCCAACACCACCACCCTTCCCCTGCCCAATCTGCAGTGTCTCCCAATATCTGCCACCAGACTCTCCTCCAGCGCAGGGGGGTCTGTACACCACTCCTATTTTCACTCTCTTGCCCCCCCCCCTTGTTATGAAGGTGACCCAAATCACCTCCACAGTTCCCGCCGCCTCCTCCACGCCTCCTATGCCAATGCAGTTTTTGACTACTATTGCTACCCCTCCTCCCTTCCCTTCCCCTCCGTCCTTCCTGAACATGGTGTAACCCTCCAGGTTCAGGTCCCAGTCGTGCCCTGTGGTGGCCCATGTCTCAGTGACCGCTGCCACATCCACCTCTCCCTCAGTTAGCATCACCTGGAGCTCAGGCATTTTATTGCCCAAGCTTCTGGCATTTAGCAGGACTACCTTCCACCCTTTCCCTATACTTTCATTTCCCATGCTTGCGTTCCCGTGGGGATTCCGCTTCCCTAGTCTGCACCTTACCAGTCAGCCTTTTCCCAGCACTCGCCCCTGGGGGAGACAGAGTCCCTCCTTTATCGGACCCCCTCAACAGCCTTTCTCCCATCCCTCCCTCTTCACAAGTTTAAACCCCACCTTTCACCAGTGAACCCCTCTATTTTCAACTTAAGGATTTCCCTCCCCTGCAAATTGAGATGGAGCCTATCTCTAGCCTACAGCCCCTTATCCTCCCAGGTCTCCCCCCAGTCCCCCATCAACCCATACCCTCTGGTCCCACATCACTCCCTGAGCCACTTGTTTATCTACCTAATCTTCCTCTTGTGTTCCCCACTAGCCCTTAGCACCGGCAGGATTGTAGCTGAAATCGCAAGCATCCTATGTCATGACGAACTCTCAGCAAGCCCCCAACCTTGCCATATCTCTAGCTCACTATTTCCCTCAATGTCATTGGTACCCAGGTGGACCAGTATGTCCGGGGAACCTCCACAATCCTTTGCAGCTGATATACCTCATGCTTGGCTCTGTGCACCATTAGTCCAGGGAAGAATTTTGTTCTAACCAGGCAGTCTTCCCTCTCCCTATCCCATCTGATACCCCTGATCATGGAATCACCGAACAGGAGCACTCTGACCGACCCTTTTTCTCCCCCTTCCATGTCCCTCATCCTTTCTACTGGCCCCTCCCCATCTGGCTCCTTGTTCCTCTCTAACTGGTGCCACCTGCTGCGCCCCATTTACTCCTGGCCACCCTCCACTCCGATCCTATGCCTCTCCTCCTCCCGAGTATCCTTCTGTACCCCACTACCCCCAGGTCACTGCTTCCACGACTGGTCACCCCATATTTGCTAAACCAGCCTGGCTCGTCCTCCTTCCTTCCTCCGCTCAGCCCTCCTTGCCTGTCGTGCCCCCGGCCCAAACTCAGCCCCCTTTACTGTATGCCCTTTTTTTTTTTTTTTAAACTTTATTTCTACATCCACACCCCGGGCATCCTTCAGGAGTGCCCACGTGGAGTCTGCCCTACTACCAGCCTGAACCCTCGCATCTCCCCTCGATCTCCTCCCCCGAATGACCCCAGGCAGGCCCAACCCCAGTTCCATCTCCGGGGCTGATTCCACCCTCCCACGGTGGTAGATTCTTAAGTATGAAGTGCCTACCTTGATGTCATTGGGTTGCCTTTGGAGGAAGATCCGGGGTGCATTGGGCTGGCAGTTGGGATGTGGGCGAAGTCCCCCTGGGCCACCATCATCTCACCGACATGTGGAAGGATTTTTGCCGCTTGTTTGTTCCCTCTCTCCTTCCCCGCGGAGCCTGGCCAGCAAGGTAACGTAGTGCCGTGGCTCCGCCCCCAGGCATTACACCACGCTGCTACACTGGTGATCCTCCAGCCACCGCCAGAGGTCGCTCCATGAGTGAGCACTTCAGGTACCCACCTCCAGGAAGAGAGAGCGATCGATGGACACTCAATCGCTGTCCCTTCCCTGCTGACCCCTGGCGGCCCTGGCTCGTTCCTGAACTCGGCTCGCCGGCATGGCGCGAGGTGTGTCGTCCAGTGCCTCAACCCTGAGTGCCACCAGGCCGGTCTTACTGTAACCTCCTTGTACTTCTGGGCCTTCTCCTTGCCCTTTCCTCCCAACTGGTCCTTCTCCTTGCGCTTTCCTCCCTCCTTTTCCTTCTCCTGCTCTGATCCCCCACTCCCCGCATTTTCCCATATTCTAAGTTCCCCCTGTTCTTCCTGATATCCTGCCCCCGCCTCCTGCCCCCACTCCCTTTCCATCTCTAACCGCCCCTGTCATGGCTACATCACCCCTCATCCCCAAGCAGAAGAGAATTGACGTTATTGAGCTTAAGGTCCGATCCACCTCCCCACCTTGCTTCCTTCTGTCTAGCCCTAGCCATCTGCCTAATTCCCTGAGAATGTCCTCCCTTTGCCCCCCCCCTCTGTGAGGGCCCTCAGATCCCTGCCTGCTTCCTTGGTAGTATCCCCCTGTAGGGCCCCCTCTGTCAGGGTCCCTGTGTAACCCCAGAGTAGTCTCCTGCACTTCTTTCCCTATGCCCCCGCCCCTAGTGCTTGGTGCAACCCCATGGGAGAGCCCCTGCCCTATTCCCCAACCATACCTCCCCCCACTCCCTCCAGCTGTCTCCTAATCCCCTCAATATCCTCCCTAAGCTGTGCCAGCAGGTAGCACACTGGGCAACCACTGAACTTCCAAGCCCAGTCCAGTATCATGGCTGCCCCACATCCTGTGCACCCCACCACCCTCCCAAAGATGCCGGCCCTAATGACGTGTGGTCCCATCCCCCTCCAAGTAGGTTTCCTTGGGTGAACCACCAGGTTCCCCACGAGTCCAAGATACACCCCTACCCACTAATCAGGTCACCCACTCAATCCTAGATACAGTCCCACAGTAAACCCATACCTCACATTAGGTGCAGTACTACAGTAAACTTACAGGGAAGTGCAGGCCAACTCCCCAAGCCTCCTCTCTCCCGCCTTTAAACCCAACCCCAGTGGCAAGAACTACATGAGCTGCAATCTGAAGCCTTCCTCCGATTGCAGGGCAGGCTCTCATAAAATACAGGAATCCTGCAGGTCTTCGAGCCCTGGCTATGAGTCTGCTGCCTGGGCCTCTCTCACAATGTTAGAACCTGTGAGATCTGCTAGAGCTTTAACCAAGTTACAAGGCAACGCCAAAAGAAAGTGCAGGAAAATTTTCTTTCACTGGAACGTTTAGTGGCCATGGAAAAAGGATCAAGGACAACCGAATTGTGACCAGCAAAACCTAAGGACCCAGGAGAAGGATAGGTCATCGTCCTGATCTCTTTTGTCTTCGGGCTATAAACACAAGGATAAAGAGAAATCCTGCTCCCTGGTGAGGTTCTGGTTGCTGCTGTCGTCTTCAGGTACTCAAACGGTCAAATGACCTGGGGGAGGATGATGGCACCGGCCTTGTGCCCACAGATGGGATGGCGAGGAACTGAGTGGGTGTGTCACTGGTGAGGGTTGGTGCCGCCCCATGGGACACACTTGGCTATGCTCTCCTCACCTGGGGATATCCCCCAAGGGTACCATCTGGACCGGTCCACTGATGTTGGTAGCTCACAGAAGGGTGAGATTGCCAGGCCCTCCATGAGGGTTCTCACGACCCTGACAGGGGACCTGGCCTGGTCATCCGTGACCCACCCCCTCTCCTCCTCTCTCAGGTACTTCTGGTACTCTTGGGCGCATGACCTGGGAACAGTTCAGGTCAGCAGCTAGTTTGTCTAGAAATAATTTTTTTGTGGATGGCTGTCTAAGGGACAGGTACAACATTCATTTTGACTGTTCCACAGAATTTATACCTCACCTGTTGATTTTGTTTACTAATTTTAGATCAGTGTTTTAGAATATGAGCTAATAACTAGTGTGCCCCTTGACTTGTATAGTGCCCTGAAAAGGGCTTAACTGATGGTGCCCATTGTAAGGTGCCCAAAAGAGGGCTACTAAATATCACCCACTAGCTGCTACATGGCCTTGAAAAGAACTTAAGTGTGCCCTCAGTTCACTGCCCTGATAAGGCTTTTAATTTACTTTCCGCCTCTTGCTCAGTAGTAGCCATGATACGGGCCCTGAATTAACTCTCTTCAGCTCTGCCCTGATGAGCCGCTCAGCTTCCTCTGCTGCTATATGTAGCCTGGACACTAAGTCTCCCCCTACTACTTAGTAAGCCTTACATGGGCTTTTTTTTGTTTTGTTCTGGAGCCCCCACAATCCTCCATTCGACCCACCCTGCCAGTTGTCCCCCCATGCCCAGGCTTCCCTCCCATCAGACACTTTAGGCGAGCCCCGGCTTACCCTCCGGGTTGGGAGTGGGGACCCCTTCCCCTCCACAGCGGACATCAGAAGGTAGTGGAGACAGCGGCATAGCAGGTCAGCATGCCGGGGGGAGGCGCATTTTTGATGCTTGCTGGATCCTGGGGGCAGTGATGTCCAGCATCCGCCCTGCTTCCTAAGGTGATGGCATCGGCCACTAATAATACCCCACAGCCTCTGTCAGGGGTCTAGAAAGTGCAGGACACTCTTCTCTCCCCTCCTCCCCCGTCTTTCTGCCTTGACTGTTCGCCCTGAAATTGCTTTCAAATACAGTTTTCTAGACCTTACAATAGCTTTTAATTAGCATAACCCAGGCCCTCTTAGTTGAAAGCTCTGAAAAGGGTTTTTAATTTGTCCCCAGAACTCTGCAGCCTGTGAACAAGAGCTAGTATTAGGCTGCTACTGCAAGTACTACACACGCAGAAATGAGGTATGCAGTGCAGAAAGCAAAAGAAAGACTGGCAGCTGCACATGCACGATGGCAAGGAACATACACAGTCTAGTCCTATTGTGGCACTGTTTTCATTTCTGCTGCTTGACAAAACCACTGATCAAACTGAAGAGCCCCATCAAGAGGTGTTGGGTTGAATGGGTATCTCTCAGCATGTGACACCATGATGTTGGGTCATCAGTAGCTCAGCCTTATAGTTGGCAGAAGCTCCTGTATCCCTGTCCCACTAATGCTTTTTCGCTTGCTGTCTGTCTCATGGAGAAACGGAGAGAAGAAACCATCTGTCCCTGCAGAAAACTGAACATCTGGTACAGGCAGATAGGTGGTTATTTTGACCCCTGTTTCCATCAGCTTCACCTCCAGAGCTGATCAGGCCATTTTCAGGCCTGAAGCCGCTCCACTGCCACTGCCTATATCCAGCTCCTCCTTCTGCTTCCACGCTGCGTTATCCTCCGCCTGCCCCTGACCAATCTCTGGTCCTGCTGGACCTCAAAGAAGACCTTGTCCTGTGGTTATCCCCCACAGAGGGCTGAGGGAAGCATTGTTTTTCTATCAGGGTACACCAACTTCTCCCCTGTTGTTAAAAGCTTGGTACTTTGACCCATAAATGGGAATTAATGGTGAAGATTGATGCTTGGAGGATATGAAAATTATATACCCACTGTAATTGTTGATCTTCCACAACATGTTCACCACTCATTTACACACCTACCCACCATCCCCCTGCTCATGTAAGTATCGGGGGCTATGGATAGCTCACCCTGGTTTGGGCAATTGGCATCTTCGTGCCTCTCTTTCAGGGGTCTGTCCTCCCTTGGAAGAACAGCCCTGTCTATCCTTGGTCTCTTCTGTCCGTTTCCCCTCTCCTGGCTTTTCAACAACATTTGATTTAAAACATTTTTTCATCTCCCACTCTTTTTCCCTACAGAGGGGTTGGTTGGTATTCCCCCTAAGTCTTGATGTCTCTGTCTCCACCTTGCAGATATCTTCAGCCTCTGCTGACTGGTAGCATAGCCTTGTTTCTGGTCACAGCCTTCACCTATGGAAGGGGAAAATGCTTGGGAGTTTTTGCTGTTCTTTCAGCCTGTCCAGCTGCATATACCCCCACACGTAAGTGTTGGGTCTCTCTCTTCTTTCCTTCTTTCTCATCACTCTCTGGAGTGGCAAGAGGATAGCAGTGCTCTTTGACTTGGTTTAATCCTGGGTTTGTGTCATCTGTGAGCACAAGATCCCTCTCCTAAACTGGTTTCTGCCATCCTTTTCTGAAAGATTATTGGGATCTCCCTTTTAGGCCAGCCAGAGCTACATGCTAGGACTGCTGCCCTGCCCCACCTTCCTATATAGGTGGTTAGTAGACTCCGGGTCTTAAACCTGCTACCCATATGCTAGTTAGTTCCATCCCTTAGTTTTCTGTAGGTTGGTAGTCGAGTTTTATTATTTTTATGATTTTATATCCTGTATCCTTTTTCTGTCCCTTTGGGCTAGGAGCCTGTAGCTCCTCCCCCCACACTAATTTCTCTCCTAGCAGGCAGAACTGAGAAAGATAGAGGGCTGACATTGGTTACTGGCCAGCCCACAAGCACAACGTCACTATGTCTGCCTGGTGGGCAGTGCCAGCACCGATGTCTGTCCCGTAGGCTTCAAAAGACTTTGCTCCCTCTGACACTGACACCTCTGGCTTCGACCCATAAGTATGAATGAATTGAAGGTATTCTGGAAGATCAACAATCACGGCAAGCATGTACTTAATTTTCATTTATACACTGGGGGAACAAAAAACTTGTGAATATTCAGGCACCATGAGCAGACAAGTTCTGTTTTCTTTTCTCTGTGTCTACTATATTTGGTTGTTTTTATTGGGTTACATTTTCTAAAGTTGTTATAAGTGGACAGTTTAACATTCTAGCTATCACTGCAAAAAATGTCAAAAACAAAGGGAGAAAAGGAAAACACAAGATTTTCTGCACTAGGGATCTTCCACGGTGACTCATTGAAGATGGCTAGATGACATTTGCAGGTTCCCTTGTGGACTGTTAGTCACACATAATAACACTGATCTTGCCCTATGGTATGGTCTTCTAAAGCAGAGGCAGTCAACGGATTCACTGTTTCGCTGTATGACAAGCTCAAAAAGGCTAGATTGAATCATTTGGAAAATTCATTATTAGTGTTCGAGAAGATTGTGTCGGAGCCATTGGAGCATGTAATGGATCTGAAGTGCAGAGCACAGCACGTGGACTCCTTTTATTGAGCTATTTGATTAAACATAATATTATGCTTAAAAACACATTTCATAACTGGATAACATACTCCCTGTGGGTACTTTCTGTGTATGCTTTTAAAGGGATTCTAGGGTGTGTAACCCCTTTGAGTTGCTGGAAAATTTATTAAAGTAAGAAGCCTGCCCTACAGAGTTGCGTAGGAAACACGATTATGCATTAGCCACATGTAACACTGCTTGAAATCGCTAGACTGTCTTACTCCCTTAACTGGCAGCTCCAGCACATTTTTGAAGATTCATCTAAGGCCCCCGATTAGTAAGTGTACCACACAAGATTTTAGGTGTGCCACCCTCTGCGTGACCTTGTTTTGTATGGTAATAATGAATAGTAAATACATTTAAAAATTCGGACTTGCTGCTCTGTGGTGCTGAGTGGTGGGGCATCTGCTTGGCATGCTGTTGACCAGGGTTTGCACCTAAACTGGAGATGAACACTGTCTACAGTTCTGGAGCCCTCAACTTAGAAAGGACATTGACAGAGTGGAGGCAGTCCAGAGGAGGGCAACCAAAATTACTCATGGGCAGCAGGGGAAGCCCTACGAAGATAGGCTGAAGGGGTTCAACATATACTCCTTAGACGAACAGGAGAGCAAAGGGGGGGACGGACAGAGACTTTTAAATACCTCTGGAGGTAAACACGATGGAGTGTGGGGAGCCTATAAGATTGAGCACAAACGTTGTTACAAGAGGGAACACAGTGGAGTTAGTGGGGAGAAGTTTCAAGGGGGAGATGAGAAAGCATTTCTTCATGGGAAGGGTGATGGCTAGATGGAAGAGGTAGCTTAGGGAGTTGGTGGGGGCAGAGACATTGATGGGATTCAAGCATGTGTGGGACAGGCACATGGGTATCATTATAAAGAATCTCCTGGAGAGGGTGGGGGAAGCTGGGGACTGCATAGAGTTGTTTGCCACCGCATAGGACAAGTAGGTAGGGTTAGAGCAGACTGGCTGGGCCTTGTAGTCCTTTTCTGCTGACAAAATTTGTTTGTGTGTCTGTTCAACTCCCTGCTTGTCTCCAACCCTGTCTGAGTGTGTGTGAGGACCCTGACCTCCTGGGAGAGGGTGTACTTGGCACATCACGTGGAGAGTGTGGCTCCTGTTGGGACTCCTGTCGCTAGTACCCTTGTCGGCATGGGTGACCACATACTAACATGCATCCCTCCAGGACGCTAACTTGTGTTTACTCCAGTTGCTGGTACTAGAAGGATGGACTAGAACAGGGGGAAAAAAAAATTCCCCCACAGGGCATGCTGGGTGAAGATTCATTTCTCCCACCCCTTCATGCCTCTTAACATACTGCCAGATTCCCCCCAGTTGATGCATCTGGTAACCAGGTCCCCCAGGACACAGACATCTGCATGCTTCTGGGGTGATGTGAAAGGAGAGAGAGCAGAACAAGGAAAAACATTTGCCAGCTGGGCACGCCAGATGATGCTCCTCGCATCTCCCCCCTTCCCCCCCCCCAAAGTCACTGTACTCCTCAGCACACTGCCACGATTTGCCCAGCTGAAGCACCAAGTAAGTAGCCCATTTCCTGTCTAGTGCGATAGCTGAGGTCTGGGGCCCAGAAGGTAGTGTATACTCAGGATAGTGGGATGTTGGAGGACCTTGGAAGCCTAAAGATAATGAGCAGCAATGGAAGGGGAGTTCATCAGGCAGTGAGTCTTAAGGGACCTGAAGGGTTGGGGTGTGCTCAAAACAATCTGCCTGAAGTATGATGCATTATTAGTTTTCTAGTTTCTCCGATCAAGAATACCAACCAAATCTCTGGGATCTTAGACTCTTAGTGTGGATAGTGGGAACTCTGCATATCATTATAATTGAGCACACTCGCTAGAGGCACTGCATGCATATTTTTCTAAAAAGGGCCTAGTATGCCTCTATTTTCTCCTGCAGCATTTAGAATTATGATGAGAAGCCAGGTTTATGTATCCCAGGAGCCCCTGTCAGTATGAGAAGCCTGAGAGTTACAGCATATATCTCTGGCTTCTCGTGCAGGGAGCGACCACAATACAGTGTGGTTTTCACTTAGTATGAGTAAGGAGACAACAAGTACAAGGACAAAAGGTATTAGACTTCAGACAGGCCGACTTTGGAAGAACGAGGGGCATTCTGGAGGGAGATATCACCAGAATCCAACCACACATGGATGCCAATCAGAAACGGAGGATTATAAAAACTGGGTTAGATGAGGGCACAAGTTCATGTTCTAAGAGCCAAAGCCAGAAGGCCAGATCAAGAAGGCCAAGCTGGTTAAGCAGGGAAATATTAGCAAGTGTTAAGAAAAAGAGGGCAACCTTCAGGAAATACACGAGATCCAAAAAAGCATAAGAGGTGGAGGAGTACATGAAGAAATCAAGAGGTGTGAGCAGAATGGTCAGGGCAGTCAAGGTCTTAAAGGAGCTTAGGCTGGCACAAAGGATAGCTGAGGGTGAGAAAGATTTCTTCAGATACATAAGGGAGAAAAGAAGCTATAAGGATCAAATAGTTAGGATTAAGGTGGCCAACGGATGGGCTGAGAATGGGGTGGAGCAAGCAGAAGCACTTGACTACTTCTGCTCTGTATTTACCAAGGAAAAGCAGGGGCCAGTGCCACAGGAGAAGGGAACAGGGTATTTTGGGGGCTGAACCAACAAAGATGGAAATACCAGAGAGCAGAGTGCTAGAGGGTCTTGGAGCACTGAAGGTGGTGGATAAAGCACTAGGTCTGGATGGCATACACCCCAGGGTGCTGAGGGAGTTGGCAGAGGTCCTAGCAGGACTGTTGGCAGATTTGTTCACAGCCTCCTTGAGGACTGGAGGCATGCCCCAAGACTGGAGGATGGCACATGTGGTGCCCATCCATAAAGGTGGGCCCAAGGACGAGCCAGGGAATTATAGGCTGGTCAGCCTTGCCTCCATCATGAGGAAGTTTATAGAAACTATCCTCAAAGAGAGGCTTGTAACCTTTCTGGAGGAGAATGGTTTCCAGGACAGCAGGCAGCATGGGTTTGTCGCCAGTAGATCCTGCCAGACAAACTTGGTAGACTACTATGACTAGATAACGAGGGCTATTGACAGGGGCCATGCGGTGGATGTCCTGTACTTGGACTTTAGCAAGGCCTTTGATTCAGTGCCACATGGGAGGCTGGTTAGCAAATTGGGTTGTCTGGGGTTAGAGGAGAGAATGGTGGAGTGGGTCAAAAACTGGCTGTGGTATAGGCAGCAGAGGGTCATTGTAAAGGGGGAACTCTCATCCCCAGGGGCTGTAACAAGTGGGGTTCCACAGGGATCAGTGCTGGGTCCAGTGCTGTTCGGCATCTTCATTGCTGACATTGCAGATGGAGTTAGTAACAAGATCAGCCTGTTTGCAGACAACACAAAGATTGGAGCAGTGGTGGACTACAGGAGGACTTTGATGAACTAGAACACTGGCTGGACACATGGCAGCTTGGTTTCAGTGCACAGAAGTGCAAGGTTTTGCACATGGGAGCCAGAAACCGCAGGTTCAGCTACAGACTGGGGTGGGGGGTACAGTTATCCAATACACAGGAGGAGAAGGATCTAGGGATGATAATCACGGGGCAAATGAACTGTACAGTGCAGGAAGGCAGCAGCTAAGGTCAATAGGATGCTGGGGTGTATTGCCAGGGGCATCACCTCACGGAGGGGGGAGGTCATCCTGCCACTGTACATATCACTGGTCAGACCAAACCTAGAGTACTACATGCAGTTCTGGCAACCCTACTTAAAGAAAGATGGGTTACTGGAGGGAGTCCAGCACAGAGCCACCAGGATGATTGCAGGAATGGAGGACAAACCCTATGAGTATAGACTGAGGGAGCTCAACATGTACTCCCAGGAGGGAGAGAGGGGATGTGAGCGAAACCTTTAGATATATGAGGGGCATAAACAAGGTTAGTACAGAGGGGATTTTTAGGTTAAAGGGAGGGAGAAACACTAGGGGTCACAGTCTGAAATTGGAGGGGGGATAGTTCAAGAGGGAAATGAGAAGACACTACTTCACGGAAATGGTGGTGGATGGGTGGAACGCACTCCAGGAGGAGGTGGTAACGTTAGTTAGTGGCCACTTGTAAGAAAGGGGAGGACAGGGTCAAGGGAAAGGTCACTGTCGGGGGGGGGGGCATAGCTGCAGAGTAACACACTGCTAGCTGCACAATCCTGCAGACTCGATAGACCTTGAGGCCTGTATCTGCTGGCATTTTTCATATGTTCATATATTAGGGGGTCCCTGCAACTGTATTGCAGCAGTTGACTACAATGGAGACATTTATTTCACATAAAACCCTTTAGGCTGTGCCTGTTTTCTGAAGGTTTCGGGTCAGAAACAGAGGACAACAATTAGCAAATATGATACATACATACATATATTCTTATCTTAAGTCAGAAATCGGTGATACAGTATGAACTAGATGTAATAGTCGTACAGTACAAAACAAAAAGGAGACTGTTACTACAATACAAATCAGTATACAGTGCAATCAGTGGGAAACTGGGGGCTGATAAGTTACAACGTTTGGCTGAGGACAGTAGTGCAGTTGTTAAACAGAGGTTTAATTAATACAGGTGCCCGTGCTAAAGAGGTAGACGGGGAGACCGGCTCACAGATTAGTGATAGCAGTTGCAAAGACTGGGGGGAGTGAGCGAGGAAAGAAGCTGGGATTTAAACAGATTAATAGAGCCCCATGATTTTTGAGGGGGGCAGTCCATTCGACAGTTTAGAGAATCTGAAGGAGAAAGAGGCTTGGCCTAAGGAAGTTTACTTATGGGGTAGCACCAGGGAGCTTTGTTCGCCCCTAGTGGCATATTTTTGGTCAGTTGGATGGAGCATGGCCTGCACACCGGGGGACAGCAAGCCAAGAAGGGCCTTCTTGCCAATAATAAAAAGTGCAGTAGTAAAATCTTGTCAAGGTTTAGCCAGCCTAGGTTACTATAGCGTATGCAGGAGTTGGGAGTCCTGCCCTAGGTCAAGAAAAAAAGTAGCATGCTCTGTTCAGTAGACCCTTGACCCTGGCCATCACTCTGTCACTGGCAGCACCGTAGACCATCAGGCCATAGTCGATTAGGCTGACAATGTAGCATCTGGCTAGGAGTTTCTTTATCGCTGGTAGGAAGCTATTCCTATGTCTATAGAGCAGCACAAGTCTGGAGTTGGCAGTCTTGGTTAAGGTGTCAACATGTGCTGCATAAGATAACCCTGAGTCATTTATTATTATTCTGTTCATAACATGTATGCACTACTGCTGTTTGCCATAATAGGTAGGCATTTTGTACATAAAACCAGTAACTGTGTAAAGCACAAAATGAATATTAATTCCTGGGGGAAGGGGAGTGCTACATGAACTTCAGTAAAGAATGTGTACAGTATGTGTGAGTAATGGGAACCATAGTAAGTGTTCAGAGAAAACGCACATTAGTGTTCCCTCACATGCAGTCAGCTGATCAGTGTTATATAGTCAGAGAAGGACAGCGTTACACAAGTCTCCCTTGTGCAGTGCATCATGGATAGACAGTCACAATAAATTTAAATAAAGACTTGATGCGCTTTAAAGATGGTAAGGTGCACTAGGTCTCACAATCTGCAAAGGCTGAAAAGGGCACCTGTTTAGGAGTCAACTAGTCGGTGTGTTGTAACCTACCACAAGTAGGTCAGCTTGCCAGTGGTGACATTTTCCCCATCATTTTTAGTTCAAGGCAGTTACACATTTTAAAAGACAAGTCGCTCGGTGCAAAGCATTGGGACAAGGGGTACTCTAATAGAGAGTAACCCTATATTGTAAAGAGGCACAGGATTACACATATCCCGCCAATGCAGTGTATCATGGGTTTTATGTGGCACCACCATGAATTAATGATGGATGACTTGGCTTCAAGTTTTATTTGGCAGAGAGATCTTCAGAAAAGCAACCCCAGTTTTCACAGGTTTTACGTAAGTGAAAAGGAAGTAGAAATTTTACGCAGTATATACAAAGATTTGTTGTGAGTTGGGGTGGATTGTGAACAGATGTGTTTGGCCAGGTATTTTTGGTGGCTGTAATTGGAGGGCGTCGTCATTTTTAGCTTGAGAAACACTGACTTAGATAATTGGGAAAATGCTTTCCTGTCTCAGTTAAAATTCACAAACTGTTATCACTTTAAGTGACTAGTATTGCATGGGGGGTTGGTCTGAATGTTCAGGTTTGTTATTGGGGAGGGCATATCTGTTGAAGATGACCAGGTTTGAGTATGAGAAGTTATTCAAAACCCATATGGTATGAGCAAACTGGCTACAGGTTACTTTGTCTATGCAGGGTATATACCACTGTGGTTACGTCTTAGAGCTCACCTGCCACACTTCTGCATGTCTGCCAAATAAATTTATTTTTCTAGGGACGTGGATATGTTGTTCAATCCACACTTATTGGCAGGTTCCTTGCCGCTTTAAATCTTGCCGGAAGGTCTTCAAGCTGGCTCCTCCCACCCACCTGGGTGGTAAAACTCTCTGCTCCGCCCCATGACGCCAGATCTTCCTTACTGCTTGGAAGCTCAGGTTTCCTCCTTTGCGCTCTGCGTTTTAGGCCTGGATCCAAACTCTTTGGTTAATCCGAAACTTATTTTAAATTTACAAGACTTCGGTCTGTATCTTCCCTTGCGGCCTCGATGGACAAATCGACTCCTGGATTTCGTCGGTGCCCCTGTGGGCAGAAAATGTCCCGACCGATCCATGCGCCACGCGTGCTTATTGCCTTGGACTCAGCCATGACTCACAGGCTTGTGAGTTGTGCAAATCCTTTTCGGCTTTGGTCTTGGAGGACCGCGCAGCTCGGTTACTACTGGGGCGACCCAAAAAACGTTACCCTCCGGTTAAGTCTAAGGAGGCCCGTTGAGTGGTGTCCGTGGCTGTGGACTTGGCAGAACAGCTGGAGCAGATGATCGCCCTCGAGGAGGAGGCGGCCCAGGCCGCATCATCATCATCCTTGGTTGCGGCATTTATCCCACTCTCCTTGGAATCCTTCTACACAGCTTCTTTCAAGGAGCTTTGCCAGTCCCTCTCCACCATGTGAGAAGGGCCTTCGGGACATTCCTCTCAGTCCAAAAAGAAGGACCCCAAAGATAAGTCCCACTGTCGACGTTCATGGGAGCGGGAGAGGTCCCCTTCCCCGGATAGTCGACGCTCGACTTCGGTCGAGGTTGCGGCTAAGGCTGCTGGCTTTATGGTGTCCCTGTCAGGTCAGCCGGCCGAGGCACTCTGCTGGTCCTTCCTCCAAGCCTGCCCAGTGACAGGTTGAGGGGTGTCGCCCCCAACCTCGTCACTCCTCCCCGGGTTCTCCCGTGGAGGGAACGCTCCGCCACTTCATTTCCGCCTGGTCCGATATCACCACAGACCGCTGGGTGTTGGAAGTGGTAGGAAAGGGTCTGCCGCTGGAATTCGAGCAGTTCCCACCCTATCGAGCCGTCGCCCCATGGGGGGCTACGAGGTCCGCTGCCTCTCTGTCGGTCCGTCGAGCCGACATTGCCCTGCTCCTCCAGAAGGAGATGATCAGGGAGGTGGCGGATCCTCCATCAGACCCAGGGTTTGTGTCCAGGTGCTTCCTGGTCCCAAAACGGATGGGGGGCTGGCGCCCCATTCTAGACCTACATGACCTGAACAAGTTCCTAAGGTCTCGAACCTTCAGGATGGTCACTCTGGCTCAGATCATTCCATCCTTGGAATGAGGCGTGTGGTTCTGTTCTCTGCACCTTCAGGACGCGTACTTTCACGTCCCAATCCGTCCGTCCCACCAGCGATTTCTCTGCCTCAGAGCAGAGGGATCCCTTTACAAGTTCCGGGCCATGCCCTTCGGCCTCTCTCCAGCTCCCAGGGTCTTCACCAAGTGCATGGCAGTGGTGACAGCATTCCTGCGGCGCCCAAGGGTCCGGGTGTACCCTTACCTGGACGACTGGCTGATTGCAGCCTCCTCCAAGTCGGAGGTGGAGCGGTCCAGGGATCTGGCCCTCCGGGTCTGCTCTCAGATTGGCCTCCTCATCAGTGAGGCCAAATCGAAACTCATGCCAACGCAGGTGATTCAGTTCATTGGGGCAGAGCTCGACTCTCGTCAAGCCAGAGCATGGCTCCCGGCGGACAGAGACGAGGTTCTTTCCTCCTTTGCCCTGTCATTCTTGGTTGGGCAGTTGCGCCCTGCCTGGGACTTCCTGGGCCTCATGGCGGCCTGCACCAGTGTGGTCCGTTGGGCCTGCTGGCACATGCATCCCCTGCATTGAGGACTGGCCCACCAGTGGTCACAGCGCTCCAGTCCTCTGGACCAGCCAGTGATGGTGACCCAGGAGATGGGGAACGCTCTCCAGTGGTGGATCGTTCCGGCTCATCTGCAGGAGGGTATCCCGTTTGTCCGCCCAGAGCCGACGGTCACTCTGACAATCGCGCCTCTGATGGGTTGGGGTGCCCATCTGGGGGAGCTCAGAGCGCACGGCCTCTGGTCCCCTCAGGAGTCTTGATGCCACGTCAACCTGCTGGAGCTTAGAGTGGTCCGACTAGCCCTCACCGCCTTCGCTCCGTTTGTACGGGGTCAAGTGGTCCAGGTCCAGACGGACAACACCACGACCATGTACTACCTAAACCGCCAGGGTGGGACACGCTCCTTGCCTCTGTGCAAGGAAGCTCTCCGCACTTGGTCTCTCGTGGGCAGCCTGGAGGTGGATTTCCTAGCCATTCATGTGGCGGGAGCCTCCAACACTCTGGCCGATGCCCTAAGCCAGATAGGTGCTGCATCTCACGAGTGGTCTCTCCTGCCGGAGGTAGTACACGATCTGTTCTCCCACTGGGGCACACCTCAGGTGGACCCGTTTGCTTCCAGGGAGAATTCGAAGCTGAGGCTGTTTCATGCCCATCCCCCCTTAGCAGGGCTCGCTGCAGGGGGATGCCTTCTCGAGGCCGTGGACCCTGGGCCTTTTCTGCGCCTTTCCCTTGATCCACAAGGTGATTCTCAAGGCGAGGAGGGATAAGGCGCAGGTGAGTCTGGTAGCCCCAGACTTGCCCCGTCAGTTCTGGTATCCAGAGCTCCTCAGCCTCAGCTCCAGGCTCCCGAGATGGCTTCCAGCCTGCCCGGACCTGATCTCAGTCAACCAGGGGAAGGTATTCCACCTGGACCTTCAATCCCTGTACCTGACGGCCTGGTTCCTGAGCGCTAGAGTTCCAGGCCTTGGGTCTTTCCGACGAGGTCCTCAGCGTTGTTGAGGCATCCCGTAAGGAGTCAACCAGAAGTGCTATGCCTTCAAATGGAAGAGATTCTCTGTTTGGTGTCAGGATAAGGGGTTGGACCCTTCCTCCTGTGCCTTGGCCAGCATTCTGGACTACCTATGGTCCCTTTCTCAGCTAGGGCTTCGGTCCACGACCCTTAAGGTGCACCTGACAGCCATCTCTGCTTACCGGGCACTGGCAGGAAAGCTGTCGGTGGCGCAGGAGAAGGTGGTCAGGCGCTTTTTTAAAGGTCTTGATCACATATCCCTTCCAGTGTGAGAACCTCCATCTCCGTGAGATCTACTGCTGGTATTGGCTAAGCTCATGGGCATGCCATTCGAACCAATACACAGGTGTGAGTCTCTCACCTGTCGTGGAAGACTGCTTTTTTGGTGGCTATCACATCAGCCAGAAGGATGGGAGAGCTCCAGGTGCTTTCCATCGAGTCTCCTTATCTGGTCTTCCACAGGGACAAGGTTGTCCTGTGCCCCCACCCGAAATTCCTTCTGAAGGTGGTGTTGGAGTTTCACCTTAACCAGGTGTTGACTCTGCTGGTTTTCTACCCCAGTCGCACCTCGGAGGCCGAATATACGCTCCATACTTTGGACCCTAGAAGAGCACTCTCTTATTATAAGGAGCGGACGGCTGAAGTTCTGGGAGAGGTTCGCCAGCTGTTTGTCACCTACGCTGAAGCCGCACCTAGCAGACCTGCAGCCAAGTGAACGATAGGCAGGTGGGTCACCTCCTGCATAGATCTCTGCTATAGGTTGGCAGGCATGGAGCCTCCCAGAGGGATAAGAGCTCATTCTACCCGCCATACCGCTGCTTCGGTGACTGCTTCCAGGGACGTACTTATCCAGGAAATCTGCATGGCTGCTACCTGGAAGTCAGCACACACCTTCATTACCCACTACAACATCGACCTTGAGTCATGCTGGGATGCTGGTTTTGGGACCTCGGTTCTCCAGTCCTTATTTCCCAAGTAAGTATAGGGGTGCGCGCCTTGCCTCCCTTCTCCCGGAGAACTTCTAGGAGTCTGCCAATAAGTTTGGATTGAACAACATATCCACGTCCCTAGAAGTACAGGTTATTCACCTGTAACAGGAGTTCTAGGAGTGGTATATGTTGTTCATCCACACAACCCACCCGACCTCCCTGGCTTCGACGCGCAACCTGGCTTCCAGCGGGCTAGGTCTGGCATCATGGGGCGGAGCCGAGAGTTTTACCTCCCGGGTGGGTGGGAGGAGCCAGCTTGGACACCTTCCAGCAAGATTTAAAGCGGCAAGGAACCTGCCAATAAGTGTGGATGAGCAACATATACCACTCCTAGAACTCCTGTTACAGGTGAGTAGCCTGTATTTTTTGGATGAGAGGAACTGAACTAGAGTCCACTGTCCATGAGCTGTGAGCAACTAAAAAAAAAAGTTGTTGACTTAAATTATTAATTTAAGGCTTTATATCTCAATTTCCATTAACTCTGAAGAATACCTAGGCACACATCACCTGCAGTGTACTGCATAGAAACATAGTATTTGCAATTCCCTTATGTCTGTCTTACGCATGCGTGAAGCCCTCTACTGTTTTTTTTGTGTTTTTTTTTTTTGCCTCCCACTTCCGCTGGTTCTGTTCCAGGTATCTACCACCCTTTCAGTAAAGCAGTACTTACCGTGTGCCCCTGGTCCTGGTGCTCTTTATCATTTGAAAGAGACTCCCCTCTTGCACCCTGTTCACTCCTGAACCTACATGCAGTATTGCACCTCTGAAATCAAGTTGAGAGATAAAAATTGTATACGCTGATTAGTTAAGTATTTTTGTGGTATCAGGGTAATGTTTTACTGCTTTAAGGGGTGTGTGGCTAGGTCAGTTTAAAGATCAACTGCAGCATTTTGTTTCATAGTTTATCTGCTGTAATCTAGTTGAGCCCAGTACATTGTGCATGGTTGGCATTTTGTATAAATAAATCAAATTCTTATTACCTGTTCATGATTTTTTTTTTTTTCCAGTCTACATTTGCTTAGTTTCACCTTTCAGTCTACAACTATTATTGTTGGCTGACATTGGGCATGGAGTTCTGCCAACATCATTCTGTTCCGGTTCTGATTACAGCCAGTATGCAAATTGACTCTTCAGTGCCCTGTAGTATTGCCTGAATAAGCTCCAGTGTAATTAGCAAAATAAAAACAAAAAAGTTTATCTTCAGGATCATTCTGTGGGCAGCCTAATAGTTCTATTTTTAGTAGCAAACACTTCAGCCAGTCATCGATCAGAACCACAGGCCCCCACCTATCTTGTGTACATTTGTCATCCTATGCAGGAAAAGTTATAGTGGAGCAGTCCACTTTTGAGGCGGGAGGAGGAGCAGTAGCACTACATGCACTTTTGTTATGTTAAAAACAAATGGAGTGAAAACTTATTATAAAGCACTCCGGCCAACTTGAGTGACTTTATAATAAGTTTACATGTGCTGTGTGAAGTGTCTCTTACGGTATATGAGCATCATCTCCCATCACTTTGCCATGTCCTGGCCCAAACTGCGTGAGATGACGTTCTTGTACCATAGGAGAGCTCTCTCACAGCACATACAAATTACTTTATTGTGTTCCCTCCAAAAGATGGTAGTTCAGCTGGATGCGAGTGGTGTACAGCTGCAATGCAGTGGTGTATCTGCTTGGTGTAGGGAGCTATAGCATTGCACAGCAGGACATTTTGGAACCATTTCCTGTGGAAATGCTGCTGAGTACTGTAGTTAGTTTCCATTGGAACCAATGGAGTAATGTTGAGATGACTGCTTTTCCCAGAATGCTGCTTATTTCTTTTGGTTTTGTTGTTTACACAGGCTCTTAATGTAATGCTGTTTTATTCCAGACTTATCTGGGTGTCCTGACAGCTTAATTACGTAAATAATGGTTGTCTGTCCCCTCTCAAGTGCTGTTTTTCCTCCTCAGCATTTTTAGTTAAACAGTGCTGGTGTGATGTACATTTTACGTAACAAGAAAATAAATTAATCTTAACATAAAACTGTGATCGACCTTGTATAAAACTAGCCCAGTTGATCTTTGCTCTCATGGTTTATTATGTCACTAGAATTCCTTGGATGAAGTCAGGTGTTATTTATTTTATTTAGTTTTTGTTAACCAGGTAGGTGCACCAGACAATAAATTGCCTATTTACAGGCACGACCCAGGAGGTTACAAGACAGTAAGTAGTCAAGGCAGCAGAACACAATACAATGTACGGTGTGCAGGAAGGAAGGGATACAAAACATAACAGTGTTTAGCACTGTCTGACCCCTATGTAGGTTCATGTAACAAGTCAAAAACAACAAAGAGAATATCTGTGATATACATCAAACAACCAGGAGATCAGGGGGAAAGGAAACGATTACAAAAAATATCCATGGGTTACAATAAAAATATCAAGGGAAACATTGAAGCCAGATACAAGAAATAAGGCATCAGAGTGCAAATTCATTTGTTGAAATTTGTTTTTTTTGGTAAAGCCACATCAGTGCTTTTGTTGTGTTTGAAGGTTTTCACCCATGACTGCTGTTTAACCATATTCTCATGTTATACATGGCTATGCTTTTGTATTTTTTTGATTGCCAAGTACTGTTCCCTTCCCTCACCCACCTGTGACTGCTTCTTTCTCAAAGTGGCTGGTGAATGCTCTCACTTGCTCTATTTTCTCTTTTGCCCACCTGTTACACCTGCTCCCTTACCCCAGCTCTCCTCCTCTTCTTCTAGCCTAATCCATTCCTATCCCCTTTCCTCCCCCTGAGGGTAACCTGTTACCTTTCTCCCCCCGCACCCTCTATCCCCCTCTGCTCTGCATACTCAGACTTTTTTCTCTGACCATTTTCTCTCCCTGTTCTCTCACTCTCTTCCACGTCCCCCAAACCAGCTGTGCTCCTCTGGCTACCCACTTTCCTCATCTACCTCCCTCTGCTCTCCCCCACCTTCACCTCCCTTATTCACCCCCTCATATCCGTCTTGTCCTCTCCTATCTCTTACCTCCCCCTTTCCTGCTGCCCTATCTCCCTACTCTTCTACTCTCCCCATCCACCCTGGCTTCCTTCTTATCCCCTCTTGTCATCTAGAAGTCCTCCACCACTCCCTCCGCGCATTTAACTGTAGCCCCTTTGCTCCCCCTGCCACAGAAAGCGTAAAGCCCCATCCATTTTAGGCTTCTTCCTCTTTCTGCTGCTTCTGGCAGCCAAGCAATGGCACATGCTGTCCCTCCTCCCTAAAGGAGGAGAGCCGTCTGTGGATGTTCAAGCCTCCTTCCCTGGCCGGCCCCGAGCGACTGTGGTCCGTTCCCGAACCCAGGTCACCAGTGTGGCATCAGTGCCTTAGTCTGCTCCGCAACGATGCTGGCAACTAGCTGGGTTCTTAGCATGGTCCTTAGTAGGTGGACAGGCTCTACATTCAGATGTGTAGTCATATGTAAACTAAAGCTTGTAACCTCACCTGGAGAGCTTTTTTCCAAGTAGCCATCACCCTAGCTCAGTGGGTGTCAGAATTGCTTATACTACATGTATTAATGTGACGTATATTAGTTTCAGCATCACTGGATCAATGTACAATAACTCGGCTGTTAATGTCCTATGATTCTAATGGTGAAAGGCAACTTGTCTCCAAAGAAAACCCAAATCGAAAGAGACCTAGGAGTAATTATATCAGATGACCTAAAGGTGGGCAAGCAATTTGAGAAGACAGTAAGGAGGGCTGGGGGGATACTGGGATGCATAGGGAGAGGCATCAACAATAGAAAACAGGAATTTATCTCTCTCTCTACAGACAGTTAGTGAGACCCCATCTGGAGTACTGTGTGCAATTCTGGAGACCCCATCTCCGCAAAGACATATAGAGTGGAGGCTGTTCAGAGGAGAGAAACCAGAATGGTGCAGGGTCTGCACCAGAAGACATACGAGGAGAGACTAAAGCAGCTTAATATGTATACCCTTGAGGATAGGAGGGAGAGGGGGGACATGATAGAACTTTCAAGTATCTTAAGGGAATTAACAAAGTACAAGAGGGTAGTATCTTTCAGAAGAAGAGATGTGCAAGAACAAGGGGTCACAATTTGAAGATGGGGGGGACGGCTCAGAGGTAATGTTAGAAAGTATTTTTTCACACAGAGAGTTGTGGATGCATGGAACAGCCTTCCTGAGGAGATTGTAGAGTCAGGAACAGTGGGAGAATTCAAGAATGCATGGGACAGGCATAAGGCAATTCTAGTTGGGGGGGCAGGAGAAAGTAAGCTGTTGATTAACTAGAATCTGTAGCTTATCCATCAGGTAGGGAAATGGGCAGACTGGGTGGGCCAAGCGGTCCTTATCTGCTGTCAAATTCTGTGTTTCTAAAGATTTCTGCACAACTAGACAGTCAGCGGCAGTAAGCAGTGCTAATTCCTTGCAGAGAAGCATCAGAGATGCTCAGTTAGAGCCCATTCTGTGTGAGCATGTATTATACATGTAGCTTCCCTCAACAGCAGTTTCCACTGTGGATGTCTGTAGAGCACCAACATGAAGGCATGGACACATGTTTTTCTGAGTCTGTACTCCTTGATTATAATCCAGAACACATAAAGGTTCAGGGTTGGCAGTACAGTACAAGCTACTTAAGTGGGACGGCAGGGTGGAAATGTAATCGTCCCGCTTAATCGACCGTCCCAGATAAACGAAGTTTGCGATCCGGGCTTGTGGAACTGAAATCGGGGCTTTTATGTGACCATAGTCCCTTAATTAATTAATGTGCACTACAGAATACATATGTATGGTGTTTCAGATCTTTTGTTAGTTGGTGCTTGTGACCTTTTTTTTTTTTAATATGCTTGTGCAATACGTTGTGTGTTTTTTTCACTTTAATTACAGAACAGTGTAAATTTTAGTTGATGATTCATCCTCTTCTGGGATGCCGTGCTGTTCCTCAGGCAATAGTGAAGCACTCACGTATGAGAACGATGACTGTACATCACTTGACAAAGCAGCGCTTGATGGCAGTGGTTGCGAGATTGTAGCTTCTGTTGGATGGAAGAAGTCAGTGATCCTTCTCTGTTTCCTCTCGTTTAGTGCAGCAGCCTGTATAGAGTGCTCAACATCAAACAGTTGCTCCCATACTACAGTTTGCCCACGCTGCTGACACCACTTCATAGCCGCTCTAACCCCCGAGAGAGCATCCATTGTTGTGACAGCACTGGCATCACCATCCAAGTTTTCTTCCTCTGTATCGATAGCTTTAAAGACTGCATTTACCAGCTCCTCATCAGTAAGGTCTCCCACCATAGGCTCTTCATCATCCATGCCTATAAAATCAGCAAAAACATTCGCTTCCATAAAGCTGGGTACGCAGTGGTAGTGACAACAGTCGCTACAGTGTGGTCACTCGAATTGCTTAACACAAAACCTGCTTTTGTGAAGCAGTTTTCGATTGTGCTAGGTTTCACAGCCCCCCATGTTTGGTGCAACATGTAGATAGCGTCTAGCAGGTTAACTTTTCGGTCGATTTCTGCAGCGTGTGCTGTTTTCCCTTCATCTATGCTTGTCAGGATTTTTCCTGCCACATACGAACAGTAATGTCCTTTTAGGTTCTTGATTACACCCATATCCATGGGCTGCAGGATGGATGTAGTGTTGGGATGGAAAAATCACCAATTTTATAAATTTTAAACGTCTGACAAGGTCATGTGGGTGTGCAGAGCAGTTGTCGACGAACAGTAGGATCTTTCTTCTGCTGCTGCGGAGATCTGAGTCCCAAGTAAACAACCAGTCCTGGAATGTAGAGCTGGTCATCCAGGCATTGGTGTTTGCTGTGTAAGTCACAGGCAGCACACGTACATCTTTGGGAAAGCAACGAGTACATTTGCTTTTCCCTACGACTAACAGTTTCTTTTTCTCTGTCCCAGTCTGGTTTGCACAGCACAGGACTGAGATGCGGTCCTTTGCTTACTTGCCTCCAGTTAGTTCTTGGTGTCTGAGTGTATGTCCTCTGTCAGGGTATCCATGGTAAAGTAAGCCAGTTTCATCAGCATTGAAAATATATTCGGGCAGGTACCCTGACAGAATTCCAGGGAGGATTTCTGCAACCCAGCTGTGAGTTACTGATGCATCGGCATCCTGCTTCTCTCCATGGTCACGCTTGAACACTACCTGATGCCTCAGCTTCCACCGAGACAACTAGCCATCAGTGGCATCGAAGTCTGTGTGTCCCATTTGTACAGCTAGCTCCACAGCTTTTGTTTTCAGCATTGGACCGGACACCCTTGCTCCCTTTTCCAGAGCTTGTGTTAGCCATAACATCAATGCATCCTCAATTTCACTATCCTTACTCTCCTGCTTGCGCTTTCGGCCGAGGTTAATGTTAGATCCCCATTCAGTAAGGATAGACTGTCGGTTTTTACTAATCCGTCCTTCCTGGCTTTTTGAGATTTTAAATTCGGCAGCAACAGAGGATAGCGAGCAGCCAGGGATGTTTAGCGCTTCCACAACTCGAACTCTGTTAGCCAAGGTAAGCTCATTCCTTGGCAAAGACATTGCAGGCAGAAAAGGCAGAAATTAAATTAACTGAACCTCAAGCAGCAATTTCACACAGGGCAGCTCTGCAAAAAGAACAGGTGATTTAGAAGGAGATTACAGTAATTGACAGGTGCTTTACAACACAGAAAAGGTCAGAATAATTAGTCAGCGTGTCCCAATTAAGCGAATTTATGTAAATCTGGTGTCCCGCTTAAGCAATCTTGGATGCAAGCACTTTGCACTGAGCACATTTGGTTCCTGCTGAAACGTCCCACTTAAGCGGGCATCTCGCTTATGTGGCTTGCACTGTACTACAGTGTTGTGTTCTACTCATGAGTTCTGCTGTCTTACTGATCACCCTTAGTGGGGGTGGGAATTTTTACTGTTTGCCACTGGACCAAACAGTAGTGCGTATGGAGGAGACTGACTCTAGAGAGACAGGTAAATTACTTACTGTAACTAATGATCTTCTAGAGAATCTCAGTAGAGCTGCAGTACTCGCCTAACATCCCATGGACTCATGAGCATTTACTGTATATATTGTCTCTCTGCCCTTTTTATTCGTCACATTTTATGGGCTGCATTGTCCCTTTTAGGGGCAGTTAGGCTATCTTATTAAGCCCTGTTGTTTTATGTTAAGTGTTTAAATTTTTTCTTTATCAGTTTTTACTCATTCTTTTAGAATCTTGTTACATAGCAGGAGAAGGATTTAATCCTCTATCCATAGATGTGCGAAGAAAATGGGTAAAAGGATTTAATCTTCTATCCATACAGGTGCCAACAAAATAGGTAAAAAAAAAAAAAAAATGCTCATTTGTGTTTACAGTCAGATCCCTACCCAGTTAGAATGGCGCCGCCTGAAGAGCACTATCTAAACCGCACTGTCAGGACCACATAATGTATCAATAGCAGTAGGGGTAGAATAGCGTATGTCCAGTACCACTTCCCCTGTAGTTGGTATTGTTGTAATCCTAGACTGAAATAAATAAATAAATGTTGTTCAGGCAATGGTGAGGGTGTATAGGTAAAAGTGCGGTAGCTGGCCGAGCTGCTCCCATGATGGAGGTGATTAAAATGACAGCAGCTCGGGCAGCAGAGAGCAGGAGACCAGGGTTCTGTTCCTGGTCTCGTGACACATGTAGTTTCACTTTCCCACCGCCTGAAGTGTACATTTTTTTGTCTAACACCCGAGACAACCCCCCCCCCCAAAGTTTCTCCTTTTCTCCGAGATCCGTGCCCCTCTAGGAGTTCATTTAAATTACTGGAGGTGTGGGGGGCAGAACAAAAGTGTATAATCTATTTTTAGAAATGGTAGCGGTCATTGGTGTGGGTTATGACTGCTACCATTGGTGCTGTTTTGATACCGATATTTTTACCTGGTGCCAGGGCTCTAGATAAGATTTTTGGGGATGAATACCGTACTTCTCATTTTGAAAGTGAGGTGAATAAAACCAAATTAAGATGCGTACAAATGTTTGGAAGGAGTGGAGTGAGGAGTATATTTATAAAAACAATGTAGTTTTTTTTGTCTAGGTAAGAATTGATCAGGTGCCAACAATACGCCAGATAATGTTGACAGGAGTAATTTACTCACCAGTTTTAAAATAGTGAGTAAAACAAAATTGGAATGGGTATGTGTGCTGTAAATCTGGAAAAAATGCTCCTTTTGAATCACCAGTTATGAAGCACTGTACTTTGGCGTGTGGAATATTTACAGATGTTGGGTGAGTACTGGTACTCATTGAAAAACAATTCTGAAGAGTATTTCCTAAAATGAGGCGAGTACAATAGGTTGGCACTTCTCTTATCTGGATCCCTGCCTGGCGCTGTTGTTGACTGCACTGTTTGTACAGCGCTGTTCTTGACGGCACTGTCCTGACATTCTCGATAATGACCTAGTGCCATCGGATCAGTTTCATGTTTAGTGTCTGCATACCTAATGTAATTAGTACATTGTACTTGGTAACATTACTTTTCCTTATGGATAGATAGAAAGGTTGAAAATACAGAAGTCCGTGGTAGACTGTATGTCAGCATGCCTTGTTTCTGGCTTTCTGGAGGCTCCTTCCATAAATTTGCTTCTCCAACAAAAGCTAAACTAAATAACACACAAAACAGTAAAAAGCACATACCTAGACCTGTCGTGAGTAGGCTGCCCAAGATGATGCGTAGTGGCCTTAGCTGAACATTTCTATTTCCTGACATAAGTTGATTAAAAATGTTCTTGCCAGCCTGTTCTGGAACTTGAAAACATTATGGAGAATTGCAGAAACCCCAGGGCTGCAGATTCCCAAGCATGCCCATGGGTGCCTACTGCCTTAAAAACAGTGATGTCCCAGCATAGAGAGAGTGTGTTGCCATGGGAGGCAGTGTGATGTAGTGGTTGGAGCACTGGCTTGGGAAGCAGAAAGTTCTCCATACAAGGAAATGAGACTTAATCAAGTAAGTTTGTAGTATTAACCAACACAGCCTTAGCCAAATTTGACCTACGGTTATAGTGAAGCCTTGTTAGTTACTCTAATTGTGAGTTTAATTTGTCTTTGGTTGTGCAGGTTAATATTATAAACTGAATATTAGACAAATCCCCCATTCAGTGTATAGGGAACATTGCCACACTGTCATGTAGTGATGTCACTCCTGCTAAGGAGATCGACTCACTGAACCTTTTGCTGTTCTATATTGTCTTTTCCATATTAACAATTATACAGGGTATCATGTTAAAAATAAAAGTATTGATGGTTCAAACAACGTGAAGTCTTGCTGTATTCTGACTAGATGACTATATTCTGACTATATGCAGTTAGCCCCAGCACTTGAACTGCTCCGGAGAGGAAAGGGTTAACTCTATGCCAAGGTATAGAACGTTGAGCTTGAGCTCGGGTTTCAAACCTCTGTCCCTGGTGCTCCTCAGTGTAACTGTCAGATTCTTTACTCCGCCTAATGGTGAAGTCACTCCAGAGATCTTCTCCTTCGCCTCGGTTTGTTCAAGTAAAAATTGGTCGGTTTTTCAACAGTTTTCTTATTTTTTTCAGTATTCAGATCTGTCTACGGTACAGTAAGTGTATTTAGTAGGTAGTTAGAGTTTTGTTGGTAGAAATAGTTTTTTGTTCAGTTTCTTCACGGTCAGTCCGGTTGGGAACCGAAGCAAATCCTTTATTGGTTTTTTCTTTGTATTTTTTCCTACCTTTTGTACTGTGGTTTCCGGTACCTATCGGATCCTTTGAAAAAAAAAAACAAAGATTTTTTTGTTTTTTGTTTTTAGCGACCCGTGACACGGTTGGAACCGATAGGTTTGTAGTTGCTTGGCTTAAACGCTGGTAAGGGTAACTTACTATTGTATAGGCATGTCTGAGAAACCCAAAAAGAAAACCGGTCCCACTGGGTTTCAGTACTGTACAGAGTGTGGGGAGGCATTTGCTAAGGCTAACCCCCACCTCGGCTGTGTTTGTCTGGGGTTTTACCACTTCAAGGAAGACAGCCAGATTTGCAAAAACTTTCCCAAAGCCACTTTACGTAAACATTTAAGTAGGCTGAAGGAAAGGGAGGCTGAGAAGTCCGCTGACCCGGATGGCCAGCCCGGTTCTGTTCCGACTGAACCTGAGGGGGTGCCCACTGACCTGGGCGATACCTCCTCGGGCAAAAGGAGAGCCAATTATGTGGAATCAGTTCCATCTAAGAAAAAGCACAAGTCAGCCAGTTCGGATTCCGGTCCCCATGTTCCAACTGCTAAAGAAATAGCTAAAGCGATTACTATTGTACAATCGCTTTGCCCAGTTCCAGCTGACACAGACTCAAAGACGATCTGTCCGGTCGGAAGCTTCTGCTTCTGAATATGATCCTGAAGCATTTTATGAGGGCGATTGGGAAGGAGAAGAAGATAATGAAAAAGACTATTATGAAGGTCTAGATGAGCCAGTACAGCCTGACATCTCCCCAGACAGGCCTTCTAATGTGTCTCCTCCTAGACTGAGTCCCCCTCCCATTTCTTGTTCTGCAAGAAAGTGGTTAATACTGTTCAGCTTCCATTGGAAGAGGCTGAACAGGATCAGGAGAAACCTGACTATGTTGAGATGATGGGTGTCCCAGAGTCCAAAAGGGTGTCTATCCCTCTGCATAAATCCCTGGGGAAACGGACACAAAAAATTCTTCAGTTTCCAACATCCATACCTCCTATGGATAAAAAGATGGACAGGAGATATACCTTGTCAGGTCCTGGGGCGGAATTCCTTACAAATCATTGCAGCCATGTTGGGGTAGTGCAAAAGGCAACCTGTGACAAGGCTGACATTCCCTTGGCATCTCACCCCCTCAGATAATGATTCCAGGAAAGTGGATGCCATGGCAAAGAAACAGTACTTGGCATCCTCTTTGGGGCTCAGGCAAGCTACTTACTTGGCATATACAGCCAGATAACAGAAATCTATTTGGGATATGGTTCTGGAGCTGGCCAAGAATGCCCCTTCCCCAGCTGGCCAAGGAGCTGGAGCAGGTGGCTGTGGATGGTACTGAGGCATCAAAGGTACAGTTTCATGCTGCTGTCGACTCGAATGATGTGCATTCCAGGGTTATGGCTACATCTGTCTCCCTGAGGAGATTTGCTTGGCTCAGGTATACTAATCTATCGCAGGATACCCATACCAAGGCCATGGATTTTCCTGTTACAGGTAATTCTCTGTTTGGGGAGCAAACAGAGGCTTACATGAAAAAGATGGACGAATACTGGACCACCTACAGGAGTGCTGCATCCAAGGAAAAGCAGGTTACTCCTCAGAAGCAGCAGTTGAGGGCTGGCAGGGGCAGGCCTTTTTACCAAGCGCAGGCCTCCTCTTCTTTCTAGCAGAGGGTTTTTTTTAGGGAAGATGCAGAAGGGGGATGACCAGGACTCCATCTTCCACTCAGTGTAAGCCCCCTGCCAGACAGACACCCTGAGGTGTCTGTCAGTGTGGCCTCCACAGTTCCAGTAGGGGGCAGGCTGGCTCACTATTTCCAGGCCTGGAAATCTGTTACTTCAGACAAATGGGTCCTGGAAGTAGTGAGCCAGGGACTTGCTCTCAGTTTCAAAAGGTTCCCAAAAATGAGAGCGAAGTCTTTCAGTCCTCCCTTTCCCTTGGAGACAAAGGCCTTAGAGGCAGATGTCTCCTCTCTACTACTTTCTGCAAGCAATAGAGAAGGTACCTCTTTGTCACAGGGAAAAAGGACTGTATTCCAGATGCTTCCTTACCCCAAAAAAGACAGGGGAGTGGCGACCCACCCTAAATCTAAGATACCTAAACAAACACATATTAAAGCCAAAGTTCAAAATGGTGACTCTGGGAATAATTCTTCCCTCTCTGAGACCAGGAGACTGGCTAGCCTCCCTGGATCTCAAGGATGCCTATTTCCACATACCTATCAGACTTTCCCCACAGAAAGTACCTCAGATTCGAGTTGCCCTCAGGTCACTACCAGTTCAGAGCAGTGCCTTTTGGCCTAACATCTGCTCCAAGGGTGTTCACCAAGTGCCTGGCAGTAGTTTGTGGACTTTCTCAGGAGACAAGGCATCTTACTGTTCCCTTACCTGGATGACTGGCTCATAGTGGGTCAGTCATCAGACCAAGTCAAGTCAGCTCTAGAGGTCACTCAAAAGCTTCTGGATGCCTTAGGATTCATCCTAAATCTAGAGAAGTATGTTCTGGAACCAGCCCAGCTTCTCACATTTATAGGGGTGGAACTGGACACTGTCCAGGCAAAGGCCTTTCTTCCTCTTTCAAGGGCACAGTCCCTCATCCCTCAGGCTTCCTCTTTTCGTCCACTAGTGTCTCGACCAGCCAGGTATGTCTTACAGTTGCTAAGCCACATGACAGCTTCCACTGCAGTAGTGCAGGGGGCAAGATTTCAAATGAGAGAGATCCAGTTTCATCTAAAATCCTTTTGGTCTCAGAAAAAAAGACCCTCTCTCTTAAGTTGGTTCCAGTGTCTCAAACTCTGGTTCAGGTTCTCCAGTGGTGGCTGGAGGTGGACAGTCTAAGGCAAGGTGTCCCTTTCCTCAGTCAGGTTCCTACAGTGATTCTCAACATGGATGCTTCCTTACTGGGATGGGGAGCCCATCTGGACGAGCTCACTGCTCCGGGAACATGGTCTCATCAGGAGTCTCTTCTGCACATAAATCTTTTCGAACTCTGGGCTGCCTTTCAAACACCATGAAGTCTTGCTATATTATGACTTAAGGCAGTTAGCCACAGCACTTGAACTGCCCCGGAGAGGAAACAGTTAACTCCAGGGAGACTGGAGTTCTAAAGCGCGAGAACGCTATGCCAAAGCTCTATCTGGCAAGTTTCAAATGAAACTGTTAGATTCTTTACTCCGCTTCACTGAACAGTCGCTCCGAATCAGCTCCTTCAGCTCGGTTCATTTCTCGGTTCAGCTAGTATTTTCGGTTCATTTGAACCGCAAAAGTATTTATTTTACCGCATTTCGGTTCAAAGCTCTATCTGGTAAACCGTAGTACAGGATTTAAAGTCTGTGTGGAATTAATTATCGGTTCGGTTTTGAACCGGATCGGTTAACTAAAATAAGCATTTCTATTCATATTTTGGGCTTTTTAGAGTGCGGTTCCCTGTTCTATCGGTTCTAAAAACCTATACTTTTGGGGTTTTTTTTCAACACTCGCGACACGGTTAGAACCCATAAGTGGTGTCTTGCCTGGCACCTGCTAATAAAAGGGCAAGTTTTGGATAGGCTGGGCATTATGTCTGAGAAACCCAAAGAAAACTGCCCATGGGTTTCAACACTGTGATGTCTGTGGGAAGCTCTTGCCAGGGCTGACCACACACCACTTGTGTTTATTGTCTGGGGCTGACCACCTCCTGTCAGACTGCCAGGTGTGTAAAATTTCCTGCAGCCACCCTGGAGAAGAGATTGGCGGCTCAGGAACGAGAGGCAAAAGTCCACTGACCCGGATGGCCAGCCCGGTCCAGCACCCACTGGACCAGAGGAGTGCCCTCTGACCAGGGGCGAGACTTCTGCAAAGGAAGGCTGGTTCAGGAGGAACCAGTCCCAGTAAAAGACAGAAGAAATCAGCAGGTCTGAGTCCAAAATTGTCCTCCAACTGCTGCAGAGATAGCTAAAGCCATACAGATTGTCCAGTCACTGTCTCAGGGACCTGTCGAACCACCAACAGCTAGCAAAGGTTGGTTCGTTCAGTTCCATGGGTTCAAGAGTATGATATTGAGGAATTTATGAACCACAGGAGGGGAGGAGGAATTTGATCATTATATGTGGCTGGGAGGGTCTGGACGTGTCTATTGAACCGGACATTTCTCCAGACAGACCTTTAGAATCTCCCCTATGCTGTCTTGAGTCCCCTTCTCATTTTATGTTTTATAAAAAAGTTGCAGAAACCCTCCAGCTTCTTTTAGAAGAGGCTGTGGATGAGCAAGAGGAGCCTGATTATGTAGAAATGATGGATACACCAGAGTCTAGGAGGTTGTCTATTCCTTTGCATAAGTCATTTAGGAAGCAAACAACAAAGATTTTAAAAAATCCTCATTCTGTCCCTCCTGTAGATAAAAAAAAAATGGACAGAAGGTATACTTTGTCAGGCCCTGATACAGACTTCCTCACTGAGCAGTGTAGTCATGTAGGTGTGGTACAAGCTGCAGCCTGTAGACAATTATTCTCTGGCCTCACATCCTCCTGATAAGGATTCCAGGAAGATTGATGCCATGGCAAAAAACAATATATGGCAGCTTCTTTGGGACTCAGGCAGGCAAATTATATGGCTTATGTGGCCAGATATCAGAAATCTAGATGGGACACAGTATTGCAGTTAGCCAAGCAGGCCCTGGCCAGCTGGCTGTAAGTGAGTTGGAACAGGTGGCTGCTGATGGCATTGAAGCCTCTAAAGTTCAATTTCATACTGCTGTTGATGTTAATGATGTTTCCTCTAGGGTCATGGCCACTTCTGTAGCGTTCCGTAGGTTGGCATGGCTCAGATGCACTAATCTGTCCCAAGATACTCAGTCAAAGGCTATGGATTTTCCTGTAGTGGAAATTTGTTTGGGGAACAAACAGAAAATTATATGAAAAGATGGATGAATACAGAACTACCTACAAAAGTGCCAGGCCAAGGAGAGGCATGCCACTCCACAAAGTCACGCTCCCAGAGGTAGGGGCAGGCCTTCCACAGGCCTTTTACAATCTCAAGCCTCCTCTATGCTTGCACAGAGGGTTTTTCAGAGGCAGAGGTAGACGGGCACAAGTAAACTCCCCTCCCTCAGCCTAAGGCTGCTGCCAAGCAGGCACCCTGATGGGGTGCCCAGGGCCGATTCTCCTGTACCGATGGGGGGCAGGTTGGCTTATTTCAGCCAGAACTGGCTGTCCCTAACTTCGGACAGATGGGTTCTGGAGGTAGTAAGCCAGGGTCTGGTTCTCAGCTTCAAACAGTTTCCAAAGATGAGAGCCAGACATTTTCCACCTGCAAATCCTTCAGAAGCCCTTGCTTTGGAAGCAGAGGTTTCTTCTTCTAGACTGCAAAGCAGTGGAAAGGGTCCCTCCTTGCCACCAGGGCAAGGCTGTACTCAAGATACTTTCTTACCCTAAAAGACAGGAGAATGGTGGCCCATTCTAGATTTAAGGTACCTGAACAAGCATCTTTGAAACCAAAGTTCAAAATGTTAACTCTGGCAATGATTTGCCTTCCTGAGGCCAGGGACTGGCTAGCTTCCTGGACCTCAAGGATGCCTATTTTCATGTCCTGATCAGGCCTTCTCACCGAAAGTACCTCGGTTGAACTGCCCTCAGGCCACTACCAGTTCAGAGCAATGCCTCTCGGCCTTACCTCTGCTCCAAGGGTATTCACAAAATGTCTAGCTGTGGTAGTGGCTCATTTAAGAAGGCATGAGGTTGCTGTGTTTCTTACCTGGACGACTGACCTCAGTGGGTCAGTCTTCAGATCAGGTAAAATCCACTTGAAGTCACCCAGCAGCTTCTCACTTCCCTAGGATTCCTGCTGAATTTCCAAAGTCAGTTCTGGAACCAGTTCAGGTACTAACTTTCATAGGTGCAGAATTGACACAGTTAGCCAGGCATTTCTCCCTCGGAAAGGGTAGACAGACTCATTGCCCTGGCATCCTCTTTTACCCTGCGGGTCTCTCGACCAGCAAGGCATTTTCTGCAACTCCTAGGGCACATGGCTGCTTCCACAGCTGTTGTGCAAGGAGCAAGATTCCAGATGAGGGACATTCAGTTCCATTTGAGGGCCTATTGGTCTCAAAGGAGGGACCCCCCAAATTAGTCCCATGACCCAAGCTTTGATCCTGGCTCTCCAGTGGTGGCAGGATCAAAGCAGTCTAACACAAGGGGTTCCCTCATTCCGTTTCCCACTCCCTCACCTCACCACGGATGCCTCCCTGCTAGGGTGGGGGCTCACGGCGACCTTTCCACTCAGGAGTGTGGTCCCCTCAGGAATCTCTGCTCCACATCAATCTTTTGGAACTCAGAGCTGTCTTTTTAGCTCTTCAGGTTTTCAGCTTCTGTCCAGAACAAAGTAGTTCAAGTCAGGACAGACAGCACCACAACAATGTGGTACATCAACAAGCAAGGGGCACTCGGTCATCAGCCTTGTGCACAGAAGCAATGAAGTTGTGGTCTCTGGCTTACTCCCGAACACCTCCCTGATAGCAGTTCACCTTCCAGGAAGGACATTGTCCTGGCGGATGCCCTCAGCAGGATTTCTCAGGGCCATCACAGATGGGCTCCTGAATCCTCAGGTGCTGGGGTTGGTCTTTGCCAGATGGGGCACCCTTCAGATAGATCTTTCGCAGCCCCAGACAACCACCAACTTCCTCTATTTTGTTGCAGGCCTCCAGTGCTGGGCTCAGTCCTCTGGACGCCTTTTCTGTTGGATTGGAAGGGAAGTTCCTATGCCTTTCCCCTTCCTCTTCTCTTCAGGGTATTAGTAAAATCAGATCTCAGCCCTGCAAAGTGATTCTGATTGCTCCAGATTGGGCCAGACAGCCCTGGTACCCTCTGCTTCTGTCCCTGACAGTTCACCCTGCCCTGAGCTTGCCCAGAGTCCACGACTTGCTGGCCTGTGCACAGGGAGAGTGTGGTATCCGGACCTCAAATCCCTCCATCTCAAGGCTTGGCTCTTGAGGAGTTAGAATTTGCTGATTTACACCTTTCCCAAGGTGTCCTGGATATTTAAAGGCTTCAAGGAAGCTTTCCACTAGGGCCACTTACAATTCTAAGTGGAAGAGGTTTTCCATCTGGTGTTCTGAGAAACAAATTGTCCCAGAATCTGTTGATTTGCCCATTTTACTGGACTATTTGGTCCATTTAAATTCCTTAGGCCAGCTACCTTAAGGTTCATCTGGCAGCTGTCTCTGCTTTTGTATCAGCAGGAAGCCTGCTTCTCTTTCCTCTCATCCTGTGTTTTCCAAGTTTTTAAGGGTTACTTCACACTAACCCTCCTTTTCGGAACCAGCTCCTGCCTGGGACCTGAATGTTTGCATTGCTCAGTTAATGCAACCCCCTTTGAGCCTCTGTCTTCAGCAGATCTCAAGTTTCTAACTTGGAAACTGTTTTTCTAGTGGCTATCACTTCTGCCAGACGATAAGTGAATTACAAGCCCTGTCAGTGGAAAAGATTTTATATCTTTTCACAGAGATAAGGTAGTCCTCAGGACTAACAGAAAGTTTTTGCTCTAAAGTGGTTTCAGATTTCCATCTGAACCAATCCATCTCTTCCAGTATTTTTCACTGAGCATTCTTCCTCGGGTGAGAGGAGACTGCACAGTTTAGACGTCAAAAGAGCTTTAAGCTACTATTTGGAACGCACCAAGGGTCACAGGTTCAAATCCCTCCAACTCTTCCTTACCTATGGCGAGGTTGGCAAAGGGAAACCTGCCACTAAGAGGACAATTGCAAGGTGGATTGTCTTTTGTATCCAATTTTGTTACCAAAAACTAGGTAGAGAACCCCCCTCAGGACTGAGGGCTCACTCCACCAGGGTACAGCTGCATCTCTAGCGTGCTGCTAGAGATATTCCCATTCTGGAAATCTGTCAAGCTGCTACTTGGAAACAGTTCACACTTTTACCAAGCATTATTCCCTGGATGTCCAGTCCAGGAGAGATGTTCGTTTTGGCACAGCTGTGCTTCAGAGCCTATTTCCTAAGTAGGTTCTGACCCTCCCCATGGAGGTACTGCTGTGTATCTCGTTTTGTCATAATATAGCAAGACTTCATAGTGTTTGAAGAAAAAATTACTCACCTTAGTAATTGCTTTTCTTCTCATGGAGTCTTGCTATATTATGACCACCCCCCCAACCTGCCCCTCTCAGAACTTCTACTTGGGTAGGGGTTGGCAAATTAGTGCAAGCACTGTGTCATGCCATTTTAGTTCTTCCCTTTCCCCCCTTTTATTTAGGGTTAGGGAACTAGGTATTTCTGTTTTTTAAGTAATATATGGCCCCTTCAGGACTTGAGTCTCTTGGGAAGGGGGTCTAATAGTGCTTGTTAGGGTGAAACTAATAATATTATCATCATTGTTATTATTATTATTGCTCTTGTTGTTGTGTTTGCTGTTGTTTTTCCTACTAGTAGGTAGCCACTTGGCTAGTGTAGAGCTTTCACACAGACTTGCTGCTTAGTATTAGCCGTAGAATCTGACAGTTTCATTTGAAACTTGCCAGATAGAGCTTTGGCATAAGCGCTCTCGCGCTTTAGAACTCCAGTCTCCCTGGAGTTAACTGTTTCCTCTCTGGGGCAGTTCAAGTGCTGTGGCTAACTGCCTTAAGTCATAATATAGCAAGACTCCATGAGAAGAAAAGCAATTACTAAGGTGAGTAATTTTTTCTTCTAGCACTTCAGACATTCTCGAACACAATTCAGGGGAAAGTGGTGCAGATCAGGATAGGCAACACCACAACCATGTGGTACATTGACAAGCAGGGGGGGCACTTGGTCCTTGGCTTTGTGCACCGAAGCCATAAAAATATGCTCACTAGCTTATTCCCTTCAGGTTTCTGTGATAGATGTGCATCTCCCAGGGAAGGACAATGTACTGGCAGATGCTCTCAGCAGGATTTCTCAAGGTCACCACGAATGGGCCCTGAATCGTCGAATTCTTCAAGTCATTTTTAAGAGGTGGGGCACTCCAGAGATAGACCTCTTTGCAGCCCCGGACAATCACCAGCTTCCTCTATTCTGCTGCAGACCCTCTCTTTGCGGTCTGCTCCCCAAGATGCTATCCTGTTGGATTGGGCAAGCAGGTTTCTGTATGCTTTTCCTCCTTTTCCTCTGATATTCAGAGTTCTGGTCAAGATCAGGTCTCGGCCTTGCACAGTGATCCTAGTGGCTCTAGACTGGGCCAGGCAGCCATGGTACCCCCATACTATTGTCAATTTCAGTGGCAATTCCACACCGTCTTCCCAGACAGTACAATCTCATCACCTCCTCACAGGGGAGGATACTGTATCCCAACCTTCAGACATTCAGACTCAAAGCTTGGCTCTTGAGGAGCTAGGATATGCAAGCCTGCATCTTTCCCAATCAGTCTTGGACATTCTTAAGGTTAGTAGAAAACCTTCCACTAGAAAAAGTTACAATTCCAAATGGAAAATATTTGGTTTCTGGTGTTCTCAGAGGCATGTTCAGCCAGATTCAGCTGACATTGCCACTGTTCTTTTACTATTTGGTGCATCTTAACAGTTTAGGCCTCAGGCCTACCACTCTCAAAGTACCTCTGGCAGCCATCTCTGCCTTCCTTTCAGCTGGAAGGCGCTCTTCCTTAGCCTCCCATCCAGTTTTCAAGAAACGTTTCAAAGGTCTGGTTCATATCAATCCTCCTTTTAGGGATCCTACTCCTGTTTGGGATCTGAATATCTGTATTGCACAGCTTATGCAGCCCCCCTTTGAACCATTATCTTAAGCTGAGCTAAAATTCTTGACTCAAACTGTGTTCCTGGTAGCCATTACCTCTACCAGGAGAATCGGTGAATTACAGGCTTTATCAATGGAACCTCATTTCATTTCATTTCACAGGGATAAGGTGGTCCTTCGAACGAACAGAAAGTTCTTCCCCAAGGTGGTATCAGACTTTCATTTGAATCAGTCTGTCATTGCCTGTATTTTTCACTGACCATTCTTCCTCTGGGGAGAGAAGACTACAGTCTTGATGTAAAGAGGGCCCTTAGTTATTATATAGAACACACTAAGGCCCATAGAAATGACTGTCCACAGCTGTTTCTCACTTATGGAGAAGTGGGAAAAGGTAAACCTGCCACTAAGAGAACTATTGACAGGTGGATTGTCACGTGTATCCAGTTCTGCTGTTCAAAATTGGGTAAAGAGCCACCCTCAGGCCTGAGGGTTCACTCCACCAGAGGTACGGCCGCTTCGGTTGCAGCAGCTAGAGACATACCCCTAGTGGAAATCTGTAAAGCAGCCACCTGGAACAATGTTCACACATTTATCAAGCCTTACCTTGACATCCAGTCAAGAAGTGATGCTAGGTTTGGCACAGCAGTGCTACAGAGCTTTTTCCCAAAATAGGTTCTGTAACTCCCTCCTCCAAGGAGGTACTGCTGGGTAGTCTGCGTATAGTCATAATACAGCAAGACTTCAACGTTGTTTGAAGAAAAAAATACTCACCATAGTAATGTTTCTTTTCATGGAGTCTTGCTGTATTCTGACCTCCCTCCCCTCCCTCCTGGAACCTAGTTGTTTTGGGATGTGGTTGGCAGGAGCAGTGCTGCACCCCAGAGGTGTACCTGGGTTACCTCCTCTTTGGATGAGGTTTTTGTTGTTACTTTAAATATATATTAAGTTTTACTACCTACTCGGATTGTTTTTGGGTTTCTTGACTCGAGTGTTTTGGACCCTAAAAAAATATGTTTATTGCCTTTTGGCACAACATTTTAAAAACAATTTCTATTTAGTAGTTAGCATAGTGCTCGTAAGAATCTGACGATTACACTGAGGAGCACCAGGGACAGAGGTTTGAAAACGGAGCTCGAGCTCAACGTTCTATGCCTTGGCATAGGGTTAACCCTTTCCTCTCCGGAGTAGTTCAAGTGCTGGGACTAGCTGCATATAGTCATACAATCCGAATACAGCAAGACTCCATTAGAAGAAACATTACTATGATAAGTAATTTTTTTCTTGCTTTGCATTATTTTGGCATCTTAATAGAGACTGTTCTTTACAATGCATTATTACGGTAGAAGAGATCATATCAAGACGCATCATACATAATAAAGGCATTTTTTAGCTGGCCCGCCAGCACAGCGATTGGATTTCTGTGTGCAATGCCGGTGACCCGGGTTTGGGAACGGACCCGGGTCGATGGAGGGCTAGCCGGGCGGAGTAGGCTTGAGCGTCCCATGACGGCTCGCTTTCTTCACGAGGGGGAGGGTGGGGAATCAGCTCAGTGTATGTTGACCTCTGGTGGAGGCCAGAGGCTTAGTACTGTGTCGGGCTCCTCAGGGTCTGATTGGCCTCGGATGAAGGTCAGGTCCTCAACACACCTCTGAGGCAGCCAGGGGAGGACGTCACGGATTTTGGCGCTTGCGCCTTGATGTCAAGGAAACTCGCGACGTCCACAAGAAATGTGGAAAAATGCCTTCCAGCTCTGAAGGAGACTTGGCCCTCGATGTGCTGCCGCCTGCCTGACCACCCTCTGACTGACGAAACCAGGATGTTCGGGCCCCACCTCATCCCGGGGGGGGGGGAACCGCGGTTCCATGGGTGAAGAGGGTGGATCAGGTAAAGCGGACAGCAGAGGGATGACTCCTTGGGGTTCCTGAGGAAGTCGGAGCTGGGAAGATGTAGTCAGGTAAAAAGAAAGTAAAAAAAACAAAAAAAAAAAACAATTTTTTTTATAGATTTATTTGTTCATCACTAGGTGACAAAAGCCCAGCATTTAGCTAGCCTAACAATAACACAGCATGAAGTTGTTGCTTATTGGCTGACTTTCTATATTCATATACAGTAGTTGTGCATAAAGGACCATTTTATAGGGATTTAAAAGACAAGTACCTGATGAAGGGAAAAAAGCACTGAAGTAAGGGTTACCCAGTAAGGGCATTGGAAATAAAGCTAAATTTCAAAATAATTTGGATTTACACATACTCCCGTGATATAAAGCATCATGGGCAGTATACCATAGAAACGATCATTAGAAAAGGACTGGTAGGCTCATCCAGTCTACCCTATTTTCCCTGCTTAACACTACATCTTGAACTCTACTTGGTCACAGATTTCCCTTCCTCCTCTCTTACCTTGATTTATAATACTCGTGTGCCCATCCCATGCGTGCTTGAAGCTCCCCAATGTCTTCACCCACCACCTCTTCAGCAGGCTGTTCTAGGTGTCTGTCGCACTTTATGTGAAGTATTTCCTCACATCACTTTTAAACGCCTCCCTTCAAGTATAACATGCCCCCGTGTACTGGTGTTCCTCCTTTGAAAGTGACTTCCCCTTGCACTTTGTTCACCTCGGTGAGGTACTTATAGGTCTCAGTCATGTTCCCTCTCCTCTCTTACAGGAAGTACCTGCCCAGTTCTAGCAGTCTCTCCTTGTATGGTTTCTTGTCAAGCCCTGCACCATTTTAGTAGCCATCCTCAAGACCACCTCCACCCTGTTTGTCTTTGCAGAGGTGCAGCCCCCAGAACTGGACACCCCCAGTGAGCAATGCAGAGACAACACCACCTCCCTGTTCATCCCCAGCATCTGGCTTGCTTTGTTTACTGCCCTGTTGCACTGCCTTGGCACCTTGAGTTAATCAGATATGATCACCCCAAGATCCATTTCTTTCTTGGCGACTGCAAGTACCCCCTGCCCATCTTATTCACAGTTCTTGGGTTACCCCACTCCAGGTACATGACTTCATGTTTTGGCATTGAAACCCAGCTGCCATTGACTTCGACCACTCCTCTGGTTCTCCAGATCTCTCTGCATTCTCTCCACCCCTCCTTTGTCTACCCTGTTGCAGATTTTTGTGTCATCTGCAGAGACACACACCTTCCCCTCCAGTTCCTCAGCAGTGTCACTTATGAGGTGTTTGAAGAGGTCAGGACCCATTACCTGTTCCTCTAGTACTTCACTGGTCACTCTCCCATCCTTAGAATGACTGCCATTTACCACCACCTTTGCCTCTTCTCTCTCAACCAGTGATACACAGTTTATCAGTTTCTCCCCAACTCCTAGGCTGCTAAGTTTCTTTATCAGCCTCCTGTGTGGTAGTGTCAAAGGCCTTACTGGAGTCTAGATAGGCCACGTCCACTGTTCTCCCCGATCCATTTCTAGTTACCCAGTCAAAGAAATCTGTAAGAAGTCATGCTTCTGGTGGTCCTGCAGCCCATATGTCTCCAGGTACTCCATCTGTCTCTCCTTCAGCAGGGACTCCATTAACTTCCCCACTACTGATTTGAAACTAAATGGTCTGTAATTGCTTGTCTCCTCACTGCAACTCTTGTGCAGAGGTACCACATTGGCCCTTTTCCATTCCTCTGAAACCACCCTAGTCTCCATTGAGGTGCTAAATAGTATTACCAGAGGGGCAGCAAGCACTAGCCGTTCCCAGGCCCTGCCTTTTGCTAAATGTACAATGGATTAATACCAAATCCTCAGAACCGTAAGTTGTAATTGTATATATTCAACTGAATGTAAATAACTCCTTTCGTAATTTCTTGTGACTGTATGTAATGATCTTGTGTGTAATGTATTTTTCTGTTTACTCCCATTCCCCTCATCCCCGGGTCACACCTGGAAACGAGCCTCAGTTCAGTGTGCCTTTCCCAGTTACCCTCGCGACCCCCGATGGAGATCAGGAGTACTGCAGGGATCACCAGCCAGATGAAGGGGACGTCATCAGGCAGCCTTGCATGGACGTCATGGCATGCTGCACTCCCGGGGAAACATAATAAAGAAAATCCCCGTCTCGGGGATAGGTGACGGCACATCCATTCACCCAGCCACACTCCACCACTGGTCGTCCTTCATTCCTGGGCCGAGCCCAGCCTGACCTGTTGAAATAGAGCACCCTGGAGGATAGGGCGGCCTACCTTGGGGTAGTCAGGCTGGTGCCAGGAAATTGAGGCTTCTCGGCACGGATAGGTAGAGCAGGATGATACGGAGGATGCCTGAGATAGTTCCCGGATCAGTGTAAAATAGATTTAAAAAAAATATATATGTATTATATGACTTCCAACCCACAGTGGAGACTCTCTCCTGTAAATGGTCTTGTGTCCACCCCCTTCCCACTGGTGGCTTTTACTCCATGTTTTCATATAGGCTTGCTTGGCTTTGATCAAGACAGTGTAGAGCCAGAAAGCCTCTCAGCCATCTGCAGAGGGTAAAAACAGCAAACTACAGGCACATATTTTGTATTTGTTAGGACTCATCCATGTAACATAACTGTAGCCTCTGCCCAGAAAGAGAAGGTACCCTCCTTATGATCTCAGTTGTGTTGGCCATGGTGTGTTCAAAATAGGAAAACAATATAAAAGTCTGGAACCTCCGCGCAAAAGCATAGAAAAGCAAGGGTTACCCTGAAAGGGCATTGACAAAAAAGCGAAGTTGCAAATACTATATCCTCTAATGTAAAGCATCATGGATAATAAATGCAACCGCAAATTGTTTAATAGTATTAACTGGTGTGGTCTAAAGTGAGCTGACTTGATCTTAATCCTGGCATTGGTCTGTTTTAATGTGCACAGGTCACGGACTAGAGGGAAAGCAGCAGCTGAGGATGACGACAGCATGGATGGACTGGAGTCAGCAGAACCAGAAATTGCTGTGGAGACAGGTAAATGTGCAATCTTTCTTTCATAGATTTCTCATTAAATACGTGACTGTTAGACGTCTTAAGACTCATGGCCTTAAATTTAGAAGCAAAAATGGAAAGACTGACATTGTAAGACTATTATCTTAAGTTTTGCTCACTAAGCCTCGAGATGCAGCATCTTATTTTCATGAGGGTCCTTGGGGACAGCAATTGTACTGTCAAACTTCGCACATTCATTTCTGAAGAATAAAGTAGAGCCTATGTCTGAAGTATTTAGGAGCCTTCTTAGGATCAAGTGATCTTTGAATATCAGACTTACAGATTTTTCTTTTCTTTTTATTGTAACAGAAGATCTTACTTTACGGGGGCTCTTGCAGCGTGCAGTAATCATAAGGATTGAGCTGCCAGGCACTAGAACCACATGGAAAACTTCTAGCAAGTAGTATATAGTGGGGTCCTGGCGTCGGCATGCTGATGTCAGCCAGTGGTATAAAAGAGGTGGTCCTCCAGCCCATCCCCAGTTCTTTTCCCCACCATCGACCCGTGCAGTTCGGACCTCCATGGCCTCCTGCTTCTAGTCAACTGCCATTTTCATTGCATTTCGAACGAGATTTCTTATTTTCATACAGTTTACCCTTTATTTTCTTCACGTTCCTGTATGTCTTCTTCTGCAGTAACAACTTCTTCTGACCGGTGAATTAAGTGTGCCTGTGGCAAGCAGATCCCCCATGAGGACGGCCACTCCTCATGCCTACTCTGCCTAGGCCATAACCATGACTGAGAGGCCAGCCAGCACTGTCAGGAGTTTAACCAGGCCACACGGAGATGCTGCTCAAAGACTCTTCAGGCTTTTCTTCTTTAGCAGAAGTTAGCGACGATGCAGAAGGTGCTCCAAGGCAAACTCTCTTCTTCCTACCTGTCCTCCAGGGCTTCTACTACAACTTCCCTTAAAGGGATCGGCCCCGCTTGACTTCCAGCTCCAGGTCTCTGCACAAGTTGGCGGCTGCCTTTGGATCTTCCTCCTATGGGAGGTTGATCCTGCCTTCACCAGCAGCCCTCACTCCCTCTGGGCTGCCCGTGTCTTTGCTTCCCACCCTCACCACCATCTTGGGCGAAGGCTCTTAAGGGCTTCGGACATCGTCCCCAGCCCCAAAACCCCTGAAGCTCAGGCCCCTTTTTCCTGTGGGTTCTTAGCCAGGTGGCTTGACCGGCTCTTTGGACAGTGGGTCTCGGCCCTCTGCCCCTCCGGTCTTGGTGTTGCCTGCATTGGTCCCGTGTTCGGGGAAAGACTTCTCCAGGCAACGCTCTGAGCATGTGCTTGCCTCTCCCTCTAGAGCAACACCACTGTATCCTATGCTGGCTTCCTCTTCAATGTAGGCTACTCATGCGTGGTCTGTGTTGCCTGACCAGAATCGGCCCTCTTCTCCTCAGCCGACGCTGGCCACACCGGCACCAGTCATGATGACATCTTCACTGTCTGTTAAACCTCAGCTGGTGCTGGTCACTCCTTTGGAACAGCGGCAACAGACACCTGCTACACCAACGCCGAGTCCCTCGAGACAGACGCCGGCTATCCCTTCACCTCAGGTGCCATCATCTGGTCATTTGGTTCCTCAAGGCCCGACGCTGGATTCTGAGAAGCCACAGGTACTGACACTGGAGGATCATATGCCTTCTCACCCGGCGCCACCTCCCCCATCCACCGTCCTTGTACTACACCTCTCTGTTCACAGCCTGGTGGGAGTTCATGCAGAGTAAGAAGCCCCAGAAACTGCCTCCTACCCTGCCTCTGAGAGAACCTTTGCCCTCACTGGTCTGGGTTCTCCTTCCCACTCTCCGGTCTCCTGGTGACCAGGAGGACTGGCATAAGAAGGATCGCCCACTAACGCTGGTCCCAAAATCTGAACCATCTTGGTAGGGAGGGGCTCCTCTTCCTCCTCCTCTTCCTCTGAGAATTCCAGATTATCCTCAGAGCTGGAGGAGCCTAGGGATACCCCCAGATACCCCTCCTGATAGTCCAACTTTCCTGGACATCATAAGGCACATTGTCCCTCATGGGTTGGGACTCTGAGGAACTAGACCTAGAACGCTGACGACTGGCTGTGACAGGGGCCAGAGCCCACATGAATTTGTGCTGCATTTACTTTTACGCTGTCCTGTTCTTACAAGTTTGTGATCTTACTTTGAGAGTCAGCTCTTGCAGCAGGTAACGCAGGACTGTAGCCAGCAGGTGACAGGACTCTACGGCAAACTTCTAGCCAGCAGTGTATGGCGGGGACTGCCCCCGACGTTGGTCCATCCCCGACGTCATGCATGGTATAAAGGGTGGGTGGTCCCTGACGTGCCCCAGTTCTTTTCCCACCATCAACTCACGTTCATCAGCTCCATGGCTTGCCTCTCGCTAGTCTGACTCATTTTCTCAAAACTTAGTTTATTTCCATCGAAAGTACTCTCTTTTAGCGTTTATTTCTTCTGTATGTCGTCTTCCCAGACACCCTCTTCTAGGCACACTAACAAGTGCGCCTGTGGGAAGCAAATCCCGGCTAAAGGCAGCCTGTCTGTGTCTGGGCCCAGACCACAACACCCAGAACTGCCAATACTGTCTAAAATTCAACAGCTGGATGCACATCTGTCACCAGAAGACCCTGCAGGCCTGTGTCACAGAGCAACGGTTGTCTGCCATGCAGCGGAAATCTTATGAGAACCGGCCCACCATTCTCATAAAAAGTCTTCGGGGAAACACGAGGAGAGAGAAGGAGAGGTCCCCTTTGCGATCGAGATCCTCTGGCTTTCACTCTGCCCCCAGGGGCAGTTAAGACTCCGCTTCCCATGAGTCTAGGCTCACCGTGGTCAGGCTCCTGGCCGTGGTCCAGGCAACCTGGCAACAAGGACAGAGGATCTGGGTCTTTGAGCCCCTCTCTCCAGCACATAAAAGTCAGCCACTGGTACCGCTGACAGGCTGCTCTACTGACACAGGTAAGGGGCACCAATCAGTTCCTTCCCAGTCGGCCTCCGTATGTGGTGCCGACTCCCGGGACAGGCAGAAGGCCTTGGGTCACTCTTCTGGGAGATCATTCTGTCTCCCACCCAAGCACTTTTAAGAAGCAGGTGGAGAAACCCTCCAAACTGCCATCGGATAAACATCTGTCGGACAAATGCCCACTCTCTCAGCATTCTTTGGGCCTCCGACATCGGACCTACGACGACGCTCCTAAGGTTACCAATCGCCCGGCAGGAGCTCTGTCATCTCTGGCCCCCCCCCCCACCGGTTGACGACAGACCTGACGAAGCCCTATGGAGCACAAACAGGCATCTGTCCCCCAAGACAAATGGAGCACTGATGGTATGGCTAACGCCAGCATGCCATCGCACCCGGTATGCCCATCAACGCCGGACCGACATACGGTGCTAGACGCCAGCACCGGTCAGGACACAGGAGCTGGACCAACGTCGGACCCACTGTCAGATTCAGACCCAAAATTGAACCTTTCACATGTCAAAGACCTCTTCAGCCGTTCGTGGGAGACGATCCGTTCAGACATCCTCACTCCAAGGCCACAACCAGATGTGTCCCAAACACCAGACATGACTAAAGCTCTGGATAATGGGGCCCCTGCAAGGGTTCCAACCCCAACACCGGACATAAACAAGGCACCTTCACCCCCTCCAGATAAGGGCCATGGCAATGAGCCTTCTCCCTATGGCAAATCCAAAGGGAAGGCTACCTGCAAGAGACATCACAGGTCGCGGAGCCTGAGCCCCTCAAGCTCTCCTGACTGGCACAGACGTAGGAAGAGGTGACACATCCCACTCCTTTTCCTACTCTGACTCTTCCTGCTCTGGCTCGTCCATTGGGGATCTTTCTCCTCTGGACCCAGAAGAAACACCCAGATCCCCTCCTGAAGACCCCTCTTTCATGGAGGTCATGAGGCATATCCAGTCTAATATGGGATGGGACATAGAGGACCTAGACCAGGAAAGAATGTGCTTGGTGAAATATCTCCGCCAGAAAGATCTGAAGCCGGTGGTTATCCCACCCCTGGTGGACATCTTCGGATGTCACACAGGCAATGTGGAAGCGCCTATATACCTCCACCGCAGTCCCAACAAAGGCAGATCGCCTCTGTAGGGCACCCGAAGAGCAACCTTTTTTAGCGGAGCATCCATTAGCTGATTCTGTGGTGATTTCGGCAGCCCATGATCAGTTTCAGAGGCCGAAACACCTCAGCACACAACCCCTGGACAGAGAGTACAAGCAACTGGACTCCATGGGATGCAAAGTATATTCCTCCACCATTTGCAGTATCAGGAGCTTGAACTTTTTAACACACATGGTTCAGTTCCAGAACGCCCTTTTGGAACAGGGGATGGACATTGTCCAAGAAATCCCAGACTGTCCACAGAAGGCAGAACTCCTCAAGCTTCTGCTGACCGGACTGGACGATGGCACCCATGTCCTCTGCTCAGTCTATGATTCCGCAGATATGGCAGCAAGAGCAGCAGCGACAGGGGTATGCCTGCGCCATCATTCTTGGCTGTGGGGTTTGCGCAGGACATACAGTCTAATCTCCTGGATGCTCTCTTCCAAGGTTCAGTCCTCTTTGGCGAGAACACTGAGAAGTATTAGAGTTACAAGATTCTGGCAAGGCAGTTTGGACTGTACAGTCCATGTACCGACCAAAGCAGAGACCATTTCGAAGGTCTTGTTTTCGTGGCCAAGGGGGACAACAGCCACAGCAACCCCGCTTTCAGCCCCAACAGCCACAGCGGGGAGGCGCCCATAGAGGCTCTGCAGGACCCACCTCTCGCTCAGCCAAACTGACCCAAGCCGCTTTTCCCCCTCCAGCTACTGCCTGACTCCCGGCTGGACCCACATCCTTCCATGACCCCAGCAGGGGAGGCAGTTGGGGTCGCTTTTCACTGTACACAGAAACCTGCTGGAAGGTGACCTCCGATCAGTGGGTCCACCAACTCATAGACAATGGACATTCCATAGAGTTATCCAGATCCCACTGGAAAGGCCCCTCTACCCAACCCGTTACTCAACGGAACACGCAGGTCTGATTCATGCACAGGTTCAAGCCCTGCTATCCAAGAAGGCCATAGAACCTGTTCCCCAGCCCAGAGAGGAACAGGATTCTATTCACACTTCTTCCTTGTTCTGAAAAAGACAAGCAACCTGAGACCCATTCTGGACCTTGGCGAACTCGACCAATTCATAGAATACAAGAGGTTTCGGATGGTCACCCTTCAGGGCCTACTTCCCATGATCCATCATGGGGACTGGCTGGCATCATTGGACATACAGGATGCTTACCTACACATCCTAGTGGCAAAGCCTCACAGGAGGTTCCTCAGGTTCACCTTCCAGGGCACACATTTTCAATTTAGGGCGCTACCCTTCGGCCTTTCATTGGCACTGAGGGTCTTCACAAAGTGCCTCACGATGGTAGCAGCGGCACTTTGAAGGATGGATCATCACATATTCCCATACTTGAACGACTGGCTACTGACAGCACCGTCCAAAGAACAACTGCAACGAACCATTCAGGACACCTGTTCTCTCTTCGAGGAACTAGGTATCACGATCAGCATCCCCAAATCCTTCCTAATTCCATCCCAGAACCTGAACTTTATCAGGGCACACCTCGATACTGCTCGAGGGAGGGCCTGTCTGCCACAAGACAGAGCTGCCCAGCTTCAGGCCATAGCTCACCACGTCTTTTCTGCCTTGGAATTACCTGCAAGAACTCTGTTACAGCTGTTAGGGCCACATGGCAGGGTCCATCATTACAGTTTCCCTTGTGAAACTCCACATGAGGACAATCCAGTGAACCCTCTGTGTCTAGTGGGACCAAAGATGGGACGATTTGGATCAGCTGGTCTCCATCACGAAGCTGGTCTGTCAGGAACTGCAGTGGTGGATGTCATCCCCTTCACTGCACGAAGGGATGCCATTTCAAAGGGAAGTGCCAGACCAGGTCTTAACATCCAACACCTCAGGCTTAGGAAGGGGAGTGCATCTAGGCATTCACAGAACTCAGGGCTCCTGGTCCATGAACGAGGAATCTCTCCATATAAATATCTTGGAGATGAGAGCTATTCTCTACGCCTTGCAGGCCTTAAGCACTGTGCTCCGCCCAGGACATCTCCTTGTGCAAACAGACAACATGTCAGTGGTGTTTTATCTCAGCAAACAAGGAGTTACATACTCCAACCCCCTGTGCAGGGAATCAGTGAAGGTGTGGAATAAGGCCATATCCCATCATCTAGGGGTCTCAGCTGTCCACGTCCCTGGGGTCCAGAATACTCTGGCCGACACTCTCAGCCAAACTCAGGAGCTCACGAATGGACTCTTCTCCAGTCTGTCATCGACGAACTCTTTGACAGATGGGGGAAAACCAGAACTGGATCTCTTTGCCTCTCCTACCAGTGCAAAACTGCCCAGTTTTTGCTCACTAGATCCAGGGCCTGGTGTTTTCTGGTGAGAAGCATTGTCCTTTTCCTGGAAGGGGAGATTCCTCTACGCCTTTTCCTCCATTTCTGCTCCTGCAGAAAGTTCTTCTCAAGGTACAAGCGGAGGGGGCAACAGTGATCCTGGTGGCGCCACTATGGCCTCGACCGATCTGGTTCCCACTGCTGCAGCAGTTGGTTGTGGAACCTCTGATTACCTTGCCGGTGAGCACTTACCTGCCCTCCCAGGACAACAGGACCCTGGTTCACCCGAACCTTCGGTCACTACACCTACATGTATGGCTCCTGAGGACTTAGCCAAACTCCGCTTCGGAGTCTCGGACAAGGTAGCTGACATCCTGGTGGCTGCCAGGAAACCTTCTACCAGAGCGACCTATGCCATTAAGTGGAAACACTTTTGTCTTTGAGATATGGCTCGTCACCTAAACCCTTTGGCCTGTCTGGTGAACACTACTTGAGTACCTGTTGTCTCTCTTGGACTTGGGCTTGCGGTACTCCTCCATCAAAGTGCGCTTGGCAGCCATTTCTGCCTACCATATTCCTGTCCAGGGCAGAACTGTGGCACAGATGGAGGTCGCCCCTATCTTTCTTCGAGGTATTCTTCACCTAAAAACCCTCGTAAGGGACCCCGTCCCTCCTTGGGACATTTGTTCTGGAGAAGCTGACCGTACCCCATTTTGAACCAGCCGCAGATTGCGAGCTTTGCTTCCTCTCTTGGAAAGCGTTATTTTTAGTTGCTGTTACTTCGGCTCGAAGGATTTCCAAGCTTCAGGCCCTGATGTGTAAGGAGCCTTATTTGGTATTCCATAAGGACCGGGTGGCATTGAGAACCAGTCCTAAATTCCTACTCAAGGTGGTGTCCAAGATTACTTTAAATCAGGACGGGGCTTAAATTTCCTGGATTTGGGAAACTGTTTCTTGGCCATACAGCAAAGATACATGGCGGACTGGGTACATAAGCCCGAAGTTACCAGTTGGGTTGACTTGGAGCAGGGAATGGCCCAGGGTAAATTAACGGCATATCTCCACAGTAAAGGGCTAAGGGCGTATAGGATGGGAAAATAAGTTAATTCCCTAGTAGTGCAGGTATTATTGGCCTGGAAGCCGTTAAGGAGGAAAGGATGGACACAAGGAAAGGAGACACTTTTAATGCCTGTGTCGGGGAATCCCTACTTCTTGCCAGGGTTGGAAGACATAGGCTATGGGAATTGGGAACGAAAAGGAATAAGAAGCCTGGGGCGCCTATTAGTGGGAGTGCAGTTCTGCTCATTACAGGAGTTGCAGGAGGTGGTAGGAGGGGGTAAGAGGGACAGATTCAGGTATCTTCAGACCAGGGCATATATGGGAAGTCTGGGAAAGGAAAACAAAGGGTTGTGTGAGGTGGACCTGGTGGAGGTGATGATCTATGCAGCTCAAAATCAAGAGAAAGGATTTATAGGCCATGCGGTGAAGAGAGGAAAGGTTATACTTCCTGATAGGACGGTAAGAACTAAGAAATTGTGGGAAACAGACCTTGGTAGGGACATAACGGACAAAAATTGGAAATTACTGCTCCAGATGCACTCTGGAATTATGGTATGCAACAAATACAAGGAGGCATAATTTAAATTCATTCACAGAGTGCATCATCCACCGGTGATTGTGCATAAGGCGCACCCTGAAGTATCACCTTTATATGGAAGGTGTGGTTTGGGAAAGGGGACATATATGCACGGTTTCTGGGAGTGCCCGATACTGCAGAAATATTTATTTATTTTATTTAACTTTTGTTAACCGGGTAAGTGCACTAGCCATAAAATGACTATTTTCAGGCACGACCCGGGAGAGTACAGACATGCAGAAACTTAACAGGATAACCATTTATAAGTGCTTTATATACAAAGAGTTAAAGAGGATACAATATATCGGAACATACAAAGTAAAGGGCTTTACATGCAATGAGTTAAAGTGGATACAATATATCAGAGACATACAGAGTAGACCATTCATAAGTTCATAGGTGCCTACCTATGCAATGAATAGAGAGGACCTTGGACAATAAATTATCAGGTGACATATCATATAAACAGAACAAGGTACACAAAAACAGGTAATACAACAGGAAGAAATAACCACTGAGAGCAGGGGGTGTCATTAAGGAAAAGGTCGGTAAGTGAGGAAAAGGGGAGCAAGCCTTGAAATTAGATTATGAGTATATGTAAGTGTAAGGGAGATGCCTGCAGTGCAAGATTGTATATGGGCAGGGAAAGGGAGCTGGGACAGGCTGAGGCAGTAAGAGGGTTATATAGAGGGGAGGAAATACTGTTGTATGGCAAGGGACATCAGTCATTAGGTAGGGTGAAAGCAGGAACAGGTATCAGCAATCGGCAGATTTGAGCGCAGTTTTCTCTTAAAGCATGTGTGAGAGCTAGAAAGTCTAATGTCGAGGGAAAGGGAAATCTTACTTCGAGAGGGCTTTTGCAGTAGGTAATTACATATAGGACTAACGGCGGCAGGACCGCACAGAAAAATTTCTAGCTAGCAGTCCCTGGTGAGGGACCCTCCCCATGTCAGGTGACCGGCGCCGGGAGACGTCAGTATAAAGGGGCGTTCCCTGACTCCCACCTTCCAGTTCTTTCCTGCCGTTAGCTCGTGCAGCACCTCACGGAAAAGTTCTTCGCTCATCAGACTCCCTTCGTCGGTGTTTTACTGAGTATTTTTACTTTTTTGCCTAAATCGTCTGTACATCCGTCGGTGTATGTCATCCCTTGCACCCTCCGAGCACAAAAACAAGTGCGACTCGTGCGGCGCCCAACTCCCGCACAAGGACGGCCATCCCCTGTGCCTGTTTTTGTCTAGGCCCCAATCACCCGGTCGAGAAGTGCCAGCACTGCCTCAGTTTTAACACGGCTACCCGGAAAAGGCGGCAGCAGTCCCTGGAAGCCCACATTCTCAAGAAAAAGATGAGCTCCATGGAGAAGGAACTCAAAAACTGCGAAGGCGCCCACTTCTCAAGGCCATCGTGGAAGAAAAAGACAAAGAGAAGATTGGGACAGTGGGTTCCTCCACCGCGACTCCCTCGGGAGTCACAGTGTTACAGGTAGCCTCAAGGAAAGGAGGAAGAGGGTGGACATGATAGAAACTTTCAAGTACCTCAAGGGAATCAACTAAGTCCAAGAGGGTAGCATCTTTCAAAAAAAGAGATGTGCATGAACAAGGGGGCATAATTTGAAGATAGAAGGGGGATGGCTCAGAGGTAATGTGAGGAATTATTTCTTCACAGAGAGGGTTGTGGATGCATGGAACAGCCTTCCTGAGGAGGTCGTAGAGTCAAAACAGGAATTCAAGAATGCATGGGACAGACATAAGGCAATTCTAGTGGGGGGTAGGAGAAAGTAGGCTGTTGGTTAACTAGGATCTGCAGCTTATCCGTTAGGTAGGGAAACGGGCAGACTAGGTAGACCAAGCGGGTCCTTGTCTGCCGTCAAATTCTATGTTTCTATGTTTACCCCTGATTCCAGTGGGGGCCACTGCAAGAGCGAGACTTCCCATCTGTTCACCCCAGGAGAGGAGAGCAGTCCTTCGGATGCTCGATCCTCTCCTTCCCGAGCCAGCCCCCGACGACCCGAGTCTGTTCCCGAACCCGGGTCACCAGCATGGTTCGAGGTGTGGCGTCCAGCGCCTCAGCCCTCTGCGCCACCGGGCCAAACCTCAAGTTTCTTCTGAAGGTAGTGTCTGAGTTCATGTTGAACCAGGACATCCAACTACCAGTTTATTACCCAGAGTATGCTAACAGAGGGGAGGCCTTGTTACACACTCTGGATGTACATAGGATCCTTTGTTACTATTTGTCCAGGACCAGTTCCTCCAGAAATATGGACCAGTTTGTCTCGTTTGCCCACAGAAAGATTGGTGCACCCATGACGATGAATTGCATCACGTTCTGTTAGCAGCGCACAGCAAACCCTTACCAGGACTGGTTAAGGGTCACTCCACCAGAGGGATAGCAACATCCTTCGCTTCTCTTAGGAACGTTTCTTCAGCGGACCTCGGTATGGCTACTACTTGGAGTTCAATGCACACTTTCGTTAGGCATTGCCATCTGGACGTTGCTTTCAGATGGAGAGCAGGTTTCGGCGTAGCGGTCCTTCAGGGACTCCACCAAATTGCCTTTATCCTGACATCATTTTCCTCCACCCTTCTGACCTGGGTCTCTTCTTGGGTACTGTTTGGGACTCAGTTCTAATGGTATTGCCTGCTGCAAGAGCTCCCCCTCAAAGTGAGATAGTACAGTTACGTAAGAACGTACCGTAACAGTAGATCTTCGAGAGGAGCTCTTGGAGCAGGTGACCTTTCCACCCACCTGCCCCCGGGGATTAATATCACTATTCTCTCGTTGGGGATAGGAGATCCTCTTTAGTTTTCCTTGTGTTTCTAGCCGGGTCTCCGGCGGGAAAACTGAGGTGGTGCCAGGGGACTGCCCCCTTTATACCACATCTGACGTCGGGGCAGAGCCGACATTGGGGGCGATCCCCTGCGACAGACTGCTAGCTAGAAGTTTTTTCCATGGGGTCCTAATGCCTGGTGGCTTAGTCCTAATGGTATTACCTGCTGCAAGAGCTCCTCTCGAAGATCTACTGTTATGGTAAGTTCTTGCGTAACTGTACTTTTTTAGTTGCCATTACTTCGGCTTGGAGGATTTCCAAGCTTCAGGCTCTAATATGTAAAGAGCTTTACTTGGTTTTCCACAAAGGCAAGTATTTTTGCGGACCAATCCTAAGTTTTTCCCTAAGGTGGTGTCTGAGTTTACTTTGAATCAGTCCATCCACGTGCTTGTTCATTTTCCTGAATATCCGAATCGGGGAGGCTTTGCTTAACACTCTAAATGTTCATCGGGTGCTTTGCTTTTATCTGGACCGCACCCCTCCCTTTCAAGTAATCTGACCTGTTTGTTTAGTTTGTCCCCAGGAAAGAAGGGGCTTCTGTTTCCAAACAGTGTTCATCTAAGTGGTTAGCTAATTGCATTGTTTATTGCTACCGCAAGCATGACTAGCCTTTGCCAAGCCATGTCAAAGGCCATACTACCAGGGGCATGGCTGCCTCCTTAAGGAGTGTGTCTGCTGCAGACATTTGTGTAGTCGCCACTTGGAGTTCTGTCCACACTTTTATCAAGCATTACAGTTTGGACATTGTCTGTAGGCATAGAGCTGGGTTCAGCCTTGCAGTCCTCCAGGACCTCCTGTCCTAATGCTGCTGTCCTCCCAACTGACAGAGTCTATTCCTCTGCTGCTTGGGATTCAGTCTTTATGGTTATTGCCTGCTGCAAGAGCCCCCTCGAAGTAAGATAGTACATTTACATAAGAACTTGCTGTAACAGTAGATCTTTGAGAGGAACTCTTGCAGCAGGCACTGCATTCCCTCTCTCCTTCCCCCTGACAGCTGTTTCTACATCGCAGTTCTTCTGCTTTCCTCATTTATGAGTAACCTCCTCGGTTCTCCTACTTCTGTACATGCTGGGGTCTCTGTCGGGAGAATTTGGGATGGGCTGGAGGACCTGTCCTTTTGTACCATTGGCTGACATTGGCACACCGATGTCTGGGGTAGTTTCCTGGTGTATATACTGCTAGCTAGAAGTTATCTTTGTGGTCCTGGTGGCGCAGTTCTTATGGTTATTGCCTGGTGTAAGAGCTTCTCTCAAAGATCTACTGTTCCAGTAAGTTCCTACGTAACTGAAGTTTATACTGGATACTATACTGGATATAGAGATGGAAGAAGGCATTATGTTCATCGAGTCTGTATCCCACTACTTAGTGACAATACATGAATTACTACTTCTGTCATCTTATCTTTGAACATGGTTACTGTAACAGAAATAAATACTTCTCCAGGTAAACTGTTCCATATTCCCACCATTCTCCCATGGGGGTGTGGTGGGGTTGGGGGAGCCAACAAAAAGCTCTTGCTGTCATATTTTAAAGTGACTGGGGGACCAGTTGTACATTATGAGACCTCAGGTTGTGGGATTCAGTTTTAATGGTGAGAGTGAGTTCCCTGACAAAACCTTCATCCAAAATCACCTTGTGTTGCTAGGGGAGATCCTCCAGTCTTTGTGTCTCCAACATAAACCATCTTAGCTTGTCAGTACAATCCTCATTGGTTAGAGTTTTATACTTGAGGATTATTTTGGTGGTCCTATGCGGGACCCTTTCAAACAGTTCCATTTTTTGTTTTTAAAGACCATGTGCAACGGTTTTTACATATTTTTTATAGAAGCTTAAAAAGCTGAAATTCAAGTCCCTGTGTCATGATTAGTGTTTCCTGAAAATTTCATGCTGTTTGGTTTTGTGGTTTTCTTTAAATCAGCATTCGTTAACTTGTTCTACAGTGGCTGAAAACAGTGGAGTTATTTCTGTCCTCTCAGTCAAACTTAGAGTGCGATGACATCATTTGGAGTAGCTTGCTGTTTCAGATTCCATATCAGAGCAGCACTCTGTAGAGCTTATGGTTTGCTGAGTTCTCCAGGTTTGTTACTAACCCAGTCTCTGGTTTGTGTTTAGATCTGCTTAAAATATATCATTCTCTTCCTTTAAAAAGCTGATCATTTCATTTTCAATGCTGAATTGAAGTAGTAGAAATCTTTTTCTGTGAGAAATCAGCTTGTCTGTATCACAGCTGTTGTTATTTGTAATCAAACCTCAATTGATTTTCTAACTATATAATGCAGGGCTGTTTCATGAATATAAAATAAATCTAAATTTTGTTCATTTACAGAAACAGTTGTTCTTTGATATAGCCTTAATACAATCATGTAAGAACATTTTTATTTCATGTCAGATTGACAAACAGGTGCTTGTCACACTCTGCTACAACATTTCAAGCACATGTACTGTCAGAACTCACAAATGTCAGTTCTTTGGCGGTTTCTGTGTGAAAATACATCATGTATGTGTATAACTAGAAACACCAGATGGCATTCTGATACAACATGTCACTGCCCCACAGTTGAGGCAGCTGCAGTCTACTGCCACCAGTCCCCTGCCCTACAAGCCCCCCTGCCTTCTGCTCCACATTCAAGGTTGCTGCACCCTGCTGCCCACTGTGTTCTCCCACAGAGTCAGGGATTGTGCAGCCTGCTGCCTCCATCCTCTGCCTAAAGAATCAGGACTACTGCACCCTGCCGCTCCCTGCCCAAATGACCGGGGTTGCTGCATCCTGCTGCCCTCTCTCCCCCACCTTCACAGTTAGTAATGCTGTACCTGTTGCCCCCTGTTCCTGTCTCCACAGTCAGGGCTGCTGTGCTGTGCTAATTCCTAGAGTGCCAGGTTCACTGCCTCCACAGCTGGGGATGCTGCACTATGCTGCTCTAGCCACCAGAGGTGGGACGTTTGCTGCACTCACTACCCACTTCCATTGCACCAAATGGTCAGGGCTGCTGCACCACGTCACACACTCGGAGCTGATATACCCTGATGCCCCATGTGTTCTGCTCCACAGTTGAGGCTTCTATCTCCTGTCACCACAGACAGGGCTGCTGCACCCTCCTCCTTTCTACATCATTGGGGTTGCTGTGGTCTGCTATGCCCTAGAGCACCATACCTCTGCAGTTAGGGCTGCTGCACCGTGCTTCCACTTGCCACAAGATTGAGGGCATTTGCTGCACCCTGTTGCATGCCTCCACAGTTAAGGCAGTTGCACCCTGCTACCTCCTTGCCACCAGAGTCAGATCCTTTGCTACACCCTGCTGAGACAGGAACAGGGGCAATATGTGCAATGTCCCTGACTGTGAGGGTGAGGGAGAGGGTAGCAGGCTGCAGCAACCCCAACTGTTCGGGAAGGGTGCAGCACAAGAGTAAGGGCATTTGCTGCACCCTCTTGCCCTGCCTGTGGAGGCAAGGGGCTCTGTGGTGCAGCAGGGCACAGTGGTGCCAGGGGACAAAGGACACCATGGTGCAGAAGCCTTGACTGTGGGGCTGGACACAGATGGGCATCAGGGTACAGCAGCCCTGACAATAGCACAAGGTGCACATTGTGCAGCAACCCAGCCCATTTGGGGCAATGGACGCACATAGCAGGGTTCAGCAGCCCCAACTGTGGATGCATGTGGCATGAGACTCTAGGGTGTAGCACAGCACAGCAGCCCTCACTATGGAGATAGGAACAGGGTCAACAGGGTACCATGGCCTTGGCTGTGGGAGTGGGGACAGAGGGCAGCAGGGTGCAGCAGCCCTGAATGTACGGGCAGGAGATAGGGGTGGCTTCAGGATACAGCAGCCCAAACTGTGGGACAAGTGCAGCAGCCATGCCTGTCTGGGACAAGGGATGTGGGCAGCAGGGTGTAGCAGAGGATCTGACTCTGGTGGCAGGGAGATAGCAGGATGCAACTGCCTCAACTGTGGAGGCATGCAACAGGGTGCAGCAAATGCCCTGAATCTTGTGGCCAGTGGCAGCATAGTGCAGCAGCCCAAACTGCAGCAACAAGGGGCTCTAGAGCACAGCAGGCCATAGCAACCCCAACTGTGTAGAAAGGAGCAGGGTGCAGCAGCCCTCTCTCTGGTGACAGGGGATAGAGGACATCATGATGCAAAAGTCTTGACTGTGCTGCAGAACACAGGGCATCAGGGTACAGCAGCCCTGACTGTAAGATGGAGTACAGTTGGTGCAGGAGCCCTGCCTATTTGGGGCAATGGAAGTTGGTAGCAGGGTGTAGTAAAAGCCCCACCTCTGGTGGCTAGGGCAGCATAGTACAGCAGCCCCAGCTGTGGAGACAGGGAACCTGGCACTCTAGAGCTTAGCACAGCACAGCAGCCCTGTCTGTGAAGACAGGAACAGGAGGCAACAGGTGCAGCTTCCCTACCTGTGAGGGTGGTGGAGAAAGGGTAGCAGAGTGCAGCTACCCCAACTGCTTGGGCAGGGTGCAGCAGCCCTGATTCTTTAGACAGGGGATGGAGGCAGCTGGGTGCACAATCCCTGACTGTGTGGGAGAAGACAGTGGGCAGCAGGGTGCAGCAGCCTTGAATGTGGAGCAGAAGGCAGGGGGCTTGTGGGGCAGGGGCAGGTGGCAGTAGACTGCAGCTGCCTCAGTAGTGGGGCAGAGACACGATGCATCAGGATGCCACATAGTGTTTCTAGTTATACACATGCATTATGTATTTTCACACAGAAACCACCAAAGAACTGAAATTTGTGAGTTTAGACAGATGCCTGTCATACTCTGCTACAGTGTTTCAAGCACATGTACTGTTTGTCAATCTGACATGAAAAAAAATGTTCCTACTTTTAATGTATTTATGAAGGCTACATCAAAGACAGACTGTTTCTGTGAATAAACAAAATTTAGATTTATTTTATAGTGATTTAATAGTCCAGTGTTATTAGTTAGAAAAAAAATCAGTTTTGATTAGAAGGAACCAAGAGCTGTGACAGACAAGCTGATTTCTCACAGAGAAAGATTTCCACTTCTTCAATTCAACATTGAAACTGAAATTATCAGCTTTTTACAAGAAGAAAATGATACATTTTAAGCTGATCTATCTAAACACAAGCCAGAGACTGGGTCTGTAAGAAATTTGGAGAGCTCATCAATGAGAATGAGAATGGGACCTGCAGAAACTTGAAGAATGTTCAGGGGTTTGGCAGTTGAAATTCAATGCAAGGAAGTGCAAGATAATGCATATGGGGTACAAAAACCCTGGCACAATATATCAGTTGGGGGGGGGGGGTGAGGATATAGCATGCACCAAGCAGGAAAGGGATCTTGGGGTTATCATCTCTGATGACCTCAAGGTAGGGAAACAGTGTGACAAGGCAGCAGGTAAAGCAATTAGGATGCTGGGGTGCATAGGCAGGGGCATCACCAGCAGGAAAAGGGAGGTCATAATTCCACTATACAAGACACTAGTGAGGCCCCACCTGGAGTACACTGTACAGTTCTGGAGACCTTACTTACGTAAGGACATAGACAGGGTAGAGAAGGTTCAGAGGAGGGCAACAAAGATGGTGCATGGATTGCATCACAAGTCCTATGAGGACAGGCTGAAGGAACTGAACATGTACTCCCTGGAGGAGAGGAGGGAGAGTGGGGATATGATAGAGACATACAAGTATCTTACAGGGAGGAAGAGGGTGCTGGAATACACTATTTTTAAGCGAAAAAGATGTTCCAGGACTAGAGGGCATGGGATGAAGTTGGAGGGAGGACGATTCAGAGGAAACGTGAGGAAGAATTTCTTCACAGAACGGGTGGTGGACAAGTGGAACACCCTGCCAGAGGAAGTGGTGGGGGCTGAAACAATCGCAGGATTTAAGAATGCATGGGATAGACATAAAGGAATTCTAGAGGTCAGGGGTAAGGGGCAAAAGACTTCTTGGAAAACATAAACTGAACTTACAAGCTCAAATGGGCAGACTGGGTGGGCCATAGGCCCTTATCTGCCAACACTGTCTATGTATCTATGTATCAAACCATTAACTCTACAAACTACTGCTCTGATTGGGAATCTGAAACAGCAAGCTACTCCAAAATGATGTCATCGCACTCCAAGTTTGACTGAGAGGACAAAAATAACTCCACTGTTTTCAGCCACTGTAGAGCAAGTTAACAAATGCTGATTTAAAAGAAACCACAAAACCAAACAGCATGAAATTTTCAGGAAACACTAATCATGACACAGGGACTTGAATTTCAGCTTTTCAAGCTTTTATGAAAAATGTGTAAAAACTGTTGCACGTGATCTTTAAATATGAGGTCCACAGCAGTAATCCAAATGTGGTCTCACAATGATTTGTATAAGGGCATTATAATCTGGTTCGATTTGGTTCTACAACACCTTCTTAATTTGTTTGCTTTCCCAGTAATGTATCTACACTGGTAGTTGTTTTTTTAAAGTTATAATGACACCAAGATCCTGTCTGTTGTTTTCGACTGCTTTTAATTCAATACCATTCAGAAAATATTCCTCATTGATGTTACTCGACCCAAGTGCAGGCACTCCTCAGCCAGCCAGGCTGCTTTCTCATACTGACTGCCTGAGCTCAGGAAATCCCTCCACCTACCCATCCACTCTGCCTCCTACCTTCACTTTTTATCCTCCGTACTGCTTAGCTTCATCTCCCCTACCTGTAACTGCAACTGACCCCTCTACTTGAATCCACTGCCTTCCCCCATTGTCCTACCCCTACTCCCCCATCACCTTCACTTAAACTCAGAAACTCTCTCTCCTCACAACCATTCGCTCTCCCTTCTGCCTTACTTCCCTTCCTCCCTTTCCTAGCCTGTTCCTCTTGCCCCTCCTGCCTACTTTTCCTTCTTGCACTTCTACCCTTCTCCAATGCAGGCCAGGAAACAGGGCACAAGCTGGGTGTGTACCCAGTCGTGTCTGGCCCTTGTGGGGTTTGAATCCCAGAGGACCAGTGATCTGCCTCTCCATCTTATTACATTCCACACTAGTTCTCTATTCCAACTCTTTCATCTCCATCCCCACTTCTACCCCTTCTTCAGTCCAGGCCTGGAAACCAGATGTGGCCTGGGTCTGCATCCCAGAGGGACTATGGTTTGCCTCTCCATCTCTACTATACTCCCCTTCTCCTGTTACTTTTCACACTGTTGCCCCCCCCCACGCCATATGCCCTACCCCACTCCTGCCCCCTATTTCCCCATTGTTCTCTCCTTTAAAATAGTTTATTCCTGTGTTACTATGGGACATGCTGCCCAATACCTCTTCTTGTGATTCAATATTTCCACAGTTACTTAATCACTGTATGAAGTTTTATTTTGCAAATTCTCTGTTGTATAGTCCACATACCTTCCTATTTGTGCATAGTTGTTTCAGTGTTATTTAATTGATGTATGTAGTTTTATTTTGCGAAGCTTGATCTATTGTAAAATCAGTTGTACTTACTTAACCCCAGGACGCATCTAGAAATGAGCTATTCTAGGGACATGGATATGTTGTTCATCCACACTGTCTGGCAGGTATCCTTGCCGCTTTAAATCTTGCCGGAAGGTCTTCAAGCTGGCTCCTCCCACCCACCCGGGTGGTAAAACTCTCGGCTCCGCCCCATGACGCCAGATCTTCCTTACCGCTTGGAAGCTCAGGTTCCCTCCTTAACGCTCTGCGTATAAGACTGGTTCCTAATTCTTCGGTTTTCCGAATTTAAAAGTTTTTTGCATTTATAGACTTCGGTCTTCTATCCCTCGCGGCTGCGATGGACAAATCGACTCCCGGTTTTCGGAGGTGCCCTTGCGGGCAGAAGATGTCTGATGGATCCGCACTCCACGTGTGTCTACTGTTTAGGCCTTGAGCACGACCCGCAGGCTTGCGACCTGTGCTCTTCCTTCTCAGCCTATGTCCTCGAAGACCGTGCTGCCCGCTTACAACTGGGCGCCCTGAGAACGTTTTCCCGGTGAAGTCAAAAGAGGCCCGGTCGTGTGTTTCCGGCTGAGCGTAGGCTCGGGCGGATCAGCTAGAGCAGATGACGCCCTCGAAGAGGAGGCGGCGCTGGCCGCTTCTTCCCTCGACTGCTGCATTTATCCGGCTCTCCTTGGGTTCCTCTTACACAGCTTCCTTTAAGGAGCTTTGTCTGTCCCTCTCCACTAGAGGAGAGGGACCAATGTCTGCTGGAACTTCTTCTCGGTCCAAGAAGAAAGACAAGGGTAAGTCCCTCCGTCGACGCTCTTGGGAGCGGGAAAGGTCCCTCTCCCCGAGTTGTCGGCCATCCACTTCGATCGATCGTTCGGCCTCGGCCACTGGTCTCATGGTGTCCCCGTCAGGTCAGTTGACCGAGACTCCCGTCGACGCAGTCGAGATCTTTCTCGACCCGTTGGACGGGTTGTCGACCGGCGAAGCCGAAAATCCTCTCTCACCGGTTCCCCCGGTGGGAGTTGAGGATCCCGTGGGCTTGCCAGTGCCTCCGGTTCCGGAGCCCTCGGGTGAACCCGGTTCCACCCGTCCCCTCCCTGCACCATCCTCGGAAAGACCGAGGTTCTCTGTCTCGGACTTCTTCGCGGTCCAGCCGATCCCGCCGTCATAGGCGGTCTCGGCGCCGCCGCTCGTCCTCTTCCTCCTCCTCGGATGAGGGGAGGCTTCGACGTAAGTTACGTCGACGATACGAGGACCTCATGTGGCAACAGCTCCTTCTGACCGGGAACAAGCCAACGCCGTCGCCTTCCCCGACCATTAAGTGGCTGTCACCGGAGTGGCCGAAACAACCCCTCGTCTTACCCGAGGAGCCTGTTCCCAGGCTGGTTGTTCGCCAAAACCAGTTGCTCCACGATTCGGTGGAACTCCACCTCCACAGCCGCTGTTTGGGGCTCCGACCAAGAACCTCGGTCGGCTCAGGTCTGCCCATAGGCTTGCCTGTCACCCTCACTCCCGATCGCCCTCGGCAGGTGGAGGGTGTCTCAGGCCCGAGGCAGCTCTTTTCGGACTCTTCTGAGTCCGACGACAATTCCTCCCTCTTCTCCAGGCGAGTGGACTTGGAGTCCTCTGGAGGTCAGTCGCTGGACGACAGCCCTTCGTCCTTCCTGGGTTTGCTCAGGCTCATCTCGGAGTCCACCGGGATGCAGCTCGAGCCCGTATCCAAGTATCCTCTCACGGAGATATTGGACCGATGGGATTCCCCTACGGAGGCCTTTCCTGTGGCCGAGGCCATTGTGGGCCTGGCCTTGGAGCTCTGGCAGCGCCCTGCTTCCTGCCCTGCGCCTTCGGCCAGGATGGTCAGGAAGTATGCGGTCCCTACTGGTTCCCTGTCCGCGTTTCTCGGAACATCCTCAGCCGAGGGGCTAGTTACCCAGCGCTTTTCCGCATGCTGGAAACTCTAGGACGGGACAACCTCCCGACAAGGAGTCCAAGAAATTGACCATGCCGGGCGAAAAGTCTACGCATGCGCCCTCCCTTGGCCTTCGGCCAGCCAGCTCGGCCGTGCTTATGGCACATTTCTCCCATGCCCTGTTGGGCTCCCTGGACGAGGTAGTCCCTCATCTCCGGCTGACCTGCAGACCACGGTTAGGCAGGTGCGGGACCAGGGCAGGCGGTGGCCAAGCAGCAACTTCAGACTGCTCTGGACATTGGAGACTCATGCGCCAGGTCAGTCGACGGCCATGAGTGGCTATGCGCCGCTGGCATGGCTGAGGATATCCACTTTCACAGCGGATACCCAGCACAAATTGGCGGATGTCCCTTCCTGGGGACCGACCTCTTCGCCCTGGAGGAAGGCCACCTCAAAGGATCGAAACCAATGCCACTTGGACTCGGTCTCATCCGCCAGAGGGACAAGGGCCGCAGACTGCAACCCAAGCCCTTCGTCTGTCCGGTTCTGCGCCGTCCCGCCCAGCAGCATCAGGGCCAGCAGGCTCTGCAAGCCCCAAACCCAAGCCCGCTGCTTCCTCCTCCAGGAAGCAGGAGGTAAGGGCCTTGGAGGTCCTTCGGCCGGTCCTTCCTCCAAGCCTGCCCAGTGACGGGTTGAGGGGTGTCGCCCCCAACCCCGTCGCCTCACCCCAGGTGCCCCTCGTGGGGGGGTGGCTCCGACACTTTCTATCCGCTTGGTCCGTTATCACCACAGACCGGTGGGTGTTGGAGGTGGTGGGAAAGGGCCTACCTCTGGAGTTCAAACAGGCTCCACCCTTCATAGCCGTCGCACCTGGGGGGGGCCTCGGGGTCCGAAGCCTCGCTGTCAGCTCGCCGAGCCGACATCGCTCTCCTCCTCGAGAAGGAGGTGATAAGAGAGGTGGCGAACCCCCCTCAAGCCCGGAGTTCGTGTCCAGGTACTTCCTGGTTCTGAACGGATGGGGCTACGCCTATCTCGGCCTCACACACTCCAAACAAGTCCTTGGTCTCAACCTTCAGGATGGTCACTCTGGCTCAGATAATACCATCCTTGGAACACGGCGTGCTGGTTCTGCTCTGACCTGCAGGACGATTCTTTCACGCCCCTATCCGTCCGTCACATCAGAGGTTCCTTCGCTGAAATGAGGGATCCTTCGAAGTTCCAAGCCATGCCCTTTGGCTTATCTCCAGCTCCCAGGGTCTTCACCAAATGCATGGCAGTGATGACAGTATTCCTGCGGCGCCGAGGGGTCCGGGTTTACCCTTACCTGGACGATTTGCTGATAGCAGCCCCCTTCAGACAGGAGGTGGAGCGGTCCAGAGATCTGGCCCCCCAGGTTTGCTCTCAGGTCGGCCTCCACATCAACGAGGCCAAGTCGGAACTCGAGCCGAAGCAGGTGATTCTTTTCATCGGGGCAGAGCTCGACTCTCTTCGAGCCAGGGCAAGGCTCCCGGCGGACAGGGTCGAGGTTCTTTCCTCCTTTGCCCAATCATTTCTGGTTGGGCAATTGCCCCCTGCCCGGGACTTCCTGCGCCTCCTGGGTCTCATGGCGTTTGTACCAGCGTGGTCCATTGGGGCCGCTGGAACATGCACCCCTTCAGTGGGGCTGGCCAGCCAGTGGTCCCAACGCCGCATCCATTGGACCAGCTAGTGACGGTGACCAGGGATGTGGAACGCTCTCCAGTGGTGGACCGTTCCAGTTCATCTGCAGGAGGGCATCCCGTTTGTCCGCCCCGAGCCGACGGTCTCTCTATCGACCGATGCCTCTCTGATGGGTTGGGGTGCCCATCTGGGGGAACACCGAGCGCACGGCCTCTGGTCCCCGAGAGTCCCGATGCCACATCAACCTGCTGGAGCTCCGAGCGGTCCGCCTAGCTCTCACCGCCTTTGCTCAGTTTCTTCGGGGTCAAGTGGTCCGGTTCAGACGGACAACACCACGACCATGTACTATCTAAACCGCCAGGGCGGGATGCGCTCCATGCTTCTATGCAAGGAAGCTCGAGATCTGGTCACTTGTAGAGCCTGGAGGCATATCTCCTAGCCATTCATGTGGCAGGAGCCTCCAACTCCCTGGCCGATGCCCTAAGCCGGATAGGGGCTGCGTCCCACGAGTGGTCTCTCCTGCCGGAGGTAGTACAAGATCTGTTCTCCCATTGGGGCACACCTCAGGTGGACCTGTTTGCCTCCAGGGAGAATGCGAAGCTGAGGCTGTTCCATGCCCACCGCCCTCAGCAGGGATCGCTGCAGGGGGATGCCTTCTCGAGGCCGTGGACCCCGGGCCTCTTCTGCGCCTTTCCCCGTTCCCCCGTTCCCCTTGATGCACAAGGTGCTGCTCAAAGCAAGGAGGGACAAGGCGAGGTGATTCTGATAGCCCCAGACTGGCCTGCCAGTACTGGTACCCAGATCTCCTCAGCCTCAGCTCCAGGCTCCCGAGGCAGCTTCCAGCTTGCCCGGACCTGCTCTCAGTCAGTCAGGGGAAGGTATTCCATCCGGACCTTCAATCCCTGCACCTGGCGGCCTGGTTCCTGAGTGGCTAGAGTTCCAGGCCTTGGGTCTTTCCGACGAGGTCCTCAACGTAGTTGAGGCATCCCGTAAGGAGTCGACCAGAAAATGCTACGCCTTCAAATGGAAAAGATTTTCCATTTGGTGTCAGGACCCTTCCTCCTGTTCCTTGGCGAGCATATTGGACTACCTTTGGTCCCTTTCTCAGCAAGGGCTTAGGTCGACGACCCTTAAGATGCACCTGGCAGCCATCTCTGCTTACCGGGTGCAGGCCGGGAAGCAGTCTGTGGCGCAGGAGAAGGTGGTCTGGCGCTTTTTCAAAGGCCTTGATCACATTTCCCCTCTGGTGCGAGAACCTCCACCTCCGTGGGATCTACTGCTGGTACTGGCAAAGCTCATGGGCAAGCCATTCAACCAATGCACAGGTGTGGACTCTCTCACCTGTCGTGGAAGACCGCCTTCTTGGTGGCTATCCGTCAGCCAGAAGGATGGGAGGCTCAGGCGCTCTGCATGAGTCTCCTTACCTGGTCTTCCACAGGACAAGGTTGTCCTCGCCCCACCGAAATTCCTTCCGAAGGTGGTGTCGAGTTTCACCTTAACCAGGTGTTGACTCTGCCGGTGTTATACCCCAGTCACACCTCGGAGGCGAATATAGGCTCCATACTCTGGATCCTAGAAGAGCGCTCGCTTACTATAAGGAGCGCACGGCTGAAATTCGGGGAGAGGTTCGCCAGCTGTTTGTCACCTACGCTGAAGCTGCACCTGGCAGACCAGCAGCCAAGCAGACTATAGGCAGGTGGGTCACCTCCTGCATAGATCTCCATAAAAGTTGGCGGGCATGGAGCTTCCCAGAGGGATAAGAGCTCATTCTACCCGCCATACTGCTGCATCGGTGGCTGCTTCCAGGGACGTCCCTATCCAGGAAATCTGCAGGGCTGCTACCTGGAAGTTAGCACACACCTTCATCACCCATGACCACATCGACCTTGAGTCACGCCGGGATGCTGGTTTTGGGGCCTCAGTTCTCCAGTCTCTATTCCCTAAGTAGGGGGTATGCGCCTTGCCTCCCTCCTCCTGGAGAACTGCTAGGAGTCTGCCAGACAGTGTGGATGAACAACATATCCATGTCCCTAGAAATACAGGTTACTCACCTGTAACAGGAGTTCTAGGAATGGTATATTTGTTCATCCTAATCCCACCGACCTCCCGGCTTCGACGCACTACCTGAGCTTCCAGCGGCCAGATCTGGCGTCATGGGGCGGAGCCGAGAGTTTTACCACCCGGGTGGGTGGGAGGAGCCAGCTTGAAGACCTTCTGGCAAGATTTAAAGTGGCAAGGATACCTGCCAGACAGTGTGGATGAACAACATATACCATTCCTAGAACTCCTGTTACAGGTGAGTAACCTGTATTTTTGGCTCAGCGTGCCTTTTTCCTGTTGAAACTTTTCAAATAAAGTGCATAATAACCCATTTAGACTCATTAATTAACCTTTTGTTTTTAATTGCCCATAGTTCATTGTATCATAGTAATGTGTCAGCAGAAAAAGACCATCGTGGTCCATTTAGTCTGACCATTTTCCACCTGCCCCTGCTTGTCTCCACTTCCCAGGGATATTTTCCTCTGCCCACTAGCCAACCCCTTGTGTCTGTCCCATGCCCTCTTGAATTCCTCCACTGTTTCTGCATATACCACCTCATTAGGCAGTCTGTTCCAGGGTTCCACCACCCTCTCAGTGAAATAACATCTCCTTACATTGCTCTTAAATCTTCCCTCTTCCAATCTTAAATTATGACCCCTTGTTTTAACTCCTACTTTCCTTTTGAACAAACTACCTTCATTCACTTTATTCCATTCATATACTTAAAAGTCTCCTCATGTCACCGCTGTCTCTTCTGACCCCCAGCGGGTATAGATTTAATTCTCTCTCTTTCTAGTCTCGTATGGCCTCTCTTGCATACCTTGCACCGTTTTTGTTGACCTTCTCTGAACCCTCTCCAACCCATGTGTATCCTTTCTTAAATGAGGCCTCCAGAACTGTATCCTGTACTCCAGGTGCGGTCTAACCATGGTCTTATATAACGGCATCAACACCTCCCTCTTCCTTCTTGTTATACCCCTTCCTATGCATACCATCATTCTATTAGCTTTACCTACTGCCTTACTACATTGGTCTCCTACCAATGTAGGTAGGCAGCTGCAAAAGGCCAACAAAATGCTGGGATACATTGCAAGGGGTATATCCTCGAGGAGGGGGAAGGTGATTCTGTCACTGTACAGATCATTAGTTAGATCGCACCTGGAGTACTGTGTACACTACTGGCGCCTTTATCTCAAGATGGGCATTGAGTTACTGGAGGGGTGCAGCGCAGGGTGACAAAGATGATCCAGGGGCTGGAGGACTTGCCATATGAGAGGAGGCTGAGTGAGTTGAACATGTATTTGCTGGAGGAGAGGAATGACAGAGGGGATATGATTGAAACCTTTAAGTACATGAAAGGAATAAACAAGACTGGTACGGAGAAGCTGATCAAAGTAAGGGAGGGGAGGGACACCCAGGGCAATAAGAGGCTGGAGGGAGATGAGACACTTTGTACAGAGAGGGTGGTAGCTGGGTGGAATGCAGAAGTGGTATCCAGTAGAACAGTAGGCTGCTTCAAAAGGGGCTGGGACAGAGTCAAGGGAGGGGCAGCTGCAGAATAAGGGGTGCTAGCTGCACATTCGAGCAGACTTGATAAACCACTAGGCCTTAATCTGCTGGCAAATTTTGTATGTTCGTACCTTAAGGTTGTTTCAGATTAAAATCTCCAGGTCCCTTTCCTGTTCCGTTTGCTTTATCAGTTCCCCCCAGTGAGTACTCAGCCAGTGAATTTTTACGCCCCACATGCATCACTGCATTCTTCTTAGCATTGAACTTCAGCTGCCAAATATTTGACTACTTCTCTAGGGTGCTCGAATCTCTCTTCATGGCCTCAACCCCTCCTGCTATATCAACACTATTATATAACTTTGCATCATCCGCAAAAAGACGCACTTTCCCTTCAAGTCCCACTGATATATATGTTTAAAAAGGATTTGTCTCAGTACTGACCCCTGAGGAACACCACTCATCACCCTCATTAACCTAGGATATACGCCATTTACCACCACCCTCTGACTTCTGTCTTTCAGCCAGTTTTCCACCCATCTAGTTATTTTCTGTCCCACCCCCAGGCTGTATGTCTTATTTACTAGCCTACAGTGTGGAACAGTCCGAGGCCTTACTGAAGTCCAGGTAGGCCACATCAGCTGCCCCCCCCCGATCATTAACCTTTGTAGCCCCTTAAAAAAAAAAAAATGTGATCAGATTTGTCAGGCAAGATCTACCACTAGTGAAGCCATGTCGCTTTTCATCGAATAGTTTATTGTCCATTAAGTATTTTACCACTCTTTACTTTAACACCTTCATCACCACTGATGGGAGACTGACAGTGTGGTAATTCCCCACCTCCTCCCTCAGTGCCCCCTTATAAATTGGCACTACATTTACCATCCTCCAGTCACTTGGACCCCCCAATGCAGCAATAAATTAAATAACTTTGTCAGATGTGATGCCAGCTCATCCCTCAACTCTCTTAAGAACTCTTGGGTGCAAACCATCAGGCCCCATTGCCTTATCTACCTTTAATTTTGCAAGTTCTTTCTTTACTCTGTCCTCACTTAATTAGCTTTGATCCATCCCACATTCTTCTTCTCCCTTCCTCTTTAACTTCGGTCCCCCCACTGTGAAAACAGACCAAAAATAAGTATTTAGAACCTCTGCTTCTCCAAGTCACTCTCAACATTTATACCCCTCCCCTCAACTTCACAGTCCTCTGCCTGGTTCTTCTCTTCTCCCCCACGTCTAAAAAAAAAAAAAAAAATTTGTATCCCCTCTTTTGGCATGTTTAGCAATTCTTTACTCAGTTTCTGCTTTTGCTTCCTTAATCAATGTCCCTGCCTGTCTGTTTCTCCTTATAATTAATGTTTTCAAACAACATGAAGTCTTGCTATATTATGACTATTGCAGTTTGCCCCAGCCTTAGAACTGCTCCGAGGTGAAAGAGTTAACTTCCATGCAGAGCATGGAGCTTAAGCCTTGAGCTCGGTCAAAGCTCTGTTTGGCTGGTTTCAAACCGAAACTGTCCAGATTCTTTATCCTACCACTGAACAGTCGCTCCGGAGATTCCTCCTGTTGCTCGGTTCATTTCTTCGTTTAAAGCGCTATTTCTCGGTTTAATTTAACCATGATTTCATTATTTTAACCGCAAAACCATCGGTTCAGGCTCTGTCTATGGTAATCGTAAGTAATAGATAGGGTTTTCTGTGTGAACTTGTAAAGTATTATTGGTTGGTTGAACCGATCGAGTTGTATTTAAATATAAGTTTAAAGCCTTTTAAGGCTTTTTAGAGTGCTGTTCCCGGTTCTTATGGGTTCTAAAAAAGCGGATTTCATTACGGTTTTTTCCAGGACCCGTGACACGGTTTGGAACCGATAAGGGTGTCTTGCCTGGCATTGCCATCAAAAGGGTAAGTTGATATAGGCTTGGCATCATGTCTGAGAAACCCAAAAGAAAAACCGGGCCCACTGGGTTTCAACACTGTAGTGTCTGTGGGGAAGCCTTTGCCAAGGCTGACCCACACACTACATGTGTCTATTGTCTGGGGTTTGACCACCTCAATTCAGACTGCCAGATTTGTAAAAATTTCCCTGCAGCCACCCTGGACAAGAGAGTGGGCAGGCTCAGGGAACGAGAGGCCAAAAAGTCCGCTGACCCGGATGGCCAGCCCGGTTCGGTGCCAACCGAACCGGAGGGAGTGCCCTCTGACCAGGGCGAGACTTCCTCGGGCAAACAAAAAGCTGGCTCTGAGGAGCCAGTTCCAGCAAAGAAATCTAAAAAATCAGCAGGTTTGGAGTCCAAAATTCCTTCTCCAACTGCTGCTGAGATAGCCAGGGCAATACAGATTGTCCAGTCCCTGTCCCCGGTTCCCTCCGAACCGCCACTGTCTGGCAAAAGGTCGCTTCGGTCAGTTTCAGTGGTTCAGGATTATGATATAGAAGAGTTCTATGAACCAGAGGAGGGGGATGAGGATTATGATCAGTGTGAATGTGATTTTGAAAGTCTGGATGTGCCCATTGAACCGGACATCTCCCCAGACAGACCTTCAGGTGAGTCTCCCCCTAGGCTTTCTGAGTCCCCTTCTCATTTTTTGTTTTATAAAAAAGTTGCTGAGACCCTCCAGCTTCCCTTAGAGGAGGCGTTGGATGAGCAAGAGGAGCCTGACTATGGAGATGATGGATATCCCAGAGTCCAGGAGGTTGTCCATCCCTTTACATAAATCCTTTAGAAAACAAACAGTAACAATTTTAAAAGCTCCTAATTCTGTGCCTCCTGTGGATAAAAGATGGACAGGAGGTACACTTTTCAGGTCCTGATACAGATTTTCTTTCACAGCAATGCAGTCATGTTGGGGTAGTTCAGGCTGCAGCCTGTGATAAAGCTAATATTCCACTGGCTTCACATCCTCCTGACAAGGATTCCAGGAAGATTGATGTCATGGCCGAAAAACAATACATGGCAGCATCCTTGGGACTCAGACAAGCTAACTATATGGCTTATGTTGTAAGATACCAGAAATCTAGATGGGATACTGTCATGGCCTTAGCCAAACAGGTCCTCTGGCCAGCTCAAAGGAGCTGGAGCAGGTGGCTCTTGATGGTATTGAGGCATCTAAGGTGCAATTCCATGCTGCAGTGGATTCTAATGATGTATCCTCTAGAGTCATGGCTACATCTGTGGCTTTGCAGATTGGCCTGGCTCAGGTGTACTACTTTGTCACAGGATACCCAGTCTAAGGCTATGGATTTTCCTGTGGTGGGAAATTCTCTGTTTGGGGAGCAGACAGAGAATTATATGAAGAAAATGGATGAATATAGAACCATTTACAGGAGTGCACAAGCCAAGGAACGGCAAGTGACTCCTCAGAGGCAGCCCCCCAGGGGTAGGGGTAGGGGTAGGCCTTTTCACAGGCCTTTTTACCAGACTCAGGCCCCCTCCTCTTCAGCCTATGTACAGAGGGGGTTCTTCAGAGGGAGAGGCAGACGGGGTTCGAGCAGGCCTGCTCCCACCCCTCAGCCTAAAGCCCCTGCCAAACAGGCACCCTGATGGGATGCCCAGAGTCGACTCTCCACTACCTGTAGGGCAGGTTGGCTCACTTGTCCAGGACTGGCAGTCTTTAACTTCAGACAGGTGGGTCCTGGAAGTAGTGAGCCAGGGTCTGGTTCTCAGCTTCAAGAAATTTCCAAAGATGAGAGCCAGATCTTTCCACCTACAAACCCTTTAGAGACTCTTGCTTTGGAAACAGAAGTCTCAACCTCCTGGCTCTCAGAGCTGTAGAAAAGGTTTCTCCCTTCACCAGGGCAAGGGTCTGTACTCCAGGTACTTCCTTCCCAAAAAGACAGGAGAGTGGCGGCTATCCTGGATCTAAGATATCTAAACAAGCACCTTTTAAAGCCAAAGTTCAAAATGGTGACACTGGGAATGATTTGCCTCCCTAAGGCCAGGGGACTGGCTAGCCTCCCTGGACCTCAAAGATGCCTACTTCCATGTTCTTATCAGAAGCTCCCCATCGAAAGTCCTCAGTTTCAACTGCCCTCAGGCCATTATCAGTTCAGAGCAATGCCCTCGGCCTTACTTCTGCCCCAAGGGTGTTCACAAAGTGTCTGGCAGTAGCAGTCGCTCACCTAAGAAAGCAAAGATTGCCATTTTTCCCTACCTGGACGACTGGCTCATTGTGGTCAGTCTCCATACAGAATCAGATCACACCTGCTAGTTACCCAGCAGCTGCTTACCTCTGGGGTTTCTTCTCAGTCTTCCAAAGTCAGTTTGGAACCTGTCCAGGTACTCACCTTTATAGGCGAGAACTGGATACAAAGCAGGCCAGAGCCTTCCTTCCCTTGGAAAGGGTAAGGACCTTAGTGGTCTCTGGGCTGCCTCCTTCACTCTGCAGGTTTCACCAGCAAGACATTTCCTGCAGCTCCTTGGGCACATGGCTGCCTCCACAGCCGTCGTGCAAGGAGCAAGATTTCAGATGAGGGACATTCAGTTCCATTTGAGAGCTTCTGGTCTCAAAGAAGAGATCCTCATCCAAATTAATCCCAGTGACTGAACCCTGATCCAGGCCCTTCAGTGGTGGCAGGATTCAGAGCAATCTGAGACAGGGGTGCTTTCATCCTCTGTCCCATTCCTTGACCCTTACTACAGATGCATCCCTCTTGGGATGGGGAGCTCACATGGCCACCTCTCCACCCAAGGATTATGGTCCCTCAGGAATCTCTGCTCCACATCAATCTGTTGGAACTCAGAGCTGTTTTTCTAGCACTTCAGGTTTTCTCTGTATCTGTTCTGAACAAGGTGGTACAGGTCCAGAACAGACAACACGACTTCAATGTGGTACATCAACAAACAAGGGTGCACTCGGTCTTGACCTTGTGCACCCGAGACAACTAGTTGTGGTCTCTGGCTTACTCCCTGAATACTTCCAGCAGTTCACCTCCCAGGCAAGGACAATGTCTTGGCAGATGCCCTCAGCAGGATTTCCAGGGCCATCACGAATGGTCACTGGATCCCCTAGTACTTGGGGATAGTGTTTGCCAGATGGGGCACTCCTCAGATAGATCTTTTCGCAGCCCCAGACAATTATCAACTTCCACTGTTTTGTTGCAGACCCCAGTGTTGGGCTCAGTTCCCCTGGATGCCTTTCTCCTCGATTGGGAAGGAAGTTTCTTATGCCTTTCCCCTTCCTCTCTTGTTCAAAGTACTAGTCAAAATCAGGTCTCAGCCCTGCAAAATGATCCTGATTGCTCCAGACTGGCCAGGCAGCCCTGGTACCCACTCCTTCTGTCCTTAGCAGTCCATCTTCCCTGTCTCCCCAGGAACCACAATCTGTTAACCTGTGCTCAGGAGAGAGTTTGGTATCCAATCTCAAATCCCTCAACCCCGAGGCTTGGCTCTTGAGCAGTTAGAGTTTGCTGATTTGCAACTTTCTCAAAGTGTTCTCGAAATCCTGAAGGCTGCTAGGAAGCCTTCCACCAGGGCTACCTATAACTCCAAGTGGAAAAGGTTTTCCATATGGTGTTCTGGGAAAGCATGTTTCCCAGAATCTGCTGATCTACTACTGTATTGGACTACATGGTCCATCTTAATTCTTTGGGACTGAGACCAGCTACCCTGAAAGTGCACTGGCTGCTGTCTCTGCCTTCATTTCAGCAGGGAAGCCCTCTTCTCTCTCTGCTCATCCTGTATTTTCCAAGTTTTTAAAGGATTGCTTCACACCAATCCCCATTCAGGACCCTGCCCGGCTTAGGATCTTAATGTATGCATTGCTCAGCTAATGCAACCCCTTTGAGCCTCTGTCTTGGCAGAGCTTAAGTATTGACTTGGAAAACTGTATTCTGGTAGCCATCACTCCTGCCAGGCGTATAAGTGAGTTACAGGCTTTATTAGTAGAAACTGACTTCATTTCCTTTCACAGGGATAAAGTGGTCCTCAGGACTAACAGGAAGTTTTTGCCTAAGGTGGTTTCAGATTTCCACCTTAACCAGTCTATTTCACTTCCAGTGTTCTTCACTGACCAGTCCTCCTCTGGTGAGAGGAAGCTGCACAGCTCAGATGTTAAGAGGGCCCTAAGTTAATACATAGAGCGTACCAAGGGTCACAGGTTTGACTCCCTCCAACTGTTTCTCACTTATGGTGAGGTTGGGAAAGGGAGACCTGCCACTAAAAGATCCATTGTCAGGTGGATCGTTTCTTGTATACAATTTTGCTGTCAAAAGCTGGGTAAGGTTCCCCCCTCAGGCCTGAGGGCTCACTCTACCAGAGGTACAGCTGCATCTCTAGCTGCTGCTAGAGACATCCCTATCTTGGAGATATGTCAGGCAGCTACTTGGAAGACAATACACACTTTCACAAAGCATTGCTCCCTGGATATTCAGGCCAGGAGGGATGCTCAGTTTAACACAACCGTGCTTAAGAGCCTATTCCCTAAGTAGGTTCTGTCCCTCCTCCCTGGAGGTACTGCTTGTAGTCTGCAATAGTCATAATATAGCAAGACTTCATGTTGTTTGAAGAAAAATTACTCACCTTAGTAATGTTGTTTCTTCTAATGGAGTCTGCTATATTATGACCTCCCCAGCCTGCCCCTCTCAGAACTCCTACTTTGGGGTATGGGGTGGGTAGTCCTCTGTTGGCATTTATTGATGCCCTCTTTCATGTTTGGGTGTTGTGTTCATTTAGTTATTTTATCTTAATTTTTCTGGTCCACTGACTTGAGTCTTTGTGTTGGGACCAGTAAAAATGTGTTAATATATTAGTAGCCAGTTGGCTAGTTTAGGTTACAGCTTCCACACAGAACCTTAGTGAGTTTTTGCTTGTAAAGATCTGACGGTTTCGGTTTGAAACCAGCCAAACAGAGCTTCTGAACCGAGCTTGCGCTCTAAGCTCCATGCTCTGCATGGAAGTTAACTCTTTCACCTCTGGAGCAGTTCTAAGGCTGGGGCAAACTGCAATAGTCATAATATAGCAAGACTCCATTAGAAGAAACAACATTACTAAGGTGAGTAATTTTTTCTTCTATCTCACTCTGAGTTTTCTTATATTTTCTGAATGCTATCCTTCTGTTCCTTAATGCCCCAGCAACATCCCTATCCTCCTTATACATAATTCTGTGGCTTTTAGTACCACCCCCTTGATGCAGCTCCACAATTATCCAGTCTCTACCTTCCATTTCTTCTCTATAAATCTCCCTCATTCTTTCAAAGTCCGCCCTCCTGAAGTACAGAACCTTTGTACTGGTCTTATTCATTATTCTCCCTATTTTTTATTTATTTATTTGAGTTTTGGCAACTGGATAAGTCCGCTGAGACAATTACAGTCCCTTTTTCAGGGGCGACCTGGGGTCGAGAATTGACCATGTAGGTACAGTACAACACTGCAGTTCTCATGTTACAAAGTAGGTAATAGGCAGAGTAGATGTCATTAAAACATTACAAGTACACAAACAATTGACTAAAAAAAAATCATCTTGGAGAACAATATATGAAGTCTAATGCCTGATGCAAGCCTAAAATAGAGCAGAAAGCTATATACAGGGCAGTTCTGGTACAGATGAACAAAGTATACAATAAGTAATATACATGGGAATGGTTAGGATAAGAGATTTTATTTGTATCCTGAAACTCACTGTGCTATGATCACCTGTACCCAGGCAGTCGTCCACCTCCACACCTTCAATGTACAACGTCCAGTATATTTTCCCCTCTTGTGGGCTCCTTAACCAGATGTTGTAGAAATGATCCCTGCAGTGCCTCAAGTGCTTCCCTACTCCTGGTAGATGTTGCTTTAGAGATTCCCCATTCTAGTTCAACTTCTTTTAAATAGTAATTTCATTTTAATTTAATAGACAGTGTTTCCACACTTCTCTGAGCTTCAAGCAGCAGTACTAGTTCTAGGAAAACTACACCCTATATCATTGGAAATGTTATCTGTTTCCATGTCAACAGATGACTCTTCATGTAGCTGTTAGAGATGCATGCAACTGCCTTAGTCTGTTTTCACACTTCATACTAGGCTCTGTAACTGTTCTGGGAGGCTCCATTTGGTGGTTGTTGAAATCTCATTGTCCCTGAGAGCTGCATTAGCATATGAGAACATGATGCGTAATCATCCTTTAAAGTCCCTAGTATGCCTGTCTGCTTAAGTAGTCTTTAAAGAAAAAAGGCTGTAAGAAGGTATGAAATGCCACTTTTGCCTTGAGTGAGCTTTGCAAACTATCTGAGTTGTAATGCAGGGTCTTTCCCTTTAAACTTCATTCAGTTTGTGTTTCCAGAAAGTTTTTGTAGGGTATTTGTTGTTTGAGAATGGAGATACATGATTCAAACGGTTGATCTAACATCATGTTCTCATATACTAATGCAGTTCTCGTGAATAATGAGATTTCAACAACCATGAAATGGAGACCCTCCAGGGCAGTCACAGAGGTGACAATGAGTAGTGAAAACAAACTAAAGGTAACGCATATAGCCCTAACAGCTGCAGGAAAGGAGTTGTCTGTTGGCATGGAAATAAATACAGTTTAAATGATATGAGGGTGTAGTTTTCCTTTAATAAAAATGTTCTTTTCACAATAATTACGTGAAACGATCACCACAACTGACAAAACTCGAATAGTTTGCTTTTAATTGTTTTCAGTTTACTTCATATTTCTGACAGTTAAGTACAGAACCTTTCCAGGAGCGCCATTCTGGATTCAGAGGAAAGTTGGGTGCTGCCATTCTCTCATATTCTGTGTGATATAACTGGAGTGCACCACCCCTTCCTTTGTCTGCTGAGTGTTTATAGGACAAGCAATGTAAACCAAGGGTGAAAAACAGGAAATGGTATGGGGACTGCCATATTTTCTTTGGATCCACACAACATTATAAATATTTAAAAAAATCAAGGGAACCATTTATCAGAAAGCAGTAGTAAACCTCAAAAGTTAAATCCGAAATGTTAAACTACCAGGCAGTGCAAGAATATGGGAATTGATAAAACACTTACTGGTCAATCTTGCTTTGAGTGGGAACTCTTGCAGCAGGCTACACCATAAGGAATGAATACCAAGCAGTACTAAAATGATTCCGGATGGACTGGGAGGTGGAAACCTGAGGAGCAGAAAAGGCTTCAAGACAACGGGTCTTGAAGTACCGCTAACCCAAATCCAGCTCTCTGACGGGAAGCAATATTCAGGCTGTAGTGCTTCATAAAGGTGTGCACTGAGCTCCAAGTAGCTGCTGCACAGATGTCTGCCACAGAAACGTTCCGCAATGCCACAAGAGAGGCAGAAACACCCCTGGTAGAATGACCCTTGAGCCTGGTAAGGGTTTGTTGTACTTACTGTAGCAGAAGGTGATGCAATAGACTAGCCGTCTGGACAGAGTCTGCTTTGCCACAGGTGCCCCCAGAGATCGCAGGCAAAGGAAACAGAAAGTTGGTCAGATCTTCTGAGAGTCCGACTACGGTTAATGTAGTACCTGAGCACTCTATGTACATCCAGAGTGTGAAGGAGAGCCTCCCCTTGATTAGTGTGCTCTGGATAATAAACCGGAAGGTTGATGTCCTGATTAAGGGTAAACTGGGACACCACCTTAGGCAGGAACTTAGAATTAGTCCTCAAGGACACACTGTCCTTGTGGAAAATTAAATATGCTCTTTAGCCATCAGAGCCTGAAGCTCAGAAATCCTCAGAGCAGATTTAACTGCAACTAAAAACAGTGCTTTCCACGACAGAAAACGTAGCTCGCAGTCCACGGCTAGTTTGAAGGGAGGCAACGTAAGTTTTTCTAACAAACAAAGGATCCCAAGGAGGGATGGGGTCCCTAATGGGAGGTTTAAGATGAAGCATTTTCCTCAAAAATGTTCGGGCCAGATCTGTCTGGGCAACATATTTGCAGTCCACCGGCACATGATAGGTAGAGATTGCCGACAGGTGTACCTTGATGGAGCAATATCAGAGGCCAGAGTCTGACAGGGGAGAAGAGATACTCGAGGACAGCATTCAGAGGGCACAGGAGAGGGTTCAGACCCCGACTGGAGGCCCACAAGCAAAAGTGCTTCCACTTCATGGCGTAGGTAGCCCTAGTGGAAGGTTTCCTAGCTGCAACTAAGACCTTGGCCACTCTGGGAGATGCTCCAAAACATGCAGTGGCTACGTCTGCAGGTGTCAGGCATGCAGATGTAGGGACTGGAGGTCTGGGTGAACCATCCTGCCCGTCTCGTGCGACAGTAATTGGGAGGACAAGGACATGGGAAATGGAGGCTCCACTGCCAGCTGCTGCAGTAGTGGGAACCATATCTGACAAGGCCAAAGCGGAGCCACGAGAATAATCTCTGCACCTTCTGCTTGGAGTTTGAGCAGAACTCTTTGCAGGAGAGGAAAGGGAGGGAAGGCAAATAGAAACTTCCCTGTCCAACAGAGGGACAGTGCATCTTGCCAGAAAACACCAGGCCCTTGATCAAGCGAGCAGAAACTGGGCAGTTTTGCATTGCATGGGGATGTGGAGAGGTTCAGCTCTGGACGACCCAATCTTTGGAAGAGGTCATCCACTACAGACTGCAAGAGTTCCCATTCGTGAGTCTTTGACCAAGATCAACTTAGGTCGTCAACCAAAGCATTTTGGACCCCTGGAACATGCACTGCGGTGAGCAATAGAAGAAGAAGAAGAATCAGCATTTATATAGCGCTTTTCATACATCCAAAGCGCTTTACAAGCAATGCTAGACTGGTAGTGAAGTGACTGAATGTGTGGTGGCGGCCATATCGCACATCACCCACACACAGCCTGGATAGTTGCATGAACTGGTTTATGGGAAGGGGAATGTTGGCCAGGACACCGGGAATGTTCTCTACTCTTTGCGAAGAGTGCCCTGGGTTCTTTTACTTCCACCTGGACACCCACCAGTACAACACCAGGATGGGCAGAAGGGACCTTGGTTTAACGTCTCATCTGAAGGATGGCACACCCCAACAGTACAGCACCCCCCAATACTGCACTCGGATGCCAGCGATTTTTAGGTGCAAGTCCAATCCTGGTGTGGGACGAGAACCCACGACCTTCTGGTCCAGAGGTGGATGTGCTACCAACTGAGCCACGCTGACACCGGCCATGTATAGGCCATGATCTCGAGCCCAGAACCACACTCTCCTGACAAAGAGGATAGGAGTGAGTTCCTCTGTGCTTGTTGATGTAATAAACAACCAACATGTTGTCTGTCTGCACCAACAGGGGGCCTGGACAAATATCCGTGAGAAACACCTTAAGAGCGTACAGAACCGCCCTCATTTCCAGAATATTAGTGTGGAAGATCAGTTCTAGAGAAGACCATGCACCTTGAGTCTGATGGTTCTGAAAATGAGCTCCCCAATGTAGGCCGGAGGCATTGGTTGTGAGAACCTATAAAGGGGCTTCTCTCGGAGAAAAAGACTCCGGATTCTAGATTCTGTGGAGAGAGCTACCAAGAGAGAGTCTATCATTGCTTTGGCGATCAAGACCGGCTGGTTGGGATCGTTCTCCCTGTAATCCTACTGCACTGAGTCCACTGAGGGAGCCTCATAAACAGACGTGCTGAGAGAATGGTCACTATGGCCACAGCCATCTGGCCTAGGAGCTGGAGCATGGTCTGAGCTGGGACCTGGCGAGCAGCTGTAACTTTGTGGGCCAAAGAGTGAAGGCATACTGCCCTGTCTGGCAGGAGGAAGGCCTTCCTTTGCTCTGTCTAGGATTGCCCTTATGTACTGTAACCTCTGACATGGATTTGGGAATGACTTGGCCATGTTTAGGGTGATCCCCAGGGAACTGAACAGGCTGAAAGTGTCCTCTAAAGCCGCCAGAAGCTGATCCCTTGTGGCAGAGGTCAGAAACCATTCATCGAGGTAGGGATAAATGAAATGTCCCTGTCTCCTTAGGGCTGCTGCCATTACCACTAGGCACTTCATGAACACGTGCAGTGCCAAGGAAAGGATGAAGGGCAAGGTCCAGAACTGGAAATGCCTTCCCTGAAAGGAGAACCTCAGGAACCTCCTGTGAACTGGAGGCACCAGAATATGGAAGTAGGCATCGTGCATGTCCAGAAAGCAGAGCCAGTCCCCTTGATGCAACATGGGAAGAATGCCTGGCAAGATGACCATCTTGAACCTTTTGTACTCTTTGTAATTGTTCAGGAGGCTTAGATCTAGAATTGGGTGCAGATCCCCTGTCTTCTTGGGAACCCTTTCCCCCACCGTGGAGCTAGAACAGGTTCTGTTGCCTTCTTGTCTAGTAGGGACTGTACCACCTCCCAAATGAGCTTGGCGTGGGAGGGAGAGTAGGTTGTTTGGACTGGGGGACTGTCCGGGGGCATCTGCAGAAATTCCAGCACATGACCCCACTGTATCAACTGGAGAACCCAAGCATCGTTGGTGATGGAGATCCACCCATCGAGGTAAAGCAAAACACACCCCTACTGCCTCTGCCCTGGACTCGCAAGGGGCATGGGGTCGGGCAAGGAGTCAGGCGTGGGAGCCCAAGGTGGCCAGGGAGGCCTGGGAGGGCTTGATGTTCCTAGGTCCCTGAGCTCCACCGGGTTGAGAGGGAGCTTTATGGCCAAAGTTGCCCCTCTGTTGCTGTCCTTCAGGCTTCTGCCCTCCCTGGCGACTGCCAGAGGTCTGATCAGATCTGTACAACTGATGCACGGACTGGATGGCCTTACCAAAGTCCTGCAGGTCCCACATCATTTTCTCAGTGTCCACACTGAACAGCACGGACCCATGGAATGGGACAACAATGATGGCATCCTGAAGGTCCTGCCTAAATCCAGAAAACCAGAGCCAAGAGTATCTCCGCGTACAAACCCTGCTGCCCTGGTTGCCATGTCCACCGAATCCAGACCGGACTGGAGCACGTCTAAGAGCTCTGTTTTGTGATCAGAATCGGGCTGTCTTTTTGCAAGCTCAACTGCCTTGTTCCAGAGTGATTTCTGATACTGCACCATGTGTGCCAAAAAGTTAAGCAAATGAATGGTGCAGGTGGCGGAAGAGTAGACCTTCCTACAGAACTGGTCCAGTCGTTTGGACTCTGTCCAGCGGTTGGGAGTTAATTTGCCAGGGCTGTTTGGTTCTGCCATGGGAAGCCGTCAGCACGACCGAGTCCACCTTGGGCTGTTCCCCAAGGAATGGCTCGTTCATTGGGGTACGATACAGCCTGTTCACTTTCTGAGGTATAGCGAGGTCGTGGAAGGGTGCCTCCAGGCTAGCCTGGTAGCGTCCTAAAAAGGTGGCTACCAAGGGTGGGACGGCTAAGGGTTTGGGCTCATTCATACCCAAGAAATGAGCCAGCCTCTTTCTTTCTGGATCGAGAACCTCAGTTTCACACTGATTCAAAACTGGATGTGATGCACCATGTCCAGAAGGTGGGATCGTCCGGGGCAAATCCCACGGAGGGTCAGAGTGGTGGGGAAGAGAGGAAAACTCACCTGAGGATCTGGAGGAGACAGATGAGTCAGATGACCTAGAGGAAGATCTTCCTGGGCTAAGTCTCCATCACTCATTCACACTAGTGGGATAGCGCCAGAGGCGCTAGGACCAAGCGGGAGCCTAAAATTTTCTGAAGGGTCGGCGCCGAGACAGGACCACGCATGCACGGCACCACGAGACTAGCTCGCACCTTTGTAGGCTATCTCGGCATCGACCCTCCAACTGCCTCAGTTGCTTTTCTCCCGTCGTCGAGTGCGCTTGGATGTTGACTTTTCTCGTCTGCCGGAGTCTGTTTTCGTCTATACAACAGCAGCTTTTAACGTTTAATTTAATATTGTAAGTAGTAATTTCTTATTTGACGAACAAGAAGAACATTATGAAGAAGAAAAAGAAATTCTTTCCTGCCATCAACGGAGTCGTCCTTAGACAGTAGCGGTGACTGTAGGAGGACTTCGTTTTAAAGTTTTTATGGCAGAGGGCCTGTGTCCTGTCTGCTGCCCTTAATTAACGGGGGGCGGGGGACAGTCCTCCGAAGCACAAATCTAGTGGTTCCCGGGATCCGGCTCCGCTTAACCACAAGCTCCTCTTGTTGGGGGAAGAAGAATCTGTGCAGCTCGAGGTTGCCCGTTGGTACATCTGCACGAGGATTGTTCGTCGGGAAGGGCGATGGGCCTGAATCGACTTTGGTGGGTTCCTCTTGGCCCCACTCCTAACGGCTGCATTCTCGACTCCGAGCTCTATCTTTGTCTTCGTTGGAGCTCCAGTGGGCAGTTTCACCTCTGGGCAGCTCCTTTGGAGCATTGGGTTTGACTTTCCAGTTTTTCCTGGCTCTGTTCCTGATTTCGGGACCTCCGGGCCTCAGAGCCATTGGACCGGAGCCGGGTCGATTGGATCACGAATGGCGAGGTGCCCTCTTGGTGCCTTTGTCATCGTGTCGACCCCTCGTGCCTACCCCCCCCCATTCCATGCAGGGGCCAGCACGGGCACCACCTTTTTCCTTTTCCCCTTCTCAGGATTTCCATTGGCATTTACCTTCGGTGCCGTGGCTCTGTGCCTTAGTCGGTGCTTGTCGCTCTGTCGTGGTGCCGATGGGTGCTCTTTGTTGCTGCCGTTGGTTGTTGGTGCCGTGTCTGTGGTGGCGCGGTGGCACCGTGCACCTGAGGTGCCACGGGTGGTGCGGGAGCACCCGTGGGTGGTGCCCGTGCGCACCCATGGGTGCCACTGGTGCCATGAGTGTCATGGGTGGCACCACTGGTGCCCATGGGTGCCACTGGTGCCCTCGGGTGCCATTCTTGCCATGGGTGTCATGGGTACCATGGGTATCAGGGGTGCCCTCGGGTGTTATTGCTACATGGGTGCCAGGGGTGCCTGCGGGTACTGCCGCGGCTGCCTTCGGGTATCTCCCAGGTTGGCATAAGCACTGCTTGGTGCCCTCCTGTGCCACGAGTGATGCTGGTGCCACACGGGTGCTAGTGGGTGCTGTATAGCAGAATTAGTGACACATTTTTTTCTTTTCGGACTTCCTTTCCACAGAACTTGGGGCGGGATGTTTATCGCAGAATGAACTCCTGTTCTGCGGATTATTTTTTCCACACATCTTAGTGAGTGGCGGTCTCTGTAGGATCTTGTCATCCAGTGGTTTTCTGCTGATGGCACTCTGCTGTACTGCTCTGCCAGTGGAATCTCATTCTGCTCAGCACTTTCTCGGCTCCCTACGTGGTACCAAGCTCCTTGACATCCTTTCTGATGGTGGAGTCTCTAGTGGCTCTGAACTAGACCTCTCCTGGAGGTTCTTCTAAGGTAGAAGTGCATCTAGATGGGTCTTTCCCTGTCCTTCTGCTCAGTAATACAGCGGATGACTCATTTTACATACTGAAGGGCACGTCCTCTCTTTCATCAGAGTCCATGATGGAAAATCTTTTCAGTAGTTCCTCAGTAATGGGGTCCACTATAGTATTTCACACTGCGTCTATGGACCATACACTTTTGTGTCTAGACTTTTTCAATCGTCAAGACAGTTACACTCTGTGGAACATTCTAATTTAATGGTCGGGAGCTGCTCTGGCTCTTCTACTCCTTTGATAGGGGTGTATAGCCCCCTTGTGATATTGCCCCTTCGGTGGCTTCTTCAGCACAGGTGGTTAACAACTTTCCAGCTGTGATTATTAGTCCGGTCATGATTTCAGTATGGACACTCAGACTCCTTCTGCACTCAGATGGAGAACATCTTTGTCATTTTGTATCAAGACAATCCTTGCAGCATAGCAGCCTGAAAGCCTTGTTAGGTTCGGACTAAAAAAAAAAAAATTTTTTATCACAGCACAGGGCCTAGCCGAAATTACCCGCTACCCCTCTTTTTTGGATCTGGTCAGGTTCCACCTCAGCCACTGAGGCGCTCGTCTCCAGAGTACGGTAAAGAGTACCTGACTTCTTCTTCCCCAAGGGGGAGTCCGATCTGGCGGCGGTATGGGTCATCTCTTTCTCTAACAGAGATTTCTCTCTTCAGAGACATTTCCTAGACGTAGGCCACTGCCCAGTCTGTTAATTCCCCTTTCTTTTTATCAGGCTTTCTTTCTTCTCTTGAGCAGAGCCATGCAGCAGCAGAAGCGACTTGCCACCGAGTCAGAACTCTGGTTCCTACTTCCTTGCTTGCTTAACTTAACAGGCGATTTTCTCCTTTTTGGCGGAAGGTCAAGTAGGTCTTTTTTCTGAGGTAGCTTCTCAAATATTCACACCTTCGGTTCCTGCGCACTGGTCCATGCCAGTCACTCACAAAGCTATTCTCTTAAAGTGTGTGATGGAGTTATGACGTTTGTTTTTCAGCAAACAAACTAGAATCCTTTCCTACTCCCTTCAGGGAGGCCAGAGTGGGTAGTGCCTCACCGCATTGAGTCACTGCCTCTTTCAGTCACTTCAACAAATGGGTTAGCCCTAACTTGGTCCTGCTGTGTCCCTCCTCGATGCTCATCTGCCTCTATTTGCCTCAGAAATCCAGCCCCTGTTTTTTCCTGTCGGAATGTTTTTCTCCGCAGTAGACACGTCCTCCTGTACACTTTTTCCTTTCTTCCCTGAGTTCAGAGACTGCTACTACAGTTGTACACACAGGGGCAGGATGATTCTTTTTGGGATATGCAGTGGGTAGGATCTAGTTCTACTAGGCCATCACCAGAGACTTCTAAGTCATGCTTGGCCTTCCATCAGGAAGGTTCCTGTGACTAAGTGGAGACAATTCTCCTTGATGGGCTAACCCCACCTGGACCCCCTTACTCACCAAGTAAGGGGTTCAAGTGCTCCTGGATCTGTTGTTTACAGGTCAGCCATACTTGATAGTGGGGGTTTCCATCTGCACTTTCCAATCTACCCTGAACCAGTAGACTTTACCTCCGACTCTTTCAGTTCCTGAGGTCCCTTTTACATTACATTAGTACATGTCTTTGACACTATTAATTTTGATCCTAGACAAAATTGTGAGGCCAGGTTCTTGTCGCTCTCCTAGAGTGGTTGCAGCTTCCTGGCAGACTTTCATTTTGTGTCCATTGCAGTCGTCTGCAAAGTTGTGAGTTACAACTCGAGCACTTATCTTGTAGGCACTATGTTCTAGTTGCTCTTTACAAGACGGCTCTTTTTATTAGCAGGACAGTCCTTGGCTGTCCTTTCTGAGTGAACCCTATCTCATACCACCCTACTCAGGGTTGTTGGTTTTAGCTCGGTACTCTCCCACTAGTGTGAATGAGTGATAAAGACTTAGTCCGGGAAGATATGAAAATTACATACTTACCGTAATTATTGATCTTCTTGGACAGTCTCCATCACTCATTCACATGCCCATCCACCATCCCCTGGGTTCACTGCGTTTTCTTTCCTGGTCTTCATGGTCCTATGGTTCAGACTGTGAGGACATTATTCTTTGACCTTTCTTGCAAAGGCCCTCTCGGGCCCAGAAACTCGGGATGAGTTATTCTCCTTAGTTATGCTGCACCTCCTCAGTCGAAAAGGTACTGAGGCGGTTGGAGGGTCGATGCTGAGATGGCCTACACCGGCACGAGCTAGTCTCACGGTGCCGTGCATGCGTGGTCCTGTCTCGGCGCCAACCCTTCAGAAAACTTTAGGCTCCTACTTGGTCCTAGCGCCTCCTGCGCTATCCCACTAGTGTGAATGAGTGATAGAGACTGTCCAAGAAGATTAATAATTACAGTTAAGTTTGTAATTTTCATATCTGGAGTGCGCTGGTGCTGCCGCCTGTTGCGCCTGGAGGACGATCAAGAATGATGACTGCGTTGTTCTGGAGACCTGCTGTCCGAACGGGTAGGAAACCTGTCCCTAGGGGATGACAACCACAGGAGTCGCTTAGGGGAGTCTCCGGGAGGCTGTGGCGTTGGAACCCGGGGTTCCTTGGGGAAGATGTCTTTTTTTGACTGTGTCCCACCAGGAACTGGAAAGGTCTTTGACTTCAGACAGAGTACATGGCTGGGCTGATAGGCCTGGTGTCTCAGACCTGTTGTCGGGCTTTTCTGGCGGCAGACCTGACAGCTTGTCGGGAGCCGGCGTATGCTCGGGTGATTTGGATTAGGGTCTTGGTTATGAATCTGAAAAGCTGCTAAGCTATCAAGTAACAAAGTACTATAAAACAGTGATGTGTTAGTAGTATGACACATACTAAATTATTTCATATTCTAGTAAGTCAAATTAAACGGAACAGGTACATGCATATATTGTAAGTTGTTAACAAGTGAGCCAGGTAAAGCAGTGGCTGTGAGACCACTACACGGACCAGGGGTTTGTTTTGGACATTCCAAAAGTTGTTTCTCAGGAGCGGGTAACACAGGTAAATACATGGCAGCTGAGGCCATGTTGTGTACAGCACAAAATTTCCTGGCAGAATCTTTAGACAGTGAGTCGCAACTTGAGGGGTCAATTAAGGTAGTTATATTATATAAACCAGAATGTCTGAGAGATCTGGTGCAAGGACAAAGTATCATTTTGGGGTAATTTTGCATTGGGCCATCCATGGAAAGTTCCCTTGGAGAGTTTGGCCACATGGAGTATTTGTCCTTGAGACTTGGTTTGCTACTCAGTTTGTAAGGTAGATTTATCAGGAGCAACAACAACCAAGGCAGTGAGGTAGGCATCTGAACCTTCCTGAATGGTAATCAAATTGTCGGGAAGATTGATGGAGATTCCCTCTGGGGTAGTTGCAAGTGGATCAAGACGAGGAAGGAGGTGCTTTACTGAGAGGAGGAGAAAATGGAATAAGATAGCCATCTTGTCGGTGTATCTGAAAAGGAAAATCAAACATTAGCAAATTAGTACTGTTCCGCCCAATGGGGTGATGAAAAGTAATCATACTCGTTTATACGGTTTTCAACTGGTTTGCATGTAACCATTTGTCAGCCAGTTTGTTGTTTTGCATGAGTCTAACTTAATAGACTGCTGGACTGAGCTTGTTGGCAATTGGATAGGGTCCTTCCCACTTATTGGAGAAAGAATGTGTTGGATGCGCAAATCTGAGAACCATTACCTGATCTCCAACTTGCTAATCCACTTCTTGTGCGTGTTTGTCAAACAAAATTTTGGACTGTTGCTGGGCCTTGCCCATGCAGTTTGCAGCATACAAATGAGTGTGTATGAGGTCTTGTCTGAGTTTTTCCACATATTGGTCCACAGACACACGGTCTGCAGTGGGGGTGTTCAGGTAATCTCATATTTCTACCAGTCATCACCTCAAAGGGTGTCAGCTGGGTGGTGGCTGAGTGTGTGCCCCTAATTGCCATAAGGAGTAACAGCAGTAGGGAATCCCAGTCCTTGGGATTGTCCTCAATAAATTTGGAAAGCATTTGCTTAATCCATCTGTTGGCCCTCTCTACTTGACTTGATGATTGCAGATGGTATGGTATGTGGAATTTCTAATGAACTCCAAGGAGTTCAAGGGCTTCTTTCATCAACTCACGTGTAAAACTGGTTCCCTTGTCCGAGGCCCCACCTGGAGAAAATCTATTCCACCAGGATTTTGGCAGTGGCTTTTGCAGTGCATGTCTTAGTGAGGAAAGCCTCAACCCACTTAGAGAAGATATCAGTTGCCACAAGGGCGTATTTGTTGTTTCTGCTGGTATTGGTTAGGGGACCAATAAAATCAATCTGTAAGGCATGCCAAGGGCCGTAATGCCTCTGTGGTAGTAGTTTGGCATTTCATTTGGTGGGAATGAGGTTGTTTTGTGCACAAACAAGGCAGTTGTTTATGTACTGTTTGGCATCTTTGGTGACACCAGGCCAGGCGGTGGTCTTAAGCCTTTGGAGTGTGTTTTCCACTCCCTGGTATCCAGCAGTGGGGGTGTCCTGTACCTGGTGCAGAAATTCTGATGAGGTGACGAGGGACCACCCACAGTTTGGTGGGGGTGTCTTCTGGTTGATACCAAATGAGCTTGTCACCTGGGGACAGATGTAACTTACCTTAATGCCTCCGGTAGGGGTTATGGGTAGGAAAGTTCTTCTCAGTACCTTTGTCCAGGAATCTGAACACATCTTTGAGTTCAGAGTCCGCATGCTGAGCGTCTGACAAATCCAAGGGGAGAAGGGTTCAGGTTTCTTCCTGACAGCTGCTATGTGTCTGGCTGCTCTGGCCTCTGGATGGTCCATCATCTGGTCCCCAGCCCCTTCCTTAGCAAGGGTGTCAGCAGTGTCATTGAAGACATGACAGGGGTCATGTATGGAGTGGGCCTTTACCTTATGTACATTGTTTGTGTGCAAATTTCTGTGCCAGTGAATGAATGTATATTACCAGTTCCTAGTGTTTAACCGGGGTGCCATCAGAAGAAATAAAGGAGTTCTTCTGCCAGAAAGGAAGGAATTCTGTAAGAGAGCAACAAGCCCAGTTAGTGTCTGAGAAAATGATGGTATCCTTGGTTCCATACTGGATGAACTTGAGGGCATAGGCCACTGCTGCCATTTCCGCATACTGTGGTGATGCCACACTCCAAAAGGGTAAACTACAAATATACCCATTCCTGCTATCTGTTCTCCCTGATAATAGGAAGCTGACCCTCCTGTGAAAACATGACACAGTGAGGTGTTCTCAAGTAGTTGTGGTATAGCAGGAAGGAAAGGTTCTGAGCTGGTAGATCAGATGGCTACAGTGTACAGTCATGGGGTTCTCCTTGGAAAAGGAGACCATGCACCAGCATGGATGGCATTTTGGCTGGGTGGACCTTGATACCTCTCTTCTGGAGGAGGGAGGACCAGTGTGTCAGTCTGGTATTAGATACTAACCCATCCTTTACCCTATCTGATAGCAAAAAGGTTGTTGGGGTATGGTTTGAATTAATGATGGGGGTACCAATGATATACAAAAGTGCTTGACCTCTCAGTAGGTGGCCAGAAGGTTCCTTTCACAAGGCTATACTTATAGCGACGTGGATATGTTGTTCAATCCACACTTTGTGGCAGGTTCCTTGCCACTTTAAATCTTGCCAGAAGGTCTTCAAGCTGGCTCCTCCCACCCACCTAGGTGGTAAAACCCTCTCCTCCGCCCCATGACGCCAGATCTTCCTTACCACTTGAAAGCTCAAGTTCTAGGGACATGGATATGTTGTTCATCCACACTCATTGGCAGTATCCTTGCCGCTTTAAATCTTGCCGGAAGGTCTTCAAGCTTGCTCCTCCCACCCACCCGGGTGGTATAACTCTCGGCTCCGCCCCATGACGCCAGATCTTCCTTACCGCTTGGAAGCTCAGGTTCCTCCTTAACGCCCTGCGCTTTGTGACTGGTTCCTTATTTCTCCGCTTATGGATTTAAAAATAATACTTTGCAAAAAGACTTCAGTCTCGATCCCTCATGGCTGAGATGGATAAATCGACTCCGGATTTGGAATGCCCATGCGGGCAGAAGATGTCTCGGACGGATCCACACTCCACGGTATGTCTACTGCTTAGGCCTTGAGCCGACCCGCAGGCTTGCGACCTGTGCTCATCTTTCGCCCTCGTCCTCGAGAGACGTGCTGCCCGAGTGCAACTGGGCCGCCCGAGAAGCGCTTCTCCGTGAAGTCCAAGGAGGCCCGGTTGATGTGTCCGCTGCGCGGGCTCGGGCGGATCAGCTCGAGCGGATGGTCGCCTCGCGAGGAGGCGGCGCGGCCGTATCTTCCTCGGCCGCGGCATTTATCCCGCCTCTCTGGGTTCTTCCTACGGCTTCCTTTAAGGAGCTTTGTCTGTCCCTCTCCACTAAGGAGAAGGGCCTGCGTCTGCTGGACCTTTTCTCGGTCCAAAAGAAGGACAGGTAAGTCCTCCGTCGACGCTCTTGGGAGGCGGGAAGGTCCCTCTCGGGCCGTCGACCGTCGGCTGGGTCGACCGCTGGCTCGGCCACTGGCCTCACGGTGTCCCCGTCCAGGTCAGTTGACCGAGACTCCCACTGATGAAGTCGAGTTTTTCTCGACCCATTAAACGGGCTGTCGCCTTTAGCGAGATTCCCTCTCCCGGTTCCCCGGAGGAGTTGGAGATCCCGTGGGCTCGCCTGTGCCTCCGTTCCGGAGCCCTCGGATGGACCTTCCGAGCCGAAGGAGTGTCGGTTCCGCCGACACCTCCCTGCACCGACCCGGAAATTCGGGACTCGGTCTCGGTCTCGGACTCTCAGCGGTCCAGCCGTTCCCACCGTCATAAGGCGGTCCGGTCTCGGCACAGCTGTAAGCGGCGTCGCCGGCTCCTCCTCGTCCTCCCGGATGAGGAGGCTTGGCGTAAATTCGTCGGCGATGCGAGAACCTTATGTTGCAACAGCTCCTCCCTAGGCGAGAATAAAGCCGACTCGGCGCCTTCCCGGCCATTAAATGCTGTCACCGGGCGCGACCAACCTCGACTTGCCCGAGGAGCCTATACCCAGGCCGTTTTTGGCCAAAACCAGCTGCTCCACCGATTAGCGGTGGAACCTCCGCCTCCACAGCCACCTAGTGGGGCTCGACCAAGGATCTCGATCAGGCTAAGGGTTTACCCCATCGGCTGTCAGTTACCCTCACCCCGACCCGACCTCGGCAGGTGAAGGGTGGCTCAGGCCAGAGCAGCTCTTCGAGGACTCTTCCAGTCGAAGATGATTCTCTCCTTCTTCTCAAGCGACTGGACTTGGAGTCTTCAGGAGGTCAGCCAATGGGCGATAGCCCGTCGTCCTTCCTAGGACTGCTTCGGCTCATCTCGAGTCTACCGGGATGGAGCTCGAACCCGTTCCAACGGGCCAGGTATCCCTCACGAGATTCTGGACCAGGGGATTCTCCGACGGAGGCCTTTCCGGTGGCGAGGCCATAGTGGGTCCAGCACTGGAACTTTGGCAGCGCCCTGCTTCCTGCCCTCGCCCGGCCAGGATGGCCAGGAAGTATGCGGTCCCTACCGGTTCCTTGTCGGTTTTGGAACACCCTCTGCTGAGGGTTGGTTACCGACAGCGTTTTCCGGCGCGCCGGCAACGCCAGGGATGTGGACAAACCTCCTGACAAGGAGTCCAAGAAATTGGACTATGTCGGGCGAAAAGTCTCGCTGCGTCCTCTCTCGGCCTTCGTCAGGCCAGTTCGGCCGTCCTCATGGCAATTTTCTCATGCCCTGTTGGGCTCCCTGGATGAGTCATCCCTCATCTCCCGCCCGATCTGCAGACTACGGTTAAGCAGGTGCGGGACCAGGGCAGGGCAGTGGCCAAACAGCAGCTCCAGACTGCTTTGGATGTAGGGGACTCATGTGCCAGATCGGTGGCGGCCGCAGTGGCTATGCGTCGGCTGGCTTGGCTGAGGATATCCACCTTTACTTCGGATACCCAGCACAAGTTGGCGGATGTTCCCTTTTTGGGGACTGACCTCTTCGGCCCTGGGGTGGAAGGTCACCTGCAGAGGATCGAGAAGTCCAATGCCACCTTGGACTCGGTCTCTTCCGCTCAGAAGGACAAAGGCGCCAAACCACAGCCTAAGCCCTTTTACGTCCTTCTGCCTCGGGCCGCGACCCAGCAACGTCAGGGCCAGCAGGCTCGGCCTTGGCATCCCAAACCCAAGCCGCCGGCTTCCTCTAACAGGAGGCAGGGAGGAAAGGGCCCAGGAGGTCCCTCGGCCGGTCCCTCCTCCAAGCCTGCCCAGTGACGGGCTGAGGGGTGTCGCCCCCATCCCCGTCACCTTACCCCTGGGTCCCCATTAGAGGGCAGCTCCAGCACTTCCGTTCCGCCTGGTCCGCTCTTGCCACGGGACAGGTGGATCTTGGAGAGTGGTGGGAGAGGCCTGCCTCTGGAATTCGAGCAGGCACCACCTTCAGAGCCGTCGCCCTCGGAGCGGGATCCCCAGCCTCACTGGCGGCTCGTCGAGCCGACATCACTCTCCTCCTCCAGAAGGAGGTGGTAAGAGGTGGTGGACCCTCCTTCAGACCCAGGGTTTGTGTCCAGGTACTTCCTGGTTCGAAGCGGACGGGGGCTGTGCGCCCATTCTCGACCTACGACCTAAACAAGTTCCTAAGGTCTCGAACCTTCAGGATGGTCTCTGGCTCAGATAATACCATCCTTGGAGGCAGCGGCGTGTGGTTCTGCTCTCTGGACTTGCAGGGCGTTTTTCCCGCGTCCTATCCGTCCGTCTCACCAGAGATTCCCTTCGCTTCAGCGGAAGGATCTCTCTTGATTCAAGCCATGCCCTGACTTGTCTCCAGCTCCCAGGGTCTTCACCAAATGCATGGCAGTGGTGACAGCATTCCCTCTTGCGCCGAGGGTCGGGTGTACCCTTACCTGGACGACTGGCTGATAGCAGCTCCTCCAGGAAGGAGGCGGGTGGTCCAGAGATCTGGCCCTCAGGTCTGCTCTCAACTGGGCCTCCCTTATCAGCGAGGCCAGAGTCGGAACTCGGGCGAAGCAGGTGATTTTATTCATCGGGCAAGCTCGGCTCTCTTGAGCCAGGCGCGGCTCCCGGGACAGCGGGAGTTCTTTCCTCCTTTGCCCGATCATTTCTGGATTTGGGCAATTCGCCTGCCGGGACTTCCTCGCCTCCTGGGTCTCATGGCGGCCTGTACCAGCGTGGTCCGTTGGGCCCGGCTGGAACATGCATCCCCTTCAGTGAGGACTGGCCAGCCAGTGGTCTGGCAGCTGCGATCCTTGGACCAGCATGTGCTCGGTGACACAGGGATGTGGAATGCTCTCCAGTGGTGGACCGTTCCAGATCATTTGCAGGAGGCATCCCGTTCGTCCGCCCGAGCAGCTGGTCTCTCTGTCGAACCGATGCCTCTCTGATGGGTTGGAGTGCCCATCTGGGGAACACCGGGCTCATGGCCTCTGGTCCCCTGGGAGTCCGATGCCACATCAACCTGCTGGAGCTCCGGCGGTCCGCCTAGCTCTCACGCCTTTGCTCCGTTCCTCCGGGGTCAAGTGGTCCAGGTCAGGCGGACAATACCACGACCATGTACTATCTAAACCGCCAGAGGCGGGGCCAGCGCTCCATGCTTCTATGCAAGGAAGCTCTCCGCATTTGGTCACTCGTGCGCAGCCTGGAGGCGGATCTCCCTAGCCATTCACGTGGCAGGGCCTCCAACACCCTGGCCGATGCCTGAGGCGGATGAGGCTGCATCCCACAGTGGTCTCTCTGCCGGAGGTAGTACAGCATCTGTTCTCCCTTTGGGGCACACCTCAGGTGGACCTGTTTGCCTCCATGGAGAAGCAGGGCTGAGTCTGTTCCATGCCCGCCCCCTCAGCAGGGCTCGCTGCAGGGGATGCCTTCTCGAGGCAATGGACCCGGGCCTCTTACGCCTTTCCCCATTTCCCTTGATCCACAAGGTGCTTCTCAAGGCGAGGAGGGACAAGGCGCAGGTGATTCTGATAGACCGAGACTGGCCTCCGCCAGTTCTGGTACCAGATCTCCTCAGTCTCAGCTCCAGGACTCGCGGCAGCTCCAGGCTCGCCCGGACCTGCTCTCAGTCAATCAGGGAAGGTGTTCCATCCGGACCTTCAATCCCTGCACCTGACGGCCTGGTTCCTGGCGGCTAGAGTTCCAGGCTTTGGGTCTTTCGGCCGGGTCCTCAATGTAGTTGAGGCGTCCCGTGAGTCGACCAGAAAATGCTATGCCTTCAAATGGAAAAAGGTTTTCCATTTGGTGTCAGGAACAAGCTTGGACCCTTCCTCCTGTTCCTTGGCAAGCATCTTGGACTATTTATGGTCCCTTTCTAGTCAAGGAGCTTGAGTCGCGACCCTAAGGGTGCACCTGGCAGCCATCTCTGCTTACAGGCGCGGGCGGGAAGCAGTCGATGGCGCAGGAGAAGGTGGTCTGGCGCTTTTAAAGGCCTTGATCACATTTCCCCTCAGTGCGGGAACCCCACCTCCGTGGGATCTACTGCTGGTACTGGCAAAGCTCATGGGCAAGCCATTCGAACCTATGCACAGGTGTGCTCTCTCTCACCTGTCGTGGAAGACCGCCTTCTTGGTGGCTATCACGTCAGCCAGAAGGATGGGAGAGCTCAGGCGCTCATCGAGTCTCATACCTGGTCTTCCACAGGGACAAGGTTGTCCCGCCCCACCGAAATTCCTTCCGAAGGTGGTGTCGGGTTTCACCTTAACCAGGTGTTGACTCTGCGGTGTTCTACCCAATCACACCTCGGAGGCGAATTAGGCTCCATACTCTGGATCCTAGAAGGCTCAGCTTATTATAAGGGCCTGCGGCTGAAGTCGAGGAGAGGTTAGCCAGCTGTTTGTCACCCTACGCTGAAGCCGCATCTGGCAGACCTGCAGCCAAGCGGACGATAAGCAGGTGGGTAACCTCCTGCATAGATCTCTGCTATAAGTTAAGCGGGCATGGAGCCTCCCAGAGGGATAAGGCTCATTCTACCGCCATACTGCTAGCGGTGGCTGCTTCCAGGGACATCCCTATCCAGGAAATCTGCAGGGCTGCTACCTGGAAGTCAGCAAACACCTTCATTACCCACTACCACATCGACCTTGAGTCACGCCGGGATGCTGGTTTGGGGCCTCGGTTCTCAGTCTCTCTTTCCCAAGTAAGTATATGGGGTGTCGTCTTGCCTCCCTCCTCCGAGGAGAACTGCTAGAGTCTGCCAATGAGTGTGGATGAACAACATATCCATGTCCTAAATACAGGTTACTCACCTGTAACAGGAGTTCTAGGAATGGTATATGTTGTTCATCCTACATCCCTGATTCTCCGGCCCGACGCACAACCTGAGCTTCCAGCGGGCCAGATCTGGCGTCATGGGGCGGAGCCGAGAGTTATACCACCCGGGTGGGTGGGAGGAGCAAGCTTGAAGACCTTCCGGCAAGATTTAAAGCGGCAAGGATACTGCCAATGAGTGTGGATGAACAACATATACCATTCCTAGAACTCCTGTTACAGGTGAGTAACCTGTATTTCCCTCCTTAGCACTCTGCGTTTTAGGCCTGGATCCACAGTTTTTGGATTTACCAAAACTAATTTTAAAATTTACAAGACTAAGGTCTTAGTCTTCCCTCGCGGCTGCGATGGACAAATAGTCTCCCGGCTTCCGTCAATGCCCTTGTGGGCAGAAGATGTCCCGGACCGATCCACACTCCACGTGCGTCTACTGCCTGAGGCTTGGCCACGATTCCCAGGCCTGCGAATTGTGCTAGTCTTTCTCAGCTTTGGTCTTAGAGGACCGCGCTGCCAGACTACTCCTTGGGCGCCCCGAAAAACAGTACTCTCCGGTCAAGTCTAAGGAGGCCCATTGGGCAGTGTCCGGCGGCGGGCTCCACGGAGCAGTTGGAGCAGATGATCGCCCTCGAGGAGGCGGTGGCCCAGGCCGCTTCTTCTTCCTCTTCTGCTGCGGCATTTATCCTGCTCTTCTTGGGCTCCTCCTACACTGATTCTTTTAAGGAGCTTTATTAGTCTCCCTCCACTACGGGAGAAGGGCCATCGGGACATTCCAGTCAGTCCAGAAAGAAGGACTGTAAAGGTAAGTCCCACCATTGACGTTCGTGGGAGCGGGAGAGTTCCCCTTCACCGGACTGTTGACTCTCGACTTCGGTCGGAGTTGCTGCTGCGGCCGCTGGCTTCACGGTGTCCCCGTCAGGTCAGCCAGCCGAGACATCCGTCGGCGCGGTCGAGATTTTTCTTGAGCTGTCGGACAGTTTGTCGACTGGAGAAGTCGACAACCCTTCTTCACCGGTTGCCCTGGTGGTTACGGAGGACTTGCCTGTGCCGAAGTCCCCGGTTAAGTTCCCTGCACCGAGGGAAGAGTGTGTTTCTCCCGTTCCCTCTCTGACCCACCCCAGGAATCCCCGAAGGTCTCGGTCCTCTTCCAGGTCCAGCCGGTCCCGCCGACATCAGCAGTCTCAGTCTTGGCACCATGGAAAGTGGCGTTGCCGCTCGTCCTCTTCGGAGGATAGGCTCCGGCGCAAGTTGCGTCGGCGCTACGAGGACTTGATGTGGCAGCAACTTTTACTGACCGGTAACAAGCCGACTCCATCGCCTTCTCCGGCCGTTAAGTGGCTGTCACTGGAGCGATCGAAACAACCCCTCATGGTAGTCGAAGAGCCGCCCTTGGCGCCGGTTGTTCAGCTGAAACTGGCTGCTCCATCCATTGTGGTGGAACCTCCACCTCCACAACCAAAGACAGGGGCCCCGACCAAGGATTCTCGGTCAGGTCAGGGCTTGCCCCATAGGTTGTTGGTCACCCTCACTCCCGATCGACCTCGGCAGGTGGAGGGTGGCTCAGGCGCTCAGCAGCTGTTCACAGACTCCTCGTAGTCTGACGAAGACGTCTCCCTGTTCTCCAGGCTGCTTGACCTGGAGTCTGCAGGGGGCCAATCGGTGGACGAGGGCCCATCCTCGTTTTTGGGTATGCTTCAACTCATCTCAGAGTCTGTGGGGATGCAGCTCGAACCCATTCAAAAACATGCCAGGTATCCCCTTACGGAGATACTGGATCGACGAGATTCCCCTACGGAGGCCTTTCCGGTGGCCAAAGCCATTGTTGGCCCGGCCCTGGAGTTGTGGCAGTGGCCAGCATCTTGTCCCGCGCCCGGCCAGAATATGGCTTACAAGTCTGCTTGGTCCCCACAGTTCACTCTCCGGTTTTCTCGGGCACCCTCTGCGGAGGATTAGTGACGATAGCATTTTTCCGGCATTCTGGGAACGCTGGAGACATGGGCAAACCGCCTGATGAGGAATCCAAAAAGTTGGATTACTCGGGGCAGAAGGTTTACGCTTCTTTCTCCCTAGGCCTTCGTCAGGCTAGCTTGGCCGTTCTGATGGCACATTTCTTACACGCCCTTATGGGCTTTCTGGATGAGGTGATTACTCATCTCCCACCTGACCTTCAGACGACGGTCAAGCAGGTGCAGGATCAGGGAAGGGCGGTGGCTAAACAGCTCCAAACTTCATTGGACATTGGTGACTCTTGTGCCCGTTCAGTAGCGGCTACAGTGGCCATGCGCCGCAGAGCTTGGCTGCGGATCTCCACCTTCACGGCAGACACCCAGCACAAGCTGGCAGATGTTCCCTTCCTGGGCACCGACTTGTTCGGGCCTGGAGTGGAAGGCCATCTCCAGAGGATCAAGAAGTCCAACACCACCTTGGACTCGGTCACATCTGCCCAGAAGGACAAAGGCCACCACCAGCAGCATAAGCCCTTTCGCCCTTCCGCTCCTGCGGCACGTCCGGCCTAGCAACACCAACATCAGGGCCAGCAGGCTCACACTTGGCACCCTAAGACCAAGTCTGCCGCTTCCTCTATTAGGAAGCCTGGAGGCAAGGGTCCAGGAGGTCCCTCAGTGGGCCCTTCCTCCAAGCCTGCCCAGTGATCGGTTAAGGGGTATCACCTCAACCTCGTCACTTCTCCCCGTGGGGAGACCGCTCTGCCACTTCTTTTCCGCCTGGTCCGTTATCACCATGGACCGCTGGGTGCTAGAAGTGGTCGGCAGGGGTCTGCCTCTGGAATTCGAGCAGTTCCCTCCCTATCGAGCCGTCTCCCCACGGGGGGGATACGGGTTCTGCAGCCTCTTTGTCGGCTCGTCGAGCCAACATTGCCTTGCTCCTCTAGAAGGAGGTGATCAGCGAGGTTGTGGACCCCCTCTCCAGACCCAGGGTTTGTGTCAAGTACTTCCTGGTCCCAAAACGGACAGGGGGCTGGCGCCCCATTCTAGACCTACACGACCTGAACAAGTTCCTAAGGTCTCGAACCTTCAGGATGGTCACTCTGGTTCAGATCATTCCATCCTTGGAACGAGGCATGTGGTTCTGTTCTCTGGACCTCCAGGATGCATTCTTTCACATCTCAATCCGTCCGTCTCACCAGCGATTCCTCTGCTTCAGAGCGGAGGGATCCCTTTTTGAGTTCCGGGCCATGCCCTTCGGCCTCTCTCCAGCTCCCAGGGTCTTCACCAAATGCATGGCAGTGGTGACAGCATTCCTGCGGCGCTGAAGGGTCCAGGTGTACCCTTACCTGGACGACTGGCTGATTGCAGCCTCCTCCAAGCCAGTGGTGGAGCGGTCCAGGGATCTGGCCCTCCAGGTCTGCTCTCAGATTGGCCTCCTCATCAACGAGGCCAAATCAGAACTCGTGCCAATGTAGGTGATTCAGTTCATCAGGGCAGAGCTTGACTCTCTTCGAGCCAGAGCATGGCTCCCGGCGGACAAGGTCGAGGTTCTTTCCTCCTTTGCCCAGTCATTTCTGGTTGGGCAGTTACGCCCTGCCCGGGACTTCCTGGGCCTCATGGCGGCCTGCACCAGCGTGGTCCATTGGGCCCACTGGCACATGCATCCCCTGCAATGGGGACTGGCCCGCCAATGGTCACAGTGCTCCAGTTCTCTGGACCAGCCAGTGATAGTGACCCAGGAGATGGGGAATACTCTCCAGTGGTGGATCATTCTGGCTCATCTGCAGGAGGGTATCCCGTTTGTCCGCCCAGAGCCGACGGTCACTCTAATGACCGACACCTCTCTGATGGGTTAGGGTGCCCATCTGGGGGAGCTCAGAGCGCACGGCCTCTGGTCCCCCCAGGAGACTTAATGCCACATCAACCTGCTGGAGCTTCGAGCGGTCTGACTAGCCCTCACCACCTTTGCTCCGTTTGTATGGGGTCAAGTGATCCAGGTCCAGACGGACAACACCACGACCATGTACTGCCTAAACCGCCAGGGTGGGACGCGCTCCTTGCCTCTGTGCAAGGAAGCTCTCCGCACTTGGTCTCTCGTGAGCATACTGGAGGCGGATCTCCTAGCCATTCATGTGGCGGGAGCCTCCAACACTCTGGCCGATGCCCTAAGCCGGATAGGTGCTGCGTCTTACGAGTGGTCTCTCCTGCTGGAGGTAGTACACAGTCTGGTCTCCCACTGGGGCACACCTCAGGTGGACCTGTTTGCCTCCAGGGAGAATGCGAAGCTGAGGCTGTTTCATGCCGGCCCCCCCTCAGCAGGGCTCGCTGCAGGGGGATGCCTTTCCCCCATTTCCCTTGATCCACAAGGTACTTCTCAAGGTGAGGAGGGACAAGGCGCAGGTGATTCTGGTAGCCCCAGACTGGCCCCGTCAGTTCTGGTATCCAGATCTCCTCAGCCTCAGCTCCAGGCTCCCGAGACAGCTTCCAGCCCGTCTGGACCTGATCTCAGTCAGCCAGGGGAAGGTACTCCACCCGGACCTTCAATCCCTGCACCTGCAGCCTGGTTCCTGAGCGGCTAGAGTTCCAGGCCTTGGGTCTTTCCGACGAGGTCCTCAACGTTGTTGAGGCATCCCATAGGGAGTCGACCAGAAAATGCTATGCCTTCAAATGGAAGAGATTCTCCATTTGGTGTCAGGATAAGGGGTTGGACCCTTCATCCTGTTCTTTGGCTAGCATTCTGGACTACCTGTGGTCCCTTTCTCAGCTAGAGCTTCGGTCGACGACCCTTAAGGTGCACCTGGTAGCCATCTCTGCTTACCGGGTGCTGGCTGGAAAGCAGTCGGTGGTGCAGGAAAATGTGGTCGGGCACTTTTTCAAAGGCCTTGATCACATATCCCCTCCAGTGCGAGAACCTCCACCTCCGTGGGATCTACTGCTGGTATTGGCTAAGCTCATGGGCAAGTCATTCGAACCAATACACAGGTGCGATATCTCCCACCTGTCGTGGAAGTCTGCCTTCTTGGTGGCTATCACGTCAGCCAGAAGGATGGGAGAGCTCCAGGCGCTTTCCACTGAGTCTCCTTATCTGGTCTTCCACAGGGACAAGGTTGTCCTGCGCCCCCACTCGAAATTCCTTCCGAAGGTGGTGTTGGAGTTTCACCTTAACCAGGTGCTGACTCTGCCAGTGTTCTACCCCAGTCACACCTCGGAGGCTGAATATAGGCTCCATACTTTGGACCCTAGAAGAGCGCTCTCTTATTATAAGGAGCGGACGGCTTAAGTTCAGGGAGAGGTTCACCAGCTGTTTGTCACCTACGCTGAAGCTGCACATGGCAGACCTGCAGCCAAGCGGACGATACGCAGGTGGGTCACCTCCTGCATAGATCTCTGTTGTAGGTTGGCGGGCATGGAGCCTCCCAGAGGGTTAAGAGCTCATTCTACCCGCCATACCGCTGCTTCGGTGGCTGCTTCCAGGGACGTCCCTATCCAGGAAATCTGCAGGGCTGCTACCTGGAAGTCAGCACACACCTTCATTACCCACTACCACATCGACCTCAAGTCACGCCGGGATGCTGGTTTTGGGACCTTGGTTCTCCAGTCCTTATTTCCCAAGTAGGGGGTGCGCCTTGCCTCCCTCCTCCCGGAGAACTGCTGGGAGTCTGCCAATAAGTGTGGATTGAACAACATATCCACGTCCCTAGAAATGCAGGTTACTCACCTGTAACAGGAGTTCTAGGAGTGGTATATGTTGTTCATCCACACAACCCACCCAACCTCCCCGGCTTCGACGCGCAACCTGTCTTCTAGCGTGCTAGATCTGGCATCATGGGGCGGAGCCGAGAGTTTTACCACCCGGGTGGGTGGGAGGAGCCAGCTTGAAGACCTTCCGGCAAGATTTAAAGTGGCAAGGAACCTGTGAACAACATATACCACTCCTAGAACTCCTGTTACAGGTGAGTAACCTGTATTTCTGTTCCACTGGGGTTAATAGCTGTGATGCGTATGCAGTGGGTTTCAGGGTGCCATGGACCTTCTGGGCCAACACTGCAGACATAGTAATGTCAGAGGTGGCGGATTCCAGATGGAATGGCAAGGCTGGATTGGGGTTTTCCAAAGCTGGAGCTGAGGCCAAGGTCTGTTTCAGTGACGTCACAGCTTGGGTGTGGATGGGTCCCCAAGTTCAGGGACTTCCTTTTTCAGTAGTTCTTACAGAGGGGCGGCCTTCTGAGCAAAAGCACAAGTAAAATCTCTAGAATAATTTACCATAGCTAGAAACCTTCTAAGAGTGGCCACGCTGGCAATCTTGCAATCCCTGTATCTTCTTCCAGGTAGGACTTCGGCCTTGGTCTGTTATCCTCAGCCCAGAAAGAGTACCTCTTTCTGACATAGCTGTGCTTTTGCTGGGTTACATTTGAGGCCTGCCCTCTGGAAGAGGGTCAGTAGTTTGTCTAAGAGATCCAGATGTTGTTCCTATGTGGCTGTGGCCAACAGGTCGTCCACATACTGCAAGAGACACGGGGGTGTACAGAAACCCTCAAGGGCGTCCATCATGTGCAGATGGAACAGGGAGGGGCTGTTATGGAACCCCTGTGGTAAGCAGGTCCACGTGTACTGCTTGCCCTCAAAGGTGAAGGCAAACTTGTATGGACTTTTGGGGGCCAATGGCAATGACCAAAAAGCATTGGAGATATCCAGGGCACTAAACCATTGTTATTTAGTAGTCTTAGCACGTCTGGCGCAGATGCCACAGTTGGGGCACAACTGAGAGTGACCTGGTTTAGTCTCCTGTAGTCAGTAGTAAGTCTCCAGGTGCCCGTGGGTTTTTTCACAAGCCAGACTGGGGAATTCACAGTGGAAACACATGTCCTGATCACACCTTGCTTGAGGAGTGATTTTAATTGTTTCCCTAAGAGAAGGCAAGGCTTGAGGTGGAAAGGGGAATTGCTGTTTCCTCGCGTGTGCTGGGCCTGTCACTTCATTGACACTGTGCATTCTGCCACAGTCGTGCTTGTTGGTGGCAGATGCCTCCAGATGCCTTTGTAAGATGGGAAGGAGCTTTGGGAAAAGCTCATGATTTTTAAACAAATCTATGATGTTATACTCTGTCATTTGCGGAGATTGTTGCAACCACATGTGAGTCAGGGATCATGATGGTGTGATATTGTCCCCGAGTCTGTATCAGTAACATGTTGGCTAGGTCTACCACACAGCTGTGTGGTGCCAAAAGATCAATCCCGATTATACTTGGGTGGTAATGCAGTACCATTAGCTGAAAAGTGTGTTATGCCTTCAGGTGTCCCAGTGCCACAGGTAGTGGCAGGGAATGGTATGCCGGCAGCCTAGTTCCGTCTACACCAGACATTGGTCCTCCATCCGGTAGACCAAGGTGATGCGTCTGGATCGTCATCCTATAATAGAGACAGTCGCGTTTATATCCAGCAGTACTGTGAGTAGGCGGCCACGGTGCAAGGCCTTCTGTTCGTATCCAAAACCAGCTTGTTTACCATACGGACTGGGGCCTATAGTTGTCGATCTGTACCAGTGGAAGCATGGGGAAGCTCTTGAAAGAGAGTCTGGGCCTGATTCCTGTGAACCATCTCACCATGCTGTACTGATGCTATATAGGGAGCCGCTTCCGGGTTCAGGCCTGTAGGGCCCTGAGAGCCTGGACTTCCCGTATCCCTGCGGCCTGTGGAGGCCTGCTCTCACAGTTGTATTGCAGCAAGGGCCCATACCGGAACAGTGTCTGCTATGGAGCGCACTTTCCCAAGGAGCTCTTGGAGACTCTGGTTTTCATCAGCTATTTCCCTATAGGAATAGCCTGGTCTCTGTTGTTTATCCTTGTTTTTGTGGTGTTTCTTGTTTTTATGGTAGTTCTGGTTCCCGCCTCAGGATTGTTGTTGGGCTTGCTGGGGGTGTTGGTTATCTGTGGGGAGGGGCTGTTTCTCTTGGGCCTGCCCCTCCACTTTGTAGTGCGTTGTGGCCTCCGGAATGGCTTCCATAGCAGCTACCTTCTTGGAGCCGGAGCCTGAATCACGGCTGTACAGTTGGTAAACTCTCTCTGTTTTCCGAAGAATATTGGCAAACCTCTCCGTGTTGAGATAGGTGGTTGGCTCTATCTTCTCTCGCACTGCAGAGATCATGTTCCAAAGGAACAGGGTTTTGTATTTAATGAGATCCGCATCTGCGGCTTCTCCTGTGAGGTGTCTCCCTGCTCGGTAGGCCATCCAGAGCCTCTGGTGGAAGGTTGCTGGACTTCCCTTCGCATTCTTTTTCACAGGGTATGCGAGCATCACTCCTACCACACCTGGGTTGTGTGCAGTGATGAATTCAGATGCTACTTTGTCAAAGGAGGCGTGGCCATCCTGGCGGACAGAATTGGGGAGTTTCACCCACAGGCCAGGATCGATGGTCTGGTGTAGGATCTGGACCTGGTAGTCTGCAGCAAGACTAAGCATTTCACATTTAGCACGCACCTTCTCCAAGTGGCAACTGAAGTTGTCGGACGGGCTCATTTGACCACTGCTCTGAGCTATTTGCTGAACAGAGTGGGCCATTTGTAGTGGATCATTAGACAATCAGGCGGTGGTAGAGTACATCGGGCGCCCTGCAGGGCTGCCTGAGTTGCGGCTTCAGCCACAGTGTGGAGTTTTCCCACCTTGGTACCAGCCTCTTGTAGGAGCTGCTTAATCTGGGTCCAGAGAACCCGTTTGTTTCTCTCTGAGATGGTCACATTTCCTAAGATAGTCTCAATCATTTTCTCCATCTCCTGCTTATCGTCCTCATTAATAATGGCGATCAGTGGTGCCGTTGGGATTAGGCCTGGACCTGCTCCCCCCATCATGGGAGTCGCCATTTTGGCGTCGCCCATGATGATCGTCATGCCGTTGATGACATGGGGACGTGGTGTCATGTGACGGGGTCCGCCATGTTGTGGATGGTGGGGTGGGGTTACTGGGCCATAGTAGGGGTGTGACTGGGTGCTGTACTGGGAGATGTCATCATCTGACTCCTCCTCTTCAGATGACATTGCCAAGGCAGGGGCTGTGCCTCCCATTGCCTTGACGTGACCAGCCAGCACCTCTCGCTGATGGCACAGTTTCGCCATTTTTTTTCACAATCCTCATGAGTAACTTTTGCAACAGTCTGAGCCACATCATCCTGCATTTGCTTCTGTAACACTCTATATGTGGCGCTCAATTTGCGATTGTCCGTAGTAGCTACTCGTAAGTCATTACATACCTGGTTTATCTCGTCCTGTAACTCTTCCCAACTCTTCACGCATCTGATCATTCATTCTGCTTAACAAGTCATTCATTTGTAAAGCCTGTCCCTTATCTTGTCTCAAACTTTCACACTCCAGCTTCAACGTACAAAGTTCCTGCTCATTTGCTTGTGTGGAATGATGCAAATGTGAATCCTTTTCATTCCACAGAGTTTGGAGCTCAGACTCCAAATCCTGCTCTTGTCTTACACATTCAGTTGCCTGCAATACTATCTCCTGCTTAAGAGATGAGATTTGCAGTTCAAGGGTTCGAAACCTCGCTTCGGAGGCTTCCAAAGCAGCATAGAGAGCCACGACCAACAGCCCTTTAGCTTCTCACTTTCTGACTTTGTCTCGTCTCGCTGAGTACTGGGTTGAAATCCCCAGGACGGGGTTTTCGGATTGACTTGCATCCCGCGCAAAGTCAGCCCATCCTTCATGGGCGGCAAAGAAGTTAGAGACATCAAGTCTCAGTTCTGTGCAAATATTTGATACGGTGGCCATTGTGTGGGAGGGAATGAAAAATCAAACTCTGAAAAGGCACCATGCTGTGTATTGATCCACAGCAGCTGCACTAGTCCACAGGCGGGCTACTGTGCACTTGTAAGCTTGCAACTCAAAACTGTTGTGGGGTGAGGTGAGTTGGCATCAACCAGAGCCAGACTTTGCAAGTGATTACAAAATGGGTGAAAAACGGGAGAGGTGGTGCGGGAATGCACACCTACTGTCCCTGTTGAGAAGGGAAAGTTGTAGCAACAAGTGAAACTTTGCAAACTCCAAATATTGCCTGCTCGCGGCTGCTAATAATCAGGAGGTCTAAACCTCGCTCTCAGGTTCTTGGCAATAATGGCAATGCAAGGAATCACAGACACGTTGACACGTTACACAAGAGTAATAAAGCTTGTTTATTGTTACTAAAAGGAAAATCACAGTTGCCCTAAGCAGTTCTTACCATTAGGAACTGGGAGCCAATGCTAAGCGTTCCCTATACCTTGAGGAATCCCTGTGTCTCCTCGGGTCTCCGAGGTAGTAGACGTAATATCTTACATTATATACCTAAGATAATTACCATGGCTACTATAAGATAGAAACATTTCTAGTTAAAGAGATGAGCCCTATTGGCTAAATTAGAGGTGGCTCCTCAGTCCAAGATAAGATTATACAGTTTTGTTATAGTCATCACTTTTTGGAAACGGAGGTACAGTTTGTACATAGCCGTGTAATAATACAAATCATCAGAAGATGGCAATGCCATAAAGACGGCAGTCGCAACTACTGAGTGCAGTGAGATGCTGTTGTAGTTGACTCTTAAAAATGCCTATCCTAGTCTCATCCCATATAACCGAGGGGAGGTAGTTTAGCCATCTGGGCGTCCTATGTGGAAAGGATTGCTGTGCCTGGCAAGTGTGGCAAAAAGGGACTTGATAAGCCTGGTTTGACATGCCCAGAATTCGATGAGGGTTATTTTTGGGTGGGGGGTGGGGTGGCCAAGACTAATCTTTTTTGCTAAAAGAAGGGTTTGATATTTTATTCTGCCCTTAAGGTTTAACCAGCTAGACTGTGTATACAGGTTGCAGGTATGCGTTAGTCTGTGCACACCAGTAATCAGCCTGCATGCCTTGTTTAGTGCTGTACAGATCCTTTTGAGCATGGTGTCCATAGCTGCTCCGTAGACTACTAAGCTGTAGTCAATAATAGATAGAACTGAGCAAGTTACAGCAAGCTGGAGCGCATCTGGGGTCATACAGTGCCTGTGTCCTATGGTATGGAGCTTGATCCCCGTACCTGCCCCATAGCGAGCATCCTTAACTACTTGTGGTCCCTATCTTGGTCAGTACTGGGAACAAAACACTCTGGTGCACCTGGTATCCATATCTGCATATGGAGCATAGGCTGGTATGCTGACGGTGGTCCAGGAGAAGGTCTGGTTCTTTTTTCAAAGACCTGAATCACTTGTTCCTTCCGGTGTGTGAGCTTCCACCTCCATGGGACCTAATGCTGGTGTTAACAATGCTTATGGCAAACTATTTCAACCAATGCATGTCATGGAAGACTGCTTTCTTAGTGACCACAGCATCAGCCAGATGGATTAATGAGCTCAAGGCGCTCTTGGTGAAGTCTGCTTATCTGATCTTTCATAAGGACAAGGTCTTACTTAGCCAAAACCCGAAGTTCCTCTCCAAGGTCATATATGAGTTTCAACTTAATCAGGTGATTAACTTACTAGTACACTCTACGAGCCCAACGTCTGAAGCCGATAGCGAGCTCCATACCCTGGACCTGCTAAGGGGCTCTGTTTATTACAAGTAACGCATGGCTGAAGTTCAGAGTGAGGCTTGCCAGCTGTTTCTGACATACACTGAAGTTGCGCCTGGCAGACCGGCAGCAAAGTGAATGATTGCCAGGTGGATTACATCCTGCATCGACCTCTGCTGTAGGTTGACTGGTAGAGAAATGCCTTAAGGGTCCACTGATAGAAAACGGTAAGTGCTCACTGGTGTGGTTATCTCAACTGTGGGGCACCTGGTATGTCTGAAATAGGTTTGTCTCCTATACCAGCATTGCTGGTATTGCTCTTTTTTCAGTTTGTGTTAAAAGATTTTTTGAGCATGATTCCCTGAGTGGACATTAGGTTCCTCTTTATGGTACTAACTTCTGGACAGGACACCTGTGAGTGCAGGACAATTTTTTTTTGTTTTGTTAGAAGCCTTTAGGGGCCTAAGACTAGTTCCAGTAGACATGCCGCTGCCTTAGTGGAAGCGTCCAATGAAACCCCATTGCATAGATGTGCAGAGCTGCAGCGTGACGTAAAGCACACACCTTCATCTCCCATTACAGCACTGAAATCATTAGTCATCGGGATGCTTTTTTTTTGGTCTGCAGTCCTCCAGTTTCTTTTAGTTAAATGGGTACGTTCCTTGCCCCCTCCTCCCAGACGACTGCTTGGAGTGTGTCAGAGTGTGGATAATGAACAGAATCCATGTTATTAGAAATCATTGACTCACCTATAAACTTTAAACTTTTCAATAAATAAATATGTTACAGCACACGTAAATTTGTTCAAATCAAAAAGCACAGTATTAATAAAAATACATTTATTGAGTTTCTTCAGACCAGTGGAGAGCGTGCTAATAACTGAAGTACAAACATTACATGCAGTTTCATACTGAAGTATGAATTAGCTTTAGAAAACTGGAAGAAGTGGACTTCAGAAAACTAGAAACCTAGTGAATATGTCTCTTGTTTGAGATTTGTCCAATCAATATGTCAGCATGAATTCATGTACAGTTGCAAGTGTCAACATATACTGTAGGGCTAGTTTAAAGCTATTAAAGGTTCTACTCCCCCCAACTTCTGCTGCAGGTGTATTCCACCTTTTTGGTACTCCATATTCCTGGGTCATCTTTCTATAACCTGTCTTCAGAGTGTGTGCAGGGGGATGCTGAGCACACTGGTCCTGAATGTGTACTGCACTTTCCGAATGTACTTGTCACACTTTGAGATAAAGAATACATTGAATAAATTAACCATAGAATAAAAATAAGAGATTGAACTGACCTGATACTGTCTCCAAATTAAAGGCAGAGGAGGAGGAGTCAGTTTACTGCTTTTAATCGAGCGATTCTACTTAACATTCAGTTGCTGACTTGTCTCATAACATGGCAGATGTGTGGCTTCTGCTGAGCTGGTTGATAGAGTAAGTTCTCCCTCTAATTAATGTAGAACTAAATGAGCACCATACTTTTGTTGTGGTTCCTTGAATATTTCAATAAACCCTACGTACAAGATTCCTCGAGAGTTTCAAGACTGCCAACTGAAGTATAGTTTAAAGCATTTTACCTCTGCCACTGTTTCATAAGCCACACCCGCAACCCAGCAGTGGATGGAGGGACGGTTTTACATTCAGGTTTCTAACTGTAGTTGAGGTTTTTTTTCTTGCCTTTGTCACTTTTTCTTACATTTTATGTGTCGGTAACCGTTCCTATTTCAAAAGTGCAACTACACATTCCAGAGTTTGTGTTCAATGTAGCACTGACGTGCAGCTGAAGCCACTCTGCTGTGCCACATTGCTCTAACACCTGTAATACTGAATACAACCCACACCCTATCGTATGTTTGCTGCCACTGTGTCACTGTTCCCTTAGAGTAGAATTTTTCAGTCCTCACAGCAGTCAGGCCTTCAGTTGGGGACTGTTGAGTTTGTGATCCACTTCTGACACGTCACTTTAGTTGGTTACACCATATCTGTCTGTCCACCATGAGATGCAGTCTTAAGGCAGATATTTGAATTACCTTTGTGGCTGAAAGTATAGAAAATTATCTTCTTTTAGGTCTGAGGGCAGTGTCTGAACATAGCTCCCACAGGGTGTTTCTAGTCACTAGCAAGGTTTAACAGCAGTTCCCCACCCCCACTCCTCTTCCCCACTTTTTCAATAAACCTGTATGTGCTATGACTTTCTAAATTGGTGTTATTGCAAGTGTTGTTGGAAATGTAAACACCTTATGTAGTACTGACTCCTTTGGGACTGTACTTGTTACCTCAGCTTCGATGCAGCTTATCCAGAATTGGTGGGGTGTGGGAGGCATGCCACTTTACAAAAGATTATTTTGCCAGCCAGTGTTTCACCAGATGCTCTGTTTTTTTTATTTATTTTTTGTTAATGAGGATCATATTTGTTCAGCTAGTACTGTAGACTAGTGGTTGGTTAGATTGCAGAGCTGAGAACCTGGAAACCCAGGTCCCACTGCCTCCACATACTTATTTTGTGCTTTTTTTGGGGGGGGGGGGAGCGCGACACGTTATTTACACTACCTATACTTAATTTTCTTTCCCTGTCTTTAGTTGCCTCTCATTTACTGTATCCTCCGTCTTATTTCACCTCTCTGTGCATACCCAATGGCTGCTTCCCAGCTGTTTATGCATTGCAAAGTGCTTGGGAAACATTGTGTATGTAAGGCGATGCATAAAATCATAATCTTACTTCAAGAGGGCTCTTGCAGTAGGTAATTACATATAGGACTGAAGCCGGCAGGCGTCAGGACCCCCCACATCAGATGACCGACGTCATGCAACGTCAGTATGATGGGGTGGTCCCCCACGCCCACTTTCCAGTTCTTTCTCATCGTTAGCTCGTGTCAGCACCTTGCAGTAAAGTTCACGCTCGTCAGCCTGTCGTTGGTAGTTCTACCGTCGTTTTTTTTCTCGATTTATTCAAAAAATAGTCTACTTTTTCGGTGGTGTATGTCGTCCCCTACACCCTCCGAGCACACAAAAAGTGCGACTCTTGCGGCGCCCAACTCCAGCACAAGGACGGCCATTCCCAGTGTCTCTTCTATCTGGGCCCGGATCATCAGATGGAGAAGTGCCAGCATTGCCTGAAATTCAACACCGCCACCCGCAGACGGATGCAGCAGTCCTTGGAGGCCCACATCCTAAAAAAAGAAAATGACCTCCATGGAGAAGAGTTGAAAAAGCTCCATTAGGCTTCTAATTCCCCTGAAGGCCATCGTAAGAAGAAGGACAAGGAGAAGCATCGGGACCAGGGCTACTCTTCAACCGCGACTTCGGCTGGAGTCGCCGTGTTGCAGATAACGTCCCCCACCCCAGGGGGCCGCTCCTCGACGGCCGTCTTGGAGGCTTCCAAGATGGTGTCGGCCCGCCCGTCTGGCTTGCGCTCAGGCGCTTATGCGGCCTAGTGGTGCAAGTGGCTCCGGTAAGCCGGACGTCGGCTCCTATGACGCTCACCCAGAATCTGCCTCTGTCGCCCGACCCTTCGGGGTGGTGCATGGCCCCTGTTCTGCCCGACCAGACCACCCCCCCCCCGCGGCCTCCATAGGGCGAAGGGTCCGCCAAGTCGGACGTCAGCCCCTCCGTCACCCGCCTGGACTCTTCCATTAAGTCGGACGTCGGGCTGCTCGACACCCGCGTGGTGGCAGAGCCGATGCCGGTACTTACTTCGTCTGCCGTTCCCGGCTCTCTGCAGCTCCGGGGACCCTGGGTGGTCTCAGCCTGACCATGGAGATTTTTCCCCTCCTTCCCCGGGCGATGCCGAGGATTTTTCAGCACCCCCGTCAGGTCTCCCTCCCACTGGGCTGGACAACCTGATGTCGATTCCCTGGATGCCAGCCCCGACGCCAGTCCTGCCTACACCAGGCGACATCCCCCTCCCGGATGCTGCCCTCATGCCGGGCCCGCTGCCTGCCGGGCCTCCTGTACCAGGCCCGCCTGCTGGGCACCCCGTCAGGCTGTCTGACCCCCCCCCCCCGGTTCCTGGATATCCAACACTGTCATACCCGGGTCCACAGTATCTGGTGTCCCAGTACCCAACACCAGCCTATCCGATGCTGCAGTACACAGTGCCTCATTACCCCAACGCCGGGGCACCCGCCATCCGGTTATGGATACACTCAGTTTCCGTATCCCCCCCTCCTCCTCCACCGCCCCCTCAGCCACCGGTGGATTTGAAGGAGACTCTGGCTTCCTGGTGGGCTGAGGCCAAGGCTCAGCTCACTAGGGAGGCGGAGAGTCATCTTCTGATGCCGGTCCTGGTTGGAGACGAGACACTCCCTCCCCTACTCCGGATACCAGAGGTGAGCCCTCCGGTTCCAAAGCAAGATTGGATCGCTTCCCCGAGGGCTTCCCAAGGTGTCTGTTCCTCCCCCACATCAGGAGGTGGAGTCTTCCTCCTCCTCTGAGCCTTCGGATGACTCCGATGGGCATTCTGACTTGGACGACGAGCCCCGCTCTGCGGATAAGCCCAGACCGAGGACTCCTCCGAAGTCTCCTCCGGAGGATCCTTCCTTTACGGAGTTGTGCAAAATCCAGGCTATCCATCAGTGGCACTCTTTGGAACCAGATCCACAGCGGCAGAAGCTAGCTGCCCATTTGGATCTGCCTGAGGTCACTCCTACCTTGGTTCCATCCTGGATCGAGCCTCACGTGGACCTCGTTTCCACTATCTGGAAGCAACCATCTGCCATAGCCTCCCTTCCGAGGAAGGCAGATAGGCTTTATCAGGCTCTCGAGGGTGTTGAGTTTCTTAACTCTCACCCTAAGGCTGACTCGGTCATGATTAGCGCTGCCCATGGCCGGACAGCCAATCCAAAGCACTTGAGCTCGTCCCCTCGATAAGGAATCCCGCCTTCTGGACCAGAATGGGAAGAAATTCTTCGCTTCTTCCACTCTGGGTATTAGGGCCCTGAACTGTGTTGCCCATATGGGGGATTACCAGAAGGCCGTCCTTAGTGAGGTGGAAGCTAAACTGGACTCCCTTCCTGAGTCACAGACCAAACAGGAGGTGGCAGACGTGGTCTGATCTGCTCGTTCGGCCAGTAGGCACATGCTTCATACGATGCAGTGGATGCTGCTGGTAGGAGCTTGGCGTTCGCCGTAGGTTTGCGGCAACACGCCTGGCTCTGAGTATCGGGTCTGGTCCCTGAAGTGCAATCTGCTATCCAGGATGCGCCCTTCAGGGGTTCGGTGCTGTTTGGTGGTGATGTCAAGGATATTATCACTGGACTGCGAGAGAAGGGCACTGCTCTCAAGGAGGTCGACGACTTGTACAGAGCCCCTCAACAGCAGCACCATCCCTTTTGCAAGCGGGCATGGGCCAAGATGAAACCACAAGGGAAGCAGGCCAAGAAACGCCAGGCCCCTCAGGCTGCGAAACGCCCCCCCCGCCCCAAATGAACAGCGGGCGCTCCAGCAGCGGTGCTGCCTCACACCACCTTACTCCTTTCCTCTCCCACAGCCTCTAGCCCTTCCAGAGGAACCGGTAAGGGGAGGTTCTCCCTGCATCTGCCGGGTTGGGAGAGGATCACGGCAGATGCTTGGGTGCTCCAACTGATAGCAGATGAACACTCAATAGAGTTTCTTCAGAAACCTCCCAGAAAACCCCCTCCAAGGTCATCTTACTCCCCGGAACACCTTCTTCTGGTTCCCGAAGAAATCTCCGCCCTTCCTCAGAAGGCGGCAATAGAGCCTGTCTCCCTCCATCTCAGGGGACGGGTTACTACTCTCATTTCTTCCTGGTTCCGAAGAAGTCAGGCAACATGAGAACCATCCTGGAACTCAGTTCCCTGAACCTGTTCGTGGAGTACAAGAGGTTCCGAATGCTCTCTTTGCAGAGCCTTCTGCCCCTCCTTAAGCTGGGACAGTGGATGTGCGCCCTGGACATGCAGGATGCCTACTTGCATATCCCTATCCGCCCGTCCCACTGCAGATACCTCCGGTTTTCTTTCCAGGGGGATCACTACCAGTTCAGGGCCCTCCCATTTGGTCTCTCCTCGGCCCACCGAGTGTTTACCAAATGCCTTGCTGTGGTGGCGGCCCACCTGCGTACCCAGGGGTTTCAGGTTTCCCCTTACCTGGATGATTGGCTCCTGGCAGCCACATCCAGGGAGGATCTCCTGCGCTCCCTTTCCCTTACCCTGCAGGTTTTCACCAGCTTGGGAATTACCATCAACCAGGCCAAGTCCCATTTGATCCCATCTCAAAGACTCCAGTTTATCGGGGCGATCCTGGATATGACTTCCAGTATGGCCTTCCTGCCTCTGGACAGGGTGGACACCCTTCAGGCTCAGGCACGCCTTTTGTCCAACCACAGGCGGGCCATTGCCAGGTTGGTCCTTCGCCTTCTCGGGCTCATGATGGCTGCCATCCTGATGGTACCTCGCACTCGCCTCCACATGAGAATCTCTCAGTGGACGCTTCGGTCTCAGTGGGATCAATTGGTGGACGACTTGGATCGCGAGATCCTGGTCTCCTCTCCGATGGTTCGGGACTTGCAATGGTGGATGGTTCAGGAGAACCTTTCCCGGGGAGTTCCCTTCTGTCTTTCTCCCCCCTCCCAAATCCTAACAGACTCCTCGGGCGATGGTTGGGGAGCCCACCTGGGATCTCAACGGACCCAGGGCTCTTGGTCCAGGCTCGAACAGACTCTTCACATCAGTGTACTCGAGCTGAGGGCTGTCCTGTACGCCTTACAAGCTCTACACTTGTATCTGCTTCCCGGTCATCTGGCTGTTCAGACCAACAACGTGTGTGGTCTGGTACATCAACAAGCAGGGAGGAACTCGTTCCTACCCTCTTTGCAGGGAAGTGATGCGGGTTTGGGATTGGGTGATACTTCACAACCTTCACCTCAGGCAGTCCAAGTTCCGGGGTCAAACATTTTGACAGACCACCTCAGCCGGTCGTCCGCCCAGGTGCACGAATGGGAACTGGATCAGGGGGTAGTAGAAGACTTCTTCCTTCGTTGGGGAACCCCTCAGGTAGACCTGTGTGCCTCTCCTCTCAATGTAAAACTTCCCGTCTTCTGCTTGCTCACTCCAAGGCACGGAATTTTTTTGGAGAGACGCTCTGTCTCTAAACTGGAAGGGCAGATTCGTCTATGCTTTCCCTCTGATCCTGTTGATTCTGCAGGTCCTACATAAATTCTGTTCAGAAGGAGCACGCATGATTCTCATCGCTCTGTTCTGGCCCAGGCAAGTTTGGTTCTCTCTTCTGCAATAGTACTCAGAGGAACCTCCTCTTCTTCTGTCACAACTCTTGTTGACCCAGGATCAGGGGACCTTGGTCAATCCAGGACTCAAATCCCTTCAGCTGCAGATGTGATTCAAACCCGGTTCAGGGTTTTGTTGCAGGTGGCGCAGATTCTAGTGCAGGCCAGAAAGCCCTCCATTCGTTCCACTTACGCCATGAAATGGAAAAGGTTCTCTATTTGGACCTCTTCCAGAGCTTTCGAGCCATTCTCCTGCTCTGTTGGGAGGCTTCTGGATTACATGCATCACCTCTTCGACCTGGGTCTCAGTTACTCCTCCTTGAAGGTTCATATGGCGCCTATTTCCACTTACCATGTTCCCTTTGGGGACAGGTCTTTTGCGCAGCTGGAAGTCACTAAGATTTTCCTTAGAGGGGTCCTCCACTTGAGACCCCCCCATTCGTGCACCTGCCCTACCTTGGGATTTCATTCTCGAGAAGCTTACCCTGCCTCCTTTTGAGCTGGTGGCATCTACAGACCTTAAGTTCCTTTCCTGGAAGGCTCTCTTCCTGGTGGCCATTACCTCCGCTCAGCGAATTTCCGAGCTTCAGGCATTAATGTGCAAAATCCCGTATTTGATTTTCCGCAAAGAACGTGTGGCTCTGCGTACCAGCCCTAAGTTTCTCCCTAAGGTGGTAGCGGAATCTACACTGAATCAGTCTGTGGAACTGCCTGCATTCTTTATGCAACATTCCAATCAAGGGGAGTATCTCTTGCATACTCTGGATGTTCACCGGATTCTGAGATACTACACTAACAGGACAAAGGATCTCAGAAAGACTGATCAACTGCTTGTCTCTTTTGCTCGCAAAAGAGAGGGCAATGCTGTCTCCAAGCAATGCCTTTCGAAATGGTTGGCTCATTGTATCACTTTCTGTTATAACAAGTATCACAAGACCTTACCAGGTCAGGTCAGAGGTCACTCCACTAGGGGTGTAGCTGCCTCTGCTACTTGTTTCAAGAATGTGTCGGCGGCTTACATTTGTGCAGCCGCAACTTGGACTTCTGTCCATACCTTCACAAAACATTACAGTTTGGACACTGCCTCTCGCCGTAGAGCTGGCTTCGGGTTGGCTGTTCTGCAAGGTCTCCTTTCCTAACTCCTTAACAGCCAAGAGGATCTGTGTATGAGTGGTTTCCTCCTCCTGTGAGCTTCTTTGTTCCAGACTGCTTGGGACTCAGTCCTATATGTAATTACCTACTGCAAGAGCCCTCTCGAAGTAAGATAGTACAGTTATGTAAGAAATTACTGTAACAGTAGATCTTCAAGAGAGGCTCTTGCAGTAGGTAATACCTTCCCACCCTCCATCCCCCTTAGCTTTTGCAGCTCCTTTTCCAGGGGGAATTATCTGCTTCTCTCTCATCTCATCTTTTGGCGGGAAAGAACTGGAAGGCGTGCGTGGGGGACTGTCCCTTTATACTGACGTCTTATGACTTTGGTCCCTCGCCAGAGACTGCTAGCTAGAAAATTTTTTCCGTGGGGTCCTGACGCCTGCCGGCTTCAGTCCTACATATAATTACCTACTGCAAGAGCCTCTCTTGAAGATCTACTGTTACGGTAAGTTCTTACGTAACTGTACTTTCCTGTCCAAGAAATGGGAGATTGATGGAAAAATGAGGCCGCCAATCAATTTTCAGCTGATATTTTTTATTTATTTGCTTTTGTTAACCGGGTAAGCACACTAGACAGCCAAGTGCCTGTTTTCAGGTGTGACTTTCTGATGCTACTCCCCACAACAAAGTTGTTAAAAAAAGGAAGCATTTCGGTATCACGGAATCTGGAACCTTCCCTGATTCAATCTCTGACCACACCCTTACATATTTTATCTGGAGAGTCTCATCACCTAAAACACTCCATAAGATCATCCTTATGAGAGTCTTCTCTAAATTCAATCTGAAGTCCTTACATTGAGACCTTGCTCTCACGAACTTGTCCTCCGTCCCTTTCACTGCTGATGCTTCTGTTGCCCTAAATAATTTCCTTAATCTTCTCCTCCGTCCAAGATAAGCATGCCCCACTTATAAAGCAGAGAGTAAGGGGTACTGTCACAAAATGGCTACACGGTGATCTGTTACCGCTTTTAAAGTCTAGGAACAGACGCTGGATGAGGTTTAAGGTCACTCAAGACTTGTCTGATTTCTGTGAATATAAACTACTCCACAATGCCTATAAAAAAGCCATGTGTGCTGCCAAGAGTGAATTTTGTAAATCTGCACTTCATGGCTTTGCTAGGGATCCTAGGTGCTTCTGGCATAATATTAAAAATGTGGTTGGTGGCTCTGCTAAGTAACAGACTGTAGATGTGCTTGTTGGAAGTATAAACTGTAACAATGCATTAACAATTGCTAATGCTTTTAATGTTTGTTTCGCTGACTTGTTGGCTTGTACCTCCTTGTTTACTGCCTCTAACCTACAGGATCAACTTGTGAGCTCCTCACCTGCACCTCATCCACTTTTTTATCTTAAAACTTTATCAGTAGGTGAAATTCATAGACTTCTGGCCAGCCTTTCCCCTTTTACTAGTGCTGGGCTTGACATTATGGAGTCTAAACCCATCTGTCTGGGTGCTCCATTCGTTGTCCTGCCAATCTCCCATATCTTCAACACATTACTGATTACTAAATCTTTCCCAGACTTACGGAAGATTGCTATAGTCGTACGAGTGGAAAGCATGGCGATCCGAAATGTCTTGAAAATTACTGTTCTGTTGAAATCCTGTCTGCCATTAGCAAATTATTAGAGAAAGTTGTGGCATCCCAACTGACGAATTATATACAGAAATTTGGTTATCCCTGGAACAGCATGGCTTCCGTAAGAGATGCAGCACTTCCACTGCCCTTGCCAAGGTTACCTCAGAGATTAGGGTTGCTATGGATCACAGCAAGCTGACTGGAGCAATCTTTGTAGACCTCTCCAAGGCTGTTGACTTGGTAGACCATTCACTCCTATGCACCAAGCTTTGCTCTTTTGGATTGTCAGCTCCTGCCTTAGCTTGGTTTACTGATTACCTACAGGGAAGGCAGTAGCTTGTCGGGTATAATAGGCTGTTCTCCGATCTTACCCATGTCAAGACTGGTATCCCACAGGGTCTGTTCTGGGGCCCATCTTGTTTTCCCTATTTATCAACGACTTACCCCATGTGCCAGTCCATAGTAGTGCTACCCTCTGTGCTGATGACCTGGTGCTCCTAACCAGTTTCCAGGACGTCGACATCGTTAACTCTCAATTAAATACTGACTTTTGCCAAATACAGTCTTGACTTTTGTAAAACAAGTTAGTCCTTAACCTTAGGAAAACACAGACTATGCTCTTCTGTACTCTGGTCAAAATCAGAGCATGCCCTGAACTCCTGAAGGTCACTAGTGCAGATGGATCTCCTGTGACCGTTGCTGACACCTTTTAAATGTCTGGGAGTCACCCTTGACCTCAGCTAGACTTCTCCCCTGCATATCCGCAGTGTGAATAAGGCAGTAAACTGCTAGTTGGACCTGGTCTACAGGGCCAAGTGCATTCTCACATTAGCTGTGTGCCTTGCCTTGGTGAGAGGAGTACTCCCTCCCACCCTCAGTTATGGGCACCACACCTTTACCCATACCACCAAGTCCAGTTTATTAAAACGGTGTGTTACCTGTAACAACATATGTTGATTTGCCCCCTCTGCCCCTCGACTTACACATCACTGTGAACTTTATAACCAGCTAGACTGGCTGTCTCCAGGGAATTACTGCACTTTTGCTTTGAGCTGTTTTATTGGTAAAGTCGTTAGAGCCGCCACTCCTCCAGTTTTGGTGGAAGTACTAAAGCCTGTCAACCCAGCTTATCCCATTAAGTCTATTGAATCATCTGTGTTCCCTGTTCCTAAAACCCGTACGTCAGTGGATGATCAGGCCTTTGCTGTCTGCGCACCTTGGCTACGGAACTCTCTCCCAGTACATACTTGCTGTGCCACCTCTCACCACAGCTTTAGAAGGTCAATATGGGAATATCTGAAATCTAACTCTGCCTGCAACTGCACATAATCTCTGGTGTCCTCTCTAATTTTTTTCCCAAAACCTCCCCGCCCAAAACCACAGACCTGCTCTGCTTGCCATCCCCATGCACAGGCTTACCCCCTGGGTGACTGCCATGAGACTCCACCCCCAACTCACACTGGGTGAGCTCCGACTTACCCCATCCCGGTGAGGGGCCAGAACTGGGACCTCCCTCCCAGGCAGGCGTTGAAGGCAGTGGAACAGGTCGTCATGCTGGGGGGACCGGTATTTTGTTTTTCCAATGCTTACCTGGGGGTGGGAATGTGCAGTGACATCCTGCGTCCACCCTGCCCCCCTCAGGTGATGGCGCATGGGGTCTGTGGTGTGCTGGACACTCTACCCCGTCCCCCAGAGACGAACAGTCCCTATGACGCTCAGTCCCTCTCCCCAGTCGGTCCTCAGACGTCCCAAGTCCACTCTTGAACTCGGGTCATCTGTGTTGCAGACGGGCGCCCTGCCCCTGCATCGGTGGGCCGGCACGTCCTCTCTCTAATGTATGGTGTACTTTATTAAATTAGTATGGTTCTGTCTACACTTACGATTGAGTAAAGTTATAACTTATCTATATATTGTTTAAACTTTGCCATGTTCCTTATCCATTGTCACCTTTTCTCTTTTGTTTCTGCCTCTTCATTAAGTTTTTGCTCTGTCTGTATATTCTCTGTAGCCTTCTGGGTCATACCTGAAAATAGGCATATATTTGTCTAGTGTGCTTACCTGGTCAATAAAAGCTAAATAAATCGTGATATGTATATGTCTGTGTAAGATATGGAAATAAATATGCTGTTGGTGATGCCTTTTTTCCCCCAAATCTTCTAGACTAACAAGGAAGCAGGAATACCAAATTTCTTCAAGTTTTTTAAAACTGGTGTGGTTTTTCTGTTTTGTGTGTAAATGGAATGTTATTCAATCTCTGCCACTTCCGATGGGATCATATCATAGTGGCAGTGTGTAAAATGATACCCCGCTTGCAGCTAATCCAGGAAGTTGCAGGGAAACCACTGAATGAAACCAAAGCCATTTTTTTTTTTAATACACCAAAACTGAAACTCTTCAAAGATGCACATCCACACGCACACACACACACACACACACACACACACACACACACACACTCACTGACTACTTGCAGGCAGGGCATAATTTGTCCTATCTTGCTTTATGGCACAGTAAACGGTTAAAACACCCTTAATGCATACTTTAGTTCTGATGAAGAATCTGTTAAGTTGTGCCAAAGGATGCTAGAGTCTGTATGTGACCATACCGAGTGCATGCAAGAGCCCCATTTGTAAAAGCCTGGATGCCAACACATCTACGATATGTGCCTGGATGTGTTGGCACCCAATATGCCTAGCACCTGCCATGTCAGAGCAGTTGCTATTTTTGAAGCTATTTGGATGCAGTTAGCAGCATGTGTCCCAACTTGGAGACATACTGGGATTCCTGATGTACAGTAAATGCTGGACCGTGGTCTGTGGCTCCCCATCTACCAGTAGGGAACTGTATTCTGATGCCTTGAGGCAGAGAAGCCACTTTAAAAAAATTCACTCGAGCGCATGGTGGACAGGAGCTTAGAAAACCCATAAAGAGAGAAGTCTGCTGCAGAAATAAATGTGAGCTGCTCTGAAGAGCAAAGGGACTACTTAATGTACTGTATGTTGTCATTCTTTGAATCTACAGTAGTTCTAGTAAAACCAATTGTGTTTTGGAAGATGCTGTATAGATAATGTCTTTATTTTTTAACTAAAAATACATACATGGATACAGTAGTTTTCTGAAATCCACTTTGAATGTGACCGTTGCTTTGTAGCTTACCACTGTAGTAACTTTGGCTTGTAATATTTTAGCTCCAGGCCCATTTCATTGACCTGTGGCATGGTGTGCTGCAGACAGGACCATAGCTTCAACCAACATATCTGTATTGTAGACGCGCATTCTAAAACATTTTTTGCATTTCATTCACTGCTACAGGTACTGGCTTTTTACAAAGGTTTATTTTGACCAGCATGCAGTTTTTTTTGTTTTTTTGTTTTTGTTTACTTGACTGATGATTAGCTTTAGCTCCAAACCCAGAAAAACTGATGCATTTCTGTTCAATAAAAGTATTCTTTAGGATTTGGAACATATGGGGAGAAACGGACGTGTTGCTCTAAGGATGACCTTTCTTGGCAGAGTTTTTAAAACCAGTGAGGAAGCTGGTTTGAGGCAGCATGGTGTGTACTGGGTTCTATAGCAAGACCTCACTGAAAATTACACATGCCTCAACTGCACTATCCTTTGAAAGCAAATTGAAAAAACAAAACTGTAAATTATTTGTACATAACATTTTCATCTCAAGCCCTGATTTGATTGTAATTTGATTTTTGTTCTATTTTGTTTTGTTTTTATGGCCACAGGAAGCCAAGGCTGATCATTTAGCCTGAGGCTGCATCTTGGGATGGCATTCTGCAGGCCTACGTTTCAATCCCAGTTAGGCCACAGTATTCAGTACAGTTTGTATTTCCAAATGGCTTTCAGGACTCTCAGTAACATTCGCCTCCTGGGGTATCCAGGACTTCCAAAATAAAAATAAAAAAAATGGTAGTCCCAGACCAAGTTCTGGAAATCCAGCAGTGGTCCTTTGAAGCTGCATTAGGGCCTCCTGCTGCTGTGCAGATGGACACCAGGCAGCAGCTTTTGTTTCCTAAGAAGCCAGATCCCAGGGATCCTCAGCATTGCTGGATGCGTGTCCTGATGGGCTGCCAACACACAGACACAGTAATCTGTATTCCCAAGAACCCTGCTGAAACCATACAAAAACGTCTGTAAAAGCTGTCCTAAGTACCAGTCCTACAATTGATCCATTTATGTATGTATGTAGTTATTTATTTATGTTGGTGCTATGAAAGTATTACAAAATCCTTCATAAGCAATATCAATGTCCATGATATTTTCTCCGGAAGACCAGTGTTGGTGCTATGAAGAACAGAAGTTTCAACTCAAAAAAAAAAAAAAAAAAAAAACTTTCAGTAGTTTCTCTTGGAAGTGAAATGAATTAGTTTATATTGGGAAAGTGTTTTATCATTCTGCTTCATAAGAGGTTTAACAGTTTGTTCAGTTAGTGACCACAGTCTTTTTTTTTTTTTTTTTGTGATTAGTCCACCAAAATACCACAGGCCTCTACACTTCATCAGTGCAAGACAACTCGTGAACCTGGAAGCCTTTACTTTTGCTTTGTTTTCCAGCAATTGGTCTGTTTTCTGACTGATGTGCCCTACTGTACTCACCATTGCCAGTTTTATAAATCTACCGCTTGTCTGTCCCTTGAGGGTTGCTTTGTCCACAGGTCGATTGGTGTTCCTCCATAAGGTGGTTCTAGGAAAAGTCCTCACGTCTATAACTGAGCTTTTTCAGCGCTCTTCAGACATATTGGGTGACATATTCCACTACTGCAGGGCAGAGAGATTTGTCTTGCCGGGCTTTTGGCACCTACAACCTCTTACCCTCACCCCCAGTATCCCTGAGGGAGATCACATTTCTATCTGCAGCCCGAGGCTCAGACATTTGATTTATTATCTGTGTGACGCTTGGCTAGCTGGTTATGATTGTTGTATGATATTTGTAAAATAAAAATACAGTATGTCATTGGCTCGCATAAGACAGTCTGTGGGCCCCCCCCCCAGGTTTCAGTGAAGCTACAGGATATATTACATTGACCAGGAGATCTCTGTAATGTAATTCCTTGAGGAATTGCGTTTTATGGCCTTTTTATGACCTCATGCTTTGAAGTTGGAAAGCTAAATATACATTTTGTCACAGGACATTGTTTAGCTGATTCCTTTTGGCTATATCGCACCTAGGTGACTGACTGCAGGGTTGTAAACCTCAAAGGAACCGGTTGATGAAAGACTCAAAATTTGGGAAATTAGTTTTTGCTGATGTCACCTTATTTAATACACCTCCAGATAGGACATCATGTTTGTATTTTCTTTTGATTCTAGAAGGAGGAGCTAGATGACTCACAGAAGGGGTGTGGAGAGACTGAGTTAAATTAATACTTGTGTCTGAACTGTTGGTGATATTTTGGGGGGGGGAACTCTAGAAAGACACAGCTCTCTGATATAACTTAAGCACTTACAGAGGTAATACATTAGATAGAAAAGATCTCAATGTATTTTGGTGGAAGTTTGTTCTGTAGTTTTCCTTGTTTTTCTTTTATGTGATTTTGAGGCTCTTTGATATATTGTTCTATTACATTTTTCATATTTCTTATCCAGTTTTAGTAAACATATTCTTTAAAAGACTGCCTGGGTATCAGCCAGTTCTTTTTGCATGTGACGTATAAGGGATTAAGTCTGACAAAACTGTTCAACAGCTTGGTGGTGTTTCTAAACTGGGAAAAGGTAAGGATATACCCAAGGTCTTTTATAGAGTTTTAAGGATTCATTTTAAAAGCTTGGCTTGGTGCCCCTGGCGAAAGATTGTACCGCAGTCCCCGAAGAGGGTACGTATCTGAGCCTGTACATTGTGTACGGTAGCATATGGTTCACAGTTTCAGTCCCCCCAGAACTTGAGATTAAAAGTGATTCGGACCCAAAAGCAGACAGGAGGGTTACCCTGTCTGTTACCTGTTCACACTGTTGCGCTCTGAGGTTGACATTGTGGGAGCAGAGGGCTTGACCTGCTGAGTGCGTTTGCGACAGATTTGGTTGGCAGCAGTGCGAAAAATTTGGTAACACAAGCTTTAACTGTTAAGTTTGTCAGCTTAATACTATACAGCTCACTTGCAAAATAAGGCAGTGATTTATTTTTAAAAAGGAAACAGAACTATATAATTTTGCTTACAGTCAAGTGCCTACCTGTGTTATTTTTTTCCTAAAGTACAAGTTAGAGTAGCCGTTGTTAGGGAAGAAGATGGCTTCCAACTACAGTGAGCACACTGCAGACTACCTGAAGCATTTGTGCAAGGAGAGAGGAGTCCTACATGAGGGGAGAGCCACCAAGCAGAATCTCTTGGATGCCCTGATGGTAGCAGATGCCCAGAGCTCTATAAAGGACCAAACCTTGGGCATGGAGGGGCCAGTGCAGTGTCTAGATCCAGTGAGGAGGACAGCAGGACCAGTGCAAGCGAAGTGCCACAGCAGCAGGGGAAGGTCACCAGCATTCTGGAGCCAGAAGCAGTCAGGCTGCAGATTGAGTTGCGCAGAATGGAGCTAGAGTTCCAGAGAGAAGCTGAGTGCGAGAAGCAAGCCGCAGAGGAGAAGAGGGAGCGAGAACAGTGAGACACTGACCATGAAGAGCATGAGCACCAGCGAGTCGCAGAGGAGAGGGAGCGAGATCAGCGAGAAGCTAAACATGAACAGCGAGAGGCAGACCGTGATGAGCATGAGTGCTAGAGGCGACATGAACTGCAGAAACTATGATTCCAACCACCAGCACCAGAGCAGGTAAGTGTCTTGGGTTTAACTGGAACTACAGGACTAGGTTACAAATTAAATTCCAAATTGATAACTGAATTTAAAGAGGGGGAGAATATGGATGCCTTTTTAAATTCCTTTGAAAAAGTTTGTAATCAGGCAAAGATTCCTAGAGGGTCCTGGAGGTTCCAGCTATCCCTGCTATTTACCGGAAAAGCTCAAGATGCATTGGGTCAAATAGACAATGAGGACAGTAATGATTACAGCAAACTTAAAGCTGCACTTTTAAAAAAGTTTGATTTAACTGCAGAAGCATACAGAGCTAAATTTTGTAAGCTCAGGAGAAGCCCAGACATGAGCTACGAGTAGCTAGCCACCAAGCAACGTTGGTGGGTGGGAATTGAAGCAAAGTCTGATGATAAAATTGAAAATGCTGTTTTGTTAGAACAGTTTTTTTGGGCATGCACAGCAGAGCTGAAAACCTGGCTGGAGGATCGAGATCCCAAAACAGTGCAAGAGGCTGCTGAACTCTCGGACTGCTATGCCAAGAGCAGACCTTCTCTGAGAGCGAATTGGATGGGAGTGGCAGCGCAGAAAGGGAAAAAAGTGAGCCTTTAGGGCAGCTAAATCCCTCACTGCTTCCACCAAAACCAGTTAGTCCCAGGTTTCAAAGAAAATATTTTTCTGAGAAAAACAAATGTTGGGGTTGTAAAGAAACTGGGCATATTGCCAGACAGTATCCCAAAAGGTCAAGCAATACGCAAAATGGGGCTAGGAAAGAAGTGGGTTGTTTTTGTGTCCCTGGAAGCATGCTTGTGAACATGAGGGAACACGTGTACCCAGTCACGGTGAATGGTGTACAAACACAAGGGTTAAGAGACACAGGGGCATCTCTGACGCTGGTAAAAAGGGATCTGGTAGAGCTTGGTCAGCTTATACCCAATAAATTTGTAACTATACTAGGGTTCACTGGTGAGGAGACCACATTGCCACTTGCTAGTGTCAGTGGCTCAGTAGGTAGCACACTTGCTTCTGAGGCCGGGAGATCAGAGGGCTGTGGGTTCAGTTCCCACATCTGGCACTTGGGTTAATATCCCAGTACTGACACTGTAGTGCAGCATGAGAGGGGTGCTGCACTTTTGAGGTGCCGTCATTTGGACGAGACGTTGAACCGAGGTCCCATCTGCCTGGATTGGTGGTAGTTCAGGTGGATGTTAAAGATCCCATGGCACTTCTCGAAAAGAGTAGGAGAATTTCCCCGGTGTCCTGGCCAAATTTCCCTCATTCACTAAAAATACCACCAACAGCTTAATCTGGTTCAAGGTCAGTTAGCATTCATCTGTATCCCCTTCCCCCGGATCGTGCCTGAAAATAGGTAGGATTTGTCTAGTGCACTTACCTGGTCAACAAAAACTAAATAAATAAATAGTGTTCTAGACTGGGGTGAAACGGGGGGAATTGTGCAACAGGTGGCTGTAGTCAAAACGTTAGCAGTTGATGTCATCCTTGGCAACAATATCAAATGGGATGGTGTGTGCATTTACCGGTAGCCAAGCGGGAAGGGGAAATTGTAGTTCCCTGGACCCCATAGAAGCCATTGTGGAAACCACTGGGAGGCTGGTTCCCCAGCCTCTCTCTCCTGATGTGGAGACTAATGAAAAGGGAGTAGAAATTTCCCCAGTAGCAGTTATAACCACGCAGCTACGGAGGGTTACTCTGAAGAAGGAGGGGTGACCCATTGTCAGAGGGTTAAGGATGACCGTGATCCGGAGTGCTCTGATGCTAGTGCTAGGGATCCTAGTTTAGAGACTGAAGGGTACCTGTCTCCCATGCCTTGGGAATGTGTAAGGAGTTTGCAGCTGCTCAGAAAAATGACCCTAGTCTAGAGAAGCTGAGGGCTTGGGCAGACTCTGACGGAACACAGGGAGGTGACTGTAAACATAAAGTTTATTGGGAAAATGGACTGATGTATACTCAGGATGTGAAGACAGAGGGAGGGGTGATAGGCAGGCAGCTTGTCGTTCCCCAGGGGTCTCGTGAGCAGTTGCTCAAGATTGCACACGATATTCTCTTGTCTGGTCATCCGGGAATCGCATGCACTATGCAGCAGTTGGCCCAGAATTTCTATTGGCCCAACTTCACCCAGCAGGTGAAGGAGTATTGCAGGTCTTGTCACCGGTGCCAAGAAATAGGGAAGGTGGGTAAGAAAACCTAAGCCGCCCTAATTCCATTGCCCATAGTGGAGGAGCCATTCTAGAGGTTGGGAATGGATATTGTGGGGCTTTTAAATACCCCCAGGTCCTCCGGGAAGAAATTCATCCTGACTGTGGTGGATTATGCCGCCCGGTATCCAGAAGCAGTCACCCTGTCCTCACTGAGGAGAGACAAAGTGGCAGATGCCTTACTTGGGATTTTCTCTTGTGTTGGGTTTCCGCAGGAGGTTGTATCACCGATTGAAGGGGTTCCTTCATGTCGGACGCGATGAAATGTCTGTGGGAGAAGTGTGGGGTGGTGCAGAGGCGCACGACACCTTATCACCCACAGGTCAGTGGTCTTGTGGAAAGATTGAACGGTACCCTGAAGTCAGTGCTCCAAGCATTTGCTGAACAGCATGGGAGGGACTGGGAGAAATACCTTCCCCACCTGTTGTTTGTATAGAGGGAGGTGCCCCAAGAGTTGACAGGATTTTCCCCCTTCGAGCTCATATATGGACGCCGGGTACGTGGGCCCCTAGACTTGATCCAGGAGGACTGGGAAGGTAAGCACACCACCCAGGGAACTCCCATAGTGGATTACATCCTTAGGTTTAGGGAAAGGCTGAAGGAGCTTATGGGGACAGCCCAGAGCAACCTGGCAGCTGCCCAATAGAAACAAAGTGTATGTAGTACGACTGCAGAGCCAGAGCTCGCTCGTACACAGTGGGTCAGGAAGTCATGGTCCTTATTCCGGTCCGGAAAGACAAGCTGCAGGCTGAGTGGGCCGGACCGTACAAAATAGTGTGAACGGTAAATGACATGAACTATATCATAGTTACCTGACAGAAGACATACAGAAAGAATGTACCATGTCAACATGATGAAGCCATACACTAATAGGGCTGACATGGTGTTTGCAGTGTGTAGTCCTGGGGAGGGGATGGATGAAGGAGACCCCCTTCTGGACTTGCTCGAAGAAAGCAAGCGGGAGTCCTCTGTGGAGGTAGTTAAATTGTCACCACAGCTGGCCCCGGACAAGATCCAGGAAGTAAGGGAGGTTTTAGCAGACTTTGCCCCGCTGTTTAGTGCCAAGCCTGGACTAACTCCTTCAGCAACGCACGATGTAGAGACAGGGATACTGACGTCCATATAGTGGACAGCATATCGGGTGTCAGAGGCTGTCCAAAAGGACATTAGGAGGGAAGTGGAGGAAATGCTGGATTTAGTGGTAGTCCAGGGATCCCACAGCCCCTGGGCCTCACCTGTAGTCCTTGTGCACAAGCCAGATGGCTTTACTCATTTCTGTGTGGACTGAATGCCGTCCTGAAGTGGGACGCCCACCCAGTGACCCGAACGGATGAACTCCTGGACAAGTTGGGAGGGGCGACATACCTTACGACTATTGACCTGATAAAGGGGTATTGGCAAGTAGAGTTAACGGACAGAGCTAAGGAGAAATCGGCCTTCATCACTCTGATAGGATTATTTGAATTTAAAGTAATGCCTTTCGGAATGAAGAACGCCCTGACCACTTTACAAAGGTTGGTGAACCAGGTATTGAATGGTGCTGAGGAGTACGCTGTGTTGTACCTGGATGACATTGCCATCTTTAGTGTCAGCTGGAACACCTGTCACACCTTAGGGAAGTGCTGGGCAGGATACAGAGGGCCGGGCTCACTGTCAAAGCTGAAAAGTGCCAGGTGGCCATGGCTGAAGTGGGATACATCGGGCATGTTGTAGGCCGGGGACAGTTCCGTTCTAACCAAGTAAAAATAGAGGTGATCAAGGCATGGCCCAGACCAGAAATGCAGAAGCAGGTCAGGAGTTTTCAAGGGACAGCAGGGTACTATAGGAAATTTGTACACAATTAGAATGCCCTAGCTGCTCCCCTATCTGACCTGGTAAAGAAAAAGATGCCTAAGAAAATTGCTTGGGAACCAGCCTGTGAAAAAGCCTTTACCAGACTGAAGGAGGTACTGTGCAGTAGTCCTATGTTGACAAGTCCTGACGATAGCAGACCCTTTATAGTCCAGACTGATGCCTCAGACGTGGGTATTGGGGCAGTACTGAATCAGACTTCCAACCAAGGGAAAGATCACCCTGTAGTATACCTGAGTAAAAAGTTACTTCCCAGGGAGCAGGCTTACTCTACTGTGGAAAAAGAGTATCTTGCCATAGTGTGGGCCCTAAAGAAGTTAGAGCCATACTTATATGGGCAGCATTTTGAGGTATGAACTGACCACAACCCGCTGGTTTGGCTGACACAAATGGGAAAAACTAATGGTAGACTATTAAGATGGAATCTTGCCTTGCAAGGGTATGACATGACGATTTTACATAGGGCTGGAGTGACCAATCAGAACACAGATGACCTGTCGCGTCTATATGAGGAGTGAACTGACTTGGGAAGCTCATCCCATGCAGGGAATAGAGCCCCAAAATTCAGTCTAGGTGGGGAGGATTGTGATGCTTGGCCAGGTGGTTATGATTGTATGATATTTGTAAAATAAAAATACAGTATGTGATTGTCTCACATAAAACAGCCTGTGCCCATGGGTGCCCCCCCCCCCCAAGTTTCAATGAAGCTACAGGATATATTACACTGACCATGAGATCGCTGTAATGTAATTAACTTCCTTGAGGAATTGCATTTTATGACCTCATGCTTTGAAGTTGGGGAAACTAAATACACATTTTATTAGAAGACAGGACATCATTTAGCTGATTCCTGTTGGCTATATCACACCTAGGTGACTGACTGCAGGGTTGTAAACCTCAAAGAAACTGGTTGATGAAAGACTCACAATTTGGGAAATGAGTTTTTGCTGATGTCACCTTATTTAATATACCTCCAGATAGGACTTCATGTTTGTATTTTCTTTTGATTCTAAAAGGAGGAGCTAGATGACTCACAGAAGGGCTGTGGAGAGACGGAGTTAAACTAATATTTGTGTCTGAGCTGTTGGTGATATTTTTTGGGGGGACTCTAGAAAGACACAGCTATCTGATATAACTTAAGCACTTACAGAGGTAATACATCAGATAGAAAATATCTCAATGTATTTTGGTAGGAGTGTGTTCTGTAGTTTTCCTTGTTTTTCTTTTATTTGATCGTGAGACTCTGATATATTGTTCTGTTACATTTTTCATATTTTTATCCATTTTTAGTAAACATATTCTTTAAAAGGCTTTCTGGGTGTCTGCCAGTTCTTTCTGCATGTGACATATAAGGGTTAAGTCTGACAAAACTGTTCAACAGCTTGATGGTGTTAATAAACTGGGAAAAGGTAAGACTATACTTAAGTTCTTTTATAGAGTTTTAAGGATTCATTTTGGAAGCCTGGATTTTTCCCCCCAAGAAAAGATTGTACTGCAATCCCGGAAGAGGGTACATATCTGAGCCTGTACAGTGGATACGCTAGCATTAGGTTCGCAATCTGAATTCCCGCAGAACTTGAGACTAAAGGCGATTCGGACCCAAAGGCAAACAGGAGTGTTACCTTGTCTGTTACGTGTTCACAGTATTGTGCTCTGAGGTTGGCACTGTGGGAGCAGAGGGCCTGACCTACTGAGTGCGTTTGTGACAGTCTGCACTGTGACAATCTCTGATTGTTTTATGTTCTAGTGATTCTGTTGTCTGTATATCTGCAACTATTCTATACAGCTGGTTGCGTGTGAAAACAGGCTATCTAGCTGATCTTGCCCTGCAGAATGAGAAATACAGACATACATAAATAAAAGCAAACCTGTATAATAGAAAACGTGGCTTTCATGGAACTTTTCTGTATGACATTATGCGTATCACCAAATTGGTTCAGATTATTTTAATAGGGTGCTGCAGACCTTTTTTATTATGCCAATCCACAGAACTATAAATGGAGTCAAAATAGTGGTAAACTTGGGGTATTGCTTCACATAGAAACATAGAAGTTGTTGACAGATAAGGACCTCTTGGCCCACCTAGTCTGTGCAGTAAATCAATCAACATCAATACTGTATCGCACCCCACAGTAAATAGGATGTGAATTTTGGGCAGAACTCTGTAAGAAAACTGAAGGAAAAAATGATCTGCATAATGGACAGTTATTGTATGAGCGAAGATTGTAAAGTTTGCTGAAGTGCATTGTGGGACAGAATGTCAAGTTAGGAGCTTTCGTATCTGGCTTAACCACCATGACAGTAGTGACTCAGAAAACGTTTACCCGTAGTTAGAGAGAAGATGTTTTAACTGCTGCTTCTCACCCCAGGAATACTCCAATATTCCTAACTCTTCTGCAGTATGCCTCTAAGCCAGATCTGCCCAGCGACAGAATGCTATACTAATGATGGATTCATTGGCATGTGCCTCTTTTCAAATGCTGCCATTACTCAGTTGCCTACATTCTAACCCTCAGATTTCTCTCTCCGCCTGTCAAGACTAGATGCCTGGAGATCCTCTCCATCTTCTCTTTCTGTCATGTGAAAACTTATAAAATATACATAAGTATTTATTGTTTTTCATTTGCTGCCTCTATTCTTTATCATTTTAAGCTAACCCGTAAGCTTTTAAGTGTTAAATGATGTGTTTCCTTGGTTTCTCCCGGTTCAGCATAACCGGGGTTAAACCGGGGTTTATTTTATATTTATCGGAGTTTTCTGACTAAACTCCATTAGCTATATTTAATTTTATTAATTTAAATTTGTTTTTAGAACTGCTAATCCCGGTTCTTGAACCATTAACTTCGGTTCACTTTTACTTCGGATCCCAGTTCTGATTGGTTCTCCATTGGTTCCGGAACCGACCGCAATCACCGTATATACTTTAATTTAAACAGATTTTTAGCAGTTGCAAAGTTTGTGTTTTACACCTAGAAACCAAAAAGAAAAAACTGGTAATCTCTGTTTTTAATGTTTTTTGAGTGTGGTGAATTCTGTTGAGACATGGACACTTCAACAGTGTGAAACCTGCATTCATATCTTGACAGAATTATTAAAAATGCCTGAATAAGGCTAAAAGAAGAAAACTGTCACCACCCCAGGGTCCCTCGAGCTCTGACCAGCTGACACCCTAAATTACTGTGTGTGAAACCACAATAATAACTACTGTAACTTCTACCCCTGAGACGGGTATGCAAGCAGTTTTTAAGAGGCTTGCTGAACTGGCTAACTCCCTGGTTCCCTCTAAAATCAAGAAAAAACTAAGCACACAGAACCCCCTGTTGGCCAGCATTTGGGGACTTCTGTGCCTGCCATAATGCCTGCCAACTCCTGCAGATTGCAGGCTGCTAAAGATCATTCAAGCTTACAAAGGCTGTCTGCTTTTGAGCAGCAGAGCTCTGCAAACAGCAGTCTCCTTTGCTCATTTTTACTATTAATGTTACAGAGGAGAGATATGTGTTTATGATGAAATGGACAAAGGGGAGCTATTAAATCTAGGTTTTTCCCCTAAATAGGAGTTTGATTTTTTTCCACAGAGCTTGAGGATTATTCCTCACACTCCCCAATTGTGAGATGACTGGGCTATATTCATCAAGGAAGGTACTTTCAAGATTTTACAAACTCCTAAGCTCTGTCTCCTTTTTTTGATAAGAGGCTGTGCAAGACCTAATAAACTGGATAAGGAGGAGCTGAATTTTATCATCCCACTCTGTCCACTGAGGGGTGGTACAAGTGATAGCCTGTGACAAGGCATAGATACCCCTGGCATTTATCAGTTTTCCTAGCTATCAGGCAGGCAAACTTTCATGCTTGAGTAGTTAGAGAGATGATGTTTATAGCCTAGAGGTTGGGGAACGAGGTGTGAGCAAGCTTGATACATCCAGCAGACCAGATCTGAGTTTGATTCTGACAACCTCCACTTGCATACTGTGTGACTGTGAACAAGTCACTTAACCGCCCAGTGCTCCCAGGTCGCCCCTGAAAACAGGCACTTATGCCTAGTGGGCCTTACCTGGTTACCAAAGACTAAAAAAATTAAAAATACCAGAAGTTATTAGGGTAGTTGGCCCCTGATATAGCAGTCAAGGTCCAGACTCCTCTGTCAGATGACCTAGCTAAAACAGCTGATTTTGGTTTGGAGCTGAATATCAGTCTCAAATGTCCGCTGATTCTAAAGACACTTACCAGGGATGGAAAATACAATGGGTAGAAGGGGTTTGCCTGCTTGCAAGTCACAAACCTCATTTAGGATACCCAAACCAAGACTCTGGATTTCCCAGTCAAGGGTAACTCCCTCTTTGGGAAAAAGATAAAGGTTTAAAAAGGGGGTGCACGAATACAATACAGTAGCAATTATGCACAAAAGGCTTTCCTTCCCACTAAATCATGTAGGATGGGAGGCAGACCTTTCCACAGCAGGCTCCTTTGGTTACCAGGCCATGAATGCACCTTTACATCTGCAGTGCCCACAGCAGTGGTACTTCAGGAATTGATATGACCCCCCACATTAAAAGCAGGTTAGTTAAACCTGTTACTGTCAAGTACAGTGGACACTGCTGTATTACAACAAAGGGTACCGCAAAGAAAATGGGGAGTGGGGCCTGTTTTAGGCACCTAACACTGCCAAAGTTCAAAGTACTTGGCAGTTTTTCCTTTAACTTGCCAGTTTTTCCTTTATCTAGATCACTGGCTGGGGGTTGTAAAATCATTCCAGCAAGTGTGAGTATCTGCAACTCACCCAAGGGTTCCTGGAGTTCTTAGGCTCCTGTTACCTCTAGAAAGTCTGTCCCCAGCTTGCTCAAATACTGTGGTTCATGGGAGCAGAGCTAGATACCCTGCAAAGCAGGGCCTTACCTGCCTTTGGGCAGGTCAGGGAGTATCCCACGGTTAGCAGGCTTAACCAACCTGAATAAACCAAATACTCCAGCACAGTTTCTTCACCTACTGGCCATATGGCACCTGCCACAGACGGTCCTGGAATTCAGGTTACAGGTGAGGTACATTTAATTTTAACTTAGGGCTCATTGGGGTCGGGGTAAGCACCCCCTTTCAAAACTCATCCTAGTAACAAGAATATTGTTACTGACCCTCCAAGGGTGGAAAGAGGAAGCCAACTAAGGGTTTCCTTTTTCAGCAAGAATCCCTATCAGTTATTCTAGGAACAGCTGCATCCCTACTAGAGTAGGATTCCCATTTGGGGTTCACACCATCCAAGGCATATAGTCAAGTGCAGAGTCACTCCTGCAGATAAATCTGCTGGAGCTAAGAGTAGTGTTACTGCTACAGGTCAGTGCAGACAATACCTCCACACTGCACTGCATAAATAAGCAGGAAGAGATGAGGTCAAATCCTCCCTGCACGTAAGTCATGAAAATATGGAGTCTAGTAAACACCATAGGGGGTTTACTGACCGGTTTTTCTTCTGCCAGGCAAGGATAATACATTGGCAGGTACCCTGACTCAAATCAACCAGGCTCATTTCTAGTAGGCCTTGAACAGTTAGGTGGTGCAAGTGATCATTAAGACGTGGGGCACTCCAGTAGTACCCTTGTTCGTATCCCACCAGAACTACCACTTGCCACAGTACTATCGCACAGTTGATCAGGAAATAGTCTCCCTGGATAGTCTGGCTTTGTTTTGGGCAGTGAGGCACATGTATGCTTTCACATCCCTTCTTCCTCCTCTTTGGTGTACAGAGCATTGCTTGGGCTCAAACCCAAATCAGTATTAACAGTTTCTGTGGCACCAGACTGAGCCAGACACCATGGTACATTCTGCTGTCCTCCATGTCTGTGGCCGAGTCTGCATATTCCTCAAAAGGCATATTTTACTGCCTCCAATAGAGGGAGGCTCCTGTACTCCAACCTTAACCCACTTGGAGGTTTTGGGAATCTAGAATATGCATGCTTGCATCTTTCTAAGGTGTCTTGGGCATTTTCAGGGGTTACAGAACGCCTTCTGTTGGGAATACCTATGTTACAAAAGGTGAAAGGTTTTCTGTTGGGATACCAGCACAGACTGGTGCCCCAGCTGTGCTGCACTATTTTATCTATTTACAATCAATGGGCTTACAGCCCAGTAGCTTAAAATTGTATACTGTGTTTAAAAAAACAAAAAACAAAAAAAAAAATTATTTAAGGGCCTGGTCCGCCTGCATCCCTCACAGGGAACCAGTGCATGCATATGACCTAAATGTGTACATAACTAGGATCATGGGTTTCCCTTTTTAGCCTATGCATTCTGCTCATTTGAGATGTCACATGGCGGTTTTCCTTGTCCCATTAAACAGGACTGCATCTCATCCCACAGAGACAAAGTGGACATGAGAACAACAGGAGGTTTATTACTAGACTGGTTCCTAAATCCCAATTGAACCAAAACATTACCTTATTTGTCTTTTTCACTGAACACTCTGGCTCTGGTGAAAGGAGACTCCATAGCCTGGATGTCAAAAGAACTTTTAGCTATTACTTGACAGCCGCTAAAGCCCATAAGCAGGGCAGAAAACAGCTATTCTTGACATATAAGGATATAAGTCAGGGAAACTGTGTCAGCATGGGGCCTGTACATTTGTCTTGCCAAGTTCATGAGTTCTTCCTTTGAACCCATGTCTTCAGCAGCACTAAACTATGTTACATGGCAAATGCTACTTTTAGTGGCTATCACCTCACTCAGACCAATCGGTGACCTTCAGGCCCTATGCATTGAGCAGGACTACATCCTTTCTCACAGGGATAAAGTTATTCTTAAAACTGGTAGGAAATTCCTTACCAGAGTGGTTTCAGACTCCTCTAAACCAAACTATGTATTACTCAGTTAGTGTTTTTTTTTTTACTGAGCATTCTTATTCTGGTGAATGTATATTGCATAGTCTTGATGCAAGGGGGCTTTCAGCTACTGCATGACAGCTGCTACGCTCCACAGGCAGGACAAGACAGTTTTCCTCATTTGTGGGGTTATGGGAAGGGTTAGTCCAGCATCTAAAAAGGTCCACTTCTCGCTGGATGGTCCATTGTATTCAGTTTTGTCATGTCACAGCGGGTGGAGAGGCCCAAGCAAGGCTCAGAGCCCACTGCACAAGGGGGGGTAGCTGATACACTGGCAGCTGTAAGGGATGTCCCTTTCTAGATATCTGTAAAGCAGCTACCTGGAGGACATTTACCAAACATTACAGCCTAAATATGCAGGCTAGGGCTAATGCCCAGTTGGTACAGCTGTCCTGCAGTGCCTGTTTCCAAAATAGGTTCTGTTCCTGCCTCCAAAGGTACTGCTTTTTAGTTTGCAGAAGAGTTAGGAATATTGGAGTATTCCTGGGGTGAGAAGAAAGTTATTTACCATAGTAACCTTGTTTCTCCCAGGGGATACTCCAATATTCATACCTCTCCCACCCTGCCTCCCTTTCCAGAACCAGTGGCTTATGCATTCCATGCTGTACCTTAAGGGTATGTATGCTACATTCTGGTTTTTATTGAAACCAGTTTCAGTGGTTTTTCACCTTTCAGGTGATTCTGACATTGGAGAATGCATTGTTTGTGAATATATCTTGGTATATTCTTGTGGGAGTCCTAAAATTACTTAATTTACTGATTGTAAATCTTTTGGGTCCTGTCTTTACAGATGTCCGTGAAATCTGAGGGTTAGAATGTAGGCAGTTGAGTAGTAGAATCATTGGCATGTGCCACTTTTCAAATGCTGCCATCTCTGGGCAGATCTGATTTAGAGGCATACTGCAGAAGAGTTGTGAATATTGGAGTATCCCCTGGGAGAAACAAGGTTACTATGGTAAGTAACTTTTTCTTATTGACTCAGTAGTGGTATTCTTTTTTTTATATACTATTTTCTATTTTTTGCCCATGGTGTTGCACTAAACAAGTAAGGCTACAAGTAAAAAAAAAAAAAAAAATCATTGCTAGAACAATAAAAAGAACTGAAACATCTCTGTACTATAGTACTACAGTTATTCTGTCAGTATTGTGGTATTTTTTTTCCCCCATGTAAGTTTTTGTCCTCCAAAGCCACTCATTCAGTACTGTTCCCCACTACCTTGCCAGCGGAGGTCCCTGCAGTGCAGGATTCGAGAGTACCCCAGGGTTTTAAATAAGGATTTTAAATTGATTAGCACTTTGTGCGGAAAAGTGCTACTCAGTGTTGCAAATGAGTAGCAGTTGGATCGAATTGATTAGCAAAATGAAAAAATTGTCATTGTCATATTTACTAGGCACAATATGATTGGTGTTATTTCTCATCTGATGAACACTTCTTTGAGTTCCTTTGTGTGGAGCAAAAGGGAAAAAAAGACTGGTACAGGAGTGTGTGTAGTCACTGAGTCTCTTAATTTGTTTTCATCAGTGTCTTGAGTAAAATTCAAACAGAAGTATTTTTCAAGTTCATAACAACTCTGTCATGAGTTACTAGTACTAAAAACAGATTTGATTCTTCAAATAATATAGTTTCTACTTGCCAACCTTCCCAAGCCTGACTACAGTGAACAGCTACAAGTTTCAGAATAAGCAGCTGCAGCACCATCAAAGTAATAAAACCGACACAAGTTGCAACTGACTAGTATTCCCAACCTCCCATCCATTTGCACTGAGCCTCTAGCTTAAACGGTCAGTTTTAAATGGAATGGACGGTTGGGAACAGTACTCAGTTGTCGGGAGTCTAGTGTCTGAAACAAAATTTAAAGGGTTCAGTACCGCGTACCGAACATTTTCTGAACAGCCTTGTCAAATGTAGTTTCCACTTGCCAACCTTCCTAAGCGTGACTACTGTGTGACCCAAAGTGAACAGCAGTAGACTAAGCAGCTGCACCCTAAACTAAGTAATTTATTACACAGACACCAGTACAACTGACTAGTGTTCCCAGCCTCCCATCAATTGAGCACTGAGCCTCTAACTAAAATGGTCAATTTTAAATGGATGGGTGGTTAGGAACAGTAGTCAGTTGTCAGGAGTCTGCAGTCTGAAACAAAATTTAAAGAATTCAGTTAGTATGCGGTACCGAGCATTTTCTGACCTTAAATGACAGTTTCCACTTGCCAACCTTCCCAAGTGTGACTACTTTTGTGACGGACCCAAAAGTGAACAGCAGTAGGAACTGAGAATAAGCACAGCTGCGGCTACACCCTAAAAGTAATTTATTACACAACAGACACAAGTACAACTGACTAGTGTTTCCAACCTCCCATCCATTTTGCACTGAGCCTCTAACTTACCAACGGTCAATTTTAAATGGATGGGTGGTTGGGAACAGTAGTAGTGTCTCAGACAAAATAGTTCTGTTCAGTACCGAACATTATCTGACCTTAAGCCTAAAGCCTTTGGTGCAGTCTTGACTTGTGCTCTGGCACGGAAATTTAATTACGGTGGCTGGGAAGCAGTCTGTAGGGTAACAGAGAATAAGCAGCTGCTGCACCACCCAAACTGATTTACAAACATGAGCTGCTATTATTCTCTGACTTCTGCAGTTCCCAACTACCATCCAGATTTGGATTGAGCCTCTAACTTAAACGGTCAATTTTAAATGGATGGGTGGTTTGGAACAGTCAGCGCAGTTGTCTATTCAGGCCTGTAGACCCGGTTTCCGGCGGCCAGATCCCATTTATATTTCTGCAAGTGCAGATTTACAATTTAGAACAGAAAAAGCCAGTTTAAGGCTGCGAACATACACTGTCAGACTCACTGTTGCATTTAACTTCTCTTTTGACTTATTTCCAGAACCAGCCAGAGAGCACAAAAGATGATGATGACTTTTGTGTACCCTTCCCACCTGAGAAGCCTGCTCAACAGTCTCCCCCCACCAACCCCACAGTCGAGCAAGAGGAATTTTTGATTTGTTTAGTGACAGTGCAAGTTATTATAAACACTTGTTTCTAGCTACTAATATCAACCATGCAAACAATGAAGAAATTTAATTACTGTGGTCTTCAACTTGAGCCACTGGAAAAAATACATGTGGGTAGTGAGCGTCTCCACCAACCAATGAACCTGAGGACTTAAATGCCCTATAAAAAGTTTAACTTGGAAAACAAATTCCTTACACTACTTGCTTTTACCATAAGCAGCACTTTAGTCAGTGCTAAACTTATAAACGCGAGACTTAGTGATCGATGTCCCAGATACCACACAGGCCGCTTCTGAGAGCTCAGTACAATTAGTAAACTTATAATGGTCAGCACAAGAAAAAAATGTAATTTTAAACAATGTCTCATCTCATGGCATGGTTGATGCCCCAGCATGTACAGACAGACGTGAAGAGTGGTGCTCGGCTGACTGGCGTGGATTCTCAACTGACCCACTTCCCTCCAGCGACCAACTACTGACACTGAGGACCTGAAATTTTTCCCCACTGCACTTACTGCCCCTTAGGCTAAAACTTACTAGCCAAAAGTGTACTTCCTTCAGTTTACAGGGGCTCGCTACTGATCAACGATCATGTCGTCGTCATCACTGTCTGACTCCGAAATAGTGTAAGACATAATGCTACTACTTGCTGCATCTTCTGAACTAGTTACATTTGTGGTGCGAGATGAATCTGACCTTTTTGCTTCTGACTACCTTTGTTTCGCACAAACTCTTCTTGGGGAGCTGAAGAATCCATCTACAGCTGGAACAGGATCAGATGTCTCGGGACTGTCACCCTCAACTGAAATTCTAACCAGGTGTTCCAACATTACTTCACTCAGACTGTTTCTCCGGTCAGTTTTGACATGCTGAATTATTGAAAATGACCTTTCCAGCTTTGCATTGGACTCTGAAATGAGCTTACAAATAACGACAACGTGGTAGAAGTTTGAGAACTGTTCTCTGTAGGACTTCAGAATACAGTTCCAAAAGTCTTCCCTGTTTAAGTGACTTAAAAACTTATTGTATAAAGTTTTAAGTTCAGACCATTCTCCTGGCAAAGCAGCAAGGTCAACATTATGTTTTGTGAGCATCTGTCCATAGTAATTAACAAATCCATCCAAGTCTGCGTTCCCAAACATTTCTAGCTCATCAGCACTCCTAGGCCACTGTGTAACATCTAACAGTTTTCAAGTCCTAAAAATTGGGTGTTGGTCCTGAGAGTCAGTCAGCGATATCTGAAAACTATCAGAAATGCACTGTTGTACACTACTGACGTAATTAGACACTGGTTCTCTGGCTGGTGCTGTCTTCATTGACCTCTCGAAAGCTTTCGACACTGTCTCCCACCCCCTCCTTCTTGATGCCCTTAGTCTCTCTGGTTTTGCTGCTGGGCCTATCTCCTGGTGCACTAGTTATCTATCTGACCGCTCACAGCGTGTAAAAATTAATGGGACCTACTCAGACATCTGTCCCATCTTTTTTGGGGTTCCCCAGGGCTCCATTCTGGGCCCCTTACTATTCTCCCTTTACCTTAACACCTTCCACGCTCTTGCTTGGGAACATTCTATTGTACACTGATGATGCAGTCATCTTTGCCTCAAGTCGTAACCCTATTGCCCTCCAGGACTGCTGCAGAAGTCCTTCACTGAAGCCGAGGCTGGTTCAAGGAACATAGATTGGTGATAAATCTTAAAAAACAAAACCATGTTCTTCACTCATCCCCAAAACAAGTCCTGCAACTTCAAACTCCTCATTCACTCTGGGTCCTCTTTCCCACTCGAACAAGTTTGCTCCTATAAATACCTAGGGATCCATTTGACCCCTCCCTCTCCTTCCATGGACACATCGCTGCCTAGCCACTGCCACTAATATCCGATTGGGCATCTTACACAGTATAAACACTGCCTCCCCGAGGCTCTTGTTCATAGTCACCTCCTCTATCCTGTCCCTAGTGGACTATGGACTGCCGGTGTATGGTGCTGCTGATCGAACCGCCTCCATAAAAGTCGCACTACTCTGAATAAGGCCTGTAGGTTAGTTACTGGAGCACCTAGGCTGCACACACACCTGTCTACTGTGCGCTAAAGCGCTGGTACTTGATCTTGACGAGCACCTCAAATATCTGACCTGTACCCTTAGAAAAGACCCTCCTGGGCTATCCCCACCAGGATTGACCACCACCATGCCACTCTGTCCCACTAGTTCATACTGGACCTCTGGGAAAACCTCTCTTGTTATCCCTAGAGCTAGGACCTCTCACGGCCAAAGAGCCTTCAGCTTTAGGGCCCCCTCCTGGTTCAACACACTGCCCCCCTCCATCTCCGAAGCTCCAACTATATCGTGCTTCAAAACTTCATTACGTAACCACCTTATTAACACCCGATGCTGTAATTGCCACTAGTCAAAGCTGTACTCAATACTTATGACAAAGCTTATTACTAAGCTGCTAAGGACAACATAACTCTGGTATTGTTTGCATCAATCCTACCTGTACCAGCTTGTTTGTATCTATGTCTTAAGTTACTGTTATACTTATGTGTTGTACTGTTATACTGTGTATTTTCGTTTGTCTTACTGTGACAAGGTACCTTTGTAAATGAGCCTATGGCTCAAAGGTTTTCCAAACTGCTGTTTAAATAAAATAAAAATAAAATAAATTAGGTACCTGTGTTTATAAGGTGCCTGATGCTTAACATTCGAGACCGTAACATCTTTAAACACGACCGGTTCAGAATTGTCAGACTCATCATTGTCAGTTGTGTCATGATCGTGTTGCTGTAAGAGTGTCTTAAGTTCAGAGTTGCATGTTCCGAGAAGATTATCTGCGAGGTACTGTCGTTGCCGTAAGGTTGCGTCAACACGAGCCAAAGCTAAGATCAAGTCAGCAGAAGAACCCTGTAAACTGAGGGAGAGTCGTGATAGTGGCCTTAGAAGGTCAAAATAGAAGAGTAAATGAGTGACAAATTTGACAGTTTTCAGCGTTGTCAAAATGCCCTTAACTCTGCTTTTCTCTGGTGGCGTAGTGGCAGTTTCTGCGAGATTTTCAAGATGAAACGTAACTGTGTAGGATTTTACCAGTGTCTGAGCAGCACAAAGTTTGTGATCTACCCAAATTGTCTCAAATGCTCTTTCTGGTCTGCTGACTTCAACGCCCACTATTTTAGCTAATTCTCTGAGCTTGTGAAGTTTCTTTGGACTTTTTTCGTAATGGTAGTACAGTGTCATGAGATTATAGTTCACTTGATCAAAAAGTGTTCCTTCTAGGGACATGGATATGTTGTTCAATCCATACTTACTGGCAGGTTCCTTGTCGCTTTAAATCTTGCCGGAAGGTCTTCAAGCTGGCTCCTCCCACCCACCTGGGTGGTAAAACCCTTGGCTCCGCCCCGTGACTCCAGATCTTCCTTACTGCTTGGAAGCTCAGGTTCCTTCCTTAGCGCTCTGCGTTTTAGGCTGGATTCACTCTCTTCGGTTAACCCGAAACTAATTTTACGATTTACAAGACTTCGGTCTGTAGCTTCCCTTATGGCTGTGATGGACAAGTCGACTCCCAGATTTCGTCAGTGCTCCTGTGGGCAGAATATGTCCCGGACCGATCCGCATGCCACGTGTGTTTATTTCCTTGGACTTTGCCATGACTCACAGGCTTGTGAGTTATGCAAGTCCTTTTCGACTTTGGTCTTGGAGGACCATGCTGCATGATTGCTGTTGGGGCGACCCGAGAAACGACCTGTTGGACGGTCTGTCGACTGGAGAAGCAGACAGCCTTTCTTCACCGGTTCCCCCGGTGGAAACCGAGGACTTGCCTGTGCCTCCTGTGCCGAAGTCCCCGGTTAAGGTTCCTGAACCGAAGGAGGAGCGGGTTTCCCCCCCCCTCTGAGACCCACCCTCAGAAACACCGAAGGTCTCGGTCCAGCCGATCCCGCCGACATTGGAGGTCTTGGTACCGTGGAAAGTGGCGGCACCTCTCATCCTCGTCTTCGTCCTCTTCGGAGGATTGGCTCTGTTGCAAATTGCGTCAGCGCTACGAGGAGCTACTGTGGCAGCAGCTCCTTTTGACCGGGAATAGGCTGACTTTGTCGTCTTCCCCGCCATTAAGTGGATGTCACCGAGCACGGGACAACCCTACGCGTGATCGAGCCAAAGCCTGGCACCGGTTGTTCGGCCGAAACCGGCTGCGCCACCCATCGTGGTGGAACCCCTGCCTCTACAACCTAAATTTGGGGCCCCGTCCAAGGATTCTCGGTCGGGTCAGGGCTTGCCCCATTGGTTGTCAGTTACCCTCACTCCCGATCGACCTCGGCAGGTGGAGGGTGGCTCAGGCGCTCGGCAGCTGTTCACAGATTTCCTCTGAGTCTGATGATGACTCCTCCTTGTTCTCCAGGTCGCTTGACTTGGAGTCCACTGGGGGTCAGTCAGTGGACGAGAGCCCATCCTCGTTTTTGGGAATGCTTCGGCTCATCTCAGAATCCACTGGGATGACGCTCGAATGGAGATACTGGACCGAGGGGATTCCCCCACGGAGACCTTCCTGGTGGTCGAAGCAATTGTTGGCCCGGCCCTGGAGCTATGGCAGCGGCCAGCTTCTTGCCCAGCACCTTCGGCCAGGATGGCTCGGAAGTATGCTGTCCCCACCCGTTCACTCTCTGGCTTCTCGGAGCACCCCTCTGTGGAGGGGCTTGTAACTGATAGAGTTTTCCAGCGTTCTGGGAACGCTCGGGATGTGGACAAGCCTCCCGATAAGGAGTCCAAGAAGCTGAACTACTCTGGACGGAAAGTTTACGCCGCTTCCTCCCTTGGCCTTTGTCAGGCCAGCTCGGCCGTCCGGATGGCACACTTTTCACATGCCCTTTTGGGCTCCCTGGATGAGGTGATTTCCTTATCTCCCGGCTGACCTCCAAACCACGGTCAAGCAGGTGTGGGATCAGGAAAGGGCGGTGGCCAAACAGCAGCTCCAGACTTCCCTGGACATCGCTGATTCATGTGCCCGGTCAGTAGTGGCCGCAGTGGCCGTGCGCCACAGAGCTTGGCTGCGGATCTCCACCTTCACAGCGGATACCCAGCACAAGCTGGTAGACATCCCCTTCCTGGTTACCGACTTGTTCGGACCCGGGGTGAAAGATCACCTCCAACGCCACCTTGGACTCAGTCACGTCTGCCCAGAAGGACAAAGGCCGCCAGCAGCAGCATAAGCCCTTTCGTCCTTCAGCCTCTGCGGCTTGTCCGGCCCAGCAACAGCAGCATCAGGGCCAGCAGGCTCGCACTTGGCACCCCAAAGCCAAGCCTGCTGCTTCCTCCAGCTGGAAGCTGGGAGGGAAGGGTCCAGGAGGCTCCTCGGCTGGTCCTTCCTCCAAGCCTGCCCAGTGATGGGTTGAGGGGTGTTGCCCCCAACCTCATCACTCCTCCCCGGGTTCCCCCCTTGACGGGACGGCTCCGCCACTTAATTTCCACCTGGTCCGTTATCACCACGGACCGCTGGGTGTTGGAAGTGGTAGGAAAGGGTCTGCTGCTGGAATTCGAGCAGCCCCTACCCTATCGAGCCATCGCCCCATGGGGGGGCTACGGGATCCGCAGCCTCTCTGTCGGCCCGTCATGCCAACATTGCCCTGCTCCTCCAGAAGGAGGTGATCAGGGAGGTGGCGGACCCTCCTTCAGACCCAGGGTTTGTGTCCAGGTACTTTCTGGTCCCAAAACGGACGGGGGGCTGGTGCCCCATTCTAGACCTCCACGACATGAACAAGTTCCTAAGGTCTCGGACCTTCAGGATGGTCACTGTGGCTCAGATCATCCCATCCTTGGAACGAGGCGTGTGGTTCTGTTCTCTGGAACTTCAGGACGCATTCTTTCACGTCCCTATCCGTCTGTCACACCAGCGATTCCTCTGCTTCAGAGCGGATGGATCCCTTTACGAGTTCCAAGCCATGTCTTTCGGCCTCTCTCCAGCTCTCAGGGTCTTCACCAAATGCATGGCAGTGGTGACAGCATTCCTGCGGTGCCGAAGGGTCCGGGTGTACCCTTACTTGGACGACTGGCTGATTGCAGCCTCCTCCAAGTCACAGATAGAGCGGTCCAGGGACCTGGCCCTCCAGGTCTGCTCTCGGGTTGGCCTCCTCATCAATGAGGCCAAATCGGAACTCGTGCCAACGCAGGTGATTCAGTTCATCGGGGCAGAGCTCGACTCTCTTCAAGCCAGAGCACGGCTCCCGGCAGACATGGCGAGGTTCTTTTCTCCTTTGCCTAATCATTTCTGGTTGGGCAATGGCAGCCTGCACCAGCGTGATCCGTTGGGCCCGCTGGCACATGCGACCCCTACAATGGGGACTGGCTCGCCAATGGTCACAATGCTCCAGTCCTCTGGACCAGCCAGTGATGGTGACCCAGGATATGGGGAACGCTCTCCAGTGGTGGATCGTTCCTGCTCACCTGCAGGAGGGTATCCCGTTTGTCCGCCCAGAGCCGACGGTTACTTTAACGACCGACGCCTCTCTGGGTTGGGGTGCCCATCTGGGGGAGCTCAGAGCGCACGGCCTCTGGTCCCCTCAGGAGTCTCGATGCCACATCAACCTGCTGGAGCTTCGAGTGGTCCGACTAGCCCTCACCACCTTCACTCCGTTTGTATGTGGTCAAGTGGTCCAGGTCCAGACGGACAACACCACGACCATGTACTACCTAAACCGCCAGGGCGGGATGCACTCCTTGCCTCTGTGCAAGGAAGCTCTCTGCACATGGTCTCTCGTGGGTAGTCTGGAGGCGGATCTCCTAGCCATTCATGTGGTGGGAGCCTCCAACACTCTGGCCGATGCCCTAAGCCGGATAGGTGCTGCGTCTCACGAGTGGTCTCTCCTGCCGGAGGTAGTACATGATCTGTTCTCCCACTGGAGCACACCTCAGGTGGACCTGTTTGCCTCCAGGGAGAAAGCGAAGCTGAGGCTGTTTCATGCCCGCCCCCCTCAGCAGGGCTTGCTGCAGGGGGATGCCTTCTCAAGGCCGTGGATCCTGGGCCTCTTCTACGCCTTTCCCCCATTTCCCTTGATCCACAAGGTGCTTCTCAAGGCGAGGAGGGACAAGGGCCAGGTGATTCTGGTAGCCCCAGACTGGCCCCCGTCAGTTCTGGTATCCAGATCTCCTCAGCCTCAGGCTCCTGAGGCGGCTTCCAGCCCGCCCGGACCTGATATCAGTCAGCCAGGGGAAGGTACTCCACCCGGACCTTCAACCCCTGCACCCGACGGCCTGGTTCCTGAGCAGGTAGAGTTCCAGGCCTTGGGTCTTTCCGACGAGGTCCTCAACGTTGTTGAGGCATCCCGTAAGGAGACCAGAAAATGCTATGCCTTCAAATGGAAGAGATTCTCCATTTGGTGTCAGGATAAGGGGTTGGACCCTTCCTCCTGTTCCTTGGCAAGCATTCTGGTCTACCTATAGTCCCTTTCTCAGCTAGGGCTTGGGTCGTGACCCTTAAGGTGCACCTGGCAGCCATCTCTGCTACAGCGCTGGCCGGAAAGCAGTCGGTGGCGCAGGAGAAGGTGATTGCGCGCTTTTCAAGGCCTTGATCACATATCCTCTGGTGCAAGAACCTCCACCTCTGTGGGATCTACTGCTGGTACTGGCTAAGCTCATGGGCAAGCCATTGAACCCGATGCACAGGTGTGATATCTCTCACCTGTCGTGGAAGACCGCCTTCTTGGTGGCTATCACGTCAGCCAGAAGGATGGGAGAGCTCCAGGCGCTTTCATAGAGTCTCCTTATCTGGTCTTCCACAGGGACAAGGTTGTCCTGCGCCCCCACCCAAAATTCCTTCCGAAGGTGGTGTTGGAGTTTCACCTGAACCAGGTGTTGACTCTGCCGGTGTTCTACCCCAGTCACACCTCGGAGGCCGAATATAGGCTCCATACTTTGGGCCCTAGGAGAGCGCTCTCTTATTACAAGGAGCGGAGGCTGAAGTTCACGGAGAGGTTCGTAGCTGTTTGTCACCTACACTGAAGCCACACCTGGCAGACCTGCAGCCAAACAGACGATAGGCAGGTGGGTGACCTCCTGCATAGATCTCTGCTATAGGTTGGCGGGCATGGAGCCTCCCAAGGGGATAAGAGCTCATTCTACCCGCCATACCGCTGCTTCGGTGGCTGCTTCCAGGGACGTCCCTATCCAGGAGATCTGCAGGGCTGCTACTTGGAAGTCAGCACACACCTTCATTACCCATTACCACATCGACCTTGAGTCATGCAGGAATGCTGGTTTTGGGACCTCGGTTCTCCAGTCCTTATTCCCTAAGTAGGGGTTGCGCGCCTTGCCTCCCTTCTCCTGGAGAACTGCTAGGAGTCTGCCAGTAAGTGTGGATTGAACAACATATCCATGTCCCTAGAAATACAGGTTACTCACCTGTAACAGGAGTTCTAGGAATGGTATGTATTTGTTCATCCACCTAACCACCTGACCTCCCGGCTTCGACGCGCAACCTGGCTTCCAGCGGGCTAGATCTGATGTCATGGGGCAGAGCCGAGAGTTTTATCACCCGGGTGGGTGGGAGGAGCCAGCTTCAAGACCTTCCGGCAAGATTTAAAGCAGCAAGGAACCTACCAGTAAGTGTGGATGAACAACATATACCATTCCTAGAACTCCTGTTACAGGTGAGTAACCTGTATTTTCAGTGCATCTCTAATTGCCAATTTAAGTCTATGGTTAAGATAATGAATAGATGGCAACCATGGCATTTCCACTTTTAGCAAAGCTGATAGCCCTTTTCTTTTCCCCTGGTTTACTGCAGCACCATCTGCACACATAGCAACCATGTGACTGTTCCAAGTCTAAAATGCCTAACTCTAAGAAGGCTTCTTGAAGTGTTTGTAACAAACCTTCTGCAGTGGCGTGCTGAACGTCTTTTAATCTGAAAAAGGTCATCTCCGTTAAACAAGAACTTTCGTTAAAATGCATAATATGCAGTAATTCTTTTTCAATACAACTTTCATCTGTTGCCCCATCTACAAGAACCGCAAATACAGACTTTTCTGAAGGGCCGTGAGTAGATTTTCCCGTAACAATTCACCAATAACTGACGTGAACATACAGCAACTGTTAATATTTGCAGATGCACTTCCGAGATCAACATCATGCTTTTTTCAAGTTTAACAAATGATTCAAATTTAGTAAACGAAAGTTCTTCTTTAGTGAGCAGATAAGCGATTTCAATCAGACGGCGAACTACAGCTCTGTCTTTTACTTCTGCTCCTAATAGTGTACGTCCTGTTGGTGTAATTTTGTATATGGAGGCATTTGATTCTGGTTTTCGGTTGAGTGTAACAGCTTGTTTATGAGCATCTTATTAACTGTGTTTTACAACATTGTCCTCTTTCAAAGCTGTACCTCGGATGCCAACAATGAAACTTTCATTAAAACTTCTGCAGTACTTTAACTGGTCTGCCAATTTTTCACTCAGGGAACATTTTACCCAGTCTACAAACTCACCGCCATTGTCTGCTTCATACACTAACCATTCGTTGTGGTGATCAATCTCCTTTTTCCATTTTTCAACAGTGTGCCACCTTACTTATTTGTTGGTGGTTGCCATGCCGGTTGCTGTCTGTTCTTTTGGGTTCACTTAGCTGTGTTGTGGGACACTTACTAAGATAGAACTACACTTTGAGTATTTGAACTATTTGTGTCAGTGAGTGTTGCTTCTTTTCCAGTGAGTCTTGTAGGTTTGCACTAAAATGACACTCTTGTGCAATGAAAGTATTGTACAACTAATTGTGTGTGCTTCTTTTCCTGTAAAATGTGTCCAAACTACTGCAGAGACACCACCAATCAGGCAGCTGAACAGTTGCTGTGGTGGGGTGTGTGTGTGTGGGGGAGAGAACTGATGCTAGAACTTAAACGGTCAATCAGTACAGTTACTCAACTAGTAGGGACTGAGCCTCTAGTATGGTCAATTGGTTACCCAGAGTACTCTCAAGGGCTAGTATGGGGGTGAGTGCTCAGCCTCCAACATAAATGGTCGCCACCCAGTTTTACATATGTCTACTGTACACAACACTTCAGCTGTGTAGGGCAGACGACCATCCAGTTGGAGTGACTTGATTGAGCCTTTAACTGAAACGGACCTCAATCAGTACTCAGTAGTACTAGTATGGGTCTGAGCCTCTTAACGTAAACGGAACAGCCCAGTACTAAGTTTGTCGTCTGCTGCACACAACACTGCAGGGCTGTGCAGGGCAGATCAGATTGGTTGGGGGATGATTGAGCTCAGCACCTCTAACTGAAATGGTGAGGGTGAATCGGTACCCAACTAGTACAGGTCTGAGCCTCTAACCTAAACGGCCAGTACCCTAACTAGTACATTGGTCTGCTGTCTGTACAGCTCCGCACAGCAGGGCTGATGACCAAATCTGGGTTGTTTGGGGTGGAGTAATTCTAAAAAGCGCAGAGACAATTGACACCAGTCATCAATCTGGCCCAGAGTAGTGTGTGCTCGGTGCTGCTATTGCAACCAGATGACACATCAAGCAGATGCAGCCTCAAAACAACACAGTTCCAACAGTGAGTATTTTTAACCAGTCAGTTTCTGCAGGAGCCGTTTTCACAGACAAACTAGTCAGTACTCTACTAGCCACCAACCTGCCCCACCCCCAAAATGCACTTCCTTGTTCAGGCAGACCTTACTAGCCCTCGCCAAACAACATGGCATCCAGTTAGATAAATATTAATAAATGACTGTCCATGGCCTGTCTGGAGACAGGTGGTTTAGTTTGACAAAATAATCCACTTCATCAGCTTGAGCTCCTTCCTGGCACTTTCCTTCCTGACTGTGTCACTCAGCTTTTTCTTCCCTCCAGACCTGTCTACCAGTTGAGAGCTCCTTTTTTGTCTGGCTAAGTACGCAGTTTTAGTCCTGCAGCTGTAGCTCTGGACCTCTCTGACCTACGAACACAAGACAGTGCGTCAAGTGAGTGTTTGTACTCACCTAGTAATTTTTGATGAATCCCTGTTCAGTATCCCCAGTGCTAGCTTGCCCCCCAGAATTGTTACCCTACCTTTCTGGATGAAGTGGGATGCTCAGCTGGCCAGATAGGCTGGCCGGGTGATGAATCCACTGTAGCAGCACCCCCTGCAAAACAAAACAGGACAAGTAAGTACACAGTTTCAGGACTGATTTTACTCACTTGCTAGAGAACTTTATTCAGAGTGAGTTGAGGATCGTAACTTACTGCAGGACTGCCGTCTTGCCAGCAGTGCAGTCGTCATCAAAGACTTGTATTACCAGGAGGACTCTTCACCGACGACCTGAAAAAACAAACAAACAATTTATTTAAAATTGGATCATGACTCATTGCCCATTCCCCATGACCTGTTCCCCAGAAAACAACTCTGCACCACAACACCCCGACAACTCCTGGTGATGAGACATTGTCATCCCCCGACATGACTGGCAAGTGGTGAGCAGTAACACTGGGCAGAGTGGTCTTGGTGACTGTAGGGGCGCACAAGAAAGTGTCAGGCCCACATGCTCAGCTGCGCTTGCTTGCATGAGTGAGTGCCCATGCACAGTGACTGCCCCCAAATTAGGCTGCGTACACATTCCACAGGCAAGGTCACTGTAGTTACTCCCTGGGCCCTGATGTTGCAACTTGTGTGATGAGGGCAGATTGCTGACAGATGGTTTCTCTGACCTGGTCCAGTCCCACCAGCAGGGTACAGAGTCATCACACTGTACACACAGCACTGCTCAGTCACAGACCACCCACACACTAGTCAAGTGACACTAGCCAGGGTAGACTGCACTGAACGCATGCAGCAAAAATTAGTGAGCACCATTAATTCCCCTTACCCACCAGTGCCCTTAAGAAAAACTTAACCCCCTCCAGCACCCTACTCCGTCTCAAGACGTGCCTCTGTGGTGGTCCAGAAATGTACTTATCTGCAGCAGGACCAAGTCAAATGAGAAAAACAGACCCCACCCGTCCCACCCGATTAGGCCAATGACCGAGCTCTTCAGGCACCACCAGCCCAGTCAGGCACCTCACCCCACTCTTGCCCAGAATCACTGCAGCTGAGCAGTAACCATTCACGAACAGCACTGCCCCCACACCCCCGAAAAAACTGAATGAAAAACTCACTGCTAGCTAACCTTGCCTCAACAGAACTGGTAGATTGGGCAGAGACGTGCCCCCTCAACACTCCACAGTTATTAAACCCCCCACCACCACCACCAGTTGCAGAGCATACCCAAAGCATCAGGAGGTCTGAGACAGACTGGTCTGGGTGATCCTCCGGTCACGTGCACACAGCAGCTGCAGCGGATTCATGAAGGGGGGGGGTGCTGTCTGAACAAGGCGGGTAAGCCAGGATAAAACACTGCTGGCCTTGCCTCAACGGAACTGGAGACTGGGCAGAGACCCAGCACCCAACACAAGAACACTCTGCAGTTATCTCCCCCGAGCTGCAGCACATAATATGCATCCTGACTGTTCTGCCTGAAACAGGAGATCCACACACTCTGGTCGGGGTGGTCTTAATTACCCCCCCTCTCGAGCCAGGTGATCCCCTCTGGTGGTGCACACAGCGCTGCAGCGTACTCATCGGGGGGAGGGGGCTGTCTGAGTAAGGCGGGTAGCCTGCTAGATGTGGTCAAAGATAAGTGCCCGTGTGACAGTTTATTTTTCATGCTGGTTTTGGCAAAACCCCCAAACGCATCTGCTTACCTGCCCCTTCCTGAATCAAGTCTCCGCAAACTCAGTTTGGGCTTGGATTGGGAAAGTCTGTGTGGTGTGTGGAGATGGATTCATGGGGTAGCTTGCAACCAATACGGAGCATTCTCAGCCCGTGAGGAATACAGATTTTCATACTTTCGTGCCGAGACTATCTCAAAATGTATATGCTGCAGAACTGTGCCCACTCACTTTAAGAGCACACAGATATAACTTGGGGATGGGGCTGCAGCATAGACAGTAACTCATCGAAGGCCACGGTGAATGAGTGTAGCACAGGAACAGTCTTGCTGCTGAGACTCTTGGTTTGTGGCCATCCGACAAGGATTCTGTCATGCTTCAGGCCCATCCACAGGTTGACATTTTCAGCTTGTATCCCATCTACCCTCCTACACAGCTTCAGGTCCAGACTGCTGCTCAGAGGTCATGCTGGAGGAGCCAGCACATCTTAAGGGGCCAAACTCCATGCACCTCTTGCCGACAGACAGACTAAGTATTGCAATCAGGTGGGTCCTGGAAAATTTAAGCTCATCTCTTAAAGGGGGAGGTGTCTCTTCTGCAGCAGTCTTCAACCGGGCGGGGTAACCTAAGCCTAGCTAGGCCGGGCCTCGATCACTTCATTTTCCTCTGACTGACTGTACTAGTACCTTGTAAAGATCACCCCCTAAACCTGTCTCGATTGTCTCTCATTACCATTACTGCTCAAGTTCCCCACATGGCTTTACCCACATTGTCTCTCTCTGGCCCTTGTAGCTCTGCTGTTCACAGGGAACTCTTCCATGCCTTGCTCTTCTCACCGCTGCGTGGGCTTCTTTCACGTTTCTCTGTAGCAACACTCTTGAAGATGCGCGGGATCAGGCAGCCAGTAACTGCGGAGGTGGACAGAACTAACAGGGATAATGACACCCATTTGCAAAAAAAAACAGTACTGCGTCCATAAATAGCAGGGAAAACGCAAGAAAACATGGAAAAAATGGATCGCACTTTTCTGGGATCCATTCCATGTTTTGACTCGCATGACCAGCCGGTTTGCATCGCAAAATGCAATGCGATACCGGCTATTTAAAACCCTGGTACCCATTACCAACATCTTGACAACCTAATGGTTTCTCTAGTTTTCTGCACCTCATTCCACCTTGTACCCACATGACTCCACGCAGTGGAATCTGATGCTGCAGAATTCCCTGGGGTAGGAAACTCCAGGCCCTCCTTCAGGGTCGTTGTGGTGTAATTTGTGATGATATCCATTCCCTAGGCAGGGAAGTGCTGCAGTCATCAGCACTATCTCTCAGCTTCGTCCTTCCACCTACATGCCCAGAGTTCACACCTGAACCTGGGTCTTTAACATGGCAGCTCAACATGCTGCCACTGAGCCAGCAAGCAGCTTCATACAGTAATTTTATTTTCATCAAACTTTCAGTTGAGCACATCATCCTCTACCATCTGTCGGGCTTCTGCCAACAACTCCCCAGCGCCAACTGCTGCTCCCCACTGTTGAACCAGTAGGGATCCACATGGCACAATGCCAGAAAGTGTCAGAGATGATCATTTAGATGGCCCGCAGCTGGGGTTTTTATGTTTTTTGTTCCTGCGGTCCCTACCTCTATACTGGGCAGTGTCTGGACAGGCCACACACATATGCAGTGACATCCCTGCAGAGGAGCAAGACTCCCCAGCTTACTGCAAGGGTTGCTGTAATGGTAGAACCTGGCACCAGCCCCACCGGGACTGGATGTGCACCAACGTGGCAGCACCACCCAACTCACATTGGCTGCCTGAGCTAGCTCCCAAATCTGCTTCGACAGGTCACTGGCATTTTGGGGGATCTGCTACTCACTGGGCCCATCTGGTGGCCCCAATAATACAGTATTCTTGGCATGTTATATGTCTTTAAAGTAGAAGTGCCCAAAAGGGTTTATACCATTTTTGTTGGAATAGGATCTCTTTCTGGATCTATCTTGGTTTTGTACTGTATTAACAAAATTGGTCAGTTCTAAGTACTTTAGAATATAAAAAGTTTATATATTTTTTCATATGACAGAATTGTGTTGAGAGGGTGAGAACTCTTTTCACTACTGCCATTTTAGCATAGTGACTGTGGTTTCCTCTCAGTAGGTGTGGGCTCAGAAGGGAAGTAACATTATTGAGTTAAGGGCAGCATAGGCAGTTGAATGATTCACAACCATCTTTCCATGACACTAAAAGGTTTACACTGCTAAATGCTGCGTTTCTTTGCCTGCTCCTATTCAGGGAAGTCAGCATCATTATTTTAAAGGACAGAGAAATGTTTAATGTTTTAAAGGGGAAAAAGCCTGCAGTAGTTACTCTGTCGGTCAGTGCTATTGCTGTTCTCTGCAGTCCCTGTGTTCTGTAAGTGCCATGCCATTTTCCATAGTTTAAGTGTATGGGGAAGGGCGCACTTTTACGGAATACAGGGATTTCACAAGACATAATAAAACTGAATGAGACCACAACTTCTGCTGGCTTTTGCAGGTATGTATCGGCTCCCATGATGCCTTGCATGAGTGGGGTCATATGAATCCGCCAGAAGAAATCGGCCTCATGGTTCATCAGGTCTGCTCGATTGCACATCTGGCACCCCTAAACTGCAGCTGCTCCTCACCTTGAACCCCCCCCCCACGCTCCGTGTTCTTTGCCCTTTTAAAGCTGCCCACCGTTCTGCAGGATACCACCTCTGGAAAAGTGTTCCATTTGACCACCACCCTCTCTGTGAAATAATGCCTCCTCATCTCTCTCCTAAATCTACCTCCTTCCAACCGTAGCCTGTGCCCTCTTGTCTCCCTTCCCCTCCTCAACCTAAGTAACCCTTCTGTGCCCATTGTTTTGATCCACTTCAAGTATTTGAAGGTCTCAATCATATCCCCTCGATCCTTCCTCTCCAGGGTGTACAATCTCAACTCATTCAGTCTGTCCCCGCAAGTTCTGTCCTCCAGCCCCTGGATCATTTTAGTCGCCCTGCACTGCACCCCCTCTAGCAGCCTGATATCCTTCTTCAGATACGGACGCCAGTACTGTGCGCAGTACTCCGTATGCGGCCTGATTAATGACCTGTACAGTGGCAGGATCACATTTTTATGCCTGGATGAGATACCCCTTCCAGTACACCCCAGCATCTTGTTCGCCTTAGCTGCTGCTTTCTTGCACTGAGCTGAGTTGTTCACGTTCCCCGTTATGATCACCCTTGGGTCCTTCTCTTTCTTGGTGACCCCTGTCCGAACCCTTCCCAACCAATATCCCCTCCCTCGGTTCTTTGTGCTGAAGTGCATAACCTTGCACTTCTTTGCACTGAAGCCCAATTGCCACACCATCACCCCCACCTTGGCATCATCTTCAAACAGACTGATGCTGCTTCTAACTCTGTGTGAGATATCAGATATGAACAACCCAAAGAACACCTGACCTAGCACAGATCTTGTGACACTCGGCTCATCAGTGCCTTAGGGGATGAGAACCCTCCACCCCCACCACCTGTTGCTGCCTCTGCTCCAGCCAGTTCATGATCCAGTTTACCATCTTTGTCCCTACCCCCACATATTCCAGCTTCCCCCAGCCACCTGTGAGGCACTGAATCAAAGGCCTTGCTGAAGTCCAAATACAGGACATCCACTGTATTGGCCCTTATCCAGCTCCCTCATTACCTAGTCATAGTACCCTGTTAGGTTGGTCTGGCAGGATCTTCCTGAAACAGTCTCGTGCTGCTGATCATCCTGGAGTCCATTTTCCTCCAGAAAGGTCACCGGTCTCTCTCTCATTCAGGGTCGCTTCCATAAGTTTACCAACAATGGAAGTGAGGCTTACAGGTCTGTCATTGCGTGGTTTGTCCTTGGGGCCACTCTTGTGGATGGGCACCACATGAGTCACCCTCCAATCCTGTGGAACGCATCCTGTGACCAGGGAGGAATTGAACAGGTTCACCAGCGTTCTGGCCAATACCTCTGCCATCTCCCTCAACACCCTGTGGTGAATACCATCTGGACCTGGTACCTTATCCACCCTTAGTGCCTTCAGACCCTCCAGTACCCTGCCCTTTGCAATGCAGTAAAACAGGTTTTCACACCAGGGCAGAACAGAGTGAAGCTACCTCATTTATATTTAATTTAGAATGAAATTAAGGGGTGTGACAGGGAGATCTTGCCACTCCTGAGGACAAACCTTTTCTTACATCTGTTGCAACGGTTCTTCTGTTTCTTAGCCTATTGTGTTCTTTACAATTTCTAATCCATAAGGTTGGCCACCCCCTTCCCTTTCTTGACTATGCTATAGTGTCCTGTTTAATTTTCATTTTCAAGTCCCCGTACAGGGAGGTTATTGTGGTGACCTCCGAGCTTATGTAAAACAGGCTGTGTTTATCGTTGTTGGATTTAGTATGTAACAGCACTATGTCTACCTTGATGTATATACCTTATGTTTATGAAACCTGTATATGTTGAAAATACCATGGCACTAGGTGTTTTTGATAAAGGTAAAAAGTACTAGGTAACTATTATAGAAATTAAGTTGGTTGTGTTAAATACATATAAACTGCTGTAAACTAAACAAGTCTGAAATCTCAAAGGTGATTTGCATATACCCCATGATGCTTTGCATTGTGGAAGTATGTGTGATGATGTGTTTCTTTGAAACTTGGCTTATTGCCAGTGCCCTTTGGCGTAACCCTTGCTTCAATGTTTCTGCACTGAGGTTCTTTGCTTTTAGCTTTTTTTTTTTTTCATCCGAGTCCCCACCACCCCAGCAAACAAGGCCATCATAGGGGGGGCTAAATCTTAACAGATAAGTTAGATCAGAGATTGGTGAGTCAGTAGGTGCTGGCTAAGTGCAGAGGAAGGACATACAATCTGTTGCTGCAAACTGATGTACTGAAGAAGGAATATGACATTGCTAAAGGTTATCACCTGTATTTCAATTAAACATCACATGGAGATTGTGTATTGAACCTGAAGTTTGGTGTCTGGTCCATCTGTTATCCCACAACCCGTCCACAGAGGGTTGCAAGAGAGGGAATCATTGTTCATGTCTACAGACTACACAGGTAAACCGAAAAAAGGCTGTGGGGACTTAGTTCTTAGAGCTGCCCTCATTCTTGCACTACTGCTGTATTCTTCCATTCCACACAAACTGTTTAACCTTGTTTTGTATTAAACTACTTGGAGCCATTCTGTCTAGAGAAACATACCAGCTCTCCATTCTGTATGTGCAAAAACATAATATGGCATTTATTTACAAGGAAGTCTTAACAGTATAGCATGTTTAAAATATTTTTTATTACACAACATTTCACCTGTAGTTGATCCTCTGGCTGGGAGGGTGAAGCAAATGCCTGCCTCTCCAGCAGGGGGTGCTTGCAAACTGCAGTCCTGGCACACCTCTCAACTGTCGGTTAGGAAGGACATCTTCATTTTACCCCTTAAAATTGCTCTGTCCTACATCTGTCCCCATGCAAAAGTTGCTGCCAGCTCAGACTGTAAAGCAGAAATTCATAGTGTTGAAAGATGCTTAATTAAACTGAGCACAAACCCTTCCAGTGTTCTGTGTTTGTATTGCCATGCAGTGTCCCATATTACGATGGTCAGTGCCCCATATTTTGACTGTCTGTATCCCACATTTCGGTGACAGAGGACGGATGAAGAGATATAGTCCTGGGAGACGAAGTCTGATCAAGACACTGGTTATTCCAGAGATAGTGTCTGGTATTTTTACTGCATTGGCAAGGCAGTAAGCTCCTTGTATAAAAACATTAACAATAAACTGTTTGCTTTTCTCTCTCTCTAAACAGAAGGCAAAGAGTCAACTACAGAGAAGGGAGACCTTCAAGCAGAAAATGTCATCGAGCAGTTAACATCCACTCTTCAGCACTCTGTATCAGAGGCATCCACCAGCTCCACTGCCTCAGTCAGTGTGGAAGCAAAAACCAGGTTAGTCTTCTGTTGTTGACTCAGACATGGGGGGATGGGCTGTCAGTATGAATAATGTAGCAGGGGATGCTGGGCCCTCAGCTTTGGGACAAATCAAATAGCAGTCCTTACAGCAGCAGCCTTGCTGCCTATGCTAGCAGCTGCCAGACATGAGGCTGATGATGGCGTAATTAGTATGAGGGGGGATGGAAAGTGTGGTTTCCTAGGCGCTGCCCTCAGTTTGCAGAGTAACAACTTGGATACTGTGTCTAACAGGATTACAGAACATTAACCTTGAAGGTTCTGTATATAGTTTTGAGACTGCACCAGGAGGTGTTAAGTTTAATAATGAGAAAGGAAAAAAAAACTTCTGCAGGATCATTAACTCGCTGTTTAGACTTGTTCAGTTTTTGCAGCTCCCCGCATTAGAGTGCTGGGTTTGCAGCATGTGTCTTGATCTTACAACAGCAGGAAAGCAGTGCTCGTTGTTGAGCAGTTTAAATAGAAGTGAAGATGAATGGGTTTGGGGTAACAAGTGACTTGAATAACAGTGTTAGGCATATATTTTTATTGCATAACAAAAGGATCTGTGCTGTTGACTGCTGACATGGGTATCTGTGTTGGCAAGGGGAAGAAACATAGAAATACTGAAACGTAGCATTTGTGGGCAGGTAAGTATCTCTTAGCCCACCTAGTCTGCTCCCTTCCCCCCCTACCCAAACTTACACAACAGACCCTACCTGATCTCTGGCTACTCTTCCCCACCCCTCACCATCCCCGTTTCCCAACTAAGATTTCCTTGTGCCTATGCAGTGTGTTCTTGAAGCCCACCACTGTTTTCGCCTCCGCTACCTTCACCAGAAGACTGTTCTAGGCATCCACCACTCTTTCAGTGAAGAAGTACTTCACGTTCTTCTGAATTTCCCTCTTCTAGTTTCATTGCATGCCCACTTAGTTCTCTTGCACCTTTTCCACTGAAAAGCACTCCCCTTATGTGCCTTGTTCAACCCTGTGAGGTACTTATAGGTCTTTAGATAATGGTTAAACTCAGACTCCCATCCTGATTGGTTAAAACAGTCTGCTATCCGGGCTGTTGTATCTTAACAACACCCGGCAAAAAAGTGCCACAACTACCCAACATAATAACCGTTTACTTTTCAAATGTACCGCCATTTTTTCTCACTAACCCACACAGCAAGCTACAGGCCTCATCCGTATTAACCCTCTGAAACACTCACACCAAAAAAAAATATGAATATTCCACACTTAAATTCTGCAACACATTTTCTTCATTCCTCCCCAACCCGAAAATCTCACGCTACTAAACAGCTGAGATCCCTCCCGACCCACGATTCCCGCCTGCTCCAATAGACATCCCAGCCCAGCAGCCCCACTCCATCTGTGGCATGAATTTCACAAAACTCCCGCTTTCCTTGCTGTGCTTCTTTGCGATCCCCACCAGCTTGCTTACTCGCTCTCACTGGCTCCCTCACTGTCTCTCTCTGACAATAACCCAACCCACCAGCCCGACTGTACCTTTACAGTGATCATTTTCTCTTCTTTTTAGCTCTGCATACTATTAAACATCTTAAATTTTTTTTTAAAAACATTTTTTTTTACTATCCCTTTCACAACCTCTGATAACAGAACTACAGCTCCCATAAATCCATACGACAGAAAATCCAGATCACTCCACAGCCTCTCCTAAACAGCACCACCCAGGGACTACTTTGCAAAAAAACATATACTTTTATTATATATATATATATATCATATTTATTCAGCTTCCTATTGATTTTATTCCATTTTCTTAAAAATGTAACATATAAGCCATTATCTAAGTGTAATAATACCCTCAGAGTGGGCGTTATGGGATATAACGGACCTTCAGAAGCCATAAGGCCCCTCTGCCTGTGGCGTTGGGCCTCATTACACCCCTGAAGGTGGTTATATCCCCATGCCTTCCTGTCGGTAATGTGCCTATCATATCTGAATCCTCCCCAGTGGTGTTTTGCACAATCAAATCTGGTATCCCTCTGTCCTTTCCAGTGAGTTCTACTAAACTGGACCAGAGTCTGTCCGCTGTAACCGCTGGATAACCATGCACCACCTCTTGACCAGCCAATGTGAGACCCACTTCCCTCCCTGTTGCCCTCTCTATTGAATACCACAGCACTAATAACTTTATTTCAACTGTTTGGGGCCCTCCTCCCTCCTCTCTCCTGGCATGTCACACTGAGATGATGCCTGACTAGTGGGTGTGCTGGTCCCTTCCAGCACTGTGTGGGCTTCGTGGGACCCGTCTGGCAACAGGAACAAGTACCTGTTGCATGCGTACAGCCATGGTTCCATAGATTTTGCCCTGCCCCCACCCTCTTCCCCCTCTACTTCTGTCCAGATTTGACCTGAATGGACCTTTGTGGTACCTGATTCTGTAGTGTCCTAGCAGCATATTTCAGCCCTTGCTGCCTCTGGGTCTGCTCTTACGGCCTGAACCCTCCTGCAGTTCTGGCAGTGGCCAAATTTCTTAGAATACACTCCACGTTACACTGTGTCACAGTCCTCGCACGCCTTCCGCATTATTACCCTCCAGTGTGCCACTTGAATGTTGTGTACCAGTGTATAATCTGAAGACTCAACACAGATACTTATACTTTTTTCTTACACATTTTTACACAATGATTACAGGTTACTGCTGAGATCTTCATAGAGGATATCTCTTGCAGCAGGCCACACTTGAAGAACTATGGCCACCAGACACTAGGACCACATGGACATTTTTCTAGCTAGCAATCAATTAGGAGGCTGCCCACTTCAACGTCACACGCTGATGTTGCCCTTACCCTGTAAGAGTGGGCGGCCCCACGCCCTCCTCTGTTCTTTTCCGGACGTTGACCATTGCACATCAGACTTCATGGTGATTCTGCCAGCTTTAGTCGGTCGCCATTTCTTCAGTTTTGTGTGTCTCTCTCTCTCCCTAGTTGAAGCATCACTGTGTATTTTTAAAGCGATTTTCCTTTTTTTCCCCTCAATTTGTATGCTGAGCTTCATCTCCAGCAAGCTCCTCAGGACTTGTGCCTACGGGAAGAAGATCCCTGAGAAGGATGACAATGATGCCTGCATCTGCTGCCTCTTCCCAGACCACGACACCCAGGGCTGTGAAATCTGCTGCTGCTTCAACCAGACTACCAGGTAGCACCACCTGAAGGTCTTGGAATCATTCCTGCTGTTGTAGAAGGTTGCCCACATGGAGAAGGAGCTTCAGGCCAGGAGTTCCTCTCCCTTCCCAGCCCAGTCCTCAAGTTCTTGCTCCTCCAAGGCCCGTGACAAACCGGGTGGGAAGCATAAGCATCACTACAAGAACCAAGCTAGTGACTGGTCCCCCTGGCCCGTTCCTGGCTGCCACTTAGCACATCAGCTGTGGCAGAGCAGTCCTCCACCTCGGGGGCGGTTCTCCCTGGCCACCCATGCCATCTCATGCACAGGGCTCCCAGTGCTTGCTTCTCCCACCAGTCTGACTCTGGCGGGTGTCAGTTCCTCGAGATTGGATCTTTCCTTGGCCCCACTGACTCCTTAGCCCTTGCTGTTCAGGCCCTTATTCTCAGCTGGCCATCAGTCGGGTGGTGCCACCAGTCCAGTCTCAGGCAGCATGGGCTCTGCGCTCCTAGTGGTCCAGCCTATTCCCCAGACACAGACCTTGGCCTTTTCTTCAGCCACTGCCTTGGCCTTGGGGCCCCGGTCCCTACCGGCATCACCCCAGGCCATTCCTCAGTCATCCTCACCCTCCCCGACAAAGACCCAGGCTAGGGAGCTGGCCCACAGGACCCAGCCTGCTCACCCACCTTCCCTGGTCCCGCCGCTGGTGCCAGCCCCAATACCTATGCATCAGCTGATGCCTATCGTGGTAGATTTCCAGTCTGTGCTCTACTTCGTGTGGGATTTCATGCAAGCTCGGCTTGCCCCACTCTTCTTCCCCCCCTACCCGAGCCTCCTAAGCCTGCCCCAGCACAAGCCCCCACCCCCGTGATTGGGAGCTCTCCACCCCCTCTCAGGAACCAGGTGATGAGAATGAATATTGTGCTTACTATTGTTGTTTGTATCAAATCTGTTTCATGTGTATTACTGTTACCTTGTACTCTACTGTCACCCTGCGCCATGTGTCATGGCCCAGGTCGTGCCTGAAGACGGTCCCTGGGATCAGTGCACTCACCTGGTTATCAAAGTCATAAATAAAATATGACACCAACCTTCTTACTCCAGATGATGAGGATGAAGGGAATGTTGGAGGTGACGGAGGTGCCAACCCCTCCCACTCCACTTCCGCGGTGTCATCTGATGGCAAGGAGACCTTGAAGTATGTCCACGATTGCCCCCATCCCGGTGACCTTTCCTTTGTGTCTGTCATGAGACAGTTACAGGCCACCATGGGGTTTGAGGCAGAGGAGCAAGACCCTGACCAGCACCATCTGTCCCATTACCTAGGCCTGCCGGATTCCCCTCCTCTCATTGTGCCTTTTGTGATGGAGTCTTTTGAGGATGCCACTGTGGTTGCCTGGCATAGGCCCAACCTGGTCCCTGCCATGCCTAGGAAGGCAGACAAGTTGTACCAGGCTCCCGCGGGGAAGCCCTTCTTTGCTGAACAGCCTCACATGGATTCCATGGTCATTAATGCTGCCCACGACCGCACCAAGAAGCCTAAGCATCTCAGTCTCTCCCCCCCCCCCCGACAAGGAATCCAGGAAGTTGGACTTAATTGGTAAGAGGACCTTTGCGTTGGCTACTTTGACCATAGAGGTTCTCAGTTACCTCCCCCATAATGTCTGCTTCTACAAAACCGCTCTGGGCTCAGGCCAGAGAGGCAGCCAAGGCCCCCTCAGAGGATCCTATGAAACGGCAATTACTTAAGACCCTCCAGTTGGGGGCTGACATCGGCAAGCATCTTTTACGGTCAGCCTGCGATTGCACTGATGCCTCATCCTGAGCAGCTGTGCTGGCATGTATCTTTGGAGGCACTCTTGACTAAGGGTCTCTGGCTTTGCCCAGGATGTACAACAGTCCATTCTGAATGCCCTCTTTAGAGGGTGCAAACTGTTTGGGGATGATGTGCCGGATGTACTTCTAAACCTGCAGGCCTCCAGCTGCATGTTGCAGTCGGCCCATTCTGTGTACCACACCCAACCCAGAAGTGGTCAGCGGGTGCTCTTCTGGTGTACTGCTGAAAGGCCCAAACACAGCGCCAAGCCTCGGGGTAAATGCATCTCCACCACCCGAAAGCCTCAAGGGGAGGTGATATGGCCCTGGCCACTGGTGCTACCTCAGCATGACTCCTTGCTCCCGGCCCCCCCAATTCGGGGTAGGAAGTGGTAGTAGGGGGTCGCTTCTCCCCGCACCTGGACAAGTGGAGGGAGATCACCAGAGATGCCTGGGTCTTGCAGCTCATAGAACATGGCCACACTCTAGAACTTCTGGAATGGCCTCAAGGAGAACCTCTGATTCAGTTCTCTTATCCCTTCCCCCGACCACATTCCAGTGCTCTGGGGGGAGAGTCATCCCTTGCTGCACAAAAGGACCACAGAACCTGTCCCTGAGACTCAGCAAGGCAGGGGGGTTCTACTCCCACTTCTTCTGGTCCCCAAATGTACGGCGGGTCTCTGGCCCATCCCGGACCTCCAAGAGCTCAGTTCCTACATTCCGTACAAGAAATTCTGGATGGTGATCCTTCAGGGACTGCTACCCCTTCTGCACCAGGGAGATTAGATATGCTCCCTCGACATGCAGGATGCATACCTGCATACTAAGGTGTGTACCTCCCACTGACAATATCTCTGATTCCAGTTTCGGGGAGCATACTTCCAGTTTCAAGCCTTGTCTTTTTCTTTGTCCTCTGCCCCTTGGAAGTTTAACAAATGCTTGGCAGTTGTCTTCCCCTACCTGGATGACTGGTTCATCAAAGCACAGTCCAGGGAGCATCTGCCACAGACTTTGGAATGTACCATCCAACTGTTCCGGGACCTGGGAATCATGGTAAATCTTCTCAAGTCAGTCTTGACCGCCCCCTGTCAGCGCCTTCAGTATATAGGGCGGTCCTGGATACAGCTAAGGGTGTGGCTTTCTTGCCCCAGGACAGGGCAAACCGCCTAATGGCCCAGGCCTGCCTGCTCTACAGTAGCAGATTTGTCTAAGCCAGACTGCATATGAGGATACCCCAGTAGACCCTGAGGGTCCAGTGGGACCAACGCACTGACTACCTGGGATAGCGGGTCCTAGTTTTGTCTTCGGTCAAAAAGGTGCTGCTTTGGTGGATGGAACCTAGCAACCTTCTAAAAGGGATTCCTTTCCTCATTATGTAACTACATAAACACTGTCGGCAGATAAGGGCCTGTGACCCACCGAGTCTGCCCATTCAAGCTTTTAAGTTCACTTTGTTTTTCTAGAAGTCTGTTGCCCCTTACCCCTGACCTCCAGAATTCCCTTGTGTCTATCCCATGCATTCTTAAATCCTGTGATTGTTTCAGCCCCTACCATTTCCTCTGGCAGGGTGTTCCACTTGTCCACCACCCTTTCTGTGAAAAAAAAAAAAAACTTCCTCACATTTCCTCTGAATCTCCCTCCCTCTAACTTCATCCCATGCCCTCTAGTCCTGGAACATTTTTTTGGCTGGAAACTAGTGTATTCTTGCACCCTGTTCCTCCCTGTAAGGTACTTGTATGTTTCTACCATATCCCCTCTCTCCCTCCCTCCTCTCCTCCAGGGAGTACATATTCAGGTCCTTCAGCCTGTCCTCATAGGACTTGTGATGCAGTCCCTGTACCATCTTTGTTGCCTGAACCTTCTCTACCCTGTCTATGTCCTTACATAGGTAAGGTCTCCAGAACTGTACACTGTACTCCAGGTGGGGCCTCACTAGTGTCTTGTATAGTGGAATTCCTTCCCCTCAGCAGATTCTCGCCATGGATGCTTTGGGGCTGGGATGAGAGGTTCACCTAGGGCCCCACCAAACACGAAGGACGTGGTCCAGGGTAGAGACTACTTTCCACATTAACATCCTGGAGATGCAGGCCATTTTGTGTGCTTAGCAAGCCTTCCAGACTCTGCTATCCCCAGGCCCTCTGCTAGTGCAGACGGACAACATCAGTGTAGTTCACTGCATCAGCAAGCAAGGGGGAACTCGCTCGTACCCAGTCTGCTGTGAAGCGATGGGTATCTGGTACTGGGCTCTAAAACACAATCTGGGACTGTCGTCCATCCATGTTCCAGGTGTCCAAAATGTCCTGATGGACTAGCTAAGGGAGTCGCAGTCAAGGGTGCACGAGTGGGAGCTACTGACCTGAGTCATAGAAGACCTGTTTGACAGGTGGGATCATCCAGAATTGGACCTTTCTGTATCTCCACGCAACACAAAACTGCCCCTTTTTTTGCTTTCTCGCTCCAAGGCCTGGGATTTTCTGTCGAGACATGCTGTCTCTCTTGGAAAGGGTGGTTCCTTTGCACGTCCTTCCTTTCCCCTGCTTCAGAGGGTGCTGATCAAACTCCAGATGGAGGGGGCCACTATGAGCTTCTTCATCGCCTTCTGGCCTTGTCAGATCTGGATCTCTTTGCTGCAGCAGCTGACGGTGGAACCTCCAGTGCCTTTCCCTCTGTGCACAGGCTTGCTGTCCCAGGAACGGGGCACTCTGGTCCATCCAGACCTCAGATCACTACATCTTAAACCCTGGCTCCTGAAGACCTTGTCACAGACAGATTTGCGGTGTCCCAGAGGCGGCTGGTGTCCTGATAGCCTCTAGGAAGTCCTCCACCAGGGCCACTTATTCCATGAAGTGGAAGCGCTTTGCTCTGTGGGCTGCTTCCTAGCACTTGGACCCTTTCACTTGTCCAGTGAATCAGATTCTGGAGTGCTTGCTGTCCCTCTCAGACGCTGGTCTGAAGTACTCCTCCATTAAAGTACATGTTTCAGCCATTTCGGCCTTCCACATGCCTATTAATGGCCATACAGTGATACAGCTGGAAGTGTCCTGTATGTTCCTGAGAGGTATCCTTCACTTGAAGCCTCCCATCCGCAATCCAGTCCAGTCTTGGGACTTCAGTGTTGTGCTACAGAAACTTACTTTGGCTCCTTTTTTGCTGGTCATGACATACAAGCAACATTTTCTGTCATGGAAAGCGTTATTTTTCAAACAACATGAAGTCTTGCTATATTATGACAATAGCAGTTTGATCCAGCTGTAGAACTGCCCCGGAGGTGAAATGGTTAAAACCTTTCCAAAATAGAATTTTGGCCACGAGTTCTAAAAAGCAGCTCTATCTGTGTTATTTCAAACCTGAACTGTCAGATTCTTTACTCCGCCTCAGTGAACAGTCGCTCCGGAGATTTCTCCTTCTGCTCGGTTCATTTCTCGGTTTAAAAAGTGTTTTCTCGGTTGGATTCAACCGAGAATAGTTTTATTTTAACCGCAAAACCGTTCGGTTCAAGGGATATTCCAGAGTCTAGGAGATTGTCTATTCCTTTACATAAGTCTTTTAGGAAGCAAACAATTAAAATTTTAAAAGCTCCTAATTCTAGGGACATGGATATGTTGTTCATCCACACTCATTGGCAGTATCCTTGCCGCTTTAAATCTTGCCGGAAGGTCTTCAAGCTTGCTCCTCCCACCCACCCGGGTGGTATAACTCTCGGCTCCGCCCCATGACGCCAGATCTTCCTTACCGCTTGGAAGCTCAGGTTCCCTCCTTAACGCTCTGCGTTTGCGACTGGTTCCTATTTCTCCGTTTGCGGTTTAAAAATAAAAAATTTGCAAAAGACTTTGATCTTGATCCCTCGCTGACTGCGATGGACCAATCGACTCCCGGTTTGGAGATGCCCATGCGGGCAGAAGATGTCTCGGTCGGATCCACACTCCACGTGTGTCTACTGCTTAGGCCTTGAGCACGACCCGCAGGCTTGCGACCTGTGCTCATCTTTCTCGGCCTACGTCCTCGAAGACCGTGCTGCCCGATTGCAACTGGGCCGTCCCGAGAAGCGTTCCCTCCGGTGAAGTCCAAGGAGGCCCGGTTGGCGGTGTCCGCGGCGGCGTGCTCGGCGGATCAGCTCGAGCGGATGGTCGCCCTCAAGAGGAGGCGGCGCGGGCCGTGATCTTCCTCGCGTCATGATTTATCCCGCCTCTGGGTTCTTCCTACACGGCTTCTTTTAGTGAGCTTTGTCTGTCCCTCTCCACTAAAGGAGAAGGCCTCGTCTGCTGGACCTTTTCTCGGTCCAAAAGAGGACAAGGTAAGTCCCTCCGTCGGCGCTCTTGGGAGGCGGGAAGGTCCCTCTCCCGGGCCGTCGTCCGTCGGCTTGGTCGAACGCTCGCTTCGGCCACTGGCCTCACGGTGTCCCGTCAGGTCAGTTGACCGAGACTCCACTGATGAAGTCGAGATTTTTCTGACCCATTGAACGGGCTGTCGCCTTTAGCCGAGATTCCCTCTCCCGGTTCCCCGGGAGGAGTTGAGGATCCCGTGGGCTCGTCTGTGCCTCGGTTCCGAGCCCTCGGATGGACCTTCGAGCCGAAGGAGTGCGGTTCGGCCGACACCTCCCGCACCGACCCCGGAAATTCCGGGACTCTAGGTCTCGATCTCCGGACCTCTTCGCTTGGTCCAGCCCGTTCCCACCGTCATAAGCGGTCTCGGTCTCGGCACCTTGATAGCGGCGTCGCCTTCGTCTCGTCCTCCTCCTCGGATGAGAGGCTTCGGCGTTAAGTCGTCGGCTGATGCGAGGACCTTATGTTGCACACAGCTCCTCTGGCCGGGAATAAGCCGACTCCGAGCGCCTTCCCGGCCATTAATGGCTGTCACCGGGCGGCCGACACAACCTCGACTTGTCCGAGGCCTATACCCAGGCCGGTTGTTCGCTAAAACCAGCTGCTCCACCGATTCCGTGGAACCTCCGCCCACAGCCACCAATTGGGGCTCCACCAAGGATTCGGTCGACCAAGGGTTTACCCCATCGGCTGTCAGTTACCCTCACTCCCGACCGACCTCGGCAGGTGAAGGTGGCTCAGGCCAGAGGCAGCTCTTGAGGACTCTTCCGAGTCCGAAGATGATTCCTCCTTCTTCTCAGCGACTGGACTTGAGGTCTTCAGGAGGTCAGTCAATGGGCGATAGCCCGCTCGTCCTTCCTAGGACTGCTTGGCTCATCTCGGAGTCTACCGGGATGGAGCTCGAACCCGCTTCCAAACGTGGCTACAGGTATCCCCTCACGGAGATTCTGGACCGAGGGATTCTCCGACGGAGGTCTTCCGTGGCCGAGGCCATATTGGGTCCGCACTGGAACTTTGGCAGCGCCTGCTTCCTGCCCTGCGCCTTCGGCCAGGATGGCCAGGAAGTATGCGGTCCCTACCGGCTCCTTGTCCGGTTTTTCGGAACACCCCTCTGCTGAGGGGTTGGTTACCGACAGCGTTCTCCGGCGAGCCGGCAACGCCAGGGATGTGGACAAACCTCCTGACAAGGAGTCCAAGAAATTGGACTATGTCGGGCGAAAAGTCTACGCCATGTCCTCTCTCGGCCTTCGTCAGGCCAGTTCGGCCGTCCTCATGGCACATTTTTCTCATGCCCTGTTGGGCTCCTGGATGAGGTCATCCTCATCTTCCGCTGATCTGCAGACTACGGTTAAGCAGGTGCGGGACCAGGGCAGGGCAGTGGCCAAACAGCGGCTCCAGACTGCTTTGGATGTAGAGGGACTCATGTGCCAGATCGGTGGCGACCGCGGTGGCCATGCGTCGGCGGGTGGCTGAGGATATCCACCTTTACTTGGATCCAGCACAAGTTGGCGGATGTTCCCTTTTGGGACTGACCTCTTCGGCCCTGGGGTGGAAGGTCACCTGCAGAGGATCGAGAAGTCCAATGCCACCTTGACTCGGTCTCTTCCGCTCAGAAGGACAAAGGCCGCAAACCACAGCCTAAGCCCTTTCGTCCTTCTGCGCCCAAGTACGGCCTAGCACGCCAGGGCCAGCAGGCCGGCCTGGATCCCAAACCCAAGCCGCCGGCTTCCTCTAACAGGAGGCAGGGAGGAAAGGGCCCAGGAGGTCCCTCGGCCGGTCCCTCCTCCAAGCCTGCCCAGTGACGGGCTGAGGGGTGTCGCCCCATCCCTCACCTGCCTCTGGGTCCCCCCGTGGGGACGGCCCGCACTTCGTTCCGCCCTGGTCCGCTGTTACCACGGACAGGTGGGTCTTGAGGTGGTGGGAAGAGGCCTGCCTCTGGAATTGAGCAGGCACCACCCTTCAGAGCCGTCGGCCTCGGGGGCTTGGATCCCCAGCTTCACTGGCGGCTCGTCGAGCCGATATCACTCTCCTCCTCCAGAAGGAGGTGGTAAGAGAGGTGTGACCTCCTTCAGACCCAGGGTTTGTGTCCAGGTACTTCCTGGTTCCGAACGGACGGGGCTGGGCGCCCATTCCCACCCACACACGACTCCAAACAAGTTCCTAAGGTCTCGAACCTTCAGGATGGTCACTCTGGCTCAGATAATACCATCCTTGGAACGCCACGTGTGGTTCTGCTCTCTGGACTTGCAGGACGCGTTTTTTCACGTCCCTATCCGTCCGTCTCACCAGAGATTCCTTCGGCTCCGAGCGGAAGGATCTCTCTTCGAGTTCCAAGCCATGCCCTTCGGCTTGTCTCCAGCTCCCAGGGTCTTCACCAAATGCATGGCAGTGGTGACAGCATTCCTTGCGCGCCGAGGGTCCGTGTACCTTACCTGGACGACTGGCTGATAGCAGCTCCCTCCAGGAAGGAGGCGGAGTGGTCCAGAGATCTGGCCCTCCAGGTCTGTCTCAACTGGGCCTCCTTATCAACGCAGGCCAAGTCGGAACTCGCCGAAGCAGGTGATTTTATTCATCGGGCGCAGCTCGACTCTCTTCGAGCCAGAGCGCGCTCCCGGCGGACAGGGCCGAGGTTCTTTTCTCCTTTGCCGATCATTTCTGGTTGGGCAATGCATCCTGCCGGGACTTCCTGCGCCCTGGGTCTCATGGCGCTCTGCCAGGCGTGGTCCGCTGGGCCCGCTGGAACATGCGTCCCCTTCAGTGGGGACTGGCCAGCCAGTGGTCATAACGCTGCGATCCCTGGACCAGCTTGTGTCGGGTGACATGGGATGTGGAATGCCTCCAGTGGTGGACCGCTCCAGATCATTTGCAGGAGGGCATCCCGCCCGTCCGCCTCCAGCCGACGGTCTCTCTGTCGACCGATGCCTCTGATGGGTTGGGGTGCCCATCTGGGGAACACCGGGCTCATGGCCCTGGTCCCCGCTGGAGTCCCGATGCCACATCAACCTGCTGGAGCTCCGAGCGGTCCGCCTAGCTCTCACCGCCTTTGCTCCGTTCCTCCGGGGTCAAGTGGTCCGAGTCCAGACGAACAATACCACGACCATGTACTATCTAAACCGCCAGGGCGGGCGCGGCCCATGCTTCTATGCAAGGAAGCTCTCCGCATTTGGTCACTCGTGTGCAGCCTGGAGGCGGATCTCCCAGCCATTCACGTGGCAGGAGCCTCCAACACCCTGGCCGATGCCCTGAGCCGGATAGGGGCTGCATCCCACGAGTGGTCTCCTGCCGGAGGTAGTACAGCATCTGTTCTCCCTTTGGGCACACCTCAGGTGGACCTGTTTGCCTCCATGGAGAACGGGCTGAGTCTGTTCCATGCCCGCCCCCCTCAGCAGGGCTCGCTGCAGGGGGATGCCTTCTCGAGGCAATGGACCCCGGGCCTCTTTTACGCCTTTCCCCCATTTCCCTTGATCCACAAGGTGCTTCTCATGGCGAGGAGGGACAAGGCGCAGGTGATTCTGATTGCCCCAGACTGGCCTCGCCAGTTCTGGTACCCAGATCTCCTCAGTCTCAGCTCCAGGACTCGCTGCAGCTTCCAGCTCGCCCGGACCTGCTCTCAGTCAATCAGGGGAAGGTGTTCCATCCGGACCTTCAATCCCTGCACCTGACGGCCTGGTTCCTGAGCGGCTAGAGTTCCAGGCTTTGGGTCTTTCCGACGAGGTCCTCAATGTAGTTGAGGCGTCCTGTGAGGAGTCGCATCAGAAAATGTTATGCCTTCAAATGGAAAGGTTTTCCATTTGGTGTCAGGGCAAGGGCTTGACCCTTCCTCCTGTTCCTTGGCAAGCATCTTGGACTATTTATGGTCCCTTTCTAGTCAAGGGCTTAGCGACGACCCTAAGGGTGCACCTGGCAGCCATCTCTGCTACCGGGCGCGGGCCGGAAGCAGTCGATGGCGCAGGAGAAGGTGGTCTGCGCTTTTCAAAGGCCTTGATCACATTTCCTCCAGTGAACCCCCACCTCCGTGGGATCTACTGCTGGTACTGGCAAAGCTCATGGGCAAGCCATTGAACCCTTTTTAGGTGTGCTCTCTCTCACCTGTCGTGGAAGACCGCCTTCTTGGTGGCTATCACGTCAGCCAGAAGGATGGGAGAGCTCCAGGCGCTTTCCATTGAGTCTCCTTACCTGGTCTTCCACAGGACAGAAAGGTCCTGCGCCCCCCCGAAATTCCTTCCGAAGGTGGGGTCGGAGTTTCACCTTAACCAGGTGTTGACTCTGCCGTGTTCTACCCAATCACACCTCGGAGGCCGTAATATAGGCTCCATACTCTGATCCTAGGGGCGCCGCTTATTATAAGGAGCGCACGGCTGAAATTGGGAGAGGTTCGCCAGCTGTTTGTCACCTACGCTGAAGCCGCATCTGGCAGACCTGCAGCCAAGCGACGTATAAGCAGGTGGGTAACCTCCTGCATAGATCTGCTATAAGTTAGCGGGCATGGAGCCTCCCAGAGGATAAGAGCTCATTCTACCCCATACTGCTGCAACGGTGGCTGCTTCCAGGGACGTCCCTATCCAGGAAATCTGCAGGGCTGCTACCTGGAAGTCAGCAAACACCTTCATTACCCACTACCACATCGACCTTGAGTCACGCCGGGATGCTGGTTTTGGGGCCTCAGTTCTCCAGTCTCTCTTTCCCAAGTAAGTATATGGGGTGTCGTCTGCCCCTCCTCCCGGAGAACTGCTGAGAGTCTGCCTATGGAGTGTGGATGAACAACATATCCATGTCCTAGAAATACAGGTTACCACCTGTACAGGAGTTCTAGGAATGGCATATGTTGTTCATCCACACGACTCCACTCGACCTCCCCGCTCGACGCACAACCTGAGCTTCCAGCGGGCCAGATCTGGCGTCATGGGGCGGAGCCGAGAGTTTTACCACCCGGGTGGGTGGGAGGAGCAAGCTTGAAGACCTTCCGGCAAGATTTAAAGCGGCAAGGATACTGCCAATGAGTGTGGATGAACAACATATACCATTCCTAGAACTCCTGTTACAGGTGAGTAACCTGTATTTCTGTGCCTTCTGTAGATAAAAAGATAGACAGAAGGTACACATTGTCAGGTCCTGATACAGAATTCCTTTCTCAGCAATGCAGTCATGTTGGGGTAGTTCAGGCTGCTGCCTGTGATAAAGCTAATATCCCCTGGCTTCACATCCTCCTGACAAGGATTCCAGGAAGATTGATGCCATGGCAAAAAAACAGTGTATGGCAGCCTCTCTGGGACTCAGGCAAGCAAATTACATGGCTTATGTAGCTAGGTATCAGAAATCTAGATGGTATACGGTTATGCAATTGGCCAAGCAGGCCCATGGCCAGCTGGCTAGTGAACTAGAACAGGTGGCTGCTGATGGCATTGAAGCTTCTAAGTTTCAGTTTCATGCTGCTGTGGTTGTTAATGATGTTTCCTCTAGGGTCCTTGGCCACATCTAGCAGCTTTTAAGTTTGGCCTGGCTCAGGTGTACTAGTTTGTCACAGGATACCCAGACTAGCTATGGATTTTCCTGTGGTGGGAAATTCTCTGTTTGGGGAGCAGACAGAGAACTACATGAAAAAGATGGATGAATATAGGACTACTTACAAGAGTGCCCAGGCTAAGGAGCGGCAAGCCACTCCTCATAGGCATACCCCAAGGGGTAGGGGTAGGCCTTTTCACAGGCCTTTTTACCAGACTCAGGCCTCCTCTGCCTATGCTCAGAGGGGCTTCTTCAGAGGCAGAGGCAGAGGCAGACGAGGGGTGGGCAGACCTGCTCCCACCCCCCAGCCTAAGCTCCTGCTAAGCAGGCACCCTGATGGGGTGCCCAGGGTCGATTCTCCTGTACCGGTAGGGGGCAAGCTGGCTTACTTCAGTCAGAATTGGGCTTCTTTAACCTCAGACAAGTGGGTTCTGGAAGTAGTAAGCCAGGGTCTGGTTCTCAGCTTCAAAAAGTTTCCCAAGTTGAGAAGCAGATATTTTCTACTTGCAAGTGCTTCAGAGACCCTTGCTCTAGAAGCAGAGGTCTCATCCCTGTTAGCTCTCAGAGCAGTAGAAAGGGTTCCTCCCTACATCAGGGCAGGGTCTGTATTCCAGATACTTCCTTACCCCAAAAGACAGGAGAATGGCGCCCATATTAGATCTCAGATATCTGAACAAGCATCTTTGAAACCAAAGTTCAAAATGGTAACTCTGGCAATGATTTTACCTTTCCTAAGGCCAGGGGACTGGCTAGCCTCCCTGGACCTCAAGGATGCCTATTCCCATGTCCTAATCAGAAGCTCCCATCGAAAGTACCTCAGATTCGAACTGCCCTCGGGTCATTACCAGTTCAGAGCAATGCCCTTCAGCCTTACCTCTGCCCCAAGGGTATTCACAGAGTGTCTAGCAGTGGCCCACTTAAGGAGGCAAGGATTGCTGTTTTTCCCTATCTAGACGACTGGCTCATTGTAGGCCAGTCCCCAGAACAGGTAAAATCTCACCTGCAGGTCACCCAGCAGCTTCTCACCTCCCTGGGTTTTCTGCTAAATCTACCAAAGTCGGTTCTGGAACCAGTCCAGGTACTCACCTTTATAGGGGCAGAATTGGACACAAAGCTAGCCAGAGCCTTTCTTCCCTTAGAAAGGGTAAGGAATTTAGTGGCTGTGGCCTCCTCTTTCACTCTGCAGGTCTCTCGACCAGCAAGGCACTTTCTGCAGCTCCTGGGGCACATGGCTGCATTCACAGCTGTTGTGCAGGGAGCAAGATTTCAGATGAGAGACATTCAGTTTCACTTGAGAACCTATTGGTCTCAGAGAAGAGACCTCCTTTCCAAGTTGGTCCCAGTGACTCGAACCTTGATCCTAGCCCTCCAGTGGTGGCAGGATCAGAGCAATTAAGATTGGGGTTCCTTCATTCCCCCTACTCACGACTTGACTCTCACTACAGATGCTTCCCTTCTGGGTTGGGGAACCCACATGGGTGACCTTTCCACTCAGGGAGTGTGGTCCCCCCAGGAATCTCTGCTCCACATCAATTTGCTGGAACTCAGAGCTGTCTTTTTAGCTCTTCAGGCATTTTCTGCATCTGTCCACGACAAGGTGATACAAGTCAGAACAGACAACACCACAACAATGTGGTACATCAACAAACAGGGGTGGCACTCTGTCTTCGGCCTTGTGCACCGAGGCAATGAAGTTGTGGTCTCTGGCCTATTCCCTGAACACTTCCCTCATAGCAGTTCACCTTCCAGGGAGGCACAATGTCCTAGTGGTTGCCCTCAGCAGGATTTCCCAGGGCCATCACGAATGTTCCCTGGATCCTCAAGTGCTGGGGATAGTTTTTGCCAGATGGGGCACCTCTCAGATAGATCTTTTTGCAGCCCCAGACATTCACAGACTTCTTCTGTTCTGTTGCAGGCCTCCAGTGCTGGGCTCAGTTTCCCTGGATGCCCTTCTTCTGGATTGGGAGGGGAAGTTCCTTTATGCTCCCCCCCCCACCTTCCCTCTCCTATTCAAAGTACCAGTCAAAATCAGATCTCAGCCTTGCAGGGTGATTCTGATTGCCCCGGATTGGGCCAGGCAGCCCTGGTACCCACTCCTTCTGTCACTGACAATCCATCTTTCCCTTTGCCTCCCCAGGAATCACAACCTGTTGACTTGTGCCCAGGGAAGGGTTTGGTATCCGGACCTCAAATCCCTCAACCTCAAGGCCTGGCTCTTGAGGAGTTAGAGTTGCTGATTTACACCTCTCTCAGGGTGTTCTTGAGATCCTAAAGGCTTCAGAAAGCCTTCCACTAGGGCTACTTATAGTTCTAAATGGAAAAGGTTTTCCATTTGGTGTGCGGGGAAAAATATTTCCCCAGAATCTGCTGATTTGCCCATTTGGTTAGATTACATGGTACATCTTAATTCCTTGGGTCTCAGACCAGCTACCCTGAGAGTTCATTTGGCAGCTGTATCTGCTTTTGTGTCAGCAGGAAAGTCATCCCCTCTTTCCTCTCATCCTGTGTTTTCCGAGTCTTTTAGGGGATTACTCCATACTAATCCATTCTTTCGGGAACCGGCCCCTGCTTGGGACCTTAATGTTTGCATTGCCCAGTTAATGCAACCCCCTTTTGAACCTCTGTCTTCTGCAGAGCTTAGTACCCTAACTTGGAAAACTGTTTTTCTAGTGGCTATCACTTCTGCCAGATGCATAAGTGAGTTGCAAGCCTTGTCAGTGGAAACTGACTTTATTGTTTCCACAGGGATAAGGTAGTCCTTAGGACTAATAGAAAGTCTTTGTCTAAGGTGGTTTCAGATTTCCATCTTAATCAATCTATCTCCCTTCCAGTATTTTTCACTGATCTCTTCTTCTGGTGAGAGGAGGTTGCACAGCCTGGATGTTAAGAGAGCTCTTAGTTACTATATAGAGCGTACCAAAGGTCACAGGTTCGAATCCCTCCAACTTTTCCTTACCTATGGTGAAGTTGGGAAAGGCAAACCTGCCACTAAGAGATCAATTGTCTCTTGTATCCAATTTTGTTATCAGAAACTGGGTAGAGTTCCCCCTCCCTGGTTTGAGAGCTCATTCTACCGGGGTACCGCTACGTCTCTAGCTGCTGCCAGAGACATCCCTATATTAGAGATTTGCCAGGCTGCTACTTGGAAAACGGTACACACTTTTACCAAGCATTACTCCCTGGATGTCCAGGCCAGGAGAGATGCTCAGTTTGGCACAGCTGTTCTTCAGAGCCTATTCCCTAAGTAGGTTCTGCCCCTCCTCCATGGAGGTACTGCTGTGTATTCTGCTATTGTCATAATATAGCAAGACTTCATGTTGTTTGAAGAAAAAATTACTCACTTTAGTAATGTTGTTTCTTCTAATGGAGTCTTGCTATATTATGACCTCCCCCCCAACCTGCCCCTCTTAGAACCTCTACTTGGGTGGGGTGCGGGCAACTTAGTGTGGGCACTGTTTTATGCCCTGTTAGCATTTTTGTCCCCTTTTGGGGCTTTGGGGGTGCATGTGTGTGTGTGTGTTTTATATTACTTATGTTTCATTCTCATATTATTAGAATTGTGTTAGTATTTCTGGTCCCCTGACTTGAGTCTTGGGTGTTGGGACCATCAATGGTTGTTATTATTTAGGTAGCCATTTGGCTAGTGTAGGTTACAGCTTCCACACAGACCTTAGTGAGTTTGGCTCATAAAGATCTGACAGTTCAGGTTTGAAATAACACAGATAGAGCTGCTTCTTAGAACTTGTGTCCAAAATTCTGTTTTGGAATGGTTTTAACCATTTCACCTCCGGGGCAGTTCTAGAGCTGGATCAAACTGCTATTGTCATAATATAGCAAGACTCCTTTAGAAGAAACAACATTACTAAGGTGAGTAATTTTTTCTTAGTTGCCATTACTTCTGTTTGAAGGATTTCCGAGCTTCAGGCTCTCATGTGTGAGCAGCCTTATTTGGTTTTCCACAAAGACAGGGTGTCTTTTATGGACGAATCCTAAGTTTCTTCCTAAGGTGGTGTCCGAGTTTACTCTAAATTAAACCATCCACCTGCTTGTTTATTATCTAGAGCATGCCAATCCAGGGGAAGCATTGTGCTCCATGCTTTTGATCATAGAATTTTGTATTATTATACACAACGTATGAGGGACTGCAGGAAGTCCTCGCAGCTGTTTTGTTTCTTTTACGCCTGGGAAACTGGACATTCCAGTTTCTAAACAGGCCTGTCCAAATGGTTGGCCAGCTGTATTACCTTTTGCTACAGGAAGTATGGTAAGGACCTTCCTGGAGTTGTTCGTGGTCATTCCACCAGAGGTGTGCCCACTTCAGTTGCCTGTTTCAGCTGCAGAGATCTATGTTGCTGCCACTCAGGAGTACTGTCCACACCTTCATCAAGCACTACAGTTTGGACATTGCCTCTAGGCATAGGACAAATTTCTGAGTAGCAGTTCTTCATGGCCTTCTCTCTTAGACTCAGGGTATCCAGCCACCCAGACTGATTCTCCTGTTGTCAGTAGTGCTTGGGACTCATTCTTCAGGTGTGGTCTGCTGCAAGAGATACCCTCTATGAAGATAATACAGTTACATAGGAACTTAACATGACAGTAGGTCTAAGGAGGATCTCTTGCAGCAGGCCATGCTGTCCCACTCCTCCCTCTCCCTCAGTTGGTGGGCCTCTCTGTGTCTGTCTCTCCTTCTGCTGTGCAGAGAGCCTTAATCTTTTCTGTTATCACTACACTGGCGGAAACCTTTGTCTCTTCCTCAGTTCAAAAGCGGGAGATTGGTTGCTTATGGTGTGCAGTGGGAGAACTGAGGAGGGCATGGGGCGACGTCAGCATGTTATATTAGAGTGGGTGGCCCCCTGGTAGACTGTTAGCTAGAAAAATTTCCATGTGGTCCACGTGCCCGGTGGCTGTAGTTCTTCAGGTGTGGCCTGCTGCAAGAGATCTCTCGGAACATCTACTGTTACGGTAAGTCCTTGCATAACTGTATTTTACTCTCTTGTGGTGGTACCCTAGCGAGGGTTTTACCCTGCCTTCAAATTTTAGCCCCTTTTTTGCAACCTCAGTCAACTTAGCATCTCTTTTACTGTCATGCACTCTGGTTATCTTACGTTTGCTTCAAATATGCCCCTCTACTGGTACTTTCTGCCTCATCTTCCTGCTGTTTTCCGTTTGTACATCTTGCTGACAGAGGCCTCTGTGCTCTTGGAAACAAACAGCATTTATCAGCAAAAAAGAACTTCTTGGCAAACTAGTTTGCCCAGATGTTCCCTACCTAATCTGCCGCCACAGATCCTGTCCAGTGTCCAGTGACCCTCCTACTTTTCTGCCTTTTTTTTTATACCCCATGTCCATCTTACTCTTACTTGAAGCCCCGCATTGTTTTAGCCTCAACCACTTCCACTGTCAAGTCTGTTCTGGGTATCTACCACCCTTTCAAGTGAGGAAATATTTTCTTGCATCTCTCTTGACCCCCCCCCACCTTCTTCACATGCCCCTCTTGCCCTGATGCACTTTCTCATTTGAAAGAACACCCCCCCCCGGCACCCTGTTCAATGCTGTGAGGTAAAAAATTATTAGCAATTCTTTGCGTGAAAGTGCTAATCAGCTGTGAAAATGCATGGCACTTGGCACAAACTGATTTGCAGAATTTTTAAATATACATATAGTTAAATTCATGTTGTCTGTTTGCCACGGACTCGCTCAAAAAATGATTAGCAGTCTACTGCTACACGTTTTTGGAAATGGTTAGCATCCCCCCTTGTTTTGCATAGCGTTTTGCTATGCAATGCCAGCTATTTAATATCCTGCCTATCATGTCACCTCTCTCCTTTCTTCCAGGGTATGCATTTTGAGATCCCTTAATCTTTCCTTGTAGGGCTTCTCGTACAAACCCTGTACCATTTCAGTTGCCCTCCTCTGGATTGCCTGCACCCTATCTATGTCCTTTCTGAGGTGCAGTGTCCAAAACTGGACACAGTACTCCAGGTGGGGTCTCACCACAAGTAGTACAGTTGCAACGTCACCTGCCTCATTCTGCTAGATTTGCCCCTCCCTATGCACCTCAGCATCCCAGTAGCCCTGTCCGTGCTTTGTTGCACTGTCTTGCCACCTTGAGATCCTCGGAAATAACCCCAAGGTCCCTTTCCTGTCTAGTGACTTTTGGACACCCCTCCCCCGCATCCTGTATTTAGCTTAGTTCCTGGGTTCCTGTGCCCTAGGTATGTGATTTTGCGCTTTCTGGTATTGAACCCCAACTACCATGTTGGCCATTTCTCAAGTTTCCCCAAGATCCCTGCACATTCTCACCATCACTTCCTGAGTGTTCACTGTATTACAGATTCTGGTATAGTTTGTAAAAGTATACCTTCACTTCCAGTTCTTCTGTGGTGTCCCTTATAAATATATTGAAGAGGACTGGTGCCGAGCCTTGTGGTACCCCACCCCCCCGGTCACTCTCCCATCATTAGAGTGAGTGCTATTAACTACCACTCTCTTTCTCCCATCCGTTAACCAGTTCTAACCCAGTCTACCACATCGGATCCCACTCCTAGGCTGTTCAACTTTTTTATCGGCCTCCTGTGCTTCACAGTGTTGAATGCCTTGCTAAAATTCGGATAGGCCACATCCAGTACCCTCTCCTTAGCTATTTCCCTGGTCACTCAATCCAAGAAATCTTAGATTCATTTGACATGATCCCACTGTTCTGCCTGTGGCATTCCAATCTGTTGGATTCAAGATACTGTACCAGTCTTTCCTTCAGTAGGGTTTACATTAATTTCCCCATCACTGAAGTGAGACTTGCAGGCCCATAGTTGCTAACCTCCTCCCTGCTGCTGCTCTTGTGTAGAGTGGCCATGTCAGCCCTTCCCCAGTCCTGCGGAACCACACCCTTTTCCAGTGAGCTGTTGAACAAGGCTGTCAGTGAGACAGCTAGCACAGTCCTGAGTTCTTTTAGTATTTTTGGGCATGCCCACCTTCAGAGCTGGAAGTTCCTTCTGGATTCTTTCCTCTGGAAATGGACTTGTGTCTGCCCCATGTTACTGCTACTCCTTGGTCGTCTGTCTCGCTCCCTTCCACTATGAAGACTGAGCAGAATTACCGGTTTAGGATGTCATCTAGTCCTTATTATCCCTCCCCTTGCTTTCCTCTTCTCACATATGTAAGAAAGTTGTATCTCCTTTAGCGACATCTGTGGCGATCCTTTCTTCAGTCTGTGCCTTTGCTCCTGTTATTGCCTTGCCTGTTTCCATCTTCTTTACTTGGTATACCTCCCTGTTCTTCTCCCACTTTGTTTCCTAATGCAGGCGCTGGTGCTGTACTCCTGCTCTATGGAACTTGCACACCCAGAATGCTTGCAGGTGTTCATCTTACATTTCTGTCTCCTCTAAGCCTGCTATGGCTCCTCCTCCAATCAGGCACAGATTTCACAGGTTGTAACAAACCACTCGACATACAAGAGATTGCAGCACTGGCCGGCCCGATGGCGCTGAGGGTTGAGGCGCTTGACGCCACACCGGCGACCCGAGTTTGGCAGTGAGCTTGGGCTGCTGGGGATCGGCCGAGGGAGGGAGTTCAGATGAGTAACTGTCAGGAAACTGTCCTCTCCCGGAGAGAGACTGCTTCTCTTCGGCTCTTGGCTGCCACAGAGTGGCGGCTTGATGGTAGCGCCAAGCCAAGAAGAAGTGGTGCTAGGCCAGGTGGGGTGAGGGGGCCATTACTATGCTCTCGGTATGTATGATGCCTCCACACCATGTGCGCTTCACAGTTGCTGGGGTCCCAGGTTAGGTGGGAGAAAAATGGTAGAAAGAGGAATTGGTTGGGGGAGGGGGTGCATCCTACATGAAGCCTCCGAGGGTGGATGGAAGAATGAACACTCTACGGAGAGCCATAGCCTTCATGCAGACCCCCGATGGTGGATAAACAGAAGGGAAAGAAAAGACTACAATATTATCTCAGCTTGTTTCCTCCTCTGACTACAAAAATCTAAACAGCAGCCCCAAAACACTGATCAGATGCACATCTTCGGGGATATCTCTCTCATCAGGTCACATGTATGGAACTTCACTGTCAGGCGTCAGGATCCCATGGAAGATTTTTCTACAGCAGTCTATTAGGGGCTGCCCATGCTGACATCAGGCTCACCCTATATAAATGCGGGCGGCCCCATCGACCATTCACGCATGGACTTTGCTGCAGAAGCTGACAGAGGGAGAGCTGCTACCCTACAGAAAGGAGGTGATTCACTGAGTACATTGAATTCTTAATTCAGGGGCCTGTGATAGTAAGTAGAAGTCAGTGTTTTGGTTATCTGTTTTTGGGGTGTCTTTACTTAGCGTAAGTTTAATTTGCCAGGGATGTAATCTAGCTGGGAGAATATTTGCAGTCATTTGTGACTAGAGCTGTTACTGAAACTCTGTGAAAGAGGTGTCTGATAAGGGGAGGAGCTGAAGAAGGCTTGAGGGACTGTGGATTACAAAAAGGAGTTGACTGTGGACTCTGTTTGCTGCAGAAACTGAGAGGGGGAGAGCAGCTACCCATTTATAGAGCTGTGTTTTGCCCTGTAGGTTACAGAAGAAAGTCTTTTTTTTTTTTTCACCAGATTGTTGATTGTTTTTTGTAAGCACCGAGTACAGGAGTTAGACAGGGAACTAGCGGGACAGATCAGGAGGACCTGCGAGAAGGGTAGTGTGGTGTTTGTAGGGGACTTCAACATGCCAGGAGTGGACTGGAGTACCCCAACAACCAGGAACAGAAGGGAGCAGGTACTGCTGGATGCCTTCCAGGACAGCTTCCTGCTGCAAATGGTCAGTGAACCAACCAGGTTAGGGAATACCCTTGACCTTGTGCTGGCAGATGGGGACTTTGTGAGAGAACTTATAGTGGAGGAACCGCTGTCAGGGAGTGACCACCACTCCGTATGGCTCACATTGGATATGGGCAAGGAAGGAGTAGAATCTGTCACAAGAGTGCTCGGCTTCCGATGGGCCGACTTTGGGAGGATGGGAGAAGTGGTAAAAGCGTACCTGGCCAGAATTCAATCTAGTATGGACACTAACCAGAGGTGAGAGCTCATAAAGCTGGGGATAGTGGAGGCAACCAAAACCTGCTGCAAGGCCCAAAACAAGAAGGCTAGGGCTAAGAAACCGAGCTGGTTGAGCAAGGAGGTCATGGAAAAGGTAAGGAGGAAAAGAGCTGCCTTTGGAAGTACAAGAAAACAGGGAGAGGGAGAGGACAGGGAGGAGTACTTGACGGAATCGAAGGAGGTGACAAGGGCAGTAAGGGGAGCCAAGGCATCTACGGAAATCAGGCTGGCACAAGGCATTAAGAAGGGGGAGAAGGACTTCTTTAGGTACATCAGGGAGAAAAGGAGCTGTAAGGACCACATAGTAAGGAGGGGGGGTTGGGTGGAAGCAGGGTGCGATAAGGCAGAAGCACTAAATGAGTACTTCTCTTTAGTAAATACTGAGCAGAAGATGGGGGTGACACCCAAGGGGGGAGAGATGGCAGAAATGGGGGGGGGGACAGATGGAGAAATCATAGAGGGCAGAGTTCGGGAGGGTTTGAAGGCACTGAGGGTGGTCAAGGCACCAGGCCCAGATGGCATTCACCCCAGGGTACTGAAGGAGCTGGCAGAGGTCCTTTCAGGACCTTTGGCAGACCTGTTTAATGCCTCACTACATTTAGGGTGTGTACCTCAGGACTGGAGGATGGCTCATATGGTGCCCCTCCACAAGAGTGGCCCCAAGGATGAACCGGAAACTACAGACCAGTGAGCCTCACATCCATCGTGGGTAAGCTAATGGAGACTATCCTGAAGGAGAGGCTGATGGCCCTCCTAGAGGCCAAAGGACTACAGGACAGCAGACAACATGGCTTCATACAGGGCAGATCCTGCCAAACCAACCTGGTGGAGTTCTATGACTAGGTAACTAGGCAACTGGACAGGGGCCATGCAGTGGATGTACTGTATCTGGACTTCAGTAAGGCATTCAACTCTGTGCCGCATGGAAGGCTGGGAAGTAAGTTAGTAGGCACAGGGATTGGTGCAAAGCTGGTGAGATGGGTAGGAAACTGGCTTCAGGGAAGGCAACAGAAGGTGGTGGTGGGTGGGGAGCTTTCACACCCAAGGGTAGCGACGAGTGGTGTTCCACAGGGCTCGGTGTTGGGACCAGTGTTGTTTGGGATATTCATTGCAGACATATCATTGGACATCAAGAGCAAGATCAGTCTGTTTGCTGATGGTGCCAAGGTAGGAGCAGTGGTGGATGACCTAGGGGGATGGCAGGGGTTTCAGGGTGATCTGGCAAAGCTTGAAACCTGGTCAGACACCTGGCAACTGGGGTTTAATGCCAAAAAGTGCAAGGTGCTGCATTTTGGGATGAAGAACCCAAGGAGGAGTTACCAGCTGGGGGGAATGCAGCTAGCCCAGACAGAGGAGGAGAAGGATCTGAGTGTGCTCATTACAGGGTCAATAAACAACTCGGCACAATGTAGGAAGGCAGCTGCAAAGGCCAACAAAATGCTGGGTTGTATTGCAAGGGTATATTCTCGAGGAGGGAGGAGGTGATTCTGCCACTGTAGGTCATTAGTTAGACACACCTAGAGTACTGTGCAGTACTGGCATCCCGTATCTGAAGAGGGTATTAAGTTACTGGAGGGGTGCAGGCGCAGAGGCGACAAAGATGATCAAGGGGCTGGGGGACTTATCATACGAGAGGAGGCTGAGGGAGTTGAACATGTACTCACTGGAGGAGGGACGGGGGGACATGATCGAAACCTTTAAGTACATGAAAGGAATAAACAAGACAGGTACAGAGGGGCAGTTCAAAGTAGGGGAGGGGAGGGACACCAGGGGCCATGATATGAGACTGGAGGGAGGAAGGTTCAGGAGGGAGATGAGGAGACACTTTTTAACAGAGAGGGTGGTGGCTGGGTGGAATGCGTTGCCTGCAGAAGTGGGTATCCAGTAGAACAGTGGACTGCTTCAAAAGGGGATGGGACAGGACAAGGGGGAAGGTTAATGAAGGGAAAGGCAGCTGCAGAATAAGGGGTGCTAGCTGCACATTCGAGCAGACTTGATAGACTTCTAGGCCTTTATCTACTGGCAAATTTCGTATGTTCGTAAAAGGAACAACCCAATCACCCCTGGGTGCTCTACCTTTATGGTGGAAGGCCAGGCCACACCTACTTAATGACACAGGAACAGTTAGGCAACAAAAGCAATAGCCAAGCTGGTATATAGGCAGAATTACAAAGGGTGTAGCTAGGAAGTAGGCCCACAAAGGCACATACAAGAGGAGGAGAGAGACGCTGTAAGTCACTACAAGAGGAGAAAGAGGGAGAGAAGGGAAAAAAAAAAAAGGGGGTTAGCTGCTGGAGGTCTGTCTAAGGAGACTACTGAGGAATACAGGAACGTCCTCTCCCAGAACAGGAAGGGCAGGAGCTGTAAGGGCACAGAGGCAGTAGGAAAGTAGGGAGAAAAACAAACAAAAAAGAAAATGGAGAGGAAAGAATAAGCATACAAAACAGTCGGGGGGCCACAATAAGACATGATGGGAGTGGTGCAGTGGCTGTGGAGCGGCAGTCTTCCGGGAGACATTCTGAAGGATGCGGTATTGTCCTATCAGCATGCACCTCTCTGGGCTGAGGGAGGAGGTTGCTTGTCTCCAGGCTGAGTTGACCAGGATTCAGGGGACCTCCTCTCCCACCAAGGGACCACCAGGGCCACCGCCGCTGCCACAGAGGTTGCCAAGAAAGAGGAGCGTTTGGACCGTGGTGGAACAGAGGCACATCCCTCCAGTTGTACCTCTCCACAATTCATACACCATTCTGGCAGAGCGTGGTTCCTCTATGGAGGCACCCGTGGTGGAGACAAAGGAGGATGCTGGGAACCTCCACAAAGGAGACCCACAGGAGGGTGGCGCGAGACCCCACAGGGGAAGGAAACAACCCCAGGTTGGGGAAGGGGGATTCAGTTGTTAGGGGGTAGAACTGGGGGAGGGAAGAAGAGGTAAGGTGCCTGCCTGGCTCCATGGCTTGGAGGGATAGGGCGCAAATCCTCAGGATCATGGGAGCAGCTGCATGGGGGAGGGAGCTGGATGGCATTGTCCACCGAGGGATAAATGATCTGGCTGGTAAAGGGATAAGAGCAGTGCAGGGAGAGTTTGTGGAGTTGGGAAGGGGGCCTTAGACAAGTGGCACGCACGGTAACTTTCTCGGAGGTGCTGCCTGTCTGTGGCATGGGTGAGGCTAGCGTGCTCCGCACCATGGGATTCAATCAATAGTTGAAAAACTAGTGCAGAGCTCAGAGGTTTGGATTCACTGGGGACTGGGGGTCCACCTTGAGGGATACAGGCCTTTACTGGTGTGATGGGCTACATCTGTCCAGGAGGAGAACCAGTATCCTAGGTGATAGGTTTAAATGCTTCATTGGCAAGCATTTAAACTAGCCAAAGGGGGAAGCACTGAAAAGGAGCCTGAAAATTCCGGGCCCCTCCCCCCCAAACAAAACAGAGTAGTTAGCAAGGTAAACACCAAACTAGATAAGTCGATGGGGAGAAGGGCAGGGGTAAATGGAGAAAAAGGCAAAGGCAGTAAAGACAGGGGTGGGGCTAAAAGGGGTAAGGCCATCAAAAAAGGGAGGGCAGTGAGTACCAACGTCCGTAGTCTGCGTAACAAGCTCCCTGAACTAGTGGTCTTGATGGAAGTGGAAACCTAGATATCGTGGCAGTCACAGAAGCATGGTATACAGAGAACCATGACTGGGATGTCAACATACCAGGGTACACAATCTACAGGAGGGACAGGGAGGGTAGAAGAGAAGGAGGAGTAGCTCTCTACACAAGGGAAGGGATCAAAGTAACAGAACTAAAGGGTAAACGGGGAGGAGAGGAGGCACTGTGGGTCACCCTGGAGACAGGAAATGGCACCACAATCTGCACAGGTGTTGTATACAGATCCCCATCTCAGGGGGAGGAAATGGACAATGAAATAATAGAAGGCATAGGATGGCAGAAAAAGGGCAGCAATTTTTGATGGGGGACCTGAATGTGCCAGATGTTAACTGAAGCACCTTTGCTGAAGCCACATCCAAGAGCAGGGTCATTCTTGTTGCCCTACAGGTGGCGTGCCTCAGACAGCTAGTGTTCAAACAACATGAAGTCTTGCTGTATTCTGACAATAGCAATGAATCCCAACCTGCGAACTGCCCCGGACGTGAAAGAGTTAACTTTCCATGCCAGGCATGGAACGCTGAGCTCGAGCTCGGTTGAGAGACTGTCTGTTGTTGTTTAAACTCAAACCGTCAGATTCTTTACTCTGCCTCACTGAACAGTCGCTCCGGAGATTTCTCCTGCTCGGTTCAATTTGTCAAAGTACCGCTTTTCTCGGTTTTCGACCGAATTTAAACCATAACCTGTCGGTTCAGTCTCTGTCTGTGATATTTGTGAGTACTAGATAGGTTATATTTTATTCTATTCTGTGTGGAACTTGTAAACGGTTCATCGGTTCGGTTTGAACTGATCAAGTTGTTTAAAAAATCTTGAATTGTACTTTTAGAGTGTGGTTACTGGTTCTTATCGGTTCTAAAAAAAAAAGACGGATTTTATTACGTTTTTTTCCACGACCCGTGACACGGTCAGGAACCGATAAGAGGGTCTTGCTTAGCGGATTGCCATTAAAAGGGTAAGTTTGGTTAGGACTGGCACAGTGTCTGAGAAACCCAAAAGAAAAACCGGGCCCACTGGTTTCAACACTGTAGTGTGTGGGGAAGTCTTTGCTAAGGCTGACTCACACCACCTGTGTTATTGTCTGGGGTTTGACCACCTCAATTCAGACTGCCAGATTTGTAAAAATTTCCCTGCAGCTACCCTGGAAAAGAGAGCTGGTAGGCTCAGGGAAAGGGAGGCCAAAAAGTCCGCTGAACCGGATGGCCAGCCCGGTTCGGTTCAAACCAAACCAGAAGGAGTGCCCTCTGACCAGGGCGAGACTTCTTCGGGCAAAAGGAGAGCCGATTCTGAGGAGTCGGTTCCGGCTAAGAGAACTAGAAAAGAAAAATCAGCTGGTGTGGAGCCAAAACTTTCCTCTCCAACCGCTGAAGAAATAGCCAAAGCAATCAAAATTGTGCAGTCGCTTTCCCCGGTTCCGACCGAACCGGCACCATCAGGCAGGCACTCGGTTAGGCCGGTTCCACCGGTTCAAGAGTATGATTTAGAGGAATTCTATGAACCGGAGGAGGAGGAAGAGGAGTATGAGGAAAGTGAATGTGGTTTTGAAAGTCTGGATGTGCCTATTGACCCGGACATCTCCCCAGACAGACCTTCAGGAGTGTCTCCTCCTAGGCTTTCTGAGTCCCCCTCCCATTTTATGTTTTATAAAAAAAGGTGGCTGAAACCCTCCAGCTTCCTATGGAAGAAGCTGTGGATGACCAGGAGTAGCCTGACTATGTAGAAATGATGGATATCCCAGAGTCTAGGAGGCTGTCTATTCCCTTACACAAATCTTTTGGGAAACAGACATTTAAGATTTTAAAGACTCCTAACACTAAACCTCCTGTGGATAAAAGAATGGACAAGAGGTATACATTGTCAGGCTCAGATACGGAGTTTCTTACACAACAATGCAGCCATGTTAGTAGTGCAGGCTGCAGCCTGTGATAAGCAAATATTCCCTTGGCTTCACACCCCCCTGACAAGGACTCCAGGAGGATTGATGCCATGGCAAAGAAACAGTACATGGCAGCATCCTTGGGACTCAGACAGGCCAATTATATGGCCTATAATGCTAGGTATCAAAAATCCAGATGGGACACTGTTATGGCTTTAGCAAAACAGGTCCCTGGCCAGCTTGGCAAGGAGCTGGAGCAGGTGGCTGCTGATGGTATTGAGGCATCCAAGGTGCAATTCCATGCTGCAGTGGACTCTAATGATGTGTCGTCTAGAGTCATGGCTACATCTGTGGCACTTTGAAGAATGGCTTGGCTCAGATGTACTAGCCTGTCTGAGGATACCCAGACTAAGGCCATGGATTTTCCTGTTGTGGGTAATTCTCTGTTTGGGGAGCAGACAGAGAATTACATGAAGAAAATGGACGAATATAGGACTGCCTATAGACGTGCACAGGCCAAGGAAAGGCAGGCCACTCCTCAAAGGCAGCATCCCAGGGGCAGGGGCAGGCCTTTCCATAGGCCTTTCTACCAAGCCCAGACCTCCTCTTCTGCTTATGCCCAGAGGGGGTTCTTTAGAGGGAGAGGCAGACGGGGTACAGGCAAGCCTGCCTTCACCCCTCAGCCCAAAGCCCCTGCCAAACAGGCACCCTGATGGGGTTGCCAGGGCCAATTCTCAACTACCTGTAGGGGTAGGCTGGCTTACTTTGTCCAGGACTGGGAGTCTCTGACATCAGACAAATGGGTCCTGGAAGTAGTAAGCCAGGGACTGGTTCTCGGCTTCAAAAAGTTTCCAAAGATGAGAACCAGATCCTTTCCACCTGCAAATCCCTCAGAGGCACTTGCCCTAGAGGCAGAGGTCTCTTCCTCCTAGCTCTCAGAGCTGTGGAAAGGGTTCCATCCCTACACCAGGGCAAAGGTTGTACTCCAGGTACTTCCTTACCCCAAAAGACAGGAGAATGGCGGCCCATCCTGGATCTCAGATACTTAAACAAGCACCTTTAAAACCAAAATTCAAAATGGTGACTCTGGAATTATTCACCCTCTCTAAGGCCAGGGGACTGGCTACGTCCCCTGGACCTCAAGGATGCCTACTTCCATATTCTCTCTTAGAAGCTCCCATCGAAAGTACCTCAGGTTCGAACTGCCCTCAGGCCATTACCAATTCAGAGCAATGCCCTTTGGTCTGACCTCTGCTCCAAGGGTATTCACAAAATGCCTGGCAGTGGTAGTTGCCTCTCTAAGGAGGCAAAGGATTGCCATCTTCCCTTACCTGGACGACTGGCTCATAGTAGGCCAGTTGCCAGACCAAGTCAAGTTACACTTACAGATAACTCAGCAACTGCTCACCTCTTTGGGGTTCCTTCTGAATCTTTCAAAGTCAGTTCTAGAGCCTGTCCAGCTCCTCACCTTCATAGGCGCAGAGCTAGACACAGAAAAGGCCCGAGCTTTCCTTCCCCTGGACAGGGCAAGGACCCTTGTCTCTCTTGCCTCCTCATTCACCCTGCAGGTGTCTCGACCAGCAAGGCATTTACTACAGCTCCTGGAGCACATGGCTGCTTCCACAGCGGTAGTGCAGGGAGCAAGATTTCAGATGAGGGACATTCAGTTCCATTTGAGAGCCTTCTGGTCTCAAAGGAAGGACCCTCTGACCAAATTGATCCCAGTAACTCGAACCCTGATCCAGGCCCTACAGTGGTGGCAGGATCAGAACAATCTGAGACAAGGGGTTCCCTTTGTCACTCGGTCTCACTCTTTAATCCTTACTACAGATGCCTCTCTCTTGGAGTGGGGGAGCTCACATGGGCGACCTGACCACCCAGGGGTTGTGGTCCCCTCAGGAATCTCTGCTTCACATCAATCTGTTGGAACTCAGAGCAGTATTTCTAGCACTTCAAGCTTTTTCCAAATCTGTTCAGAACAAAGTTATCCAGGTCAGAACAGACAACACCACCACAATGTGGTACATCAAGCAAGGAGGCACTCGGCTCACGGCCTTGTGCACAGAGGCAATGAAGTTGTGGTCTCTGGCTTACTCCCTGATCACCTCCCTCACGGCAGTTCACCTCCCAGGCAAGGACAATGTACTGGCAGATGCTCTCAGCAGGATATCCCAGGGCCATCACGAATGGTCACTGGATCCCCTGGTCTTGGAGGTGATATTTTCCAGATGGGGCACCCCGCAGATAGATCTTTTTGCAGCCCCAGACAATCACCAACTTCCCCTTTTTTGCTGCAGGCCCCCAGTGTTGGGCTCAGTCCCCCTGGATGCCTTAGTTCTCAGTTGGGAAGGGAAGTTCCTGTATGCTTTTCCCCCCTTCCTCTCCTGTTCAAAGTGCTAGTCAAAATCAGATCTCAACCGTGCAAGATGATCCTGATTGCTCCAGACTGGGCCAGACAGCCCTGGTATCCACTCCTACTGTCCTTAGCAGTCCATCTTCCCCTGTGTCTTCCCAGGAATTACAACCTGTTAACCTGTGCTCAGGGGAGGGTCTGGTACCCGAATCTCAAATCTCTCAAGCTCAAGGCCTGGCTCTTGAAGAGTTAGAGTTTGCTGATTTTACACCTCTCCCAAGGTGTAATGGATATTCTGAAGGCTTCCAGGAAACCTTCCACCAGGGCTACTTATAATTCCAAATGGAAAAGATTTTCCATATGGTGCTCTGGGAAGCATATTTCCCCAGAGTCTGCTGATCTGCCCACAGTCCTTGATTATATGGTCCATTTAAATAGCTTGGGGCGGAGATCAACTACACTGAAGGTGCACCTGGCAGCTGTTTCTGCTTTTATTTCAGCAGGTAAGCCCTCTTCTCTTTCAGCTCACCCTGTATTCTCCAAGTTTTTCAAGGGATTGCTTCACACCAGCTCTCCATTCAGGGACCCTGCCCCTGCTTGGGACCTTAATGTTTACATTGCTCAGCTTATGCAACCCCCTTTTGAGCCTTTGTCTTCAGCAGAGCTTAAGTACCTGACTTGAAAACTGTGTTTAGTAGCCATCACTTCTGCCAGATGCATAAGTGAATTACAAGCTTTGTCAGTGGAGCCTGATTTTATCTCCTTTCATAGAGATAAGGTGGTCCTCAGGACTACAGGAAGTTCTTGCCTAAGGTGGTTTCAGATTTCCATCTTAATCAATCTGTCTCTTCCTGTGTACTTCACTGACCATTCCTCCTCTGGCGAGAGGAGGCTGCACAGTTTAGATGTGAAAAGAGCCCTTAGCTATTACATAGAGTGTACCAAGGGTCACAGGTTTGACTCCCTCCAACTGTTCCTCACTTATGGTGAGGTTGGTAAAGGGAAACCTGCCACTGAAAGATCCATTGCCAGGTGGATTGTCGCTTGTATCCAATTTTGTTATGAAAAACTGGGTAAGGTTCCACCCTCAGGCCTGAGGGCTCACTCTACCAGAGGTACAGCTGCTTCTCTGGCTGCTGCCAGGGACATCCCTATTCTAGAGATATGTCAAGCAGCTACCTGGAAAACAGTTCACACTTTTGCAAGCATTATTCCCTGGATATCCAGGCTAGGAGTGATGTTCGGCTTGGCACAGCTGTGCCTGGCCTAGTCCTCAGCAGGTTCTGTCCTCCTCCATGGAGGTACTGCTTTGTAGTCTGCTATTGTCAGAATACAGCACGACTTCATGTTGTTTGAAGAAAAAATTACTCACCTTAGTAATGTTGTTTCTTCTAATGGAGTCTTGCTGTATTCTGACCTCCACCCCCTGCCTGCCCCTCTCAGAACCTCTGTTTTTGGGATGTGGGTGGGCAGTGCAGTGTTGGCACTCAGTAGGTGCCCACCTTGTTGTTTTCACCCACTTTTTCTTGGGGTGACTGGGTGTTGTTTTTCATTTTTTGGGTCTCCTGATTTGAGTCTTTGTTTTGGGACCAAAAAATGTGTTTTTATGTTTAGTAGCCAGTTGACTAGTGTAGGTTTACAGCTTCCACACAGGACCTTAGTGAGTTTAGCTCGTAAAGATCCGACAGCTTGAGTTTAAACAACAACTGACAGAGTCTCAACCGAGCTCGAGCTCAGCGTTCCATGCCTGGCATGGAAAGTTAACTCTTTCACCTCCGGGGCAGTTTGAAGGTTGGGACTCACTGCTATTGTCAGAATACAGCAAGACTCCATTAGAAGAAACAACATTACTTAGGTGAGTAATTTTTCCTTGGAACCCACTCAGGAGGGAGCAATCTTAGACTGGTACTTTTAAACGGGGACGGAGAGATGATCTCAGATTTGTGGGTAGCCAATTGGGAACAAGTGACCACCAAACAGTGTGGTTCATGATAAACAGCCGTTACGTGAAGCCATACAAATGTGAGGGTGCTGGACTTTAGCAAAATGGGAGAGTGCCTCTGAAAAGCACTAGCAAATGAGCAAGAAGGAGGGGTGGAGGAACAATGGGGAAATATCTGCCATCACAGACACAGCAAGCCTTTGTGTGAAGCAAATAAACCAGTCAAAACAAAGGAAAAAAACACTATGGTTTTCAAAAGAGGTGGCGGGGAAGGTTAGGGAGAAGAAAATAGCATTCAGGAAGTATAAGGAAACACAGAAGGAGCAGAACAGATAACTGTACCAGTTAAAGCAGAAGGAAGTGGGGAAGGCAGTCAAAATAGTAAAGGCCCAAACCTGAGGAAAAGATGGCCAACTCAGTTAAGTAGGGGGATAAAACATTATAGGTACATTAGGGAGCAAAGAAAGACCAAGGGAGGGATAATGATGCTTAACAAAGGGGAAGGATGATGGGTGGGCAGAGGGTGACAGAGAAAAAGCAGGGATCCTGAACGAATACTTCTGCTCAGTAGTCACAAAAGAAGGGGGGAGTACCTAATCCAGTCAATAGAATCACTCTGGATAGGGGGTCGATACCAGTCCGTTCACAGAAGAAAGGGTTCTGAAAAAACTCCTGAAACTGAAGGTGGACAAAGCAATGGGACCTGACAGGATTCACCCCAGAATTCTAAAAGAACTAAGGGGAGAGCTAGTGACAACACTGACTACCTTTTTTAACAAATCATGCGAGGATGGTGTTGTACCTGAGGACTGAAGGAGGGCGGATGTGATTCCCCTTCACAAAAGTGGGAGCAAGGCAGAGACAGGAAACTACAGACCTGTTAGTTTGATCTCAGTGTAGGGAAAGTGATGGAATCACTTCTGAAAGAAAGAATTGTGAGTAGCTAGAAGCCAGTGGGGGACAGGACCCAAGGCAGCATGGATTTATTTATTTATGTCTTTAATAACCAGGTAGGTGAGCTGATCCAAAGGACCGATTTCAGTCATGACCCAGGCCACAAAGTGGCACAAATTGATATCAGACAGTTTTTACATAAAACAAAGCCAGGTAGTGATACAAGTACAAATTGACATCAGACAGTGTTTTGCATAAAACAGAGCCAGCTAGTACTACAAGTACATAGAAAAACAACTTCATCAGAACGGTCATGATACAGCAAAAAGCCATTCGGGTGGTACATAATAGTAAAATAACAGGAAACAGAAAGGCAGTCTTGATAACTGTTGGTAGTACTAACTATGCATGATAATCAGTATATACAAACAGAACAGCAGTAATATGACTAGTACTGAACTGCTATTTCCAGCAAATCTTAGAATGCTGCACTTTAACTTGATATAGATGCCCAAGGGAAAGAGATAGGTTAATTCAAAAACACAGTATTCTTGCTGTGTAGTCTGCCCTGAATCTACCATGAGAGAAGGAGAGAGGGATGTAAGCTGGTCAGAGAGAGGATCAGGGATAGAGGCAGAGCAGCTGCAGTAAGAGCGACATTACTTTCAAGGTGGCTAGGATGGATCATGGACCCTAGCATGGTCTAGGGAATGGTTATAGGAAGATTCTGTCAGGAACCAGGCCTGTAGGTAGTTTTTGAAGGACATATGGGAGGGAGAAGAGCGGATTGATGGTGGGAACCTGTTCCAGAAGGAGGGGGCCGATACAGAGAAGGCTTTACTACCCATGACAGAAAAAATGCTTTGGACATCCAGAGGAGGAATGGAGGAAACCCTTAGGCTTCTAGGAACCACCCTGTCTGTGAGTAGCAAGGAGCAGGGGGACAGCCGCCGTTCCCTAGGAGAGTTATCAGTTAAGCTGCCCATGGCATAGCGGGAAGGTAATGTCAGACGAATCTAATAGATTTCTTTGACTGGGTGGCCAAAGTAGTAGACCAGGGAGGGGCTGTGGACATGGCCTACCTAGACTTTAGCAAGGTATTTAACACAGTCCCACACAAAAGATTAATAAACAAGTTAGCCAGCCTGGGAGTGGGTCCCAGGGTGGTTGCCTGCGTAAAAAACTGGCTGGACAACAGGACACACAGGGTAATAGTAATCCAAGTCCTTTCTGAAGAAAGCGGGGTTACTAGCGGGGTACCACAGGGTTCAGTACTGGGACTGGTCATTTTTAATGTCTTTATAAGTGACATTGCAGAGGGATTGGAAGAAAAAGTATGTCTCTTTGCAGACGACACAAAGATCTTCAACGGGGTTGATGCACAAGGGAGGATGGAAAGGATGAGAAGGGACTTGGCAAGATTGGAGGAATGGTCAAAAGTATGGCAGCTTAAATTCAGTGCAAAGTAATGCACCTGGGAAACAAAAACCCAGGGGAAGAGTACACAATGGAGGTGAGATGCTAACAATAACAAAAATGGAAAGTGACCTGGGGGTAGTCCTATTGGATGACCTAAAGGTAAGCAAGCAGTGTGAGAAGGCAGTAAGGAGGGCTAGGGGGATACTGGGAGGTATTGGGAGAGGCATCACTAGTAGAAAACAGGAAGTTGCTATCCTCTCTACCGATAGTTGGTGAGACCCCATCTGGAGTACTGCGTGCAGTTCTGGAGACCCCATCTCTGCAAAGGCATAGACAGAATGGAGGCAGTCCAGAGGAGGGCAGCTAAAATGATGCAGGGTCTGCACCAGCAGCCATACAAAGAGTGACTAAAGGAGCTTAATATATATACCCACGAGGAACACGATAGAAACTTTAAAGTACCTCAAGGGAATCGATAAAGTCCAGGAGGGTAGCAACTTTCAGAAAAAGAGATATGCAAGAACAAGGGGGCACAATTTGAAGATTGGGGGGGAGATGACTCAGGGACAACGTGAGGAAGTATTTTTTTTACAGAGAGAGTGGTGGACGCATGGAACGGCCTTCCTGAGGAGATAGTGGGGTCAAAAACAGTGGGGGGAATTGAAGAATGCATGGAACAGACATAAGGCAAATCTGGTGTGGGTTAGGAAGAAGTAGGCTGTTGGTTAACTAGGATCTGCAGCTTACCCAATAGGTAGAGAAATGGGCAGATTGGATGGGCCAAGTGGTCCTCATCTACTGTCGGTCTGTGTTTCTGTGACTCTGCAGAAGCTTCGTCGCTCAGTTCAACCGCCATTTTTACTTACCTTTTTGCTTTTTTAACTTGCCATCGAATCACTTTAGTTTAAAGTGATTCCTTTATCCTTTGTATGTCGACTGACTCCTTTGTCCGCTCTCTTCCATCGCTGTCGCTATGGAAAGATCTCTTCCACCAATGAATACGGTCTTTGTGTCTGCTGTGTTGGGCCTAGCCAAAACATTCTGGTCTGTGAGTTCTGCCAGAAGTTCAGTCTCCCCACCCGGCGCTGACGCAGGAAAGTCCTGCAGAAGTTCCTCTTCGAGTAGCAGACAGCCAGCAGAGAGCAGGGGTCCTCTGGAGGCCCCACCGCCCAGTTCCTTGGCATATTTTTTTGGCTCTCGGGTCACCAAGACCTGGGAAAAATCCTTGGGGAAACACTTCGGGCAAGGAACGGCCTAAGGACCACTCCTTCCTGTCGGCAGTCCTGGTCCCCTGTGGATTCCTCTTGTTCCTCTCCTGGGATTGCCCCTCCTGCTACTTCAGTTTCAGTGCTACGACCCATGCAGGCCTCTGCTACTTACAGACCCCCCATGGTGGTTTAGTCTCCCAGTCGTCGTCAGAGCTGTAGAGGGGCCATCTGCCCCCACCCCACGGTCGAGACCTCTCAAGCCTTGAGGTCTGCCAGTGTAGGGCCCTCTCGCTACTATTCCAGTTAGTGGGATGTCATCGGATCAGGGCTGTGCACCCCCTCTGTCGACACCTGTGTCAACGACTATTCCTTTATCTGCTATCAACCTAAATACGATACTTACCTCTATTACCACGTCTCTCTTTCAACAGTTAGATATTTCTTTGAGGGGGCTCTTGCAGCAGGTAACACCTTCAGGACTGAAGCTGGCAGGTGGCAGCACCCCACAGAAAACTTCTAGCTAGTAGTCTGTAGTGGGAGACCGCCCCCTGCCATCGGCCCGCCCCAGTGTCACGTATGGTATAAAAGGGATGGTCTCCCAGACCAACCTTCGTTCTTTTCCCGCTGCCGACCCATGCACATTGGCTCCATGGATGGCTTCTGCTCTAAGTCAACTGCCATTTTCGCAGTCACTCGCACTTTATTATTTTTGCAAAAAGTATTTTCTTCTACAGGCTCTTGTGCATGTCTTCTACAACCTCCATCGAGCAGCGGCAATCTAAGTATGCCTACGGCAAGCAGATCCCTCACAAAAACGGCCATTCAGCTTGCCTGTTCTGCCTAGGCCCTGACCACGACACTGAGGCCTGCCAGTATGCTTAGATTTTAACCAGCACACACTAATTCATTGCCAGAAGATCCTCGAAGCCTTCCTGCTTTCCTTAAAGCTAACCAAGATGGAGAAGGAGCTTCAGCGGAAAATGTCATCACCTTCCCTGGTTTCCAGGGCTTCAGCAACTTCTTCCCATTTGGAGAACTCGTTGAGTGGGAAGCATAAGCACCGGGAGAAGCATAGGGGGAAACCCTGGCCAGCTTCCCGTGCCAGGTCCCCGACTATGTTGACGACCGCTTCTGGGCGCACAAACCAACCCCCCCCCCGTGTTGGGTCGACTCCTTCCACCGGGATACCGGTGACCAAATCTTCCTGCCTCCTTACTGTTTCAAGAGGAGGTTCTTCAGGCTCGGGACTTTGTCTCCTGCCTCTCAGCCCCTGAAGCTTAGTTCCTGCTGTTCCTAAGCCGGGTGACTCAGCCGGTGGTTCTTCGGGAGGCAGGTCTTTGTCTGTCACCTGTCCTGGCCAGGGTGTCTGCTAAGTCCTCCATGACGTCGGTCCGACTCCAGCAGATGCCTGGGACAGATGCTCCCCTCTCCTGTGAGAGTGGTGCCTTTGTTCCATTCAGGTGCCAGCTCCCCAGTTCAGGCTGCTCCTCCTAGGCGGACGCCAGCTTAGTCACCAGTCTGACACCCGCCTACGCCTGTGCCTTTGCCAGCTTCTCTGACATCCCATTTGGCAGCCCCATCGCAACTTCATCCTCCATTGTCGGCCAGGTCCGAGGATCCAGTGCCTGACTGCCTGATGCCCGGCCCAGCCTATCCGATGCCGGATGGCTTCATCCCCAGGGATCGATGCTGGGTAACCTGGATCGACCGGCACCGACGTCTGGGTTACCCCAGCCTGAAGACCAAACCCACCCCCCCCCATGCTGGACATACTAGCCCCGCCACTCAATCCTCCACAGGCTTTAAATTAGGTTTTTGTGGCTTGGTGGGCCAATTTGGAGAATACCTCTAAGGAGTTCTCCAAACCTATTCCTCAAGGTCCACCTCCTGACAAGCCTCCAGTTCGTCCACCTGCCCCACCACCTAGGGGATCTGCTCTGATTCCGGATGGCACTAGTACCCCCCCGAACAAAAGGGAAGCTGTGCAAGCAACCTCTCTCCCTTTTGCCCTCCCCAGATACTGGGGATTCGGATGGATGCTCTTCCTTAGTCCGTGACAACTCCGACCTTCTATCAGATCTGGAGGAAGCCAAGGACAGCTCTCGGGCTGGGGGGGCCCCCAAAATGATCCAACTTTCATGGACATCATGCGGCATATCCAGCAATTGAATGGCTGGGACACTGAGGAGCTGGATCCGGAGCGACATTGGCTAGCCTCCTTTCTTTGAAAGGACACCCTGCCCATGGTTGTTCCTCCGCTTATTGACTCCTATAAAGAGGTCAACAGGGTGGCCTAGAAGCACCCCTTTTCGTCGATGCCTGTGGTCTCCAGAAAGTCAGAACGGCTATATTGTGCTGCTATAGATGATCCCTTTTATGGGAGCACCCAGAAGGAGACTCTGTCTTTATTAATGCTGCCCATAATCGCTCCAAGAAACCTAGGCACCTGTGCTCTCAGCCTCCAGATAGACTCCAAACAAATTGACCAGTTGGCCAGAAAGGTTGATTTCTCGGCCACATGTGCTATACGGTCTCAGAATTTCCTCACCCACATGGTCCACTACCAGAATGTGGACAAGGCCGCGGAGATGGCTCAAGCCATGCCTGACAGCCCTTGTAGGGCAGAGCAGATGGCCATCCTGAAGTCAGGCTCGGACACTGGCAATCACATCCTTTGAGCCTCTTTTGATACAGTAGACTCCACGGGAAGGGCTGTGGCCTCAGCAGTATGTATTCGTCGATTCTCATGGCTGAGGGTGTCCAGTTTCGCACCAGATGTACAATCCAGAATAACGAATGCTCCTTTCAGGGGTCCTGTCCTGTTCAGCGAGGACTCTCAGAACATCATTACCCACCTGCAGAAATCTGGAAAGGCTATCGGATCCGTACATACCATGTACAAGTCTCAGCGTAAACAATTTCCCAAGCAGTCCTTTCATAGGAATGCCCAACAGCAGCCTAGAGGACAGCAGCACAGAGCAGGATTCAAGTGTAAAGTCCTCCACCCTGCTTCTGGAGGTTCTGCCCCTCGGACTCCTAGCACCTCCCAGGCGGCGCTGCCCCTCCTCAGTTTCTCAGCCTAACTCAGTGCCCTCCCCCGGCCGAAGCCTTGGGGGAGGCGGTGGTCGCAATTTTCCTTGTACATAGAAGACTGGTGTCAGATAACCTCAGACCAGTGGGTTCTTCAGCTGGTGGAAAAGGGGCACACTCTGGAATTCACAGAATTGTCCCCAGACAACCCACCTGTCCCCCTCCCATTACCCTCAGGCTTGCATCACCCTCCTAGAAGAGGAAATTCAGGTCCTACTGCAGAAGCAGGCTATAGAGCCAGTTCCTCTGGTACAAAGGGAGAAAGGGTTTTCTTCCCACTTTTTCCTGGTACCAAAGAAAACAGAAGATGTGCATCCTATCCTCATTCTCAGCCACCTGAATCTGTACATAGAGTATAAACAGTTCAGGAAGGTCACCCTGCTTGGTCTTCTTCCTCTTCTCCGTCAAAGGGATTGGTTATGCTCTCTGGACATGCAGGACACATACCTCCACATTCTGGTTTTCCAACCCCACAGGAGGTTTCTGTGCTTCAGCTTCTAGGGAGATCACTGCCAATTTCAGTCTCATCCTTTCAGCCTGTCCTGAGCCCCCAGAATTTTCACCAAATGCCTCACAGTGGTGGTTGCAGCCTTGAGGAGTCAGGGCCACGATGTCTTCCCTAATCTGGACGACTGGTTGTTGACTGCCTCCACCAGGGACCGGCTCCAACACACCATGAGGGCCACCTTCACTCTATTTCAGGACCTGGGGATTACCTTAAACCTCCCCAAGTACTCTCTTGGCCAAGTCAGAGGCTGTAGTATATAGGGGTGACATGGCACAAGGTAAAGCCATCCTGCCTACAGACAGAGCAGAGAGCCTTCAGACGCACGCTCTGCAAGTCTCCTCCTCTCGACTTGCTCTGGCCTGGTCTGTCCTAAAACTCTTGGAACACATTGCAACGGCCACTACCACAGTTCCCCGCGCTCGGCTTTATATGGTGGAACGTGAGTCCAATGGGACCAACGTTCAGATGTCCTAGAGCAGTCTGTCTTGGTGTCAAACCCCATACGACAGGCCCTAGCATGGTGGCTAAATTCCTCCAGTCTTTCCAAGGGAGTTTACCTGCGGAAGGAAACTCCCAGCCAGATTCTGACTGCAGACGCATCGGGCCAAGGCTGGGGAGCCCACTTGGAAGACTGTCAGACACAAGGGACTTGTTCCCAGCATGAGCTCCATCTCCACATCAGTGTCCTGAAGATGTGGGCAATTCTCTATGCTCTTCAGGCCTTCCAGACAGTTTTGATCAGGCCAATTTTTCTGCGGCACATCGGAGCAAAGTTCTGCGGCAGGGTTCTCATTTGCCGCATAATTTCTGCGGCATTAGACACCAATTTCTGTGGCACACTTTTACCTCTTTTTTTTCTTGTTTGTGTTTTGCCATATCTGACACAATGCATGCTCATAAGTCATTTTATGGACCTTTGTCTCCAAATTTTCAACATAGTCAGTTTAAGACCTCTGCTCATGAACAGTGCCACTGTGATTTTCTGAATCTGTCCCAGACATTGATTTCACACACCAACCACACCATTGTGCGCTACATGTGCGAAAACACATTTCGGGTGAGATGTGAAAAATGATAGTTGTACTGTTCATAAGGAGATGTGGTAAAACGGCAATGCTGAAAATCTGGAGTGAAAATATTAAAAATGCTCGAAGTTACGAGCGTGCGTAGGAACTACGCAATGCACGCTCGTAAAACGGTCATCTTGGGAATTTTTTCACCAAATTTTCAACATAGGGTTTTTAGGACCTACCTCATGAACTATGACACTGTTTCGTTAATCAGTCCTGAAAGGTGGTTCCGCGCAGTGACCGCAAAATCACTTTTCGGGACCGAATAACAAAATGACAGTGACAGCGTTCATGAGGTGGGGCCCAAGAACCCCATGTTGAAAATTTGGTGAAAAATTCCATAAATGGCCGAGATATGCACCAATGTTGAAAAAATTCCATTTATGCCATTATATAGCTTACCAGCATTTATTCAGTTTGCGGTCGGCTTTGAAGAGTGCAGGCATGTTTGCGGTCCACTGAAGATCGTCTCACTGGGCTCCGGAGGTAAGTATGGGGTGAGGTGGGGTACACAGAGGGTGGGCGAGGTTGGGGAGGGGAGGCAAGAGGGATGTGTTTTTTTTTTTCTTTAGGGCTTTTTTATTTTTAAAGACAACGGGGACTTTTGCCATGCTGGGGTGGGCTCCTCAGCGTGGCACCAGGCAGTTTTGGGGGTAGCATGATTAGATTGGGCACCCCATCGCATAGGGAGATTGTGCCATGCTGGGGTGGGCTCCTGGAGTGGTATATGGACATTTGTTTTGGGGGCAGTTTTATGGGGATTGGGCACCCTTGTGGGCAAAGAACGCTTGTTCCAAGAGGGCGGCCGCGAATTCCATATGCCGAAATTCCATGGTTAATTCCGTGTTTTGCAGCGGACGTGGAATCGCGGAAAACCTGGTGCCTTGGTTTTGATTCCCGGTCCTTTGTTGATCCAGACAAACATGTTGGTGGTCTTCTACATAAACAAGCAAGGGGGGAACTCATTTATATCCACTCTGCAGGGAGGCCATGAGAATCTGGTCATAGGCAGTGGATCATCACCTGGACATGATAGCAGTCCATATTCCAGGCATACAAAGCACCCTGGCTGACAGCCTAAGCTGGTACCGATCCAGGGCTCACGTGTGGAAACTTCTTCCATCAGTGGTCGAAGACCTCTTCGCCAGAGGGAGACATGCAGAATTGGATCAGTTTGCCTGCCTGTCCAACTCGAAAATGCCCAGTTTCTGCTCGCTAGATCCAGGGCCTGGTGTTTTCTGGCGAGATGCGTTGTCCCTCTCCTGGACAGGGAGGTTCCCTTATGCAGTCCCTCCCTTCACTGCAGAGAGTTCTTCTCAAGCTGCAATCAGAGGGAGCAGAGATGATTCTAGAAGTGCCCTTCTGGCTGCGCCAGATTTGGGTTCCACTCTGTCAGCAACTTGCAGTGGAACCTCCAGTCTCCCTGCCCCTGTGCTCAGACTTGCTCTCCCAGGAGCAGGAAACCCTGGTCCATCTGGATCTCAGATCTCTGCATCTCCATGCGTGGCTCTTGCAGACCTAGCTGTATCCTGATTTGGGGTTTCCCCCAGGGTGGTGGATGTCATGGTGGCTGCTAGGAAACCTTCCACCAGGGCCATGCATGCAATGAAATGGAAGCGGTTCTGCATCTGGGCCAGTGCTCCACATTTTGACCGTTTCACCTGCCCGGTGAATTCTGTACTGGAGTATTTTCTATCCCTGTCTGACTCTGGTCTGAGTTACTCCTCTCTAAAGGTGCATCTGTCTGCCATCTCTGCCTACCATGCACCTATTGAGGGCAAAACTCTCGCCCAGACGGCTCTTCCCCATTCGTTCCTAAGGGGTAGTCTGCATTTGAAGCCTCCTATTAGGGACCCAGTCCCACCATGGTATCTTTTTTTTTTTTTGTTTTAGAAAAGCTTACCTTGCCTCCCTTCGAACCTGCCACAAGTTTGTGAGCTGCACTTTGGGAGACTTCTACCGCCACCCAGCAGACCGGGATCTCTCCCTTCTGCTTCTTCTTGTTCCAGACTGCTTGGGACTCTGTCCTAAGGGTGTTACCTGCTGCAAGAGCCCCCTCGACGAAAGATAGTACAGTTTCGTAAGAACATACCGTAACAGTAGATCCTCCAGAGGAGCTCTTTCAGCAGGTGCTATTTTCCCTCCCGCTTTCCCCCTGGTAGGTACTTTTCCCTCATGGCTACCTTGGTCATTCCTCATTTTGAAGATCCTCCTTGGTTCTTCAGTTTTCCTCCTTTTGCCTAATTCTCCGGTGGGAGAACTGAGGTTGGGCTTGGGGACCGCCCCTCTTATGCCATATGTGATGTCTGGGGTGGGCCGACGTCAGGGGGCAGTCCCCCACTATAGACTGCTAGCTAGAAGTTTTCTGTGGGGTCCTGGCGCCTGCCAGCTTCAGTCCTAAAGGTGTTGCATACTGCAAGAGCTCCTCTTGAAGATCTACTGTTACGGTAAGTTCTTGCATAACTATACTTTCCTTGGCCCAGGCCGTTTTCGCCCACGGTGTCGGTGGCTGTTTCGGCATCAACGCCTGTTCGACCTGCATGCCTTGTGCCCTCCAGAGAGCCATTGATATGGCATTAGTCCTTTCTTCAGAGCAGACCAACATCAAAGAGGAGTGCCATCCTGATTTGATCCTCCCTGAGGCAGAGGAGGTGGAGGAAGACTATGTGGAATCCTCTGACAGGTCCTTTGTTTCCTCTGGGAGTGAGGAGTCTGTCAAGCACACTCCTAGGGCCCCTCCAGAGGACCCCTCCTTTTTCAACACTATAAAACGTGTCTCCTCCACTATGGGCTTCCAAACTGAGGAGAAGGATGAAATTGGGAGGAAGCTGGTGGATTTCCTGGAAATCCCAGAGTCTCCACCAAAGGTTATTCCTCCTCTTCTGCCAGCTGTGAATGGTGCTGCCACAGAAACCTTGCACAGGCCCAGCATGGTACCAGCCATGTCCAGGAAGACCGACAAGTTCTGTCGAGCATCTCAGGAGTTGCCCTTCTATGCGGCCCAACCCAAGACTGACTCTGGGGTCATCAAAGCCGCTTATGACAGAACTAAGGCCCCTAAGCACCTTAGTTCCCTGCCCTCTGACCATGCGTCCAGGATATTGGACCTTTGTGGCAAGAGGGCTTTTGCCTCTGTCACCCTCAGCCTTCAGATTGCCAATTATTTGGCCCATCTTAAGTACCAGAACACCCTTTGGAGGAAGGGCAAGGTGGCTGCACAGGCTCTCCCATAGGGTTTCCACAAACAGCATCTCCTTAAGGTATTCCAGGCCTCTGAAGATCTCAGTAAGCATCTCCTCAGAGCCACCTATGATATGGCTAATACCACAGCCAGGGTAGCTGCCTTTGGCATTTGCCTCAGACAGCACTCCTGGCTGAGGGTGTCTGTCCGTAAGAAATAGGCTGTTGGTTAAATAGGATCTGCAGCTTATCCTGTAGGTAGGGAAATGGGCAGACTAGGTGGGCCAAGCGGTACTTATCTGCTGTCAAAGTCTGTGTTTCATGCAGCCAGAAAATGTCGTGCGCTGATCCCCAGACCACGTGTGTCTGTTGCTTGGGTGTCGAGCGTGACACCTCGAAGTGCAATTCTTGTCTTGCATTTCACTCTAACGTCCTCGACTACCGTCTCGCACGCCTGAAGTTGGGGAGGCCGGAAAAAATGGAACCCTCCGGTGAAATCAAAGGAGACTCGGTGGGTGGTTTCCACAGCCGTGGGATCTGCCAAGCAATTGGAATTCATGCAAACCTTCGAGGAGGAAGCAGCTTATGCTGGGGAATCTTCCTCTCTGAGCTTTTTCATTCCGCTCAACCTGGGCTCCACCTTCTTGGGTTCCTTCTGAGTGTTGTGCTAGTCTCTCCTGACTAAGGGAGAGTGTCCTGCGGGCGCACGCTCCTCTCGGTCCCGTAAGTAGGAAAAGGACTTGGGATCATCTTCGTCTCAGCGAAGACCTTCTTGGGATCGGGAGAGATCTTGGTCTCAGGAACTGGCAATCTCGACTTCGGTCAAAATTGCCTCTTGGGCCGCTGGCTTCTTGGCTTTGCCGTCTGGCCAGTCTACTGAAGTGTCGGATCGATGAGGTTGAAATAATCATCGACCTATTGTTGCCGGCTCCGCTCGACGATTCTCTCAGTTGGACTCCGGTCCTTTCTTTCCCCGATGAGCCCACTGGGAATCCTTTCGAGGAAGTGGTCCATGACCCTGGGAAATCACCGGTCCTGTCGGTGTCTCCCGAGTGACTGAATCAGCCTGTCCGATCTCGATCGAGGACCCCTTCGACCAACATGCCGAAGAAGAGCCAAAAGCGCCCAAAAAAGGGGCGACGCCATCGGTCGTCCTCATCCTCCTTGGATGGGGAGAGACTCCGGTGGAAACTCTGTCGGTGCTACGAGGACCTCGTGGCAGCAGCTGATTTTGTCTGGGTACAAGCCGACCCTGGCTTCTACCCCAGCCATTACTTGGTTTTCGCCTCCCAGGCTGAAGCCGACTCCTTCGGAGCAGATTAAGTCGGCTCCCCAGTCCGCGGAGCTGGCGAAACCTCTGGTACGGCCTGAACCGGTCTCTCCACCGATCGTGGTGGAACCACCGCCCAAGCAGCCTGTGGGATGGGCTCCTTCTAAGGAAGATAGACCAGACACCGGGCTTCCCTGGTGTCTTTTGGTTAATGTCACCCCAGACTGCCCTCGGTGGGTCGGAGGTGACTTGGGCAGTCAACCGTTGTATCCGGATTCCTCGGATTTGGATGAGACTGGCCTACATTCTCATCCCGGGGATGACAAATTGGCTGGTGGGATAGAGACAGAGGAAGGTCCTTCGTCCTTTCAGGGCATTCTTTGCCTCATCTCTACAGGGATGCCCCTGGAACCTATCCAGAAAAAGGCGGAGTACCCTCTCATGGACCTCCTCAAGAGAGGGGATAACCCAACGGAAGCCTTTCCTGTGGCTGAGGCCATAGTTGTCCCGGCCTTAGAATTTTGGCAGCGCCCTGCCTCCTGTCCAGCTCCATCTGTCCGCATGGCCCGCAAGTATGCAGTGCGCATGGGGTCCCTTGCGAGGTTCACAGAGCACCCTTTGGCCGAGAACCTGATGACCGTCTCTGTGTTCAGGCCTACTGGCAGTTCTGCTGACACTGATCGACCTCCCGAAAAAGAATCCAAACTTTTGGATCATTCGGCTCGATAGGTCTGTGTGGCCTCATCTTTAGGCCTTCATCAGGCAAGTTCGGCCATCATCATGGCAGTCTGCTCCCATGCCCTCTTGGGGTCTTTGGATGAAGTCCTCCCACACCTCCCCGCAGACATGCAGAACCACGGTCAAGCAGGTCTGGGATCAGGGCTGGGCTGTTGCCAAACAGCAGCTTCAGACAGCCCTGGACATCGGGGATTCTTGTGACCGCTCGATGGCAGCCGCAGTTGCCTCTCGTCACAGGACTTGGCTGAGACTCTCCTCTTTCCCAGCAAATACTCAACACAAACTAGCTGATGTGCCTTTCCTGGGCACAGACCTTTTCGGCCCAGGTGTGGTTGGTCATCTTCAGCGTATTAAGCAGTCCAGTGACACCTTGGACGCTACTTCTGCTAAAGGTTCATCGAGCAAGAAACAGCAGAAGAAGAAGAAGGCTTTTTGGCACTCCTCCGCTGCGGCACAGCAACCCTCCTTTCAAGGAGGGCAGCAGCAGCAGGCTCAAGCTTGGCACCCCAGCCCAAGCCCAGGCCCGTAAAGGAGGCCGAAGTTCAGGTCTTGGATCCTTCTCCTCCAAGCCTGCTCAGTGACTGGGCAGGGGCTGCCACCCCCTTTCCCGTCATGCCAGCTCTCGGTCCTCCCGTGGAGGGCCGGCTCCGCCATTTCTTTCCGCTTGGTCCATTATCACCACGAACAGGTGGGTTTTGGAAGTGGTTGGTCAGGGACTGCCTCTGGAATTCGAGCAGCACCCTCCAAGCCAAGCCCGTGCCCCTCGGGAGGAAAGACCATCTCTCCATACTTGGTAGGCTCTCCGAGATGACATCACTCAGCTCCTCAAGGAGGCAGTAGCTCCAGTGGCAGATTCTCCAGCAGACCCAGGTTTGGTCTCCAGGTACTTCCGGGGGCGGGGGCTGGCGCCCCATTCTAGATCTGCACAACCTGAATAAGTATCTCAGGTCACGCACCTTTCAGATGGTCACTCTGTCCCAGATCATACCATCCTTGGAATGAAACGTGGTTCTGGTCACTGGATCTGCAGGGCGCATTCTTTCACAACCCAATCCGTCCTTCTCATTGGCGGTTCCTCCACTTCAGAGCTGAAGGGACCCTATACGAGTTCCGAGCCATGGTGTTCGGCCTGTCATCGTCCCCTTGGGTCTTCACCAAATGCATCGCAATGGTGACAGGCAATCTGGGGCGGCAGATCAGAATTTACCCCTACCTCGATGATTGGCTCTTAGCAGGTCCCACCCAGCTAGGAGGTGGAGAGGTCCAGGGACCTTGCCCTCCAGATCTGCTTCCAACTCTGCCTCTTGATCAACAAGGCCAAGTCGGAATTCGTGCCTTCTCAGGTGACGTGCGTCATCGGGGCATAGCTCGACTCTCATCAAGCCAGAGCTCGTCGGACAGGGTGGTGGTTCTCTCCTCCTTTGCCCAATCATTTCTGGTTGCAGTTGCGCCCTGCCTGTACTGTTCTGCACCTTCTGGGTTACATGGCGGCGTGCACCTCTGTGGTCCATTGGGCCCTGGGGCACATGCGGCCCCTTCAGTGGGAGCTGGCCGCCCAGTGGACTCAGCGTCACAGTCATTTCCACCAGCTGATCACTGTAACCCAGAAGATGTGGGATGCTCTCCAATAGTGGACTGCCACAGACCGGTTGCAGGAAGGGATCCTGTTTGTCCGCCTGGAGCCGATGGGCGTCCTCATGACCGATGTGCCTCATGGGCTGGGGAGCCCACATGGGGGACAAAAGGGCCCATGGGTTCTGGACCCCCGAGGAGTCCAGATACCACATCAACCTGTTGGAGCTCAGAGCAGTCAGACTGGCACTGTCAGCTTTCGCTCCTCAGCTCTGGGGTCAAGTGGTTCAAGTCCAGATGGACAATACCATGACCATGTACTACCTCAACAAACAGGGCAGCACGCATTCCTGTCTGCTTTGCAGAGAGGTGCTCCGCATCTGGACCCATGTCAGCCGTCTGAAGGCGGATCTCCTAGCCATTCATGTGGCAGGAGCCTCAAACCATCTGGCGGATGCTCTCAGCCGCTTAAGCGAGACATCCCATGAGTGATCTTTCCATCTGGAGGTAGCTTACAGCCTTGTTCTCCCACTGGGGCAAACCGATGGTGGACCTGTTTGCCTCCAGGCAAAACACCAAGCTGCAGCTGTTTCATGCCCACCCCCACCCCCAGCAGGGCTCACTGCAGGGGGATGCCTTCTCGAGGCCATGGACCCCAGGCCTCTTCTGCACCTTCCCTCAATTTCCCTTGATCCACGGTGCTCCTCAAGGTGAGGAGGGAAAAGGCAAAGGTGATTCTGGTAGCCCCAGACTGGCTGCGCCAGTTCTGGTATCCAGATCTCCTCAGCCTGAGCTGCAGGCCCCCGGAGCGGCTCCCAGCATGCCCGGACCTGATCTCTCTTGATCAGGGGAAGGTATACCATCTGGACCTTCAGTCCCTGCACCTCACAGCCTGGTACCTGAGCGGCTAGAGTTCCAGGCTTTGGGTCTTTCCGAGGATGTCTTCACCGTGGTGGAGGCATACAGAAAGGAATCAACTAGGAAATGTTATGCCTTCAGATGGAAAAGGTTTTCCATTTGGTGTCTGGGCAAGGGTCTGGACCCTCCGTCCTGTCCAGTGGCTAACATTCTCGACTACCTTTGGTCTGTGTCCAGAGGGGGTCTTCAGACATCGACCCTTAGGGTGCATGTGGCAGCCATCTCTGCTTACTGGGTTTGGGTCGGTCAGCCAGCGTTGGCACAGGAGACAGTGGTCGGTGTCTTTTGAAAGGCCTAGATCACATATCCCCCCAGTGTGTGAACCTCCACCTTTGTGGGATCTATTGCTGGTACTGGCAAATTCAATGGGCAAGCCATTCGAACCAATGCATAAGTGTGCCTTGTCACACTTGTGGAAGACAGCCTTCCTGGTGGCTGTCACATCTGCCAGAAGGACAGGGGAGCTCCAGGCACTTTCTGTGGACTCCCCTTATCTGGTCTTCCACAGGGACAAGGTTGTCCTACGCCCCCCAAAATTCCTTCCGAAGGTGGTGTCAGAGTTTCACCTTAACCAGGTGTTAACTCTGCCTGTATACTATCCTAATTACACCTCGGAGGCCGAATACAGACTCCATACCCTGGACCTGAGACTAGCCCTGTCCTATTACAAGGAGAAGATGGTGGAAATTCGGGGAGAGGTTTGCCAGTTGTTTGTCACCTACGCTGAAGCCGCTTCTGGCAGACCTGCAGCAGAACAGAATATTGGAAGGTGGATTGCATCTTGCATAAGTCTGTTATGAGTTGGCAGGCATGCAGCCTCCCAGAGGGATGAGAGCTTATTCTACCTGCCATACCGCTGCATTGGTGGCTGCTTCCAGGGACAATCCTATTCAGGGAATCTGTCGGGCTGCTACCAGGAAGTCAGCAAACACCTTCATTGCCACATCGACCTTGAGTCATGCTGGGATGCTGGTTTTGGGGCCTCAGTTCTCCAATCTGTATTTCCCAAGTGAGTATCAGCGGGGATGTGTGCCTTGCCTCCCTCCTCCTGGAGAACTGCTAGGAGTCTGCCAATAAATATGGATGAACAACATATCTACGATCCTAGAAAAACAGGTTACTCACCTGTAACAGTAGTTCTAGGAGTGGTACATGTTCATCCACACGGACCCACCCGACTTCCCCAGCTGCGGTGCACAAATCTGGCTTCCAGCGGGCTAAGATCTGGCGTCATGGGGCGGAGCCGAGGGTTATTCTACCCAGGTGGGTGGGAGGAGCTAGCTTAAAGACTTCCGGCGATCCTTAAAGAGGAAAGAGACAGTCCAATAAGTGTGAATGAACAACATATACCACTCCTAGAGCTACAGTTACAGGTGAGTAACCTGTTTTTTTTGGCCCAGACTTGTAGGATATTATCAATGAGCTGCAGGCTTCTGGCAGGGCTAGTTGGTCTGTCCACTCCTTGTATCCTACCGAGCCCAGGAGTAGGACGAGGTCCTTTCGTAATCTCTCTCATAAGTTAGGTCCCGGAACCAAGCTTCAGGGTAAGCGCTGAGCCAGCTCCGCTTTGCCTACCCCCTCGGTCCACCTGCAAAGCTATTCAGAGGAGGAGGTGCGGCCCCGGATGCCAGTTCAGCCCTGCCTGACTCTTTGATGAACCCCCTCCTCCTTCCCCAAACCAGGAGGTGGTAGTTGAAGGTTGGTTCTACCGCCATCTGTCCCAGTGGAGAGCCATCACAACAGATACATGGATCCTACAGATAATCAGGCAGGGCCATATGCTAGAACTTCTAGAGGAGCCTTCAGATGTTCCCCTGGTCTGGATTGTATCCAGTCCCAGAGGGATTAGAGCTTCCCGGAACGGATGGCGCTGTGGGCTATATTCTACCACAAGATGCAGATGAACATATTGGACATGCAAGGTGCTAAGAGTCAGTTTGCATGCCCATTATGAGCTCATTTGCTTGGTGTTCTACAGGCTGTTAGCATCCATCCTGTGTATGCCTGACAACAACCCTGGTGTCTAACAGTACCTTCCCCCCACATTCACCCACTCGATGGTAGCTATACACATCCCTGGTGTCTAGTGGCACCCCCCATCCACTGAGCACCCATCCAGGGTCATAGTTCATATCCCTGGTGTCCAGTGGCACTCCCCACCCCCCAGACACCTATTCCGTATGAATTATACATATTCTGGTGTCTAGCGGCACCCCCCCCAACCCAGAGCACTCATTCCATGGTAGGTATACATATCCCTGGTTTCTAGTTGCACTCCCTATCCCCAGATCGCCCATCCCATGTCATCCTTCCTATATATGGTGTCTAATGGCACTCCCCCACACACTCCCTGAGTGCCTGTCCTGTGTCATCGTTCATATCCCTGGTGTCTAGTGGCACCCTCGCACCCCCTGGGCACCCACTTGCAATAAAGCAGCACATTCTGATGTCAAGTGGTACCCCCCCACCTCCTGAATGCTCGTCGACATAGGTAACAGTAGGCAGTCCAGCGCGCCCCCCACCCCTTCCGCTCACAGAACACCACTCATCCATCCCCTCCTTCCTTTATTAGGGTGTATGGGGATGCACTGGGAATCCCAGTACGGTGAAGGGCGCAGCCATTCGCTCAGCTCCTCTGCTGGCCAGCTGCCATGAGCATGCATAGAGTGGTGGCTGACCAAGGAAGTGACAGACTGGCTGTGCTGGTCACTGTATTTGGATTCTCAGTGCATCCCCGGATACGCTGGTAAGGGATGTGGATGGGGTGGTGGTCTGTGTGTGATCGGGCAGGTGGGGGGATACCAGACAGCCACTGCCTACTGTTACCTATGTTGATGAGCATTCAGATGGTGGGAGGTACCACTGGACACCAGGGCATACCGTGTTATTGTACACAGGCACTCGGGGGGTGGGGGATGCCACTAGACACCAGGGATATGAACAATGGCATGGGATAGGTGCTATGGGGTGGGGGCGTGCCTCAAGGCACCAGTGATGTAAACGATTACATAGGATGGGTACTTGGTGGGGTGGAGTGTGCCACTAGACTCCAGGAATTGCTCTACCTGACCCAGGTTGGGTAATCGGGAGGGCAGCTGCAGTACAGCCACCATACCGTTGGTGGGGTGGGGGTGCATGCTTAACACCTAGTTAAGTCATGGTTTTTGGTGTCAGTAAATCACGCAGGTTGTGGGGCCATCTACTGCCATCTGAAACCTTTGAACATGCGCTGAGCCCATGTGCAGGAGGTGACCCCCCTATTTACACGGGTGCAGTGTTATTTTAGCACCTGGGGAATTAACGGGTTTAGGGCGTGCTACATTGGCCTCTCAATATGGCCCCCAGTGGAAGCCATAAATTTGGGTAGTGTTGGCGCAAACCACGTTAGTGCCGGCATTGACATCTGAATATCTTGCCCCAGATGTCCCCACCAAAACAGAACGGAGTGGTGATGTTAGCATACTATATAGATAGTGACCAGACTCCTGCTGTACAGACTAAATCCCTAACATCTCCCCCTTTAACTGCTCAGGTGTATTTTCCTTCTGATAAACAGGAATTTATAGCTAGTGACCAGACTCCTGCTGTACAGATCAAATCCCTAACATCTCCCCCTTTAACTGCTCAGGTGCACTGTCCTACTAATAAACAGATATTCGTTTTGGGAGACTCTATCATAAAATATATAGACCGTGTTGTTTGCAACCCTGATAAGGAACATCAAACCTGCTCTAGTTATCGGGGCCGGGGTCTCAGACATCACCTCAATGGTCAAGCAAATCCTATTACCAGCCGGAGAAAATCCCCTAGTGGTTATACATGTAGGAATTAATGACATTACAAGACTTCCCTTGCAGCAACTTAAACAAGACTATGTTTCTCTGTGTAATTTACTGGTTGAACACGGTTGTAATATATGTATATCTGAGATTTTGCCAGCTCCAAGAGCCACAAAGTATATTACAACTAAAATAAAAGCCTTGAATGAATGGCTTCAAAAATGGTGCTACGGACAAAGTATTTCCTGTCTTACGCGCTGGGAAGATTTTTACAACAGCCCATCCCTTTTCTGTTGGGATAGCTTACATCTAAGTAGACAGGGGAGTACATTATTGGGACGTAGGGTTGCTACGTTTATAAACAACTATTTAAACTGATGGAAAAGGGAGAGATTGGGCCAATTCTCTTACTACTAATATTCGTTCTCCTTATCAAAACCACTTGAATATTCTATCTGTCAATGCTCGTTCTTTAAACATCTCTAAACTTGCAGAACTGGAGCTTAAAGCTTAAAGCTCAGTCTCTTGACTTGGCTTTAATAGCCATATCAGAAACATGGGGCAATTCTGATAAAGAATGGATAGTAGAAATTCCAGGATTTAAGCACTATTTTAAAAATAGAATGAACAAAAGGAAAGGGGGTGGGGTCTGCCTCTATGTTAGAGAGGACATTGCTTCCTTTGAACTACCAGTAAATGTTCAACCAGAAAGTGTATGGGTGTATATTCAACCCAAGGGTTTTTCCCATCTGTTGATCGGGACCTGTTACCGCCCACCGTCTGCAGACATTACTCAAAGTACACAGTTGGCCAATGAAATCTCCCAAATAGCTAATAAAGGCTCAGTCCTAATTTTGGGAGATTTCAAGCTTCCCACTATAAATTGGGAGACTTTAATAAGTTTAAAGCTACATGATGAACAATTCCTTAAAACTATTATTGACTTAGGCTTACATCAACTTATTAGGGAACCTACATGGGGAAACATCCTAGATCTTGTTATAACTAATATAGATATCCCCTTAACTGATTTACAAATATCTGACCCACCTGGTAATGGTGATCACATGTCCATACTTCTCACTATCCCACTTCATCAACAGCCTATGATCAATAAACTTAAAATTAAACAATATGACAGGGCAGACTTCCACAAAATAAATCAACATCTAGGTGCTCTCAATTGGGAAGATATTCTTTCTCCATTTAGCACTGAAGAAGCATGGGACTTCTTAAAATCACAAATTTATGAACTTGACATCAGTATGTTCCTGAAAAATATAAATACAACACTAAAGGAAAAATTCCCCTTTGGTTTAATGGATCAGTCAAAAAAAAAAAATCAGGAGGCAAAAATTATTTTCATTATTTAAAACAATGTCCTATCAATCAAAATGAGGATGTATTAACTGAATATAGGGAATAAAAAAATCAGTAAGCCCAGGCCCTGGTAATATTAGTTCCAAATTTATTTTAGGAACAAGAGAAACAATTATCACACCCCTGACAATTATTTTCAATAAATCTCTTCTCGACTCCAAAGTTCCATCTGACTGGTTGACTACCATAGTAACTCCTATTTTCAAACAAGGTTCCCATTCAAAAGTAGAAAATGACCACCCAGTTAGTCTTACCTCAGTCCCTTGTAAATTAATGGAAAAAAAATAATCAAATAATCACTTTTAGAAACAGAAATGAAATCCTTGTATATAATAGATGCATCTCAACATGGATTTAAAACAGGATTCTCCTGTACTACAAATCTGCTTTCATTTTACAATTATATCAGTACAAACCTTGACACAAATATCCCTACCGATGTCATCCTTCTGGACTACAGTAAAGCTTTTGATAAAGTGTCACATGCCATCTTGATCAAAAGACTCTGTTATCTAGGTTTTTCATCACCATTAATTTCGTGGATAAATAGTTTGTTGAACAATCGTACCCAGAGGGTCAGGGTAAAAGGTGCTCTATCTGATTTGGGAAGGGTGATGAGTGGTGTTCCCCAGGGTTCTGTCTTGGGGCCCACTATCTTCAATATTTTCATTAGTGATGTGAAAATTTACTCTTCTAATATCATAATGAAATTTGCAGATGACACAAAACTAGGGGGCATTGTTAATACTGAGATCAATAAAAAAAAAAAAACACTGTTTTCTGATCTAGCAACAGTCGAACACTGGGCACATACTAACAAAATGTACTTCAATGTTACAAAATGTGCAGTGTTACACATGGGAAAAAATAACCCTAAACAAATATACTCTCTAAATAATACTATTATCAGGGCATCAAACTCAAAAAAAGATCTTGGGATTATAGTAAATAAATAAACTTTCTTCATCATCTCATTGTAATAAAATAGCCAATCAAACAAATGCCCTTCTTTGAAGGATAAACATACATTCATTTCCAAATCAGAACAATGTAACCGTATATAGGTCACATATTAGACCTTTCATGGACTGCGGGTCTCTGTTTTGGAGTCCTTATCTGGTTTACGACATAAATAGATTAGAACAAATCCAGTGTAGGACTACTAAACTTATTCCATATCTCGCCCACCACGATTACCCTACTAGACTTCAGAAAACAGGTTTATATTCACTCAAGCAGAGAAGAATTAGAGGAGATCTTTTACAATTATTCAAAATGCTCAAATCACCTGTTTTGATGGAACAACGTGGGATAATTTATTCTACCAGAAGAATTGTGTCTAGGTTACACAATAAACAACTGGAAGTCAAAAAAGTAAATAGTAAAAAAATGTTGCCTTTTGTTTCCATCAGAACACCTTGGTTGTGGAATGCACTGCCACAAGATATTATTGATTCACAAACTGTTTCAATCTTTAAAAATAAACTTGACAAATGGTTATTACATTAATATTAGGTTAATGGTCCACACATGTGGAGGACAATCTCGATAGGCAACTGCCTTCTTTTGTCCATCAAACCAACTAAACCAAGTAAATATATATGTGTGTGTGTGTGTGTGTAGTTATGTGTGTGTGTGTATATATGTGTGTGTGTATATATATATATATATATATATATACACATACACACACACACACACACACACACACACATTATAGAGATGAAATATTAATATTCATGCAGAGTGACCTCTTATAATATCAAGAGTGGCGAAGCCACAAGTGATATCAGTGGTCACTCTGCACGAATACTAATATTTCCCAGATTCCACAAGTCGCACATCATGTATGCGATTTATACAATAGGGCCATGTATTGTGAAGGTTTTATTTTTGAAGTAGTGTGTAAACTTTTTTTGAAAGAAGTTTTCATTTGCGTGTTTTCCGCATTGTTAGCTCAGTTTGTTTGGGTTAGGTTTTTTTGGTTGGTTCTTCGGTGTTACGGTTGACAGCGGGGAGTTTCACTGGCCGTTATTCGTACAGTATGTGGGAGGGCTGTACATTTATCATGATATGGCTGCTGTGTTTCTTGGTCCAGAAGTAAGAAGAAGCGCTGTTTGATTGCACCATTCTACACTTTGTGGTGTACTTTTTAAGTTGTTATATGTTTCTTTTTCTGTGTCCGTGTGTTCGGAACGTTGTGATGAGGTGTGCAAGCTGGTAGCATAATGAAACCGCTGACGAGTGAAGGCAGCTTTTCTGTGAGCGAACAGATTTCTGCAGCCCTGTGGGAGTTGCAAAGGTCAGTGGTATTCCACAGCACCAAGTGTAAACTGCTGTTTTTTGTACTGCTTCAGCTGGAGGACTATAGCACATGGGAATTGGGGCTCTGAACATGACAGGGCTTTCAGCATGTAGTTGTTTCATTTTATTACTACACATGGACCCCGGACCTTACTGTGAAGCTGTGGCTCGGGTGCCTGCTGGTGGAGTGGTGCTGGAGACGACGTGTGCACTGTGGGGATAAATGGCGAGTGACATAGCTACTGTGTGTATAAATGTCAGATTTTACATTTATACACATAGTAGATACGTCAACGGGCCATTTATTCCACTGGGGTGAGAATACAGCTATTTATTGCACTTGATATTGGCTCACCCCTAATATATGTGTGTGTGTGTGTGTATATAGGTATATAATTATGGAGCATATTATGTTCTCACTCAGTGGATGTTCTACATAATTCCAGGGCAGGTGAGTTAATTGGATACACCATATAATAAATAAAGATCCCACACGTGTCCTGTGGTCGCATAACCGTATGGAAAACATACAAGTATGGCAAATGCAGCTAATGAAACTGGTTTAACTGCTGCTGCTGCCCTGCCTCCCCCCCCCCCCCCACCACAAAATTTAACTAGGCCATGTGTGCCACTGGCATAATGGTGGTCTATCTAAAATAGCTGGGACCGGAAGATCCTTGAGCTAGAGAGGTGGTGCTGGGTTGGCGGGGGGGGGAGTCTTTCTGTAGGGACCATTTCCAGCTGCAAACTCACAGGATATATTAATAACCTGCATATTTTGTCAGTTTAATAGGTGCCTCTTTTAATATGGGCCTGGAAATCTCAAAAGAGCTCGCCAGTTCTCGTACATATGTTCATTATTAGAACTAGAGGATGCCGAGAACAAAAGACAGCACCATCTGACAAATGAGCAGAACACTGGTACTGGCACCCAGCTGGAACTACATGAACAGAATATTGAACTGGATGAAATAATGAAACGGTGACTGGTTTAGAGATCTGTTATTTGTTCCGTACTGTGTTATGAGCAAGATTCAAGAAATATCAGGATCAGCAGATTGAAAGTCCTGAAAACACTAAGAAAATATGGAGAGATGGGCTTTTGTTTTTATACTGCTGTTGCTTGGAACAGGTGGAGTGATGCCGTGCAAGAAATAAAACACTCAACCTATTCCAGAAGGCTGTTATTACTGAATTGAAAATGGTCCCTGATTGTTTTTAACAAATACGTTTTTTTTGGCACATTTGTAATTTTGTAATTCTTGTGTGATGAATGATGAATTTGTATCAGGAATGCAGCTGAAAATAGCAAATACACATTTGGGCTATTAGTCTATCTAAAAATAAATGTTACATATGTGTATAAAGTATTAAATGAAATAAATTACTCTTTCTGGTGGTGGCTAGCTGCTCTGTTTTCTCCTCCCTCTCGCCTCTCCCAGTAAGCTGTACATGTCTTTCAGAATTTTGTAATAAAACACATTCCTGCATTTTCTTACAGTATGTGTTCCATGCTCTTCATATGTTGCACTCGGATGTAACTGAAAATGGACTGATCTCAATCCACTTACCTAGTAAAATAAATAAATAAATATATATAAAAAAAAAATCCTGTCATTCAGAAAGGGAATGGCTGCAGTTTCTGGGTCCAGTCCAATATGGCAGACGAGATTTTCACGTGAGAGCGGACTGTTGCTAGGAAACAGTCATCTGTATTCCAGTCTTGGGGCTGACTGAATGGAGATGACCAGGAGGCTGTGCCTCCTGCAGCCCCACACACACACACACACACTCTGGATTGTTTCGTTTTGGGGACAAAGCCTCTTGAGCCCCTCTCCCCACTCCTCTTACTAGTACTGTATTACCACTGTTACAACTACTATTAATAGTTGTGCTTACATGATCAAATACGTCGTTAGACTAGATTTCGCTATGATGGAAACCTTGTCTAATGACATCACTGTCTCGCTCGCCATATTAGAGCAGACCCAAAAACTGCAGATCAGCCTTCAGAAAGTACTTCTGACGATGAGCAAGTCTGCTTCTGAGATTTTTTTTAAATAAATATTTTTGCTGCTGATTACCACCTGCCCGCTTCAGCCACCCAGCTCATCTATCCCCAGGATTTATTTCTCTGAAGGTCCCCCCACAGATTACCTCCTGTGGTGGAGCCAAAATGGGGAGGGCTGTCCTTCCCCAACCCCAGAGTTCTAATCCCGATATTGGAGCCAGGGCCCAGTCGGCGATGCAGGATCAGCAGCGGACTGGTTGACATCATTCTGCTGAAGGGTTATGCCGCTTTTCTCGCTTGCCCCCCCCCCCATGACAGGCAGTGTCCAGATGTGACCTCAGAGGTTGCAAGCAGACCGCTGTGGAGGCAAACTCCTTAGCCCACTGCAGGGGTCACTGGAATGGCAGATCCTGACACCCTCCTTCCCTGGCTGGGCACACTAGAGCACCTCACTAGCCCTCTGGATGGACCGGCTGGCTTCCCAGGCTCCTCACTTCCTAATCTGGGTTACCAGCTTGGGGACATGTAGCACTACCCACTGGCCATAGAGCAGCCCACACTACTATGATTCTTACAACCCTAGACAAGCATGGTACTCCCTATTACTGACAGGGGTAACAAAAGGCCCTACTCACTTTCCCACAGTCAAGACCTCTTTGCAGTGTCTAGAGGCAGGATAATTTATCTAAACCTGAGAACACTGCCTTTTTATTTTTATTTTAGCCTTTGGTAACCTGGTAAGGCCCACTAGGCACAAGTGCCTGTTTTCAGGGGCGACCTGGGAGTACTGGGCGGTTAAGTGACTTGCTCAGAGTCGCACAGTATGCAAGTGGAGGTTGTGAGAATCAAACTCTGGTCTGGTCTGCTGGATGTATCAAGCTTGTTCACACCTCGTTCCTCTAACCTCTAGGCTATACTGCCAGTCCTTTAGTGGCATGGTACTGGAGGAGTTGGAATTTGTAGACTTAAACCATCTCTTTAGGTTTTAGAAATCATAAAAGTAGCAGAGAAAACCATTCTCAAGAAAAACATGCTATTAAAAGTGGAAATGATTTTCTGTATTGTATAATAATTATAAATCTTCCAAGAATCAGTCTTTACCATTGAGTCACACTGATCGGTCTGTGTCCAAAGGCACTAGGCCCCTGTGGGGGCAAACCCTTTTTTTTTTTTTGTTGCAGAGAGGAAGCAGATGTTGGCTACTGACAGTGCCTGCTTACCTCATCTGGTGCTGATTGTGTCAGCCAATAGCTGCTGTTGGCTCCCTCATGCACCTTAGTTCTGTTCATCCTGCTGTTGAGTGTACACCCTTCGAGCAACAGCACCTCAGTTTGCTGACCATTGTCACCAAATTTCTTAGGCGTCACTGCCAAAAGTGTAGTGTTTATGGTGCCATCTTTAGTTTTCTTTAGTTTCCATAATGCTGAAACGCGATAGAGTTGAAGGGGATGAAGAAGTCGGAGGAATACCATCAGCCTCCCATCATGTCTCGTTGCTTCTGTGGGAAACTTGTTGCAGCAATGGATCGGAATCAACGTTGGTGGGCCTGCCTTGGCTTGTCTCATGATGTAGGTGCATGCTACACCTGCTTCTCTGTGGACTGTCAGTCGTTCGAAATCTGTGTAATGAAGTGGGGTTGCCAGATCCTCACCTTCAGAGGGAGGCATTGCACACGAGTCCAAGGCATGGTCTCTGGGCTTTCCCCTGTGCCCCTTCCCAGCACTTATTGTGCTGAGGAAGCACAGGGTTCTCCATGACCTGGCTAAGGGGTCGGAAGCCCTAGGAGTGGTTGTGGTGGACAGTCAGCTCCTTCTGGGTAGCCAGCTGCACATCAACCCCCAAGTCTAACTGCCCCTGAGCAGTAGAAGTCCTTAGTGGTGAGGCCGAAGGGATACATTCTGTTTACACCAGTGGACAACTCGGTGTTGTGGCCTGGAGCTGCCCCAGCTCCTGATGCCTTTCACTATGTCAGTGAGCGGGGTGGTGCAAGCTTTGACATGTGGTCCCACTCTTGACACTGTTGTGGTTGATGGGAGAGGATCCAACATTGAGGCTGTGCAGTGCCTGGTTGTTGAGGTAGGTTGCCTCCAGTAACCCTTGTGAGTCCGGGGCGCATTGCCTCTGCAATGGACGTGACACTGGCCATGATGTATGTTATGGACCCAACAAATGTTCTGGCATTGACGTCCCTGGGTCCATCCCCTGTCTTGGTGCCATTCACTGCACTGGGCTGGCTCCCAGCGCTGCTTGCAGCACCAGCTGTGGGGATGGTCCTGGGGACTGTATCAAATCTGGCACCAGGCCATGCACTGAGGGAGCTGCCAGCCACGATGCCAGTGGGGAACCCACTTCTAGGCCAGTCCCTAGCTCTGGGCCTGATATGGAAGGCGGCATCATCTCAGGGCTGGAGGATGGCCGTGGGTTGGAGTTCTGCCTGGACCCACCTGTCAGTCCCGCCACCAGTGCAAGCCAGAACTGCCCTGAGGGGACAGTACAGCTCTGATTTCTTCATCTAGGGGTCTCCCTAGTGGGCATGGACCTCATTCCTCTTCTGTAGGTCAGCCTTGTTCAGATTGTCTTGCTAGACCCTCTCCACGGGCGAGCTCCCCTGAGCATCCCTTTGACCCAGGCTTAGGCCCTGGAGCCTACTTCTTTCTTGAGCCTCTGCCACCTCTGCTCGAATTCCCAGGAATCTTGGGCCATCGGGGGCCAATCCTTTGGAGTAATCGCTGAAGGGTGGCTGGTGCCTTTTGTCACTACCATAAGCAGGCCAACCAGGTTCAGTTCTAACCTGGCCCCTGGCATCACCCCTTCACCATCCAGCACTTCTTGTATGTACATGTCATCCTCAGAGAGCACAGAATTATCCCTGCATATGCCCTCGCCCTCTGAGAACTCTCTGTAGCAGAGATTCCTCGCGGACATGTTGCACGTGCTGGATGTGGGCACCACTGCAAGTCGCATTGCCATGCGCTTACAGCTAGGACTCCTTGGAAATTTTGGTGATGCAAACTCTGTCATCTTTCCTTGGCCTAGAACCTTCAAGGAGTGTTTAGGGGCAGTCTGGAGATGTCCCTTTGCATGTCCTTCAGCCCCTGGGGATGTCCAGCTATGATACTGCACACCCGCAGGCTCTGCAGGGGCAGTGTCTCATCCTGCCTCAGGGATTGAGATCCTGCAGACGCCGACAGAGCCTGTGCACATGGCACATGGATAACCTCTTGAGGTTGACTTTGCTTGGGCAGATGCCTAAGGTAGGAAGGGATTTACCTCAGCTCTTGCCATGATGTGCATTGCTACACATCGGGCACAACTGGCAGCTTATAAGCGCCTGTGGGTGCAGGTGGGACAGTTGCTCATTTCTGTGTCACATTCAGAGTTAGTCAGGCAAGCCATTTGCCTTTCTGCCAAGGACCAGGAGTTGGCAAGGCATCAATCATGGGCATTGAATAGGAACTGCAGTCTGCGTTCAGTGGATGGCATGACTGTGCCTTTCACGACTGGTACCTCTAGCCTAATGAAAGGTGCTGAACTGTCCCTTCCAGGGGGCTTATTTTTTCTCCCGCTGGGTCATTTGGGAGCTGTCAGTGCACTCTCCTGCTCCTGTGCCACAGGAGCCTTTGCCTGACTATTACGGGTCTTTTGTCTTGCCAGATCCATAAGGAGCCCCTGCTCTGGGGTTTCTCCTCACACACACATCTGAGGGTAATTAAATCTTCAGGGTGAGCCAGTTCCTCCCTATTTGGGGAAAGGTTGGTACTGTGACCCATAAGTGTGGATTAATGATGAATATTTATTCTGGAAAGGTATGAAAATTAGGTACTTACCGCATTTGTTGATCTTCCAGAATATCTTCTTCACTGATTCATATTCCCGCCCACCATCCCTTGCTCAGCTAAGGGCCAATGTCACTGGCAGCTCATCCTGTGGGAGTTGACAGCACTTACACGGACATACAAATATGCCGGCAGAAGAATGCCCAAAGGTCTATCAAGTCTGCCCAAGTGTGCAGCTTGCAGTATACCACTACTGCAGCTGCCCCTCATTCCCATCCCATCATCCCTACACCCAGTTTTTCTCTCCCACGGTTCTTATCTGTATTTACCCTCCCTTTTACTCTGTCCCAACCCCTTTTAAAACTGTCCACTGCCTTCAGCTCAATCAGTTCATCTGGCAGTTTGTTCCACCCTTCCGCCACCCTTTCTGTAAAGTAGTGCCTCCTCATCTCCCTCCTAAATTTACCCTCTTCTAACTTCAGACTGTGCCCACTCGTGACCCTCCCACTCTTTAAGCAGAACAATCCCCCGTCTTAACCTTGTTTCTGCATTTTAAGTATTTGAAGGTCTCTGTCATCTTCCTTCTATCTTCCAGGGAATGCATGTTGAGCTCCCTCAATCTTTCCTCATGTGGTTCATCTCCCAAACCTAGGGTCATCTTTGTCACCCTACGCTGCATCTCTTCTAGTAGTGTTGCATCCTTTTTTAGATATGGGCACCAGAATTGCACTCAGTACTCCCAAGTGTGGCCTCACCAGTGATCTGTACTGCAGCAGGATGACCTCTTCCCTTCTAGAGGTGATGCCCCTGGTAATGCACTCCAGCATGTGATTGGCCTTCACTGCCGCCCTCCGGCACTGTGCCAGTCCCTTCATCTTTCCTTTGACTAGTACCCCTCGGTCCTTCTCTTCCTCAGAAATAGATACCTGCACTCCCCCCAGCCAGTAGGTGATCTTGGGGTTTCTGGCACCGAGGTGCATGAGTTTGCATTTCTTTGCGTTAAACCCAAACTGACATACAATGGACCAGTGTTCGAGTTTTGACAGATCTTTCTTGAGGTCTTGCTTCCCTTTCTCACTGTCCACTGTCGCACATATCTTCGAGTCATCAACGAACAGGCTGATCTTACTCTTGATCCCATCTGCTGTGCCCCTGATAAAGATGATAAATAAAACGGGGCTTGGCACCGAGCCCTGTGGTACCCCACTGGTCACGGGCCTTGGTTTGGAGCTTTACCCCTTTATAATTACCCTCTGCTGTCTGTTCTGCAGCCAGCTACTAACCCATCCCACTAGCTTCTCCCCAGCCCCCAGGTTCCTCAGCTTGTTCAGCAACCTTTAGTGAGGCACCGATTCGAAAGCCTTACTGAAGTTCATGTACAGGACATACATGGCATGGCCTCAGTCAGCCTCCCTTGTGACCCAGTTGAAGAAGTCAATTAGGTTAGTGTGGCAGGATCTTCCTGAGACAAACCTGTGCTGCCTTTCATCCTGGAGACCATTTTTATCCAGAAAGTTTATCAGTCTCTCCTTTAGAATGGTCTCCATTAACTTCCCCACATTGGAAGTCAAGCTTACTGGTCTGTAGTTGCTCGGTTCATCCTTGTGTACACTCTTTTATGGAGGGGCACCATGTGGGCTATCCTCCAGTCCCTTGGCATGCACCCAGTCTCCAGAGAGGTGTTAAACAGGTCTATCAGTGGGCCCGCCAAGATCTCTGCTAACTCCTTCAGGAGTCTTGGATGTACTCCATCCTGTCCCGGGGCCTTGTCCAACTTCAGGGCTTTCAGTCCTTTTAGAACCCTATTCACCTGGATGGACCCCATCTGTTACCTCTGCCCTTCCTTTCCCCTGTGATATTGGCCTGACCTTTTCTTTAATGAACACAGAACAGAACTACTCATTGAGTGCCTCTGCCTGGTCCTCCCCATTTTGTGCCCACCCCTCTTCCCTCTTGATCTGGACAATCTCATCCTTACAACTCCTCTCTTATGTACTTGAAGAAATCCTTTTCCCCCCTCCCTGAACCAATCTTAGTTCACTAGCAGCTTTAGCCGCCCGCACCGCCCTACTCACCTCCCTGGATTTCTTTGTGTTACTCCCCTTTGTTCTCTCTGTGTCCAGTTTTCTTGTACTTGTTGAAGGCCAACCTCCTCTCCTTCACTTTTCTTGCCACTTCCCTACTTAGCCAGCTTGGTGTTTTAGACCTGGACTGCTTGCTGTGGGTCTTCACACGTCCGTTGCCTCTGTCAGACCCTTTCTTATGAAGGACCATTTCTGTTCTGCATCCATCCCTGGGCAGACTGCAGCAAGTTACCCCTCTCAAGATGCTGCCCATCCTAGCAATATCCATCTTAATGAAATCTACCACTCTCGTCCCGGTGCTGGCTGCCTCCTTGCCCGTGAGAAGGAAGAACCACACTGTGTGGTGATTGCTTCCCACAAGAAGCTTTTTTGCCATCTTAGATGGTGGTAGTTTTGTTTTAAAAAATAAATTCCCGCCCCAAAAAAAAAGTAGTGAGGGTCACTTGTGGCTCCCCACCAAAAAGCGTTTTTTTTCCCTTATATGGAGTGGATAAGTGGCCCTTTCCCTTCCATTCTTTTCTTTGCCCTCTTTCTGCCTGCCCAGGGTATATCCCTGCTGCTACAGTGCAGCACATGCTCTTGTCACCATCCAGTCTAACTCCACTGAGCAGCTCCCCTGTGTGTGGATGGGTGCAATGCGCTTTTTTTTATTTGGTTTTAGTAACTGGGTAGGCTCACTGAGACAAGCTGTCCCTTTTTCAGGAGTGATTCGGACTTGCTTGGATCCATGTACTAGCTTCCATTGGTATATCTCTGTGGTTGCAGGGACAAGCGGGCCATATTCTACTTATGTTCAGACTTTTTGGTTGGTATACCCTTGCTTCTTCTCTCAGCACTTTGGGCCTTTACCCACTCTGCATAGGCATGCAAGAGGAGATCATCACATCTTGGCTCCCTGGGACTGCTAGTCATGCAGCTTACATGCTCCTCAAGCCTACTTTTCTCGTATCTGACATAGAGAGAGAGTCCTGTGTTTACACTCGTGTTTAGTCCATTTCTATCTGGCAGCATGGAGCTATTCTCTTTTTTTTTTTTTTCTTTTTTTGGGGAGCCCAGATGTAATTTTTTTCAATTTTTGGCACAATTGCTATCTCAATTTCAAGGGATCCCAGTTTGGACCCATTTTGCCATTTCTGTCAGAGCCATCTGTTCTGGGTTGCTGCCTAGTCTTTTTTGCTAAAACTATACCTTGTCTGGTTAGTGGTAAGAGGCTCTTGCTCCTTTGTAGACCCAGCTGTCCTTGTGTCACCTGGTACTTTAGGCTTTAAGTTGATAGTCTAATTTTATTTGGTTGTTTATTTCCTATATCCTTATCCTATCCCTTTAGGCTAGAAATATACTCTTCTGTTTCTCTCCACTTTGTTTCTCTCCTGGTGAACAGAACTGAGGAGCTTTAGGAAGCTGTCAGTTCTTGACTGGCTTGTGGAGCACCACGCGAGGTGTGCTGGCACCGTCCGTAACAGATGTTGGCTCCCTCCCTGCAAAAAAATGTGCTCCTGCAAGGTCCTAGTGCCTCTGGCCCTAGACCATCGGTGTGAATCCGTGGTGAAGATATTCTGGAAGATCAACATTTGCGGTAAGTATGTAATTTTAATTTCTCAAAATGCAGACATTGCTGTAAAGGAGAACTGTGCTTAATCCACAAATATTTTTTCTAGAAGAAGCTGTCTTTTAAATACTAGCTCAATATCTGTTACTGCTCTATTGTTGGCACAGTGCATCCATGTTCTGTTCTAGAACTCTGTGGCTGAGTGGGCCAGAAACTATATCATACAGTTCTAAAATGGCACTTGGCACCTGAGGGTACTAATAGACTCATATAGATACAACAATAACAGAAATTAACCCAGCACTTAAAAATGGCTTTTACTGGGGAAAAATGACTTATAGATTTAGCTCAGTTGTCCTTTAATGTTAGAATACCTAACTGAATTGAAATCTACAGGGTGTAGACACTGTACCCTGAAGGTCCATTTAGCTGCTTTTACTGTAACTGCACCCTTCCTCTGACCAGAAGGACAGATGTGCAGCAGCCTTCATGGCTGACACCAGAGCGTCTTGATCAGCTGGCAGGGGGCATGTGCGAGTGTGGGTTAGCCCGTGTACTCCTCTTCATGGAAGCGAAGTGCTTCACCTTCATAGTACCTTGCCCACTTACCCACCCCAGCAGGTGCCTTTGTAGGATTCTGGTACTCATACACAAACCCTAGTCTTCCATGTGACAGCCCAGTGTGTTACTGCTACACTACAGGGCTATTGTTTTTGATTTAGAACAAAAGAAGAGAGTGCGTCTTTTGTAATATTTTTTTCCTGTGTCACCGATGCAGGCCTCCCTGTTTAGCATCCTCTCTTCTATGTCCGTTCTTTTCTGTGTAGCATACCATCTCCTTGGGATCCACAGGGAGCTTTGTTGTCAGTCATGGATTAAGTTGGGAGGGTGGAGCAGGCACCCCCCCCATGGATTAAGTTGGGAGGGTGGAGCAGGCCCTTCCCCTCCACGTAGTCCGCATAGTGTATGAGGCTGGTTGGCTGTTGGGTTCAGCGGTGCCAGATAGTGCCAGCATCATTTTGCCGTGCTTAGGGGGTTTTCCATCTTGTGTTTGTTCCTGTCACTCGGGACACAGGCAGCAAGGACTTCTTGGTTTGCATGTTCATGCTGTAGATGGTCGCATTTAAGAGGAGTCCGCCTGTGTCCTTCCTCTTGCGAGCATGTCCCAACTGCGCCACCTCCTCTGGTTACCCATGTGGTGGTATATCAGTGGAGACTGCTGCCCTCTCTTCCCAGAGGAGAGCCTGTTCTGGGATACTCTACTCTCCCCCTGGCCTCCCCAGGTTTGTTTCAAACACTTGTCACCAGCATCTCAAGCGGTAATCCTACTGCTGCAGTGTAATAAAGACTTGATTATTCTGTAGCACTTTGGGACCAAGTTCTGCGGCAGGATTACCATTTGCCGCAGAACTTCTGTGGCAAAGATTTGTAATTTCTGCAGCACCAGTGAACTACCATGACAAGCCATCATGACACCACGTCCTTGGCAGTGGCAATAGCAAATGGGATGGGGGAACGCACAATACCAGTAATTCAAAAAATAAACCCACAGACTTTTAGAAATAATATTTTATTAAAAAAGCTAAAAACAAAATTTGGCACTGAGTTCTGTCCTATTGTATAAACGACATACGCAGAGAGGACCTTGTGTAATAAATGATTTATCTATATTCATGCTGTTTATACTTGAGGTCCCCACTGTGTATCACTTATATGCAGTCTGTAATGTAGGTTCTTAAAAATAAATTTCCCTTTTTCACCCCAGGGGTCCTTTAGCATCAGTAACAGTGTGCAGTTAGCTGACTAGGTTGACCTGCCTTGGAGGTGGAGATTATGTTGATGAATCTAACGAATTAACCAGTCAGGAAAGAGCTTGAGGGTGTGCTGAGGAGAGCCTGCCTGGAAGGCACCAGAATATTTTCACTGCTGATGTGAGTAACACTGCTTAAGAGGTGCTCTCTTTTAGCCAAGAAAAAAGCCTTTTGCCATTGTTGGTAGCTGCAACTTCTTTATTTCTTAGTGTGCTGAGTGTTTTGAATTACTTTTTCGTGGTTCCCCATGGTTCCTGGGAACCACGTTTTTCTTCAGGAACCGTGGTTGCCTCCTATGTTTTCTGAATATAAAGTTTACCGTTGTTTGTGTTTTTCGACAGTTCCTTTTAATATTTGAATCGCGGTTCCCTTTTTTCAGCGAGAACTTGATGTTTTTCTTTATTTTAGTTTTTACTTCTAAAAAGTCGCAGTTCTTTTCCGTGAGGGAACCGACCACATTCCTTTACCTTGCCCTATTGGGGCTTCATTTTTTCAGGGGTTTTGTTAGTTTTTGGCATGTCAGAAACCCCTGAAAAGAGGACTGGACCCACAGGTTTTAAAAATTGTTTGAAGTGCCACAGGATAGTGGCTAAAGCTGATAACCCACGACTTGTGTTTAAAGTGTTTGGGTCCAGATAATTTTTATGCTCTTTGCTTTAAATGTTGCCCCAAAACGTTGAGAAATGGAGCTAAAAGATTAAGAATTATGGCTGAGGAAGGGTCTTCCTCTGTACCTACCCTTCTACCCCTTTCCTGTACAGGTGGATTACAGCCAAATAAGGGGGTTCTTCAGAGGAAGAGGCAGAGAGGACAGAGGAGAAGCAACCCTACGCCTGCATCTCAGCCCAAGCCCTGATGTCAAGGCCCAGGTCACCTCCCCGCCGCCTGTAGGGGCAGGCTCTCCCACTACCTCCATTCCTGGACTCTCATCTCTTCAGACAAATGGGTCCTGGAGGTAGTGGAAAAGGACCTACCTCTACAGTTCAGAAAGCTGAAAGACCTCATGGGCTCTCTGCTGTCAAAGCCTGTAACCCCAACATAGAAACTTTGGTTGGAACTTGAGTTAAAACACCTATTGGCAGCAAAAGTGTCGGAAAGAGTACCCTTGCATCAGCAGGGCAAGGGTCTCTATTCCAGATGCTTTCTGACTCAGAAAAAAAAAAGGGCAGTGGCGACCTATATTTCCAATATTTGAACAAACATCTTCTCAAACTAAAATTCAAGATGGTCACCCTAGGGATAGTAATACATTTCCTTCAGCAGGGAGACTGGCTAGCCTCCCTGGATCTCAAGGATGCCTATTTTCATATCCCAATAAGGCAGTCCCATGGAACATTCCTGAGGTTCAAGCTTCCTTCAGGGCATTATCAGTTTGCAGCCGTGCCCTTTGGCCTGACTTGTGCTCCAAGGGTATTCACTAAGTGTCTGGCCGTAGTGGCAGCACACCTCAGAAAATGGATCGCAGTCTATCCTTATTTGGATGACTGGCTCATAGTGGGGAAAACTCCTCTACAAGTAAGAGGCACTTTCCCAAACAAAGGACACCTTACATTCCCTCGGCTTTCTCATAAATCAGGAAACATCCCACATGGATCCAACTCAGACCCTTACTTTTATAGGGGCACAGTTGGACACTCAGCAAAGCAGGGCCTTTCTTCCACCAGAAAGAATCCAAAACTTTTTATCTGTAGCAAACTCCTTTATCCTGGGCCAGCCAAGGCCAGACAGATGCTTCTTGAGGCTCCTGGGTCACATGGCATCCATGACTGCTGTAATCCCCGGAGTTGGATTCAGAATGAGAGACATACAGTATCACATTCACTCTCACTGGTCTCAGAAAAGCCATCCTCTATCCAAATTGGTTCCAGTAACAGAGGCACTACTTTGGGCCTTAAAGTGGTGAAAAGAAATACTCAACCTCTCGGTAGGAATTCCATTTCAAGCTCTCTCACTCGCAAAGATCATTACCACAGATGCATCTCTACTGGGGTAGGGAGCTCATCTCGACAGATCTTATGTCAGTGGCACATGGACCCCAATGGAGTCTGCATGCCACATCAGCCTTCTAGAACTCAGAGCTGTCTACCTAGCACTGAAGACCTTTGCTTCACAAGTCATGGGTCACACACTGCAGATTAGAACAGACAACACCACTGCTATGTTTTACATAAACAAGCAAGGTGGCACAAGGTCGAGTGTGCTGCTCACAGAGGCCATGAGAATTTAGTCCCTGGCCTACTCCCTAGATGTCAGTCTATCAGCTGTGCACCTGCCACGCAAGGACAGTATCCTGGCAGATGCCCTCAGCCGCATCAGTCAAGAGCACAACGAATGGACTTTGAACAAACAGGTCCTTGCCACAGTCTTATTTATTAATTAACTTTTGTTAACCGGGTAAGCCCACTGGGCCCCGATGTTCCCTTTTTCAGGGGCGACCCGGAGTTTGTTACATATGGTTTGAACGTACAGTCAGGTATCACAGCGTTAGACATATCGTACAGGGTTACTAGGACAGTATACAATTTTACAGTTTTTATGTAAGAGGGCAAGAGGTACTGTACATATTAGTTAGTACAGTAGTAGTAGTACAGTGCAGTGCGTCTAATACCGCAATATGGTACAGTACATCTAATGTTGGAGGTATATTACACTGATGAGTACAGCATGGCAGAGTAGTACATATAATACAGGGTTATGAGGACAGTATACAGTTACTATAGAAGAGGGCAGTGAATACATTACAATATAGAGTACAGCAGTGACGGCAGATGGGGTGAGGGTGATAAGTGCTTTGAGTGCATACGGGAAGTTCCGTATGGGGTAGAGTACCTGCTTGTGCAGTCATTAATCGTAGCCCTTGTAGAAGGTGGGGCAGTCCAGAAGTGGATCTGTTTGCTTCTCACCTCAACCATCTGCTTCCTCTGTACTGCTGCAGGCCTCTGGCCTTGGGAACCCTTCCATCAGACGTCCTCTCTCTGGATTGGTCAGGGAAGTTCCTATATGCCTTCCCTCCATTTCCTTTGATTTTCAGGGTACTTTAGAAACTCAGGAGTCAATCAGCAACAATGATTCTGGTGGCACCTGATTGGCCAAGGCAGCCTTGGTGTCCTCTCCTGCTAGCCCTCTCTTGCAGCAAACCTGTTTGTCTTCTCATCAGTCACTCTTTCTGGACTCGGCCTCAGCTAGAAGTGACTTATCCAGACCTGCAGTCCCTTCACCTCAAAGCTTGGCTCTTAAAATAGCTAGAATTCTGTGCCATTCAGTATTCCAAACAAGTTTTGAGAATCCTGAGGATGGCCAAAAAGCCCAGCATTAAAAAGACTTATGCAGCTAAGTGGAAAAGATTTTCCATCTGGTGCAAGGGGAAACGGATCACTCCTCTCAAAGCGTCAGTCGAAACAGGTCACTTCTCTCAAAGCATCAGTCTCTAATCTTTTAGACTATTTAGTGCACCTTCAGGCCTCGGGTCTAAAGGCCTCATCCTTGAAACTTCACCTAGCTGCATGTAGGCGTACCTTTCTATTAGAAATGGAAAATCTGTTTTATCCTTGCCTGTTTTTAAACAGTGTTTCAAAGGCCTTTTCTACCTTCATCCCCCAATCAGGGAACCTGTCCCTCCTTGGGATCTTAACGTGTATAGCCGAGCTCATGGAGCCACCCTTCGAACCCCCATGGCTACGGCTCATCTGAAATATGTAACTTGGAAAACTGTTTTTTTTTTTTTTTTTTTTTTTTTTAAACTTAATTTTTATTATTTTTCTATATTCCATTCCAGTATACAATTAACTTCATTACAACCAGATATAGAAAAGACATACCATCGTTCAAAAAGTGAAAATAGAAATCCATACTGCCATAGTCCTATTTCCTGATAAACACATTTCTGTCCACTCCATACAAGTAATAATCTATTGTCATATATTTTAAAGCCTTTTATACAGGTTTAGCTTTACATTTGGATTTATATTATAGGTTAGATCCAGTAATGGAATCTGCTCTAATTGGACTTTTACTCTACAATGTTCTCCTTCTTTCTCCTCTGTAACGTACTCTCTTACAACATATTTTTTCTCTGGACCCACTTTTCTTGGCAGTCTTACCATCAATCTATTCTAATAAGCTAATATAAAATTCAGACCATCCAACTGGTTATCTTGCGTCTTTTCTATTTCAAACTCCACCTTCTACCCTAAAAAGTTAATACAGTCAATATATAGTTGACTTAGAACTGAACCAGGGCAAGAGGAAGGGTTAGGGCGGGGAAAGAGGAAAGGTATTAGGAGGGGAAGGAAAGGAAAGAGAGAGAGGAAAAAAAAAGGGGGGGGGAGTAGGGGTAGTTGGCTCCTCCATCTTAGTTTGGGTAATTAGTATAAACTTAATATTGTTCCCCAACTTTATTCCTAAGAACAGCTAAAACTATCAGCCAAGAAGAGTCTCAGCTAGAGTGATAAACATTGAAATAAATTAGAGTTAAATGAAGTAACATCAGATAAGTTAAAAACAATACAAAATAAAATGCGGTCTTGCAGGCTGGTGATAGGGGGTATGGGGGGCTATCCCCTTGCTTCCCTCAATCTAGTGGCTTATCCAGCTTATTTCAGCAGGAACTGGTCCAGCACGGGGGTGCCTTTTTTAGCCTCTACATACTCGTAGAATGGGAGCCACCTGGAGTTAAATTGGTCTGTTTGGAGTCTGAGTATGGCCGTAAGAGCCTCCAAGTTTTTGATATTTTTAACATTCAACCACCACCTTGAAAAAGTAGTTTTCCCCGGAGAAAGCCAGTTTTGCGTGATAGTTTTGGAGGCTGCAGCTATTAGTATATAAAATAGGTATCTTTGGGCTTCTGTACTGACTCCGGGGGCGGGGGCCCAATATCACATGGGGAAACTCTGGCAGATTCTCCAGCTGCAGTATCTCTTTGATAGCCTTAGTGATTTCTGCCCAGAAATCCTTAAGCTTGGGACAGCTCCAGAATATGTGGAACTGAGATCCCACCACTGAGCATCCCCTCCAACACTTGTTAGTTCGAGAGGCCCCATATTTTGATGACATGTGGGGTGATAAAAAATCTTGTTGAGACTTTCCACCTAAACTCCCTCCATACAGGGGAGTTAGTTGTTTTATGTATACCTTGCCAGATAAGAGACCATTCCCTGTCAGAAATTTGGCTTTCATATTCATCTTCATTTTTGTTCCACCGCTTGAACGTGTAGAGTCCCTGACCCTTCTTGTAATGTTTGTTGTATGTATGTGATAATTTTCTTGGAGTCGTCCAAGTAGCTTTTCTGATATATATGTCTCAGTGGTGGTGCCGGATCACTTTGTATAGCATTAATTCCAGTTGTATTAATTATGAAGTGTCTGCATTGCAGATATCTAAAAAATTCTTTATGTGAGAGCCCAAATTCTTCCTGAAGAGATGCAAATGTTTTAACTCCCTCATTGTTAACCATCTGGTATAGATATTTAAGTCCCTTATCCGACCAACTATTCCAACATCGGTCTTTGTGTTGCTGGGAACTGTGGTAGGTATTTTAGAGGAATGTATTTCCATGTGGGTGAAAAAATCTCCCACCATTGCCTGACTGAGCCAGATCCTAAGGGTGTTTTTTTTGTCCAAACATTGTTTAAAATTTTCAGGTCAGAGGGATGGATTGTCCAAGGCAAAAACTGCAGGGGGATCCAAGGGAGGGCCTTCTCCTCCAATCTATACCAACCTCCTTTCTGCTCAGGTTTTAACATTTTTAAAATTGGCACTATTTGTGCCGCCAAGTAATACTTTAGCAGATCAGCAACACCCAGTCCTCCCCTGCTTTTAGCTTCGGTTAGGATACCCCATTTCTTGCGCAGCCGGCGCCCCGCCCATATAAATTTGGATAACTTCCTTCTAAGTTCTCGCCACTCATCTCCATTTATAGGTATAGGTATGGTGGAAAATAAAAATAGGAACCTAGGTAAAATGTTCATCTTAATAGTTTCCGCTCTATTGATGAAGCTGATAGGCAAATTTTGCCACCTCTGTAAATCTTCATAGACTTTCTGTTTAGGTGCCTGGTGATTTATAAAGGCGCAGTTTAGTTAAGTCTGTTGGTATTGAGACTCCAAGGTATCTAACCTTATCCTTGACCCATCTGAACGGCAGGAGGTTTTGTAAACCCTTATGTGGGGGCCCATCCAAGCTTAAAATTTCTATTTTTTCAATATTCTCCTTAAAGACCGAAATCTGACCAAATCTGTGTATTAATTGAAGCAATTCAGGGACTGAGGTTTCTGGTTCTTTTTATATATATATATATATATATATATATATATATATATATATATACACACACACTACTGTGTTGTCAGCATATAGTGAAATTTTATTTTCGGTGTTATTTATTATTATCCCCTTTATGTTTGGATTTTCCCGGATAGCTTGCGCGAGTGGTTCCATAGTTAGGGCGAACAGTAGTGGGGACAGTGGGCATCCCTGTCGTGTGCCTATATAGGGAAAAATTCTGAATTTATACCATTTACCCTAACACGGGCGATTGGCTTTTGCTAACATAGATTTACCCATTTAAGGAAGTTACCCCTCACACCCATCTTGGACATGACCTCCCCCATATAGACCCAGTTCACCCTGTCAGACGCCTTTTCAGCGTCTAGGAATATTGCAGCTGGGTTAGTTTTCGGAGGGTGTTTATATGCAATAATGTTTAAAAGTTTCCTGACATTGTCTTGAAGATGTCTTTGTGGTATAAAGCCTGTTTGATCAGGGTGAACTAGGAATCCTACATGTTGTTGCAGTCTTGTTGCTAGTATGCGAGTTAAGATCTTTAAATCTTGATTAAGCAATGAAATGGGTCTGAAGGATGAGCACTGTGATCTGGGTTTCCCCGGTTTTGGTATAACCGTGACCATTACTTCCTGCCAAGAATCGGGAAACCTTCCCTCCTCTAAGCTCACATTATAAATGTTCATTAGTTTAGGGGCTAAGATTTTACTTAACTTCTTGTACCATTCGGCTGGCAGTCCGTCTGTCCCCGGTGTTTTCCCAGTCGGCAGGTCTGCAATGGCCCTCCGAATTTCTTGTTCCTTGATTGGAGCAGCGAACTCTTCTTGTGCCTTTGTAGGGAGGACTGGCAACCTGATGAAGTTTAAGAAATTGAGGGTTTCTAATTTGACTCCTTCTTCTGGTCTACTTTCTGTGTAAAGTTCCTTGTAGAATGCCCTAAACTGAGAAGCAATTTCTATTGGTTTAACCCAATACCTTTCAGGGTTTGATCTGTCCCTAATAACTGAGACGTTCCTTTGTGCTTGTCTCTTTCGGAGATGAATGGCGAGAAATCTCAAGGCTTTTCCCCCTGATTCATGATATTTTTGGTTGGTATACCTAAGGAGGCCCTCCGCCTTCTTATTCTGTAGCGCTTGTAATTCTGATCGGACCTGATTTAGGTCTTTGAGTATTTGTTTTGACCCTGTGCCTTTCTTGTGTTTAATCTCTAGATCTGCGAGTTTCTCTCTAAGGATTTTTTCTGCGGCTTTAGCCTGCTTTTTCTTAGCTGAGGCATAGCTGATTATTTGCCCCCTAACCACAGCTTTTAGGGTATCCCACCATATCAATGGAGAGCAATCTTCCCTAGGAGAGTCGTTCTCTAAGTTTTTAATTGTCTTGTCTATAAGTTCTATAAAAGGTTTCTCATTCAGCAAGGACAGATTAAGCCTCCACAGGGGTGTCTTATTTTCTTGACCTATGTTTACACTAACTGAGACTGGGCTATGATCCGACAGGGTGATAGAATGTATTTTTGAGCACTCCACTAGGTGTAAGTCACTCTTGTGTGTGAGGAAAAGATCTATGCGTGAATAGGAGCTTTGTGCTCCAGAAAAGAAAGTATAGTCCCTTTCCCCCTCGTGTTGGGACCTCCATATATCTAACCATACCAAATTCCGATATTAAAGCCCTGAGCTTTTTACTTGCTGCTTTATTAGTGTTTGAGTTACCCGATGAGTGATCTAGGTGTGGCGAGAGTACCGTGTTAAAGTCCCCTCCGATTAGGATCTGGCCCTGGGGCAGGTCAGCTAACTTATTAAAGACGCCTCTCAGAAATCTTTCTGTACCTACACTGGGAGCATATATATTCACTAGGTGTAAGGTCTTATTATGTATTGTACAAGATGGTCTAACAAATCTACCCTGAAACCCCTCTTCTGTAGATTGTATCTTTAAGGGACTGTTTCGTTTAAAGAGTATTGCCACCCCTGCCTTTTTATTAATGGGGTGTGATGATGGTACTACTTGGTCCACCCATCTCCTCCTAAGCTTAAGGTGTTCCAACTGAGAAAGGTGTGTTTCTTGTAAAAACGCAATGTTACACCCTAGATGTTGGAGCTCGGTTAACAATCTAGTCTGTTTGATCGGAGAATTAACCCCTTTCACATTGTAGGATATAATCTTCAATAAGGCCATACTTTCCTAAAAGGTTCTTTCCATGGTACCCCCATTCCGTAGCTGCCCTTTTTCTTTGGTTTCGGCCCAGCCTGCAAGACCTCCAAATTAAAACGCAAAATTACAAAGACATTACAAGTCAAACATTTAAATATAACCTTCGTACCCACTATCGATACTATAACAACAAGAACATTTAAAAAAAACTATATACAAAATCCCTATTGTGTCATTTCTTTTGACTTCCATGTGAAGCCCACAAGAGTATTGTGGGGGGTCTGCTTGACCCTATCGAAACCCCTTAAATTGGGGCAAGGGGCGTGGAAGGTTCCCCGTAGGTGAACCTCCTGCACCCCCTTTAACTCGTCACTGCAGGATCAGACCAAGCTTTGGGTTCAGTTTCAAATGTCCTCTCCAGTATCCCCCCACCTTTTATTACTTTTCCATATGTTTTATCTCTCGATCGTACCATAATATCAATCCTGTTTACTTTCGACTCTTTTGGGCATTATTTACAATGGAAAGGAAAACCGCTATTCTGTGTGTCGCTATCCTTAAGGTCGCTGTCTTGGGTTAAGAGGGGCTGATAGATTGGGATTAGAGCTTACTAGTCTTCTAAACAATCTCGTCCCCCATATCTTCCTCCGATACCTTCCCTTAGGAGATTCTTCAGGGGTTGTCCTGTGCCTAGTGCAAGGAAATTCCAAACCATCCGGTACTTCTACGATAATGCGTCAATCTACCTTAATTTGTGTGGCCTTTCCCAGGGGGGTTGACCTCGAGGGCCTGGGAGGCAGTACCAATTCTGTACTTTCCAAACTCATCCACACTCCCAGTTGTCCATGTGCTTCCTCTCTTTCGTACCCCCCCCCCGAGATCTCACCCAGTCCTGTCTCATAATTCCCCCAAGTGCACCCGATGTAGTGCCCCTTGGCATTAGACTTGAGCTACTCCATTCTTCTTGGGCTAGTCTGTTTGGTTATTCTAGAGCGAGGCCTGTTTCCCTAAACTATCCTTTCCCGATCTCGCTTGTCTTAATTCGTTAAGCCTTTCGCTTCATCTCCCGAGTTTTCTGGTCCTCTCCTAGCTCTTTACTTTAAACCTTCCCCTCTACGCTTTGCCAGATAATACAATTCCCCATTTCTTAATCTCGAGTTTCATTCTTTAGATTGTCCCAGCTCACTGTCTATCGAGGGGGCTTACGGCTTCTAGTATAGTACTGCTTTGGGCACTCCTTGCATAGGGTTTCTGACACATATCGCATTTCTACCTGCAAGTGCTGGTGTAACTACTTTATATAGGTGTGCCCCCAAAAAAAACATTTCACCTCTTCGATCGTGTAGCCCTCCTACCTTATGGAGTCTTCACTTTTCGACCAAGGATGCATCTCAGACCATAAATACAGGGTTCTGTGTAGCGGTTTTATATATATTCCTTAGACCCCCAGCTCATCTCCGAAACATACAGCCTTTACAATTGAAAATTATCCATTTAAATGTCCATACAGATCGAACAGTGAGGACTGTTCGTCATGTTCATAACTTCTTCCCAGCCCCACTGATTCTTTTAGTTCCCCATGTTGAAATCTTTCAGTTTTGTCCAAGTCTTCGGTTGTTAGAACCACTGCGATGGGTACTTTAGGTTTCTCCACCATTTTCTTCACATTCTCATCCCTCGGCTAATTGGTTAAGTTGTTCACCCTGCTGCAGTCTTATTTTAGCTTTCGAGATCAGGTCTCGTATGTCCGAGGAGGTCTGTAGCGGCTACGATCCAGGGATTGCTCTCTTCCCGCTTCTTGGGTTAGATGCTTTAGACCATACTTTTGACTTTAGGTTGCTTTCTAGTTTCTGCATTTCCAGATCAAGGAGGGGTATTTCCAGATTTTGAAGTATCTGAGCTGCCTCTACCAGGCTCTGGAAGATTTGCATGCCAATATCAAGGTAGATTTTAACCCTGGCTGGAAACAGCTGCGCTTTGATCCCTTTTTTTTGTTTAAGGTCTCTAATGATTCCCTTGACCATTTGTCGCTCTGACCGCAGTGATGCTGAAAAATCCTGGTCAAAGAAAATAGGGGCTTCAGGGTTTTAAATAATTGATTAGCAGTTTTTTTCTTGGGACTATGCTAACTGTACAGAAAGTATTTATATAGATTTTCTAGAAGTGCTGTGTTTGTTAAACATAGTGAGGCAAGAGTTTTGCATTTTCACAAAGATTTAGCACTTTTATGAGCAAAACGCTAATCAATTTTTACAGTTAAATAAATCCCTGGGCTTCTTTATATTTAAGGTCCCTATGCTTCCAGGCTTCTTGCAAAATCCAGTCTTTACTCTGAAAGAAGACCATGCGAATTGTAAGAGAGCGTGGCTTAGCTGCTGGGTCCTTGGGTTTAGCAACGAGTGATCTGTGTGCCCGATCAACATCTAGTTTAATATCTGAAGGTAATGATAGTACTAATCGTAATACATGCTGTACAAAGTCGGCCATTGAGGGGAATCCTTCTTCAGCGTCTTCTGGGGTTTCTATGGATTCTAAAATTATTTCTGTGGGACCTATTCTCTAGGTCTTCCATCCGGCGTTGTGTCTCCCTATCCCTCTGTAGCAGCAGCAAGACTAGCCTGTCTAATCTTTCCTGGGCCTCCGAGACCGTAGTGAGGTTAGCAGCATTGAGCGTCACCTTTTTGTTTAATGTTTGTACCTCTTTTTTCAAATCCATTAATGAAGAGTCAATTCTTGTTACTGTTGAAAGAATCTGCTGGAGAGTTCTGTGCATGACTTCAGTGCTCTGTTTTTTCTACCGTGTCCATTTCCCCTGATGATTCTGATGCTGTGCGCCTCCGGACGGACTGGGCCTCAAATCCCTCCATGTCCTCGTCGAGCACTAGTTGTTTAAACTTTGCTGAACCATTTAGTATTTTAGAATTTCTGTTTCGTTGTTGCTTTCCTGCCATCCTCCACTGTTATAGGAATCGATATTTGGTGATTTTTTAACTTTATTTACAGCGAGAGTTTAGTTTTAGGAGTCGGCGGGAGGAGAGCTGCGAGGCTTAGCTTTTAGCCATCCCAGTGACATCACCGGAAGTCAGAAAACTGTTGTTTTAGTAGCCATCACCTCTGCAAGGAGAATTTCAGAGCTGCATGCACTTGGCACTAAGCCCAGCTACATTATTCCACACAGGGACAAGCCAGAGCTCAGAACTAACAGAAATTTCCTACCCAATGTGGTCAGAGTTGCACCTTAACCAGTCTATTTCTTTACCAGTTTTCTTTGCTGAAAAATCCATTCCTGGGGAGTGAAAACTCCACATTTTGGATGTCAAGAGAGCCCTATCTTATTATTTGGATCACACCAAACAATTTAGGGGCTCCTTCACACAGTTATTCCTAATCTGTGGGGAGGTAGGTAGAGGAAGGCCAGCCACCAAGAGAACCATCTCTCGCTGGATAGTCTCTTGCATTCGGTTTTATTACAAGGCTGGTAAGCAGCCTCCTGAGGGCCTCCAAGCCCATTTTACTAGGGACACTGCTGCCTCTGTGGCAGCTGCAAGGGACAGCCCCCTCCTGGAGGTCTGTAAAGCAGCTACTTGAGAGACTGTACACACATTCACAAAGCATTACTGCTTGGATGTACAGTCTAGATCTGTTGCCAGATTTGGCAGGGCGGTCCTGCAGAGCCTTTTCCCTAAGTAGGTTCTGTACCCGCCTCCCAACTGTACTGCTTTGTAGTCTGCACATTTACTGATGCTTAAGGACCCCTGGGGTGAGAAGAAAAAATTGCTCACCGTAGTAATCTTCTTTCTTTCAAGGTGTCCTTTAGCATCACTAAGCTCCCACCCATCCTCTCCTAGAAACCTTAGTGAAGAGGACTCTGCTTCTATTTCTACCAAATTTGTGTTAAACTTTGGGTTAAATTTACAGCGAGGTTTTTGTTTTTTTCTGTATTTGTTCATGCTGTTGAATGATTTTTAAATCCTTTTTTTATCCTCTCCTACACGCCGGAGCCACGCTCAGTCGGGAGACGCCCAAGCGCCAGTCCCACATCACTGCCTTACCTGATTCCCCGGTGGACCCCCATGGAGCCGTGGCTATCCCACCCAGGCGGGTATGAGGTGGGGCCCGTACACCCCGAGACAATTCTTGTTTCGTCGGGTCCCCTCCGGTGGTCAGGCAGGAGCAGTTAGGGTCTGTGCAGGCGCTCCTTCCTCTCAGCACTCTGGCATTGTTTTCCCCTGTTCTGAGGGAGTGGCAAGTGCCTGATGTCAAGGCGTTTCTGCAGACGTCCACCACTCCCCAACACTCTCATTGTGTGCTCTGCACTTGCTGTGCCTCTGGCTTCAGCCAGAGGCCAGTCAAGCGCTGAGCTGGTGCCCCCCTCCCTCCCAGGAGAGGAGAGCAGTCCTCCGGATGCTTGATCTTCTCCCTCCCCTGCTGACCCCTGACAGCCTGGGCTCGTTCCCGAACTCGGGTTGCCGGCATGGTGTGAGGTGTGGCATCCAGCACCTCAACCCTCAGCACCACCGAGCTGGCTTGATTTTTAAATTCTTTTGGTTCACACTTTGAATGGGCATGTTTCCAATCAGTTCAACCTAATCAGCTAACTGCACTTTGTTACTGATGCTGCTGGACACCTTGGAAGAAAGAAGATTACTACGGTGAGTAATTCTTTCTTTTGTGATGATGAAATGATATCCTTGTTTGTACAGGTTCCTTTTAGAAATGGAATAAACAGAATAGTAGAGATATTTAGAGACTCATTTTTCATGCCAACCCACTTCTGTTGACACACTACATCACCCTGTCAGGCCGTGACACAACGAGAACCCCTTGTGAGAGAAAGCTCCCTGGCCTGTCACAAGGTGTCACCCGTACGACAGAACACTGCACCATATCTTCCCAGGCTCGGAGCAGTGGCATGTGAAAGCGCTGCCCCCCCCCCCCCATCCTCTTGCTGCCCAGTCAGCTCCCCAGCTTATCTCTGAACTTGAGTCACTGTCACGAGAACACAGTATGCTACCCACTGGCCCAACAGTTGGCCCTGTACACAATATTCCTTCATAACTTTTGAGTAATTCTGTCAACCCATGATAACATGTCATCAGTAACCCTGGCAAAAATGTGTATAACATAATTAATAAACAGGTCTGTTCTTTTAGCGGGTCTACATATCATTATAGTCCACCTTCTGTCAAGTATTTGTTTAAGTTGGCCCTAGTGTAATAACTTTAGACTGGAAATTGTATTAGGCTGTAGTACAAGCTGAGCAAATATCGCAGTACTTGATGTGGCACTTCCTCAGGTAGTGGGAGCAGTGGTAGATAAAATGACTGTTCATTTCTGTGGCAAAATGCAGTCCTGTCATTAGCTGATATGAGGTGATGTCATTGATAACATCACTGTGCTGATCATAGAGGGGGTTTGTATATAAAAGGGGAAGGGAACCAGGTGTTATGGGAAAACTGTAAATATTAATAATCACCAACGGTGAATTCTGTGGAAATGCAGATATTCTGCTGTAGGTTACAAATTCTGGGTCTGCAGAATTCTAGGGGTCTTGAGTATGATACACAATTATAATTATATGAGTGCTATGTATTCACCTTGCTTTGCATGCCAGTGAAACAGCTTGCAGGAATAGTGCTGTGATGTAACTGAATGGTGATGTAAGCACAGAAGTGTAATCTGATCATCTTATTGTTCAGCGCTGAAGATGTAAGCACCAAGCAAAAATAAGACTGGAAGGGGTAGTGGTTTATAATGCAGTTTTATTCATTTTTTTATTTATTTACTTTGTTAACCGGGTATGTACACTGAGCCAAAGGCCCCCTTTTTAGAAACGACCCAGAACCACTACAGTTGCGGCTAAGGTGGAACAGCAGTATACAATACAAAATGTATAACAACATACAATACATGTATTACATACAAAATTAAAAACATTCACAATTAGTTTGTTGTAGCAAATGCTATTTTAACTATTTATATTTAAACAAGTTTGAAGTAAGGTATTCCAGAATTTAGGTGCCTGCACTGAAAAAGCACTCTTCCCCCATAGAAGTTGAAATCTTTGGTATTGATAAGTGTGTACTTGAGAAAGACCTTAGCACTCTGCTTTCTTTCCTAAACTCAATTCAGCTAAATAGTGGAGATAAATGTTTTGTTCTCAAAAATAATATTGTCCATTGAACAACCAAGATCATACAAAATATTTAACTTCGGTAACCAGTTTCATTGTATAATATACAGTGATGAGTATTGTATGGCTGTTGTGTAGCGAATCAACAGACAGCATTAAATGTCCTAGTTATTAAAACTCATTTTTTCCCATAGACGCCATATGGCGTCAGAACCATCCATTGCTGGGCCAGCCCGGTGGCGCTGAGGGCTGAGGCGCTGAACGCCTTGCCTTGTACCACGCCGGTGACCTGTGTTCGGGAACGAGCACAGATTGCCGGGGGTCGGCCGGGGAGGAGAAGGATGGGCGCCGGCGGCTGCTCTCCTTCTCCGGGGAGGTCACCTGCAGCTCCACTCCGATATCGCCACCTGGGGGGTGCTCGGGTGGAAAGATGCGGTAGCGAGAATAGCAGTGGAAACAGGGACAGGCAGGCGTCTGCAGAGGGGCGGAGCAGCGAGCACGTCTCAACGTGTCTCCTGGCTCCTGAGCCCTCATTACGCGCAGTCGCCTGGGGTTGAACATAGGAAAAACGTCCCCTGTCGCTCCAAGGTGATGGCTCCTCGTTGCAGGCACCCACGATTCATCGGGGCAGACTCCACTGTACAGGACACACTGCAGGAAAAATAGCTGTTGGGGAGGGCTAGGGGGAACCCCTCCTCACCCACACCGGGGGGTTAACCGGGCATCAAGGGTCAAGGGCAGTGTGACCGAGTACTCTAGGGGCAGACTCCGAGGTCAAGGTGTGTTTGTATGAGGAAGCCTGATTGAGTGGAGAGAGGGGGTAAGTAAGGTGCAGAAAATACAGAGTAAAAAAAAAAAAAAACATCCATTGCTGGATATGACCCAAAATGGCCACCGGGAGCAAACGAGCTAAGTTTAGATCACTACCTGACAACATTGTAAATGGATATGAATTATAATATAAAGTAGGCAGGAGTACACTCTCCATATATTGTATTATAGTTGATAAAAATAGTACTGTATCACAACAAAGTAGTAGCATATTACTTTGTATCTTCAGTTATGAAATGCATTTGATTATGTTTTCTGTTTATTGTAGCAAAGAACAATTATGCGTGTTTTGCTACTATGGTGAGCGGAGTTCTTTGGGACAGGGCGAGTTAAAGCGATTCGATCCAATGCCAGATTTTACTGCCCCGTGGAAGAACCAAACATCAGACAAGAACAGCAGGGATAACAGTGAAGTTGTTGGTGAGAAGAGCCCAAGACAAAACTCGACATCCACCAAGCAAAGAGGCCAGAAAAAGTATGTAGTTAAGATTTTGCACTGATTCAACAAGTCTTTTAACTGTAATGCTTGACATTATTCTGTGGTTAGGTTACAGTCCTCACTTTTCAGTCACAAAAAACACAAATTTTGCAAGGGACACCGAAAAAAAATTGAGGCAGAATCGGGGACAGTTGAGAGGTGTCTCACACATACATACACACACGCACCCCAACATATCTTCAGTAAGACATTTAACATTAGATAATTTATAGACCTTGTACAACTACATATCTCCCTCACATACACACACACACACTCACTCCAACATATCTTCAGTAAGACATTTAACATTAGATAATTTTAATAGACCTTCTATAACTATGTGTCATGCCATTCTGTGACATTTGACCTACACACAACTATAGTTTAAAGGATGCTTTCTTATCTCTGGTTGTATTTAGTATCTAATTACTCCCCTAATCTGTCACATTACATTTATGTGTAAAATGTTTTTTCTTCCTATTGTTCTGGGCACTTAAAAAGTGAGCTGTTTTAAGAACACTGCCATTCCTTCTGGGGAAGAACTATGTAGGTTTGAAAGCTTAAGAATATTCTGTAAATCTCTGGTCCAATGAAAGGTATCAAATCACCCATTTTGTGCATTTTGACAGATTGTAAGGAATACCAACAGGCAAACTGACAATTTAGGAACACACTATAGCCCTCATTATAAGGCTGTTCATAGTAACCAGGCTTTTGCATGGACACTCACTGCCAGCTCCCCCCATACACCCACGGGTCATTGCTCACATTTTTAACTACAAAAGGGGTGGGTGATAATGTTTTAAATAGAGATTGTATGTATTTATTAAAACACCGTCTTTGTTTATGTATTGAGTGTTCCAGTACAACTTAAGAGTGTACTGTATTGGTATGGTACCCAGTGCTAATTTACAAACCGCACCAGTTGAATTAATACATTTTGCAATCTTGTGGATTGCTGGTTTTTTTCATGAACACCACATCATTTACGATAGCAAGGTGTAATTTATCGGTTTCTTGTGATTTAAACTGTAAAAAAGTGGGTATGCTGGTTTTTAATTGGTTTTCGTGTAGATGGGATCAGCTTAAGTTATTGATGCTTCTGCACATTCTGTCACCCTGTAGAAACATAGAAGTTGACAGCAGATGAGGACCGCAAGGCCCATCCAGTCAGCCCATTTCTTTTTCTGTGATTATCAGTTTTTTTTTCTCAGAAATATTTTAAATCTGTTTCCAAGGTAACATGGCTGAGGCGCAACATTTTACTTAGTGTCGATTTTACCCAGTTTGCAGTTGCGATGCATAAAACACAAAGACTTGAAGCAATGTGCCCAAGATCAGACCGTGAGCCATAGACTAAAGCTGAAATTTGAACCAGATACTTCTGTTTCACAGTCCCTTAGCTATTGAAATGAGCAGTGCCAGTAGTTTAGTAGGTTGCACTCTCGCCTGGAGGTTGGAAGATCAGAAGGTTGTGGTTTGTTGCTGCACACCAGAAACATGGCTTAATAGCCAGTACTGAAACTATGGCGCAGTACAAGGGATGTTGCACTGTTGAGGGTCCTTCTTTTGGATGAGACATTAAAACCATGGTCCCTATTGCCCATCTTTGGGTTTGTCTAGGAGGAAGTTAAAGATCCCATGGCACTTACCATGAGAGCAGTGATTTTTCCCCGGTGTCCTGGCCAACATTTCCCTTGTCATAAACGAACAAAAAAACAGGTCCGTGTAACTCACCCTCACGATGCACCTGGAAATAGATTTGTTACAACTCGTGCCTTTCCTGGTAGAAAATTGCAAAAAAATTAATGAATTAAAATATACTACTTCAAAGAATAACATTTTATTTATGTCATCGGCCATTACAGGAAGTTTATTGTGTGTTCATACAAACCTAGACAATGATGGCAGAAAAAGGCCTCATGACCCATCTAGTCTACCCAACCCTACCTATAGTTCGTTGCCGGTATTGTAATGGTCATGCACGCCCAAATCAATTGGTTTGTTTTTGTTCATCTAAATTGTTTGTGTATTTGTGCTGATGTGTGAGAAGGTAGAGAGTGATCTAGTGGTTAGAAAGAACACTAAACTGTGAAACTCTAGATCCTAGGCTTGACTCACACAACTGTCATTGACTCGCTTTGTGACCTTTAACGTGTCGCTTGACCCTTCCCCCTCATGTTTCATTCCACACAGCCAAAATATTGTAAAGAATCATAAACCCACCAGAAACTACATGTTGCATTTCGGTTGGGCTATCCTGGATTTAAAAAAAACTTGTAAAAATCGTTATAGGGAGATTTTCATTTCTGAGAGAATTATTTAAAACACATTTTGGCAAAATCTGGCTTACAGTTTTGTATTTTGTCTGGATTTTTCTTCCAAGTATCTTCAGTACTATGTTAAGTTACATGAAAACAGGATATTGTTCTGTAGAGTTCTCATCTGTCCAGACGTATGTGCTGGAGGACTGGAAATTGGCTTGTGTGGTCCCAGCCTTCAGGAAAGGACAAGGTTGGAATGTGGCAGCTACAGACAGACCAGTCATCCTGTCCTCAGTGTTGGGCAAGGTCTGAAAGCCATTATCGGGAGAAGAATAATGGAGCAGTTGATTGTGGCCAGCTTTCTTGCCCCGTGACCCGCTTACGTTCACACACACTTTTTTTTTTGTTTTGTTTGATGGCAGAAACACCAAACCAAAAAAAAAGTAACTTCAGAGAATTGCATTAGAAACTTACTTTTGTAACATGCTCTGTTTTTACTCTCAGTGATCCTTCACTGCTCTGCTGAGCACGCTAGACAGCATGCCACTCTCCTGCATCTCTCGCTCACCCTGATCATGTTAGACAGCATGGCACTCACTTGCTCTCCTTCCTGGCCAACAAACCTCACTCAGACTGACCATGCTCTCACATCCCTCCTAGCCCTCAACACGCCACTTGAGCCCGAACGCGCACTGTAGCTCTTCCTCCCAGCTTTGTAGACTTTGCAGATCAACAAAAGAAATAAAACACAAAAGTTATTAATAAAAACTTTCAATTAAGAAAAAAAAAATTTATATCTACCAGTACTGACTCTGCATACTGGCACCGCTAGTGGCAAACCATCAGCGGAGGGACTGTCGTTTTCCCCCTTTTTTTTTTTTTTTTTTGTTGTTGAAGCTTCAAGATCTTTTCTAAGGGTATCTCTTCCCTTAAGCCACACCTTTGGAACTCCCACATCGGTGCTAGGACCACATGATAATGTTTGCTAGCCAGGGGCCACCCATGATGACATCAGGTGTTAGTGGGCAGCCCCATCTCTTCTCAGTTCTTTTCCCTCCATCACCTGTACTCGCTGGACCTGCTATGGAAACTAATACACCTAGCTGATCTTCCCTTTTCAATCTTCACCTTTCATTACCACGGCTTGGGTGTAAGCTGGGCGCACCACGCCACAGGAAGTTTTTTTTTTGAGAGGAGTTAGCGTCCAACGGCGCCGCCCAGGCGCCGCACTATGTGGTGTCGTGGGCGGCCGTTGGCGCGCTCCACCATCCAGTTCTTTCTCCTGCCATCGAGATAGCACCTGTAGCGCAAGTGAGAAGTGTTTTCTAGTGTGCCATTAGGCCTTCTTTGTTTTCGAAGCCGTCGAAGTAGACTCTTGCATGCCGGTTCAATTCTCCTGATGCCGTTGACTCTGATAAGACAGTTTCATTTTATTTTTTCGACAGCGGCTGGAGCTTTTCTGTGTTTTAAAGTTGTATTCGCATCATGTGCGGTTCGAGAGCTAAGCAAAAGTCTAAAGTGGGCTGTGCCCCCATGCATCGGTGCTCCTGTGAAGGGCATTTCTCCGTGACGGACTGGCATGATGTCTGCCTTCGGTGCCTGGACCTAACCATGATATGGATAGATGCGACGCCTGTTTTTTGATGGACCGCTGTGTTCTCGAAGTCCATGTTTAAAGTCGGCAGGGCTCCACCAACTTTCGGAGGACGATGTTGATCTCGGGTTTCCCAGGCCCGGACTTTAGGCCCTTCCTCCGGGTCCCCTACTGGGCCTGTACAGTCTGGGGAGGAGGAGGCCTCCTTCTCTTCAAGCCTTGCTGAGGAGGAGGCCTCTTTTGCAGTGTCGGAGGAACATTGTGGCCCCTCCTAGGGTCGCGTCGGGGACACCACCTTGGCAGCCTCCTCCTCGGAGGTGCAGACTCCCCGTCGCGGCCCACGGTCCTTGGGTCTGGCACTGGTGGACCCTCTCTCGCCTGCCAGTGTCATCCGGATCCGGCATCGATTGGTGGCGGCTCTTCTTGGCGCCGCTTCTCTGGTCGACTCTGCTGGCGGCTGTGTTGGACTCTGGGGCTGCGCACGGTGCGGGGATTGAGTCGGGGCTGTTGGCAGGTCAGGGCAGGATAGCGGTGCTGTGAGCGATGCGCCAGGACGGTCGGTTGACGACACCGTCACCGTTCGCCAGCGCCGCTTCCCAGCGGACTCTTGGGGTAGCCAGCATCGAGGTCCTGTTGGTTGACTCTTCTTCGGAAGTGGGTTACTCAGACATGGACCCGGTCTCGCACCCCGATTCCTCGGAGTCAGAGTCCTTTGGGAGGCACGGTGTTGGACAACCAAGTGCCCCTATTCCTGAGTCTCCAGAATGTCCTTCCTCCGAGGACTCCCAGGCTGGGGGTGTCTTGGAGTCTTTGGGGGATGGTGTTTTGGGGGTCAGGAAGGGGGCCATCCCCCATGAGAGGGCACTGGCAGCTGCCAGCCCTGGTGCTGCTGCGTCTTCCCGGGGTGGATTGGAGGCTCTGTTCCCCGGGGGCTCCCCTCGGGGTCGAGGTGGAGGGCGTCCTCAGGGTCTGAGGGGTTGATGGGTAGGGGTGAGGGGCAGCTGCTTCCTTCCGCCACCTTTCGGGGTACGGGATGGGGCTGTAGTGCCGAACGCTGCCTTTCCTTCATGGACTCAGGGAACCCGTCTGACGACGCCGCTGTGAGTTGCCCTTCTGGACCCATGCAACCCCAGGCACATCACAGGGGAGATTCCCCATTTGGGCTCTTTCAGAGTTCTCATCCCCAGGGTTCCATCTTGCGACCTGGTTTGATGTCAGGGACCCCACCAGCTTGGGCTCCGTTCCCTGGATTTCAGAGCCCTGGCAGAGGACAGTTGCCTACTCGTAGGTGTCCCTCTCCCATTCCTCTGCAGCCACTTCCCTCTCTTCCAGGCAATGTCAGTTCTACAGGGCCATTATCCTGGGAGACGTTTAGAGGCACTGTGGCGGCCTTTCCGTCATATGTTAGACACATGTATGAGCAGATATTTCACCTGTCCCCTCCGCCCGCAGGAGTCTTCTGAGCATTCGAGTTCCCCATCTTCCTTGGCTCCCTCCTCGGAGGGAGAGGAACCCTCTGCTCACCTTTCCTCCGATGCTGATTTCACGGATTATCAGCGCTTCCTTTCGAGGATGGTTGGGGACCTCCTTATCTCCTATGTCAAGCATGACAGTACTAAGCGGGAGACACGTTAATTCCTTGGCTAATTCAGTGCCCAGCATTTGGTGGTGCCATCCTGGCCTATTCCTTTCCAGGAGGCATCTGTTCACACCTGGCAGTCTCCAGCTGACCCTTTCCCAGCCCCGGCAGACTGCAGGAGGTGGTATTGTGCCCCATTTGAGTCCCTAGGTACTCTCCCCAACCCACCCTTGGGATTGGCGTTCCTTGAGACTTCCTCTGGGTGCCGTCGCCTGGTGCGCGAGCATCCACCGGACTCTGATTCCCTACAATTCGACCGGTGGGGGGCGAAGAGTGTTCTCTCTTTCTCGTGTGATGTTGTGCATTGCGTCACTTCAGGCACACCATGCTGACTACAACAGGCACTTATGGTCAATGCTTTCTCAACTTCTAGCATCAATGCCTGATATGGAGCAATCCAGATAGGCCATCGCCCTCTCCGCTATAGGCCTGGAACTGGCAAGACACCAAGCAAGGGCATCCTATGACACCAGTGAGGTGGCTTCCAGGCTTATGGGGACAGTGATCTGCATTAGGCGGACAGCATGGCTTTGTCTATCAAGATTGTCACCCCTGGCCTGGCGTAGGATGATTCGCTCTGCCTTCCGAGGGACCCGTCTTTTTTCTGTCAGGGCTAGGAGGCTTCTGCAGGGACTTCCTCTGTCTCCTCATCTCCAGAGGACACCTCCTAGCTCTCCTCAGCCATAGACTTCTTGTCTTGTAAGGCCAGGGTCTCTTCCTTCTGTTTTTCACGAGGCTGAGGGTCTTGTTCCCTCAGGGTTTTCCTAGTCCCCCTTTTGGGGGGGGGGGGGCTTGGTACTCACTCAAGCAGTAATGAATGGTGAAGATTAACAAGGGAAGATATGGAAATGACGTACCTACCGTAATTCTTGCTCTTCTCTTGTATCCTCACCATTCATTACTGATACCCGTCCACTTTCCCCTCATGGGCCTCCTCCTTCGGTGTCTCCCCACCCTGCTTGTTTCTCCTCCCTCCTTCTCATGGCTTAAAACCTGAACTTCCCAAAAAAAAAAAATGTTTTTGAGTCTTCTGTTCTTCTCTCAGAACGGATTCTATAAATTTGAGAGGAGAGGGGAACGAGTAGAATTTGGCTTTCTCCTGAGGGAACTCTTTCTGATTGCCCTTGAGGGTGACCTTTTGGCTCTTTTTTTAAGCAGTGATTGTTCAATCTACAGTTAATGAAACTTTGTTTTTGTTTTTTTTAGTTATTTAACCAGGAGTAGCATACTAAGCTGAAAAGCTTTTTTACAGGTGTGACCTGGGAGCACAGGGAAGTTAAGTGACTTGCTCAGGGTCACACAGTATGCAGTGGAAGTTGTGGGATTCAAACCCAGGTCTGGTCTGCTGGATGTCACCAGATTTGCAGCTCAGAGCCTTAAACCACTGCACTATAATACCTTTCCTTAGGTGGTTCTGTTCCTTTATCCAGGTCCCCTCTGGCAATTCTGCATCTCCTGTTTTCACCAGTCTCTGCTAGTTAAACGCTGTCCTGTAAGTCCAGTTGCCTTGAGCTGGTGATCTAATTTGCCTTGCCTTCAGGGAGTCGGATTGAGTTCCCACCCTGTCACTTTTTTCGCAAGGGGGTGCCCTCTGTTGGGCTTCAATTCCCCCCTCCCCCAACATCTGTGTTAGCACGCAACGAGGTGCTAGTGGGCTTCTTTCCCTTTCTAGTTGGCCGCTCTCCCTTTGGAACAGATTCTGCCTTGGCAGTCTGTGAGCTCTCAGCTTGAGTGTAGGGGCTGGGGATGGCGGGAAGTGTAGAAAGTCTGCCTTTTGTGTACCAAGCTGTGCAGATGGTTCGGTTGAACCTTCTTCACCAGGTTTATTGAGTGGGATCCTTGCTCCCTTGCTTTTGGTACCGAGCTTACAAGCCTTCAAAGCAAATTTCACCATTTGGCAGAACTTTCTCTCCCCTTCCAACATCCCCCTCTCTCTTCTTCTTTCTCTCCCTTTTCTGTTCCTCCATCGGAGCCGCCCCAGGAGTGAGGCCCTGTGGTCCCATAGGGTAGGTGTTCCTCTTTCCTGTCCTCTATCAGCTTATTCCTTTTTCAGTTCATATCCTTTCCTTTGTCTATCCCTTGGCTCTCTTGCCTCGCTCTCCTTTTCTTATCCTTATTTCGCTTCTCCGGCTGTCAGAACTGGGATGGAGGAGGAGGAGTCTGCAGCGCCTGATGGCGGCCCCTCGCACACCAAGTAGTGCATCGCTCTCGGGGGTGGTGCCGTCGACGCAAACTCCTCTCCCAAGGGGGGGGGGACTCCCATGGCGGGTACGTGCCTCTGGCTTACACCCAAGCAGTAATGAATCTTGAAGATACAAGAGAAGATAAAGAATTATGGTAGGTACGTAATTTCCGTTTGTCATTTATTAGTTTATATAAAGAAATCACGAATAATTTAGTGATACTGTTGACTACTGTGTGCCACGGGAAGCAACGATGTTGCTCTGATACTGTGACTGCGGTGAAAAAGTATATAAGCATGACACCCATGACATGTGTATCTGCTGTTTAGGCCTCTTTTAACACATTAGGACTTCTGAGAGTTGCCAGAACTTCAATCAAGCAATGAGGCAGCGCAGAAAAAATGTGCTCGAAGTTTTTATTATACAAAACTCTAGCAGCTGTGCAAAAAGCCCAGTGTCAGGAGGAAGTGTCGCCAGCCCCACCGACCAAGTTGTGGTCATTGAAGTCCGAAGACTGCGAAAGAGTGGTCATTATTGGGATGCAAGCATAAGAATAGAGATGAGGATAGATCAGTGTTTCTGGCAAGGTCCAGGTCACTGCTGCAGCCTGTACCTACTCTACCTGCATTGTCATCATCTGCCCCGGTGGTGGTGACAACATCCCCCCTCCCAGCTGTCGACCAGACACCAAGGAAAGTGCATGTCTGAGGCACTACCATACCTACTATGGATGGTATGTTACCATTGTTGGCAGAGGTAGGCCCTTCATTGTCATCGGTAGTTGTGACCTCTGGCCAGGGCATCATTGGTGCGCAGGCAGTGTTGGCATCATTTTCAGATATGATATGATGTATATTGCCAGGCTTGCCTTTGCAGCCTACCCTGCCATCGACAGGGGTTACTGCGTCACAGGCCCTGTCAGCTCTCTTGACTGGTACATAGGTGCCTACTAAGCAAAGGCCTGTAGCGTCACCAGTGATGTCTTCCATTCCCATCGCTGATTGGGATGTCAACGAGGAGGAGCAATATAATCCTAACCTCATAATGGAGGAGGATTATGAAGAGGAGAGGAGAGGAGGGATATGAAGAGGAATGTTATGCTCCACGTTTCAGCTCCACTGTATCCCCTTGCAGTGAGGATTTTGTAGTGTACACAACCAGCTCTCTCCCAGAAGACCCCCACTTTTCAAACAGTGATGTAGCAAATGCAGATTGCTATGAGGTTTGCAGTAGAAGCTAAAGAATTTGATGGAGGAACAATGAGTAATGGAGTGCAGGACACCTCCAGAAGCTCCAGTTTATCCTGCCTTTGAAGATGCCACTTTTGCTGCCTGGTATAAGCCAAATATCATACCAGCAGTTCCTAGAAAGGCTGACAAGCAGTGCCCTTTCCCTGATGCCAAACCTTATAATGCCAACCAGCCAGAAACCGATTCTGTAGTCATCATGGTTGCCTATGATAGATCCAGGGCACCAAGGCGTATGAGTACCTTGCCATCTGATAAGAAATCAAGGAGACTAGACATGATGGGCAAGCAAATCTATGCCTCTGCCTCACTAGTCCTGCATTTTGCCAGCTGCCGATCTCACACGAACATGTATCAAAACAGCCTGTGGGAGGTGGCCATAGTGTTAGCTCAGGTCCTTCTGGACTGGAAGGCACAGCCAAGAGTGAACTACTGAAAAATGTAAATGCAAAGCTGAGGTAGGAAAACGCCTCCTATGCTCACCCTATGATGTCTCAGATGCCTCTGGCAGGCAAGCTGGCATTTGCATGAGAAGGTATTCTTCGCTCATAGTGGCTGAGTTTGCAATTGATGTGCAACAAACAGTATTGAATGCTTCCTTTAGAGCACCAAACTGTTTACTTATCACATAGAAGAGGCTTTGATAGAGAGCTACAGACATCAGTATTGACTGGGTGGGGGAGCAGAGCCAGCAGCCTGGAGTGGTGGACGTGTTTCTCCTGAGCTCCATATTCTTTGTAACATATAACCTCATAGATCACTTTTTGCACTGTTTTTTGGGAATTCGGTGAGAGATTCAAGTGCATCTTATCACCTTTTTTTATAGAAGAATGGGATAAACTAAACATGCCAGTAAACAAGATCAGTAGGGAGCGGTGCCTTCTACTTTGCCAACACCACATCAGCCTACTGATAAAGTTACAAATCCACCTGTATCCCTGTTTGCTGTCCAGGGTTTTCACTAACTCAGTCTCTTGCTTGTGTTCAGATGAATTGGCTGAAAATCTATCTTCTGTCCTTATTAAAAGTTGTTCATGTGAGTTTCAGTGCAGAACTGAAGTAGTATGCATATAAGAAATCAGCTTTCTAGGATTGTGGATAAGTTGTTCATCCACACTTTTTGGCATGTCCCCTTCCGCTTTAAATCTCACTGGAATTCTTCAAGCTGGCACCTCCCACCCACCCGAGTGATATATACCTCATCACACCAGATTTTCCTTTCTGCTGGAAGATTCAGGTTGCCTCCCTCATGCTAACGCATTTTGTAGGCCCTGGCTTTCAGACCTTCGGTTTAACTGAAAATTCGCATTGTTCACGTTAGCGATTGCAAGTTTTCTGCTTCAATCACAGAAGACTAGTCTTCCCTTGGATTTCATCGGTGCCCTTGCAGCCAGCAGATGTTGCACACCGATCCCCACACCGCATGGATCTATTGCCTCGGTGTCAACCATGACACCGCGAAATGCAATCCGTCTTGCCTTCCATCCCAACGTCCTTGATGACTGTCTTGCATATCTGAAGCTGGGGAGGCCGGAGAAGAGGAACCCTCCGGTGAAATCCAAGGAGGCTCGGTGGGCGGTTTCCAAGGCTGCAGGATCCGCTATGCAGTTGGAATGCATGCAGGCCTTTGAGGAGGAAGCGGCTCGTGCTGCAGAGTCCTCTCAGAGCTTCTTCGTTCCATTCAACATGGGCTCCACCTTCTCGGGTTCCTTCCAAGAGTTGTGCCAGTCTTTCCTGACCAAGGGATAGGCGCCTGCGGGTTCACACTCCTCTCAAACCCATAAGCGGGAGAAGGATCCGGGATAGTCTTTATCTTGACGGAGATGTTCTTGGGAGCGGGAGAGATCTCAATCCCAGGAGCATACGGTCTCGACTTCAGTTGATCGTGTCTTTGGCCACTGGCTTTTCGGCTTCGCCGTCTGGTCAGTCGACCGAATTATCAATCGACGAGGTGGAAATCGTGATCAATCTGATATCGCCGACTCCGATAGACGATTCCCTCGATCGAACCCTAATTTGTTTTTTCCAGATGAGACCCAGCCTGCTGGGACTCTCATCGATGATGTGGTCCCTGATCCCGGGAAATCACCGGCCTCGCCAGTGTCTCCTGAGCGACCGAGTTGGCCCGTCCGATCTCGATCAAGGTCTCGGAACCCCTCGACTGACAGGCTGAGGAAGAGCCATAAATGCTCTTAAGAGGAGGCGGTGCCATTGGTCGACCTCCTCGGATGAGGAAAGGCTCCGGCGGAAACTCCATCGGCACTATGAGGACCTCATGTGGCAGCAGCTAATTTTGACTGGGCAGAAGCCAACTCTGGCTTCTACACTGGCATATTACTTGGCTTTTGCCTCGTAGGCTGAAGCTGACTCCCTTGGAGCCAATTAAATTGGTTCCCCTGCCTTCGGAGCCGGCAAAACCACCAATTCAGCCCAGAACAGTCTCTCCACCGATTGTGGTGGAACCACGGCCCAAACAGTCTGTGGGAGGAGCTCTTTATAAGGAAGCTAGACCTGACACCGTGCTTCCCCGGCTATTGTCAGTCATGGTCACCCCGGACGGCCCACGGCAGGTTGAAGGTGACCTGGGTGGTTAGCCCTTTATACCCGGATTCCTCAGATTCGGACGTCACTGGCTTGCATTCTTATCCAGGGGATGACGAATCAACCATTGGCCTAGAGATGGAGGAAGGTCCCTCGTCTTTCCAAGGGATTCTTCGCCTCATCTCTGAATCTACAGGGATGCCCCTGGAGCCCATCCAGAAAAAGGCGGAGTACCCTCTTACGGACATCCTTAAGAGAGGGGCTACACCGACGGAGGCCTTTCCTGTGGCTGAGGCTATTGTCGGCCCGGCCCTAGAACTTTGGCAGCGCCCTGCCTCTTGTCTAGCGCCGTCTGCCCGCATGGCCCTCAAATATGCGGTGCCCATGGGGTCCCTTGCGGGGTTCACAGAGTACCCCTTGGCAGAGAGCCTGGTGACCGCCTCTGTGGTCAGGCATATTGGCAGTTCTGCTGACACTGACTGACCTCCTGACAGAGTCCAAGCTCTTGGACCATTCAGTCAGGAAGGTCTATGTGGCTTCCTTCTTGGGCCTTCGTCAGGCAGGTTCGGCTGTCATCATGGCACACTTCTCTCACGCCCTTTTAGGGTCACTGGATGAAGTTCTCCCACATCTCCCCATGGACATGCAGACCACAGTCAAGCAGGTCCAGGATCAGGACAGAGCTGTTGCCAAACAGTAGCTTCGGACGGTCCTGGACATCGGGGATTCTTGTGCCCGCTCGATGGCTGCCACGGTTGCCTCACGTCACAGGGCTTGGCTGAGGCTCTCCTCCTTCCTGGCGGATACCCAGTACGGTATAGCTGATGTGCCCTTCCTTGGGACCAACTTGTTTGGCCCAGGAGTGGCTGATCACATTCAACGCATTGAACAATCCAGTGCCACCGTGGACGCCACTTCTGCCAAGGGTTCTTCGGGCAAGAACCAGCAGAAGAAAAAGAAACCTTTTCAGCATTCTTCCCCTGCAGCTCAGCAGTCCTCCTTCCAAGGTGGACAGCAGCACCAGCAACAGCAGCAGACTCAGGCTTGGCACCTCTGGCCCAAGCCCGAACCCCAACAGGCCTGTAAAGGAGGCTGAGGTTTGGAGCCTCCTCCTCCAAGCCTGCACAGTGACCGGACGGAGGCTGTCAACCCCTCTCCCGTCACCTCAGCTCTGGGTTCTCCCGTGGGTGGCTGGCTCCGCCACTTCTTTTCTGCCTGGTTGGTTGTCACTTTGGACAGGTGGGTTCTCAAAGTGGTTGGTCAGGGACTGCCTCTGGAATTCGAGCAGTACCCTCTAAACCGAGCCTGCGCCCCTCGGGAGGAAAGAGTATCCACTCAGACTCGGTCGGCTCTCCGAGACGACATCGCTCAGCTCCTTCTCAAGGAGGCAGTAGCTCCAGTGGTGGATCCTCCAGCAGACCCAGGCTTTGTCTCCAGGTACTTCCTGGTGCCCAAGAGGATGGGGGGTCTGGCACCCCATTCTAGATCTCCATGACCTGAATCAATGTCTCAGGTCATGCACCTTTTGGATGGTCACTCTGTCCCAGATCATACCATCCTTGGAGCGAAAGTTGTGGTTCTGTTCACTGGATCTGCTGGACGCGTTCTTTCACGGCCCAATCTGTCCGTCCGATCAGCGGTTCCTCCACTCGGGGTCAAAGGGACCCTGTACGAGTTCCAAGCCATGCCGTTCTGCCTGTCATTGGCCCAGCGGGTCTTCACCAAATGCATTGCAGTGGTGGCGGCCCATCTCTGGGGGGGTTGAGATTTATCCTTACCTCCACGATGGGCTCCTTGCCGGTTCTTCTTTTTTTTTTTTTTTAATTCAAGTTTATTGAAATTTCAGAGACTGCGCACCATAGCAACAATTTACATCATAACCATATCCATAAATTTCATGTATATGGTAAATCATTAAAGCCATATAAGCCATATTTCATATTTCCCCCACTTTCTCATTTCCATCATTGGTTCCTGTTCAAGTTACCATACCTTTCCTCTTCCCCATGAATCAAAAGCCCAGATTTCCCTCCTGCAGTTCTCACAGGTCCTCTGACTGACCAGACAACAAGTTCTATCTTGTCCACTTACGGACATAACTATTTATCCTATGATTTATCTTATGCGTTAATGCTTCCATTTCCCTTATTTCTTGAATGATGGAGTACCACTGTGGCAGGTCAGGCGGGTTGGGCAATAGCCACTTCCCTGTAATTGATTTGTGGGCTGCAGCCAGTAGTAAACCCCAAAGGTATAGATTGTCTGAACCCCTCACCCCCTCCGGAGGCAACCCCAGTACCATGTTTTTTATTGTGAGTTGTGTGGTACAGGAGAACAATATCTCCATAGTTCTAGAGATCCCCTCCCAGAAGGGCCGGAGAACCTCACATTCCCAGAAAATGAGTGAGTGGTGTGCCATTTGGGCTCCGCATCCCCTCCAGCAGTGTGACGATGCACCCCTGCCCCATTTACTTTGAATTTCGGGTGTGTAAAAATATCTCGCCCTCATCTTCCAGGCAAATTCTCGCCAACTGGCCGAGAGTGTAGTTTTATGTACCATCTGGAAGATTTCAAGCCGCTTCTCTTCAGATATTATTAGCCCCATTTCCTGTTCCCATTTAGTTTTGGTTCGGAGGAAGTCTCCCATCTGAAGTTGTCTCATGGCTTTATATAGGGCTGAGATGTGTCCTTTCTTAAGGGCCCCTGAGGATATAGAGTTTATTATATCCATGTGGTTATACGTTAGAAGTTTTGAGCCCTGGGGGTTTTTGATTGACTGAATGTGTTCTGATCTGTAAATACCGATAGTGATCTTGATTTCTTAAGTGGTATGTTTGTTTAATGGAGTGGAAGTCTAGTATTGTGTCTCCTGAGATCATCTGCCCAGTGTGGTTAGGCCCAACCTGGCCCACTTTCTAAAAGAATGATCCATCTTAGCTGGAGGGAAATTATCCGACCATGCAAACCAGTGGAGGGTGCCATAGCTCCCTGGCCAGATCATATTTGGACCAAAGTCTGTGGACCATTTTTATGGTGCCTTCAACTGCCATCAGTGCAGACTCCATCCCCTTGCTCAGAGAGATGTCTGCTACTCTTGCCCCAAGAGGGGGGCCCTCAGACATGACGATCTCCATGTCTCTCCAGTCAGCTTCATACGTCTCGTTGTTCCACAAGAGAGCATTTCTTAAATATGCAGCCATGCAGTAATCTTCTAAGTTGGGAACTGCTCTCCCCCCTCCCATTTCGTCTGCCTGCAGGAGAACCATTCTTATTCTAGGTCTTCCTGGATGCCAGATACATTTTGTAATTAGTTCTGCCAACCTCTGAAATGTTTCTTTGGGATAACTATTGGGAGGGACTGAAAAAGGTACAGAAACCTGGGGAGGATGTTCAAGGTGATGGATTGTATTTTAGAGTAAAGTGGCAAGTTAAGAAGCTGCCATCTGGCGAAATCTTGGAGTTGGGTCTGCAGTGGGCCATAATTTGCAGCGAACAGCCTCCCCAGGTGTCTTGTAATCTGTATGCCAAGATATTTGATTTTTTGTTTATTCCAATTTAATGGTAGCAACTTAGTTATGTCGGGGGGGGGGGTAGTAAAAGAATTTAAGAATTTCTGTTTTCTCTTTGTTCAGCGTATACCTTGCATGGGTACCAAATTCTGTGAGAATATTCCAAATTTTGGGGATCGATTTGTTGGGGTTTGTGATGTAGAGCAGGACATCATCCACGTATGAGATTTTATGTTCAGTATCCCCTATCTTGATGCCTTCTACCTCTGGATTTCCCCCTTATAGCAGATGCCAACGGCTCTATGTATAGGGCAAATAATAATGGGGACAGAGGGCATCCCTGTCTTGTCCCGCGACCCAGCATGAATCTATCTGATATATTTCCATTTAATCTTACATAGGCCTGTGGGGCTGCATAGAGGGTCTTAAGAGCATCTATCATGACCTGGGGGAAGCCAGATTGTCTTAGGTCAGCTAACAGGAAGGACCATGACACTTTATCGAACGCCTTTTCGGCATCAAGACTCACTAGGCAGGCCGGGGTTTTATTAGAGGAGATCTTGTTTATGATGTTAATAGTACGTCTAACACTATCTGGGGCCTGACGGCCCTGAATGAAGCCCGTTTGGTCCCTATTGATTAGACGTGGGAGGAGGGCATTCAGTCTGGCAGCCAGAATGGAGGTAAAGATCTTGTAGTCAACATTGCGTAATGAGATGAGTCTATATGAACTACATTCAGTCGGGTCCTTACCCTGCTTATGTATTACTGTAATATTGGCATAATCCCAAGAGGGAGGGGCTGCCCCCCCCAATCCACCCAGACTCCATTAAAAGCCCGGAGAAGGTGGGGAGCCAGCTCTCTTTTAAGTTTTTTTTGTATATTTCCCCACTGAATCCATCTGGGCCTGGGCATTTCCCGGGTTTCAGGCGCGTGATGGTTAAGTCCACCTCAGAGAGGTTCATGAGCGCAGCCAAAGCAGTTTGTTGGTCCTGGGTGAGGGTCGGTAGATTCAGGGATGCTAAAAAGTTGTTTTTCCCCATTATGGGGGACTCTGGTTGAGGTTGATATAGTTGCCTATAAATAATATTTTATGAAGGCGTCCATCACTTGATCATTCTTATAAGTTAGAGATTTTGTTTTAGGGTGTTTTATCTTTGTGATGGTTGCCCTGGCCTGCAGCTGTTTGAGCTTAAAGGCCTGCATTTTGGAAGCACGGGCACCTCCCTCGTAATAAGATTGTCATAGATAACTAAGGGATTTTTCGAGTCCCAGTTGGTGAAGTCTTTGTAAGTGGGTTTTAGTTGAGGTTGGTGATCCGAGTGAACTGCAGTTCCCATTCATAGGTGGCCAAAGCTGGGGAGGTCTCTGGCATGTGTCAAAAACATGTTAAGTCTAGAGAAAATGTTATGCCTGGGAGAATAGCATGTATAGTCTCTGGCTTGTTGATATCTTTCACGCCAGATGTCTTTTAACCCCACCTCTCCCAGAAACTTATGAAACAGTTTGGCTGTCCGGGTACCCTGTGTGGGGATTTGGGACGTGGTGTCCATCTGTCTGTTCAGAATGAGGTTCTAGTCACCTCCCAGAAGCAGTATTCCCTTTGTTTTCTCCAGGATCATCTTGATTAGGTCTGAATAAAAAGTGAAAGGGGAGCCTGGTGGGGTATATACATTGGCTAATGTCGCATAGGTGTCCTGAACCCTTCCTATGACGATGACGAACCTCGCCTCTGGGTCAGCCAGAACATATTCCTCTTCAAATGGAATGGAGTCCGAGAACAACAGTGCCACTCCCCTTTTTTTCCCCCATCCAGAGACGCATGAAAGACTCTGGGGTAGGCTTTGATTTTAAGCTTAGTGGCTTCGTGAGGGGCGAGATGAGTCTCCTGCAGGAAGACAAAATGGCTATGCTGTTCCCTGAGGAATGCAAGAACTCTTTTCCTCTTAATTGGACTGTTAAGTCCATTTACAGTGTATGTTGGGACTTTTGCACTTAAAGGGGACATGATCTCTTCTTCTTGCTTATATAACTCAGTAAGTCTTTCTATGGCCTAAATTTCAATTTCACCACTGCCCAATGGACATGCAGTCTCAATTTGGTCCAGTCACGTTAACAACAAACTTTCAAACTATTAATTCAATATAAACGTAATTTCCAACACAAACTATACACAGTATAACTTAAATGTGGTCTGGTCTACTGATAAGCAGGCTTCCAAGGTCTAATAGCCAAAATTTGGCACCTGGGTTGCACTTCTCTTAAGTGCCCAATACCCGACAGATGGATTGGGTATATTTAAACTCTAGTGAGTTTCTCTCGTACTCTCCAGAGAGTAACCTACGTCAGGTTTGTAGAATAGGATGAATTAAACCACATTTCAGTGCACTGGGGTGACCCTTTTTAGGTGGAAATACTCCACCTGTTATTAATTAAACCTTGTACTGCAGCCAGTTCATGTGGACTGTGCTTGGGGTGGAATGACCCGCCAGATCTGTGGGAATGAGAGATTGCCTCTAGGGTGGCGCCTCCACCACACTTCTGCATCCGGAGTGTCCTTTAGATTTTACTCATTGGATGCCTATAGGGTAATTCTCGCGTAGTGTTCCCAGCAGGAGCAGAGGGTGCCAAGTCCCATTCCCTAGCCTGCATCAAAAGTAATAACTTTAAGTGCAACTCATAACACTTTACATATACAGTTTAACATAGAAACTTAGCTCGGGGAAACTCTAAGGTAAACTGTGCCCAAGCTCAGAATGAAGATGAGCAGCAACATTTGGGATTGACCAAATCCCGTGAACCCCTGTGGGAGGCTCCAAAAGCTTCCATGCTTGAGTGGCTCCCCCCCCCCCAAAAAAAAAAAAAGAAACAGTGGTCATCACCATGTATTCTCCCAGTCTATGGGAGCTGGTTTGAAAGAGTCATGGAAAATTTCTCCGTTTCCTAGGTATCAGGAAGTGGGCCATGTTCACACTTACAGATATATTTAGACTACAAGCCCTTAGGGGGACAAGTCACAATGGTTTTAGAGGGAAAAGGATACTTGCAGAGGAGTGTTTGTTGTTGCTCAGATATTCGTCGAATAATTTGCCTTAGGCCTTGTCTGATCCCCAGAATTCTTGTTTCCTCCGGTCTCATCTGCAGTATGAAGCCGTTGATGCGTGCCCTTAGAGAACGGCTTCAGGATCGCTGTTACATCAGCACGGAGATTGGTCTGCAGATCAAATTGCTGCGTGCCCTTTCGCTTATAACCTTTCTGCGCTACAAACCAAGCCGAACGAAGCAGCCCTTTCTCCAGTTGTTGTTTATACAGTGGAGGGAGGGAGAGAGATACCCAGATTCTCCAAGTGTGGTTGTGCAGCGAGCAGATCTTCAAAGATTCTGGGGCCTCGGTCTGTCTCTATCCGGAGGCGCGCAGGAAACAGGATTTGTGCTTTTTGTTTCCTGCCCCTTAGTTGCTTAATTATGGGCCACAGCTTTTTCCTCTGGTCTTGCACTTGTGTGGTGTAGTCATTGTCTAGGGAAGATACGGCTCTGTTGGAAGGTGATATCCTTCATTTTCCATGCCTGATTAAGCAGCTCCTCCTTCGTCGCGTGATGAGTGAGTAATTACGAAGGAGCGAGGTCTGGCTCCTGCATTAGACTGCTTCAGGGCAAGAGATCTGTGGGCCCTATCCATGCTCAGATCAAAGTCCTCCGGAAGGCCTAGGGAGTCTCTCAGGGCAGCTTGCAAGAAGAAGGAGACAACGCTCGGGGCTTTACCTTCGGCGCCCTCTGGGATCCCATATATTCTCTTATTTTGTCTCCTGCTACGCCCTTCTAAGTCATCGATTTTGTGATTTAACTCTTAACTCTTTCCCGGGTGAGGAGATATAACAGGAGGCGATCCTGGTGGTCCGTTTGCTCCGCTACGGTGGACAATCCAAGTTCCAGTTGGTCTGCTCGATGTTCAGTGCTGCTGGTGTCTGAGCGTATATCCGTAAGGGTTTTATCTATGTTTGCTACGGTTCGGGCTGTTTGTAGGATTGTGGCTGTAAGATCCTTGTCTTCCACATCAGTCTGGGGCTTGGGGGACATACTTTCCCTTACGGCCTCCTCCATAGATGGGTTGTTGGATTTTTCTCTCATTAAGAGCTCCCAGAGCCTGGAAACCGGAGTCTCTGGTTGACAGAGGCTTGTAATTTTTGATCTAGTTGCCTTAGCCGGCGAATGCATTTTTATTCTGGTCGATGGTTTTAGATTTTGCTGGGGTCAGTCCAGAGCACCAAAGCTAAGTAGCCATTGCGTTCCTGACGTCACCGGGAAGTCCGGCTCCTAGCAGGTTCCACCCAACAGGAGGTGGAGGGGTCCAGGGACCTGGACCTCCAGACCTGCTCCCAACTCGGCCTCCTGGTCAACGAGGCCAAGTCAGAACTCGTGCCTTCTCAGGGGATGGGCTTCATTAGGGCAGAGCTCGACTCTTGCCAAGCCAGAGCGGGGCTCCCAGCGGGACAGGGTGGAGGTTCTTTTCTCCTTTGCCCAATCATTTCTGGTTGGGCACTTGCGCCCTACCCTGGACTTAATGCGCCTTCTGGGTTACATGGCGGCGTGCACCTCCGTGGTCCATTGGGCCCCGGTTGCACATGCACCCTTCCAGTGGGAACTAGCTGCCCAGTGGACTCAGCGCCACGGTCATTTCGACCATCTGATCACTGTAACTCAGAAGATATGGGACGGTCTCCAGTGGTGCACCGCCCCAGACTGGTTGCAGTGAGGGATCCCTTTTGTCCGCCCTGAGCCGACGGTCGTCCTCATGAGCTGGGGAGCCCATATGGGGGACAAAAGGGCCCACGGGCTCTGGACCCCTGAGGAGTTGGAGCTCAGAGCAGTCAGACTGGTACTGTCAGCTTTCGCTTCTCAGCTCCGGGGTCAAGTGGTTCATGTCCAGACAGACAGTATCACGACCATATACTACCTCAGCAAACAGGGCAGCACGTACTCCCGTCTGCTGTGCAAGGAGGCGCTCCGTATTTGGACCCTCTTAAGTTGATTGGAGGCAGATCTCCTTGCCATCCATTTGGTGGGAGCCTCAAATCATCTGGCGGATGCTCTCAGCCGCTTAGGCCAGACATCCCAACCTGCTCTCCCATTGGGGCAAACTGATGGTGGACCTGTTTGCCTCCAGAGAAAACACCAAGCTGCGGCTGTTTCATGCCCACCCCCCTCAGCAGGGCTCACTGCATGGGGATGCCTTCTTGAGGCTGTGGACGCCAGGCCTTCTCTACACTTTCCCTCCATTTCCCTTGATCCACAAGGTGCTTCTCAAGGTGGGAAAGGACAAGGTGAAGGTGATTCTGGTAGCCCAAGACTGGCCGTGCCAGTTCTGGTATCCAGATCTCCTCAGTCTCAGGTCCCCGAAGCGGCTTTGCACATGCCCGGACCTGACATCACTCAGTCAGGGGAAGGTTTTCCATCCGGACCTTCAATCCCTGCACCTTACAGCCTGGTACCTGAGTGTCTAGAGTTCCAGGCTTTGGGTCTTTCCGAAGATGTCTACACCCTGATGGGGGCATCCAGAAAGGAATCGACCAGGAAATGTTATGCCTTCAAATGGAAAAGGTTTTCCATTTGGTGTCAGGGCAAGGGCCTGGACCCTCTGTCCTGCCCAGTGGCTAACATTCTCGACTACCTTTGGTCCCTTTCCAAAGTGGGTCTTCGGTCATCGACCCTTAGGGTGCACCTGGCAGCCATTTCTGCTTACCGGGCGTGGGCCGGTCAGCCGACGTTGGTGCAGGAGACAGTGGTCAGCCGCTTTTTCAAAGGCCTGGATTATATATCCCCTCCAGTGCATGAACCTCCACTTCCGTAAGATCTACTGCTGGTACTGACAAAGCTCATTGGCAAGCCATTCTAACCAATGCACGAGTGTGCCTTGTCACACTTGTGGAATACGGCCTTCCTGGTTGCTATCATGTCTGCCAGAAGGACAGGGGGAGCTCCAGGCGCTTTCTGTGGACTCCCCTTATCTGGTCTTCCACAGGGACAAGGTTGTCCTATGCCCCCACCCGAAATTCCTACCGAAGGTGGTGTCAGAGTTTCACCTTAACTAGGTGTTAACTCTGCCAGTATACTACCCTAAATACATGTAGGAGGCCAAGTACAGGCTCCATGCTCTGAACCTGCGACATGCTCTCTCCTACTATAAGGAGAGAATGGCGGAAATTGATTGCCAGCTGTTTGTCACCTACACAGAAGCCACTTCTGGCAGACCTCCAGGAAAGTGGACCATCGCAAGGTGGATTACATCATGCATAGGTCTGTGCTACGAGTTGGCTGGCAAGGAGCCTCCCAGAGGGATAAGAGCTTATTGTACCTGCCATACTGCTGCATTGGTGGCTGCTTCCAGGGACATCCCTATCCAGGAAATCTGTCTGGCTACTACCTGGAAGTCAGCAAACACCTTCATCACCCACTACCACATCGACCTTGAGTCATGCCGGGATGCTGGTTCTGGGGCCTCAGTTCTCCAGTCTCTGTTCCCTAAGTAAGGGGTGTGCACCTTGCCTCCCTCCTCCTGGAGAACTGCTAGGAGTCTGCCAAAGAGTGTGGATGAACAACATATCCACGATCCTAGAAAAACAGGTTACTCACTTGTAACAGTAGTTCTAGGAGTGGTATATGTTGTCCATCCACACGAACCCACCCGACCTCCCAGGAGGCAGACGCACACAACCTGGCTTCCAGCGGGTTAAGATCTGGCGTCATGGGACAGAGCCAAGGTATATACCACCCTGGTGGGTGGGAGGAGCCAGCTTGAAGACTTCCGGTAAGATTTAAAGCGGAAGAGGACATGCCAAAGAGTGTGGATGAACATATACCACTCCTAAAACTACTGTTACAGGTGAGTAACCTGCTTTTTCTGTATCGGAGCTGTCCGTTCTTTCTCATCAAAACTGTTTTTTTTCCTAGCTATATAGCACTGGGTTATTTAATGGATATAAAATAAATCTAAAGTTTGTTAATTCATACAAGTAGTTTGTCATTGATGTAACCTCCATAAGTAGGTTCATGTAAGAACAATTTTTCCTGTCAAATTGACAAGCAGATGCCTGCCACACACTGCTATTTCAGGCACATGTACTATATGAACTCACAGATTTCAGCTCTTTGATGGTTTCTGTGTGAAAATACGTAATGTAGAAGTATAACTAGAAACATTATATGGCATTCTGATGTCCCCTGTCTCCTGCCCAGTAGATGAGGCAGCTGCACTCTGCTGCCCCTGTCCCCTGCATACCACTTCAATTCAGCACTGAAATGCAAATGAGCAACTTTTTATAAGAACAGAATGATAGATTTTCAGCTAATTCATCTGAACACAAACTGGAGACTGAGTTAGTAAAAACCCTGGACAGCAAACAGTTAACTCCCTTAGCAGGGAGGTGGGTGAGGACAGGAACGTGGAAATGTTGTGGTTCACCTTACAGTGTGCTAAGGGCAGTGGGGGCAATCTGGTGGGGGTAGTTCTACCAACACAAACTGAGGAACACAACAGGGAAATGGCGGGAAACCTAATAAATCACTGTGGTAGGGGCAGGACAGTGGTGGTGGGAGATTTCAACTTGCTAGGGGTGGACTGGTGCACTATGAATGACATCAACAAATGCTAAAGAACAGTGGATTCTGGATGCATTTCAAGATGTATTCCTGTCACAACTGGTGGTAGAGCCAACCAGGGAAGGAAGCATCTTGGACTCGGTTCTGACAGACCGTAACCAGGCAAAGAATGTTATAGTAGAGGACCTACTTGCGGGGAGTAGCCACACCGCAGTTTGGTTCTCCCTGGATCTGGGGAGGGAGGGAAATCACACTAATACGACGGTAGTGGAATTCAGGGGGGTGGATTTTGGGAGAATGGCAGCCATTCTGGAAGGGCACTTAAAAGAAAGTGTGGATATGGACATGGATCGCAGGTGGGAAATTTTGAATTGGGTCTGTTGGAGGCCACTAAAACATGCACAACAAAATCCAAATGCAAGAACCCCAGCTGGTGGACCATGATTGTGCAGAAGAGGGTAAGAGAGAAAAGGCTAGCCTACAAAAAGTACAAGAAAACCTGTAAGGAGAAAGGACAGGGAAGAATACTATATGAAATCGAAGGACGTGAGCAGGGTGGTAAGGGCAGCGAAAGCAAACAGAGCTAAGGTTGGCACAGGGGATCAGGGAGGGAGAGAAGGAACTTTTTAGATACATCAGGAAGAAGAGGAAGTGTAGAAGGCTGATCACCAGGTTAAAAAAGGAGGGTTGGTTGGTACAGGAGGGAGTGGAGCAGGCTGAGGTACTAAACGAGTACTTCTGCTCTGCCTTTACAAGGGGCAAGGATGGGCCATTTCCGCATGGGGGAGGTATGTCAGGGGTTGGGGACAGTAACATGTGAAGAGATACCAATGGAGAAAGTGAGGGAGGGCCTTAAGTCATTAAAGATAGACAAGGTCCCAGGTCCCGACGGGATCCACCCCAGAGTCCTAAAAGAACAGGCGGATGTACTGGTAGCACCTCTGATGGAGGTATTCAACTCCTCCCTCCAAACAGGTAGTGTACCACTAGACTTGTGCAAGACGCACATAGTGCCCCTCGATAAGAGTGGACCTAAGGATGAGCTGGGGAACTATAGACTGGTCAGCCTGACATCCATAGTGGGGAACTATTGGAAAGCACTTTTTTTTTCCCCCAACTTTATTTGTACTCCTTCAGCTGAGGCATCTCTCGGAGGTACCTTCTCGACACAGGCCCGCTACCCCCCACTGAGACCCCTCCCAGTGGTCCCCCCCCCCCCCACAGGGACTTCTCGGCCATCTGGATCACCCCCCTTGGGGAGGGTCTGCTGCTCCTACCTTGGCGGCGTCTCTTTCTGCGATTAGAGGGTCCATCACTACAGGTTGCGGCTGGGGACCACTGGAGCAGCAGTCCGGTGTTGGGGATATGCGGCCTGGTCCCCGAGTCCCTGGTCGCCTCTTAAGTCCTCCGGGGATTTTCTTGTGTTGTTGCCGCCCCTCTGAGCATGGACATGCAATGGCGCCTTGTGGCTCTAATGCCAACACTCCGCCCCCAGCATCTGCTAGCGCATGCATGTTCAGATGCTGTCCCTGACTACTGCCAGGAGCCGCAAAGGAGTGGCGCTATCCCTGAAACCCTTCCTAGGAAGGGAGAGCAGTCCTCTGGATGCTCGATCCCTTCTTTCCCCTGCCAACCCCGATTGCCCAGATCCTTTCCTGAACCTGGATCGCCGGGGTGGCGCTAGGTGTGGTGTCCAGCGCCTCAACTCTCAGTGTCACTGGGCCAGCTTATTTGAAGGAATATTGAAGGAAAGGCAGGTGGAGCTCCTGGAGGTGAAAGGCCTTCAGGATATCTGGCAGTGCGGATTTTTCCAGGGGAGGTCTTGTCAGACTAACATGGTTGACTTTTTTGACTGGGTGACAAGATCCCTGGATGGAGGTCAGTCAGTTGCCGATGTTCTGTATCTGGACTTCAGCAAGGTATTTGACTTGGTACCACATGGGAGACTTCTGGACAAGTTAAAGGATTTGGGGGTGGGTGAGAGGTTGATTGGGAACTGGCTGGACAACCGCGAGTAGTGGTGGGGGGAGCTATCAACACCCAGGAGGGTCATTACCGGGGTCCTGCAGGGATCAGTTCTGGGTCCGCTGTTATTTAACGCTTTCATTTTAGACATTGCAGTGGGAGTTGGAAGCAAAATGAGCCTGTTTGCTGACTACTCCAAACTACGAGTGGTTGTGGGAAGTGAGGAGGGAAGGAGGATGCTCCAGGAAGATCTAGAAAGACTAGAACAATGGTCGGTCACATGGCAGCTGGCGTTTAACACTCGGAAGTGCATTGTGCTTTGTTTGGGAGCTAGGAATCAAGGGCACACCTACCAGTTTTTTTTTGGGGGGGGGTTATGGTTAGCAGTCTCAGAAGAAGAAAAAGATCTGGGAGTAGTGATCACTGGCAAAATGAATCAATCAGGACAATGCAGGAAAAGAGCGGCTAAGGCAAACGGAATGCTGGGGTGCATTGCTAGAGGTATCACTTCGAGAAGGGAAGAGGTAGTTCTGCCACTGTAAAAATCCTTGGTAAGGCTACACTTGGAGTACTGTGAGCAGTTCTGGCACTCGAAGGACGTTGTGGTCCTGGAGAGGGTCCAGAAGAGGGAGTCAAAGATGATCTTCAGAGTGGGGGATAAGTCCTATAAGGAGAGACTTGGAGAGCTAAACATGTACACCCTGGAAGACAGAGGGGGACATGATCGAGACCTTTAAATACTTGAAGGGTATTAACAGAGTAAACACTGAGGGTTTGTTTATACTGAAGGGGGAAAGGACCACTAGGGGTCATAGCCTAAAATTGGTTGGGGGGAGGTACAGAAGAGACCTGAGAACAATATTACTTCACGGAGAGGGTGGTGGTGCCTTGGAATACGCTACCTGACGAGTTGATATCAAGTGAATCAATGGGAACTTCTAAGAAGGGATGGGATAGATACATGGGCAGGGTACAGATAGAGAGGGTAGAGACCAGGGGAACTCTGAATAGGAATCGGGGCAGGGATGGAGAGGAGGGGAAGCAGCAGCATTTATCTATCTCGAGCAGACGCGATAGACCTTATGGCCTAAGCTGCTGGCATTTTCAAATATTTGTATGTCTTATCGTGTCTGCTCAGTAAATAATGCATGGTCCATGGCTTATGTCAATGACCTTGCCCCCTCGTCTTCCTCTCCTTCCCTTCTCCCCTCCTCAGTCCTATGGATTCCCTACATGCTTGTCCCAGGTCCTCTTAAAGGCCCTCACTCTCTTTACTGATACTATCTTTTCTGGCAGCTCATTCCATGCGGCCACCACTCTCTCCATATAGAAATGCATCCTAACTTCTCTCCTAAGCCTCCCCTCAAATCAACTTTGTTATGCCCCCTCGTGATTCTGTTGTCAGTAATTTAGAGAGATGTCTTTCTACTCTGTCTATCCCCTTCAAGTATTTAATGGTCTTTATCATATCATCCCTCTCCCTCCACTTTTCCAGGGAGTGCATCCTTAGGGCTCCCGGCCTCTCCTCTTAAGGCCTATTCTGTTGCCCCTTGATCATCTTGGTTGTTCTCCTTTGGACCCCCTCCAGTATGCTTATGTCTTTCTTGAGGTATGGATGCCAGTACCTTATCACATATTCTAAATGTGGTCTTACCATTGACCTAAACACTGGCAAAATTACCTTTTTCCACCTACTACTCAGTCCCCTTGCAATACACCCCTAATTCCTGTTAGCCTTTGCTGCTACCTTCTTGCTTTGAGTGATGTGTTTTAGATTTCTAGATATCACCACCCCCAGATCCTTTTCTTCTGAAGCAGCTACCCCAGCCCCCCCCCTCCCGATAATACTCCATCCTAGGATTTCTGGGCCCGATGTGCATCACTTTGCACTGTTTGGCATTGAAACCAAGTTGCCAGATTCCTGACCATTTCTCGAGTTTCACGGGTCCTCCTCAGGTCCTGTATCCCTTTCTCCATGTCCATCCTCCCACAGAATTTAGTGTCGTCAGCAAACAGGCATATCTTGCCTTTAATGTCTTCCCTGATTTCACTTATGAAGATATTGAACAACACTGGCGCCAGTACCGATCCTTACGGGACCCTGCTGGAGAACTCTTCTCCCCCACTACTCTCTGGGTTCTGCCACCAACCAGTTGTCTACCCACCTTACCATTTTCTCTCACGCCCCTAGATCCATTAGTTTCATTATCAGTCTCCTGTGTGGTACAGAATTGAAGGCCCTTCTAAGTCTAGGTATGTGATCTCCATCGCCTGGCCTTTGTTCACCCACCTTATGACCCCAATCAAAGAATTTGATCGGGTTAGTTTGACATGATCTGCCAGCCACAAGCCCATGCTGTCCTTCCATCTTGTAGACCATTCTCCTCAATGTATCTCACCATCCTTTCCTTTAGTATGGTCTCCGTGAGTTTATATACTGTTGAGGTCAGGCTGACCAGTCTATAGTCCCCTGGTCATCATTGAGTGCGCTCTTGTGGAGGGGTACCACATGTGCCATTCTCCATTTCAGTGGCACCACGCCGAACTCCAGGAATCTGTTGAAAAGAACAGCCGGTGGCCCCGCCAGATCCTCTGCCAGCTCTTGCAGCACCCTAGGGTGTATGCCATCTGGTCTTGGGAATTTGTCCCTCTTCAGTGCCAACAGCCTTGCCACTCGCTCTTTTGATCGCTGTTACTGCTTCAGCCTCCCCCGCCCCTCCCTCCTTGCCCCCTACGTGGCACTGGTCCGTCCTTTTCTCTTGTAAAGACAGAGCAAAAGTATTCATGCAATACTTTACTCATGTCTTCATCTACCCATCCCCCTTCCTTAGCCTAACTATACCATCTTTTTTGTTCCTCTTTGCTTATGTAGCAAAAGAAGGCCTTCTCTCCCTTCTTTATCCCTTCAGCTATTTGGAGCTTTTCTGTGCCTTAACATGCTGTACCTCCCTTCTTGCCACCCTAGCCAGCCTTGGGTATTCTTCCTCATCTTCTTCCCTTGCTGTTCTACTGAATTTTCTGTAGGCCGCCTTTTTTTCCCTCACCGCTCTGGCCACCTCATAGTTAAATCAGCTCAGTTATATGGCCCCCGATTTCTTCCCTCTCGGCTTGATACATTCCTTTGTGGCTGTTAGAATTGCCTCCCTGGTGATGGCTCATGTTTGGTCCACCCCATGTCTTCAGTGCCCACTTGGCGTTCCCTTAGCACCTCTCCCATCCTCTTGAAATTTACTCTCTTAAAAGAGAACTGTGCTGAACTGTTAAGTCATTTTTTCCCAGTAGAAGCTGTTTTTAAGTACTGATTAAATTTTATTTTAACTTTGTTTGATTTTATGGTAAAACAAACATACTGTTTGATAGCCCAGCACAGATATTACATAAAAGTACCTCTAAATTCCCATAGAGTGCGCCAATCCTCTTAATAAAAACATTATTGACCATCTTATGCTTTACAGATGCATCTTCCGGGAGGAGTACCACTAGAGAAAAAATTAATTGTTTCTTATAGAACACAGTATAAAGATCAAGTGCTGTGTTAGAGCCCATGAGCTGCATGGAAAAGTCCTAAATGTCCATGTAAAGAAATTCCAAAGTCCTTCACCACATATTATGGTATTGGGTACCATGCACTTACATGTATAAACGCAAAACTTGTGCATACCAGAATTTGATCCACCTTAGTTTAACTTTTCTGCGCTTAACTAGCAAACGTTGAAAAATAAACAGGAGTTGCCATTATATAAAAATGTAACTTAGTATCAATAAAAATTAGTTCAAGAAAAGAACATAACTTTCACATTCCATCACATTTGTGCAGGGGGTAAAGAAACGGTCCCCAGCTTAGACAGAAAGAAAGAAGCTGCTGTTAATGTCCCAAATAATATTGGCCAAAGACGATCTGCAAGGTGGTTAGCCTCTCAGGTTTAGAATGCATCCTGCAAACTTGCAGTGTACCAAAGAAGACTTTTTCTGATAATAGCCAGTTTTACATGATATAGCTTCACCCACCTCCTATTAATGCCTTCCCACAGATTCTCATGGCTCCTCTTCATTCGAAGACTGATGATCCGATTTGGTTAAGCGTAGATGCGGAATTGCGTTTCTCCAACCCCATTTTAAAGCTTCTGCAGGATCAGAAAACAAATGAACCTTCCTGCGATGGGCAGTCCTCAGTCGCGCGTGGAAAATCATTCCATGAAGGATAGTGGCCTTCCTCAACATTGCTTGTACCCCATCAGACTTTTTCTGTTCCTGGCGGGTGGCATAGCTGATATCTGGATATAAGCTAATCCTGTGCCCATCACGAAGTAGTCACCTGGCCAGAGCAAAAATGTAGTCCCTAGTCCCTGCTCCGTCAGTGACCACAATTATTGCTGTTGGGGTATCTTGATCCTCTGTCCGCCCTTGTGGCATAACATGGTAGGCCCGTTCTGCTCCCAGCTGTTGTCCAGACCAGTCTTGGAGGAAAAATAAGAGGTGATCCCCTTCGCTCTTTTCGGGCATACCCAAAACTCTGATATTTGGGGCCCGAATTTGATTCTCCAGTGTCCCGATGCGGGCTTCCAATGCCCGCTCTCCTTTATCACCGACGACATCACTCTCATGGTGGCATCCACTCTCCTGGAGGCATCCAAAGCCATGGTCTGAGCTCCCTCCATAGTAGCTTCCAGGGTTGTGACCTGATTACTCAGGCCATCTAACTTATCCAACAGAGTGGTCACTGATTTGATTAATTTACTGAATTTGGTCCCTATGGTTTGAAGGGTTTCCTCTGTTACCTCCCCCCGCATTTTCTTCGGTCCTGCCTTGTGCAGATCAAGTAGCTGGAGAGCTGATGGAGCATTTTTTAGCTTTTGCACCCGAGCCTTGATTTTGATCTTTCCGGGGATTCCCCATTATATTCAGAGGACCTTCCGATGCAGTTCCTTTCCGTTTTTAGCCGAAGTTAGTTGCTAAAAGTACACTTTTACAAGTAGTTTGCTAGTTCGAGCTGAGCACCTTAATCAATTAGCCGCCATCTTGCCTGGCTCAGATGATTAAATTCTTGTTATTGTTCCATCCATACAGGCCTTTGAGTAACCTTAGTGGATATTTCTGCTTTACACTCTGGTGTTAAATGCCATTTGAGAACTATATGATGTAGTTTATGTCCCTCAGCCACAGAGTTCTATAATAGAACATGAATGAATTGTGTCAATAATAGAAGAGTAGAACAGGGAGACATAAACTACATTATTCAGTTCTAAAATGGTTCTTACCAGCAGCATGTAAGTCAGAAACACCCACTAGGATAACTAAAAACCCTGAATAGCTAGAGCATTAACAGAATTTGAACCATTATTTAAAAAAACAGCTTCTGTTGGGAAAAATTACTTAGTCAGCACAGTTCTCCTTTAAAGTTCAGCGGTTTGGTCTTGTTGGGGATGTTATCCCTGCCCATGACCAAACTGAATCACACTGCACTGTAGTTCCTACCACCCAGAGGTTCCCTAACCTCTAACACCTGCACTTGCTCCTCATTAGCCAGCACTAGATCAAGGATTGCCATCTCCCTGGTGGAATCGGCAGCACCCTGGGTCATGAATCCTCCCTGTATCGCATTTAGGAGCTCTTGACATCTGGCGCAGGACATGGCCAGTATAGCCCAGTCCATTTTGGGAGAATAAAACCCCCAACCACTACTACCTACCCTTTCAAACAACAAGAAGTCTTGCTATATTATGACAATTGCAGTTTGTCCCACCATTAGAACTGCTCCGGAGGTGAAAGAGTTAACTCCCATTCTAAGAATGGAACTTAGAGCACGAGCTCGGTTAGAGAAGCTCTGTCTGGGTTATTTCAAACCCAAACTGTCAGATTCTTTACTCCGCCTCACTGAACAGTCGCTCCGGAGATTTCTCCTACTGCTCGGTTCATTTCTTGGTTTTAACAGTGTTTTCTCGGTTCAAATCAACCGAGAATATTATTATTTTAACCGCAAAACCGATCGGTTCAAGCTCTGTCTGTGGTATCGTAAGTAATTTCAGTTTAATTTCTGTGTGGAACTTGTAAATGTTATCGGTTCGGTTTTGAACCGATCAGCTTGCTTTAAAACTTGAAGTTACAAAAATTAGAGGTTTTAGAGTGCGGTTCCCGGTTCTTATCGGTTCTAAAAAAAACGGAATTCATTACGTTTTTTTCCAAGACCCGTGACACGGTTAGGAACCGATAAGGGTGTCTTGCCTGGCACTGCCGTTAAAAGGGCAAGTTTTTGGTTAGGCTGGCATTATGTCTGAGAAACCCAAAAGAAAAACCGGGCCCACTGGGTTTCAACACTGTGATGCTTGTGGGGAAGTCTTTGCCAAGGCTGACCCACACACCACATGTGTATATTGTCTGGGGTTTGACCACCTCAATTCAGACTGCCAGATTTGTAAAAATTTCCCTGCAGCCACCCTGGATAAGAGAGTTGGCAGGCTCAGGGAACGAGAGGCCAAAAAGTCCGCTGACCCGGATGGCCAGCCCGGTTCGGTGCCAACCGAACTGGAGGGAGTGCTCTCTGACCAGGGCGAGACTTCCTCGGCCAAACGCAAAGCTGGCTCAGATGAGCCAGTTCCAGTAAAGAAAACAAGAAAATCAGCAGGTGTGGAGCCCAAAATTCCTTCTCCAACTGCTGCAGAGATAGCAAGAGCTATTTAGATTGTCCAGTCACTTTCTCCGGTAAAAGGTTGGTTCGGTCGGTTCCACCGGTTCAGGAATATGATGTTGAGGAGTTTTATGAACCAGAGGAGGGGGGAGGATGATTATGAACAGTATGAATGTGACTTGGAGGGTCTGGGTGTGCCCATTGAACCGGACATCTCCCCAGACAGACCTTTAGAATCTCCCTATGCTTTCTGAGTCCCTCTCACTTTATGTTTTACAAAAAGTTGTTGAACCCTCCAGCTCCCATTGGAGGAAGCTGTGGATGAGCAAGAGGAACCTGATTTTGTAAGTGATGGATATACCAGAGTTAGGAGATTGTCTGTTCCTTTGCATAAATCATTTAGGAAACAAACAATAAAAATTTTAAAACTCCTAATTCTGTGCCTCCTGTGGATAAAAAGATGGACAGGAGGTACACACTGTCAGGTCCTGACACAGAATTCCTCTCACAGCAATGCAGTCATGTTAGTGGTTCAGGCTGCAGCCTGTGATAAAGTTAATATTCCCCTGGCTTCACATCCTCCTGACAAGGATTCCAGGAAGATTGATGCCATGGCTAAAAAACAATACATGGCAGCGTCCTTGGGACTCAGGCAAGCAAAGTACATGGCTTATGTAGCAAGGTATCAAAAATCTAGATGGGACACTGTCATGGCTTTGGCCAAACAGGCCTCTGGCCAGCTTGCTAAGAGCTGGAACAGGTGGCTGCTGATGGCATTGAGGCATCCAAGGTGCAGTTTCATGCTGCTGTGGATTTTAATGATGTATCCTCTAGAGTCATGGCTCGTCTAGTTAGTAGGTTGGCCTGGCTCAGGAGTACTAGCTTGTCACGGGATACCGAGACTAAGGCTATGGATTTTCCTGTGGTGGGAAACTCTCTGTTTGGGGAGCAGACAGAGAATTATATGAAGAAAATGGATGAATATAGGACTACCTATAAGAGTGCCCAAGCCAAGGAGCGGCAAGCCACTCCTCAGAGGCAGACCCCCAGGGGTAGGGGTAGGCCTTTTCACAGGCCTTTTAACCAAACCCAGGCCTCCTCTGCTTATTCTCAGAGGGGCTTCTTCAGAGGCAGAGGCAGGCGGGTGTGGGCAGGCCTGCCCCACCTCTCAGCCTAAAGCACCTGCCAAACAGACACCCTGATGGGGTGCCCAGGGCCGATTCTCCTTTACCGTAGGGGCAGGTTAGCTTACTTCATTCAGAACTGGGTGTCTCTAACTTCAGACAAGTGGGTCCTGGAAGTAGTAAGCCAGGGTCTGGTTCTCAGCTTCAAAAGTTCCCAAGATGAGAATCAGATCTTTCCACCTGCAAACTCTTTAGAGACCTTTACTCTAGAAACAGAAGTCTCAACCTCCTGGCTCTCAGAGCTGTAGAAAGGGTTTCTCCCTACACCAGGCAAGGGTCTGTACTCCAGATATTTCCTTACCCCAAAAAGACAGGAGAATGGCTGCTCATTTTAGACCTCAGATATCTGAACAAACACCTTTGAAACCAAAGTTCAGAATGGTAACTCTGGCAATGATTTTACCCTCTCTAAGGCCAGGGGACTGGCTAGCCTCCCTGGACCTCAAGGATGCCTATTTTCACGTCCTAATCAGAAGCTCCCACGAAAGTACCTCAGATTGAACTGCCGTCAGGTCACTACCAGTTCAGAGCAATGCCCTTGGCCTCACCTCTGCCCCAAGGGTATTCACAAAATGTCTGGCAGTAGCAGTTGCTCATTTAAGGAGGCAAAGATTGTTGTCTTTCCCATCTGGACGACTGGCTCATTGTAGGCCAGTCCCAGAATAGGTAAAACTCACCTGCAGGTTACCAGCAGCTGCTCACCTCCCTGGGCTTCTTGCTAAATCTTCCAAAGTCAGTTCTGGAACCAGTTCAGGTGCTCACCTTCATAGGTGCAGAATTGGACACAAAGCAGGCCAGAGCCTTCCTACCCTTAGAGAGGGTAAGGAACTTGGTGGCTCTTGCCTCCTCCTTCACTCTGCAGGTCTCTCGACCAGCAAGACATTTTTTGCAGCTCCTGGGGCACATGGCTGCGTCCACAGTCGTAGTGCAAGGAGCAAGATTTCAGATGAGGGACATTCAGTTTCACTTGAGAGCCTTTTGGTCTCAGAAAGAGACCCCCTTTCCAAGTTGGTCCCAGTGACCGAACCTGATCCAGGCCTCCAGTGGTGGCAGGATCAGAGCAATTTAAGACTGGGGTCCCTTCATTCCTCTGTCTCACTCCTTGACCCTCACTACAGATGCTTCTATCCTGGGGTGGGGAGCCCACATGGGCGACCTCTCCACTCAGGGAGTGTGGTCCCCCCAGGAATCTCTGCTCCACATCAATTTGCTGGAACTCAGAGCTGTCTTTTAGCACTTCAAGTGTTTTCTCGTCTATTCAGAACAAGTGGTACAATTCAGAACAGACAACACCACAACAATATGGTACATCAACAAGCAGGGGCACTCGTGCTTACGCCTTGTGCACCGAGGCAATGAAGTTGTGGTCTCTGGCCTATTCCCTGAACACTTCCCTCATAGCAGTTCATCTTCCAGGAAAGGACAATGTCCTAGCAGATGCTCTCAGCAGGATTTCCCAGGGCCATCACGAATGGTCTCTGGATCCTCAAGTACTGGGGATAGTTTTTGCCAGATGGGGCACCCCTCAGATCTTTTTGCAGCCCCAGACAATCACCAACTTCCATTTTTCTGTTGCAGGCCCCCAGTGTTGGGCTCAGTCCCCCTGGATGCCTTTCTCCTAGATTGGGAAGGGAAGTTTCTTTATCCTTCCCCCTTCCTCTCTATTCAAGGTGCTAGTCAAAATCGGATCCCAGCCTTGCAGGGTGATTCTGATTGCTCCAGATTGGGCCAGGCAGCCTGGTACCCTCCTTCTGTCCCTAACAGTCCATCTTCCCTGTGTCTCCCAGGAATCACAACCTGTTAACCTGTGCCCAGGGAGAGTTTGGTATCCGAACCTCAAATCCCTCAACCTCAAGGCCTGGCTCTTGAGGAATTAGAATTGCTGACCTACACCTTTCTCAGGGTGTTCTTGAAATCTAAAGGCTTTAGGAAGCCTTCCACTAGAGCTACTTATAATTCTGAGTGGAAAAGGTTTTCCATTTGGTGTGCTGGGAAACATATTTCCCGGAATCTGCTGATTTGCCCATTGTTTTGGACTATATGGTCCATCTTAATTCTTTGCGCCTGAGACCAGCTACCCTGAAAGTACATTTGGCAGCTGTCTCTGCTTTTGTTTCAGCAGGAAGCCCTCCTCTCTTTCCGCTCACCCTGTATTTTCAAGTTTTTAAAGGATTACTTCATACTAATCCAACTTTTAGGATCCGCCCTGCCTGGGACCTTAATGTTTGCATTGCCCAGTTAATGCAACCCCCTTTTGAACCTCTGTCTTCTGCAGAGCTTAAGTACTTAACTTGGAAAACTGTTTTCCTAGTGGCTATCACTTCTGCCAGGCGCATAAGTGAGTTGCAAGCCTTGTCAGTAGAAACTGACTTTTTCTTTCCACAGGGATAAGGTAGTCCTCAGGACTAACAGGAAGTTTTTGCCTAAGGTGGTTTCAGATTTCGTCTTAACAATCTATCTCTCTTCCAGTGTTTTCACTGAACATTCTTCCTCTGGTGAGAGGAGATTGCACAGTTTAGATGTTAAGAGGGCCCTAAGTTACTATATAGAATGTACCAAGGGTCACAGGTTTGAATCCCTCCAACTTTTTCTCACTTACGGTGAGGTCGGAAAAGGGAGACCTGCCACTAAGAGATCAGTTGCCAGGTGGATTGTCTCTTGTATCCAATTTTGTTATCAGAAACTGGGGAGAGTTCCCCCCTCTGGCCTGAGGGCTCATTCTACCAGAGGTACAGCCGCATCTCTAGCTGCTGCCAGAGACATCCCTATCTTAGAGATATGTCAAGCTGCTACCTGGAAAACGGTACACACTTTCACCAAGCATTACTCCCTGGATGTCCAGGCCAGGAGAGATGCTCGGTTTGGCACAGCTGTGCTTCAGAGCCTATTCCCTAAGTAGGTTCTGTCCCTCCTCCATGGAGGTACTGCTGTGTAGTCTGCAATTGTCATAATATAGCAAGACTTCATGTTGTTTGAAGAAAAAATTACTCACCTTAATGTGTTGTTTTCTTCTAATGGAGTCTTAACATATTATGACCTCCCCAACCTGCCCTCTCAGAACTTCTACTTGGGTATGGGGTGGGCAGCCTAGTGTGGGCACTAGTTATGCCCATTATATGTTTTCCACCCCTTCTTGGAGTTTTTTGGGGTGTGGTGTTTTTATTTTATGTTATATTATTACTTCTGGTCCCCTGACTTGAGTCCTTGTGTTGGGACCAGCAATAGGTGTTAATGTTTAGGTAGCCAGTTGGCTAGTGTAGGTTACAGCTTCCACACAGACCTTAGTGAGTTTTTGCTCGTAAAGATCTGACAGTTTGGGTTTGAAATAACTCAGACAGAGCTTCTCTAACCGAGCTCGTGCTCTAAGTTCCATTCTTAGAATGGGAGTTAACTCTTTCACCTCCGGAGTAGTTCTAATGGTGGGACAAACTGCAATTATCATAATATAGCAAGACTCCATTAGAAGAAACAACATTACTAAGGTGAGTAATTTTTTCTTTCCTGCTGCCATCAGCAACTGTGAACAAATTTCCCTGTTCTTTTCTTCATCGTGGTTGGGTGGCCTATAGACCACTCCCATAGAAACATAGAATTTGATGGCAAATAAGGATCGCTTGGCCCACCTAGTCTGCCCATTTCCCTACGCAATGCATAGGCTGCAGTTCCTAGTTAACCAACAGCCTACTTCCTCCTACCCCCCACTAGAATTGCCTCGTGTCTGTCCCATACATTCTTGAATTCCTCCACTGTTTTTGAGTCCACTGCCTCCTCAGAAGACTGTTCCATGTATCCACAACTCTCTCCATGAAAAAAATACTTCCTCACATTACCTTTGAGCCGTCCCCTCTCTATCTTCCAATTGTGTCCCCTTGTTCTTGAACATCTTTTTCTGAAAGATGCTTCCATCTTGGACTCTGTTGATTCCCTTGATGTACGTGAAAGTTTCTGTCATGTCCCCCCTTTCTCTCCTCTCCTCGAGTGTATACATATTAAGCTTCTTTAATCTCTCTTCGTATATCTTCTGGTGCAAACCCTGCACCATTTTAGTTGCCCTCCTCTGGACAACCTCCATCCTGTCTATGTCCTCGCGAAGATGGGGTCTCCAGAACTGGACGCAGAACTCCAGATGTGGTCTCACCAACTGTCTGTACAGAGGGATAACAACTTCCTATTTTATACTGGTGATGCCTCTCCCTATACATCCCAGTATCCCACCAGCCCCCCTTACTGCCTTCTTACATTGCTTGCCCACCTTAAGGTAATCTGATATGACTACCCACGGGTCCCTTTCCATTTCTGTTGTTGTTCTCTCACCCCTCATTGTGTACTCTTTCCCCTGGATTTTTGTTTCCCAGGTGCATTACTTTGGCCTTCTTTGCATTGAATCTAAGCTCCATGTATTTGACCATTCCCCCAACCTTGCCAAGTCCCTTTCCATCCTCTCCACCCCACCTTTTGTATCAACCCTGTTGCATTACCTTGCACTTCTTTGCATTGAATCCAAGCTGCCATGTATTTGACCATTCCCCCAACCTTGCCAAGTCCCTTTCCATCCTCTCCACCCCACCTTTTGTATCAACCCTGTTGCAGATCTTTGTGTCATCTGCAAAGAGTCGTACTTTTCCTTCCAGGCCCTCTGCAATGTGACTTATAAAGACATTAAAGAGGACCGGTCCCAGTACTGAACTCTGTGGTACCCCACTAGTAACCCCCCTTTCTGCAGAGTAAACTCAGTTTATTATTACCCTCTGTATCCTGTTGTTCAGCCAATTTTTAACCCAGGCTACCACCTTGGGACCCACTCCAAGGCTGGCTAACTTGTATATTAATCTTTTGTGTGGGACTGTGTCAAATGCCTTGCTAAAGTCTAGGTAGGCCATGTCCACTGCCCCTCCCTGGTCTACCACATTGGTCACCCAGTCAAAGGAATCTATTAGATTCATCTGACATGACCTTCCTGCTGTGACTTCATGCTGCCTTGGGTCCTATGCCCCACTGGCCTCTAGGAACTCAACAGTTCTTTCCTGTAGGAGTGATTTCATCATTTTTCCTACCACTGAGGTCAGACTAACAGGTCTGTAATTTCCTGCCTCTGTCTTGCTCCCACTTTTGTGAAGGGGGAATCACGTCTGCCCTCCTCCAGTCCTCCGGTACTACATCATCCTCCCATGATTTGTTAAAAAGGGTAATCAGTGGTGTCACTAATTCCACCCTTAGTTCCTTTAGAATTCTTGGGTGAATTCCGTCAGGCCGCATTGTCTTGTCCGCCTTCAGTTTTAAGAGTTCTTTCAGGACATTTTCTTCTGTGAATGGACTGGTGTCGACCTCCCTATCCAGAGTGCTTCTGTTGTTTGATTTAGGTACCTCCCCCTCCTCTTCTTTTGTGAGTTCTGTATCCCTGCTTTTTCACTGTCATCCTCTGCCCACCCTCCCTTCCCTTTAGTAAGCCTCACTGTCCCTTCCTTCATCTTTCTTCGTTCCCTAATGTACCTATAAAAGGTTTTATCCCCCTTCTTAACTGAGTTGGCTATCTTTTCCTCAGTTTGGGCTTTTGCTGTTCTGACTGCCTTCCCCACTTCCGTCTGCTTTAACTGGTACAGTTCTCTGTCCTGCTCCTTCTGTGTTTCCTTATACTTCCTGAATGCTACCTTTTTCTCCTTAACCTTCCCTGCCACCTCTTTTGAGAACCATAGTGTTTTTTTCCTTCATTTTGCTTTGTTGATTTGCTTCACACAAAGGCTTGTTGCCTCTGTGATGGCTGTTTTGATTTTTCCCCATTGTTCCTCCACCCCTCCTTCTTATCAATTTGCTAGCGCTTTTCTGAGGCACTCTCCCATTTTCCCAAAGTCAGCCCTCCTACACACTTGCTTTTGTATGGCTCGACTCTATGTCTGTGTTTATCATGAACCACACTGTTTTGTGGTCACTTGTTCCTTGATGGCTACCCACTTCTAAATCTGAGATCCTTTCTCCATCCCCATTTGACAGTACCAGGTCTAAGATTGCTCCCTCCCTAGTGGGTTCCACCACTAGCTGTCTGAGGCATGCCCCCTGCAGGGCATCAAGAATAAACCTGCTTTTTGATGTGGCTGCAGCCAGGGTGCTCCAGCTAACGTCTGGCATATTCAGGTCTCCCATCAACAATATCTCCCCATCTGATCTTCCTCCCCCCGTTAGTCTGTAGTTGGAGTCAGTGTTTCTACCTCCCCTGTTCATCCTCCTCCCTTATGCATGTTATTCCCTCCCTCATGTATGCTGCCCCCCCCCCCCACACTTGCCTATCTCTCTGTCCCTTTTGTAGAGTTTGTATCCTGGTATTGAGAGATCCCAGTTGTGGTGTGCTGTTGCCAAGTCTCAGTAACTGCCACTGTGTCTACCTTCCCCTCCACTAAGAGGGCTTGCATTTCTGCCATCTTGTTGCCGAGACTGTGGGCATTAAGCGACACCACCCTACTCTTTGACTCTGTACCACCTTGCTTCTTTCTTGTGTTAGATTTACCCTGCCCGTCTCTCAATCTTTCCTCTTCACCCCCTATCGTTGGTTGCCCCTTCCCCTCCCACATGATTGCCACTGCCTTTCTTGGAGGGTGAGGTCCACTGACCTTCCCATCTCGAAGTGTTTGGGTTCTCTGGCTCTTCCTACCCCCCTTAGCAGTTTAAACCTAGATCTTTTCCCATATATTCCCCCAGCTTGTCCCTTAGTTTTTTCTGCTCCCTCCCAGTGGTGTAGGTGCAGTCTGTCTGGTGAGGAAGGCCAGCTACCAAGAAGGCTATATCCCACTGGATTGTCTTTTGTATTCAGTTCTGCTACAGCAGGGCTGGTAAGTAACCCGCCCTCCCCAGTCCTCGGGCCCATTCTTCTAGGGGCACTGTTGCCGCAGTGGCAGCTGCAAGGGATATTCCCTTGCTTGACATTTGCAAAGCAGCCATATGGAAGACTGTACACGCTTTCACAAAGCATTACTGTCTTGATGTACAGTCCAGATCAGATGTCAACCTTTGCACAGCAGTGCTGCAGAGCCTTTTTTTGCAAAACAGGTTCTGTACCCACCTCCCAACTGCACTGCTTTGTAGTCTGCACAAGTGAGGCATACTAAAGGACCCCTGGGGTCAGAAGAAAACATTGCTCACCGTAGTAATGGTTGATTTTACTTCGAGAGGGCTCTTGCAGTAGGTTTTCACAGATAGGACTAAGTTGGCAGGTGTCAAGACTCCACGGAAAAACTTCTAGCTAGCAGTCTCTGACGGGGGACCACCCCCACGTCAGGTGACTGGCGTCAGATGACGTCCATGTGAAGGGGCAGTCCCCCACGTCCGCCTTCCAGTTCTTTCCCGCTGTCGGCTTGTGAAAGTTCCTCGTGGTAGAACAGTGCTCGTCAGCACTTTTCGTCTGCCTAAAGTGTTTGACTTTTCTGCTAATTATTTTGATTTTTACAGATTTTTTCCAAAACCATCTGCTGTGTATGTCATCCCTGATGCCCTCCAAATCGCATAAAAACAAGTGCGACTCTCAGCTTTCACACAAGGATGGGCACTCCTTGTGCCTTTTCTGCCTTGGCCTAGACCACCACGTGGACGACTGTCAGCACTGCCAAAAATTCAGCTCAGCTACCCTCAGAAGAAGGCAGCAGTCCCTGGAAGCCCATCTCCTAAAAAAGAAAATGGAATCCATGGAGAAGGAGGTGAAGAAACTTCGGCAGGCATCAACCTCCCCAGAAGGCCATAAAATGAAATGTGAAAAGGAGAAGCACCAGGATCGGGATTCCTCATCCACAGCAGCCGCGACTTCGGCTGGAGTCGCAGCCCTCCAGGTATCTGCCCCTCCGGGGGATTGCTCCTTGACGGCCGTCTTGGTGGCTACCAAGAAGGCGTTGCCCCTCCTGTCAGGCTCTGGCCCCTCGGAAACCTCCAGGGGTAAAGAGGCTTCGCTCCTTCAAGAACGCTCCTCCGCCATTGGCCTTCTGGTCCGAGCAGGTCTGGTAAGCCAGACGGCGGTTCCACCGACGTCTCCACAGACAAGGGAGTCCGATAAATCTGACACTGGCTTGCCCAACGTCCGCCCGGATGAGGTTGATAAATTGGCCGTCGGCTCCTCCGATGACCGTCCAGCAGATCTGCCTGCGTCAGATGCAGTCGTCGTGCCTGACGTCCCAGGCTTCCCGCAACGGATAGACCCATTGCCCTCTGAGATCCCTGCGTCCCCTCTGCCCCCCTCCCGGGATTATGATCCTCTTTCCCCTGCCGGGACCGAGGACCTAGGGACGCTGCCGTCAGGGGTGCCCGCCGCTGGTGACCCTCCAGCATACTTCTGCCTGACGGAGGACCTGCTCTTCCGCCAGGACCTTTGGATCCTCACGGAGGTCTCCCCACGCTGGGCCCGATGCCCTCTGGACCAGCAATCCCACCATCTGATCCGCCAGGGCCTTCTGCTCCGTCAGAGACCCTGGCGCTAGGGTACCCAGTGACGCAGTACCCGATTCTGCAGTATCCACTGCAGTACCTGATGCCAGGTTTCCCGCTGTTGGGGTTACGGATACGCCTATTACGGGTACCCTAACTACCCATACCTGAGTCCCCCTCCTCCTCCTCCTCCTCCGCCACCATCTCTGCAGCCGCCGGCGGACCTGAAGGAGGTCTTGGTCTCCTGGTGGGCCGAGGCCATGGCTCAGCTCACCTGGGAGGTCAAGAATCATCTTCCGACGCTGGCCCCTATGCCAGACCCCCTACGTCGGAGACCCCTCCCCCTTTACCCAATGCCAGAGGAGATCCATCTGGCTCCCAGAGCAGAGGGACACACAGCCCCGGGTGGTCTCCAGAGGGGTTGTTCCTCCCCCTTCTAGGGACGTGTCTTCTTCTATTTCAGAGCTATCAGATTCCGATTCTGACTTAGATTACTCTGAACCTGGAGATGAGCCTCATACTCCAGAAAACCTAGGGCCGAGGGACCCTCCGAAGTCCCCTCTGGGAGGATCCTTCTTTTCTGGAGCTCTTAAGAAAGATCCAGGAGACATGTCAGTGGCAATCAGTGGAGCCAGACCCACAGCGTAAGAAGCTTGCTGCACATTTGGATCTACCCGAGACCGCTCCCACACTGATTCCACCCTGGATAGAGCCTCATGCGGATCTTGTCTCCATTATTTGGAAGCAACCATCTGAGCTAGCCCCCCTTCCAAGGAAGATGAATAGGCTATATCAGGTTCCGGAGGGTAAAGACTTTCTCAGTCTCCACCCCAAGGTGGACTCTGTTGTGATCAACGCTGCCCATGGCTGCTCTGCCAATTAAGAACACCTGAGCTCGTCCCCTCCTGACAGAGAATCCCGACTTCTGGATCAGTACGGGAAGAAGATTTACTCATCTTTGACCCTAGGCATCGGGGCCCTCAACTACGTCGGCCACATGGAGGACTTCCAGAAGTCCAGTCTTAGCCAGGTAGAATCCATGCTGGACTCCCTTCCTGATTCACAGACCAAACAGGAACTGGGAGACCTGGTCCAGTCTGCTCATTTGGCCTGTTGGCACATGCTCCGTGCCAGCTATGATGAGGTGGACACAGCTGGCAGAAGCTCGGCTTTCGCCATAGGCTTACGGCATCATGCCTGGCTCCCCTAAAGGACACCTGGGGTGAGGAGAAAAAGTTACTCACTGTAGTAATTTTTTTTTTTTATTGTCTTTTTATTGATAGAAGGTGACAAATACATCCTTGTTCAATTACCTTAGGCATTACATTACTTCATTTCAGTAATTACATCTCTTGTGAAAATACATACATAGTATAAATATCAGTATGGAAAACAGAATACCTTAAAATCTATCTCATTGTTAAATCAATGCCCTCAATTCTCCATTTATATTGTTAAAGGGTTATTGCTGCCCAAATTCATGGCCTTATAAATATTTTGCAAGCATACACTGTCTTGTTAATGAATGGTCCACACTCCCATCCCATCCACCCCTCCCAGTCTCTCTCTCTCTTTTTTTTTTTTTTCCTTTTCTTTCCTTTCTTTGTTAATCAAGTCTACCCCCTCCCAGGTAGTAAACCTTGGGAATGTAATCAGGGAACAAAATATTGGTCATATCTAGAGTAATATAATACCCACTGTAGTAATGTTGTTTCTTCCAAGGTGTCCTTTAGGATGTTTCTGCTCCCACTCATCCTCCCCTACATAATCTGACTGAGAATGGCTCCGCTTTTCTGTCTGTAACCAGTTTTCTTTGGATTTTTTCTTAGATTGTTGTTTCACAGTGTTCTGGGTTTTACAATACCATGTGTAATACAATACCAGTTCTATTTTTTGATTCCTGTTGGAACAGTTTTTTCCACATGGACACAGTTTTGCCCATTTTTTTAGTGTCAAAGTTCAGAAGCCCTCTAGGCTGACTGCAGGCAGCATGCCCCCTCTCTCTCTTCTGATTGGCCAATGTGCCAAGTTCATTTACATTGACTCCTCCTCTTGTGGCAGCTCAGCCTTGCTGGCATGCTGCACAAATGAAGCATACTAAAGGACACCTTGGAAGAAACACTATGGTGAGTAATTTTTTTTGTGTGTGTTATTAGTTCTAAAACTAGCAGTGGCAGAGCCAGGTTTGGGAGCAGTTGGGAACCAGGGGGGCCAGTCAGTCAATCACAGGCTCCACAATGGGCACTAAACAGTGAATAAAGATGATGGCGGGGCACCACTGCTTACACTGTGGCAGCCAGGAGGGTCGACCGCCCCCCCAGCCCCCCCTCTAGCTCCGCCACTGAAAACTAGTTCATATTTAACCATTTAATATTGTTACTGTTTATTGACTATCTCTTGAAAGTTATTTTGTGTAATTATATTTCTGGATTTTAGAAACAAACTTTTTTTTTGTCCCCCTACTGTTAAATGCCCTGTTAAATCTGATTGACAGGAGCCAAGCACAGGGAATAGGGGCTGTGGAGTAGGAGGGGCATAAGGGGGTAAGCCTGCCCTCAGCACAACATATTGCAGTAACGTAGAAGTGCAGTTGACTTGGGGAGGAAGGGGGTACCGTAGCATAAATTACAAAAAAAAAAAAGAAACACCTGAAAACACCTGACATCAAGAAAAAATACTTCCAAAAAACCAAACACAGGGACCTAGAAGGAGAGCTAAACGTCTAGGAGAACTAGAAGGAGGGCTTCAGAAATGGACAACTAGTGTAATAGCTAACAGACAAATAGTATAGTATCTGTATAAGTGCAGAATAATGTGGGGAGTGGTGCAATTCAGTGGATGCAGGGCAGCAGTATTCAGGCAGACCGTCTGGACGCTGAGGTGCTGCCCTATCTGCAGGCATCTCTCTGGACTGTGGGACAAGGTAGCCAGACTCAGCTGAGGTAAACTGGGTCAGGAGTACCTTCGCCCCCATCCAGAGACCACGCAGTCCAACGCCGCTGCCTCAAAGGATGCCAAGAACAAGGAGCATTTGGACAATGGTGGGCTCGGGGAGGGTTAGGATGATCAGGCAGAGGCACACCCCAAATCCTATTCCACTCCAGAACTCATATGCCACAGTGGCAAATGAGGACAACCAGACAGAGGCACCCGGAGAAGTGGAAGGGAAGGATGTGGAGGTCAGCCTAGGAGGTGACCTCAGTGGGGGGAGCAGTGGACCCCAGAGGAGGAAGAGGAAGCCATTCCTGGTGGGGGACTCTTATCGTATGGGGGATCGAGCTAGGAACATGTGAGGGGGAGGACAGGGAGGTGAGCTGCCTCCCAGGTGCCACGGCGTGGAAGGATGGGAGGAAGATCCTGGGGATCGTTGGGAAGGCAACACTGGAGGGAGAGCTGGATGTTGTTATCCACCTAGGACTAAATGATCTGGTAAACAGGGAGCCTAAGGAAGTTCAGGAAGAGTTTAGAATATTGGGGAGGGGTCTCAAGCAAGTAGCTACATCCATCACCTTCTCAGAAGAACTGCCTTTGACAGGAAAAGGAGAGTGTAGGGGTGCACACACCAGCAACTTTAACACATGGATGAAGAACTGGTGCTGCGAGGAAGGGTTCGGATTCATTGGTGACTGGGGACCCACCTGGAGGGATGGGGGCTTGTTCAAGCCTGATGGCCTGCATCCTTCCTGGAGGGGAATCCAAGCACTCAGTGAAAAGTTTAAATGCTACATGGACAAGCATTTAAACCAGCCAAGGGGGTTGGCAGGTCAGCAAGGAGGGTACCTAATTGCCCACCCCCATAGCTAGCAGTGGAACCAGAGAAGAGGAGGAGATATCACTACAAAGCAGTGTACAAAAGATGGAGATAGGCACCCAAGGGGTAGATAGGCATAAAAAGGACAAAATACAACGGGAAGGCAGACAGCAGGGAGAACCAAGGATAAAGGACAGCCAGGAAAGGGACTGGAGTAGAACAGCAAAACAAACCAGGGAGGTCTTGTCATAGAAAGCCATTGCAACAAGATGGAGGATCTGGAGGCTGCCATGGTGCAATCGGTCCTGGACATTGTGGCAATCACACAGACCTGGTGTAATGATAACCACAACTGGGAGATGGCCATACACGGCTACAACATATTCAGAAGAGACAGGGCAGGCAAGAAGGGATGAAGAGTGGCGCTTTATGTGAAAGATGGCATAAAGGCCACAGAGATCCAGGAGGAACAAAACGGGGGGGGGGGGGCACAGTGGGTTAAGCTGGAAAGGAAAACAGGGTCAGCCATCTGCACAGGTGTGGTCCACAGACCACCAGTCCAGGAGGAATTGACGGATAGGGAGTTAATGCTAGCCATCCAAAGGATGGTGGACAAGGGGGAGGTGGTGCTGGTTGGAGACTTCAATATTCCAGACATGGACTGGAGCCTCCCAGCAGCAGCTAGGAGCAGATTTATCCAGGACTGCCTTTAGGGTGCCTTCCTTAAGCAACTGGTCATGGAACCAACTCTGCATTAGGCAATACTGGACCTTGTGCTTGCAAATGGGGACAGTGTGATAGGGGTAACAGTGGGGGAGCACAAGGGGAACAGTGACCACCGGTCAGTGTGGTTTGAAATCACAGAAGAAGCAGTACTAGCCAGCACAAAAACACGTATCCTGGATTTTAGGAGGGCAGATTTGGGGAAAATGGGTACATGCTTGAAGGAGGCACTAATAGGAATGGGAAGGGAATCGAGGGTGGACGAACAGTGGGCAATATTTAAAACGGGGATTACAAGAGCAACACAATTATGCGTTAAGCAGATTAGCAAGGAGAAAAGGAAGAGGAAGCCATTATGGTTTTCCAAGGAGGTAGCGGAGAAAGTGAAAGCCACAAAGACTGCATTCAGGCAATACAAAAAGACACGAGCAGAAGGGGATAGGGAGAAGTACCAGAAGAAGCAAAGGAGGCAAGGAGGTAAGTAAGGGAAGCCAAAGCTCAGACAGAAGAGTGCATCGCAAAATCAGTGGTTAAAGAGGACAAAACATTTTACAGGTACATAAATGAAAAAAGGATGAATGGAGGGATAGTGAGACTGAAGGGGGAGGACGGGGCAGTGTGGAGGATGACAACAGTAAAGCTGACATACTGAACATATATTTCTGCTCAGTCTTTACTGAGGAAGGGAAGGGTAACTGGCCTGAAGGGAGTACAAGGGGTGAGAAGGGCATGGAAATAGACGCAAGTCCCTTTACACAGGAAAGGTTCCTAAAGGAATTGGAAAGAATGAGTCGATAAAGCAGTGGGGCCGGATGGGGTGCACCCCAAGGTCCTAAAGGAACTGAGAGGTGGTGGCTGAACCTCTGGCAATCCTGTTTAGCCAATCACTGGAAACAGGGGAGGTACCCAAAGACTGGAGGGACAGCAGATGATGTCCCATTATACAAAAGTGGAACAAAAAGGAAGCGGGGAACTACAGACCAGTCATCCTGACCTCGGTAGTGGGGAAGATCATGGAAGCACTACGGAAGGAGAGATTGATGGAACATCTGGTTGCCAACGGACTACAGGACCCAAAGCAGCATGGTTTCACCAGGTGGCGGGCATATCAGACCAACCTCATTGAATTTTTAGACTGGGTGATATGGGAGGTGGATCATGGGAGGGCAGTGGACGTGGCTTATCTGGACGTCAGCAAGGCCTTTGACACCGTGCCACATAGAAGGCTGTTAAACAAACAGGAGAATATGGGAGTGGGCAGGACAGTAGTGTGCTGGGTGGGTAATTGGCTGGGTGGCAGCACACAGCGGGTGGTGGTAAGTGGCTGTCACTCTAAAGAGGGAAGAGTGACTGCTGGGGTGCCGCAGGGATCAGTGCTGGGACCGGTCGTATTCAGCATCTTCATCGGTGACACTGTACAGGACCTACAGAAGAAGGCAGAATTTCCCTGTTCATTGATGACATGAAGCTCTGTAACAGAGTGGACATGCCAAAGGGTGTAGACAGAATGAGGAGGAACCTGCAGAAGCTTGAAGAATTGTCAAAGATTTGGCAGTTGAAATTTAACGCAAAAAAGTGCAAAATAATGCATATTTATTTTGATCTAGGATTACAAGTACCTTTGAGCCAAGGCTCTTTTACAAAGGTTCCACGTCAAAAAAAAAAAAAAAAGAATACAGATTGAGGAGAGCAGCAAGTCAGAACTAACAACAAGGTGGTAGTGACATACAATTTGCATTTTGAGACAATTCGAATAAACTAGGGGAACAAAGCAGCCAGCGGCATTGTCAAAACTATAGATGTAAGTTGAGAAGTGCTATGGGGCACAAAAACCCTGCAACAACATATCAGTTGGGGGTGAGAATAGGTTTATTATTATTTCGGAAGACACCTTTGAGTCAAGGCTCTTTTACAAAGGTTCCATGTCAGGGAAACAATACAGAACATAGTGAGGACAATAACAAGTACAGCAGTTTCTAGCAGCCATAGGCTTTATCAATATATAGCATGCACAAGCAGGAAAGGGACCTTGGGGTTATCTCTGACCTCAGGGTAGGGAAACAGTGTAACAAGGTGGCAGGTAAAGCAAATAGGATGCTGGGATGCATAGGCAGGGGCATCACCAGCAGGAAAAGGGAGGTCATAATTCCACTATACAAGACAGTAGTGAGGCCCCACCTGGAGTACAGTGTCCAGTTCTGGAGACCTTCCCTACGTAGAGACGAGAAGGTTCAGAGGAGGGCAACAAAGATGGTACAGAGATTGCATTACATGTCCTATGAGGACATGCTGAAGGACTTAAATATGTACTCCATGGAGGAGAGAAGGGAGAGCGGGGATATGATAGAGGCATATAAGTACCTTACAGGAGGAACAGGGTGCAGGAAAACACTATTTTCCAGTGAAAAATATGTTCCAGGACTAGAAGACATGGGATGAAGTTGGAGGAAGGGCGATTCAGAGTGTAAGTGTGCCTACAACCAAACTGGGTCCTCTAACCCACTGCATGACATGCATTGGAAGCATGGGAGGACACAAGGAAAAGAAGAGGGCAAGACTTTACTGGTGCTGGTGGCCAGCAACCTGGAATTTTTTACCAGGGCTGGAAGACAAAGGTTTTTAAAGAATGGGAGGACTTGGGGAACCTGTACTCTGGAAGGTCTCCACCTGTTTAACGAGTTTCCAGAGAAGTTGGATCTCCTGCATTGCCATCAGTATACATACTTACAGGTGGGGGCATTCAGTAGAAGTATGGGATGGGTCCCAGTAGAGACCTCACAGCCACCCTGGAAAATGCCACATACCAATGACTGGAGTCTGCTAAAGGGCTGATTGCTAAATTAGCCAAACAAGACATAATGTTCCTCCTGAACCTCTCTGGCAAGGTCTGAGATCAGTGGGAGAAGGACTTGGGGACACCCATTTCAGTTGAAAGCTGGGGCACAATACTACTGCTCCGTATTGGTCTCTTGATTTGTAACAGGTCTAAAGTATCACAGTATACATTTACTCACAGGCTGTATTGTCCGCCCGGTGTGGTTCACAAATTCAACCCCACTATTTCTCTGCAATGTGGGAGATCAAAATCCACTCTGGGTACATACAGACATTACTTTTGGGGTTGTGGCACACTACAGCAGTTATGAATGGGTGGCGCTGGAGATTATCACACTGTTGTGTAGGCAGTTTCCATGCACATAAATCCATTGATGTGCCTGGAAGACCTAGGAGAGGAGGGTTGGGAACTGTACCTTAGATGGGTCCTGATATTGGCCACTCTGGCACTGGCATGCCAAAGTATACAGAATATGTCAGGGTGTCCTGTGTTACTGTAAATTTACCCCAGTGGAAAGCGCCAGTGTTATAGTCCCTAGCATTAGGAAGACAGGCTTGCAGAGAGAGAAGAGCTGTTTGCTAAAAGCTGGAGGAAGTGTCAGGATTCCCTGTCCATGGCAGAGGCCTACAGTACTACAGACTGACCTTATGTAATGTTTTTTACCTACCTACACCTCTGGAATGGGACACTTAATTTAAGGAATGAAGTTAATACCTCCTCTTTTAGTGTTGTTGTTTTTTTTTTTTTGGTATTATCTTTATGTTCCTCTGTGCCGCAGCCCTACCTCGGAGAGCTCCCAACCCCATCCCCAGCATCCACGATCCGGCGCCTGCAATCCTGCCTGGCCTGTCTCCCAAGTGTTCCCCAACCTCCAGAAAATGGATCCAGTGTGGCCAGTGCTGTGACTAGCCGGGAGCGGAGCTCAAGCAGGCCCCTTTATCATCCACTGCGCATCCATTTCTGTTTTTCCTCCCCTAGGAGGTGAGGCATGCAGTATCGCCATGGAAAGAGCGCACATGCACTCCTCCAGCGCCTGCCCCATCTCCTCACGTTTTTGCAGTGTTGCGCTCTGTCCCCAGCTTCTGCTGGGGCAGTCAAATGTAACCCTAGTGACCCGGAGAAGAGCAGTCCATCAGATACTTGATCCCTCTCCTTCCCTACCCGACCTCAGTGGCCTATGCTTGTTCGAACATGGGTCACGGTAGTAGCTATAATGAGGTAAAGTGTCCAGTGCCTCTGCACCACCGGGCTAGTCGAGTTACACCTCTTATGTTTTTGAACTGTATTGATGGAATGTGAAATGAATTATTTTACCCCGTTTATTTTTCAGGGTAGTAGGCCTTCATAGTTACGATGTCTGCATTGTCTTTATGTTTTAAACTTCAGTGAAAATAATGTAGGAAAAAAAACATGAAATTGAATGCCATCTTGTGTACAGCTGTCTTGTTTGTGGATTTTCTCATGAGTGCCTCTTGTACTGATATGCATCCCTGAAACCTTCAGTCAGGACAGTGAAAGGAACAAGTGGAAAAAGTACTTTTTTCCGTAACTCATTTCAGAATGAATGGTTTGTCTTGCTGATGTTTGTCATGTTCATCCAGTGGGGTTGTCGTGCAAAGGACACGTGACTTCTTTTGGGAAATCTTGACTCAGTAGAGGTTTCGGTAGCCTATGGGAAAATGAAAGAATTTGTTTGGATTGGAAGAAACCAACTAGCAGGCTCCCTAGTGTGATGATGTAATCTGCACCGAGTGTCACATTGGCTACCATCCAAGCAGCAAAGCATTGTTGTGTTGGAATTATTTGATTGGTTTCTGGTTTTGGATTGCTGCCATTAGCATGAAGAGGTGAAGGAGGGCATAAAACAATAACAAAAGGGCTACCAGCCTTTTAAAATGGCTTTAAGGTGGAATTGTTTTAAAGAATCCTTAAGTGTTCTGTTTAGGGAAGCAAGAATGGGTTGTTGTTAAAAACAGTTAATTGCGGCCATGTTCCGAAATCTGGCATATTCGTTATTTAGTTTTTGTTTACCAGGTAAGTGCACTAGACAAAGGAATTGCCTATTTTTAGAAACAGCATAATTATTACAGACGTAAAAAATGACTTAAGTTCTGCTTTTTAATTTTTTTTTTGTATGCCACTTTTTTTGTGGCTTCGCAAAAGTTAAAGCTACCAATTTTCCAAGGCCTAAAACTGGGACAGTCCATCCTGACCAAGCCCCCCACTGTGTCACTCCCATGGGCACCGCCGCAGACAATGCTGCATACAATCAATTACGTTTGCTGCTTGCTCTGGCCATGCCGCCCCACAGTAACACCAGTAGCAAACATTCAGTTCTAGGGACTGGGATGTGTTGTTCTATCCACACTTACTGTCAGGTTCCTTGCCGCTTTTAAATCTTGCCGGAAGGTCTTCAAGCTGGCTCCTCTCACCCACCCGGGTGGTAAAACTCTCGGCTCCGCCCCATGAAGCCAGATCTTCTATACCGCTTGGAAGCTTAGGTTCCCTCCTTTGCGCTCTGCGTTTTAGGCCTGGATCCTACCTCATTGGTTAAACCGAAACTCATACTTAAATTTAGTAGACTTCTGTCTTTTTCTTCCTTCGTGGCTGCGATGGACAAATTGATTCCCGGATTTCGGCGGTGCCCTTGTGGGCAGAAGATATCTCGGACCGATCCGCACTCCACGTGCGGTTACTGCCATGGGCTCGGTCACGATCCGCAAGCCTGCGAATTGTGCAAGTCCTTCTTGGTCAATGTTCTGGAAGACTGTGCTGCCAGACTTCAACTTGGGTGCCCCGAGAGACGTATTCCACCGGTAAAGTCGAAGGAGGCCCGTTGGGTAGTGTCCGGTGGCGGGCTCAGCTGAGCAACTTGAGCAAATGATCGCCCTCGAGGAGGAGGCGGCACAGACCGCATCTTCGTCTTCCTCGGTCGCAGCATTTATCCCGCTCTCCTTGGGCTCCTCCTACTCTGCTTCATTTAAGGAGCTTTGTCAATCCCTCTCTACTAAGGGAGAGGGGCCATCGGGACAGTCCTCTTGGTCCAAGAAAAAGGACTCAAAGGGTAAGTCCCACCATCTACGTTCGTGGGAGTGGGAGAGGTCTCCTTCCCACATCCGTCGATGCAGTCAAGATTTTTCTCGACCCGTCGGATGGGCTGTCGACTGGAGAAGCAGACAACCCTTCTTCACCGGTTCCCCGGGGGAAACCGAGGACTTGCCTGTGCCGGAGTCCCCGGTTAAGGTTCCAGAGCCAGGGGAAGAACGGGTTTCCCCTGCTCCCTCCCAGACCCACCCTCGGAAACACTGAGGGTCTCGGACCTCTTCTCGGTCCAGCAGATCCCGCCAACATCGACGGTCTCGGCACCGAGGGAAGCAGAGGCGCCGCTCATCCTCGTCATCCTCCTCCTCAGAGGATAGGCTCCGGCGCAAGTTGCGTCGGTGCTATGAGGATCTGATGTGGCAGCAGCTCCTTTTGACTGGGAACAAGCCGACTCCATTGCCTTCCCTGGCCATTAAGTGGCTGTCATCTGAGCGGCCGAAACAACCCCTTGTGGTCATCGAGGAGCCGAAGCCGGCACCGGTTGTTCGGCCAAAACCAGCTGTACCACCCATTGTCGTGGAACCCCCGCCTCCACAACCAAAATCTGGGACTCCGACCAAGGATTCTCGGTCGGGTCATGGGTTGCCCCATCAGTTGTCGGTCACCCTCACTCCTGATCGTCCTCGGCAGGTGGAGGGTGGCTCAGGCCCTCGGTAGCTGTTTGCAGACTCCTTGGAGTCTGATGATGACTCTTCCCTGTTCTCCAGGCCTCTCGACCTCGAGTCCTGTGAGGGACAGTCGGTGGACGAGAGCCCATCCTCGTTCATGGGATTGCTTCAGCTCATCTCAGAATCTACTGGGATGAAGCTTGAACCCATGTCAAAGCGGGCCAAGTATCCTCTCACGGAGATACTGGACCGAGGAGATTCTCCTATGGAGGCCTTTCCTGTGGCCAAAGCCATTGTTGGTCCGGCCCTGGAGCTATGGCAGGGGCCGGCTACTTGTCCAGCTCCCTCAGCCAGGATGGCCAGGAAGTATGCTGTTCCCACCGGCTCACTCTCCGGATTCTCAGAGCACCCATCTGCAGAGTGGTTGGTGACCGACGGTGTTTTCCGGTGCTCCGAAAACGCTCGGGACGTGGACAAGCCACCCGGTAGAGTCCAAGAAACTGGACTACTCAGGGCGTAAAGTTTACGCTGCGTCCTCCTTAGGACTTCGTCAGGCCAGTTCGGCCGTACTGATGGCGCACTTTTCTTTCTTTCTTTTTTTTTTTTTTACTTTTTATTGATTTCTCAATATTCCATACAGAAATTATTCTGACAGTGCATATTAGGATTTATGATTACAAGTTGAGGTCGCCACTCCTCTTAATACATGCAGGTTAAAACAAGCATCCAGTCTATAAGATACGTCATTTGGGGGGGGGGGGAATCTATCACTCCAATACCATACCGTTAAGTAAATCGCTGTTTACAGAGACCAAGAGCTGCATGCAGTATACATAATATTGAAATATCAATAAATCAATAATGTCCCTTATACCCTTTACAGGGATCTGAGAGTTAGGCATGCACTAGACAAATTTTATTGCCCTAAGGGCAAAAAAAAAAAAGGGATGATGAGCAATAAGGCTTACTATAACTCCACACTTACATATCGTTTTATATGGCATTAACTCATAACCTGGACAGTTCTGCCCTTAGACATCTCAATGTAGTTAAGGTAGCTTTTAAACCTCTAGTGATTTTAATGTTGGTACCTCTTTAAACAAGTCATGAATATTTATAAAGATTAAAATTAATAATAGTCACTGTTGGGTAACATCACTCAGGAGAACAGTTAAGTTATTTGTTCTGATTTTTAACAATGAGGGCCATTGCCAACCTGCACTAACGTCAATAAGATGCCTCACGAATCATCAGTGTCTTCCACTTCAGAGTCGGATGCCTCCTCTCTTAGGGAACGCGCTGGGGCATTTCTCTGTGCCCATTTCAAAGCCTCAGCCGGATCTGAAAAAATAGATTTTCCCCTGATGGACGATACGAATGCGGGCTGGGAACAGCATGCCATGTGTGATGTCGGCCTCTCGCAGAATCGTTCTGATCCCATCTAATTTCTTTTTCTTCATCCTCATCGAATAGCTCAAATCCGGGTAAAGTCACACTTGCTGCCCATCGCATAAAAGAGTTCTCTTCTGTCTGGCCAGATTCAGAATTAGGTCTCTTGAGCCTACCCCATCGAGCACCATAACTACTGCTTGAGGCGTGTCCGGATTCAAGGGTCTTCCACGGGCCACCAGTCGGTAGGGCTTCTGAATGTGTAGCTCTCGTTTAGAAAGGAGATCTCCCAGTTGCAGCATCAGCCAGTCTTTAAGGAACAGGGCTAAATGGTCACCTTCTGCTCATTCCGGTAAACCGATTATTCGAACATTAGAGGATCTAGCTTGATTTTCCAGCGACTCAAGCCGATTCTTTAGATGGGTATTCTCTTTTATCAGAGTGGCTGTAGCCCCCAGCGCTGCTTCCGAACTTTTCTTAGATTCAACCATCTCTGTTTTAACTGTTTCCAGCTCTAATTCTAGGCTGCTTACTCTTTGTGTGAGGGAATCAGATTTCCCATCAAGTCCTGAAACTGCCTGAATAAGCCTATTGATTTTTAGGCCTAGGCTTTGCAAGGTTTCCTCGTTCCCTGTTGATGATGTAGAAGCTGTCTGGTTAAGAGCGGGCCTCGTGTTCGGTGGGTCCAAAGCTGTTTTGCTCTTGTCCCCCTGAGTTTGCAGCTTTTCCTTTCGAGGGTTTCCCATGTTGAGATCTAAGTACTCTGCTTTCGATTTCTGTCTTTTTTCCGGGGTTTCTCTACCCAGAAATTCGAGTTTTATTTGTTTTATCGTGGTAGACGTGGAGAGTATTACATATCTGCCTCCATATTGCTCGGGCTCCACAGCGTCCCCAACCCGATGGCACACTTTTCCCACGCCCTTTTGGGCTCCGTGGATGAGGTGATTCCTCATCTCCTGGCTGATCTCCAGACTACGGTCAAGCAGGTGCGGGATCAGGGAAGGGCGGTGGCAAAGCAACAGCTCCAAACTGCTCTTGACATTGGAGACTCTTGTGCCCGGTCAGTAGCGGCCGCAGTGGCCATGCGCCGCAGAGCTTGGCTGCGGATCTCCACCTTCATGGCGGATACCAAGCACAAGCTGGCAGACGTTCCCTTCCTGGGTACCGACCTGTTCGGTCCCGGGGTGGAGGGTCATTTGCAGAGGATCGAGAAGTCCAATGCCACCTTGGACTCTGTCACGTCTGCCCAGAAGGACAAAGGCCGCCAGCAGCAGCGTAAGTCTTTTCGGCCTTCTGCCCCTGCAGCATGTCCGGCCCAGCAAGACCAGCATCAGGGCCAGCAGGCTCGCACTTGGCACCCCAAAGCCAAGCCTGCAGCTTTCTCCGGCAGGAAGCTGGGAGGAGAAGGCCCAGGAGGTCCCTCGGCCGGTCCTTCCTCCAAGCCTGCCCAGTGACGGGTTGAGGGGTGTTGCCCTCAGCCTCGTCACTCCCCTCTGGGTTCCCCCCCGTTGGGGGACGGCTCCGCCACTTCCTTTCCAGCTGGTCTGCTGTCACCTCGGACCGCTGGGCGTTGAGAAGTGGTGGGGAAGGTCTGCCTCTGGAATTGAGCAGGCCCCACCCTAATGAACCGCTCGCCCACGGGAGTTTATGGGGTCCTGCAGCTCATCTGTCGGGTTCGCTGCCGACATTGCTCTGCTCCTCCAAAAGGAGGTGATCAGGGAGGTGGCAGATCCTCCACCAGACCCAGGGTTTGTGTCCAGGTATTTCCTGGTCCCAATACGAATGGGGGGCTGGCGCCCCATTCTAGACCTACACGACCTGAACAAGTTCCTAAGGTCTTGAACCTTCAGGATGGTCACTCTGGCACAGATCATTCCATCCTTGGAACGAGGCATGTGGTTCTGTTCTCTGAACCTCCAGGACGTGTTCTTTCACGTCCCAATCCGTCTGTCCCACCAGCGGTTCCTCTGCTTCAGAGCGGAGGGGTCCCTTTATGAGTTCCGGGCCATGCCCTTCGGCCTCTCTCCAGCTCTCAGGGTGTTCACCAAATGCATGGCAGTGGTGACAGCATTCCTGCGGTGCCGAAGGGTCCGGGTGTACCCTTAACTGGACGACTGGCTGATTGCAGCCCCCTCTAGGCTGGAGGTGGAGCGGTCCAGGGATCTGGCCCTCCAGGTCTGCTCTCAGATTGGCCTCCACATCAGCGAGGCCAAATCGGAACTTGTGCCAACGCAGGTGATTCAATTCATCGGGACAGAGCTCGACTCTCTTCGAGCCAGAGCACGGCTCCCGGCGGACAGGGCCGAGGTTCTTTCCTCCTTTGCCCAATCATTTCTGGTTGGGCAATTGCGCCCTGCCCGGGACTTCTTGTACCTCCTGGGCCTCATGGCGGCCTGCACCAGCGTGGTCCATTGAGCCCCCTGGCACATGCGTCCCCTTCAATAGGGGATGGCCCGCCAATGGTTACAGCGCTCCGGTCCTCTGGACCAGCCAGTGGCGGTGACCCAGGAGATGTGAACGCTCTCCAGTAGTGTATCATTCCATCTCATCTACAGGAGGGCATCCCGTTTGTCTGCCCCGAGCCGACGGTCATTCTAACGACCGATGCCTCTCTGATGGGTTGGGGTGCCCATCTGGGGGAGCACAGAGCGCATGGTCTCTGGTCCCCTCAGGAGTCTCGATGCCACATCAACTTGCTGGAGCTGTGAGCGGTCCGACTAGCCCTCACCACCTTCGCTCCATTTTTACGGGGTCAAGTCGTCCAGGTCCAGACAGACAATACCACGACCATGTACTACATAAACTGCCAGGGCGGGATGCGCTCCTTGCCCCTGTGCAAGGAAGCTCTCTGTACTTGGTCCCTCATGAGCAGACTGGAGGCGGATCTCCTAGCCATCCATGTGGCAGGAGCCTCCAACACTCTGGCTGATGCCCTAAGCCGGATAGGCGCTGCATCTCACGAGTGGTCTCTCCTGCCGGAGGTAGTACACAATAGGTTCTCCCACTGGGGCACACCTCAGGTGGACCTCTTTGCTCCAGGGAGATTGCGAAGCTGAGGCTGTTTCATCCCCCCCCAAGCAGAGCTCGCTGCTGGGGGATGCCTTCTCGAGGCCGTGGACCCTGGGCCTCTTCTACGCCTTTTCCCCCATTTCCCTTGATCCACAAGGTGCTTCTCAAGGCGAGGAAGGACAAGGTGCAGGTGATTCTGGTAGCCCCAGACTTGCCCCTTCAGTTCTGGTATCCAGATCTCCTCAGCCTCGGCTCCAGGCTCCCGAGGCGGCTTCCTGCCCGCCCGGACCTGATCTCAGTCATCCAGGGGAAGGTACTCAACCCGGACCTTCAATCCCTGCACCTGATGGCCTGGTTCCTGAGTGGCTAGAGTTCCACGCCTTGGGTCTTTCCGACGTGGTCCTCAACGTTGTTGAGGCATCCCGTAAGGAGTCGACCAGAAAATGCTATGCCCTCAAATGGAAGAGATTCTCTGTTTGGTGTCAGGATAAGGGGTTGGACCCTTCCTCCTGTTCCTTCGCCAGCATTCTGGACTACGTGTGGTCCCTTTCTCAGCTAGGGCTTCGGTCGACAACCCTTAAGGTGCACCTGGCAGCCATCTCTGCTTACCGGGCGTGGGCTGAGAAGCAGTCAGTGGCACAGGAGAAGGTGGTTGGGCGCTTTTTCAAAGCCCTTGATCACATATCCCCTCCGGTGCGAGAACCTCCACCTCCATGGGATCTACTGCTGATATTGGCTAAGCTCATGGTCAAGCCATTCGAACCGATGCACAGGTGTGACATCTCTCACCTGTCATGGAAGACCGCCTTCTTGGTGGCTATCACGTCAGCCAGAAGGATGGGAGAGCTCCAGGTGCTTTCCATAGAGTCTCCTTATCTGGTCTTCCACAGGGACAAGGTTGTCCTGAGCCCCCACCCGAAATTCCTTCCGAAGGTGGTGTCGGAGTTTCACCTTACCCAGGTGTTGACTCTGCTGGTGTTCTTCCCCAATCACACCTCGGAGACTGAATATAGGCTCCATACTTTGGACCCTAGAAGAGCGCACTCTTATTATAAGGGGCAGATGACTGAAGTTCGGGGAGAGGTTCACCAGCTGTTTGTCACCTACGCTGAAGCTGCACCTGGCAGACGATACGCAGGTGGGTCACCTCCTGCATAGATCTCTGCTATAGGTTGGCGGGCATGGAGCCTCCCAGAGGGAGAAGAGCTCATTCTGTCCGCCATACCGCTGCTTCTGTGGCTGCTTCCAGGGACGTCCCTATCCAGGAAATCTGCAGGGCTGCTACCTGGAAGTCAGCACACACCTTCATTATCCACTACCACATCGACCTTGAGTCACGCCGGGCTGCTGGTTTTGGGACCTCGGTTCTCCAGTCCTTATTCCCTAAGTAGGGGGTGCGCACCTTGCCTCCCTTCTCCCGGAGAACTGCTAGGAGTCTGCCAGTAAGTGTGGATAGAACAACAGATCCATGTCCCTAGAAATACAGGTTACTCACCTGTAACAGGAGTTCTAGGAATGGTATATTTTGTTCATCCACACAACCCACCTGACCTCCCCGGCTTCATGCACAACCTGGCTTCCAGCGGGTTAGATCTGGCATCATGGGGCAGAGCCGAGAGTTTTACCACCCGGGTGGGTGGGAGGAGCCAGCTTGAAGACCTTCCAGCAAGATTTAAAGCGGCAAGGAACCTGCCAGTAAGTGTGGATGAACAACATATACCATTCCTAGAACTCCTGTTACAGGTGAGTAACCTGTATATTTAAACAATACATCATTCTTCTGCAGCAAGTTCCAAATCATGATATACAGAAAGCTCATTAGAAACAAACCTGTGTTAAATTGTGATCAGACATTCGAGCTGCATGTATTGCTCCCCCTGACAGTCCCATCCAACCCACTGACACTCACCTCATTTGCTGAGAAAACTTCACTTCAGTGACTCCCACCACTATACCAGATTCTTTTCACACACTTATACTGCTGATCAGGTTTGGTACCTTAGTTTCCTGCTGCCAGTCTCTTCTCCGTCTGGAGTTCCTCTCAGTTGCTGGCAGGCAGATGTCCACATGTGCTTGTTTGCACTACTACCCAGTCTGATCTAACAGGAAGGAACATGTTTTACTGTGCTCCCACTGACATGCTTGCAATGCAACACAGGTGCAGGGGTTGAAGTTGCAAACTGCTGTCCAGCCCAAGCAGCACCACAGTGGTGCAGAAATAACTGTCACTCATGGATTAGCAGTCAGCAGAAAAAAAAAAGGGGGACAAAACTGGAACAAGTAAGCAAAAAAAGGGACAAAAGTGAAATTTTGCAAAACTTGTGGGGACACTGGGACATGCTGTCTAAAACAGGGACTGTCCTGGGAAAATAGGGACTGTTGGTAGCGTTATGAAAAGTAGCTGTATGCAGCCAGTTAGAAATCTGAGTAGAAGTGGTCAGTTTGATTTTAGAGCACTGCTGACTTGGAGCCTGGTGTCAGGCAGGCAGGCAGGCTCTCAGTCTGGTCTCCCACAACCAGTGGCCATCGGTCCCTGGCTTAAATCCTCTGCAGCGGTGCCAGAGGAGGGAGGGCCGACTCCCCCCGTGCACAATCCAGAAGTGCCCAGAGACAGAGTGGTGGCGTGGGTCGAGGAAGAGTGTGCAGGGAGGGCTTCATTAAGCTAACCTGGCTCTATTATCCATTTTTCTCTTCTTCTAGCCGTAGTGGCATGTAGTTACGTGTCCGTGGAGGTGCTCATGTGCTGCGGAACCGGGGCCGCTCCCTGTAAGTCACTTGCAGCCTGCACTACACCGGGCCTCTACTCTGTGGCAATCAAAGACCTAGGTGACTGGCCACTCCTTCCCTGGAGTGGAGAGCAGTCTCTGGGACACTTGATCTTCTCCCTCTCCTGACCAGCTCCTGATGACCCAAGTTTGTTCCCGAACCTGAGTCGCCAACATGGTGGCAGGTGAGGTGCAAGCGCCTCAGCCGTTTGTGCCACCGGGCTGGCAACATGGAGAATTTTTACATTCCTTACCCCAGGAATTCTCCAATATTCCTAAGTCTTGCAGTCAGCCTTTTTTTTTTTTTGTACTTCATTTTTACATTTTTATTATTTTCATATGTAAACATATATATAGAATTTCCATATCTAGAACAGATTATATACATTATAAGGTAACCATATAGAGTACACACTTCTCCTTAATTCAAACAACATGAAGTCTTGCTGTATTCTGACTATATGCAGTTTGCCCCAGCACTTGAACTGGTCTGGAGAGGAAAGAGTTAACTGTATGCCAAATCATAGAATGTTGAGCTGAAGCTCGGTTTTCAAACCTCTGTCTCTGGTTTGCTGCCACTAACAGATTGTGTTGGCAGTCTATTAATCTAGCAGCAAACACACTCCCTGAAACCACCAGGGGAGGACAAGAGGAGCCATGTTCTTCCCCCTTGTGTCGACCGCTACAACAGGCATTTGCCTACTGTGCCCCTTCCCCACCGTGATCTAATGAGTTACCAGCAAACACCTCTTCATCACCACCTGTCTAGCCAAATTCAAAACTGACCTCAAACACCTAATTACAATCTCTAGATGCCCCTGCAACTAACCTCTGGTATCTCAATTCTCCGTCAATTTATGGTTGATGCAGCACTTGTCTCACCTCATGTCCTCCTGGCTGCACTTGGTCACGACATGGCCCCCACAGAGTAGCCTTCACACTACCCCCCACCTATTGCTATACAATTTCCCTCGACCTTCCCCCTCCCCCTATCTGATGACAAGGCTCCTAGGGGCTGCATTATTTTCTGCCTTTATAACCATGTTAATGCAATACATTGTTCTAATCTGTAACCATGATATCTTTGTGTACATGTCCATACTGGTTGTTGTTTTTTATGCTTTATACTCTGTAAATTGCCTACTTCACAGATGTGGAACCTTTGTAAAAGAGCTTGTGTTCAAAGGTATCTTCCGAATCAATAAAATTGAATTGAAAATTGGTACATTCTAATGTAACTGTCAGATTCTTTACTCCACCTACCTGTGAAGGCGTTTCGGAGAATTTCTCCTCACTACTTCGGTTCGGTTAGTTCTTTTGGTCGGTTTTATCCAACCGTTTATTTTTTCTGTCATCAGATCTTGTCTATGGTACAGTAAGTGTATTTTAGGTAGATAGGTAGCAATTATTTTTTCTTCGGTTCTTTGCCGGTCGGTCTGGTTGGGAACCGAAAAATTACTGTTTAAATTTTGTGGAAGTGTGGTTCGGTAACTTTTCGGTTTCAAAAAGACGATGTTTTATTCCAGTTTTTTATACAACCCATGACACTGTTGAAATCAAAAGGTTTTTGTATTACCTGGCATGAAAGCTGTAAAAGGGTAATTTTGGTAGTAATGCCATGTCTGAGAAACCCAAAAGGAAAACGGGTCCCACTGGGTTTCAACACTGTACTGAGTGTGGGGATGCTTTTGCTAAAGTGGATCCCTACCTCATCTGTGTTCATTTTCTGGGCTTTGACCACCTCAAATCAGACTGCCAAATTTGTGCAAGCTTTCCTAAAGCCACTCTATATTAAAGACTTGCTAGGCTGAAGGAAAAGCAGGCTGAAAAATCCACTGACCCAGGTGGCCAGCCCAGTTCGGTTCCAAGCGATCCAGAGGAGGTGTGCCTGCTGAGACACGGGCGATACCTCCTCGGGCAAAAGGAAATCGGATTCAGAGGGATCGGTTCCGGTGAAAAGGAAAAAGAAATCTGCCGTTTCGGATCCTTCTCCTCAGATCCCAACTGCGGAAGAGCTTGTGAGAGCGATAAATATAGTGCAATTGCTCTGCTCAGTTCTGAACTGACACCGCCAGGCAGATGATTGGTTCGATCGGTTCCAGCTCCTTTAGAATTTGAACCAGAGCAGTATTATGAGTTGGATTGGGAGGGAGATCCTGAGTATGATGGTGATGATGAAGATGATTATGAAGGCCTAGATTAGCCCGTAGAGCCTGACATCTCCCCAGACAGGCCTACCAATGTTTCCCCTCGTAGACTTTGAGTCCCCTTCCCACTCCTTATTTTATAAAAAGGTGGCAGAGACTCTCCAGCTACCAGCAGTTAAAGCTGTTGAGGAAGCAGAAGAACCTGACTTTGTGGAAATGATGGATGTCCCAGAGTCAAAAAGGCTGTCTGTTCCCCTGCATAAATCTTTGGGGAAACAGACTCAGAAACTGTTACAAGTGCCTTTCTCCCTACCTCTTGTGGATAAAAGAATGGACAAGTCGTACATGTTGTCAGGTTCTGGGACGGAATTCCTGTATTCCCATTGCAGCCATGTTAGGGTAGTGCAGGCTGCAGCCTGTGACAAGGCTAACATCCCCTTGGCATCACACACCCCAGATAAGGATTCCAGGAAGGTGGATGCCATGGCAAAGAAACAGTACTTGGCATCTTCCTTGGGAGTCAGACAAGCCTCTTATATGGCTTATGCTGCTAGATACCAGAAATCTAGGAGGGATACAGTTTTGGAGCTAGCTAAAAGTGCCTCTCCCCAGCTAGCCAAGGAGCTGGAGCAGGTGGCTGCGGATGGCATAGAGGCATCCAAGGTACAATTCCATGCTGCTGTGGACTCCAGTGATGTGGCATCAAGAGTCATGGCTACAGCTGTCTCCTTGTGGAGGTTTGCTTGGCTCAGATGTACTAGCCTCTCACAGGAGACCCAGGCCAATGCCATGAATTTCCCTGTCACAGATAATTCTCTGTTTGGTGAGCAGACAGAGACATACATGAAGAAGATGGACGAATACAGGACCACCTACAAGAGTGCAGTGGTTAAGGAGAAGCAGGCCACTCCTCAAAAGCAGCAGCCTAGGGCTGATGGGGGCAGGCCTTTTCAGAGGCCTTTTTTTTTTTTCCCAAGCCCAAACTTCTTCATGTTTTCAGCAGAGGGTTTTTTTTAGAGGGAGAGGCAGAAGTGGGATGAGCAGGGCTGCCTCCTCTTCTCATCCTAGGGCCCCTGCCAAACAGACACCCTTATGTGTCAGGCTGGGTTGCCTCCTCCGTTCCAGTCGGGGGCAGGCTGGCTTATATTTTCCAGGCTTGGAAGTCTGTCACTTTGGACAAATGGGTTCTGGAAGTAGTAAGCCAGGGACTTGCTCTCAGTTTCAAAAGATTTCCCAAAAATAAGAGTAAGGTCTTTCAAACCTGCCTCCCCAAACGAAATAGTTGCTCTAGAAGCAGAGGTTTCTCAGTTGCTGCTCCTAAGGGCTGTGGAGCAGGTATTTCTACCTCACAGAGGAAAAGGATTATGTTCAAGATACTTTCTTACCCCAAAAAAAGACGGGAGTGGTGACTGATTCTAGACCTCAGATATCTGAGCAAACATATCACAAAACCAAAGTTCAAAATGGCGACTCTGGGAATCATTCTTCCCTTGCTGAGGCCAGGAGGCTGGCTACCCTCCCTGGACCTCAAGGATGCCTATTTCCATATCCCCATCAAGTGCTCCCGCAGAAAGTACCTCAGGTTTGAGTTACCTTCAGGGCACTACCAGTTCAGAGCAGTGCCCTTTGGCCTGGCATCTACACCAAGGGTGTTCACAAAATGTCTGGCAGTTGTGGTAGCCCTCTTCATAAGGCAGGGCATTTCATTGTTTCCTCACCTAGACGACCGGCTTATTGTAGGCCAATCATCGACCAAGTAAAGTCAGCTCTGGCTGTTACCCAGAGGCTTCTGGGTTCTCTCGAATTTCTTCTCAGTCTAGCCAAATCAGTTCTGGAACCTGTTCAGCTTCTCACCTTTAAAGGGGTAGAGCTGGACACCCATCAGGTAAGAGCCTTTCTACCTCCCTCAAGGGTAAAGGCCCTTACAGATCTGGCTTCTTCTGTCAAACCTTTGGTTTCTCATCCGGACATTTTCTCTAGCTTCTAGGCAACATGGCAGCTTCAACTGCAGTGGTACAAGGAGCCAGGTTCTAGATGAGACATTCAGTTCCATCTTAGGTCCTTCTGGTCTCAGAGGAAGGATACTCTCACCAAACTAGTTCCAGTGTCCCGGACCCTTGTTCAGGCTCTCCAGTGGTGGCTGGAGGAGGACAATCTCAGGCAGGGTGTCCTATTTCTGCATCAGACACCCTCAGTTGTTCTCACCACAGATGCTTCCCTCCTGGGGTGGGGAGCCCATCTGGGAGACCTCACTGCATAGGGCAGTTGGTCTCAACAGGTGTCTCTTCTTCATATCAGTATTTTGGAGCTCAGAGCTGTGTTCCTAGCCCTTCAGGCTTTTTTAGAGTTGGTTCAGAGGAAAGTGGTGCAAGTCAGGACAGACAACACCATCACCACGTGGTACATAAAAGAGCAAGGGGGCACTCTGTCCACGGCCTTGTGCACAGAAGCCACCAGGACAAGGGCTCCTCTCCCACTGCGTCTTCCTCGGGAGTCGCTGTGAAACAGGTAAACCCCCTCCCCCCGGGAACCGCTCCACGACGGCTGCCTTAGAGGTGTCTCGCTCAGGCCCTTCGGGCGCCTCCCGGCTTGTGGAGGCTTCCGCTCCCAGTAAAGCTGTGGTCTAGCGGCCTACTGCTGCGAGCGGCTCCGATAAGCCAGACATCGGCTACTCCGACGCCTGCGCGGAGAAGGTCGGTAGGTCGCCCGACCCTTCAGGGCAGCGCACTGCCCCAATTCCGCCCGACCAGGCCGCCCCTCCATCGTGGCCTGCCTCCGGCGAAGGGTCCATTAAGTCAGATGCTGGACCCTCCGGCGTTCGCCCGGATCCCACTGTTAAGCCGCACGTCAGTTCGTCTGACGTCCACACAGCTGATGAGCCAACGCCGGACCCCACCACGTCCGTCGTTCCCGGCTCCCCGCAGCCTTCGCTGCCCTCCAGGGACCCTGAGTCTCCTCAGCCCGACCCCGAGGACTCCCCCGCCCCATCCCCGGGCGATGCTGAGGTTTCTGTGGCACCTCCGTCAGACCGTCCACCTTCTGGTCTGACCGATCTGACGTTGGTTCCCCGGACGCCGGCTCAGACGCCAGTATTGCTGACGCCGGATGACATCCCACCCCTTGATGTCACCCCGATGCCGGGCCCTCCGCCCCCCCGGGTCTTCCGCTCTAGAACCGCCTGTGGGGCCTCCAGCCGGGCCGTCTGCTCCCGGGTACCCGGCCCCATGTTATGCGACGCCGCTATACACTGGACCACAGTATCCGGCGCCTCAGTACCCGGCACCGACATATCAGACGCCGCAGTACCCGGCTCTCAATACCAGCTCGGGCTTCCTGCCGTCGGGTTATGGATATCGCCTTTAGGTATAGTCCATACCCGTATCCCCCCTTCCTCCACCGCCCCCTCAGCTGCGGTGGACTTGCAGAGACTTTGGCCTCCTGGTGGGCTGATGCAAGGCTCAGCTCACCAGAGAGGTGGAGAGTCGTCTGCCGGTGCCAGTTCCCGTACGTCCACGACGACACACTCCTTCCCCACTCCGGACACCAGGGCTAAACCCTCTGGGTCCAGAGAGGGGCAGGACATGCTTCACAGAGGGATTCCCAAGGGGTCCGTTCCTTCCCCTCATCGGGAGAGGGAGTCTACCTCTTCATCTTCTTCTTTCTCGGACACCTCAGATCTTTCCGATGGTGGTTCCGAGCAAGACGACGAGCTACGCCTTCCGTCCAAGCCCCAGCCAAGGACTCCTCCGAAGTCTCCTCCGGAGGATCCTTCCTTCACGGAGTTACTACGGAAGATCCAGGAAGCACATAAGTGGCAATCCTTGGAGCCAGACCCCCAGCGTAAAAAACTTGCTGAGCATCTGGATTTGCCCGTGACAGCTCCCACTTTGATGCCACCCTGGATCAAGCCTCATGCCGACCTTATTACCACCATATGGAAACAACCGTCGGCCTTAGCCCCACTTCCCAGGAAGTCAAACGGGCTATACCGGGCTCCCGAGGGTGTTGACTTTTTAGACTCCCACCCTCGTGCTGACTCGGTTGTGATTAGCGCCGCTGATGGCCGGTCAGCTCAACCCAAACATCTTAGCTTGTCTCCACCCGACAAGGAATCCCGCCTTCTGGACCAGTATGGCCAGAAGATTTTTGCTTCTTCCACTCTGGGTATTAGGGCCCTGAACTATGTTTGCCACGTGGGGGATTACCAGAAGGCGATCCTTGGTGAGGTGGAATCAAAACTGGACTCCCTTCCAGACTCTCAGGTCAAGCAGGAAGTGGCTGACCTTGTCCGCTCTGCACGTTCGGCCAGTCTGCACATTCTTCGTGCGACCTACGATGCAGTGGACACTGCTGGTAGGAGCTCAGCTTTCTCCGTAGGTCTGCGGCGTCACACTTGGCTCAGAGTGTCAGGGTTGGTCCCGCAAGTGCAGTCCGCTATCCAGGAAGCACCCTTCCGGGGTTCGGTGCTGTTCAGGGGTGATGTCAAGGACATCATCACCGACCTGCAGGAGAAGGGGACGGCACTAAAGTCTGTGGACTCTATGTATCATCTCCATCAATCGCAGCGTTGTCCCTTTCGCGAGATGGAATCGGCCCAGCGAGACCACAGGAAGAGGCCACTAAGCGTCAGGGCCTCCAGCTGCCAAGCCCCCGCCCAAAAAAAAGCACTGGGAGCTTCAGCTGCGGTGCTGCCCCACACCACCTGACTCCTTCCCTCTCCCACAGCCTCCGGGCTTCTCGGAGGAACCGGTAGGAGAGAGGTTTTTCCCTCCACCTTCCGGGCTGGGAGAGGATAACATCAGATTCATGGGTGCTCCAGCTAATTGCAGAAGGACATATTAGGTCTGAAACCACCTCATCACCCTCCCCAAGGTCGTGTGCTCTAGAACATCTCTTCTGGTCCAGGAAGAATTTCAGCACTTTTGCTGAAAGAGGCGTAGAACCTGTCCCCTTCCCTTCCCTTGCAGGAATGGGTTACTATTCCCACTTCTTCCTGGTCCCGAAGAAGACAGGAGATGTAAGACCTATCTAGATCTCAGTTCCCTAAACCTTTTCGTGGAGACAAAGAGGTTCAGGATGCTCTCACTGCAGAGCCTTCTGCCCCTCCTCCGCTTGGGCCAGTGGCTGTATGCTCTGGATATGCAGGACACTTACCTGCACATAGCTATCCACCCGTCTCACCGCAGATATCTCCGTTTTGCTTTCCAGGGGGACCTCTAACAGTTCAAGGCACTTCCATTTGGCCTCTCCTCAGCCCCGAGTATTTACCAAATGCCTGCGGTGGTGGCGTACCTCTCTGTGTTCCCGGGGGTAGGGTTTTCCATTACTGGACGATTGGCTCCTGGCGGCCTCATCCATGGAGGATCTCCTGCACTGCCTCTCCCTCACCCAGCAGGTCTTTGCCTGTCTGGGTATTACCATCAACCATTCCAAGTCTAACTTGATCCCATCTCAGAGGCTTCAGTTTATTGGGGCGGTACTGGACATGACCCTAGGCAGGGCCTTCCTGCCTCCGGACAGGGCGACCACACTCCAGACTCAGATAAGCCTGTTGTCTGGCTGCAGGCGGGTCAGTGCAAGGTCAGTTCTTCGCCTCCTCGGGCTTATGGCGGCTGCTATCCCAACAGTCCCTCGCGCTCTGCTCCACATGAGGGTCTCTCAGTGGACGCTTCGCTCTCAATGGGATCAGTTGGTAGACAACTTGGACCAATTGGTCCTAGTCTCCTCTCCCATGATTCGAGACTTGCAGTGCTGGATGGTTCGAGAGAACCTTCTTCGGGAGTTCCATTCTTCCTTCCTCCTCCCTCCCAGACTCTGACCATAGGCGCCTCGGGCAAAGGGGCCCATCTCTCGGTCCACATGGGACCCAGGGCTCTTGGTCCAAGCTCGAACAATCACTGCACATCAGTGTGCTCGAGCCTCGGGCGGTGCTCTATGCTCTCCAGGCCCTCCATCTGCATTTTCTTCCAGGCCACCTAGCCATCCAGACGGACAATATGTGTGGTATGGTACATCAACAAACAGGGCGGGACTCGGTCCTACCCTCTTTGCAGGGAAGCAGTGAGAGTCTGGGATTGGGCAGCACAACACGACCTTCACCTCACGGCAATTCATGTTCCTGGGGTCGAGAACTCCTTAGCAGACAAACTAAGTCACTCGTCTGCTCAAGCTCACGAGTGGGAGCTGGATCAGGGGGTCCTAGACGATTTCTTCCTACATTGGGAACACCTCAGGTGGACCTGTTTGCTTCACCTCTAGCGCAAGCTTCCGACTTCTGCTCGCTGCGTTCACGGCGAGGCTTTCTGGAGGGACGCTGTGTCTCTAGATTGGAGGGACAGATTCGTCTATGCCTTCCCCCCCTATTCCTCAGATCCCACGTGTCTTGCAGAAACTCTGTTCAGAAGGAGCACGAATGAGTCTGATCGCTCCTTTCTGGCCCAGGCAAGTTTGGTTCTCTCTTCTGCAACAATACTCCGAGGAGCCTCCTCTTCCACTGTCACGGATTTTATTGACCCAGGATCAGGGGACCCTGGTTCATCCAGGTCTCAAGTCCCTTTGACTGCATGTGCGGCTCTTGCAGACATAGCTCAAGCCTGCTTTGGGGTATCTCCCCAGGTGGCTGAGATCTTGGTGGAGGCTAGGAAACCCTCCACTAGGTCTACTTATGCCATGAAGTGGAAATGGTTCTCAATCTGGGCCGCTTCAAAAGGCTTTGAGCCTTTCTCCTGCTCAGTTGGACGACTGCTGGAGTACCTGCGACATCTCTTTGACGTGGGTCTTACTCATCTCTGAAGGTACACATGGTGGCCATTTCGGCCTACCATATTCCCTTCGCAGATGGGTTGTTTGCTCAACTGGAAGTCTCTAAGACTTTCCTCAGAAGGGTTCTTCACTTGAGACCCCCTATCCGAGTTCCCGCCCCTCCCTGGGATTTGAACTTCGTTCTTGAGAAACTTACTTTGCCTCCTTTTGAACCGTCGGCCTCAGCAGACATGAAGTTCCTTTCATGGAAGACGCTCTTCCTAGTGGCCATTACATCTGCTCGGAGGATTTCCGAGCTCCAGGCCCTGATGTGTAAATTCCCATATTTGATTTTTCACAAGGAACACATGGCTCTGCGCACCAATCCTAAGTTTCTCGCCAAGGTGGTAGTGGAATCTACATTGAACCAGTCCATAGAATTACCCGCCTCCTTTATGCAGTACTCCAATCAGGGGGTGTATCTACTTCACACTGTGAATGTTCACTGCATTCTGAGATACTACACTAACAGAACAAAGGATCTCAGAAAGACTGATCAACTTTTGTCTCTTTTACCCCCAAAAGAGAAGGTAATGCTGTTTCCAAGCAATGCCTGTCTAAATGGTTGGCTCATTGCATCACCTTCTGTTATAACAAGTAGAAGACCCTTCGGGTCAAATAAGAGGTCATTCCACCAGAGGGGTTGCTGCCTCTGTGGCATGTTTCAAGAATGTGTCATCGGCAGACATTTGTGCTGCTGCCACTTGGACTTTTGTCCATACATTTACAAAACATTACAGTTTGGATATTGCCTCTTGCCGTAGAGCAGGCTTCGGGCTCGCTGTTCTGCAAAGCCTTCTTTCTTAAGGCCTTCACAGCTAGAGGATCTGCTTTGAGTAGCTTTCCTCCTCCCGTGTGCTTCTTCTTGTTCCAGACTGCTTGGGACTCAGTCCTATATGTAATTACCTACTGCAAGAGCCCTCTCGAAGTAAGATAGTACAGTCACGTAAGAACTTACCATAACAGTAGATCTTCGAGAGAGGCTCTTGCAGTAGGTAATACCTTCCCGCCCTCCATCCCCCTAAGCTTTTTCAGCTCCTTCTCCAGTGAGGGAAATATCCGCTTCTCTCTCGTCCGGTCCCTCGTGGTCTGTGGCGGAAAAGAACTGGAAGGCGGGCGTGAGGGACCGCCTCTTTATACCAACGTCTCCTGACGCCGGTCACCTGATGTGGGGGGCGGTCCATCACCAGAGACTGCTAGCTAGAAATTTTCCCGTGGGGTCCTGCCGCCTGCCGACGTCAGTCCTGTATGTAATTACCTACTGCAAGAGCCTCTCTCGAAGATCTACTGTTACTGTAAGTTCTTACGTGACTGTACTTTTTGAGATATGGGTTGAGAAGGTACAGTGTTGCACCCCAGAGGTGCACCTTCTTAACCGTCCTGGCCAGGTTGGGCATTTCTGATTTATTATTATTGTTTTTGTTGTTATCACTATCTGCATAAGGTTCTTGTTACGTTCTCGACTTGAGTCTTCTGGACCCAAGTTTTTTGTTGCCCATGGCCAAAATTTCAAAACAATTTCCATAGCTATTCGTTAGTAAAATGCTCGTAAGAATCAGACAGTTTCATTAGAATGTACCAGGGACAGAGGTTTGAAAGCCGAGCTCAAGCTCAACATTCTGTGCTTTGGCATAGTTAACAATTTCCTCTCCGGAGCAGTTCAAGTGCTGGGGCAAACTGCATATAGTCAAAATACAGCAAGCCTCCATTAGAAGAAACAACATTACTATGGTGAGTAATTTTTTCTTCTAGGATATACATGCATCCTAAATATTATGATACCACAAGGAGGGGTTTACTAACATTCAGTCTAACAAGTATGTTAATATAATGAGCTGCGTAGATAAGCCCATGAGCAGTATGACTAGTGCAGTCATCCTTTAAAGTAGAACTACCCGGAGATAAAACGTTATGCTAATGATGGAACCATCATTGTCTCACGCCACTTATTCAAATGCTGCCCTTATCAACTGCTGCATTCTAAAACCCCTCATATTTCTTTCTCTGCCTGCCAAGTCAAGAAGCCTCGAAGACTTAATAATAATATTAATAAACTTTATTTATATTGCACCTTTCCAAAACCAAGGCGCATTCCAAAAAGATTAAATACAAACAGAACAAACAGTAGTATAAAAACTGTTAAAAACAAATACGAAACATTAATCAAGGCCATATGCCTTATTCCATAAGAAGGATTTAAGAGCCTGTTTAAAGCTCCCCATGGTCGAACACTCCCTTATCCGACTTGGTAGAGAATTCTAAAGGGTTGGTGCCGCAAACCTAAAAGCCCGGGCACCAGCCGATTTCAGTATGACCCTAGGAATCTCTAGCAACCCCCTCGTCAGCTGAGCGGAGCGACCTCACCGGGTGGTAAGGAATCAGGAGATCTTTCAGGTAGTCACAGTCGTTCCCAATTGCTACTTCTATAATTATAAGTATTTTCTTTCATAATTTTCATTTGCTGTCTTTATTTTCTGTTTTACTAATAAACCGTTGGATTAGGAATTTTAGGTGTTTTTCTCGGTTTCTCTCAGTTCGGGATAACCGCTGAGGAACTGAGGTTTTGTTAGTTAAGTCAGAGTTTTTTGACTAAAACTCCAGTAGCGTTACTTAAATTTTTTTTTTTTTCCCCTCTGTAAAGAACCGATAATTCCGGTTCTTTGTCTGTTAATCCTGGTTCTGATCAGAACTTCCTCGGTTCCGAAACCAACCGCAGCTGCTGGAAAAAAAACAAAAAAGAAACACACGTTTGCGGTTGAGGTATTTGGGGGTTTTCTTTGAAAATGTCAGAGAATCTTAAGAAGAAAACTGGCCTCACGGGGTTTAAAAATTGTACAAAGTGTGGGGATGTTTTTGCCAAGGCTGACAAACATGACTTACGTGTTGCCTGCCTTGGTGAGGAACATTTCTGTGCTGAGCGTGACATCCAAGTCTTTCCCCAAAATGACGCTTGGAAAAACGTTGGGGGAGACTACACAAAAATTTGAAGAAGGGTGCTTCAGGCTCTGACCAGCCATCACCCTCAAAAAATGTGGGTGAAACGCTATTCCTAAGCAAGCAACCCCTGATAAGGGTGATACCTCAACCGGGAAGCAAACTGATTGACTCTCCCGTTCCATCAAAAAGACTAAAGAAAATAAAGCACACTGAACCCCCTGCTGAAAAGCCTAAGGGGACTTCTGCGGTGCCTTGCAGTTTGCCTACACGTGAGGATATTGCCCAGGCATTCAAAGTGATACAAGTTTTACAGGGGCTGGTACTCCCGATTCCGCAAATGCCGGTTCAGCAAACAATTTCCTCGATTCCAGCATCACTCCAGGAACACACAGAGTATGAGGAAGAAGAGGATTGTGATGAACAAGGGGGACCCCATAGAACCTGAAGTTTCCCCTGATCAAGAATTTGTACAGTATCTCCACCCAGAGCATCTGAGGACTTTTCCTCCCATTTCTCCTTTGTCAGGAAAATGGTTGATGCTCTGGATATAGCCACTAGTGAAGTGGTAGAAGATGAAGAGGAGCTTTAGTATCTGGAGCTTATGGGGCTAACACCCTCTAAAAAATTGCTTCCTATTAACACATTCTTTAAGAAAGATATCTTAAACATTCTGCAGACACCAAATTTTGTTCCACCTCTGGATAGGAGGTTTGATAAAAAGTACCAACTAGATAGAGAGGGGGCTGAGTTTTTGTTTATTCACCCTGACCATCAAGGTGTCATACAGACTGCAGCCTGTGACGGGGCAAAGGTGCCCCTGGCATCACACCCCCTGAGAAGGACTCTAGAAAGCTGGACAGTATGGCCAAAAAGGGGCTACCTGTCAGCTTCATTAGCTATCAGACAGACCAGTTATCAGGCCTATGCTTCACAGTATCATAAATTACTGTGGCAGTCTGTCTTGGCTGTGTTTGAGAAAGCTCAGTATGGTCTCTCAGCTGATTCAGCTAAAACTGCCAGGTTCGGCCTGGAGGCTGCAAAGTATTAATTTCAGATTGCAGCAGATGCCAGTGACACTCCTGCCAGGTGTATGGCCCTCTCTGTGGCTCTAAGAAGGTTTGCTTGGCTCAGGGCCACGAACCTCACACAGGATACCCAGATGAAAGCCATGGATTTTCCTGTATAAAACTCCTTATCTGGAGGTAAGACAGAGGCCTGTATGAAGAAGGTGGATGAGTACAAAGACACCTGCAGCAGTAACTCTGCCAAAGAAGAGAGAGAGCTTCACCTTCCACCAGACCTTATGGAAGGGGAGACGGGTAGAGCTAGTTACAATAGGTCTTTTTATTATGCTCAAGGTATTTCCTAACCACAAAGAAAAACGAGGAGTGGCGGCCTAGTCTAGACCTAAGGTTACTTAACAGGCACTTACTGAAGCCAAAATTCAAAATGGTAACCTTGGCATTGATTCTACCAGCCCTTCAAAAAGGAGACTGGCCTCCTTGGACCTAAAAGATGCTTACTTACACATCCCCATAAGAGAGTCCCACAGAAAATACCTTGGGTTCAGACTCCCATCAGTCCATTGCCAGTTCTCAGCACTAGCATTTGGTCTCACCTCAGCCCCAGGAGTGTTCACGAAGTGCTTAGCAGTAGTGGTAACACATCTAAGAAGGCTAGGTGTTAGTGTTCCTCTATCTGGACGATTGGCTGCCAGTAGGAAAATCACCGCAGCAGGTGAAGGACCACTTGCAGGAAACCCAAGAGCTCCTGGAGTCCTTAGGGTTCCTAATAAACTTAAAAAAAAAAAAGTCTGTCTTACAATCAGTGCAGGTTGTTTAATTCAAAGGGGCAGAACTAGACACCCTGAAGCCGCCTCAGGACAGGGTAAGCAATATCCTACAAATTGGTTCATTCAGTTTGCACAAGCCAAAGACAGTAAAGCAGTTCCTTCAGCTACTGGGGCACATGGCTGCAGCAACAGGCACAGTCCTGGGTTCCAGATTCCAAATGAGGGATATAGAGTTCCACCTTAGGGCACATTGGTGCCAAAGGAGGTATCCTCTCTTAAAGCTGATTCCAATAACAAGATATTACTACAAACCCTCCAGTGGCGGAAGAAAGGAGACCATCTAAGATAAGGGTTTCCCTTCCAGAAAGTCTCCATCAGTGATTCTCACAACAGATTCATCACTACTGAGGTGGGGAGCACACCACCCATGGAACCTGGTTGAGTGCAGAGTCACTCCAGCACATAAACCTGCTGGAACTGAGGGCAGTATTACTAGCCTTGCAGGCAGAATGGTACAGGTCAGATAGTTAGAACTTGAACGTAAATATTTAGCTGTATATATGTAGCTTTTTTTTGTTGTTGTTATTTTCTTTCTTCTGCTTCAGTGGATCTGCCCTCCTCAATGTGTCCTTTTCCCAGTCTGTACTTTCCTCCTCTGGCACTTAACCTCCACTTATTAATTGGCACTCTGACAGTTCTATTTACCAACTCACTGGAAACATTAGTGGTTCCGAAGGACTGGAAAAGGGCGAATGTACTCCCACTACATAAAAGTGGTAGCAGGGAGGAGGCTGCCAGGTATAGACCAGTCAGCCAAACATTGGTGGTGGGAAAGCTAACAGAATCACTGCTGAAGAAAAGGATTGTGGAATATTTTGAATACAGTGGGTTACAAGACCTGAGGCAGCATGGTTCATTTGTTTGGGGGGGGGGGATCATGGCAGATGAATCTGATAGATTACTTTGACTGGGTGACAAAGGATTTAGATCAGGGTGGAGTGGTGGATGTGGCCTGCCTAAATTTCAATAAGGCTTTCAACGTGGTTAACGTAGGAGACTAGTATGTAAGCTGGGTATCTTAGGAGTGAGTCCAGAGGTGGTAAACTGGATAAGAAATTGCTTAGGGGAGAGGTGACAGATGGTGGTAGTAAATGGAGTTTACTCAGACGAAGGGAGGGTGGCCAGTGGGGTGCCTTAGGGATCAGTGCTGAGACTGGTCCTCTTTAATATCTTTATAGGTAACATTGCAGAGGAGCTGAAGGGAAGGTCTGCTTTTTTGCAGATGAAACCAAAATCTGTGACAGGGTGGAAAGGATGAGCAGAGACCTGAGAACTCGAGGAGTGGCCAAGGGTATGGTAGATGGGTTTCAGTGCAAGCAAGTGCAAAATAGGTGTGGAGTACACAATGGGTGGAGTGATATTGACAACCACCAAGCAGGAAAGAGACCTGGGGTGATCATATCAGTGGCCAGGCAGTGTGAGAAGGCAGTCAGGAGGGCTAGTGGGATGCTGGGGTCCATGAGGAGGGGTATCACCAGCAGGAAGAGGGAGATGCTTCTGTATAGATTGCTGGTAAGACCCCACCTGGAGTATTGAGTCCAGTTCTGGAGACCACATCTCCAGAAGGATATAGAGTGGGGGGTCAGAGGAGGGCAACTAAAAGGGTGTGGGTCTGCATGAAAAGTCCTATGAGGAAAGACTAAAGGACATAAGAACATACGAATGTGCCAGCAGAAACAGACCATCCGGTCTATCTAAGTCTGCTCGAGTGTGCAGCTAGCACCCCTAGTTTGCAACTGCCCACCCCCCTCCCCTTTGTCATCCCACTGCCACTCCAGACCTTCCCCACCCTCGCTCTCCATTGTTCCCTGTCCCATACCCTTTTGAAGCTGTTCACAGATTGACATGCTACAACCCATTCTGGTAGTGTGTTCCATTTTGCTACCACCCTCTCTGTGAAATTGTCTCCTCATTTCCTTCCTAAATCTTCCCCCCTCTATTCTTAGCCCTTGCCCCCTGGTGTCCCTCCCTTTCCTTAGCTTAATGACCCCGTCTGCCCCATCTTTATTGATTCCCCTCAGATACTTGAATGTCTTTATCATGTGCCCCCGTCCCTTCTATCCTCCAGAGTGTACATATTCAAACAACATGAAGTCTTGCTATATTATGACATATGCAGAGAGTCCCAATCTTCGAACTGCTCCGGAGGTGAAAGAGTTAACTTTCCATGCCAGGCATGGAACGCTGAGCTCGAGCTCGGCTGAAAACTCTGTCTGTTGTTCTTCAAACTCAAACCGTCAGATTCTTTACTCCACCTCACTGAACAGTCGCTCTGGAGATTTCTCCTTCTGCTTGGTTCATTTTGTCGGTTAAAGTATTATTTTCTCGGTTTTTTTGACCGAATTTAAACTGAAACCAGTCGGTTCAAGCTCTGTCTGTGATATTTGTGAGTACTAGCTAGGTTTACATTACTTCTCTTCTGTGTGGAACTTGTAAACTGTTTATCGGTTCGCTTTGAACCGATCAGGTTGTTTGAAATATTTTATTCTATCATTTAGAGTGTGGTTACCGGTTCTTATCGGTTCTAAAAAAAAACTGAATTTCTTACGTTTTTTTCCACGACCCATGACACGGTGGGGAACCGATAAGAGGGTCTTGCCTGGCGGATTGCCATAAACGGGTAAGTTTGGTTAGGATTGGCACTATGTCAGAGAAACCCAGAAGAAAAACCGGGCCCACTGGGTTTCAACACTGCAGTGTGTGTGTGGGGAAGCCTTTGCCAAGGCTGACCCCCACACCACCTGTATTTAGTGTGTGGGTTTGACCACCTCAATGCAGACTGCCAGATTTGTAAAAATTTTCCTGCAGCTACCCTGGAAAGAGAGTTGGTAGGCTCAGGGAAAGGGAGGCAGAGAGTCACTGAGCCGGATGGCCAGCCCGAGTCGTTCCAACCGAACCAGAGGGAGTGCCCTCTGACCAGGCCGAGACTTCCTCGGGCAAAGGAGAGCCCGACTCCGAGGTCGGTTCCAGCAAAAGGACTAGAAAATCAGCTGGTGTGGAACCAAAACTTTTCCCTTCCAACGCTGAAGAGTAATAAGCGATTCAAATTGTCCAGTCGCTTTCCCGGTTCCGACCGAACGGTGCCATCAGGTAAGTGCCGTTCGGCTGGTTCCACGGTTCAAGACTATGATTTAGAGGAATATTATGAACCGGAGGAGGAAGGAGGTATGAGGAGAGTGAATGTGGATTTGAAAGTCTGGATGTGCCCATTGACCGGACAACTCCCCAGACAGACCTTCAGGAGTGTCCCCTCCTAGGCTTTCTAAGTCCCCTTCTCATTTTATTTTCTATAAAAAAGTGGCTGAAACCCTCCAGCTCCCTATGGAGGAAGCTGTGGATGATCAAGAGGAGCCTGACTATGTGGAAGTGATGGATATCCCAGAGCCCAGGAGACTGTCTATTCCCTTGCATAAATCTTTTGGGAAACAGACTTTTAAAATTCTAAAAAACTCCTCACACTATACCTCCTGTGGATAAGAGAATGGACAAGAGGTACACATTGCCAGGCCCTGATACGGAGTTCCTTTCACAACAATGCAGCCATGTTGGGGTTGTGTAGGCTGGAGCCTGTGACAAGGCAAATATCCCCTTGGCCTCACCCCCCCCCCGGACAAGGACTCCAGGAAGATTGATGCCATGGCAAAGAAACAGTACATGACAGCATCCTTGGGACTCAGACAGGCAAATTATATGGCTTATGTTGCTAGATATCAGAAATCCAGATGGGATACTGTTATGGCTCTAGCAAAACAGGTCCCTGGCCAGCTTGCCAAGGAGCTGGAGCAGGTGGCTGCTGATGGTATTGAGGCATCCAAGGTGCAATTCCATGCTGCAGTGGACTCAAATGATGTGTCATCAAGAGTCATGGCTACATCTGTGGCACTTTGCAGGATGGCTTGGCTCAGATGTACTAGCCTGTCAGAGGATACCCAGACTAAGGCCATGGATTTTCCTGTTGTGGGTAATTCTCTGTTTGGGGAGCAGACAGAGAATTACATGAAGAAAATGGATGAGTATAGGATCACCTATAGGAGTGCACAGGCCAAGGAAAGGCAGGCCACTCCTCAAAGGCAGCTTCCCAGGGGCAGGGGCAGGCCTTTTCATACGCCTTTTTACCAAGCCCAGGCCTCCTCTTCTGCTTTTGCCCAGAGGGGGTTCTTTAGAGGGAGAGGCAGATGGGGTGCAAGCAGGCCTGCTTCCACCCCTCAGCCCAAAGCACCTGCCAAGCAGGCACCCTGATGGGGTTGCCAGGGCCGATTCTCAACTACCTGTAGGGGGCAGGCTGGCTTACTTTGTCCAGGACTGGGAGTCTCTGACATCAGACAAGTGGGTCCTGGAAGTAGTAAGCCAGGGACTGATTCTCAGCTTCAAAAAGTTTCCAAAGATGAGAACCAGATCCTTCCACCTGCAAATCCTCCAGAGGCACTTGCCCTAGAGGCAGAGGTCTCTTCCCTCCTGGCTCTCAGAGCTGTGGAAAGGGTTCCACCCCTACACCAGGGCAAAGGGTTGTACTCCAGGTACTTCCTTACCCCCAAAAAGACAGGAGAATGGCGGCCCATCCTGGATCTCAGATACTTAAACAAGCACCTTTTAAAACCAAAATTCAAAATGGTGACTCTGGGAATTATTCTACCCTCTCTAAGGCCAGGGACTGGCTAGCGTCCCTGGACCTCAAGGATGCCTACTTCCATATTCTCATCAGAAGCTCCCATCGAAAGTACCTCAGGTTCGAGGCCCTCAGGCCATTACCAGTTCAGAGCAATGCCCTTTGGCCTCACCTCTGCTCCAGGGTATTCACAAAATGCCTGGCAGTAGCAGTTGCTTCTCTAAGAAGGCAAAAAATTGCCATCTTCCCTTACCTGGACGACTGGCTCATAGTAGGCCAGTCCCCAGACCAAGTCAAATTACACCTACGATAACTCAGCAACTGCTCACCTCTCTAGGTTTCCTTCTGAATCTTTCAAAGTCGGTTCTAGAGCCTGTCCAGCTCCTCACCTTCATAGGCGCAGAACTGAACACAGAAAGCCAGAGCCTTCCTCCCTTTGGACAGGGCAAGGACCCTGGTCTCTGGCCTCCTCATTCACCCTGCAGGTGTCTCGATCAGCAAGCGTTTTCTACAGCTCCTGGGGCACATGGCTGCTTCTACAGCAGTGGTGCAGGAGCAAGATTTCAGATGAGGGACATTCAGTTCCATTTGAGAGCCTTTGGTCTCAAAGGAAAGACCCTCTAACCAAATTGATCCCAGTGACTCGAACCCTGATCCAGGCCCTACAGTGGTGGCAGGATCAGAGCAATCTCAGACAGGGGTTCCTTTTGTCACTCAGTCTCATTCCTTAATCCTTACTACAGATGCATCCTCTTGGGATGGGCGCCAGATGGGCGACCTCACTACCCAGGGGTTGTGGTCCCTCAGGAATCTCTGCTCCACATCAATCTGTTGGAACTCAGAGCAGTTTTTCTAGCACTTCAAGCTTTTTCCAAATCTGTTCAGAACAAAGTTGTACAGGTCAGAACAAACAACACCACCACAAGTGGTACATCAACAAGCAAGGGGCTTTTCGGTCTGACCTTGCGCACCGGAAACAATAGTTGTGGTCCTGGCTTAACCCTGAACACCTCCCTTACGGCGGTTCACCTCCCAGGCAAGGTCAATGTCCTGGCAGATGCTCTCAGCAGGATTTCCCAGGGCCATCACGAATGGTCACTGGACCCCCTGGTCCTGGAGGTGGTATTTGCTAGATGGGGCACCCCACAGATAGATCTTTTTGTAGCCCCAGACAATCACCAACTTCCCCTTTTTTGCTGCAGGCCCCCAGTGTTGGGCTCAGTCCCTCTGGATGCCTTAGTTCTCAATTGGGAAGGGAAGTTTCTCTATGCTTTTCCCCCCTTCACTCTTCTGTTCAAGGGGCTAGTCAAAATCAGATCTCAACCCTTCAAGATGATCCTGATTGCTCCAGATTGGCCCAGACAACCCTGGTATCCACTCCTGCTGTCCTTAGCAGTCCATCTTCCCCTCTGTCTTCCCAGGAATCACAACCTGTTAACCTGTGCTCAGGGGAGGGTTTGGTACCCGAACCTCAAATCTCTCAATCTCAAGGCTTGGCTCTTGAAGAGTTAGAGTTTGCTGATTTACACCTCTCCCAAGGTGTAATGGATATCCTGAATGCTTCTAGAAAACCTTCTACCAGGGCTACTTATAATTCCAAATGGAAGAGATTTTCCATATGGTGCTCTGAAAGCATATTTCCCCAGAATCTGCTGATTTACCCACAGTCCTGGATTACATGGTCCATCTAAATACCTCGGGGCTGAGACCAGCTACCCTAAAAGTGCATCTGGTAGCTGTGTCTGCTTTTATTTCAGCAGGTAAACCCTCTTCTCTTTCAGCTCACCCTGTATTCTCCCAAGTTTTTCAAGGGATTGCTTCACATCAACCCTCCATTCAGGGACCCTGCCCCTGCTTGGGACCTTAATGTTTGCATTGCTCAGCTTATGCAACCCCCTTTTGAGCATTTGTCTTCAGCAGAGCTTAAGTACTTGACTTGGAAAACTGTGTTTCTGGTAGCCATCACTTCTGCCAGCACGCATAAGTGAATTACAAGCTTTGTCAGTGGAGCCTGATTTTATCTCCTTTCATAGAGATAAAGGTGGTCCTCAGGACTAACAGGAAGTTCTTGCCTAAGGTGGTTTCAGATTTCCACCTTAATCAATCTATGTTTCTTCCTGTGTACTTCACTGACCATTCCTCCTCTGGCTGAGAGGAGGCTGCACAGTTAGATGTCAAAGAGCCCTTAGCTACTACATAGGCGTACCAAGGGTCACAGGTTTGACTCCTCAACTATTCCTCACTTATGGCGAGGTTGGTAGGGAAACCTGCCACTAAGAGATCCATTGCCAGGTGGATTGTCTCTTGTATCCAATTTTGTTATGAAAAACTGGGTAAGGTTCCTCCCTCAGGCCTGAGTGCTCACTCTACCAGAGGTACAGCTGCTTCCCTTGCTGCTGCCAGGGACATCCCTATTCCAGAAATATGTCAAGCAGCTACCTGGAAAACAGTTCATACTGTTTACCAAGCATTACTCCCTGGATATCCAGGCTAGGAGTGATGCCCGGTTTGGCACAGCTGTGCTTCAGAGCCTATTTCCCAAGTAGGTTCTGTCCCTCCTCCATGGAGGTACTGCTTTGTAGTCTGCATATGTCATAATATAGCAAGACTTCATGTTGTTTGAAGAAAAAATTACTCACCTTAGTAATGTTGTTTCTTCTATTGGAGTCTTGCTATATTATGACCTCCCCCCCTGCCTGCCCCTCTCAGAACCTCTGTTTTTGGGATGCGGGTGGGCAGTGCAGTGTTGGCACTTAGTAGGTGCCCACCTTGTTGTTTTTCACCCCTCCTTTTGGGGTGACTTGGTGTGTGTTTTCATTTTGGGTCTCCTGACTTGAGTCTTTGTTTTGGACCAAAAATGTGTTCTTATGTTTAGTAGCCAGTTGGCTAGTGTAGGTTTACAGCCACACACAGGACCTCAGTGAGTTTAGCTCGTAAAGATCTGACGGTTTGAGTTTGAAGAACAGACAGAGTTTTCAGCCGAGCTCGAGCTCAGCGTTCCATGCCTGGCATGGAAAGTTAACTCTTTCACCTCCGGAGCAGTTCGAAGGTTGGGACTCACTGCATATGTCATAATATAGCAAGACTCCAATAGAAGAAACAACATTACTAAGGTGAGTAATTTCTTCAGGACCTCAATATGCACACTCCGGAACAGAGGAGGGAGAGGGCGGATATGATGGAGACCTTAAATACCTTATGGGGGTAAACAAGGTACAGGAGAGAAGCATTTTTCAAAAGACAGTGTGCTCAGAAACAAGGGGGCATGCTTTGAAGCTGGGGGGAGTAGATTCAGGAGACATGTGAGGAAGTACTTGTTCCCAGAAAGAGTGGTGGCTTCCTGAAACAGCCTTCCAGCGGAGTTAGGGGTGTAAACAGTGGTGGGGTTCAAGAATGCATGGGATAAGCACAAGAGAATCCTAGTGGGAAGCGAGGGGGAAAGAGCTGTTGATTGGGTACGATCTGTGGTGGTAGTGTAGGTAGGGAGGATTCAGGCAGACTGGATGGGCAGATGATTCTTGCCTGCGGTTATGTTTCTTTCACCTTCCAGGGGGTGCACTGGGAAGCTCCTGCTCCATGGTATATTCCATCTGGTTTTATGCAGCTGTTCCATTTAGTCTCTTGATGTGCAGGGTAGGGGAAGGACCACTTGGATTGGAGCATCACCATCATGCAGTGAACTCCAGGTTTTTTCATCCGTGTGTGTGTGTGTGTGTGTAGCAACTCTGACTGCACTGTCACCTAGGGTCACCCAGGTGGTGGTATTGCAGCGAGCCAGGTATCTTCCTGCCTGGAGAAGGACCTCCTCCCCCATGGCCAGCCCCCAACACCTGGACTTGTTCCTGAACTTGGGTCTCCATCACAGCTGACAGGCTGGCCTTGTTGCTTGCATTTTTAGGCAACAATGCAATACTGATGTTAAATGTTTTAAGTAAAGAAATAGGTTTTCTCATGCTGTTTAAAAAAGTAAATAATTTAGTCTTCCTGGAAAATGTTGTTGGATTATGTGTTGAATAGCATAGAAAATATCAATTTCCCAAGTGAAAATGTGTGTTGCTTTTTAAGCTTTACCTTATTTAATATTCTTTAGCAGAATATTTTTATAAGCATTAAGGAAGGTCTGAAAGAATATTGGACATGTTCTCTGCTACCAAAGGCATACTGATTTAAATGTAAAATGTGTGTTTTTTCAGAAAATGTTAATACATTTTTGCTCTTGATGCAGGGAGAGATCTCGGCATAACAGTACGGCCTCTTGTAATAGTGTAAGCACACAAACTGCGTCAGAAGAACAAGTCAGTGTATTTTGGGATGAACTTAGCCTGGTTGGCCTTCCTGATGACACTGATGTACGGACGCTTTTTGAGTCTTCAGGTAAGAGGAACTTAACATAAGTTTAAGAGAAGATATTTTATCATTATAAAACATCTGACTATGGATTAAGCTGTTTGGACCTGTTGGAACGTTTACACATGCGCATAATTCTGTACTCTCTTACATTTTGAAAAATGTCTCTTAGCCTGTGATGACATAGCACAGGAATGTCATGCTTTCTATCCCTGAGAGACCATGATACCAAAGTCCTGTTTATGGCTTGGCTCTGGAATTTTATCTTTCTGATCCCTAGGCATGGTGTTTACATAGTCCAAAAACTTCCATGAAGTTTATACCAGCTGTTACCTTAAACTTTGTTATAAAAATCCTAGTTTAATGAATTTTTCAGAGTCTCACACTCTCCAGGTTATTGCTGTTAATTTTATGCATTAAAGTACTGTAGTACACAGCACACAGAGAAAGTGAGTGACTAGCCGGGAAATAAAATGTCAGTGGTTAAATCAGTGCATCCTGTAATTTCTTGTACATTAACCTAGCCTCTCTTTAACATAGCAAACAGCTTGTAGTACACAAGATGTGATAACCATAATCTTTCACCTTGGTAATGAGGGATGAAGATCAGATACATTTATTTATTTTACTTTTTTTTAAGCTCTTTTAGCTGCTCATCTTTGTCAGTAGCTTGAAACTTAGAGCAATGGCATTTGTCATGCTGAAAAAAATCACATTTGTGGCAAACCATTAATCACCATACCAGGCACTTGGGTAAATCCCAATACTGACACTGTAGTGCAGTGTGAGGGGGTTGCTGCTCTGCTGAGGTGCCATCTTTCGGATGAGACGTTAAACTGAGGTCCCATCTGCCTGTTCAGGTAGATGTTAACGATCCCATGGCACTTCTCAAAAAGAGATGGGAGAATTTCCCCAGTGTCATGGCCAAATTTCCCCCCTTTCACTAAAAATACCACGAATAGCTTAATCTGGTTCAAGGTCAGATGGCATTCATCTGTATCCCCCTCCCCGGGTCGTGCCTGAAAATAGGCAGAATTCGTCTAGCGCACTTGCGTGGTCAACAAAAACTAAAATAAAAAAAATAAACTATTCTTCTTTTCACTTTGTCGTTCTGAAATGGAGATATGTTGTTTTGAAGTTTTTGACAAAATGCTTGGGCCGCTGAGGGACAAAAAATAGTCTACCACACCAGAGTTACTCACAAGATATGGATGCTGAATACTGTACAGGACTGTCTACTGGCGCAGATGGTCAAAGATCCTAAAAATCGTGATAACATATTGGATTTATTACTCAACAAATTAGAGATTGTGTGGATGTGACCGTCAGGGAGCCTGTTGGGTCTAGTGATCATAACGCTATGAAGGTGGAACTGATGAGAAGGAATATTGACCTTGCCTCTAAAACACTGGTTATTGATTTCAAACTCCCATTTGGGGAAAATGAGGGGATTAGCAAAACAATTGACAGTTATGAACCAGATTGAGTAACACATGGATCCTTGCAGTGATGAAAGAATGTACAAAAAGGTCACAAAAGGAACATACACGAAAGACAGATATGGTTCTCAGAGAAAGTGAGAGAAGTTTGAGAAAGAAGAGTGGCCTTTGAGTACAAAGGAACGAAAGGGGAGGTGGCTGTGGAGGGATTGTGGGATAACAGATGGACCAGACACCGAACTTCAGGTTCAACACACAGTCTTTGTGTGATGTTTATTCAAAACACAGGAAAAGTGCTTCTGCAGTGCCATATGCCTTCTTCAGTACATCAGTTTGCAGCAACAGACTATATATGTCCTTTCTGGGCACTTAGCCAGCACCTACTGACACTGATCTAACCACTTTTCAGTGAAAACCCTTCATCCCTATGTGGGCCCCGTTTGCTTGGGTAGTGGGGGCATAAAAAAAAACAAAAAAAACAAAACGAGCTAAAAAAAACAAAGAACCTCAGTGCAGAAACACTGCAAAAAGGGTTACCCCCAAAGGGCATTGGCAGCAAATCAAGTTTCAGAGAAATACACCATCATACATACTTTCATAATGCAAAGCATCATGGGTTATATGCAAATCATGAAATTTCAGACTTGTTCAGTTTACAGCAGTTTACATGCATTTTAAATAGCACAACTAACTTAATTTCTATAATAATCATCTAGTACTTTTTACTGTTATCAAAAACACCTAGTGCCATGGTATTTTCAACATTTACAGGTTTCATAAACATAAGGTATATACATCAAGGTAGTTTATGACATAGTGCTATTACATGTTAAATCCAACAACGATAAACACAGCCTGTTTTACATACGTTTGGAGGTCACCACAATAACAGCCCTGTACAAGGACCTGAGAGGGAAAAGGAAAATTAAAGAGGACACTATAGCATAGTCAAGAAAGGGAAGGGGATGGCCATAGGTGGCCAACCTTATGGACTAGAAATTGTAAATGATAGATTAGGCTTAGAAATAGAAGAACTGTTGCAACAGATTTAAGAAAAGGTCAGGCCTCAAGAATGGCAGGAGCTCCCTGTCACAGAGGCCTGGCATACCTATCAGGCTAAACTCAAAGTGTCCAAAGTGGAGGTTAGGAAGTCAAAGGCCAGATACTTAACTACGGATCGCTGAGAGAGTAAAAGGTGAGGAAAAATAATTTTTTTAGATACCTTAGTAATAAAAAGAAAAGAGGAGGGAATAGTTGGCTACTTGAGGGACGGAGAGTAGTGGAGGATGATGAGCAGAAGGTGTATGTCTCAAAAGTTGAGAAAGTAATGGGGACGTCTCACCAGGAAATTACTACTGTGCATATAGAAAGCTAGGCACAGTTCAGTGAAAGAATATCCCACCTGTGGCTACCAAATAAATGAACTTGCAGTACAAACTATACAGTTTCAAGGAAACTTTTGTCCCAAATATATAATTTTGTTGAAATTTTCTACAAATACATCAGCAAGCCCATAATGCAGTTTGATAGAATACAAAACAATACATAATATGCAACCATACAGCAACACAATAAAACAGACATTTTTATACCATTAGCCTTTTTTCTTTCTAAAGTTCCTCTAAGTCAGGTATTGCCAGTCCAGTGTTTATTTTCATTTTTTTTATTTAAACAGTCGATAACCGGGAAAGGCACATTAAGATGAGTCTCGATTCAAGGTGCGACCCGGGAGGAGGAGAGATGGGAGTACATGCAAAATTAGGCTTACAATAAACAAGTAACAGCAATATTACATGAAACAACTGATGGATCTGAACTGATTGAAATTGCTTGCAGGATACAAGTTACAACAATTTTACGTAGACAACGGATGGATCAGAACTGGTTGTTTCTGGTCATATAGACAGTTTGGCATATGTTAGTGACTACAACCTTTACAATAGAGTTAATCACTCAGCATAAAGTCATTTCAGTACGAATGCCAGGAGATAAGAAATTATGTGTAAAAGTGCTAACATTGAGAAAAGTAGTAAAGTAAGTACTTAGATGGCAGGGGACACGAAGGCCAGGTGCTAGGAGGAGGGGGTTATCTGGGACAGAGGCAAAGAGGAGGAGGAAGGGAGCAAAGTTGATGCTTTCAAGCAAGGTAGGTGGATGTGTTCCTTATGGAGGGGGCTGGTTTGTTCCACAAGCTGGGGAGTTTGAAGGAGAAAGCGGCCTGACCAAAAGTGGAGGATGGATGGGGTATGCAAAAGGAGCATTCATTTTTGTGTCTCCATTTGTAAGGGGAGTCGGAGGCATGGGAGAGACTATCCAACAGGTAGGAGGGTAGCATGTTGAACCAGTATTTAGATATATTGTTGAGGGAGTGGATATAACATCTGTGGGACAGTGGAGTTAGTCCAAGAAGGGGGTCTTCCATGATGCAAAAAAATGTTGTAGGTGCCGTATTGGTCCTTTTAAAAAAACAGATCCAGAAACAAATGATTTGATACCTTTTATTGGACCAACATGGATGTTACAGAAAAGAACAAAGTGCTTTAGCTTTCGAACCAACCAGGTCCTTCTTCAGAAGGTTTGTGGCAGTTTTTTCAAATATCCCATACTATTAACACCAGATTATATAGAAAAAGCAGAAATAATTCTCATTGGTTTAACATATACATTTAAAACATAATAGAAGATTACGTCAGAGAAGCTAATTAACACCAGTATGCCTAAACTGAAGAGCCTCAGAAGGGCAAAGGTTATCAAGAATTCTCTACAGCCAGAGAGTTCTTGTCACATAAATTTAAAATGTCTCAGTATGCCAAGAAAGCATTCTAGTGATAAAAAAAACCTTGGAGTGGCATTCTCTCTAATACATGTAAGATGAGCTACAACTTACATTCCAATTGTCCTGGTATATTAAAGGACAGATAATGAGAGACAAAATCCTGAAATTAGGTATAACTGCAAGTTGAAATCAAGCCTCAAATTAACCTACACATATAAACATGATGCATGAAAGTATCACTTGTAAGTGTAAGTGCAAAAAAAAAAAAAAAAAAAAAATTTCTTGTCAAGGACCCCCAAGAAAACGAGACCATGAGCCTGATAAATGCGGATTTCAACACAGAGTCTGTGTATAACAAAAATGCACAGAATCAGTCTAAGCAATCTAAATGAAAACCCAAAGGAATTACACCTTTAATGAACCCCCAAGTAAATGAGATATGCATCTTAATATGAGCAGTTAAAAATGTGACAGTGTGAAAGCCACCCACTGACAACTAATAGAAGGAAATAAATGCACACTATATGTGAAAACTAAGTGTTCTAGCCACATAACAACTGCCCCATGCCACGCTCCACCCACACGTGTGTACATACACCATACCACACCCCCATACACACACACACACACACCTACACACACCCACACAACCACAACACACAACAAATATAGCAAACACATTCCGCTCACACCACACCACACCACGCACAACAAACAAAACACACATACACACCATACCCACAACACACAAAAACACAACACACTCCAAACACACATACATACATACATACATCAGTATACACACACACTCAAACGCACTCACCACAGTGTTAAGGTGAAAAGTCAACAATGTAGATAACCATAAACTTACAAAATCAAAGGCCCGCTGAAGAACTAAACTGTTTATGTCCATCTTTTAAAGTAAAGGTCTATGTAAGTTTAAGTGGAATAATGTGTCATGTACCCAACATCAATGTTGAATCCATCCATCCACCATATTGAGAAGTAAAATAAGTCTAATTTCAGAAGCCTGTCTCTGTTGTGTACTGTTGAAATGTCCTTTTAAGACCATCACAGACATATCTGAGATTGAGTGGTCATCCTGGGAGAAGTGCTGGGCTACTGGTTTCTCAATCATCTTGTGATTAATAGAATGTCTGTGTGAATTCATTCTAGTCTTGGGAGTTGTTGGCTTGTCTCCCCACATAACCTGCGAGGACATTTCTTGCATTGGATAAAATAGACCACATTACTTGATGTACATGTATAATTCCCTGTATCCTGAATAGTCTGTTTTGTGATGTAACCACACAGTCTGAAGTGGAAATGAGGTTACATGTCTTACATGCGTTGATGACGAGTAGAACGTGTACCATATGATGTCATGGTATTCTGTTCCGTTCAAGTTGACTCTAACTACCTAACTCAAGAACTACCACTACTGTCTTTAAACAACCACCTAATTTAACCAACCTGATTATTAGGAGTCAACTTGAACGGAACAGAATACCATGACATCATATGGTACCACGACCCTGTCATCAACGCATATAAGACATGTAACCTCATTTCCACTTCAGACTGTGGTTACATCACAAAACAGACTATTCAGGATACAGGAATTATACATGTACATCAAGTAATGTGGTCTGTTTTATCCAATGCAAGAAATGTCCTCGCACAGGTTATGTGGGAGACAAGCCAACAACTCAAGACTAGAATGAATTCACACAGACATTCTATTAATCACAAGATGATTGAGAAACCAGTAGCCCAGCACTTCTCCCAGGATGACCACAAATCCAGATATGTCTGTGATGGTCTTAAAAGGACATTTCAACAGTACACAACAGAGATGGGCTTCTGAAATTAGACTTATTTTACTTCTCAATATGGTGGCGGATGGATTGAACATTGATGTTGGGTACATGACACATTATTCCACTTAAACTTACATAGACCTTTACTTTAAAAGATGGACATAAACAGTTTAGTTCTTCAGCGGCCTTTGATTTTGTAAGTTTATGGTTATCTACATTGTTGACTTTTCACCTTAACACTGTGGTGAGTGCGATTGAGTGTGTGTGTGTGTGTGTATATACTGATGTATGTATGTATGTATGTGTGTGTGTTTGGTGTGTGTTGTGTTTTTGTGTGTTGTGGGTATGGTGTGTATGTGTGTTTTGTTTGTTGTGCGTGGTGTGGTGTGCGCGGAATGTGTTTGCTACATTTGTTGTGTGTTGTGGTTGTGTGGGGTGTGCAGGTGTGTGTGTGTGTGTGTGTGTGTGTGTATGGGGGTGTGGTATGGTGTATGTACACACATATGTGTGGGTGGAGCGTGGCATGGGGCAGTTATGTGGCTAGAACACTTAGTTTTCACATATAGTGTGCATTTATTTCCTTCTATTAGTTGTCAGTGGGTGGATTTACACTGTCACATTTTTAACTGCTCATATTAAGATGCATATCTCATTTACTTGGGGGTTCATTAAAGTGTAATTCCTTTGGGTTTTCATTTAGATTGCTTAGACTGATTCTGTGCATTTTGTTATACACAGACTCTGTTGAAATCCGCATTTATCAGGCTCATGGTCTCGCTTTCTTGGGGTCCTTGACAAGAAATTTTATTTATTTATTTTTTTTGCACTTACACTTACAAGTGATACTTTCATGCATCATGTTTATATGTGTAGGTTAATTTGAGACTTGATTTCAACTTGCAGTTATACCTAATTTCAGGATTTTGTCTCTCATTATCTGTCCTTTAATATACCAGGACAATTGGAATGTAAGTTGTAGCTCACCCACATGTATTAGAGAGAATGCCAAAGGTTTTTTAATCACTAGAATGCTTTCTTGGCATACTGAGACATTTTAAAATTTATGTGACAAGAACTCTCTGGCTGTAGAGAATTTTGATAACCTTTGTCCTTCTGAGGCTCTTCAGTTTAAGGCATACTGGTGTTAATTAGCTTCTCTGACGTAATCTTCTATTATGTTTTAAATGTATATGTTAAACCAATGAGAATTATTTCTGCTTTTTCTATATAATCTGGTGTTAATAGTATGGGATATTTGAAAAAACTGCCACAAAGCTTCTGAAGAAGGACCTGGTTGGTTCGAAAGCTAAAGCACTTTGTTCTTTTCTGTAACATCCATGTTGGTCCAATAAAAGGTATCAAATCATTTGTTTCTGGATCTGTTCCAAGAAGGGGGTAAAGATCACAGTGGTGCATTCTAAAGGATGAGTTCATAGCAAGGTGTCAAATTTAGATAGGGTGCCGGCCCGGTGGCGCTGGACGCCACACCTCGCACCACACCGGCGACCCGTGTTCGGGAACGGGCTCAGGTTGCCATGGTTGGCGGGGCGGAGATGGATTGAGCGTCTGGAGGACTGCTGTCCATTTCTGGGGTGGGGAGATTTGGTCGGCCGGTGCTTGTCTGACCCCTAGCGGAGGCTGGGGGACCGACAACACGTAACCGCAAGACATGGGGAGGGGGGGCGTGGCTGGCAGCTTGACTAGTCTTGGCATAGGGAGCGTGCAGCGCACTCAGTCACTGGCGCCATTCGCGCCGCCATGGCCCGTCGGGGCGGGGGGACGGAAACAAGAAAAAATGGGCCCGGCAGCACGACGTCGTTCCCTGGTGCCATTCCTGGAGGACGCCTCCCTGGCATGGATCCGTTGTGGTGGGTCGAGTCGCTCCTCACCACCCTGCCGCGAAGGGTAAGTCACGGGGTGTGGAAGGGAGGGTCTCATGTCCGGGAATGGCACCGGGGGAACGGCGAGTGCGGGGGGCCGGAGTCTGGAAAAATAACAATTCCAAAAAAAATTTAGATAGGGTGGTTGCGGGGGCAGTGCAGTAGACCACGTCCGCATAGTCAACAACGGGGAGGATCATTTAGTTATGATTGAGCGTCTGGCAGTAAGTGGAAGGGAGTCTCTGTGTCGGTATAGCATACCGAGTTTGGAAAGTAGCTAACAATGGTTGCATCAGTGTGAGATGAGAAGGATAGGTGGGGGGTCGAGCCAAATGCCCAGGTATTTGTATTTAGTGATCTGGTCGAGAGGGTGCCATCTAGGGAACTGATTGGGGGGGGAGTCTGCTAAGTTTTTGTGTAGTGCCAGATAACATAGATACAGTTTTGGAAGTGTTGAGTTTTTGCTGAACCAGTGTTGGATATTGTCAGAATCACATTGGAGGGTTGCTTGGACTTCGTGAGATGAGGGGCCTGAGGTGAAGAGGATTGTGTTGTCTGCATACATATGTATATTGGATTTAGTGCATGAGGAGGGAAGGTCGTTTATCAAGAGGGAGAAGAGGATGGGACCAAGAACTGAGCCTTGTGGGACACCAGCTGGTGGGGGGGAGAGACAGTGATTTTGACTGACTGCGACCTGTTTGAAGGGTAAGAGTTAAACCACTGTAGGGCGATAGGAGCTAGGCCTGCAGCTTTTAGTTTTGTTAAGAGAAGTGGGTGGGAAACGGAATCAAAAGCCTTAGCCAGGTTGACAAACAGCTCCAGTGAGGAGGCCTCGATCAGAGGCAGTATGGACGAAGTTTGTGACATGCAGCAGTGAGGAGATAGTGGAGTGCTGCTTCTTGAAGCTGGACTGATGTGGAGTTAAGAGGTTGTTTATAGTTGGGAAATCCTTCAGCTTAGCATGGGCCAGGGACTCCTGCAGCTTGGCAAGAGCTGGGAAGAGTGAGATTGGCCTGTAATTTCCAGGCAGAGAGGGGTCACCGCCTTTGAGGAGGGGAATAACGGAGGCGGATTTTCAGGCCTGGGGTACCATGCCTGTCGAGAAAGACTGAGTAGGTGCGCGAGAGGCCTTGTAATTGCTGGAGCCTAGATGTGTAGGAGCTTTGGGTGAATCCTGTCAGGGCTCGATTTGCTGGTATTTAATGAGCTAATACCGCTCATAAAGAAACAGGAGGGATTATGAAGTTGCTGTGACGGGGTGGGCGGACAAAGGATTGTTAGGGGGCTGTGTGTCACGGCACAGGATGTGAAGAATTTAAGGGTTTTTGCAGTGCCAATGGGATTTTTTTCTTTTGTTGTTGTTTAACCAGGAGTAGCACACTAAGCTGAAAGCTTTTTTACAGGTGCGACCTGGGAGCACAGGGAAGTTAAGTGACTAGCTCAGGGTCACACAGTCTGCCAGTGGAAGCTGTGGGATTCAAACCCAGGTCTGGTCTGCTGGATGTCATCAGATTTACAGCTCAGAGCCTTAAACCACTGCGCTATACTGCCTCCCAAAAAGTTGGCAAGGCTCCAGTGAGATAGTGATAGGTGATAGGCTGGTCATGTTGCACGAGGGCAGGGGAGCCGGGTTGTGTGGGTGGATCTAGAAGAGAGTGTATGACATTCCAGAATTCGGAGGGGTGAGCTTGAGCCAGCTGTGATGTGAAATAGTCTGCTTTTGCTTGTCTGATAGCCTTGGTGCATTGGTTGCAGAGGGTGTTGTAGGCTTGCCTGTTTAGAGGGTTAGGGTGAGCTTTGAAAACAGCCCAAGCTTTGTCTCTTGCTTTGCATTTGGCGAGTATGGGGGTGGTGATCCATAAATGGTGGCAGTTTTGTACCCTGAATTTTTTCAGAGGGGCATAGGCATCCCAGATAGTCGTGAATGTTTGTAGGAAGCTGGACAGGGCTACATCGACATTTGGGGACGAGTACACCAGGCTCCAGTCTTAGATTAGTTAGCAGGGATTCTGTGTCCAGTGCATTTAGGGAGCGTGTGTTAATGTACTTGGGTGCTGACTTAGGCATGCGATTCTTTCGGACGCAGTATGTGATTTAGTGGTCACTTAGTGCATTTGCTAGGATGCCTGAAGAGATGATTCTGTGGGGGTGGGAGGCGAGGATCCAGTCTAGGAGGGAGTGGTTTTGGGAGTGAGGGTTGTAGCGAGTGGGTTCTTTGAGCAGCTGTGTGAGATTAAGAGACTCTGTATTAGCAGTGTGAGCCCTTGAGGTGGGGGCAAGCCAATCCAGGTTGAAATCACGTAGTAGTACCAGTTCCCCTTTGGAGGTCAGGTCTGGTAAGCTGGCTAGGATGGAGACTAGAGAATCTTTTGCGAGATGGGGAGAGGCGTAAAGTACGCCAGTAAATAATGGGAGCAAGGCTGGTAGGGCGAGATGGGCCAGGAGGACTTCATGGGAGCTGGGGAGTGCTTCTTTAAAAGTTACCATGCATGAGAGAGGTTGTTTAGTGTAGATGGCTGTTCCTCTGCCCCTTTTGCCATGGTCCTGTCTGAGCAGAGTGTAGTTGAGGAGGTTTAAGGTGGAGTCGGGGGTCCTAGTAGAGAGCCAGGTTTCAATTGGGCATAGGATGTCGGGAGAGTGCTCCGTCATCTAGCAGGTTAGTTGGTTGATTTTAGGTAGCAGATTTCTGACATTAAAGGGACACTGTCAACCTTTTTTGCATCATATTATTTCTAGGTAAAAACCCACATTTTATGATTGCTTACCTTCTCTAAAATTCATTGATGTTGGTTGTTTAATCTGCCTCCTTGCTTATTAGAACTGAAATGCATGAGAATGTATAGTTATACACAGCCTTGTTTTACTCCAAATTGTTTACTCATGCTTACTGCATACTTCTGAGCATTAGAAACACCCTCAAACAGTGCAGCGACTCGTGATACAATAGTCTCATCTACTCCCACTGCATAATGAGTAGCTAGATAGTGTTGGGAGTGTTTCTGAGTCCAGGAAAGGTGCAGTTGTAGTTGGTCAAGAAATGTAAACAAACATGTTTTGGTGTGGTAACACAGTACAGTTGACACTCAGTTTTTTTACTTTTTAAAAGGAAAAAGGAGTCCGAACCAAACAACCAGCTACTTCAACAGTCTCTATAGAATGAGAAAAATCATAAAATGTGTTTTATAAACTAGGGACACTTTGAGGCCAAATGGGGGTTGACAGTGTTGCCAGTTAGGAGTAGGATGAGTAGGAGGAAAGAGTATGTAGCTAGGAAGATCGAGTCTCCTGATGAACAGAATGACTTTGGTGACAAGTCTGACTGCCCTGATAAGTGATGCAGGGGTTAACATCAGGGGAGGCAGGATGGCTGGACCAACCAGAAGGGAGGTGGTAGGGGGAGCTACAGGGTGGGTGATTTGTTGCGGACATGGGGAGCTTGCATGAGTGACGTATGGGGCCTGAGTGACATATGGGGTAGGAGGTGATTGGTAGTTGCTTTTTTGGGTGGAGGGCTGATGTGAGGAAGTAAGAGACTAGAAGGAAGTATAGGTTAGGTTTGTTCGGGGTCATTGTAAGAAGAGGATTATTCAAGCGGACTAGGGGTTCTAAGAGTAAGTTTAAAATTGGCCTCTGAGGCGAGTTAGGAGAGAGGTTGAATGAGTTGGTTCCCTTATAAGGACAGTATGATATGCAGCACTTGTCCCTTTAAGAGGAGGGCTAATAGGAGCAGGGGCAGTATCGGGGGAGAAAATGTATTTAATAGAGGTCGGGGCACAGGAGGGTGGGCGGAAGAATAATAAGCTATACGGCTACACTGGCTAGCAAAAATCCTCCTCTATAGTTCAAAAATCAGCACTAAGGACAAGGATAGTGCAGCCAGCCAATCAGGAGTCCGGCTCGGGTAGGGGAGCCAACTGGATTGTGCGGCTAGGGGGCCCGGCTTCTCAGTGAGGACCTTTGTACCTGTCCTTGGGTGGGTGGGTGGAGAGTAGAGCGTGGCCGGCTGGAAGCAGGGGGTGGGACCGCACTCATGTAAGGCCCATTCAGGGACGGATAGGAGGCAGAGTCTGCAGAGAGAAGGAAGAGAGGGAAAGTTAGAGGTATATAGGCCACAGGAGAGGGTCTGGCGAGCAAAACAGGGAGTGAGCGTGAAAAATAGGAGGGGATGAGGCAGGCAGAGAAAGATTGAAGCGGGGGGGGGAGGCTAGCCGAGGAAAGTGGCACCAGGTAAAGACAAAGGATTAATAGGTTTTGGGGAGGGGGTGGACGAGGGCTAGGTAGAAGAATAGGCAGGGATTAGAGAGAAAAGAGTAGAGTGAGCAAGTGAGATAGCCGAGCAGGAAAATTCAAAAAGCATTCAGGCTAAACAGTTAAGTTGCTACAGTTGATAAAACATCAGTCTACAGTTAGGCCAAACAAGGCAGAGTAAATAGAGTTAGACTAGGTTAAACAGCAGCTAGCAAAATGCAGACTATACGGCTGCATTGGCTAGCAAAAGTCCTCCTACACAGTTTAAAAATCACAGCCGGGGTCACGGATAGCGCAGCCAGCCAGTCAGGAGTCAGACTCGAGTAGGGGAGCCATTCGGATTCTGCGGCTAGTGAGCTGGGCTTCTCAGTGAGGAGCCTTCTTACCTGTGCATGGGTGGGCGGGTGGAGAGTCAAGCGCAGCCGGCTAGAAGCAGGAGCCAGGGCCGCAGCTGTGTAGCGCCTGTTCTGGGGCGGATAGGAGGCCAAGTCTGTGTATGGGTGGGTGGAGAGTCTAGCTCGCAGATGGCTGGAAGCAGGAGCTGGGGCCGCAACTGTGTAGCGCCGGTTCAGGGGCAGATAGGATGCAGAGTCTGTGCTTGGGTGGACGGGCGGAGAGTCGAGCGCAGCCAGCTGGAAGCAGGAACCAGGGCCGCAGCCATGTAGCGCCCTTCAGGGGTGGATAGGCTAGTCTCATATCTCGTTGGAGGGAGGCACATATAGACGGTGTCTCAATTTCTACAGTGCCTTCCCTGGCATTCTAGTCACTTTTATTGTTCACATCTACATTTAGTAGTTGCCGTATTGGTCCTTGCAAGAATAGATCCAGAAGCAAATGATTTGATACCTTTTAATGGACCAACATAGATGTAACAAGAACAAAGTGCTCTAGCTTTCGGACCAGCCAGTCCTCCTTCAGAAGCTAATGGCAGTTGTTTAGAAAAAACAATACTTTTAACAGCTAGATCATGCAGAAAAAACAGAAAAAATCCCCATTGGTATGAAATACTCATTTAAAAAATACAGAAGGTGTCAGAGAAGTTTAACAGTACCATATTACCTTCAGCCAGGAGGCTCCCCGGGCCAAAGGTGCCTGGTGGAACACACATACAAAGAATCCTACTGCATATAAATTTAATTGACATAAGATAACACTGCTGGAGCAGATGACTCTTAAATCAAGCTATGAGTGTCACAATTTGTATAAGGATGTGATTACTGAAAAGCAACCCTCACCCAGATTAGACATACTAAGATTGTCTTAGGACTCCAAGAAGTTTCAATGCATGCATTATAGACAATAAATTACCAGTAAAGTTGTCTTAAAAACATCAGTGCACACAGTATGATGTGTAAAACCTTTTATTGATCAGTAATTTGCAGTGGGAGGCTTTCTTCCTACTGTTCATATGCTGCCCAAATACCATAAAAAATGTACATCTTGTCCCTAACCTTGTATAGCAACTTTCCTAGTGACATTTTCTCAAACGTGGCCCTCCTCCAGTATACAGCTGTGGGTGGTTGACATTACTTCCAGTTTGTAAGAATCCCTACCTTAGCAGCCGTGATCACGAAAAGGGTAAGTTCATGATGCTTGACTTGAAGGTCCTGTACCTCCATCATATCACCTAGCAGTACCATTCTCGGTGTGTTACTGATGTGTTTAGTAAAGGACTCCGAAACTATTGCCAGATGTCCTGCCAGTAGGTAGTGACTAGGCAAATATACATCATGCGTACCAAGTCTGCCTTCAGCTGGGAGCACTGTGGGCAGATTCCATCATTATATTGTGGTGCGAATTTAGCCAACCTCGCAGAGATATAATCTGCCTTTTGCATTGTCGTAAATTGGATCACCTTCTATTTTGCTTGCATTAAGAGTCGCCACGCGGAGTTTGATATGTCCAACCAGTCCTTGGGGTTTTATCTCAATTCCAAGATCTGTTTACCATTTAATATGATAATGGTTACCTGTACCAGTCAAGGAGCTCATCATACTTTGATATAGTTATGTCACCAGGCTTGTTGCATCCTGGACACTGTCCAGAGCACTTAGTATACCTAAGGGATCCTGCCGTTTAAACTTCGCTTCCAGGGTGTTTCCCAGAAAATGTCTTACCTGGAGATATCTAAAAAGGCACGAGTTCGGAATGGTGTGTCTGCAAAGGTAATTAAGTTACCTACGGAATACAAGTGACCCAGAAAGTGTATACCATTTGTCTAATGCCTGCCACCTGTAGGGCATCAAGAATGGCCCTGCTCTTGGATGTGGACTGGTCTGGTCGGACATATCAAACTCCGGGTGGCGACTCTTAATGCAAGCAAAATAGAAGGTGATCCGATTTATGACAATGCAAAAGGCAGGTTTAAATGCTTCATTGGCAAGCTTTTAAACTAGCCAAGGGGGAAGGCACTGGAAAGGAGCAGGGAAATCCTAGCCCCCCCCAAATAATCACGGTAGTAAGTGCGGCAAACACCAACATAGAGGTGTCGATAGGGAGAAGGGCAGGGGTAAATGGAGAAAGTGACAAAGGCAAGAAGGACAGAGGATGGGGCAAATGGGAGTAAGGCCATCCAGGAAGTGGAGGTAATGAGTACCAATGCCGTAGTCTGGGCAACAAGCTCCCTGAGCTGGTGGCGTTGATGGAAGAGGATGCCTGGATATCATAGCAGTCACAGAAACATGGTACACAGAGAGACCATGACTGGGATGTTAACATACCAGGAGTGCGTAACCTACCACAGGAGGGCAGGCGAGGGAGAAGAGGGGAGGAGTAGCTGTCTATGTAAAGGAAGGGATAAAAGCAACTGAACAAAAGAGTAAACAGGGAGGAGAGGAGGCACTGTGGGTCACCTTGGAGACTGAAGAACACCCACAATCCGCACAGGGGTTGTGTACAGACCCCCATGTCAGGGGAGGAATGGACAAGGATATGATAGAAGGCATTCTTAGAATGGCAGAGAAGGGAGATACTGTTGATGGGAGACCTGAATATGCCAGATGTTAACTGGAGCACATTTGCTGCAGCCATCCAAGAGCAGGGGCCATTCTTGATGCCCTACGGGTGGCGAGCATTAGACAGCTAGTTTCAGAACCCAATCGTGAGGAGCAATCTTAGACCTCATACTCTCAAACGGGGCAGTGAGAGGATCTCTGATCTAGAAGTGGGTTGCCATCTGGGGACAAGTGACCATCAAACAGTGTGGTTCACATTAAACTCAGCTACAGAGTCGAGCCATACAAAAGTGAGGGTACTGGACTTTAGGAGGGCTGACTTTGACAAGATGGAGAGTGCCTCAGAAAGCACTAGCAAACAGGCTAGAAGGAGGTGTGGAGCAACAATGGGAATCATCAAAACTGCCATCACAGAGCAACAAGCCTTTGTGTGAAACAAATAAACAAATCAAGCGAAAGAAAAAGCCACTATGGTTCTCAAAAGGAGGTGGCTGTGAAAGTCAGGAAGAAAAGATAGCATTCCGGAAGTATAAGGAAACACAGAAGGAGCACGACAGAGAGCTGTACCAGTTAAGGCAGAAGGAAGCAGGGAGGGAAGTCAGAATAGCAAAGGCCCAAACTGAGGAAAAGATGGCCAACTCAGTTAAGAAGGGGATAAAACCTTTTATAGGTACATCAGCGAGCGTAGAAAGACAAAGGGAGGGATAGTGAGGCTGAATAGAATGAACGGTGGGTGGGCAGAGGGGGACAGTGAAAAAGCAGGGATACTGAGCAATATTTCTGCTCAGTATACACAAAGAGGAGGGGAAGTGCTAAATCAATTAACAGAAGCACTCTTGATAGGAAGTCGATCCTAGTCCTTTCACAGAAGAAAGGGTTCTGCAAGAACTCCTAAAACTGAAGGTGGACAAAGCAATGGGTCCTGATGGAATTCACCCAAATTCTAAAAGAATTAAGGGAGGAACTAGTGAAACCACTGGCTACTCTTTTAATAAATCATGGGAGGATGGTGTGGTACCCGAGGACTGGAGGAAGGCGGATGTGATTCCCTTCACAAAAGTGAGACCAAGACAGAGGCGGAAACTATAGACCTGTCAGTCTGACCTCTGTGGTAGGGAAAGTGATGGAGTCACTTCTGAAGGAAAGAATAGTTGAGTACCTAGAGGCCAGTGGGCACAGGACCCAAGGCAGCATGGGTTCACAGCGGGGAAGGTCATGTCAGGCAGATCTAATAGATTTCTTTGACTGGGTGACCAAAGTAGTAGACCAGGGAGGGCTGTGGACATGGCCTACCTAGACTTTAGCAAGGCATTTGACACAGTCCCACACAAGAGATTAATAGTCAAATTAACCAGCCTGGGGTGGGTCCCAGGGTGGTAGCCTGGGTAAACCATTGGCTGCACAACAGGACACAGAAGGTAATTGTAAATGGGTCCCTCTGAAGAAGAGGGGGTTACTAGTGGGGTACCCCGCAGGGGTTCAGTGTGGGTCCAGTCCTTTTTAATGTCTTCATCAGTGACATTGCAGAGGGACTGGAAGGAAAAGTATGCCTTTTGCAGATGACACAAGATCTGCAACAGGGTTGATACACAAGGAGCGTGGAAAGGATGAAAGGGACTTGGCAAGGTTGGAGGAATGGTCAGAAGTATGGCAGCTAGGATTCAGTGCAAAGAAGTGCAAAATAATGCACCTGGGAAACAAGAACCCAGGGGAAGAATACACAATGGGTGGGGAGGTAGTAACAACAACAAAAAGGGAAAGGGACCTGGGGGTAATCATATCAGATGACCTTAAGGTTAGCAATCAATGTGAGAAGGCAGTAGGGAGTGCTGGGGGTATACTGGGATGTATAGGGAGAGGCATCAGCAGCAGAAAACAGGAAGTTGTTATCCCTCTGTACAGACAGTTGGTGAGACCCCATCTGGAGTGCTGTGTCCAGTTCTGGAGACCTCATCTCCGCAAGGATATAGACAAGATAGAGGTAGTCCAGAGGAGGGCAACTAAAATGGTGCAGGGTCTGCAAGAGAAGCCGTATGAGGAGAGACAAAGGAGCTAATATGTATACCCTTGAGGAAAGAAGGGAGAGGGGGGACATGATAGAAACTTTTAAGTACCTCAGTGGAATCAACAAAGTCCAGGAGGGTAGCATCTTTCAGAAAAAGAGACTTACAAGAACAAGGGGACACAATTTAAAGATAGAAGGAGGGTGGTTCAGGGGCAATGTGAGGAAGTATTATTTCACAGAGAGGGTAGTGGATGCATGGAACAGCCTTCCTGAGGAGGTTGTGGGGTCTAAAACTGTGGGAGATTTCAAGAATGCATGGGACAGACATAAGGCGATTCTTGTGGGGGGTAGGAAGAAATAGGCTGTTGGTTAACTAGGATCTGCGGCCTATCCTGTAGGTAGGGAAATGGGCAGACTAGATGGGCCTAGCGGTCCTTATCTGCCGTCAAAGTCTATGTTTCTGTGTAGTCCCTAAGTGGAATACCTTGTCTGTGAGGAACTGTGGGTTAAGGGGATTGTTCCTCAGTGGGGTCAGTGTTAGCGCTGTGCCTCCTGTTTGAATTTGTGTACTCTATGCCAAATTCTTTCAAGACAAGTTTTAATTCAGAGTCTTGGAGTGCAAAATATAAAATGAAAATACTCACAGGTACATCGTGATGTGCACCTGACAACGGTACGTGTCGAGATGGTGTTACATCAGATGTTTCACCTGGATGGTTGCCAACCTTTGACAGGTGGGCTTTCAGACCAAGGAGGCCCATTCCTGCCACTGGTTTGCTAGGTCAGTCGTCCGTGAGGATCACCCTGGGACAGTATACTTTGGAGGCTCATAACGAAAAGTGATCAAGGGCCATTATTGAAGAGTCCTTGGATCATGCACCACTAATCTGATATCTTTTTACAATAATATAAGTACTCTACTAGATGTGGATATCCCTACTGATGTAATTCTTTTGGACTTTAGTAGAGCTTTCGATAAAGTCTCACATGAAAAACTCATTACTAAAATGCACAATCTAGGTTTGTCACCTGATATTGTCAACTGGACTTTAAACTGGTTGACAAATCGTTCTCAGAGAGTCAGAATTAATGATATATTGTCTGATTCGGGTAGAGTGACAAGTGGTGTACCACAGGGGTTGGTCTTGGGACCAACATTGTTTAATGTCTTTATCAGTGATTTACGAACAGGGCCAAATAACTTCATGGTTAAATTTGCAGACAATACTAAATTGGGGAGCAAGGTTAATAATCAAGAAAATATTTCTGCATTAAAGAAGGATTTGGAAAAATTAACACTTTGGGCAAATGAAAATCGTATGCAGTTTAATTAAGACAAATGTTTAGTAGTGCATTTCGATGTAAATAATCCAAAAATGATATATAAACAGACTACCACTTCACTCATCAAATTGTGAAAAAGATTTAGGGATATATGTTAATAATAAACTTACATCAAATGATCACTGTGTTAGAACTGCTTGCATGACCAACAGACTTTTGAGGCAAATAAACGCACTTTTGTTAATCGCACCGAACAATGCCTTATTCCATTGTATAGGGCATACATTAGACCGTATCTAGACTATGGCTCCCCTTTCTGGAATCCAAACCTAAAAAAAGACACAGCAATTCTTGAACAGGTTCAAAGGAGAGTAGCTAGAATAATTCCAAGATTAACAAACTTGTATTATCAGAACAGATTAAAAGCTACTGGTCTCTTCTCTCTTCAGACTAGAAGATTATGTGGTGATATGCTTATGGTTTTTAATTTAATAAATTCACCAGATCTAATGGAAAAATGTGGTCTAACACTCTCCAAAAGGAGACATGTTCCGAGACTGCATAATAAACACCTTGAAGTAAAAACTTATAAAACCAGCAAAAGGGGAAACTTTTTTCCAATAAGAGCATCCATTGTATGGAACACCTTGCCACAAGAATTGGTAGAGGCAACTAGTGCCACTGTCTTTAAAAACAAATTAGATGTTTGGTTGAGGGATAATAGATAAATAATGTCCCACATAGTGTGCGGAACAGTCTCGATGGGCTCTGGCCTTCTTCTGTTCTTTCATACCAAGTAAGTAATGAGTCCATGGCCTCCTCTGGGATTCCTCACAGTACAGGAGCTGACTACAGAGCATAGCGTGGTGTCCTTTGGGGCGCTTCTCTGACTTGTCCGAGTCCATGTTTGTCCTGCTTCAGCTAGTCCAAATGAGGGCCAAGTATCCCCTTACACATATTTGGGACTGGAATGAATCCCAAGGGGTTGCCATCCCTGTGGCCAGGGTCATTTTGGGACCAGCCCTGGAGCTTTGGCAGCATCTAGACATGGCACACTCCACCCTAATGGTCCACAAATACGTAGTTTCTGCAGGATTTCTCTTTGGGTTCTTGGACACCCCTCGATAGAGGGGTTGGTCACAGATTTGGTGTTCCGCAATTTTTTTTTTGAAATATGCATTTTATTAAGTTAAGCACTACACACATGATATTTCCAACGCACACAAGTACAGAAATGAATGAGATAACATTTTTGCAACAGTATGGTTACAGATACAATTATCTGAAGAATTTAGATCTCTCTGTTCTTCTAGCAGAGCTTTGACACATTTGGGACATTTCCACAAAGCCCAATTAACTTTGACAAGGCTTGTTATCGTAGTTAGTCTCCCCGGCCCCCTCAAAGCAAGGACAACACTACTGAGCACACTGCAGGAAAGGACTAAGGCATAAAATCAGTTTCTATCTGGGACATATACCTTATCCATTTTTGCTATTTTGTATGAAATATACCCAGCTTGTCATGAAGACTGGCTGTTAATTTTTCTAATTGGTATATGTCCATCACTATATGCCTCCAGTCAACCATTGATGGAATAATAGAGGACATCCACCATCTGGTGATAGCTTTCTTAGCAGCCAAAATATACAGTGGCAATAAGGTTTTATGCCAAGCTGGCCTATGTTGAGGAAAAATCATTAACACCATTTCTGCTGAGAGTTCCACTGAGTACCCCAGACATTCCTGCAGTTTCTCCTGCAAGGTGCACCAAAAAGAGGTCAATAACAGGCATAGCCAAAAAATGTGGCCCAAGTCCGCCACCCATCTACATCCCCTCCAGCAGATGTTGATGGTAAATATTTTCAGGACTGCTGGTGATCTAAAGTATTGATATCTGCACTTCTGGTGTTACGCAAGCTTAGACACCAGGGGGGCGTGGACAAACCTCCGGACAAGGAGTCCCGCAAGATTGACCATGTGTGCTGTGGTGTCCCTGCATTTCCATCAAGCTAGTTATACCTTAATGATGGCCAACTTCGGTCACTCCCTGATGGGGATCTTTGATGTAATCCTCCATCACTGCCCAGCTGATCAGCAAATAGCGGTGACAGTCATCAGAGACCAGGGTTAGTCGCTGGCTAAACGCCAACTCCAGACAGCCTTGAATATGGGCGAATCGTGCGCCTGTGTCATGGCAGTGGCCGTCTCCATGTGTCGCAGGGCCTAGCTGCGTCTGTCCGCATTCACGGACACCCAACATAAGCTGGACGATGTCCCTTTCTTGGGCACCGATCTGTTTGGCCCTCAGGTGGAGGGATATCTCACCAGGATTGAGAAGACCGGTGCCACCCTAGATTCTGTGGTATCATTCCAGAAGGATCTGAAAAAGAAGCCTAAGAAGCAGGCTTTTTCAGTTCTTTCAGCCACATCCTCCTCAGCAGCAGCCCCAGCAGAGGCCGTATCAGGCCTAGTGCCCCAGGCAGAAGTCTGGGGTCCAGGCTCCTAATATAGGCAAGGACAGGGTAGTGGTGCCCCTCTGGCCGCAGCCGCTGGTGCCCCTGCAAAAATTGCCTAGTGATGGGTTTTGGAGGGTGTCATCCCTCCACACGTCATGTTCCTGTCTGCACTACCCATCAGCGGTTAGCTATGTAATTTCTAGCCACGTTGGTCTGCTATTAAAAAAAATAAATGAGTGTTGGACGTAGTGGGCAGAGGGTTGCCTCTGGACTTCAAGGCTGTCCTGTCTTACTGCCTCCACGCACCCTGAGAGTCCAGGGTGTTGCAAGACACATTGTCTGCCCTTCGGGAGGACATTGCTCAGTTTCTTGCCAAAGGGACAATAGCCCATGCTCTAGACATCATGTCCAGTCAAGGTTAAGTGTCTGGGTACATCTTGATCTCAAAATGGATGGTGGCTCCTCATATTGGATGTGCACAGTCTTAACCAGTTCATGTGGCAACACAAGTTCCAAATAGTCACTGTAAATCTGATCATTCCATCGCTGGAACAAAACATGTAGTTCTGCTCCCTTAGTCCTCCAGGATAGGTTTTCTGCATCCCTATCAGTCAGTCCCATCGCCGGTACCTCCAGTTCTGAGCGGAATTTGTTCTGTACCAGTGCCTGGTTGAGCCCTTCAGCCTCTCCTCCACACCCAGGTTCTTCACCATGGCAGTAGTAGCAGCCCATCTGTGGCGCTTAGGAGGGTCATAGGGTGTACTCCTACTGGTTTAAAGGCTGTTAGCCGGTCCATCCTGGGAGGCCATGGAGAGGTCCAGAGATCTGGATGTCAGTTGTTGAGAGGTGGGCCTGTTGGTCACCCTGGACAAGTCCAAAATGGTACCAAAGCAGGTGATCAAGTTCGTTGGGGCTGTACTCTACTCCCTGCAGGCCAAGGCTCACCTCCCCATGGACTGGACACTAGATCTTATGTCCTTTGCCCAGTCATTTTAGGTTGGGCTCTCGTGCCCTGTCTTCGATTTCCTGAGGCTGTTGGGGTATATGGCATCCTTCTCCAGCATGATCTGTTAGGCCCACTGGAGGATGCACCATCTTCAGTGGGAGTTGGGCCATCAGGGGTCCCAGCACCTAGGGCATTTAGACCAGCTGGTCATAGTGACCCAGCCGATATGAGATGCCATCCAGTGGTGACTGATCTCTCAGAATACCTGGGGGAAGGCATCCTGTTTGTCCACCCAGAACTGACCGTCACATTCATGACTGACGTGTCTTTGGTGGAGTGGGGAGCACACTTCAGGGGGCTACAGAGACCACGGGTTCTGGTCACCCCGGGAGTTCTGTCACCACATAAACCTGCTGGAGCTTTGTACAGTGTGGCTGGCACTGACTAAATTTGCTTCTCTAGTCAGTGGTCAGGTCATGTAGGTCCAGATGGACAACACCACGACCATGTTCTGCTGAAACAAGAAGAATGGGTCTCACTCGTTCCCTTGTGTCGGGAGGCCCTCTACACCTGGACCCTCATGCTCAGCCTGGGTGCAGACCTCCTTGTGATTCATGTTGCTGGAGAGAAGTCGCTGATGGATGCTCTCAACCGAGAGTGGGAGAGACGTTGCACAAGTGGTCCCTGCATCAGTGGATGGTGAACCACCTGTTCTCCCAATGGGGCACTCTTCTAGTGGATCTGTTTGCTTCCTGGGAGAATGCCAGACAGAGGCTGTTTTGTGCCTACTCCCCACTGTATGGGACACTGTCCGGGGATGCTTTCACAAGGCCCTGGACCCCAGACCTCAAGTCTCTTCTCCTTGATCCACAAGGTGGTGATCAAGGTGTGGATGATCTTGATAGCTCCTGACTGGCAAAGGCAGTTCTGGTACCCGTAACTGCTCAGCGTCAGCAGCAGACGTCCGTGGAGACTCTTTGCCCAGATCTGCTGACTAGACATGGAGGACTGTCCTGCACCCAGACCTGCCATCCCTGCATCTCACTGCCTGGTTCCTGTGCGGCTACGATTCCTTGCCTTTAGTCTCTCAGATTAGGTGTTCCACGTTGTGGAGGCCTCCCGAATGGAGCCGACTTGCAGATGCTGTGTCTTTAAGTGGAAGAGATTTTCCATTTGGCGTCACAGTAAGGAGCTTGATCCTCTTTCCTGCCCTGTGCTTAGCATACTGGACTACCTCTGGTCCCTTTCCCAGTTGGGACTGCGGGTGACAGGCCTTAAGGTGCACCTAGCAGCCATTTCTGCTTACTGAGTACAGGCTGGTAAGCTGACTGGCTTAGGAGAAGGTGGCTGTGTGCTTTTTCAAGGCCCTGGACCACTTGTCCCCTCTGATGCATGAAACATCTCCACCATGGGGCCTACTGTTGGAACTGGCTGTGCTCGTGGGCAAGCCTTTCGAGCCATTGTACAGATGTGAGATGCACACCTGTCATAAAAGACACCCTTCCTGGTGGCCATTTTTTTTGGGGGGGGAGGATTAGTTGTTTAACCAGCACTAGCACGCTAAACTGAAAGCTTTTTTACAGGTGCGACCTGGGAACACAGGGAAGTTAAGTGACTTGCTAAGGGTTACACAGTCTGCAAGTGGAAGTTGTGGGATTCAAACCCAGGTCTGGTCTGCTGGATGTCACCAGATTTGCAGCTCAGAGCCTTAAACCACTGCGCTATACTGCTTCCCAGTCACATTAGCCAGAAGGATTGGGAAGCTCCATGCAGTATCAGTGGAGTCTCCTTACCTGGTCCTCCTCAGAGACTGTTGTCTTTTGCCTCAACCCAGAGTGCCTCCTATCCCCTGAAGGTAGTATCTCAGTTTCACCTTAACCAGGTGATTAACTTGCTGATATACTTTACCAGCTCTTCTTCAGAGGCTAACCGCAAGCTCCATACCCTGTACCTGTGGAGCTTGCTCTCTTGTTATGTGGAGCGCATGGCTGGATTTAGGGAAAAGGCTCGCCAGCTGTTTTGTCAGTTTCATTGAAACTGCACCTGGCAGACCGGCAGCAGAGTGGATGATTGCTAGGTGGATAATATCCTGCATGAACCTCTACTATAGATTGGCTGGTCTTAGGGCTCATTCCACCATACATGCTGCTACCTTGGTGGCTGCTTCCAGGGATGTTCTTATTTAGGAATTCTGCAAGGCTGCTACCTGGAAGTCAGCACACATCTTCATTTCCCACTATTGCATTGACCTTGAGTTATGCTGGAATGCTAATTTTTGACCTCTGTTCGCCAAGCAGGGGTCCATGCCTTGCCCTCTCCTCCCAGAGAACTGCTAGGAGTTTGCCAGAGTGTGGATAGTGAACCATATTCACGGCCCCTAGAAAAATAGATTACTCACTTATAACCGTAGTTCTAGGAGTGGTATATAGTTCACATCCACACAACCCACCCAGCTTCCCATGCAAAGTTCTGATGTTACAGGGTGGATTTTGGGGATGCACCACCAGGGTGGTGGGAGGAGCTTAGCTTGAAGACATCTGTCCAATCAGACCGTTCCAGAAGAACTGGTGGAGTGTGGATGTTGTACCCTCCATATACCACTCCTAGAACTACGGTTACAGGTGAGTAACTTATCTTCTTCGAGGCTATCTCTTTCATCAGGCCACACCTATAGAACTATAAGCTGCCAGACACAAGGACCACATGAGAACTTTTGCAAGCAGTCCACTAGGGGCTACCCACAATGACGCAAGACATCAGCTTTCCCATATAAACGTGGGCATCCCCTTCTGTCCTCCGTTCTTTTGCTGCAGTCAACCATACTCGTCGGACCGTGCATGGAAATGAAGCTGTTGCAGTCAGCGCTTTTCTTTCTTTCTCACCATAGTTGCGAGTCACTTTCATATGCGATTTTCTTGTTGTTTTCTTTTTTAATCTTTTGATTATAAATACATACAGTGAAAAAAACAGATTTGGTTCTGGGTATAGAAATACAGAAATCGGAGAAATCTAAGAACTTGAATTTACAAACTCCTCATCTAGTGTCACATAAAGCAGGAGTGCATATGCCAAATAGAAGAAAAAGTAATTGATGCTAAATAAACACCATGCAGCAAGAAACATGGACATACAATGTTGAGTCAGTCTGGAACGGGTAATAGGGGGTGCAGGGTGATGCTAAATGAGGAATTATGGCCACGCAAGCAAATAGCTTGTTCACTTCTTGGAACAGCTATTCTGAGACCCCCGACTACTTGGATGTTCCAAAACCACCCTCCTAAAGTACGCCAGTTAAGTTTTATTATAGTTTATAGCCACAACCCTCCATCAAAGGGCAAAGAACCACTTTAGTAACCCCATAGTGCTGCAGACTCCTGAAAATTGTGACGCAGTTAAATTTAAAAATTAAGCCAGCTGTGTGAGTGCTAAGAAACGGTAAGCTAGAATTTGAAAGTTCAGAGAAACAGGCTCTCTCATCTGGTTCTTTGCTGGTCCCTTGTTGTGTAGTCTTTCTGAATATTAGTCTCTCCCCGGCCTCAGCAGGATGAGTACAGAAACATTTTACCTGTGTATGAAATCCGAAGCTGAGCCAGGTTCTGAAGTGCATGTGTAGCCCTCAGGGCACGTAGACCTGACTGGACAGCATTAGAAACTTTTCTGCGTTGGTGGGGTCACCCCTGAAAAAGGGACTGTTTGGGCCCAGTGGGCCTACTTGTTTAACAAAATGAAGTAAATAAAAATAACTAAGGTCTAGAAAGCAGTGTACCCTCACTTTCCATTGTCCATAGTAACATGTCCCTTTTCCTTCGCTACAGAGAGTACTTTGTCCCGAATATGTGGACCGCTGGTGATGGCAAGCACCGTATGGGGTTGATCCTCCAAGGCCGGATGGTGTCTAGGAGTAACTCAATAGGCCTTCACAGTGTTTCCAGAGATACCAGAACCCCAAACAGTTTTAAGTAAGCTTTCCAGGAATGCCACAATGTCTTGACCTTCAGACTGTTCTGGGGTGCCCAGGACATGGAGATTCACTGAACGGAACGCCGCAATGTTCTGACCTTTAGACAGTTCTTGGATGCCCAGGACATGGAGATTGACTGAATGGACAGCATTTTCCAATTGTTCCATGTGCAAATGCAGCAACATATTTTGACCAACACTCCCATCATGACGGTTGCTGTATTATTTGCCATTTCTACTGCAGAATCTGTCATCGTCGTTGCTTGAGCGATTTTAGTATCCATGGTAGCAATGTGATCTGATAGTTGTCCACTTTTTTATTGAGGTCTCTAATGGCTTGTAATAGGGCAGCATTTGTCAGCTCTGCAGTCCCCTCCGCCACTTGGATAGAAGCTACCTCTCCTCCCTCCTCAGACAGCTTACCCTGCTTTGGCCTATCGCTGTCTTGCGGAGTCCGTTTTTGAACTTCCCATCCAGCTCTCAGCCCGAGCGGGCTCACCAGCCATCGGAAGGGCCCCGGACCTCATAACCGGCTGGCTGCAACCACCTCCTGATCCACTGGCCCTCCACCCCAAATACTGACGCAGGCAGACCGCATCCTGAGCACAGCTCCTCCGCTCCCGCTGCGCTACACCTTGGCAGCCACTGACCACCCTCCTGACCCAGGACGCACCAGCTCGCAGCCGATTGGGCTCATCGTCAGAGCGGCCCCGGAACTCATAACCAGCTTCCCGCTGCACCGTACCTCAGCAGCCGCTGACCAGCCTCCTGATCCAGGACTCTGCAGGTACGATCCCCTGCTCTCAGTGGGAACTGCATGGCTTGAAAGCCGAGAATCCTATTGGACGTCCCAGCAGTGCAGCAGACCGCCCATTGGCTGCTGTTGGGCTTTCAAATATTTCTTTCGAAAACTTGCCATTCACTCGCTTCGGCAGGTCCTAGTCTAACTTTCTCTCAGTATTTTCATCCCGCCTACTCTCCCTGACCACGAACTCTATTAAATGCTCTAAGGTTCTCCACCCTCCTCCTTTTATTGGTCGGTCTGCTTTTTAGCCGCTCTACACACACTCCTTAAAGGGATACTCCTCCTCAGCCTCTCCCTTTTGTACCCCCCCCCAAAAAAAAAAGGAATATTCCACTGTGGCTGCCTTTTTCCTCCTAAACATGACACCATTTACTGCAATACTAGCAAGGGATGCCTTGATTTCTCTCCCTCCTGTGTCTGCTCAGCCACCTATGCAGCATACCTCCTCAGGGCTCAGCTCCAGCCTTAACAACGGCATCCATAAATATGCACTCCTCAGGGATGCAGTCCCATACCATCACACTAACCACTCCACCATTGGAGCTGTATACTGCTAGTGCATTAGATGATTGAGACCACTATCCTAGGTGCTTGCACCCTATGGCCCTCTATCTTAGGCTCATCCACATCAAGGACTGACACCTGTACCACCAGAGTCAGTGTAGGAAGCGGAAACTAAGCTCCAAACTACTGTAAGTAGATCTCTACCACATAGCCCTCCTGCTCTTGCTACTTTCTGGAAACATTCACCCCAGCCCGGGACCGCAGACTACTCCAGCGGGAATACAAGGCAGTACTGGTCATCTTACAAGACAACTTGTACACCTGGACTCCGCAACATAACCCGGACATCCTGTCAGTAGTAGAGACCTTTCTCCCCCCCCCAATATTGCGGATGCCTCAATAGCGATGCACTATTTTCAGGGCAGACTGCCTTACCACACGTGGTGGTGGATGCGTACTCTACCTCAGGGATTACCTACAGGCTCACATCCTACCATTGCCAGACACAGGGTCCGGCATCCAAGCCCTTGGAATAAAAATATTACTTGGGAATCGCAATAGAATCCTTACTGTCCTCTTTGTGTATATACCACCAGGCCAGAAAACCCTTGGGCTCGACTCATTAATGCAGTGTCTCAGCACCCTTAATCTCAACACAGAAGCCCTGCTGCTGGATGACTTAAATGCTAATTGGCTCTCCCCAGCAGCAACTCCCTACAGAGATGCAGTATCCTCAGTGCACCTCTCCCAACTCGTCATGTCACCACCAGGGTAAACTATAAGACTGGTACTTCCACTCTACTTGACTGGGTCCTAACAAATCGGCCAGAGCACATCTCCGAGACCACTGTCCTCACTGATGCCTACAGTGATCACTCACCTGTTTTGTTGCTGGTCTTGCTCCTACCTCAAATCCACTGTTAGGACTGTCACAAATAGAGTCCTTAAACAAGGTCGCCTGGACCAACTAAGAACAGATCTGTGCCAACAGGACTGGTCACAAGTATACTCCTCCAAAACCGTGGATGCAGCGCTTCAGTGTTTCATCCGGCTTTTCAGTGTGGTCTGTGATAAACACGCCCTGTTAAAGAAGTGTATAATGAAAGGAAGGAGCAACCCTTGGTTCTCTACCATGCTTCTTGAGCGCCTAAAAGCTAGAGATCAACTTTGGTATAGATCCTGAGAGACTGGCAAACAGGCCGATATCCAAAATTACAAAAAGGCTCGAAACGACTGTACTAGTGCTATATGGATGACAAAAAATCAGTACTACCAAGATGCACTCTCCTGGTCCTGGAGTGACTGTAGAAAATTTTAGGCTAACCTCAAGGAAGTCACGGGAAAAGAAAGTAAGTCTGCACCCACAATGCTCAACGTTGAAGGCACACCCACAACTAACCAGGAAACAAATGCATTCAATAAAGCGTTCACTGACCTCAGGAGTGCTACCCCCGAACTTCTTCCTCCCTACACACCCTGCTGCCCCAGTGCAAACCAAGGTCCAGACACCCTCGAACCCCCCATTTTGTTTCAGAACCATCTCTTTAGAGGAAGCCAGGAAATACCTCGCAAAGGTCCTCAGAAAATCACGTTACAGCGGAGACTCCCTGGACCTAAAATTTGTTGCCCTTGTCCTGGAAGATATTCTGGTGCCCCTTACCTTCATAACCAATGCCTCGCTGAGACTATTACAGTTCCCCAAGCCTTGGAAAGCGGCTTTAGTAACCCCAGTTTTCAGGAGTTGCGATTGATCTGGGCTTGGTAACTACAGACCTTTTTCGATTCTCCCACCCCTATCTAAGGCACGCGAGAGGATTGTAGTGGATCAATTGGTGGAATACCTGGATATATATCACATGCAATGTACTGAACAGCACGGCTTCCGCAAAGGTCATAGCACCATAACTGCTCTGCTTGAGTTCACAAGCTTTATACAAAACTCCCTCAAGCAGGGCATCCTGGTTGGTGCAGCCTTCATTGACCTGTCGAAAGCATCTGACACAGTCAATCATGACCTCCTAGCTGAGCAGCTGACTGATATTGGTCTCTCTGATGACACAGTTGGATGGTTTAAGTCCTACCTCTCCAACAGTACACAGAAAGTTAGGATCGACAATGTCATATCTGACAGCAGACCAGTTCATTCTGGTGTTCCCCAGGGCTCTATACTGGGGCCCCTGCTGTTCAGCATATTGCTAAATCAGCTGTCACGTGCCTGCCACTGAAAATTCTACTCTATGCAGATGATGCAGTTTTATTTTCTAGTGACTCTGACATTATCACTCTGGAGCACACCTTACAGGATAACTTCACTGCAGTTGAAAGTTGGTTCAGGGACCATAAATGGGTCATGAACTATAAAAAAAAAAATAAATAAAAAAAAAATAAAACCATGATGTTCTCAAGTCAGCATAATAGACACCGAATGCACCCTCTCATCATTACAAATGTTGAAGGGTATCTCTGGACCAGGTACAGCAATTTAAATACCTGGGTGTTAAAGTCGACAGCTCCTTGTCTTGTGTCACCCACATTGACAATATTGTAAAGGCCCTCAACATACATATTGACCTAAGCACAGCCTGACTCTGTAGCCCTCAACCTGGCAATCCACAGCTCTGTTGTCTCCCTGGTAGAGTATGGAATCGTAATTTATGGGTCTGCAATGGACTGTGCCCTCAGTTGCATCAAAATGGCTTTAAATAATGTGTGCTGTCTATCCACCAGCTCAGAGCGATGCACACACACCTGTGACCTATACGCACATGGCAGCTGGTTTCAGTTCGAGGACAGGCTCAAGTTCCAGACCTGCCTTCTGACTAAAAAAGCTGGTCTTGGTATGTTGCCTGCTGGTGTCCCGCAGCTCCTCACCCCCTGTGAACGTCCTGGCCCCAGAAGAAGCTCTGAGAGAACGGTCTTCAAGATCCCAAGATGTCTTACCTCTTTTGGTCAACTAGCTTTTGCCTTTCGGGTGCCCAAATGGATTAACAACCTGCCTGCATACATCACTGCTAAACTGACATTAGGCCCCTTTAAGCGTGAGCTTAGAACTTATCTGATTGCTTCTGCTCACTGCAGCTGTTTCCTGTAGGGACTCTGGCTCAGACCGACTGTACTCCTACCTCTAGTCACCCACTGCTGTCTCCCTACTCCTTCAGCGCCCCCCTCGTACTGTCCTACTGATCTCCCATCCTGCCCCCGCCCTCCATCTCACCACTGTCTCTTTTGCAAACTATTTGCTCCAGTACCTGACTATGGTTCTTGCTCCAGCCCAATGCCTGGCCACTCAGGATGTCAGTACGTGCTCCATACTGCTGGACTTGGTTTCACCTCTAACTCATGGACCCGTATCATGCTAGGCATCCCTCTCTGACGTGGCTCACAACCTGGGCTGATTTCTTGCACAATCCCCTCCATTGTAGTTGTCCTCTTCCCCCACCCCATATGCTCTCCTCACACTCTGTCACCCTCCGATTCCCCTTTCCCTTGTGTTGTCCAGTATTTATTTATTTAGCTTTTGTTAACCAGGTAAGTACATTAGGCAAGACAAATTGCCTGTTTTCAGGTACGACCCGGGAGAGTACAGGAAATTACATACATACACACTTAGGACAACATGGTACATAGTTGAGAAAAGATTACAAGTCATAAAACAACAAGGTACAAGTTAGGAGAAACAACTCACATGTCACGTGCGAACATCTTAATTTAAAATACACAAAGTACAGGTCATGTGAGGCAACTTTTAGTTAGAATAGTATATACATTCTTTATTTAAATGTCTATTTGTCCTGTAATCTACTTGCTAATTACAAAATACTGTAAACTGATATGTATTGTGTGTTATGTAAGGGACAAACTGGGTAATTATCATCCGGTAAGTCTCACCTCCCTAGTATACAAACTCATGGAAATGATACTAAAGGAAAGACTGGTGTCGTAGCTGGAGGACAACAGCCTCCTGGATGTGAGGCAGCATGGGTTAATTTGGGTACGTCCTGTCAAACCAACCTGATAAATTATTATGACTGGGTGACTCTGGAGAGTAGCACGACATCTGCGTGTGGTGCCTAGGCCTGGACCATAGGATTCAGGCATGTCTGATTTGCAGAGAGTTCAACACAGATACCTAGTGATTCCAGAAGGGCACTTTCCGGCTCATTTCTCGAGGTACAAGTCTTCTAAATCCTGGGAGAAGACATCTGGGTCACATAAGACAAACACCGTGAGAGAGAGAGAAGAGCGAGAAAAAGACAAAACTTCCTCGGTTCGTTCCAGGTCGTCCCTCCATACAGGTACGATCACTTAAGTGCCATTCACTTCTTTGCTGGTGATGCAGCCCAGACCAACGACCTTACTTCTAGGTCAGGGCAGGCTGTAGGCACCACCAGGCCTAGCATGGCTTGTGCATCGCCATAGACGCCAGGGGCCTTGCCTCCTCCATCGACCTCCACCGGCATTCCTGTCGGCCACACGGGCGCGATATACAGGCAGTACTTTCGTTCTTTACAAACATTCTGAAACACCTACCTCCTCCTCCTGTACCAGGAGTTTAGTCGATGGGGTCTATCAGCCAAACCCCAGGCTGATGCATGCTAGGGCTGTGCCTCAGCCCCTCTTCTTGATCGCCAACAGCCTCGCCAGTGCACGCTCTCCATCCTGTCGACCAGACTGACAACAACCTAGAGTACAGTCCTGGCCTGGATGATGATGATGAGGAGGTTGAAGATTATGTGGAAAATCCTTATGAATGTACTAGTTCCACTGTGTCCACATGCAGTGAGGACTCGGTGGTGTACACCCTCAGGTCCTCCGTGAGGAACCATCTTTTATAACCATGATGCAGCAGTTACAGGTTGCCATGGGTTTTGATCTTTGAGCACCATCAGACGCAGGGTATATGGACCATGGTTGAGAGCACCCTACTAATAAAATTCTTGAAATGAGAGCTGTTCTGTATGGCCTACAGGCCTTTCAGACTCACCTGTCCCCGGGTCCTCTGTTAGTACAGATGGGCAATGTCAGTGTGATGCACTACATCAACAAAGGGGGAACTCATTCTTACCTCTTGTGCAGGGAAGCAATAAGAATATGGTATTGGGCTCTAGAACACTGTCTAGAACTGTCAGCAGTACATGTTCCAGTCACCCAGTTCGCCTTGGCAGACAGGCTAAGCAGGTCACAGTCTACAATGCATGAATGGGAACTGCTGATTTCATTGGTGAAAGATCAGTTCGACAGATGGGGTTGTCTAAAGTTCTGGACTTTCCTTTTTGTGCCTCCTGCATCCCCCGACCGCCAGTCCTGTGGGTTGCCAATGGACCCCCTGCCCACCAAGCCATCCTCCCATCACCATCATACCCCTTGTCTCATGCTCCAGTCAACCAGGTGTATCCCTGTGCCGGGGGCCCCTCCTTGAACCCATGAGTTGGGAGATAGGGTCCAGTTCTGTACCCGGCACACGGTGGGGGATCAGCCTGGAAGGCTGCTGCCAGGGCTGCGTGGCATGAGGGGACCCAGGCGACCATCACCCTGTCATCTGAGTGCACAGTTTAACCATTTTCAAGCCCCACGAATCCGTCCGTATGCTTAAATTATTGCAGTCAGTTTCCTCAGTTGAACTGCTTCGGAGAGAATGGAACGTATAGAAACATAGACTTTGACCGCAGATGAGGACCGCTTGGCCCACCTAGTCTGCCCATTTCCCTACCTACTGTATAAGCTGCAGATCCTAGTTGACCAGTAGCCTACTTATTCCTACCCCCCACAAGAATCGCCTTATGTCTGTCCCATGCATTCTTGAATTCTTCCACAGTTTTAGACCCCACAACCTCCTCAGGAAGGCTGTTCCATGCGTCCACCACCCTCTCTGTGAAAAAATACTTCCTCACATTGCCCCTGAGCTGTCCCCCCCCAATCTTCAGTTTGTGTCCCCTTGTTCTTACACATCTTTTTCTGAAAGATGCTACCCTCTTTGACTTTGTTGATTCCACTGAGGTACTTAAAAGTTTCTGTCATGTCCCCCTGTCCCTCCTTTCCTAAAGGGTATACATATTAAGCTCCTTTAGTCTCTCCTCGTATGACTTCTCTTGCAGACCCTGCACCATTTTAATTGATCTCCTCTGGACTGCCTCCATCCTGTCTGTGTCCTTGCGGAGATGGGGTCTCCAGAACTGGATGCAGTACTCCAGATGTGGTCTCATCAACTGTCTGTACAGAGGGATAACAACTTCCTGTTTTCTGCTGGTGTTGCCTCTCCCTATACATCCTAGTATCCCCAAGCGTCCCTACTGCCTTCTCACATTTGCTTGCCAACCTTAAGGTCATCTGATATGATTGCCCCAGGTCCCTTTCCATTTTTGTTGTTGTTACTACCTCCCCCATAGTGTACTCTTCCCCTGGGTTTTTGTTTTCCAGGTGCATTATTTTGCACTTCTTTGCATTGAATCCAAGCTGCCATACTTCTGACCATTCCTCCAACCTTGCCATCCCTTGTCATCCTTTCCACACCTCCTTGTGTATCAGCCCTGTTGCAGATCTTTGTGTCATCTGCAAAGAGACATACTTTTCCTTCCAGTCCCTCTACAGTGTCACTTATAAAGGCATTAAAAAGGACTGGACCCAGTACTGAATCCTGCGGTACCCCACTAGTAACCCCCCTTTCTTCATAGTGGACTCCTTTTACTGTTACCTTCTGTGTCCTGTTGTCCAGCCAATGTTATACCCAGGCTACCACCCTGGGGCCCACTCCCAGGCTGGCTAATTTGTTTGTCAATCTTTTGTGTGGGACTGTGTCAAATGCTTTGCTAAAGTCTAGGTAGGCCATGTCCACAGCCCCTCCCTGGCCTACTACTTTGGTCACCCAGTCAAAGAAATTGATTAGATTCGTCTGACATGACCTTCCTGCTGTGAACCCATGCTGCCTTGGGTCCTGTGCCCCACTGGCCTCTAGGTACTCAACAGTTCTTTCCTTCAGAATTGACTCCATCACTTTCCCTACCACAGAGGTCAAACTGACAGGTCTGTAGTTTCCTGCCTCTGTCTTCTCCCACTTTTGTGAAGGGGAATCGCATTCGCCCTACTCCAGTCCTCTGGTACCACACTATCCTTGCATGACTTGTTAAAAAGGGTAGTCAGTGGTGTCACTAGTTCTCCCCTTAATTCTTTTAGAATTCTGGGGTGAATCCTGTCAGGCCCCATGGATTTGTCCACCTTCAGTTTGTGAAAGGACTGGGATCAACCCCCCCTATCCAGAGTGCTTCTGTTAATTGGATTAGGTACTTCCCCATCCTCTTCTTTTGTGAATATTGAGCAGAAGTATTCGTTCAGTATCCCTGCTTTTTCACTGTCCCTCTCTGCATACCCACCATCCACTGTATTCAGCCTCACTGTCCCTCCCTTTGTCTTTCTACGCTCCCTAATGTACCTATAAAAGGTTTTATCCCCCTTCTTAACTGAGTTGGCTATCTTTTCCTCAGTTTGGGCCTTTGCTATTCTTACTGCCTTTCCTGCTTCCTTCTGACTTAACTGGTACAGTTCTCTGTCCTGCTCCTTCTGTGTTTCCTTATACTTCCTAAATGCAATCTTTTACTCCCTAACCTTCCCCGCCACCTCTTTTGAGAACCATAGTGGCTTTTTCTTTTGTTTTGATTTATCTGCTTCACACAAAGGCTTGTTGCCTCTGTGATGGCAGTTTTGATGTTTCCCCATTGTTGCTCCACCCCTCCTTCTTGCCTGATAGGTAGTGCTTTTCTAAGGCACTCTCCCATTTTGCAAAAGTCTACCCTCCAGAAATCCAGTACCCTCACTTTTGTATGGCTTGACTCTGCAGCTGAGTTTATCGTGAACCACACTGTTTGGTGGTCACTTGTTCCCAGATAGCTACCCACTTCTAGATCTGAGATCCTCTCACTGTCCCCATTTGAGATTACGAGGCATAAGATTGCTCCCTCCCGAGTGGGTTCCAACACTAACTGTCTGAGGCATGCCCCCTGTAGGGCATAGAGAATGGACCTGCTCTTGGATGTGGCTGCAGCAAAGATCCTCCAGTTAACATCTGGCATATTCAGGTCCCCCCCATCAACAGTATCTCCCCTTTCTTTGCCATCCTAAGGATGCCTTCTATCTTATCCTTGTCCATTCCCTCCCCCTGAGATGGGGGTCTGTATACAACCCCTGTGTGGATTGTGGTGCCGTTTCCAGTCTCTGAGGTGACCCACAGTGCCTCCTCTCCTCCCTGTTTACTCTTTTGTTCCTTTGCTTTTATCCCTTTCCTTACATAGAGAGCTACTCTGTGTACCATGTTTCTGTGACTGCCATGGTATCCAGGCATCCCTCTTCCATCAAGGCCACCAGTTCAGTGATCTTGTTACCCAGTCTACCAGCATTGGTACTCATTACCCTCCATTTTTTGAGGGCCTTACCCCTTTTTGCCCCATCCCTGTCCTTCTTGCCTTTGTCGTTTTCTCCATTTACCCCTGCCCTTCTCCCTATCGACATCTCTATCTTTGTGTTTACCTCACTTACCACCCTGATATTTTTTTGGGTTGGGGGCAGCACTAGGATTTCCCTGCTCCTTTCCAGTCCCCCGGCTAGTTTAAATGCTTCCAGTGAAGCATTTAAGCCAGTCACCTAGGATCCTGGCTCCCCTCCTGGACAGATGCAGATCATCGCGCCAGTATAGGCCTGCATTACTCCAGGTGAACCCCCAGTCCCCAGTGATGCAAAAATCCCTGAGCTCTGCAGCAGTTTTTCAACCACTGATTGAATCCCATGGTTTGGAGCACCCTAGCCTCACCCATGCCATAAACAGGCAGCACCTCCGAGAAGGTTACCGTGTGTGCTACTTGTCTAAGGCCTCTCCCCAACTCCACAAACTCTTCCTGCACTGCTCTGATCCATTTCCCAGTCAGGTCATTTTTCCCCTAGGTGGATAACGACATCCAGCTTCCTCCCCCATGCAGCTGCTTCCGCGATCCTGAGAATTCACTCCCTGTCCCTCCAAGCCATGGCGCCAGGCAGGCACCTTACCTCCCTCTCCCCTTCCTCCCCCAGTTCTACCCTTCTAACAATGGAGTCCCCCACCAGGAGTTGTTTCCTTCTTCTGTGGGGTCCCATGCCACCCTCCTGTGGGTCTCCTTTGTGGAGGTTCCCAGCATCCTCCTTGGTTTCCACTGTGGGTGCCTCCATAGAGGAATCACACTTTGCCAGAACGGCATATGAATTGTGGAGAGGTACAACTGGATGGATGCGCCACCCTTCCTAAGGCCACTGTGGTCCAACTGCTCCTCTTTCTTGGCAATGGCAGTGGCCCTTGTCCCTGGGTGGGAGAGGAGGTTCCCCAAATCCTGGCCAACTCAGCCTAGAGATGAGCAACCTCCTCCCTCAGCCCAGAGAGGTGCCTGCAAATGGGACAACACCGCATCCTCCAGAACGTCTCCCGGAAGACTACTGCTCCACAGCCACTGCACTGCACCACTCCCATCATGTCTTATTTCTGGCCCCTTAACTGTATGTAAAATGATGGAACCCTCAATGGCTTGTGCCAGATTGAAATTACTGCCCCTAGTAACTGCTGCATTCTGAGAAACGCTCAAATTTATTTCTCCGCCTACCTAGTATAGATGCCTCGGAGAGCTCTCCTCAACATCTGTTGACCGATATTGTTTTCTGGTTTGGTAGACGTTTTAATTCTTTATATTAGATTGCTGCCCCTATTCCTTACTTTTTACAGGTTAGTTAGTGTAGTTTGTTTTTATTTATTGTAGTAGTTCTTCAGCGGTTCCCCGCTTCAGTAGACTTTCACCAAAACTTTTTAAATTTCAAATATTAGCATTCTGGTTCCTTCCGAGGGACTGTAATGTTATATATTTTTTCAGATTGTATTCTCCTTTCGCGGTTCCTTTCCTGTTGGGAACTGAGCATTCTAGAATCATGGATATGTTCTATCCACACTGTTTGGCATGTCCTTTCCCTTTAACATTCTTGCTAGAAGGTCTAAATGCTGGCTCCTCCCACCCACCTGGGTGGTTTATGCCTTGGCTCCGCCCCTTGACGCCAGATCTTCCTTTCCACTGGAAGATTCAGGTTCCCTCCTTATCGCTGCTGTGTTCAGGCCCTGGTGAGCAAATCTTCAGACTTACCTTTAATAAAACTCATTTGAGTTTCTCTGCATCGCAATCGCGACCGTAATGGATGGACAAGTCCTTGCCCAGGTTCCGCCGCTGCCCTTCCGGGCATAAAATATCCCACATGCCTCGTGTGTCTACTGTCTGAGCCATTCCCATGACACCGAGGCCTGCGACTTGTATCTCACGTTCCATCCCAATATTTTGGATGTTCGTCTCGCATGACTTCAGCTCGGCAGATCGGAGAAACGGAACCCCCTGGTCAAATCAAAAGAAGCCTGTTGAGCACTGTTCACGGCTTCGTAGTCCACTGAGCAACTAGAGCAGATGAAGGTCTTTGAGGAGGAGGTGGCTCGGGCCGCTGATCAGTCCTCTTCCATGTTGGTCTTCGTCTTGCTCAATTTGGGCTCCAGCTTTTCAGGCTCCTTCAAGGAGATGTGCCAGTCTCTCCCGACCAAAGGGGAGGGCCCTTCGGGCATGCACGTCTCCCACTCCCGTAAAAAGGATAAGGAGTCGAGAGAAGGTTCGTCTCATCAACGACGTTCTTAGAATCGAGAGAGAGCTGTCCTAGGAATCTGCTGTTTTGACTTTGGCTGAGATTGTGGCCTCGGCCGCTGGCTTCACGGTACCTCCGTCAGGCCAATCGGTCAAGGCGCAGAATGATGACCCAGTTGACATTGCTTTTGACCCCATCGACCCATTGTCGCTCGATGAGGCCAATTCCTTATGAACTAATCCACTGAAGAGAAAACCCAGCCTGCTGGGAACCTCTTTACGGTTCCTGTCCTTGACCTGGAGGAGCTGCAGTTCTCCCCGGCTCCTTCCGAGTGCCTCCATCCGTCCCCTCTGACAGTCTAGGTTGAGGTCTCTGACTCCTTCAACCAGTAGGCTGAAGAAATCGCATAAGCGTGCTAAAAAGCAGCGCCATTGGCCAGCCCGGTGGCGCTGGACGCCACACCGCGCCCACGCCCGGCGGCCATGTTTGGAGAGCGGGCACGGGTTGGGTCGGCAGGGAGGAGATGGATTGGCGTCCAATGGACTGCTCTCCATCTCCGGGAGAGAGACCGAACGGCAGTGCTTGCCTGACCCTAGCGGAGGCTGGGGTAGTCGACACGAGTCTGCTGGTTAACGGGGCGGGCGTGGCAGATGCTTGACTGGGGCACGCACGGGAGCGTGTGAGTACCTAGTCGATGGTGTCATTGCACGCATGTCCCGCAGGGAAAAAAAGAAAAAAAAAAAGAGCATGGCAGAATGACGTTGTGCCCTGCAGCGCCGTCCCCGAGAAGGCACCTCCCTGGCATGGATCCGTTGGGGTGAGTTGAGTTGCTCCTCACCACCCTGCTGCAAAGGGTAAGTCGTGGGGTGCATAAGGGAGGGGGTCTGACCTTCGGGGATGGCGCTGGGGGGAGAACAGACAGCAGGCTTGCAGCCGGAGCTCTGGAGGAAAAATAGAAGAGAAAAAAATAAATAAATAAAAGGCGGCGCCACCACCATTCATCCTCATCCTCCTTGGAAGAGGAGAGGCTTCGATGCAAGCTGTGCTGACACTACAAGGATTTGATGTGGCAACAGTTGATTATGTCTGGTCCAATGTCTTTTCTGGCGTCCACACTAGCCATCACTTGGCTGTCGCCCTGTAGGCCAACGTCGACTCCTCAGGAGCTGGTCAACACCGCCCCTCCACTTGCGGAGCCGGTGAAGACCCTCCCAGCTTGGCCAGAACCAGCCTCTCCCCTGATTCTTGTGGTGCTGCTACCTAAACAGCTTCCCTCCTGGGGTCCTGCCAAGAAGTCTCGGCCCATCAAGGGCCTCCCACATAGGTTGTCTGTCACTCTCACTCCTGACCTTCCCCAGCGGGTCCAAGGTGACATGGGTGGTTGGGTAATCTATCCGGAGTCTGAGGACTCAGATTTGCCTTCCCATCCCTTGGACAATGAATCCTTCTGGAGTCTCTCGACGGAGGAAGGTCCCGTGTCCTTCATGAGCATCCTCCGTCTCATCTCCTTATCTACAGGGATGCCATTGGAGCTCGTTCAAAAACGTGCCAAATATTCTCAAAAGTCGGGATTCTCAGACGAAGGCCTTCCCTGTGGCTGAAGCCATTTTGGCCTGGCCTTGGAGCTGTGGCAGCACCCAACCTCCTGCCCTGTGCCTTCAGCCCAGATGGCACGCAGATACGCGGTTCCCATTGGCTCCCTTTCAGGATTCACAGAACACCCCTTGGTTGGGGGTGGGGGGGGGACTGAATCTGTGTTCCGGTGCTCAGGTAATTCGGGAGATACCGATAGACCTCTGGTCAAAGAGTTCTGAAAGCTGGACTATTCTGCCAGGAAAGTCTGTGCTGTCTCATCGCTTGGCCTTCGTTAGGTGAGCTCGGCCATCATCATGGTGCATTTCTCTCATGCCCTCTTGGGCTCTTTGGATGAGGTTCTTCCTCATCTCCCTGCAGACCTTAATACCATGGTCAAGCAGGTCTGCTACCAGGGTTGGGCGGTTGCCAAACAGCAGCTCCAGATGGCTCAGGACGTTGGGGATTCTTGCGCCCACTCGATGGCGGCTGCGGTCGCCGTGTGCCACAGGGCCTGGCTAAGGGTCTCTACCTTTTTGGTGGACACTCAGGACACGCTGATGGATGTTCCCTTACTGGGCACCGATTTATTCGGTCCAGGAGTAGACAGTCACCTCCAGTACATAGAGAAGTCCAGTGCCACCTTGGACTTCATTACTTCTGCCTAGAAGGAATCCCAGGGTTGCAAAAAGCAGAAGAGAAAGCCTTTTTGGCCTTTTGCCCCTGTGGCCATGCAGCCCCATTTTCAGTCGGGGTAGCAACAGCAGCAGGCTCAACCTTGGCGCCCTCGGCCCAAGCAAGGTCCCTCAACGGCCCATAAGCCTGGAGGGAAGGGTTATGACGGTCCCCAAACTGGATCCTCCTCCTCTAAACCTGCACAATGATGGGATGGGGTTTGCCAACCCCATCCCTGTGTCACCCACTCTGGGTTCTCCTGTGGGGGTCCAGCTCCACCACTTCCATTCCGCTTTGTCCGCTGTTACAACAGACAAGTGGGTCCTGGAAGTGGTCAGCCAGGGACTACCTCTGGAATTAGAGCAGTACCCACCAAGCCGAGCCCGCGCCGCACAGGAGGACATGGTTTCCGTGAACACTCGGTCTGCTCTCCGAGACATCACCCAGCTCCTCCGGCAGGAGGTAGTGGTCAGAGTTGCGGATCCCCTGGTCAACCCAGGGTTCATTTCCAAGTACTTCTTGTCCCGAAACAGATGGGGGGGGGACTGGCACCCCATTCTAGATCTGTACAACCAGAACCAATTTCTCTGGTCTCACACCTTCAGGATGGTAACTCTCTCAGATCATGCCATCTCTCCAGCAGAACATGTGGTTTTGCTCACTGGATCTGCAGGACACGTTCTTTCATGTCCCTATTCGTCTGTCACACCGAAATTTCCTCCGCTTCTGAGCAGAGGGAGCCCTCTTTGAGTTCCAAGCCATGCGGCCTGTCCTTGGCTCCCTGGGTCTTCACCAAATGCATTGCAGTGGTGGCGGCCAATCTTGGCATCGGGGGGGGGGGGGAGATCAGAGTGTACCTCTATCTTGACGATTGGCTCGTAGCGGGTTCCTCCAAACAGGTTGAGAGGTCCAGGGATCTGGCCCTTCAGACCTGCATCGAACTTGGTCTCCTCATCAACGAGACCAAGTTGGAACACGTGCCTTCGCAGGTGATCTGCTTCATTGGGGCAGAGCTCGACTCTTGCCAAGCCAGAACCAGACTTCTGGCAGACAGGGTGGAGGTTCTCTCCTCCTTTGCCCAATAATTTCTGATTGGGCACTTGCGCCCTGCCCAGGACTTCCTGTGCCTTCTGTGTTACATGGCGGCCTGCACCTCCATGGTCCATTGGAGCCTGTGGCATATGCGCCCCCTTCAGTGGGAGCTGGACGGCCAGTGGACTCAGCGTCACGGTCATTTCAACCAGCTGGTCACTGTAACCCAGAAAATGTGGGATGCTCTCCAATGGTGGACTGTCATAGAGCATCTGCAGGAGGGGATTCCGTTTGTCCTCCCATAGCTGACGGTTGTTCTTATGACTGACGCGCCTCTCACAGGCTGGGGTGCCCACATGGGGAATCGTAGTCCACAGGCTCTGAACCCTCGAGGAATCCCGATGTCACATCAGCCTGCTGGAGCTTCAAGTAGTTCGGCTGGCACTGACTGCATTCGCTCCATTGCTTCAGTCTCAAGTGGTGCAGGTCCAGATGGACAATACCACGACCATGTACTGTCTCAACAAGCAGGGTGGCACACACTCCCCAGCCTCTGTGCAGGGAAACAATCTGCATCTGGACCCTCGTGAGCCGACTGGAGGCAGATTTCCTTGCCATCCATGTGGCAGGAGCCTCGAATCAGTTGTCGGACATCCTCAGCCGTGTGGGTGAGGCGTCCCACAAGTAGTCTCTCCATCCGGAGGTAGTACATAGTCTGTTCTCCCAGTGGGGCTCACCTCAGGAGGACCTGTTTGCCTCCAGGGAAAACACCAAACTGAGGCTGTTTCATGCCCGCCCCCCTCAGCAGGGCTCACTGCAGGGGGATGCCTTCTCTAGGCCGTGGACCCCAGGCCTCTTCAGTGCATTCCCTCCGCTTCCCTTGGTCCACAAGGTCAGGAGGGACAAGGCACAGGTGATCCTGGTGGGACCGGACTGGCCCCACCAGTTTTGGTACCCTGATCTCCTCAGCCTCAGCAACAGTCTCCCAGTGCATCTTCCAGCATGCCCGAACCTGATCTCGGTCAATCAAGGGAGGATTCTCCACCTGGACCTCAAATCTCTGCACCTGACAGCGTGGTTCCTGAGCGGCTAGAGTTCCAGGCTTTGGGTCTCTCCGATGATGTACTCAGTGTAGCTGCGGTATCTAGGAAGGAGTCGACCAGGAGGTGCTGTGCCTTCAAATGGAAGAGATTCTCCATTTGGTGTAAGGGCAAGGGCCTGGACCCTTCATCCTGTCCGATGGCTAGCATTCTCGACTAACTTTGGTCTCTCTCCAAAGGGGGTCTTCCATCTACGAACCTTAAGGTGCACCTGGCAGCCATCTCTGCTTACCGGGCACAGGCCAATCAGCAGATGGTGGCACAGGAGAAGGTGGTCTGGCATTTCTTTAAAGGTCTTGACCATATTTCCCCTCCAGTGCGTGAACCACCACCAATGTGGGATCTACTGCTGGTACTGTCAAAGCTCATGGGGAAGCCATTTGAACTCATGCACAGGTGTAAGATCACATGTGTCGTGGAAAACCGCCTTCTTGGCGGCTATCACGTCAGCCAGAAGGATTGGGGAACTCCAGGCACTCTCTGTAGAGTCTCCCTATCTGGTCTTCCACAGGGACAAGGTTGTCCTGCGCTCCAACCCAAAGTTCCTTCCAAAGGTGGTGTTGGAGTTTCACCTAAATCAGGTGATAACTCTGCTGGTGTGCTACCCCAATTACACCTCGGAGGCTGAGTACAGGCTCCATACTTTTGACCTAAGACAAACGCTCTCATTACAAGGAGCATATGGCTGAAGTTCGGGGGAGAGGTTCGCCAGCTGTTTGTCACCTACGCTAAAGTCGCACCTGGCAGACCTGCAGCAAAGTGGATGATTGGCAGATGGATTACATCTTGCATTGATCTCTGCTATCGGTTGGCGGGCAAGGAGCCTCCCGTAGGGATAAAAGCTCATTCCACCCGACATACTGCTGCATCGGTGGCTGCTTCTAGGGACGTCCCTATCCAGGATATCTGCAGGGCTGCTACCTGGAAGTCAGCAAACACCTTCATTTCCCATTACCACATTGACCTACAGTCACGCCAGGATGCTGGTTTTGGAGCCTCTGTTCTCCATTCTGTGTACCCTAAGTAGAAGGTATGCGCCTTGCTTCCCTCCTCCTGGAGAACTGCTAGGAGTTTGCCAAACAGTGTGGCTAGAACAACATATCCACAATCCTAGAAAAACAGGTTAGTCACCTGTAACAGTAGTTCTAGGAGTGGTATATGTTGTTCATCCACACAAACCCACCCGACTTCGATGCACAACCGTCTGCTTCCAGCAGACAAGAACTGGTATAAAGGAGCGGAGTCGAGGCATATACCACCTGGGTGGGCTTGAGGAGCCAGGTTTTAGACCTTTCAGCAAGAATCGTGAAGGGAAAGGACATGCCAAACAGTTTGGATGAGCAACGTATACTACTCCTACAACTACTGTTACAGGTAAGTAATCTGTTTTTTTTTTTGTTTTTTTCTCGTCTGTTCCCTGCATTTAAATCCAGTCAGGGAACCAACAACGTTGTTGTATTTATTACTGTTGATATAGTTTTGCCCTAGAAACCAACCGATAAACTTATTTTCTATTTGGGATGTTTTTCTTGGGATGTCAGTCACCAAGCAAGAAAAAAAGGACAGAACCTACTGGTTTTAAAAATTGTATCAAGTGTGGCCAAATCGTTGCCAAGACTTACCAGCACAATTTGTATCTTATACGTCTGAGTCCTAGTCACATTTTCGCTAATTGTAAAATTTGTAAGACTTTTTGTCCCAAAACTTTAAAAAAGAGGGCAAAAAAGCTTGAGGAAATGGCCACCCCTTCCTCTCCCTCTCCTAAGCCCACTGAAGAGGCTTCCTTCTTACATGCTAAAAGATGACTCCAAAGAACCAGTGGACCCTAAATCCACTGAGAAGGCTGCGGCTTCTGAATCTGAGACCGGTGGAACCGGCTGCTAAACTGGTTCCTGCTAAGAGAAAACATAAAAAGAAACACATCGCTGCACCTCCTGGCATAAAAGTAAAGGAGTTCTCAGCTGACAGACCGACCATGCCCTCGGCTGAGGACATTGCGAAGGCCTTACAGATTTTACAGGCCCTCCAAGCTGTCAGTCCCCTGGTTCCCTCGTTTCCGTTGGTTCCTGCTTCAGCTCCCCCACTCAAGAAGCAGTGTTCATGTATGAAGAACCGGAGGAGGATGAGGGGGAAACCACTGAGCCTGAAGTTTCCCCAGGACAAGACTTTGGAGGGTGCCGGACTGGAGAGTTAGTTTTCTCCCAACACTCTTGTGAGACAGATGGTTGACACCCTCAGTCTTTCCATTCTGGAAATGGTGGAGGATGAGGAAGAAGCAGACTTTCTGAATATGATGGGTCTCGCTCTCTCTGAGACTTCTGCTTCCAATCCACAAGTGCCTTAAGAAAGCTGTCAAAAGATTCTGCAGAACCCCACTACTGTTCCAGGGGTAGATAGAAACATTGGTAAGAAATATCAGCTGGATAGAACCTATGCTGATTTTCTGTTTACACACACTGACCATGAGGGGGTGATACAGGTGGCGGCCTGTGATAAAACCAGGGTGCCTTTAGCATCTGATTCACCCGATAAGGATTCCAGAAACATTGATGGCATGGGGAAGAAAGGATATTTAGCAGCCTCTCTTCGCCTCAGATAGGCCAACTGTATGGCCTATACAGCCCAGTACCAGAAGGCCCTCTGAACCACTGTTTTGGCCATGACAGACAACATTTCTGGGGAAGTGGCAGTGGACCTGGCTGAGACAACCAGAACAGCTTTGGATGCCACAATATACCAGTTTCATATGGCTGTGGATGCCAGTGATACTGCTGCCAGGCTTATGGCCCTCACTGTATCCAAGATGGGTTTGCCTGGCTCAGGGCTACAGATCTGTCCCAGGATACCGAGACTAAGGCCATGGATTTCTCCTGCGAGAACAGTTCTCTTTTTGGGGATAAACTGAGGCCTATATGAACAAAGTAGAAGAGTACAAAACTACTTATAGAAGCATTTCTGCCCAGAACAGACCTTCCATATCTTACAGGTCCCAGACTAGGGGAGGCAGGGGTTGGGGCTCCTACACCAGGCCTTTTTTCCCAAACCCAAGCATTACCAGTCTACCAGCAGCTCAGAGGGTACTTTAGAGGTAGAGGCAGAAGGACTGTAAGAAGGTGCGAGCCAGCACCTCAGGCGAAGTCCCAGCCAAAGCAGAACCCCTGACATGCCTGCCCAGGTCGTCTGCCCCCCCTCCTTGTAGGCGGCAGGCTGGCTCACTTCCTCCAAGCATGGCATACCATCACCACAGACAAGTGGGTCTTTGAGGTAGTGAGCCAGGGTCTATCCCTCATTTTCAAAATGCTCCCCAGACTGAGAAGCAGAATTTTCAGCTCAGCAACCCCAGCAGAAAGGACTTTGCTGGAGTTAGAAGTTGGCAACTTTACTGCTCATCAAAGTAGTGGAGCCTTTCCCTCTATCCCAGAGGGGCAAAGGCTTCTATTCCAGATACTTCCGTACCCTAAAGAAAAATGGATATTGGTGACCCGCTCTAGATCTCAGACTCCTGAACAAGCATTTAAGAAAGCCAAAGTTCAAAATGGTCACTTTGGACATGATCATTCTGACTCTCCAACTGGGGGACTGGTTGGCATCCTTCGATCTCAAGGATTCTTGTTTTCACATTCCAGTCAGGCCCAGCCACACTTCCCTCTGGTCACTGCCTGATTGTAGCCATGCCCTTCGGCCTAATCTCAGCTCCCAGGGCATTCACCAAGTGCCTAGCTGTAGTGGTGGCTCACTTGATGCCACAAGGGGTCACGGTGTTCCCTTACCTGGATGACTGACTAGTCATAGGGCACTCTCCCCATCACACCAGAGAGACTCTTGCTCTCACTCAGAGCACTTTGGAGTCTCTGGGATTCCTGATATATGCCCAGAAGTCCTAAGTGGAGCCTGTTCAGGCCCTGGGGTTCATAGGGGCATAGCTGGACACCCTGCAAGGAAAGGCCTTCCTCCCTCAGGACAGGGTAAACATTATCCTGGAACTGGCAGGCTCTTTCATACTGAACAGAGCCAGGTCAGCAAGGCACTTCCTGCGGCTCCTGGGCCACATGGCAGCAGCCAGAGCTGTGGTGCCCAGATCAAGGTTTCAAATGAGGGACATCCAGTTCCATTTAAGAGCTCCCTGGTCTTTCGGCAAGAAGTTCCATCGGTGGTACTTACCACAGATGCCTGTCTCTTAGGCTGGGAGGCACACATGCATAACCTCATGGCCAGTGGTACATGCTCCCTTCAGGAATCACTTCTGCATATCAACCTCTTAGAGCTTAGGAAGGTTTACTTGGCTTTGCAGTCATTTGTACCTCAGGTCTGGGGCAAGGTGGTGCACGTCAGAATAGACAACACCATCACCGTGTATGACATCAACAAACAGAGAGGCACCAAGTCAGCCTTACTGTGCATAGAGGTTATGAAGGTCTGGCACCTCGCTTAACTCCCTGTGGGTGTCTGTCATCAATCCACCTGCCAGGAAAGGACAACATTCTGGCAGACTTCCTCACCAGAATCAGTCAGAACCACCACGAGTGGTCTCTGAACACACAAGTGCTGGCATCAGTAGTCATTAGGTGGGGCACACCAGAGATAGATTTTTTTCCTCCACAGACAATCACCAGCTGCCACAGTTCTGTTGCAGACCTCCAGCCCTAGGGACTGTGCCAGTGGATGCTCTAGCACTGGATTGGTCAGGCAGATTTCTTTATGCCTTCCCCCCTTTCCCTCTGTTGCTCAGAGTTCTCATAAAACTCCAGTCACAACCAGCAACAATGATCCTGGTGGCACTGGATTTGGCAAGACAGCCATTGTACTCCCTCCTGCTTAGCCCTAGCAGTGTCACAGCCGAGTCATCTCCCTCAGAGGCACAATCTCTTGACAGTCTCGCAAGGCAGAATACGGTGCCCAGGTCTCTGGCCTCTCGGCCTGAAAGCCTGGCTCTTGAAGACTTAGAGTTTGCACCTCTCTGAAGAGGTAATGAATGTCTTCAGGGTTTCTCAGAAACCCTCAACCCGGAAAACTTATGCTTCCAAATGAGAGGTTTTCAATCTGGTGTGAACGCATAAGTGTTAATCCCTCTTGGGTTGGGTCACCTGTCCTTTTGGATTTCCTGACCCACTTCTACTTACTGGGCCTTAGGCCTTCTACCCTGAAGGTACACCTAGCTGCAATTTCAGCATATATTTCAGCTGTAAGGACAAGTCTATGGCATCTCACCCTGTATTCAGGAAGTTCTTTAAAGGACTCTTTCAACTACACCCTCCCCTTAGGGAGCCGGTCCTATCTTGAGGCCTGAACATTTGTATTGCCAGACTCATGGAACCCCCTTTGAGCTTATGGCAACTGCAGACCTAAACTATGTTACCGGGTAGACTGTCGTCTTGGTAGCCATTACTTCAGCTAGGTGAGTAAGTGAGCTGCAGGCCCTGTGCATATATGTCTCCTTCCACAAAGATAAGATAGTGCTCAGGACTAATAGGAAATTCTTTCTTTCCTAAGTTGGTTTCAGGCTTTCATCTGAATCAGTCCATAACACTGCCGTTTTTTTCACTATCAACTCCAGTTCAAGTGAGTGGAAGTTGCATAGCCTGGATGTCGAGGGCACTCAGTCATTACCTTGACCGGGCCAGAGCACACTCAGCTGTTCCTCACCTATGGGGAAGTAGGTAACGGTAAACCAGCCTCTAAGAGAACTATTGCATGCTGAATAGTGGCCTGCATTCGGTTCTGTTACAGTAAAGTTGGCAAACTGCCTCCCCTGGGTCTCGGGGCACATTCTACCCGGGGTACAGCTGCATCAGTGGCTGCAGCAAGGGACATTCCTTTACTGGAGAATTGCAAAGCAGCTACATGGAAAATTGTTCACACTTTCACCAAGCACTACTGCTTGGACATACAGTCCAGAAGTGATGCCTAGTTTGGCACTGCAGTCATGCAGAACCTTTTCCCTATATAGGTTCTGTACCCAACCTCTAAAGGTGCTGCTTGGTAGTCTGCAGTAGTTTAAGCATACTGAGGGATTCCTGGGGTTTGAAGAAAAAATTACTCACCATAGTAATCTTGTTTCTTCAAGGGGATCCCTCAGTATATTAAAGCTCCCACCCTGCCTCCCCATCTAGAAACAAGGAAAATGGGCATTTATTCTGCACCCCCTACTGATCACTAACTGTTCTGTACTTTTTCTGGTCACTTGTTGAGTTGTGAACCCGTCTGTACTGTCTTCTTTGTCCCTTCTTAGAGGGACCATGTTTTTTTTGTTTTTTTTTAAATGTGGGGTTAGTTTTTATGAGATAAGCTAGTTAGAGGGTCTTCACCCTGTTAGGCTTCGCAATGAATTTGAGCGTTTCTCAAAATGCAGCAGTTTGAAATTGGCATGAGCCAATGAGGGTTCCATAATTTATATATTCTGTTCTCTCCGGGGCAGTTCAACACGGGAGACTGACTGCAATATTTTAAGCATACTGGGACTTCTTTGACAGGAGCAGGGAACCCTGGTCCATCTGGACCTCCGATCGCTTCACCACAATGCATGGCTCTTGAAAACATAGCCATTGCTAGATTTGGGGTTTCCCAAAAGGTGGTTAATGTCTTGGTGGCTGCTAGACAGCTTTCTGCCATTGCCACTTATTATATGAAGTGGAAGTGATTTGCTTTGTGGGCTGCTTCTCATCACTTAGATCCCTTTACTTGTCCAGTAAATCTGGTTCTGTATTATCTGCTGTCCTTGTTCGATGCAGGCCTTCAGTATTCTTCTGTCAAAGTACACTGGCTGTCTTTTGAGGGCTGTATGGTTGCCCTGCTGGAGGTGACCTGTAGGTTTTTGAGAGGCATTCTGCACTTTAAGCCTCCTATCCATAATCCACTCCCAGCTTGGGACTTAAATTTTGTGTTGGAAAAGCTTACTTTGGCTCCCTTTGAGCCAGGTGCAACATGTGGCTTACGCTTTCTTTCTTGGAAAGAATTGATCTTATTTCGAGAGGGCTCTTGCAGTAGGTAATTACATATAGGACTGATGCCGGCCGGCGTCAGGACCCAACGGAAACATTTCTAACTAGCAGTCTCTGGCAGGGGACTGCCCCCATGTCAGGTGACCGACATCATGCGGCGTCAGTATAAAGGTGCGGTCCCCCACGCCCACCTGCCAGTTCTTTCCCACTGTTAGCTCATGTCAGCACCTCGCGGTAAAGTTCAGCGCTCGTCAGCAGTCTCGTCCATCCCCGGGCGATGCTGAGGTTTCTGCTGCACCCCCGTCTGGCCGTCCGCCCGCTGGGCCAACTGACCTGACGTCTGTTCCCCGGACACCGGCTCCAATGCCGGTCTTGCCGATGCTGGGCAACATCCCGCCCCCAGATGCCGCTCCATCGCTGGGCTTTCCACCCACTGGGCATCCTGCTCCAGGCCTGCCCGTGGGCCCTCCGGCTGGGCCGTCTCCAGCAGACCCCTTGGTTCCCGGGTATCAGACACCGTCGTATCTGACGCTGTCTTACCCGGCTCCGCAGTATCTGATGCCCCAGTACTCGACACTGGCCTATCCGACGCCGCAGTACCCGGTGCCTCAATACCCGACGCCGGGTTTCCGGCCGTCGGTTAAATCCATCACCGCCCCCTCAGCCGCTGGTGAACTTGGAGACTCTGGCCTCCTGGTGGGCTGAGGCCAAGGCTCGGCTCACCAGAGAGGTGGAGAGTTGTCTCACGATGACTGTGCCGATTCCGGGCTCCCATACTTCCACGACGACAGACTCCCTCCCCACCTCTGGACACTAGGGGCGAGCCCTCTGGTTCCAGGGCAGGGCAGGGTACGGTTACCAGAGGACCTTCCAAGGGGTCCGTTCCTCCCCCACGCTGGGAGAGGGAGTCTTCCTCTTCATCCTCTTCCTCCTTGGACGACTTCGACTGTTGCTCCGAGCCGGACGACGAGCCACGCTCTCCGTCTAAGCCCAGGCCTAGGACTCCTCCGAAGTCCCCTCTGGGGGATCCTTCCTTTACGGAGTTGCTACACAAAATCCAGGAGGTTCACAAGTGGCATTCCTTGGAGCCGGATCCACAGCATAAGAAACTTGCTGAGCATCTGGACCTGCCCGAGACAGCTCCTGCATTGGTGCCACCCTGGATTGAGCCTCATGCCGACCTCGTTTTCACCATTTGGAAGCAACTGTCTGCTTTAGCCCCGCTTCCTTGGAAGTAGAACAGGCTATATCAGGCTCCTGTGGGTGTTGACTTTCTAGATTCTCACCCTCGAGCTGATTCGGTCGTGATTAGCGCCACTCATGGTCGGTCAGCTAACCCAAAACATCTGAATTCCTCTCCACCTGACAAAGAATCCCGTCTTCTGGACCAGTACAGGAAGAAGATCTATGCTTCTTCCACTCTGGGTATTAGGACCCTAAATTATGTTGGTCACATGGGATATTACCAGAAGGTGATTCTTAGTGAGGTGGAATCCAAATTGGACTCCCTTCTGGACTTTCAAGTCAAACAGGAAGTGGCTTACCTCGTTCGCTCTGCACGTTTAGCCAGTCAGCACATGCTTCGTGCTACTTGCGATACAGTGGACACTGCTGGTAGGAGCTCCGCTTTCGCCGTTGGTTTACGGCGTCTTGACTGGCTCCGTGTGTCCGGGTTGGTCCCGGAAGTGCAGTCCGCTATTCAGGAAGCCCCCTTCCGGGGTTCGGTGCTCTTCGGTGGTGATGTCAAGGACATTATCACCGATCTGCAGGAGAAGGGGACTGCACTGAAGTCTGTGGACTCCATGTATCATACCCATCAAACGCAGCGCTGTCCCTTTCACAGGTGGAATCGGCAAAAGGCAAAACCCCATGGAAAGCGGGCCACTAAACACCGGGCCCCTCCTGCTACCAAGCCCCCTCTGCCCCAAAAAGCAGCAGGTGCTTCAGCCGCGACACTGCCCCACACCACCTGACTCCTTTCCTCTCCCACAGCCTCTGGGCCTTCTGGAGGAACCGGTAGGAGGGAGGTTCTCCCTCCACCTCCCGGGTTGGGAGAGGATAACTTCAGATTCCTGGGTGCTCTAGCTGATCGCAGAAGGACACTTGATAGAGTTTCTTCAGAAACCCCCTCGACATCCTCCCCCAAGGTCGTCGTACTCTCGGGAACTTCATCATCTGGTCCAGGAAGAGATTTCAGCACTTTTGCTGAAGGAGACTGTAGAACCCGTTCCCATTCCTCTTAAGGGAACAGGATACTATTCCCATTTCTTCCTGGTCCCGAAGAAGACAGGGGATGTGAGACCGATTCTCTACCTCAGCTCCCTGAACCTGTTCGTGGAGTACAAAAGGTTCAGGATGCTCTTGCTGCAGAGCCTCCTGCCCCTTCTTCGGCCGGGACAGCGGCTGTACACTTTGGATATGCAGGACGCCTACCTGCATATCTCTGTCCGCCCTTCCCGCCACAAATACCTGCGTTTTGCATTCAAGGGGGACCACTACCAGTTCAAGGCTCTCCATTTGGTCTTTCCTCGGCGCCCGGTGTTCACCAGATATCTTTCGTAGCGGCCTCACCCATGCGCACTCCAGGGGTGCAGGTTTCCTCACCTGGACTATTGGCTCCTGATGGCCCCATCCAGGGAGGAACTCCTGCGCTTCCTTTCCCTTACTCAGCAGGTCTTTGCCTTCCTGGGTATTACCATCAACCAAGCCAAGTCCCATCTGGTCCTGTCCTAAAGGCTCCAGTTTATCGGTGTGATCCTGGACACGACCTCTGGCAGGGCCTTCCTGCCACCGGACAGGGCGGCCACTCTCCAGGCCCAGGTCAGCCTGTTGTCCAGCCGCAGGTGGATCAGCGCCAGGTCAGTCCTTCGCCTCCTTGGGCTAATGGCAGCTGCGATTCAGACAGTCCCTTGCGCTCGGCTGCACATGAGAATCTCTCAGTGGACGCTTCGGTCTCAATGGGATCAGCTGGTGGACGACCTAGATCAACTTGTCCTGGTCTCCACTCCCATGACTCGGGACTTGCAGTGGTGGATGGTTCAGGAGAACCTCTGCCAGGGAGTTCCCTTCAGTCTCCCTCCCCCCTCACAGACATTGACTACGGACGCCTCCAGCGAGGGTTGGGAAGCCCACCTTGGTCCTCACAGGACCCAGGGTTCCTGGTCCAAGCTCGAGAAGTCTCTTCACATCAGTGTGCTTGAACTAAGGGCAGTACTCTATGCTGTTTAGGCTCTGCATCTGTATCTGTCTCCCGGTCACCTAGCTGTACAGACGGACAATATGTGTGTGGTCTGGTACATCAACAAACAGGGAGGAACTCATTCCTACCCCCTTTGCCGAGAGGCGTTGCGAGTCTGGGATTGGGCAATACAGCACAACCTTCACCTCACGGCATCTCATGTCCTGGGGATCGAGAACACGCTGGCAGACAGGCTAAGCCAGTCATCTGCTCTAGCTCACGAATGGGAACTGGATCAGGGGGTCGTAGATGACTTCTTCCTGTGCTGGGGAACTCCACAGGTAGGCCTGTTTGCTTCCCCCCAAAACACAAAACTTCCTGTCTTCTGCTCGCTCCAGGGTGTGGCATTTTTTGGAGAGACGCGCTTTCTCTAGACTGGAAAGGCAGATTCGTCTGTGCCTTCCCCCTGATTCCACTGATTACGAGGGTCTTGCAGAAACTCAGTTCGGAAGGAGCCCGAATGATTCTGATTGCTTCTTTCTGGCCAAGGCAAGTTTGGTTCTCTCCTCTACAACAGTACTCAGAGGAACCTCCTCTTCCTCTGTCGGTATTTTTGTTGACCCAGGATCAGGGTACCCTGGTCCATCCAGGCCTCAAGTCCCTTCAGTTGTATGCATGGCTCCTGCAGCCGTAGCTCAAGCCCGATTCTGGTCCTCCCCCCTGCCCCCGAGTAGCTGAAATTCTGGTGGAGGCCAGGAAATCCTCAACCAGATCTACTTTTGCCATGAAATGGAAGCGGTTCTCTATTTGGGCTGCCTCCAATTATGTCGAGCCCTTCTCGTGGTCTGTCGGCCGACTTCTGGATTGTCTGCGACACCACTTCGATCTGGGTCTCAGCCATTCATCCTTAAAGGTTCACATGGCGGCCATTTCGGCCTGTCATGTCCCCTTTGCAGACAGAACGTTTGCTCAGGTGGAGGTCTCCAAGACCTTTTTGAGAGGGGTCCTTCACTTACAACTGCCTATCCGGGTTCCTATCCCTCCTTGGGATCTGAATTTCATTTTAGAGTAACTTACTCTGCCTCCTTTCGAGCCAGCAGCCTCAGTGGACCTAAGGTTCCTTTCTTGGAAGACTCTCTTCCTAGTGGCCATGACTTCTTCTTGATGGATTTCTGAGCTTCAGGCCCTGATGTGTAAAATCCCATATTTGATTTTTTACAAGGAATGTGTGGCTCTCCATACCAACCCTAAGTTTCTCCCTAAGGTGGTAGCAGAATCGATGCTGAATCAATCCATAGAGTTGTCTGCCTTTTTTACGCAGCACTCCAACCAAGGAGAGTACCTCCTGCATACCTTGGATGTTCACCGAATTCTGAGATACTACACCAACAGGACGAAGAATCTCAGAAAGACTGATCAACTGTTCGTCTCTTTTGCTCATAAAAGAGAAGGCATTGCAGTCTTTAAGCAATGCTTATCGAAATGGTTGGCTCATTGTGTCACTTTCTGTTATGACAAGTATAACAAGACCCTGCCGGGTCAAGCTAGAGGCCACTCCACCAGAGGGGTCGCTGCCTCTGCGGCTTGTTTCAAGAATGTGTCAGCGGCTGACATTTGTGCGGCTGCCACTTGGACTTCTGTCCATAACTTTTACGAAACATTACAGTTTGGACATTGCCTCTCGCCATAGAGCAGGCTTCGGGCTGGCTGTTTTGCATGGCCTCCTTTCCTAAGGCCTTCACAACCAGAGGGTCTACTTCTGAGTAGTTTTCCTCCTCCCGTTTGCTCCTCCTTGTTCCAGACTGCTTGGGACTCAATCCTTTATTTAATTACCTACTGCAAGAGCCCTCTTGAAGTAAGATAGTACAGTTACGTAAGAACTTACCGTAACAGTAGATAATACCTTCCGGCCTTCCATCCCCCTAAGCTTTTCAGCTCCTTTCCAGGACAGGAAGTATCCGCTTCTCTCTCGTCTTGCCTTTTGGCCTTTGGAAAGAACTGTGGGGCTGGATGGGGACCGCCTTTTATACTGACGCCGCATGAGTCGGGTCACCTGATTTGGGCGGTCCCGCCAGAGACTGCTAGCTAGAAATTTTTCCATAGTCCTGACGCCAGCCGCCATCAGTGCTATATGTAATTACCTACTGCAAGAGTCTCTCTCGAATATCTACTGTTACGGTAAGTTCTTACGTAACTGTACTTTTTTGTTTGCCATTACATCTGCTTGAAGGATTTCAGAGCTTCAAGCTCTAACATACGAGTCTCCTTGATTTTCCGCAAACACAAGGTGTCTTTGTATATTAATCCTAAGTTTTTACCAAAAGTGGTGTTCGAATTAACTTTAAATCAAACCATCCACCTGTCAGTTTATTTTCCTGAGCATGCTAATCCAGGGAAAGCATTGCTTCATACTTGAGAATACATGAGATACTCTGGTACTATATACACCACACGAAGGACTGCAGGAAGTCCTCATAGCTTTTTATTTTGTTTGCTCTGGGAAAGAGGGCACTCCAGTTTCCAAACAGTGCCTGTCCAAATGGTTAGGAAATTGTATTACTTTTTGTTATAGGAAGTACGGTAAAGAACTTCCTGAGGTTGTTCATGGTCATTCCATTAGAGGTATGGCCACATCTGTTGCATGTTTCAAAAATGTGTCTGCTGCTGAAATCTGTGCAGCTGCCACCTGGAGCACTGTCCACACCTTCACTAAATGCTACAGTTTGGACATTGCCTCTCGAAAATTACTGGTTTTGGCCTAGCTGTGCTCCAATGCCTGCTTTCTTAGGCCTATAGGCTCCTGCCAACAACACGGTTTATGGTTAGTACTGCTTGGTACTAGTTCCATAGGTGTGGCCTGATGAAAGAGATCCACGAAAGAGAAGGAGATGGAACAGTTATGTACTCACCATAACAGTTGCTTTTTGAGAGAATCTTTCATTAGGCCATGCCATCCCACTCTCCTTCCCCCCCTATCAGCACCTGAGACTCTGAGTGCTGTCTCCTTCTCCATGAGGGTCTGTCTTCGGCTGTCTGCCTCATGTGGTCGGCTAAGAACTAGGTTCCCTACAGGGAGGTCTTCTGAGCATGACCTATGGTGAGGAACTGAGGAGGGATGGGGACTGCCCATGTTTATGTGGGAGAGCTGCCGTCTGATGTCATTGTGGGTGGCCCCTAGTGAACTGCATGCAAAAGTTTCCATGTGGTCCTAGTGCCTGCAGCTTATAGCTCCATAGGTGTGACTTGATGAAAGAAATTCTGTTGAAGATTTACTGTTACGGTGAGTATGCATCTGTTCTTTCTCAGAACCCAAGTTTCTCCACAAGACTTCGACAGAGGGAGATTGATGTATTGTGGGCTGGGCTTAGGGAGTTGGGGGCTCCTGTTCCCTACAGCTCCTTGTGAAACTCAAACTGACCTATGCTGGTAAGCAATATCTTTTTAATGACACAGAGGAAGTGGGTAAAAGACTTGATTAAATTCAAGCAGACTTTCTGGAGAGAAATGCGTCTGTGGCTAATGATGAGGTGGGTCAATCTGGACTTGAGCTGCTTTACATCATTTGCCAAGTTAAATTAATGTGAGGTGTTTCGGTACTGTATTTCACATCATTCCACCTTGTTTCACATTAAATATGTTGAAACATGTCGAGTATACTGTTGTACTAAAGTTCATTCTAAGGATCCAAGTATTCTTATGATTATCTTTTTCAAATTTGAGCAGATCCTGTGGCCGGAGCATTCTGTTTATTTTCATGGCTCCATTGAGGAATAGATTATTGTGACTGCTGTCCCACTCAGCATCTTTCATAGTTGGAAGATGGTGCCCACTTTGTGGTTGTCCTGGCATTGTTATGAGACTGAGGGGTTCGGGGCTGGGAGGGGTTCAAGTGAAGTCAGTGTGAAGCTAGCTTTCATTCAGCTCCTGTGCTTGTGCAGTATTGAGCCCTTGTTGAAAGATGTATCTTACTTCGAGAGGGAGCTCTTGCAGCAGGTAACGCCATAAGGACTATGTCTCCAGGCACTAGGACCCCACGGAAAACTTCTAGCTAGCAGTCCAAGGTAGGGCACCGCCCCGTGACGTCGGTCCCGCCCTGACGTCCTCTATGGTATAAAGGGGGCAATCCCCCAGCACCACCTCGGTTCTTTTCCCATCGACCCACTAGTATTGGCTCCATGGACGCCTCTATCACAGTTGACTGCCATTTTGCGGTTATCATTCGTTCATTTTCCTCGCTCAAGTCTACATTTCAGTGCATGTCTTCTCCATCCACACAGTGGCGGAAGTCTTAAATGTGCATGCGGCAAGCAAATCCTGGCGGGAGATGGCCATTCGTCCTGCCTAATCTGCTTGGGCTCAGGCCACAAGCTGGACAACTGCCCGTACTGTCAAAAGTTTAATAAAAAAACTCTCATTCGCCGCCTCAAATCCTTAAAGGCCTATCTCCTGGAACAGCAAGTGGCCTCTGTGCAGAGGACCCAGTCTGGACACAGCTCTTTTTCAGCAAGGGACTCTTCCCCCAGAGAGAAGAGATCGGGAAGGAAAAACTATCATAACGACAAGGATCGAGCCACGTCAGAGTCCCGCCCTAGGACCCTCACAAGACCTCTGCATCCTCCTCCTGGGGCAGCCGCTAAGAAGACCACCGCCTCTTCCCATTCACAGGGCAAAGAGTCTTCTAGCCATGGATGTTCGTCTGCCCCATGTCCATGGCTCTAAGGCCGCAGAAGCCGTTGCTTGGGTCTAAGCCAGATGGACAAGCGTCTTCTTCGAGCCAGGAGTCAGATTCTTCTGCCCGCCAGACCTTAGGGTCGTCCAACAGGTCGAAAGGGTCATGCAGTTCCTCCAGACATCAGGATGCTGAGCATCCACAGAAACCTCCGCCCAAGGAAAGGGTGGCGTCCGCCTCAGAAAGCCGTCAGACCACAGGACCTTCCTACTCTGCATCAGAGACGGATCAGACGTGCCCACCCTAGTGGCCATCTGCTCCAAAAGAGTAAGTGTTGGATCAAGCGATAGGTCACACGCCTAAGGACCGGACACCAGGGCCCATCAACTTTGGGCCGAGCCCTTCGCCTATGCCTCCGACAGGGAAGGTTCTATCAGACCCGAACCCCGAGGGCAAAGAGCCTGGGGATAAGGCGACACACCGAGCGCTTCACAAAAGTCGTCGCCACAACCCCCAAACATTCCTACCCCTCCGCCAGCACAGCCAGTCATTCCCCTGGTGGAGGTAGGGGCTTTGTTCAATTCTGGTGGAATACTGTTAAGTGGGATCTGTTACCCGGACCACAGGAGCCATCCCCGCCCCATAGAGGACTCCTGCCTCTGGCCCCACCTGAGGTGCCCTCGCCTCAAGGACCAAAAAGAACCCCTCCGATGCCAAACCACCAGGCATCACCAGACCCTAGTGACCATAGGAGACACCTGTCTGTTCCCTCCTCTAAGGGATGTCCGCCCTCTTCCTCTGGGGAAGACGCAGGGGACTCCTCCTCATGCTATTCTTTTGAGGACGAGTTGCCTTTGACCGCATTAGACTACAAAAAGGACTCCCCCAGGTCGCCCCTGAATGACCCGTTCTTCGTGGACTTAATGAATCGCATCCAGGCCCTCAACCAGTGGGATGCGGAGGAGCTTGACCCCGAATGTCACTGGCTGGCCAAGTTCCTTGGGGCAGGCGATCCAAAACCTTTGGTCATTCCTCCGCTTGTAGAGCCCTTTCAGGATGTTACCAAATTAGCCTGGAAACATCCCTCCACCACCTCAGCTGTACAAAACTCCTAAGGGGGAGCCTCTTCTCAGTGAGCAACCAAAGGCAGACTCCTTGGTACTCACCGCAGCACATGGCAGAGTGCAACAGCCAAAGCACGAGTTCCCAGTCTCCAGACCCTGGATCAAAAAAGGTGGACCAGATGGGCTGAAAAGTTTACTCATCGGCCACCTGCACAGTCAGATCGCTAAATTTTTTGGCACACATGGTTATGTATCAAAAATCCTTCTGAGGCAAGACCGTAGATTTAATTAAGGCTCAGCCTGACTCAGACAGCAAATCTGAACTCATGGCTGTTGTACAATCTGTCACTGACGTGGGCAAACATGTCTTAAGGAGTCCCTATGACTCTGCAGACACAGCTGCTAGAGCAGCTGCCACAGGAGTGTGCATGAGATGACACATGTGGCTGCGGGTCTCTGGGTTCAGGCAAGACCTACAGGATGCCATCCTGGGTGCATCCTTTGAATGGTTGGACCTGTTCCACCTTGACACCGAAAAATTGATTATAGGCCTTCAAGACTCTGGAAAGGCACTCTCTTGACATCCACAGGATGTACAAATCAGAACTGGCTAACATTAGACGCTGTCCTTTTCGTAAAAACCAAGGTAACCAAGAAAGATGTCAGCAACCACAAAAGGGAGGTTTCAAGCGAAGGGGCCCTCCACTGCCTTCCGGCTCCCAGGGCCCAAAAAGCGCCAAAACTGCCATAGCTCCCTTGCCTGCACCCTCCACCTCAGCATGACTCCTGCCAGCTCCCCAACCCTCCCCCGGAGGCTCTAGGGAGGCAATGGGGAAGATTCTCCTCTCCTTCAACGGATGGTCCAACAATACCACCGATCAGTGGGTACTCCAGATCATCGAAAGAGGGTATACTCTGGGGATCTTCCTGGACATAAAGTCTCCACCACTCGTTCACATTCACACTGATGGGACTACGCCAGAGGCCCTAGAACCCAGCAGGAGCCAAAAATCTTCAGCAGGGCTGGCGCCTAGGTAGGGCCGCAAGGAAGCGGCACTGCGAGCCCGGCTCACACCGAATAGGCTACCTTGGCGTCGATCCTCCAACCGCCTCAGTTCCTTTTTTTCTTGCCGTCAAGTGTGCTTCAGTGACGTTGCTCGCCCGCCAGGAGTCAAAACTTTGTCTATACGACAGCATCTATAGTTTTTCAGTTCTGATTAGTTTTATTATTTTCTTGCCAGTTTAAAGAAAAATAAATACGTAATTTTATTAGTACAATTTTTCGTCAGAAGAGGTCTTCAGACCTCCTTCAATGGAGTCGACCATGAACGGAGCAAGTGATGGTTGGGAGACTTGATGAAAGCTGTCTTGTCAGCAGGGCTGGGTCTGGTCTGCCGCCCTCTACGGGGGGTCTGACTAAAGGTAGTGCGGGGATGGGTGGTCCTCCCGAAAGCACAAGAAGAAGGGTCCCAGTCTCGATCCACGAGGGACTCAGCACTGCTCGGCCTCGAGTTCTTCGGCCTTCCGGTCAAAAAAGAAATGGCATCACTCGAGGTCACCCTCTGGTACGTCTACCTATCGATCGTTGGTTGCTGACAGCAGGGGCCTGACTCACTACCTTCCAGGGTCCCCTCTGGGTTCTGTTTCTGGTGGCAGATATCCTGGACTCCGGAGTCATTCACTGCCAACTGGGGATCCTCCGGTGAACAGTTTCACTATTGGGCCACTCTTATAGAGCAGTGGGTTTGGTGGTTGTCCTGTCTGCCCGAGCCGGCAAGTCCATTGCTGGGACCTTCGGACCCTGTCTTTTTCGGACCTGCAGGGCGGTCTGGGCTTCCTAGTCGCACGGCACCTTCTCAGATGCCGTTGACATGACACTCTGGTGTTTATCCCCTCATATGGCTGTGGCGCATGGGTTCGCACCAGTGCCTTTATCTCCTGCTGAATTTCTTCGTTTATCCTCAGTGAGTCAGGTGTTGGGAACTTCTGATTCGTCTGTGTTTTTGGCGCCACCTCTTGTAGTGGCGCCAAGAGCACCTGCGGTATCGCATGTGATGCAGGAGTTTATGACTCAGATTCGCACTGCTCCTCCTCCTTTTCCTCCTTTTCCTATCTATATAGTCCCTTCTGGACTAGTAGGAGATGAAGCTGAGCCTGACCTTCAGTTGGGGGACGACTTCGACAATGATTCCTCCCTGGGGCAGTGAATAAACCTCTGTCAACAGAACCTTTGGTCGAGGACCTTTCTTTTAAGTCTCTGCTCAGAAATTTGAATACCACTCTTTCTCCCTCTCTCCCTCTCTCTAGACTTCAGAATTCGATCCTGGAAAGTTGCTGCGTCTGCAGTACCTGCACTTTCCAGACATTACTGTGGAATTGACTCCCCCCTTGCAACCCTCTTTTGAGACACACTCGCAAATGATGTGGTATAATCCGGAACTTATTCCCTCTGTGGCTAAGTCCATAGACAGGAAATGTGCCCCTCCCAAGGATCGACCCATTCTGGCCTCGCAAGCCTTTGCTGATGCCATTGTTGTTCTGGTAGAGAATGACAAAGCTGTTCTTCCACAAGAATCTATGGCACACCCAATAAACAAAGAATCTCGCCAGATCAGCACCTTGGGAAAGTGAGTCTTTGCTGCTTCCACTCTGGGCTGTGTTTTGCTAGCTCCCAGGGCTACTTCTCTCAGTATGAGTATATACTCTGGCATTCACTCAAGGCTGTGGTAGAAGCTCTTCTGAATTCGGAAGTTAACATAGAGCTCCTTCAAATCATTACTAGAGATATTGAATCCAATAATCAACAGCTCAAAGCTGCCACGGATGCCTTTGACACTGCCTCCAGAGCAGCGGCGTCTGGTATTTGCACCCATTGCTACTCTTGGTTGCGCATCTCGGGCTTCACAAATGATGCCCAACAGAGGGTTATGGCCTTGCCTTTTGATGGTACATACCTGTTTGATCCTCAGGTCAAGCAGGCCCTAGAGGCCACTCAGAAGACTAGAATGGCCATGAAAACGGCCAGACCGCCTTCTGCAGCCCCTCAAAGGGGCGGGAATAAGCATCAGTTTCATAACCATCAGTCCTTTTGTGGTAAAGGCAGAGAGGGCTTTAACAGAAACCAAACCCCTCAGCTGCAAAAGAAAACGCAGCAGGAGGCACAGGGCCCCAAAGCACCTATTGCCACCCTCTGAGATTCCGGCCAAAGTCCCACCTCAGCTGTCCGAGGGGGACACTTTGTCGGCAGTAAGAAGGCATCTGACTCAGTTTTGTGACTGGTGGAAGTCAATCATATCAGACAAATGGGTGCCCAGAATAATCCGCGAAGGCTACTCTCTAAATCTGTCAGAACCCCCTCTTGATCATCCACCCAAACGACAACCCAGGCTGCCTGTCTCTCAGTCAAACCTTCTTGCTTCCGAGATCCAAGGTCTTCTGAACAGCAGGGCAGTGAGATAGTTCCACTGGATCCGCGAACACAGGTTTCTACTCCCATTACTTCCTATTTCCAAAGAAAACAGGCAACATGTGCCCTATTCTAGATCTCAGGAAGTTAAACAAGTTCCTTTTCAAGGAAAAGTTCAAGATGATATCATTCAGTACACTCTTACTTCTGATTCATCAGCACGATTGGCTAGCCTCCCTGGATATGCAGGACTTCTACCAACATGTTCACATTCACCCAAACCACCACAGATACCTCAGATTCGTGGCGTTTGGTCAGCACTACCTATTCAGAGTCCTGCCCTTTGAGCTATCCTTGGCGCCTTGAGTTTTACAAAGTGATTTGCAGTTCTCGGAGTGCATCTGAGGAGCTCGGGAATTCAAATGTTCCCGTATGTGGACGACTGGCTTCTCTCAAGCCCCTCCAGACAAGAAACTCAAGAAGCTGTGGCTACGGCTTCAAAATTCCTCATGTCCATGGGAGTCCTGCTAAACTTGGGAAAGTCACACCTGCAACCTTCCCAGCAGCTCCTCTTCATAGGAGCCCTTTTGGATACCTCCAGCACAAAAGCCTTTCTTTCAGAGGACAGAAGGAGCGACATCCTCCAGATGGCCCGCTTCATCAGAGAAAACCGCTCCGTCCGAGCTCTCTCGATGCAGCAATTGCTGGGTCTCGGGGCATCCTCAGTGTTCACTGTGCCTCTGGCTCACCTTCACTTGAGAACTACCCAGTGGATGCTCAGCACTCAGTGGTCTCTGACCACACACCCACAGTCCTTTCACATCAAGGTGATGGAACCGCTGAAATGGTCACTTACCTGCTGGGCTCAGGAGGACAAACTTTGGGAGGGTTATCGCTTCACCCCTCTAGATCCCCAGATCTCCATCACCACGGATGCGTCCCTGCTGGGATGGGGAGCTCACTGTCAGGATCTCCACACCCAGGGTCATTGGAGTCAAGTTGAGTCTCAGTTTCACATAAATGTTCCAGAGATGAGAGCCATCCTGTATGCAGTCCCGACCTTGAAGGACGTATTCTGTCACAAAACCATTCTCAAGGCAGTGATGTATTACATCAATAAGCAGGGTGGAGCACACTCTTACCCCTTATGCAGGGAAGCGATGGGAGTGTATGAATAGTGTCTAGAACACAAAGCTGTGATCCAGGTGGTTTATCTGCCAGGAGTCCAGAACAATCTGGCTGATTGTCTCAGCAGAACGGAGACAGGTCCTCACAAGTGGTCTCTCGGTGCAAGCATTGTGCAGTCACTTTTCGAAGAGTGGGGAACTCCAGACCTGGACCTTTTTGTGTCCCCACTCAATGCAAAACTGCCTCTCTTCTGCTCCAGAAATCCAGGACCTGACATTTTTTGTCAGGATGCATTCAGACTGCGGTGGACAAGACGCTTTCTGTACACATTTTTTCCTCTTCCCCTAGTTCAGAGGGTGCTGCTCAAACTGGAGGCACAAGGGGCAGAATGATTCTTATCGCCTCATTCTGGCCATGTCAGATCTGGTTTCCATTAATCAACAGATTATCGGAAACCTCTCCAAGACAGCGTTCACTTCATACGAGCCTGCTGATCCAGGACCCTGTGGTCCATCCCAGCCTGAAATCCCTTCACCTCCATGCCTAGCTCCTGAGGAGATAGAGGTGAACAGGTTTAACGTTTCACGTAGGGTCTCCGACATTCTGTTAGCTGCATAGAAGACAGCTACTTGAAAAACTTACATGGCTAAGTGAAAGCGTTTCTCTATCTGGTGTGCAAAATCCTCCTGGAATCCCTTGTCCTGCCCACCAGACAAAGTCCTAGAGTATCTTCTAGATCGCTTAAACACAGGCCTGCAATACTCGACTGTTAAAGATCATCTCTGCACAATCTCAGCGTACCATGAGCCCGTACACTCCATGTCTCTGGCTCAACTTCCTGTGGTCAAGAGGTTTCTTAAAGGCATTCTACATACCAGGCCACTGGTCAGACGACCAGTAGCAGCCTGGGATATTAACCTTGCGCTAGACATGCTCACTCATAAACCTTCGAGCCCCTCGCTACTTGTGACCTGAAATTTGTGACTTGGAAGACTGCCTTTCTTGTAGACATGACTTCTGCCTGCAGAGTGTCGGAAATGCATGCTTTGGTCACAGACACCCTGTATACTGTGATCTTACTTAGAGAAACGGCTCTTACAGCAGGTTACACCACTAGGACTGAAGCCAGCAGGCGCCAGGACCCCATGGAAATTTTCTAGCTAGCAGTATTCAGCGGGGACTGCCTCGGTTGGTCCTGCCCCTGACATCAGACGCAGTACATAAGGAGGCGGTCCCCCAGAATCCCCAGTTCTTTTCCTGCTGTCGACTCGCCAGCATTGGCCTCGCGATCGCTACCTAGCGCACAACGACTTAGAACTTCAAGAGTTTCTCCAAACTAATGTCCTCTCCAACTCCTTCACTTGAGGTACTGCTTTCCAAGTGTGCCTATGGAAAACAGATCCCTGTTAAGGATCCTCATTCCTCCTGTGTGTGGTGCTTAGGCTCGGACCACGACACCAAGGCCTGCGCTTTCTGCTTTCCCGCTACTCTGGTCGGCACGCCCTGCTCATACAGCAGGAGGTGCTCACGCTTCTGGGAAAAGAAACGATAGAGCACTTACCCCGGAACCAGAGAAGTGCAGGGTATTATTCTCACTTCTTTCTGGTTCCCAGGAAAACAGGGGACCTCCGTCCGATACTGGACCTCAGCAACCTCAACTAGTCGGTCCTGTACAAACGCTTCCGCATGGTGACCCTCCCAGGTCTGATTCCCATGCTCAAGCAGGGCGCCTTTCTAGCGTCCTTGGACATGCAGGACGCTTACCTGCATATACCCATTGCTCAAGCGCACAGGAAGTTTCTGCGCTTCGAGTTCCAGGGCCACCATTATCAGTTCCGAGCCCTCCCTTCGGACTGTCATCAGCACCTCGGGTATTCACGAAGTGTATGGCGGTCGTGGCGGCGACTCTGAGGAGACAAGGCCACTATGTGTTCCCCTACCTGGACGACTGGCTTCTCATGGCGCCATCTCGGGAGGCCTTGATGTCCGCCATTCATTATACTCAGTCTGTGTTTGAGACGCTGGGCATCATGATCAATCAAGAGAAGTCACGCCTGGTTCCGTCACAGACTCTGCAGTTCATAGGTGCAGTTCTGGAGACCGTCCAGGGGAGAGCTTTTCTTCCCCAGGACAGAGTGGAATACATCAGATCCCTCATCAGGGACATTTTGGCGAAGACCATTCCTGCCAGATTGATCCTTTGCCTGCTCGGACACATGGCCGCGGCCATTGCAACAGTCCCACTTGCTCGTCTCCACATGCGGGTCACCCAGTGGATGTTATGGGTCCAGTGGGATCAAAAGCAAGACCATCTGCAGCTTGCAATCAGGATCCCGAAGGCCGTAATCTGGGATTGGCAATGGTGGCTAGATCCGAAGATTCTGTCGGCAGGGGTCCCCTTCATTGCGCCGTCTCCGATTGTGACACTCTCCACAGACACCTCAGGGCTCGGATGGGGTGCACACCTCAATGGTGTCCGGTTCCGGGGCCTGTGGGCAGCCCAAGAGACTCATCTCCACATAAATATCCTGGAAATGAGAGCAGTTCTTTATGCCCTGGGGGCCTTCCAGTCGGAGATTCCATCGGGTACTCTTCTGTTACAAACAGACAATTCCGCGGTGATGTATTACCTCAACAAACAAGGAGGCACCCATTCCTACCCGCTTTGCAGGGAGGCCATGAGGGTGTGGGATTGGGTTTTGCAACACTGCGCAAACCTCATTGCTGTTAATGTCCCAGGAGTGGACATCGTCATTGCAGACGGCCTGAGCCACTCTCAGGCCAGAGTCCACGAGTGGGAACTACTCCAGGTGGTAGTAGAGGATCTGTTTCACAGATGGGGGTACACCAGAGTTAGGCCTTTTCGCGTCCCCATCCAATGCAAAACTGCTCAATTTTTGCTTGCTAGATCCAGGGCCTGGTGTTTTCTGGCGAGACGCGTTGTACCTCTCCTGGGCGGGCAGATTCCTCTATGCCTTTCCCCCGATTTCCGTTGATCCAGAGGGTTCTTGTGAAAGTTCAGAGAGTGCAACGCTGATACTTATGCACGTGCTCTGGCCCAGGCAGATCTGGTCCCCTACTACATCAGCTATCCCGGAAACCTCCGTGCCTCTGCCAATCAGCTCTCACTTGTCTCCGGAGGAGGGCTCCTTGGTCCATCCGGACCTTCGTTCGCTGAGCCTGCACACTTGGCTCCTAGAGACATTGCCATTTTGCGACACGGGGTCTCGCAAGAGGTAGCTGATGTTCTGGTGGCCGCGAGAAAACCGGCCACTCATGCTGCTTACGCCATGAAATGGTGCCGTTTTTGCCTATGGGCTCAAGTGCTGGGTTTTCGCCTCTAGACTGTCCAGAAAAGTCGGTCTTGGACTACCTGCTGTCTCTTTTTCAGACAGGATTGGCCTACTCCTCGATCAAAGTACACCTCTGTGCCATCTCAGCCTATCATTGTCCTCTAGTCCAACGCACCATATCTCAGTTGGACACGGCACGAGCCTTCCTGTGAGGTGGTATTCACCTTAGACCTCCAATTAAGGATCTGATTCCGCCTTGGGATCTACCCTTTGTCCTGGAGCAACTTACACTGCCACCCTTTAAACCAGCCGCGGATTGCGAGCTATGTCTTCTTACTTGGGAGACATTGTTTTTAATTGCCATACTCGGCCAGAAGAATTTCTGAACTTCATGTACTCATGTGCAAAAAGCCTTATTTGTTTTTTCACCAAGACAGGGTATCCCTACGGACTAATCCCAAGTTTCTGCCTAAGGTGGTTTCAGCTCTCACCCTTAATCAGGACATCGATCTACCAGTGTACTTTCCTAAATATTCAAATCGAGGAGAGGCCCTGTTGCACACTTTAGATGTGCATAGGTGTCTACGATGCTACCTGACCAGAGCCAAACACCACCGAAAATCGGACCAGCTTTTTGTCTCCTTTGCCCACAGGATGATGGAAGCTCCTGTTACCAAGCAGTCGCTGTCCAGGTGGCTCATTCAGTGTATTACATTCTGTTACCAGAAGCACAACAAACCCTTACCAGGCGCGGTCAAGGGTCATTCCACAAGGGGGGTGGCTACCTCTTTGCGGCCCTAAAGAATGTGTCCACCTCGGCCATCTGTGCTGGTAACTACTTGAGCTCCGTACACTTTCATCAGGCATTATAGCCTGGATATTGCATCGAGGTTAAGAGCAGGTTTTGGTCTAGTAGTCCTTCAAGGACTTCTGTCCTAGGCTTTGGTTCCATTAAGGATTTCTACCTTCCCTTCTCCCAATGGTGTGGAATTTCCATTATTGCTTGGGAATCAGTCCTAATGGTGTAACCTGCTGCAAGAGCTGTTTCTCAAAGTAAGATAGAACAGTTACGTAAGAACTTACCGTAACGGTAGATCTTCGAGAACAGCTCTTGCAGCAGGTACTTTCCTTCCCACCATAGCCGCTGGAGGTAGATTCTCATTCCAACATCCTTCTCCTAGGATCAGGTGTTCTCAGCATCTCTCTGATTGCCATTTGATGGCGGATCCTCAGTCTCCTCTTCTGATGTCATCCAGTGGCCAGGAGTCTCCGGCGGGAGAACTGGGGATTCTGGGGGACCGCCTCCTTATGTACTGCATCTGACATCGGGGGTGGGACCGACATGGAAGGTGGTCCCCGCTGAATATTGCTAGCTAGAAAATTTCCGTGGGGTCCTGGCACCTGCCGGCTTCTGTCCTAATGGTGTAACCTGCTGCAAGAGCTGTTCTCGAAGATCTGCTGTTACAGTAAGTTCTTACATAACTGTACTTTTCACAAACACATGGTGGTTCTCAGGACCCAGCCTAAGTTTCTTCCCAAGGTTGTCTCAGAATTCCATCTGAATCAGCCCTTGGTCCTTCCTACCTACTTCGCAATCTTCTAGAATGAGGGAGAGCGTACCCTTCATTCCCTGGATGTGAAGAGAGCCTTGCAGTTCTACTTGGACAGGACTAAGGAAATCTGCACTTCTAAACAACTGTTCGTCGCCTTTAGCACGGCCCAGCTGGGTCATCCTGTTGCTATCAGATGTATTTCAGCATGGCTAGTGGCATGCCTCCGTCACTGATGCTCCATGGCACAGGTCAAGCTAGAAGGCAGCGTATACGCTCATTCTACCAGAGCAGTTGCAGCATCTCTGGCAGAAATTGGTAATGTGCCCATTGCGGACATCTGCAGTGCGGCCACTTAGAGCTCCATGCACACATTTGTAAAGCACTGTGCCTTGGATGTCCATACCAGACAGCATCAGTTCTTTGGCAGGACAGTCCTTAATGGACTTATGTCCTAGGTGAGCTCCTCTCTCCTAGCACCTGTCTCAGCGGGGATTATTTTAGCTCGACACTCTCCCATCAGTGTGAATGAGTGGTGGAGACTTTATGTCCAGGAAGATATGGAAATTACGTACCTACCGTAATTCTTGATCTTCTTGGACGAAGTCTCCACCACTCATCCACCCGCCATCCCCCGAGCTCACTTATCTGTTTGTGGTCTTCACTCCCTCGATGGCAAGGCTGTGAAGAATCTGTTGTGTTGACCCTTCTTACATGGGTCATTCAGATTGTCTTATGTCCGCTAATAGGTTAGTTTCACTAGGTTAGATTATGCTGCACCTCCTCAGTAAAGAAGGTACTGAGGCGGTTAGAGGGTCGACGCCAAGGTAGTCTACATGGTGCGAGCTAGGCTCGCGGTGCCACTTCCTCGCGGCCCTACCTAGATGCAGACCTTCCTGAAGATTTTTGGTTCCCACTGGGTCCTAGCGCCTCCGGCGTAGTCCCATCAGTGTGAATGAGTGGTGGAGACTTCGTCCAAGAAGATCAAGAATTATGGTAGGTATGTAATTTACATTTCACGCAGATTCCACCGGACAACGCAGTCATTCCCTCTCACTGCTCCTCATCCCACGCAGCTCTGATAAGGGCAGAAATCCAGGCCCTGCTCAAGAAAAGGGTGATTCATGTAGCATCCCCGCCCCCCCAGTCAGAGGGGCAGGGGATACTATTCACACTTCGTCGTACTTCTGAAGAAGACAGGGAACCTTTGTCCTATCCTCGAGCTGAGCCAACTGAACGTTTTCATTGAGTATAGAAGGTTCAGAATGGTGACATTGCCTGGCCTGTTACTGATGATCCACCAAGGAGATTGGCTCTGCTCCGAGGACATGCAGGATGCTTATATGCACATAAAGATCCTGCCGTCCCACAGGAAGTAGCTCCATTTTACCTTCCAAGGAGAGCACTGTCAGTTCAGGGCGCTGCCATTCGTCGTCTCGTCATCGAGAGTCTTTACCAAGTGCCTGGCTGTAGTGGCGGCAACCCTCAGGAGAGGGGGCCAGTATGTTTACCCCTACCTGGACGACTGGCTTCTTACAGCCTCGTTGGAGGACCAGCCGCATCGGTCAATACTGGAGACCTTTGGTCTGTTTAAAGACTTGAGCATCATCCTGAATCTCCCCAAGTCTTGCCTCTGGCCTACCCAGTGGCTGCAATACATGGGGCAGTCCTAGACACCGTCCAAGGAAGGGCCTTTCTCTCTGCAGACTGAGCAGACAGGTTTAGGGCAGTTGCTTGAAGAGTGGTGGCTACCAAGCCAGTCCTGGGCAGAGTAGTGCTCCAACCTGTGAGACACATGGCCACAGCCATTGCAACGGTTCCCCTTGCACGCCTGAATATGAAGGTCTTGCAGTGGGACCAAAGCACGGACGATCTCGATGGTCCAATTTGATCCTCCAGTGCGGTTCTTCGGTCTCTGGAATGGTGGATCACCCCCTCTTGGCTAGACACAGGGGTTCCATTTCAGTGCCCCAGCCCCCAGCAAATTCTAACCAGGGACTCCTTGGGGCCGCGCTGGAGAGCGCACCTGGCTTCCCACCAGATGAGAGGCTCTTGGGCTTAGATGGAATGTGCTCTCCATATCAACATACTGGAGATGAGAGCCATCCTATATGCCCTGCAGACTTTTCAAGGGGTGCTCTCGCCGGGTCCACTGTTGGTCCAGTCAGACAACACTCCAGTAGTGGTCCATCTCAGCAAGCAAGGGGGCACTCATTCTTATCCCCTATGCAGAGAGGCCATGAGAGTTTGGCATTGGGCAGTGGATCACAGCCTGGAAATCATAGTGGTCCATGTAGCAGTGATTCACAACGTCCTCGCAGACAGCCTAAGCTGCCCTCGGTCTCAGAGTCATGAATGGGAGCTACTGCAGGAAGTCATAGACCTCTTCGAAAGATGGGATCAGCTGGAACTGGACCTCTTTGCATCCCCACTCAATGCCAGACTGCCCAATCTTTGCTCGCTAGATCCAGGGCCTGGTGTTTTCTGGCGCGATGCATTGACCCTCTCTTGGACCGGGAGGTTTCCGTATGCCTCTCCTTTTCTGCAGAGGGTACTGTTCAAACTGCAGGCAGAAGCTGCTCGCATGATTTCTGATGGTACCCTTCTGGCATCGATAGATCTGGTTTCTGCTGCTGCAATAATTGGCATCGGAACCAGAGGTCCTGTTACCTCTGTCCACTCATTTGTTCTCTCTCAGGAGCAAGGGGCCCTAGTACATCTAGATCTTCGGTCTCTGCATCTGCATGCCTGGCTCCTGCAGACCTAATCAGAGACAGATTTGAGGTATCCCCCAGAGTGGCAGAGGTTCTTGTGGCAGCAAGAAAACCCTCTACCAGGGCAACATACGCCATGAAATTGAAGCACTTCTGTTTGTGGGTGTCCCCCCAGTACTTGAGTCCTTTCCACTATCTGTTGGAATTTGTGCTAGAGTACCTCCTTTTCCTATCCAGCATGGGTCTCAGCTACTCACCCCTCAAGGTGCATCTCTACGCTTTCAGCTTATCATGCACCGCAGGATGGGAAAGCTCTGGCACAACTGGACTTGTGTAAGACCTTTTTAAGAGGTATCTTGGACATCAAACTCCCCAGGAGGGACCCTGTTCCTCCTTGGGACCTTCTTTTTGTGTTGGAGAAACTTACTTTGCCTCCCTTTGAACCAGCTGCATGTTGTGAACTCTGCTTTCTCTCTTGAAAAGTGTTGTTTTTATTTGCCATTACTTCCACTAGGAGGATTTCCGAGCTGCAGGCTCTGATGTGTAAAGAGCCTTATGTTGTTTTTCACCAGGACAAGGTTGCCTTGCGTACAAATCCTAAGTTCCTTCCAAAGGTAGTTCCGAATTCACTTTAAATCAGGACATCTACTACCCAGATTACTCCCAACAGAGGGGGAGGCCTTGATACATATTCCGGATGTACTTAGAATTCTTCATTACTATATAGACTGGACCTTTTCATCTAGGAAGACAGACCAGTTGTTTGTCTCCTTGCCAAAGAATGTTAGGGGCGCCAGTGACCAAGTAGATATTGGCCAAATGGTTGGTCAACTGCATTACTTTTTGTTACCAAAAGTAGAACAAACCCTTATTGGGACCAGTCAAGGGTCATTCCACAAGAGGGGTTGCAACCTCCTTTGCATCCCTTAAAAATGTGTCTGCAGCAGATCTCTGTGCAGCTGCTACTTGGAGTTCATTCCACACTTTCATTAGGCACTACAGTCTGGAAATTGCTTCCAGAAGGAGAGCAGGTTTCGGCCTTGCAGTCCTCCAGGGACTTCTCTCCTAAAGGAGTGCCACAGACTCTGTTTCTGTTAGTCTACCACCCTTTTGATTTAGGTCTCTCTTTGTACTGCCTGGGACTCTGTCCTTGTTGTGTTACCTGCTGCAAGAGCTCCCTCTCGAAGTAAGATAATGCAGTTACGTGAGATCTTACCGTAACAGTAGATCTTCAAGAGGAGCTCTTGCAACAGGTGGTTTTCCCACCCACCTTCCCCTGTGGCTATGTAACTGTACTGCGTTCTCTGGGATGGGAGATGCTCCTTGGTTCCCCATCCTATACATCAGCTGGGTCTCCGGCAGGAGAACTGAGGTGGTGCCGGGGACTTCCCCCTTTATACCATAGGGGACTCCCTGGGGCCGACGCTGGGTGGTCCTTTGACGCTAGCTAGAAGGTTGCCGTGGGGTCCTAGTGCCTGGCAGAATGGTCCTTATGGTGTTACCTTTTGCAAGAGCTTCTCTCGAAGATCTTCTGTTACGCTAAGTTCTTGTGTAACTATTTTACTTACAGTTAAGGTTATAACTTGCAGGAGCACTGCCAAGTATATTTTGTCTGGTACCAACCTAATTACAGTATCTCCCCCTTGCTTAGCTATTAATGTGTGACGCTTCTGACATGACAAGTTGATTACATGTTGCATTAATTGTGGCCTCCTCTGAGAGGTCGGTAACAGACTTTCACTTAACTTTGCTGCTGAGGCAAGAAGTGGTGCACACTTGAAAGAGGGTAATAAATCAGAATAAAGCAAGTTGCCAAAAATTAACAGCAACTTATTGAGTCTATAATTCATAGCAGGTACAAAAAACACAAATCAAGACATCATTTAGGTGCCCTGTCGGTTAGCTTAAGAGCTTTGCCAGGGCAACGTAACTGGCTGAACACACACACCCTTAAGTAATATACTGGCTATGATGTCAAAATAACTAATTAGAATTGATGTTTTACAATAGAGCTGGTAACTAGTAGACCTGGGGTGAACGGGACCAATGTACCCAAAATAAATACATACATCAAAGATTCAAATAAAATAATAACCAAAGTGCAGCAGGTGCATAGATTAAAAAAAAAAAAAAGATAATACATGTGAAACAAACATACTCATAACTTGAATAGAGAACAGAAAAAAATGTTTAAGGAGCTTTCAAGCTCATATAATGGTACAGTATGGAATATCTGGAGTAAACTCAGTTTTACTTGAGAGATGAGCAAGTACCAGTATAGAATGATCAGTCTGGATTCCAAATGTATTGATTATTTTTTTGCTCCCACTATGCCTCCTGGCACCCATCTCCTTCAGGCCTCCACATTACCACCTCTTTTTTATTTTTAGTTTATTTAAGTCTCGAATTAAATATACCTTTTGAGCTAAGAGCTCTTTTACAAAGGGTCCACGTCAGTAGAAAGGACAATGTGTTAAACAGGACAGTAAAGTACGATACAATAAAAGTGTAAATAGGAGGTACGAAAAACATAATGGACACGATCATAATGGACATGCAGCGTAAAACAGACACAAATTATGCTAATCAGTTTCAGGTACAGGAAAATGCATACAGTACATTGATATTGGCCAGCAGGCTTTGTCAAGATATACAGGGCACAGGGTGTAGGAAGGGATGTGGGAGGGTGGACTGGGAAGAGGAAGAGAGGGGGATGGGAGTGGAGGACTCTAGTAGAGGTGGGGTAAGGGAAGGGGAGGAATGGTGGAGAGGGGGTAGACATGATGCAGTGGGGAGGGGTAGGAGGCAAGAGTGCTAAGTTGCTATGAAAGAGGTTGAATACTAAGGTCGAGGTTTGCCCTGCCTGACTCGCCCCTTGTCTTGCACCCTGCTGGGTCACCACTTCAGATGCCTCTTCGGGCTGGCTCATCCCTGCTTGGAGCTCCGCTGGCTATTGTCATGTGGAATGCGCCCGAGTGTGCGCCTTACATTCTTTTCTGTTGGCTGCTTGTCCCTGCTGGGGGCCATATCATAGCCTAGTGGAGGAGTGTACGTGCAGCATCTAGAGGGGGCGTGACCATCGGGTGGGTAGCCGAGGAGGTGCAGGTGTGGAGGGCAGAGAGAGGCAGTTATCCAGTGTGCCCGGCGCAGCATGTCCCCCTTACATGTGCCCAACCCCCACATCAGTCACTCGCTCAGCTGGCTGGGGAGGTAAACCTCAATGCCGCGTGGACACCCCATGCCATCATTGACACTCTACCAGAAGCAGGTACAGAGCGGAGGCCCCCCACACACTATGGAAAGCATCCAAAGGATGCTTTTTTATCCTCCTTTCCAGCCTGTGCTCCTGGTGTTACAGGCACGGGGCGTGAACCTGGGTCTCCAGTATGCTAGTACAATCCCGATCACTCTGTACCACGGAGCCAGCTAGGATTCTAAATTTAATTTCAAATTCAAGAACATAAAAGGTGTGTTCAGCTTGTTAACACCTTGCCCTACGAAGCTCTAACAAGCGAAGAGCCAGGGGACCTATGTAACATTTTGACCTGTGTTTTCTGTACTTGCATTACGTTATATAGTCAAATTGTTGCAGATTTTTGGCAAACGTGTCTATTTTATTGCTCTGTGTCAAGTGTGCACTACATCTTGCCTTTGCCTTTTCTGCTGTGGGGAGGCCAGCCCCTGTGGTTACATCTACAAAGCTGCACCTGTGTGTGCTGGCCCATACTTGGTTTTTGTCTGATGAGATTGGGGCTGTGCTGCCGCAGGCATCTACTAGTGGGTGGATGTTGTGGTTTATTTGTTTTGTTTTTTTAAGGAGCTATTTAATTTGTAAGTCACAGTCATGCCCCTTTCCTTGCGGCGGCTGCTTCTAATTCACTTTACTTTCTGACAGTATGTATGGGGTGAGTACAGTGGGCTCAAGCAATACTACAGACCAACTGCTCTCTTTTTGGGACACCATTGAGCTAAACTCCAGAAGGGAACAAGCAAAACTCGTACTCTGTTACAGAAAGAATGTGCCAGAACAGACTGTATGAAGGACTTAAAACAGGTTTTCACAGAGCTTGCAAGAGTTCTCTCTTCAGAAATCATTCTACCCTATAACATCATGATCTTTAAATGTATCTGGAGAAGGGTCAAGCTCTGAGTGGGCTGAGGATAACCAAAGTACTGTTAGGCAGTTTTGATGAACTTCAAAACCGCTGCTATTAGGAGCAGACAACTGATTGCATCAAGAGATTTTTTAGGCTTCTCATTAAGGAGGACACGGAGAGACATTAGGATATTTGCTCCAAAATTGTAAAGACAAACAAAGAGCTCTCGAAGTTTACCTCACAACTGGGCTTTGCTGATTTAGACAAGGATCTCCATGTTAAGCTGGACATATATGAAGCAGAGGTAATCAAGAGGAAACCGAAGAAGCTGGTCCACAACAAAACGTGATGGATTTACTCGTGGGGGAGACATTAAGATCTTCAGTGGAGGGCACTGCGTTTCCAGAGGCAGAAAACAACACCCTGCATCCACACCTATACAGTTTCATCAGAAGATGCCATTGAATCCTCTGACAACTCTGCACTTTAGTCCCTTGAGCCAAACAAAACCGTGAGTTTTTTTAATCAAAAAATCAAAAGAAAATAGCAAAGAGGAGAAAGGGCAAAAAGCAGGACAAGACAGATGGAGCAAACAGGGTAGAGGCAAATTTCTTTGTTCTGAGGAAGCAGGGAAAAGGACCAGGGAAGTACTGTAGATGACATTAATATCACGGCTGCTAATGTTGGTGTTGCCAGCTGATCAGACTGGTTCACGTCACAATTTATTGGCGCAAGCGTGATAGTCCACCAGCTGGCAATTAGTGACAATAAAACTGGCACCGTGTCATTCTGCTTTTGCTGCTGGCATTATGAATTTGGTCTGACAGTGTTGGTTGCTTTAGTCTCTGCGTCGTTCAGCTGTTCAAGTGTTGATACTGTAATTCAAGAAATGTCTTTACTTTCCTGGTTGAAAGGGATGCCTGTAAAGCGGGAGTGGGAGTATCCGCTCAATATTACCGACATCGATCCTGCTGAGCTTGCACATACATCTGGTGTTGATGCGCCAGTTGCAGCTGCTGTTGCCATAGAACTAGCCTCTCTTCCCCCACCTGCAAAGAAAAGATGTCCAGAGAAGTACACACACTATACACCTCAGGTGCGTTTCAATTTTGGGAAGTATGCAGCAGACCATGGAGTCATGTCAGCTGTTAGTTTTTATAAACTTAAAACTAAACACAGCATAAATGAAAGCACAATTCAAAACTAAAAGATTACCTGGAGAAACTAAAATCTACTCCTGATGCATCACCTCTGGCATCTGTGTTGCCCTGTAAGCCCACTGTGGTCATGTCTGACATAATGGAGCAGCTTAAAAAAAAATTGTTTGCACCCTGTGTTCTGAAGAGGGTGTCATCAGCACACCTACTGTACTTGCCATTGCCCAGGGTATCATTAAATCAAATGTCCCGCACTTGTTAAAGGAAAATAGGGGAACAACAGAGCTGACTCTTAATTGGGCATGTAGTTTTTTAAATAAAATGGATTACAGTAAGTGGAAGGGGACTAAAACTGCTCACAAAACCCCCTCTGATTTACATAAAGTTAAAGTCTTCGTTCCTAAGAAGAACAGCAAAATGTGTGTCCCAGGAGCTCATACCGTCTGAACTTGTTATTAATATCAATGAAACAGGTCTGCATGATTCCTTTGTCTGAATGGACAGTGACTGCCACCAGCTCGAGACAAGTATCAGTAGCAGGATTAGGGGACAAGAGACAAGTATCAGTGGTGCTAGCATGCACCCTTTCTGGTGCATTTCTGCTACTGCAAGTGATTTATAAAGGTAAAATGGTGGCTTGCTGAGGCAGATATCCTACAAGCACACACAAAAAGTCTGAATTGGGTAAGTGTTCTACCTTATTTTTGTCAGCTGTTTGACATTTTTTAGAGGCTCTCCGGTACAGTCCATTGCGGCCTCTTTGTACGTTGCAGGATGAATCGAGTGCTGTGGTGATGTCTGATGCCATCCTGGACAACGTGGCTGCGAACGTGGAAGCAACAGACTGAAGAAACAAACCAAATGGACTGAAAGCTGATCTTTACTTTTTTTTTTTTTTTTAATTTTGAGCACTGTACTGTATTTGTAAAAATTAATTTTCACATGTTTTGGCATCCACACCGACTCTGTTTACTTGGTGCGACTACCAAGGTGTGACTCTTTGACTAGCCAGGTAAACAGGCAAACCAGACGCCACTTGGGTCACTACTGTATCAAGCAAAACGGAACCGTTTTGGCATTATCTAGCAGCTTAGCTAAGCATCACTGTCACCAAAATTTCACTGAGACTAAATTTTCGCTAAACTTAAAATAGCAAACATAGCAGTAATTTTGTCCCAGTGAAATATATGTCCTCTACAGTAATTAATGAGTTTAAACCTCAGTGAAGCACAGATTAACATATTATCCCGTGGTCATTCTTTTTGTCCTACATTCAGCTCCTTACAGATTAAATTCAAGATGTATATTTATAAATTGTTTAGGAAACTCCATCTTAAAGACCATCTTATCAAAAATCCAAAACAAAATATTACGATTTGGCGTCATAGTTAATAGTAAATAACTATCATTGCTACATTAGAACTGTTTGCAGGACTCACTGAGGAAAATCAGATGGAGGAAGATTGTGCAGTGGACATTAGTAATTTTGAAATTAGCATCCCCATTCTGTGGGTCGAACAAGATGGCTTTAAAGTATACTGCAGAGCGGGAAAGACAGCGCAGAGCTCAAAGACTTAAGTTGGAGGATACCCTCCGCTTCCTATAGATGGCCCACAAACAGTGGGACACGTCTATATTCCCCCAACTACAACAAACCAGATATGAGCTGGATCGGCTCATCCAACAACAAACAGAGATAGCTCTGACTTTCCTGCGACAGACGTTTTATGAGGTGGGCCCGAGAGCTATGCGGTTGTTAGCGTATCAAATCCGAAAACAAAAAAAAGCAGCCACGATTTTAGCGGTGTGTCACCCTTCGGGAAGCCAACACCTCACTAAGACACATGATATTGCGGAGGCTTTTACCCTGTACTATAAGTCCCCTGTACACCCCTGAGCATACAGCATCTTCACAACAGATAGCTGAATTCCTACAGTCAATCACCCTGCCACGACTTACAGAAGACCAAAGTGAAGCCCTGACTGCCCCGATTACGGAATTGGAATTGTCCAATGCTATTGCAAATGCCAAGTCACTGAAGTCACCCGGACCGGTCGGATATGGGGCCGAGTTTTACAAAGTAGTCAGGACACAGACCTCCCCTAATCTCCTCAGCATATTCAACTCAGTTCTGAAGGGGAATCTCGCCCCGCCATCTTGGTTGTACGATTTCCGTAATCCCCAAACCCGACAAGAATCCACAATTATGTACCTCTTATAGGCCTATATTGGTACTTAACCAAGATTATAAGCTGTTCATGAGCATATTGACCCATGGGGTGGATCAGGTGCTCCCTCTACTAATCCACAAGGACCAAACAGGATTTTTTCGGTCCCGCACAACCACCGACAGCATTAGACGGACCCTTCATGTGGTCCATCACATGCAAACTAGTAAAACTTCAACCATATAAGTCAGCCTAGATGCCGAAAAGGCATTTGACAGGGTGACATGGCCTTTTCTTTACACAACTTTACATAAGCTTGCCCCGGCTAATTACAGCCCTTCAAAACATATACTCTTTTCCTCAGGCCTGTGTGAAGGTGAATGGGCATCACTCCAATTACTTCCCCCTATATAGGGGAACAAGGCAGGGATGCTGCTTCTCCCCTTTGCTGTTTGCGGTCTTCATTGAGCCGTTGGCTTAGAGGATTAGAGAAGCTAGTGGAATAGAGGGGGTAGAGTTGGGAGGTAGTGAGCACCGGATTGCCCTGTACACGGATGATATCCTTCTGTACCTACGGAACCCTGAACAATCTCTCTCCACAGTCAAGCAAATTCTGGATTCCTTCGGCTCGGTCTCGGGGTATAAACCGAACTTCACTAAAATGGAGCTGCTCACACTACTCCCCCTCGCCAAACGTGCAGACCAGTATTCCGGGAAGGTGGAACCTGCAAAAACTAAGATACCTTGGAGTATCTATCCCTAAATCCCCCTTGGAGTGCTACAGATATAACTACTCCCCCTTGGTCTTGCAGCTGAAAACAGATCTAACCTCATGGGCAACTCTCCCCTTGGGCTTGGCTCGGAGGATTGACCTAGTCAGAATGATCACCCTCCCGAGAGCTTTGTATTTATTTCAAAATATTCCCATTCACCTTCCTTTAAAGACCTGTAGAGAATTAAACCACCACATCACCAAATTTATCTGGGCCAATCAAAAACCCCGGGTACACCTAAAGATTCTCACTCTCCCCCGCAGCAGAGGAGGATTGGCTCTCCCGGATCTCAGACTCTACCAGCAAGCGGTAAACATGATGCATTTGATGTCCAGGCAAATTAAAATAACCTACCCACACTGGATAGACATAGAACGAGCACTGATGGACGATCATACATATTACCGAGTCCTGTACCAACATGCGGGTGACAGGACCTCATACATACATATAAACCCTTGGCTTGCGGCCTCGTTACGTGGCTGGCAGAGCATTAAAAAAACTTACCAGCTGACAACCTTTCTACCACTCATATGCCCAATCTCTAGCTTGAGTAACTTTCCCCCAAACAGCCTAGACGGCAGCTTTCGGCAATGGGAAAAGAGGGGTCTGAGATACCTGGGACAAATAGTGACCCAGGGTGTAATGTGGTCCTATGTGGAAATTCAGAGAAAATACAATTTACCACATCGGGACTTCTGCCGATACTTGCAACTCTGGCATTATGCCGATAGCCTACCTCGAATAGTCTGAGAGCATGAGCGCACCCACCGTTAATACAAAACCAAGTCATTCTCAACAAAACCCTAAAACAAAGGCATCTGGTATCACTGTACTATCAAGCCTTGAACACACGGAGCTATTCCTATATTGATAACATCCGCGAGCAATGGACTCAAGAATCAGGCTACCAGTTAACACCCAAAGACTGGCAACGAGCCTGGGGTTATTCGGCAAGAGTGACCAGTTCTCACATGTGGCGGGAATTCGCGTGGAAATGCCTAGTCTGATGTTTTAGAACCCCGGCAATCACCAGCCACTTCAAATCAAACTCACTCAGCTACTTGCTGGTGCTTATGTGGTAACGTGAGGGCAAATCACACCCACATTATGTGGGAATGCCCGCTCCTGAGACCCTACTTTGCTCTCTTGCAAGCCCACTTACAGGAAATGTTAGACCCTCAGCTCCAATTGACCATGGAAATATTTTTGTTTTCCGTGTTCCTAAAAACCTACGAGGCCCAATCACCAGATATTTATTTCTCATACTCCTTAATGCGTCGAAGAAATCCATTACAAAGGTATGGCTGACACCTAAGGTCCCCACGATTCAGGATTGGTGGAATATTAAAGACAGATCTACACTATGGAGAAAATAACACACAGACTAAATAACCAAGAAGAAAAGTTCACTACCAGATGGGCTAGGTGGCAAATTTACTACATGTTAAAAGACCCCACTTTTACGCCTTAGGTAGTGGAACCTTCAGTGTGTGGGGTGCCTCTGGGACAGCCCCCCCTCCCCTTCCCTGCCTTGTGAACCAGTGGGGAGCTGTCTGGGGGACTTCCAACTTGGGAGCCCATGGTCTGTCATTTGGGAGTATGCCCTCAAGAAATTCTTACTTATTAAATTCAGGACACAATTGCACCAGAGACAGGCCTGAAGCATAAAGAGTGCGTTCCCTTGGAACTCGTCTGATCCTTTTCCTCTGTAATAATCTAAAGTGATCATTGGTCCAGGAGATTTTTCTCTGCTTCTTTGCCTCATTGTTGGGATGAACAACCCTCTTGACTACCTACCCCTATAGACACTGCTAAGCATAGATATATTGCCCTCCATTATAGGGACTTAAAATATTATACCTAAGCTGAATTTGTTAAAATTTGTCTAAATGAAGTTTATCACTCTGATCTGGATGACCTGTTTGTATATATGTTGTAAAATCCAAATAAAGTTGATATTTAAAAAAAAAAAAGATGGCTTACAGTTCCAAATGTGTGATTCAGTGGAGAAGATTATCTTGTATATATGCTGTTACTGGTTAATAACAGAACTTTTCTGTAGCTGTGTTAATCTTAGGAACATGATCCTATGACTGCTGTTTTTGAAATCTGATGTTATAATGACCTTTCTAGGGACATGGATATGTTGTTCATCCACACTGTCTGGCAGGTATCCTTGCCGCTTTAAATCTTGCCGGAAGGTCTTCAGGCTGGCTCCTCCCACCCACCCGGGTGGTAAAACTCTCGGCTCCGCCCCATGACGCCAGATCTTCCTTATCGCTTGGAAGCTCAGGTTCCCTCCTTAACGCTCTGCGTATAAGACTGGTTCCTAATTCTCGGTTTTCGCATTTTAAAAGTTTTGCATTCTAGACTTAGGTCTTCTATCCTCCATGACTCGCGATGGACCGATCGACTCGTTTTCGGAGATGCCTTGTGGGCAGAAGATGTCTCGAAGCGGATCCGCACTCCACATGTGTCTACTGTTTAGGCCTGACACGACCATGAGGTTTGCGACCTGTGCTCTTCCTACTCCAGCCTCGTCCTCGAAGACCATGCTGCCCGTTTACAACTGGCGTGGAAGCGTTTTCCTCTGGTGAAGTCAACGCAGGCCCGTCAAGGTGCTCGCCATACAAGGCTCAAGTGGATCAGTTAGAGCAGATGATCGCCTCAAAGAGGAGCGGCACGGGCTGCATTCGGCCGATCAAGTGCATTTATCCCGCCTCCTGGGTTCCTCTTACAGCCTTTAAGGAGCTTTTGTCTGTCCCTCCACTAGAGGAGAGGGACCAACGTCTGCTGGACCTTCTTCTCGGTCCAAGAAGAAAGACAAGGGTAAGTCCCTCCAATGACGCTCTTGGGAGCGGGAAAGGTCCCTCTCCCCGAGTTGTCTGCCATCGACTTCGGTCGATCATTAGGCTTCGGCCAGTGGTCTCACGGTGTCCCCGTCAGGTCAGTTGACTGAGACTCCCGTCGACACAGTCGAGATCTTTCTCGACCCGTTGGATGGGTTGTCGACCGGCGAGGCCGAAAATCCTCTCTCCGTTCCCTGGTGGGAGTTGAGGATCCCGGGCTTGCCAGTGCCTCCGGTTCCAGAGCCCCGGTGAACCCTCTGAGGCGAGGGGGCGGTTCACCGGTCCCTCCCATCCTCTGAAAGGCCGAGGTCGGTCTCGGACTTCTTGGCGGTTCAGCCGATCCCGCGTCATAGGTGGTCTCGGTCTCGGCACCGCGGTAAGCGGTAGGTTGCTTCGCCCTCGCCCCTCCTCCTCGATGAGGGGAGGCTCACGCAGTTACGCCGACGATATCGGTGACTTCATGTGGCAACAGCTCCTTCTGACTGGGAACAAGCTGACGCTCGCCTTCCCCCATTAAGTGGCTGTCACCGAGCGCAAACAACCTCGTCTTACCCGAGGAGCCTGTTCCCAGGCCGTTGTCTGGCAAAACCAGCTGCTCCACTCGACCGTGGAACCTCCGCCCCACAGCCATTATTTGGGGTCTGACCAAGAACTCGGTCGGCTCAGGGACTGCCCCATAGGCTGTCTGTTACCCTCACTCCGATCGACCTCAGCAGGTGGAGGGTGGCTCAGGCCCGAGGCAGCTCTTTGCGGACTCTTCAGAGTCTGATGGCGATTCCTCCCTTTTCTCCAGGCGAGTAGACTTGGAGTCCTCTGGAGGTCAGTCGATGGACGATAGCCCTTCGTCTTATCTGGGATTGCTTCGGCTCATCTCGGAGTCTACCGGGATGAAGCTCGAACTGTGTCTAGGGCCAGGTATCCCTCACGGAGATACTGGACCGAGGGATCCCTATGGAGGCCATCCGGTGGCCGAGGCCATAGTGGGCCCGGCCTGGAGCTCTGGCAGCGCCTGCTTCCTGTCCTCTCTGCTGCCGGCCAGGATGGCAGGCGGTCCCTACCGTTCCTTGTCCGTTTTTTTCGAACACCCTCAGCTGAGGGGTTGTTACCAACAGCTCGCTCGTGCTTAGCGCTAGGGACGTGGACAAACCTCCCGACAAGGAGTCCAAGAAATTGACTATGCCGGCACAAAGTTCTACGCTTTGTCCTCCTCGGCCTCGCCAGGCCAGTTCGCCGCATTCATGGCACATTTCTCTCTGCCCTGTTGGGCTCCCTGGACGAGGTAGTTCCTCATCTTCCGGCGGACCTGCAGACCACGGTCAGGCAGGTGCAGGACCAGAGCAGTGGCCAAACAGCAGCTTCAGACTGCTCTGGACATTGGAGACTCATGTGCCAGGTCAGTAGCGGCCGCAGTGGCTATGCGCCGTCGGGCATGGCTGAGGATATCCACCTTCACTTCGGATACCCAGCACAAGTTGGCGGATGTCCCTTTCCTGGGGACCGACCTCTTCGGCCCTGGGGTGGAAGGTCACCTGCAGAGGATCGAGAAGTCCAATGCTACCTTGGACTCGGTCTCATCCGCACAGAAGGACAAAGGCCGCAGCCTAAGCCCTTTCGTCCCTCTGCGCCTTCGGCACGTCCGGCCCAGCAACGTCAGGGCCAGCAGGCTCGAGCTTGGCATCCCAAACCCAAGCCTCGGCTTCCTCCTCCAGGAAGCAGGAAGGTAAAGGCCCTGGAGGTCCTTCGGCCGGTCCTTCCTCCAAGCCTGCCCAGTGACGGGTTGAGGGGTGTCGCCCCCAACCCCGTCGCCTCACCCCAGGTGGCCCCCGTGGGGGGGGCGGCTCCGCCACTTTCTTTCCGCCTGGTCCGTTATCACCACAGACCGGTGGGTGTTGGAGGTGGTGGGAAAGGGCCTGCCTCTGGAGTTCGAGCAGGCCCCACCCTTCAGAGCCGTCGCACCTGGGGGCCTCGGGGTCAGAAGCCTCGCTGTCAGCTCGCTGAGCCGACATCGCTCTCCTCCTCGAGAAGGAGGTGATAAGAGAGGTGGCGGACCCTCCCTCAAACCCGGGGTTCGTGTCCAGGTACTTCCTGGTTCTGAACCGGACGGGGGGCTGGCGCCCCATTCTTGACCTACACGACCTAAACAAGTTCCTAAGGTCTCGAACCTTCAGGATGGTCACTCTGGCTCAGATAATACCATCCTTGGAACACGGCGTGTGGTTCTGCTCTCTGGACCTACAGGACGCGTTCTTTCACGTCCCTATCCGTCCGTCACATCAGAGGTTCCTTCGCTGAGCGGAGGATCCTTTCGAGTTCCAAGCCATGCCCTTCGCTATCTCCAGCTCCCAGGGTCTTCACCAAATGCATGGCAGTGGTGACAGCATTCTTGCGGCGCCGAGGGGTCCGGGTTTACTCTTACCTGGACAATTGGCTGATAGCAGCCCCCTCCAGACGGGAGGTGGAGCGGTCCAGAGATCTGGCCCTCCAGGTTTCTCTCAGGTCGGCCGCCTCATCAACGAGGCCAAGTCGGAACTCGAGCCGAAGCAGGTGATTCTTTTCATCGGGGCAGAGCTCGACTCTCTTCGAGCCAGAGCACGGCTCCTGGCGGACAGGGCTGAGGTTCTTTCCTCCTTTGCCCAATCATTTCTGGTTGGGCAATTGCGCCTTGCTTGGGACTTCCTGCGCTTCCTGGGTCTCATGGCGGCCTATACCAGCGTGGTCCGTTGGGCCCGCTGGAACATGCGCCCCCTTCAGTGGGGGCTGGCCAGCCAGTGGTCCCAACGCAGCGATCCATTGGACCAGCTAGTGACGGTGACCCAGGGGATGTGGAACGCTTTCCAGTGGTGGACCGTTCCAGTTCATCTGCAGGAGGGCATCCCGTTTGTCTGCCCTGAGCCAACGGTCTCTATATCGACCCATGCCTCTCTGATGGGTTGGGGTGCCCATCTGGGGGAACACCGAGCGCACGGCCTCTGGTCCCCGCGGGAGTCCGATGTCACATCAACCTGGTTGAGCTCCGGCGGTCCGCCAGCTCTCACCACCTTTGCTCCGTTCTTGCGGGTCAAGTGGTCCGGGTCCAGGCAGACGACACCACGACCATGTACTATCTAAACCGCCAGGGCGGGGACGCTCCATGCTTCTATGCAAGGAAGCTCTCCGCATCTGGTAACTGCGGCGCAGCCTGGAGGCGGATCTCCTAGTTATCATGTGGCAGGAGCCTCCAACACCCTGGCCGATGCCCTAAGCTGGATAGGGGCTGCGTCCCACGAGTGGTCTCTCTCTCCGGAGGTAGTACAAGATCTATTCTCCCATTGGGGGCACACCCTCAGGTGGACCTGTTTGCCTCAGGGAGAATGTGAAGCTGAAGCTGTTCCATGCCCGCCCCCCCTCAGCAGGGATCGCTGCAGGGGGATGCCTTCTTGAGGCCGTGGACCCTGGGCCTCTTCTGCGCCTTTCCCCCGTTTCCCTTGATGCACAAGGTACTTCTCAAAGCAAGGAGGGACAAGGCGCAGGTGATTCTGATAGCCCCAGACTGGCCCCGCCAGTACTGGTACCCAGATCTCCTCATCCTCAGCTCCAGGCTCGCGAGGCAGCTTCCAGCTCGCCCGGACCTGCTCTCAGTCAGTCAGGGGAAGGTATTCCATCCGGACCTTCAATCCCTGCACCTGATGGCCTGGATCCTGAGCGGCTAGAGTTCCAGGCCTTGGGTCTTTCCGACGAGGTCCTCAACGTAGTTGAGGCGTCCCGTAAGGGTCGACCAGAAAATCTGCCTTCAAATGGAAGAGATTTTCCATTTGGTGCCAGGGCAAGGGCCTGGACCCTTCCTCCTGTTCCTTGGCGAGCATATTGGACTACCTTTGGTCCCTTTCTCAGCAAGGGCTTAGGTCGACGACCCTTAAGGTGCACCTGGCAGCCATCTCTGCTTACCGGGCGCGGGCCGGGAAGCAGTCGGTGGCGCAGGAGAAGGTGGTCTGGTGCTTTTTCAAAGGCCTTGATCACATTTCCCCTCCGGTGCGAGAACCTCCACCTCCGTGGGATCTACTGCTGGTACTGGCAAAGCTCATGGGCAAGCCATTCGAACCAATGGACAGGTGTGAACTCTCTCACCTGTCGTGGAAGACCGCCTTCTTGGTGGCTATCACGTCAGCCAGAAGGATGGGAGAGCTCCAGGTGCTCTGCATCGAGTCTCCTTACGCCTTCCACAGGGACAAGGTTGTCCTGCGCCCCCACCCGAAATTCCTTCCGAAGGTGGTGTCGGAGTTTCACCTTAACCAGGTGTTGACTCTGCCGGTGTTCTACCCCAGTCACACCTCGGAGGCCGAATATAGGCTCCATACTCTGGACCCTAGAAGGGCGCTCGCTTACTATAAGGAGCGCACGGCTGAAATTCGGGGAGAGGTTCGCCAGCTGTTTGTCACCTACGCTGAAGCCGCACCTGGCAGACCTGCAGCCAAGCGGACGATAGGCAGGTGGGTCACCTCCTGCATAGATCTCTGCTATAAGTTGGCGGGCATGGAGCCTCCCAGAGGGATAAGAGCTCATTCTACCCGCCATACTGCTGCATCGGTGGCTGCTTCCAGGGACGTCCCTATACAGGAAATCTGCAGGGCTGCTACCTGGAAGTTGGCACACACCTTCATCACCCATTACCACATCGACCTTGAGTCACGCCGGGATGCTGGTTTTGGGGCCTCGGTTCTCCAGTCTCTGTTCACTAAGTAGGGGTGTGCGCCTTGCCTCCCTCCTCCCGGAGAACTGCTAGGAGTCTGCCAGACAGTGTGGATGAACAACATATCCATGTCCCTAGAAATACAGGTTACTCACCTGTAACAGGAGTTCTAGGAATGGTATATGTTGTTCATCCACACTACCCACCCGACCTCCCCGGCTTCGACGCACAACCTGAGCTTCCAGCAGGCCAGATCTGGCATCATGGGGTGGAGCCGAGAGTTTTACCACCCGGGTGGGTGGGAGGAGCCAGCTTGAAGACCTTCTGGCAAGATTTAAAGCGGCAAGGATACCTGCCAGACAGTGTGGATGAACAACATATACCATTCCTAGAACTCCTGTTACAGGTGAGTAACCTGTATTTATGTAGCTGTTTCTGGGCCACCCTTAAAAAAGGGCATTGCGGTCCGGTGAGTCTACATGGTCAGCAAAAAACAAATAGTAAACATCCAGTGCACATTTATTAGGGAGTATTTTTAATGAGAGTAACTGAAGAAGTTTTCCTCAAGCTTTTGGGACTGGTAAGATCTCTTACAAGGTGCAGAGGAAACAAATCATGTAACATTTGTACTTTTGTAGAATATTAGTCTCATGCAGAAACACTCGTTGATTTTTTCAGGCCACTGTTGGGCCCATCAGCGTTGTGCAGAGTGGTCTGAACAAGTGAACCAGAATGAAGTTCATGTACTGGAGAATGTGGACAAAGCAGTTTTCTCAGGGAGCACAGAAGTAAGTGGTGTTCATGAAACAGCCATTCTTTGAAAATAATGAGACTGATGTTTTGTGCAGCTTTTCAGTTAAATGTTAGGGTTTTCCCACTTTTCTGATATCTATGGGACTGTTAACCTACTTAGGGATACAAAAGATAGATGCGTCTGAATGTATGTAACAGGTTCTCTGCACAACCTAATTGATGTACTTTTAAAAAGACTGTATTGTTTGAATCAGCCTGTGTTTTCAGATTCAGGATAGATAAGTATTTTGAAGAAAAATGGCTGTGCCCACTGAAAAACAAGTGAGTGTGTGGTATAAGTAAGCAATAGGACTGGGTGTGGGTTGTTGTCTGATAAATGCACACCTGGTAAGGTACTGTATTCTAGCAAAGTGGGTGGAGTGCTCGGTCACAAACCATGTGGACTTATTGGTCAGTTGCCTACCTGGTGCAGGGGTTACAGACATCACAGCAAGAGTGGACAGGCTAATGTGAGAGGGGGAATAACTGATGTACATGGTACATGTTGGCACCAATGTCAGCGGCTGAACAGAGGTCCTGCAGCATAGATTTAGAGCCCTTGGCTGGAACTTTAGGAGCACAGACAACAGTGTAAAAAAAAAAAAAAGTAATACTTTGCACGTCAGTTTTTTTAAGCTCTTTATTTAATAGAATTTTTAACAGGTTACACAAAATATTGGGTCGTTCTTTTCAGTAAAAACAATTTCACATATATCCCAGCTGGTAAATTACATTTGCATTATAAATATATAGAGGAGATCAGTAGGTGAGACACAAGAAATATATTCTGTTACAGTACTTGTTTGTTCGCCATATTAGTACTTTGTACTCCTCAACCTGCAATGTAGTTCTTATACTCCTCCCTACTTTAGTCTCCTACCCCTCCATCCCCCTCTCCAGTGCCCCTTCTCCCACTCACTTCCTCATCTGCATTTTTCCTCTTACACTGCTGTACCCATCCCAGTTCTTCCCCCACCCCAGTCTCCTATTCCCAGCTCTCCCTAGCTACTTCGACCCGCCTATTCTTTCTCCCAGTTCTCCTCCCATCTCTATGCCACTTCCCTACCCACTGCAGTCTTCTTTCCTTTAAATGTAATCCAGATCCAGAGATGACTACCCCCCACCCCGTCTCAACCTACAGTTCTAGGGACATGCATGTGTTGTTCATCCACACTTATTGGCAGGTCCCTTGCCGCTTTAAATCTTGCCGGAAGGTCTTCAAGCTGGCTCCTCCCACCCACCCGGGTGGTAAAACTCTCTGCTCCGCCCCATGACGCCAGATCTTCCTTACCACTTGGAAGCTCAGGTTCCCTCCTAAGCGCTCTGCGTTTTTGACTGGTTCCTGAAAATTTCTGCCTTCGAATTCATTGGAAGTGTCCTTTCTGAATCTTCGATCTTTTCTTCTTCGCTACGGTGATGGCTCAGTCTTTTTCCGGCCCCGAGAGGCGCACCGTTAGTTCCTTCAGGAGGGACTCGCATTCCACGTGCGTTTATTGCCTGGACTTGGATCACGATCCTCAGGCTTGCAATTTCTGTTCTGCCCTTTTGGTCAGCTCTCTGGAGGACCCTGTGACCCGTTTGGGGCTCGGACATCCGGTAGTTTTTCGCCCGGAGATTCCCTCGGACGTGGTGTCCGCCGACTGTTTCTCTGCAGTTTGATCCTGCCGGGAAGGCGGTCCCCGGTTCCGGCGCTTATCCCGCTCTCCTGGATTCATCTCATGCAGGTTCGTTCAATGAGCTTCGTCATTCCCTCTCCTCCAAGGCAGAGGGACCCTGGAACCCTGCTGCTCGACCTAAGGCTAATGGGCATGGCGGGGTCTCTTCGGTGGGCGGGAACTCTCCCCCCATCGGCCGACGCTTGACTTCGGTCGAGGATTCAGCTTTGGCCACTGGCCTCACGGTATCCCCGTCAGGTCAGCCGGCCAGGTCCACCGTCGACGACGTCGAGTCTCTCAACCCGTCTTTTGGGGGGTCTTCTGGTGGCGCCATCCCTCCGCCTCCGGCGGAGGCTGAGACTCTGTCCTCCCCTTCGGGTCGACAGCCCTCGGTCCTTTCTTCCGATCCGAGGGAGGAGCGGGTACGTCCTGCTCCTTCCCAGGTCCTCCCGAGGATTTGGGTCTCGGTCAACCTCTCGGTCTAGCCACTCACGCCGATCTCGGCGTTCTCGGTCGAGGCACCGAGTTAAGTGGCTTGGCCGTTCTTCCTCGTCCCCCTCCTCGGATGAGGAGCAGTTTCGATGCCGTTGGCGTCGGTGTTACGAGGAACTTATGTGGCGACAGCAGTTGTTGTCCGGGTATCAATCGACCCTGATTCATTCTTCAGATAGCAAGCAGCCGCCGCTCAATCGACAGCCGTTCGAATCGGTCGAGGAGCCCTGTCCAGGGCCGGTTGCTCATCCGACCCTCGCTGCCCCTCCACCTTCGGCAGGGTTCAGGCCAGGCCATGACCTGTTCTTCAGGTCACTCGGTCCCCTCACTCCTGCCACGCCCGGACGGAGAGTTGCCTCATGGCGCATGTGCCAGACCCTCTGAGCCTGGAAGCCGGCTCGCATATGTTTCCTAGCAGGGAGGACCCGGGTCTTCCCAGGAACATTCAGTAGATGACAGCCCATCGTCTTGAAGGGTCTGCTTCAGCTCATTTCCAGAATTCACTGGGATGCAGCTCGGGCCATCTCCAAGGGGCACCTTACCCCTACGGAGATTCTGGAATGAAGGGGTTCTCCCTCGGAGGCCTTCCCAGTGGCCGAGGCTATCGTGGGCCCAGCCTTGAAGCTATGGCGGCGGCCTACTTCCTGCCCTGCGCCTTCGGCCAGGGTGGCTCGGAGATACCCTATCCCTGTCGGTTCCTTGCCCGGTTTCTCGGAGCACCCCTCGGCTGAAGGAGTAGTCACCGACGACGTTTTCCAATGTCTTAGAAACTCTGGGGATGTGGATAGACCCCCTGACAAGGAGTCCAGAAGGATGGACTATGTCGGGCGCAAGGTTTACGCTGCGTCCTCCCTAGGCCTCCGTCAGGCCAGCTCGGCTGCACTGATGGCACATTTCTCCCACGCCCTTTTGGGCTCCCTGGATGAGGTCCTCCCTCATCTCCCGGCCGACCTGCGGACCACGGTTCGGCAGGTGCGGGACCAGGGTAGGGCGGTGGCGAAGCAGCAGCTCCAGACGGCTCTGGATCTAGGCGACTCCTGTGCCAGATCGGTGGCGGCCGCGGTGGCCATCTTGCCGCAGGGGCATGGCTGGGGTTATCCTCCTTCTCTTTGGAAACCCAGCATGGGTTGGCGGACATCCCCTTCTTGGGACTGACCTTTTCGGCCCTGGGTGGAGGGATATATCCATGGCCGAGAGTCCGATGCCACTGGACTCGGTCACTCGCCCGGAGGGTCAAGGGCAGCCGTCAGCCTTTGCGTAAGCCCCTTTGCCCCCTGAGCCCTGGGGCTCCACCGGCCCAGCATAAGGGCCAGCAGGCATGCGCTGGGCGGCCTGTTGCCGGTCCAGCGTCTTCCTCCAAAAGGAAGCAGGGAGGCAGGAAACCGAGAGGCCCCTCGGCTCCTTCCCCCTCTAAGCCTGCTCAGTGATGGGCCAAGGGGCACTGCCCGGGCCCCGTCGTCCCAGCCCAGGTTTCCCCATGGGGGGACGGCTCCGCACCTCGTTCTGGAGGTATTTAAGGGTGGATCCTGTCGCAGGTTGCGAGCGGTTTCCCCTTTTGAGCCGTTGCCCCATGGGGATCTTGGGTCCACTGCCTCTGTGTCGGTCGTACCGACATGCCTGGCCCTCTAGTTAGAGGTGATCAGGAAGGCTGCGGACCCCCCATTCAACCCTGGGTTCGTGTCCAGGTATTCCTGGCCTCAAACGGACGGGGGCTCGCGCCCATTCTCCCGCACGCCTGGATGGTCTCTCTACTTCAGATATTCCATCCTCAGAACGTGGCGTGTAGCTGTTTCCTGGGTCTCCAGGATGTACCTACTCCTCGTTCCGTCCGTTTCTTGGGAGGCTCCACCCCTTCTTTGCGGGGGATCTCCTTACGAGTTCCTAGCCAGGCCCTTCTTTGCTCAGCAGTCTCTGCGGCACTGAAGGGTCCGGATGTAACCCCACCCGGAAGGCAGACTGGTCTCCCGTTTCAGGAGCCAAGTGGGAGCTCGTACCTTAGCGGTGAAGCTTCTTCGGGACTAAGCTCGACTCCTGAGTCCGAGCTCGGCTCCGGGCGGACAGGGCTGAGATTCTTCCTCCTTTGCCCGGTCGGGTTGGCCGGGTAATTATGTCCTGCCAGGACCTCCTGCTCCTCCTGGGCCTCAAGGCGGCCTTCCCTTAGTGGGAGGGGCCAGCCAGAGGTCACAGCGCTGCGTCCCTTGGACCAGTTCGTGACTAACAGCCCAGCAGTAGTAAGAAGGCTCCTTGGACCGTTCCAACCCGGCAGGAGAACATCCTGTTCGTTCACCCTGAGTCGGCGGTCTTCTCCGACCCGATGCTTCTCGGATGGGTGGGGTGCCTATCTTGGGAATACAGAGTGCTTCGCCTCTGGTCCTCTCGCGAGTCCCGATGTCCTTCCTGCTTGCTGGAGCACAGGCGGTCCGCTTAGCCTGCACTGCTCGCTCCGCTTGTACGGGGTCTAGAGGTCTAAGTCCAAGTAGGACAACACCACGACCATGTGCTACCTACCCCGCCAGGTTCGGTCGATCCCCTTGTCTCGGTGCAAGGAGGTTCTCCGCATTGGGTTGTTGCGCAGTTAAGGGTTCCCAGCCATTTGATGGCAGGAGCCCCAATTCCCTGGCTGCTGCCCTAAGCCGGGCATAGGCTGCGCCTCATGAGTGGTCTCCCCTACCGGAGGTAGCGCAGGATCTTCTCCCTCTTCCCTCCGGGGAGAATACGAGGCCGAGACTGTTTTTTTGCCTGCCCCTCAGCAAGGTCTGCTGCAGGGGATGCCATCGGGGCCTCGGACCCCGGGCCCCTCCGTGCCTCTCCCCCATTTCCCTTGACCTACGGGCAAGGTGAGGAGGGACTTGGCGCAGGTGATGCTGGTAGCCCCAGACTGGATTGCCAGTTCTGGTATCCAGCTCTCCTCAGTCTCAGCCCCAGGTTCCCGAGGCGGCCTCTAGTCCGCCCGGTCCTGTCTTTCCTTTTCAGGGGAAGGTTATCCATCTGGACCTTCAATCCCTGCACCTGTAGGCCGACCCCTGTGTGGCTAGGGGCCAGGCCTAGGGTATTTCGGCAAGGTCTTCGACCTTCGAGGTGTCCTGCTAAGAAATCAGCCAAGATGCTCGTTCTCTGGGAGAAGTTCTCCCTTTTGATGGGATCGGGCCGTGCCCTCCTCCATCCCTGGGCGAGCATTCCGGACCATCTGCGGTCCATCCTTAAACCAGGGCTTCGGCCGACGACCCCCTAGGTGCTTCTGCGGGTCACCCCTGTTTTCCGGGCGCGGGCTGGGAGGCAGTTGGTGGTGCGGAGAAGGTGGTCTGGCACTTCTAAGCCTCGATCACGCCTCCCCTTTTGGGGAGAGTATCCCCGTTTCTGTGGGATCCTTGCTGGTATGGGCTTAGCTCATGAGCAAGCCATCCGAACCTTTTGCACAGGTGCGAGTTTCCCCCACCTGTTGTGGAAGAACACCTTCTTGGGGCCACTCCGCCATCCAGAAGGTGGGGAGAGTTCCAGGCGCTTAACCTTCCTTCTCCGGTCTTCCACAGGGACTAGGTTGTCCTCGCCCACCGAAGTCCTTCCGAAGATGGTGGCGGAGTCTTCCTTCGGGTATTGCCTCTGCCGGGTTTATCCCATTCACACCTTGGAGGTTGTATACAGGTTCCATAGGAATCGTTTAACGCCACCTACCTAGGGAGCGTAAGCTAAAGTTCGGAGAGGTTCGCCAGCTGTTCATCATCTTCGCTGAAGCCGAGATCTGGCAGATTTGCAGCCCAGTGGACGAAGGGCTGCCGGTCACCCCGTAGGTCTCCACTATAGGCAGGCGGGCATGGAGCCTCCCAGAGGGATAAGCACTCATTTTACCCGTCCTTCCGCTGCGTCGGTGGCTGCTTTCGAGGATACTCCGGTCCAGGATATCCGCAGGGCTTCTGCCCGGAAGCAGGCTTTACCGTTCCCCTTCCACATCGACCTTGGGTCGCGCCAGGGTGCTGGTCGGGGCCTCAGTTCTCCAGTCTTTCTACCTAAGTAGGGGTGTACGCCTTGCCTCCCTCCTCCCGGAGAACTACTAGGAGTCTGCCAATAGTGTGGATGAACAACATATCCATGTCCTAGAATACAGGTTACTCACCTGTAACAGGAGTTCTAGGAATGGTATATGTTGTTCATCCCTACTCCGACCTCCCGGCTTTGGCGCTTAACCTGGCTTCCAGCGGGCTAGATCTCTGGCATCATGGGGGAGCCGAGAGTTTTACCACCCGGGTGGGTGGGAGGAGCCAGCTTGAAGACCTTCCGGCAAGATTTAAAGCGGCAAGGGGCCTGCCAATAAGTGTGGATGAACAACATATACCATTCCTAGAACTCCTGTTACAGGTGAGTAACCTGTATTTCCCGGCTACAGCATGTCTTCTCTTCTTATCCTGTCGCCTAAACCTATGTTATCACATCTGTTTAAATAAATGCTGACTGACTGTATTGATTGTCTACCATTGTATAATTGTTTCTGTTTGCATTTTCTATTGTAAAACTGTTTTGCCTGTATTGTTACCCAGTTTGACGTGGAACCTTTGTAAGTGAGCTTGTAGCTCAAAGGTAATAATCAGAGACTTAAATAAATAAAATTCTCTTACAGATTCATTCTTGCCTATACATCCATAAAATAAAAGGAGAGAAATAGGTCTATTTTGGTTACAAGTGTGGGTATCAAGGATAAAAAATAAAAAAGGGAGAGACACATTCCAATTTCTCTGTGACTTAAGTTCATTAAGACGTAGCCGAATGAGAAAGCTGTGAACCACCCCAGTCATCTATAATGCCACCCAAATCTCTCTCCCAGGAAAGCTTCACTGAATCCAAGGTGTGCTTATGAAGTCCAAGAATTGCCTTACAAGTGTAAGAAATAATATGTTTTTGTGATGCTGAACCCTGTAGTGCTATTTTAAAAATCTCTAGTAATGCAGGATGATTTTCCCCGGATATAAAGCTCCAAAGATTTCCAGACAATTTCAGCAAGGATCGGGCAGATAGTATCTACATAACTTAATAACAGTGGCGTAGGGCCCGGGTCCAAACTACAACTGGTTGGTCGTACAGTCTGGATAATCCTCACAACATCCGTGAATGCCAGCCTACTAAAGTCAGACCAGGAGACACAAGGGATTGCTTCCTCTCCCCGACCATCACAACTCTCTATAGAGAGAGCAGGACGTATGCCCAATCTGATGCTGGCAGTCTTATCTGTGAAGAATCGAGCAAGCTCATCACACTTCATCTGTGAAAAATCTCTTCCAGACTGCAGACAGAGTGGATTGCACAATCTGCCGACAGTCTGAAAGAATTTGGCTGGTTAATTCTGCGCAGCAGCAATCTCCTTGGACAGGAATTCTGCCTTCTACGGGTGATTGCTGATTGATAGACCCTAAAATGGTCCATCAATCTAAGTCTGTCAGCATACAGGCTGGACTTTCGCCAGGCACTCTCTAACCTTCGTCCTACTCTCCTCCGCTCGTTCAAAGAATCATCAAACCATGAAGATCTTGAATGCCGAGTGAGTGGATGAACATGAACAGGTGCAGTTTGATCTAGGGCATCACCCACAGCCTTACTATAGGCAAGTACGAGATCCCCTGGATCCAAGCACTCACTTAATTAACTGCTTGTAGGTACCTAACTCTGTCTCATGGGGAGAGGTCATACTGTACCATCATTTCTTCAAAACACATCAGATCCCCTTTTTTATAAAACCGAAGGAGGGTCTGGATACCCTACCTTCACCACCTATGAAAACTGCTATCTAATCTATCTGGTTGAAAGGACTGTATGTAAGGTAAGGAATACAGATAGTGTTTGTATAAAGTCAGTGGCTTGAATGTCCAAAGTCTTCTCCAGCTTGACAGTGTGTTTTAGTGCATGGGTTATGTGTCACCTCCTCCAGGGGGACCGGAGGTTGGCGCAGTAATATTTTATCTAAGTTAGTCAGATCTTTTTCTCTTTTTCCAGTTCACTCCACTTTGCCACATACAAATGGTGGAGCCATAGGAAAACTATTCTGATTTGGGAGGCCACATAGTAGTTAAAGAAACATGGTAAAGCCATTCTCTCGGATTTAGATGGGAGCTGAAGAACTGAGAGTTGCACCCTAGGAGGTCGGGAGTCCCAGCGGTATCTGGATATTTTTTATTAATATCTTTAAAAAAAGAAAATGGGGGATCCAGTGGAAGTGTTTGTGCCAGATATAAAAATCTAGAGAGTAAGTTCATGCGGGCTGCTTCCACTCATATTAGAGGAAGTGGAATGTTATTCCATTTTTCCAGCTCCAGAGTAAATTGTCTAATCATTGGTGCATAGTTATATTGGTATAAGTCTGTTGGTGAAGCAGTCAGCTGCACCCCCAAATTCTTCAAAATTGTCATGCCCCAGCTAAAAGGAAACTTCAAACAACATGAAGTCTTGCTATATTATGACTATTGCAGTTTGCCCCAGCCTTAGAACTGCTCCAGAGGTGAAAGAGTTAACTTCCATGCAGAGCATGGAGCTTAGAGCGCGAGCTCGGTTCAGAAGCTCTGTTTGGCTGGTTTCAAACCGAAACCGTCAGATTTCTTTATCTCGCCTTACTGAACAGTCGCTCCGGAGATTCCTCCTGTTGCTCGTTCATTTTTCGGTTTAAAGCACTATTTCTCGGTTTAATTTAACTGCGATTTCATTATTTTAACCGCAAAACCGATCGGTTCAGGCTCTGTCTATGGTAATCCTAAGTAATAGATAGGGTTTTTTCTGTGTGGAACTTGTAAAGTATTATCGGTTCGGTTGCACCGATCGAGTTGTATTTAAATATAAGTTTAAAGCCTTTTAAGGCTTTTTAGAGTGCGGTTCCCGGTTCTTATCGGTTCTAAAAAAAACGGATTTCATTATGGTTTTTTCCACGACCCGTGACACGGTTTGGAACCGATAAGGGTGTCTTGCCTGGCACTGCCATCAAAAGGGCAAGTTGGTTGGTTAGGCTGGCATCATGTCTGAGAAACCCAAAAGAAAAACCGGGCCCACTGGGTTTCAACACTGTAGTATCTGTGGGGAAGCCTTTGCCAAGGCTGACCCACGCACTACATGTGTCTATTGTCTGTGGTTTGACCACCTCAATTCAGACTGCCAGATTTGTAAAACTTTCCTGCAGCCACCCTGGACAAGAGAGTGAGCAGGCTCAGGGAGCAGAGGCCAAAAGTCGAACCCGGATGGCCAGCCCGGTTGGTGCCAACGAACCAGAGGGAGTGCCCTCTGACCAGGGCGAGACTCTTCAGGCAACGAGCGTTGGCTCTGAGGAGCCAGTTCCAGCAAAGAAATCTAAAAAATCAGCAGGTTTGGAGTCCAAAATTCCTTCTCCAACTGCTGCTGAGATAGCCAGGGCAATACAAATTGTCCAGTCCCTGTCCCTGGTTCCCTCCGAACCGCCACTGTCTGGCAAAAGGTCGGTTCGGTCGGTTTCAGTGGTTCAGGATTATGGTATAGAAGAGTTCTATGAACCAGAGGGGGATGAGGATTATGATCAGTGTGAATGTGACTGAAAGTCTGGATGTGCCCATTGAACCGGACATCTCCCCAGACAGACCTTCAGGTGAGTCTCCCCCTAGGCTTTCTGAGTCCCCTTCTTATTTTTTGTTTTATAAAAAAGTTGCTGAGACCCTCCAGCTTCCCTTAGAGGAGGCTTTGGATGAGCAAGAGGAGCCTGACTATGTGGAGATGATGGATATCCCAGAGTCCAGGAGGTTGTCCATCCCTTTACATAAATCTTTTAGAAAACGAACAATAAAAATTTTAAAAGCTCCTAATTCTGTGCCTCCTGTGGATAAAAAGATGGACAGGAGGTACATTTTGTCAGGTCCTGATACAGATTTTCTTTCGCAGCAATGCAGTCATGTTGGGGTAGTTCAGGCTGCAGCCTGTGATAAAGCTAATATTCCACTGGCTTCACATCCTCCTGATAAGGATTCCAGGAAGATTGATGCCATGGCCAAAAAACAATACATGGCAGCATCCTTGGGACTCAGACAAGCTAACTATATGGCTTATGTTGCAAGATACCAGAAATCTAAATGGGATACTGTCATGGCCTTAGCCAAACAGGTCCCTGGCCACCTCGCAAAGGAGCTGGAGCAGGTGGCTCTTGATGGTATTGAGGCATCTAAGGTGCAATTCCATGCTGCAGTGGATTCTAACGATGTATCCTCTAGAGTCATGGCTACATCTGTGGCTTTTCGCAGATTGGCCTGGCTCAGGTGTACTACTTTGTCACAGGATACCCAGTCTAAGGCTATGGATTTTCCTGGTGGGAAATTCTCTGTTTGGGGAGCAGACAGAGAATTATATGAAGAAAATGGATGAATATAGAACCACTTACAGGAGTGCACAAGCCAAGGCGGCAAGCCACTCCTCAGAGGCAGCCCCAGGGGTAGGGGTAGGCCTTTTCACAGGCCTTTTTACCAGACTCAGGCCCCCTCCTCTTCAGCCTATGTACAGAGGGGGTTCTTCAGAGGTAGAGGCAGACGGGTTCGAGCAGGCCTGCTCCCACCCCTCAGCCTAAAGCCCCTGCCAAACAGGCACCCTGATGGGATGTCCAGGGTCGGCCTCCTCCACTACCTGTAGGGGGTAGGTTGGCTCACTTCGTCCAGGACTGGCAGTCTTTAAATTCAGACAGGCGAGTCCTGGAAGTAGTGAGCCAGGGTCTGGTTCTCAGCTTTAAGAAATTTCCAAAGATGAGAGCCAGATCTTTTCCACCTGCAAACCCTTTAGAGACTCTTGCTTTGGAAACAGAAGTCTCAACCCTCCTGGCTCCCAGAGCTGTAGAAAAGGTTTCTCCCCTTCACCAGGGCAAGGGTCTGTACTCCAGGTACTTCCTTACCCCAAAAAAGACAGGAGAGTGGTGGCCTATCCTGGATCTAAGACATCTAAACAAGCACCTTTTAAAGCCAAAGTTCAAAATGGTGACACTGGGAATGATTTACCTCCCTAAGGCCAGGGACTGGCTAGCCTCCCTGGACCTCAAAGATGCCTACTTCCATGTTCTTATCAGAAGCTCCCATTGAAAGTACCTCAGATTCGAACTGCCCTCAGGCCATTATCAGTTCAGTGCAATGCCCTTCGCCTCACTTCTGCCCCAAGGGTGTTCTACAAAGTGTCTGGCAGTAGCAGTCGCCACCTAAGAAGGCAAAGATTGCCATTTTTCCTACCTGGACGACTGGCTCATTGTGGGTCAGTCTCCAGACCAGGTCAAATCACACCTGCTAGTTACCCAGCAGCTGCTTACCTCTCTGGGATTTCTTCTCAATCTTCCAAAGTCAGTTTTGGAACCTGTCCAGGTACTCACCTTTATAGGTGCAGAACTGGATACAAAGCAGGCCAGAGCCTTCCTTCCCTTGGAAAGGGTAAGGACCTTAGTGGCCCTGGCCACCTCCTTCACTCTACAGGTCTCTCGACCAGCAAGGCATTTCCTGCAGCTCCTAGGGCACATGGCTGCCTCCACAGCTGTGGTGCAAGGAGCAAGATTTCAGATGAGGGACATTCAGTTCCATTTGAGAGCTTTCTAGTCTCAAAGAAGAGATCCTTTATCCAAGTTAATCCCAGTGACTTGAACCCTGATCCAGGCCCTTCAGTGGTGGCAGGATCAGAGCAATCTGAGACAGGGGGTGCCTTTCATCCCTCTGTCCCATTCCTTGACCCTTACTACAGATGCATCCCTCTTGGGATGGGGAGCTCACATGGCGACCTCTCCACCCAGGGATTATGGTCCCCTCAGGAATCTCTGCTCCACATCAATCTGTTGGAACTCAGAGCTGTTTTCCTAGCACTTCAGGTTTTTCTGCATCTGTTCAGAACAAGGTGGTACAGGTCAGAACAGACAACACCACTACAATGTGGTACATCAACAACAAGGGGCACTCGGTCTTCGGCCTTGTGCACCGAGGCGATGAAGTTGTGGTCTCTGGCTTACTCCCTGAACACTTCCCTCATAGCAGTTCACCTCCCAGGCAAGGACAATGTCCTGGCAGATGCCCTCAGCAGGATTTCTCAGGGCCATCACGAATGGTCACTGGATCCCCTAGTACTGGGGATAGTGTTTGCCAGATGGGGCACTCCTCAGATAGATCTTTTCGCAGCCCCAGACAATTATCAACTTCCACTGTTTTGTTGCAGGCCCCCAGTGTTGGGCTCAGTTCCCTGGATGCCTTCCTCCTCGATTGGAAGGGAAGTTTCTGTATGCCTTTCCCCTTCCCTCTCCTGTTCAAAGTACTAGTCAAAATCAGGTCTCAGCCCTGCAAAATGATCCTGATTGCTCCAGACTGGGCCAGGCAGCCCTGGTACCCACTCCTTCTGTCCTTAGCAGTCCATCTTCCCCTGTGTCTCCCCAGGAACCACAATCTGTTAACCTGTGCTCAGGGGAGAGTTTGGTATCTGAATCTCAAATCCCTCAACCTCAAGGCTTGGCTCTTGAACAGTTAGAGTTTGCTGATTTGCAACTTTCTCAAAGTGTTCTCGAAACCTGAAGGCTGCTAGGAAGCATTCCACCAGGGCTACCTATAACTCCAAGTGGAAAAGGTTTTCCATATGGTGTTCTGGGAAGCATGTTTCCCAGAATCTGCTGATCTACCCACTGTATTGGACTACATGGTCCATCTTAATTCTTTGGGACTGAGACCAGCCACCCTGAAAGTGCACTTGGCTGCTGTCTCTGCCTTCATTTCAGCAGGGAAGCCCTCTTTCTTTCTGCTCATCCTGTATTTTCCAAGTTTTTAAAGGATTGCTTCACACCAATCCTCCATTCAGGGACCCTGCCCGGCTTGGATCTTAATGTATGCATTGCTCAACTAATGCAACCCCCTTTGAGCCTCTGTCTTCGGCAGAGCTTAAGTATTGACTTGGAAAACTGTATTTCTGGTAGCCATCACTTCTGCCAGGCGTATAAGTGAGTTACAGGCTTTATCAGTAGAAACTGACTTTATTTCCTTTTCACGGGATAAAGTGGTCCTCAGGACTAACAGGAAGTTTTTGCCTAAGGTGGTTTCAGATTTCCACCTTAACCAATCTATTTCACTTCCAGTGATCTTCACTGACCATTCCTCCTCTGGTGAGAGGAGGCTGCACAGCTTAGATGTTAAGAGGCCCTAAGTTACTACATAGAGCGCGTACCTAAGGGTCACAGGTTTGACTCCCTCCAACTGTTTCTCACTTATGGTGAGGTTGGGAAAGGAGACCTGCCACTAAAGATCCACTGCCAGGTTGATCGTTTCTTGTATCCAATTTTGCTATCAAAAGCTGGGTAAGGTTCCCCCCGCAGGCCTGAGGGCTCACTCTACCAGAAGTACAGCTGCATCTCTAGCTGCTGCTAGAGACATCCCTATCTTGGAGATATGTCAGGCAGCTACTTGGAAGACAGTACACACTTTCACCAAGCATTACTCCCTGGATATTCAGGCCAGGAGGGATGCTCGGTTTGGCACAGCCGTGCTTCAGAGCCTATTCCCTAAGTAGGTTCTGTCCCTCCTCCATGGAGGTACTGCTGTGTAGTCTGCACTTGTCAAAATATAGCAAGACTTCATGTTGTTTGAAGAAAAAAATTACTCACCTTAGTAATGTTGTTTCTTCTAATGGAGTCTTGCTATATTATGACCTCCCCCCCAGCCTGCCCCTCTCAGAACTCCTACTTTGGGGTATGGGTTGGGTATTCCTCTGTTGGCATTTATTGATGCCCTCTTTCATGTTTGGGTGTTGTGTTTATTTAGTTATTTTATCTTAATTTTCTGGTCCACTGACTTGAGTCTTTGTGTTGGGACCAGTAAAAAATGTTAATATAGTAGTAGCCAGTTGGCTAGTGTAGGTTACAGCTTCCACACAGAACCTTAGTGAGTTTGCTTGTAAAGATCTGACGGTTTCAGTTTGAAACCAGCCAAACAGAGCTTCTGAACCGAGCTCACGCTCTAAGCTCCATGCTCTGCATGGAAGTTAACTCTTTCACCTCCGGAGCAGTTCTAAGGCTGGGGCAAACTGCAATAGTCATAATATAGCAAGACTCCATTAGAAGAAACAACATTACTAAGGTGAGTAATTTTTTCTTTTGTTCTAGGATCGTGGATATGTTGTTCATCCACACTTATTGGCATGTCCCCTTTTCCTTTTAAGGATCCATCGGAAGTCTTCAAGCTGGCTCCTCCCACCCACTCGGGTGGTATATACCTCTGCTTCACCTCATGACGCCAGATCTTCCTTTCCACTGGAAGATTCAGGTTGCCTTCCTCGTGCTCTCACATTTTATAGGCCCTGGCTTTGAAAACCTCAGTTTTACCAGAATTAAAACTCGTTTGAGTTAGCGATCGCTTTTTTGCATCTTCGGTCATGGAAGAAAAATCTTTCCCCAGATTTCACCGGTGTCCTTGCGGCCAGAAGATGTTGTGCACTGATCCCCACCTCACGTGTGTCTACTGCTTAGGTGTCAACCATGACACCTCATCCTGCAGTTTTTGCTCGGCCTTCCATCCCAATGTTCTGGATGACCACCTGGCACATTTAAAATTGGGGAGACCGGAGAAAAGGAACCCTCTGGTGAAGTCCCAAGGAGGCTAGGTGGGCGGTTTCTGCGGCTGTGGGCTCTGCTGAGCAGCTGGAATGCATGACGGCATTTGAGGAAGAAGCAGCTCGTGCTGCCGACTGTCGGAGCTTCTTCATTCCTCTCAACCTACGCTCTTCTTTCTCGGGCACCTTCCGGGAGTTGTGCCAATCTCTTCCCACCTGGGGAGAGGTGCCTGCAGGCTCGCACTTCTCCCTATCCCGTAAGCGGGAGAAGGAACCGAGTAAGCCTTCGTCTCGGCGAAGGCATTCTTAGGACCGAGAGGTCGTCCTCCAAACATCCGGTCTTGGCTGCGGTCGAGATCGCTTCTTGCCGCTGTCTTCCCGGACCTTCTGTCGGCCAGACCCATCAGGATGCTGTGACGAGGGTCGAGATTGTCATGACCCTCTGTTGCCAGCTCCGCCAACAACTCCTTAGAAAGGACTCCGGACCTTGTCTTCCCCGATGAGGAGACCCAGCTTGCTGGTGTTTCCATCGAGGACCCGGTTCCGGACCCCTGGAAGTCACCGGTCCCGCCAGTGTCTCTGGAGTGGCAGTGTCGCCCTGCCCAATCTCGGTCGAGGTCTAGAACCCCCTCGACCGAAAGGCCGAGGAAGAGCCATAAGCGCTCTAAGAAGAGGCGACGCCCTCGGTCGTCCTTGTCCTCCTCGAATGAAGAGAGGCTGTGGCAGAAACTCCATTGCTGCTACAAGGACCTCTTATGGCAACAGCTAATCTTGTCTGGGCACAAGCCTACTCCGGCTGCCTCCCAGGCTATTCCTTGGCTATCGCCTCCTAGGCTGAAGCCAACCCCTCTGGAACCGAAAACTTCGGTTCCCCCACCCATGGGGACGGCAACTTTTCCTCTTCGTCCGAAACCGGCCTCTCCACCCATTGTGGTGGAACCGTCGCCTAAGCAGCCTGTGGGAGGGGCTCCTTCTAAAGAAATTTATTGGTCACGGTCACCCCGGACCACCTTCGGCACGTCGAGGGTGATTTATGCGGCAGGCCGTTGTATCCCGACTCCTTGGATTTGGACGGCACCGGGCTTCACTCTCATCCTAGGGAAGACGAGTTGTCAATTGGCCTAGGGTCGGAGGTAGGTCCTTTCTCCTTTCAAGGGATCCTTTGCCTCATCTCCCAGTCCACAGGGATGCCCCTGCAACCCATCCAGAAAAAGGCGGAGTACCCTCTTACGGACATTCTTAAAAGATGGCATACCCCGGCAGAGGCCTTTCCGGTGGCTGAGGCCATTGTTGGTCCGGCCCTTGAACTCTGGCAACACCCTGCGTCTTGCCCAACTCTGTCTGCCCGCATGGCCTGCAAGTACGTGGTGCCCATGGGGTCCGTAGCAGGGCTCACAGAGCACCCTTCTGCCAAGAATCTGGTGACTATCTGTGTTCAGGCATACTGGCAGTTCTGCCAACATGGACCGACCTCCCAATAAAGAGTTCAAGCTCTTAGACCATTCAGCGAGGAAGGTCTATGCCTTCTCCTCCTTGGGCCTTCGTCAGGCAAGTTTGGCCATCATCTTGGCACACTTCTCTCATGCCCTTCTCGGGTCGCTAGATGAAAGTCCTCCCACATCTCCCCGCGGACATGCAGACCATGGTCAAGCAGGTCCGAGACCAGGGCCGAGCTGTTACCAAACAGCAGCTCCAGACGGCCCTGGACATTGGGGACTCTTGTGCCCGCTCGATGGCTGCCGCAGTTGCCTCTCACCGCAGGGCTTAGCTGAGGCTCTTCTCCTTCCTGGCAGATACTCGGCATAAATTAGCTGACGTGCCCTTCCTCGGGACCGACCTGTTCGGCCCAGGAGTGGCCGGTCACCATCAGTGCATAGAACAGTCCAGTGCCACCTTGGACGCCACTTCTGCCAAGGGTTTTTTGGGCAAGAACCAACAGAAGAAGAAGCCCTTTTGGCACTCTTCCCCTGCGGCTTAGCAGTCCCCCCCCCTTCCAAGGGGGACAGCAACACCAGCATCAGCAGCAGGCTCAGGCTTGGCACCCTCGGCCCAAGCCTGGACCCCAACAGGCCCGTAAAGGAGGCCGAGGCTCAGGTTCTGGAGCCTCCTCCTCCAAGCCTGCTCAGTGATGGGGTGGGGGCTGCCACCCCTACTCCCGTCACGATAGCTCTGGGTCCTCCATGGGGGGCTCCCACCACTTCCTTTCCGCCTGGTCCACTGTCACTTCGGATAGGTGGGTTCTTGAAGTGGTCAGTCAGGGACTCCCTCTAGAGTTCGAGCAGTACCCTCCCAGCCGAGCCCGTGCCCCTCGGGAGGAATGGATGTCTGCTCACACCCAGTCGGCTCTTCGAGATGACATTGCTCAGCTCCTCCTCAAGAAGGCTATAGCTCCAGTGACAGATCCTTCAGCAGACCCAGGCTTCGTTTCCAGGTATTTACTGGTGCCCAAGAGGACGGGGGGGCTGGTGCCGCATTCTAGATCTCCACGACCTGAATCAATATCTCAGGTCTCGCACCTTTCGGATGGTCGCTCTGTCCCAGAACATACCATCCTTGGAGCGAAACATGTGGTTTTGTTCACTGGATCTGCAGGATGCGTTCTTTCGCGAACCAATCCATCCATCCCATCAGCAGTTCCTCTGCTTAAGGGTCGAGGGGACCCTGTACGAGTTCTGAGCTGTGCTGTTCAGCCTGTCATGGGCCCCATGGGTCTTCACCAAATGCATTGCAGTGGTGGCGGCCCATCTACGGTGTCGGGGGATCAGAATTTACCCCTACCTCGACGACTGGCTTCTGGCAGGTCACTCCCTTCAGGAAGTGGATAGATCCAGGGATCTGGCCCTCCAGACCTGCTCCCAACTTGGCCTCCTGATCAATGAGGCCAAGTCGGAACCCGTGCCTTCTCAGGTGATGGGCTTCATCGGGGCAGTGTTCTACTTGTCAAGCCAGAGCTGGGCTCCTGGTGGACAGGGCGGAGGTTCTTTCCTCCTTTGCCCAGTCATTTCTGGTTGGGCACTTGCGCCCTGCCTGGGACATTCTGCACCTTCTGGGTCACATGGCAGCGTGCACCTCAGTTGATTCCTTGGGCCCGGTGGTACATGGGCCCCCTTCAGTGGGAGCTGGCCGCCTGGTGGTCTCAGCGTCACAGTCACTTCGACCAGCTAATCACTGTAACCCAGAAGATGTGGGATGCTCTCCAATGGTGGACCGCCCCAGACCGGTTGCAGGAAGGGATCCTGTTTGTCCGCCCGAGCCGACGGTCGTTCTCACGACCGATGCCTCTCTAATGGGCTGGGGAGCCCACGTGGGGGACAGAAGGGCCCACGGGCTCTGGACCCCCGAGGAGTCCCAGTGCCACATCAACCTGTTGGAGCTCAGAGCAGTCAGACTGACACTGTCACCTTTCGCTCCTCAGCTCCGGTGTCATGTGGTTCAAGCCCAGACAGGCAATACCACAACCATGTACTACCACAACAAACAGGGCGGCACACACTCCTGTTTGCTGTGCAAGGAGGCGCTCCACACCTGGACCCTCGTGAGCCGGTTGGAGGCGGATCTCCTAGCCATCTATGTGGCAGGAGCCTCTGGAAGATGCTCTAAGCTGTTTAGGCCAGACATCCCATGAGTGGTCTCTCCATCCAGAGATAGCTTACAGTCTGTTCTCCTGTTGGAGCAAACCGATGGTGGACCTGTTTGCTTCCAGGGAAAACACCAAGCTGAGGCTGTTTCATGCCCGCCTCCCTCAGCAGGGTTCACTGCAGGGGGATGCTTTCTCGAGGCCATGGACCCCAGGCCTCCTCTACGCCTTCCCTCCATTTCCCTTGATCCACAAGGTGCTCCTCAAGGTGAGGAGGGACAAGGGTAAGGTGATTCTGGTAGCCCCAGACTGGCTGCACCAGTACCGGTATCCAGATCTCCTCAACCTCAGCTGCAGCGCCCCAGAGCGGCTCTGTACACGCCCGGTCCTGATATCACTCAGTCAGGGGAAGGTATTCCATCCGGACCTTCAATCCCTGCACCTCACAGCCTGGTACCTGAGCAGCTAGAGTTTCAGGCTTTGGGTTTTTCTGAAGATGTCTACACCATGGTGGAGGCATCTAGAAAGGAATCAACCAGGAAGTGTTATGCCTTCAAATGGAAAAGCTTTTCCATTTGGTGCCAGTGTAAGGGCCTGGACCCTCTGTCCTGTCCAATGGCTAATATTCTCAACTATCTTTGGTCTGTCTCCAAAGGGAGTCTGCGGTCATCGACACTTAGGGTGCACCTGACAGCCATCTCTGCTTACCATGCGCAGGACGATCAGCCAACTTTGGCGCAGGAGACAGTGGTCGGGCACTTTTTCAAAGGCCTGGATAACATATACCCTCTGGTGTGTAAACCTCCACCTCTGTGGGATTTACTGCTGGTACTGGCAAAGCTCATGGGCAAGCCAATCGAGCCCATGCACAAGTGAGTTGTCACATTTGTCATGGAAGATGGCCTTCCTGGTGGCTATTACGTCAGCCAGAAGGACGGGGGAGCTCCAGACGTTTTCGGTGGACTCCCCTTATCTGGTCTTCCATAGGGACAAAGTTGTCCTGCGCCACCCCCACCCGAAATTCCTTCCAAAGGTGGTGTCAGAGTTTCTCCTTAACCAGGTGCTATCTCTGCCGGTTTACTGCCCAACCTACACCTTGGAGGCCGAGTACAGGCTCCATACCCTGGACCTGAGACGTGCTCTCTCCTGTTATAAGGAGAGGACGGTGGAAATTCGGGAAGAGGTTCGCCAGCTGTTTGTCACCTATGCTGAAGCTGCCTCTGGCAGACCTGCAGCGAAGCAGACCATTGCAAGATGGATTACATCATGCATAGATCTGTGTTATGTGTTGGGCAAGGAGCCTCCCAGAGGGATAAGAGCTCATTCTACCCGCCATACTGCTGCATCGGTGGCTGCTTCCAGGGACATCCCTAGCCAGGAAATCTGTTGGGCTGCTACCTGGAAGTCAACAAACACCTTAATCACCCACTACCACATCGAGCTTGAGTCATGCCGGGATGCTGGTTTTGGGGCCTCAGTTCTCCAGTCTTTATTCCCTAAGTAGGGGTTGTGCACCTTGCCTCCCTTTTCCCAGAGAACTGCTAGGAGTCTGCCAGTAAGTGTGGATGAACAACATATCCACGATCCTAGAACAACAGGTTACTCACCTGTAACTGTAGATCTTCCACAGAATGGTCTCTTGCAGTAAGTCATTACTTCTGTGAGTGTCCCCTAGGTGGTGCTCTCACAGAGCAGTTTTCTCCAGCAGTCTCTTCACCAGGGACCACCCACATGATCTCACTTCCTGGGCTGTGCCTGTAAAAGTGGGTGGTCCCTGGTAGTCTCCGTTCATTTTCCCACTGGCTTCAGCTCTCACAGCAGCTAGAACACTCCTCTGCAGGCCAGTCTCTGAAGTCGTCTGAACGTGCACCTGTGCAGCTTGGGGTGCCTGGGCTTAAAACACGGCACCATATCTGGAAGATTAGGCCAAGAGCCTTACATGATGGAAGAAATCCTTGTTGCATGAGAAGAGAAGGAAATATCTTCATTATAAGTCCTGTCTGACTGTGACCCATTGGTCCTATCTACTAAATAAGACCTCTTCAGAGGCATGCTTTGTCGGCGGCTAACACCCCATCGACGGCAGGCATTTTCTACATCATCTTTAAAGAAAAAACATAGAACAGAGGCTAACACTTCTTCCCATCGACGGAGGCCTCCAACCTGCTCTACAAAGGCTTACACTATACTCTCGTCGATGGTGCACACCCCGTCGAAAGAGGCCTTCAACATACTCTACAGAGACTTACACTATTTTCCCATCGACGGATGCATATTCCCTGTCGACGGAGGCCTCCTACCTGAAGCTCGTCGATGGAAGGGTCATGCCCCATTGACGGAGGCTTCCTGCATGATTCTCGTCGACGGGAAGTCCATACCCCATCGACGAAGGCCTCCTTCATGATTTCTCATCGACGGAATAGTCATCCACCGTCGATGGACGCCTCCTTCATATTTCTCATCAACAGGAGGTGCATTCCCCATTGACAGGACTCCTCCTACATACTTCTTCTCAACGGGGGATTCATTCTCCATCGATGGGGGCCTCCTGCATATTTCTCGTTGACAGGAGGTTCATTCCCCATTGACGGAGGCCTCCTTCATGATTTCTCATCAACGTAATATTCATCCACCGTCGACAGAGGCCTCCATCATACTTCTCGTCGACGGGAGGTTCATTCCCTGTCAACGGAGGCCTCCTCCGAGACTATCAGCAAGGGTGGCTTCATATAAGAACAAGCCTGTCTCATCGACGGGCATAACAACCCCCATCAACGAGGCACATTATCTTCATCTGTTGTCGGTGAGACACATTCCACCACTGACGGGACATGCTCTCCTTCTTTCATTTCTACTAATCATCATAGACTGCTTTCATTCCACCGTCTATGGGGCATGGGATTCCTTCTACCCCATTGACGGGATGATCCCACCATCGGTGGCCAACATTCCACCGTCCACAAATCGTACCTTACAGTGTGTGTGTGTGTGTGTGTATGTGTATATGTGTGTATATATATATGTGTGTGTATATATATATATATATATATTTAATTATTAATGAGACATTTTTCCGTCAACAGAACATTAACATGGTTACATATTCTTATCAACAGGATGTACCCCTTTGACGGATGTCTCTTGGCTGCCTCCTCAATCAACGAGGCTACAGGGCTTTTTCACACTCATTTATGGAGCAGAAAATCCTCCAGTCGACGAAGCCAGTGTATACAACTATGAGGCTATTTATCAACAAAATATATGACATACCCCTACTATTCAAAGGGGCTTATTTCGTCGTCATCAACTTCATATTTTACTACAAGCAACATATCAGATTTTTTGGCGTCTGCCACTCGGGACCCAGAAGACTAAGAATGCATCCTACTGTCGCCTATGCCTTGTGGATAACCTCGCCAGTATTAGAGGCACACCTCAGGGCAGAAGGTAACATGTTTATTATGTTCATGTATACATATTTAATAGAGGTATCACTGTTACAGGCCATTGCGGTCACTTCATCGGGATGCCTCTCTGCCTGTTGTGTGCCGGACCGTCATGTCCCTCCCATGAACAGAGCCTACTACTACTCACATGATGAGAAACAATCAATACATCCTGATAATGTTATAATATGAATCATAATATTCTTACCAAACTTCTACTTCTACATGCGATCTTCACCTGGCCATAGAAACAGTGGGTGTACCCCTTCAACGGATGTCTCTTGGCTGCCTCCTCTATCAACGAGGGTACAGGGCTTTTCACACCCATTTATGAAACAGAAAACCCTCCAGTCGACAATGCAAATCTATACAAGTATGAGACTATATCTACAGAATAGATGGCATACCCCCTACTATTCAGAGGGTCTTATTTCGTCGGCATCAACTTCATATTTTACTAAAGTCAGTGTATCAGGTTCTTTGACGTCTGCCACTTTGAACCCAGAACTGACTAACAATGCATCATACTATTGCTTATGCCTTGTGAATAACCTCACCAGTATTATAGAGGCACACCTCAGGGCGGAAGGTAACATGTTTATCATGTTCATATATACACATTTAATAGAGGTTTCACTGTTACAGGTCATTATGGTCACTTCATCGGGATGCCTCTCAGCCTGTAGGGCACCGGACCCTTGTGTCCCTCCCATGAACAGGGCCTGCTACTACTCACATGCTGAAAAAAAAAAGATCTGTATAACTTGATAATATTATAATATGGATCATAATATTCTTACCAAACTTCTACTGCTACATGCAGTCTTCACCTGGTCATAGATAAAGGCCACAGAAACAATGGTGAGTACGTATATAGTATAAACCTTATAAACTCTGCAAGGCTTATCAGTTTTGATCCACGCTGCTTGGAAGACAAAGTGTATGCATGTCACAAACCTTATGACTTTTTCTCAGATCAACACGTTTGGAATCTCAAAGATGAGATTTAATGGCTCATAATTTGCAGTTATCCAGATCATTATTTAAACTTCTGTTCACCCAACAGCATAAATAACGGGCCTACCATACTAACTTTTCAGGTTTACACCTAACAAGGCTGCAGGCCCCAGCATACTTGGGACTCCTTTGCAAATGAGATTACTAATGCATGATGGAACTGACTACATCACTCTGTTGCATTCCATGTCTTTGCCCTAAAACGGATGCAGTAGTGACTACAACAATACTACTGACTCTAGGAGTCACTGGATTTCATTATGAAATAGATACTTTGTTTCATTTCACAACATCGTTTGCTACGTACGTAGCCTTTTTAGTCCAAAAATGGATACATTTTCTAATGTCTTGCCAGACATGATGAAACACTGTACTACCTTGCTACATTGTAGCATTACAAAATAACATTGTATTATTTGGGTTACTGTTCAAAACTCAGAACCCAATAGGCTTTGACATATACTGTCTTTTCCAGTGCATGCCACTGAAACCTACCAATTACTCCATTAGATGGCTGAATTTCTTCTGATTTATTACAGTATCTGATATGCTATATCCTGATCGGGTTTACATGTGCTTAACTCATCTGACGATACCCAGTAATAGCCAGGCTGGCTTGTCTTTCAGCCGTAACCCTATAACGAATACTATAATGGAGTACTTACACATAGAATGCAAAATTCTCTTTATATGCTGATATATTGCTCTCAGCACCTATTGGTCCTAAGACCACACTATATGTACGACAGAATGCCATATGTGGCCACCCCACTGCCATGCAACTGCTTGGGAATCTCCCAGAAGTAATGACTTGCTGCAAGAGACCATTCTGTGAAGATGGATCAGTTATGCAAAGACTTTTGCTGTAACAGTAGATCTTCTAGGAATGTCTCTTGCAGTAAGTAGCTTCCCTCCCTCCGACCCCCTGCCATTCTGTAACAGGGAAAACGATGTAGAGTTGGGGGCTTTGGTACTGTCCCTCAGTCCTCGCCACGAGCTGAAACCGTCGGGGAACGGAGACTACCAGGGACCATCCACTTTTATAGGCATAACCCAGGAAGTGAGGTTGTGTGGGTGGACCCTGGTTGAGAGACTTCTGGAGAAAACTACCATGCGAGAGCGCCACCTAGGGGACACTCCCAGAAGTAATGACTTACTGTAAGAGACATTCCTAGAAGATCTACTGTTACGGCAAAAGTCTTTGTGTAACTGATCTTTGTCGGAGTGGTATATGTTCATCCACACGGACCCACCCGACCTCCCCGGCTGAAGACGCACAACACCTGGCTTACAGCGGGCTAAGATCTGGCATCATGGGGCGGAGCCGAGGTATATACCACCTGGGTGGGTGGGAGGAGCCAGCTTGAACACTTCCGGTGGATCCTTAAAGGGAAAGGGGACATGCCAATAAGTGGATGAACAACATATACCACTCCTAGAACTACTGTTACAGGTGAATAACCTGTTCTTTCGGTGCATCTGTTGGAGAATAATTTGCCTGTAGGACCTCTGTTTTAGTGGTATTTATTTTGTATCCTGCTACCTCTCCAAAGCTTTCAAGCACATCCCACAGGTAAGGAAGAGATTGTTCTGGTTGGGTTAAGTAAACTAAAAGGTCATCTGCGTATAATGCTAGTTCATGTTGTTCTCCCCACGTGTAAGTCCTGTAATTTCCCTCTTCTGTCTCAAAGTCTGAGCTAAGGGCTCCAAATAAAGTGCAAATAGCAGGGGCGATAGAGGACATCCCTGACGCATGCCCCTAGGAAGAGAAATCGTTTGGGGGGCAATGGCTTCATTAATTTTAACATATGCTCTGAGGTCATTATAAAGTTCCATTATTAGCTACTCAAAGGCTGCAGAGAAACCAGATGATTTCAGTGATGCCTCTAGAAATGGCCCCACCACCCGGTCAAAGGCCTTTTCTGCATCCAGACTTAGTAATAAAAATGGGGCCTTTGACCGGGAGGCGTGGTATAAGAGATGTACTGATCTTACTTCGAGTGGGAGCTTTTGCAGCAGGCTATAACCATTAGGACCAATGCCACAGGCCTTATTTATTTATTTAAATCTAGGATTACAATACCTTTGAGACGAGGCTCTTTTACAAAGGTTCCACGTCAGCATATGCAACAGTCATCATTTTAGTTATAAATATATAGTCATTGACTTACAGACCTGTAATAACCAGTACAGAGCCTTGAGCTGTGAGCAAGACAAAGGGAAGTAGGGAGGGGGGGAGTGAAGGTAGGAGGCGAGGGGAAGGAGGTGCAGGGGTAAGGGGAGTACGAGAGGTGGATGGGAGCGGGGCAGGAGTTTAGATACGGGGGGGGGGAGGTGGGCGAGGGCGGGAGACAGTGCAGCCAGGGGGCCTTGTCGAGGGAATATGACAGGTAAGGTGCTAGGGGTGCAAAGACTGATTGTAAGTGCTTGGTGCTGTGGCATGTGCAGCTGGAACGGTGGAAATGTTAAGATGGGCAGTTGCAGGATACAAGCAGTGAGAGGCGCAGCTTGGACTTGAAGAGGCCGAGTGTTGGAGCGGTCGTTATATCACTGCCAAGAGAGTTGAGCCAGTTGGATGCCCACTAGGCAAATGATCTTTGTCCTTGGGTTGTGCGACATCGTGAGATATGTAGTAGATGGGAATTGGATCTCCTTGTAGTGATGTACCTATGTCTAGGCATAAAGAGGGCACAGACACCAGGTGGGGCAAGCCCCATTATAATTTTCTTGGCCGTGATGCAGGTTTGGTATTTTGTGTGTTTGTCCAGTTGAAGCCATCCAGATTGGGAATAAAGGTCACGTGTGGGTACGGCGATGTGAGCCAGTGATGAGACAACGGGCCTTATTCAGGGAGGTCGCGATACGTTTGAGAGCAGTGGTAGTTGTAGACCCATATATGATAAGACCATAGTCTATGATGCTGATGGTGAAGCTTTGGATGGTTAGGTATTTCCTGTGCTGGAATAATTTGCCTAACCTCGCATTGGCAGACTTTGCAACATTACTGATATGGACAGTGTATGAGAGGTGGGGATCAAGGGTGATGCCGAGGTACTTGAACGATTGTGTTTGCTCTAGGATGGCTCCTTGTTCAGTTGCAATGGACCCTTAGGACCCACCAGAAAAATTCTTGGCTAGCAGTAACCAGCAGGGACTGCCCCTTGATGTCGGCTCCACCTCGACGTCGGTCATGGTACAAAAGGGCGTGGACCCAGCTCCACCTCAGTTCTTTTCTTGCTACAACCCATTCACATTGGGGAAGTTCGTGGCTACTTGACTAACCAGCAAAAAAGAAAATCAAGAAGAAACTGTTCCTTTGTTGGGTTTTCGACGATTTTTCATCGTTTTCTCTCCTCCGACTTCACCATCGCCGGTCTCTTTCTCCGGCCTCAAGAGGAATAAGTGTGACTGTGGCCACCAGATACCTTCAAAAGACTGCCACACCAAGTGCGTTTTTTGCCTGGGCACAGACCACGAGAGCGCGGCCTGAAAAATCTGCAAGGGCTTCACGAGCAGGACAAGGATCACACTCCTGAAGGCTCTAAAAGCCCATCTCTTGCAGCAGAAAATGGATGTCCTGCACACCTGGGGGCAAGCACCAGGACAAGAGCAAGCAATCCTGTGACAAGGACCGTAGCCGGTCCCATCACTGCTCCCAGTCGTACTCCCACTCCTCCCCCAAGAAGGCCTCTTCCTCCTCTAGCTTGGCGGACCATCGCAAGCACCCGGAAGGCTCTAGAGTGATGAGCCCTCCCGCCAAGAAACAGACACTGGCCAAGGCGGGAACGTCGAGGGAGAAACCGGCAAAACCAAAGGTGGCTCCGCTACACGTTACCCCCCAGGCCTCTTCGGCACAAGCTAGGTCCTGTCTAAGAAGGTCTCTGCCTTGCCCGATGAGGGCAAGCTGCTGGGCGAGAAAGTTACCCAGGCACTGCCTCCTGCAAAACCGACGTCTGACACCGTACCGATGCCGGTAGAGACTACTCTAGTGGAAGACGCCCCCTGCGGCAGGGGCAACCTCAGTGACTCTCCGGTCTTCCACTTCGCAGGGCTCTGCTGGATGTTTGCCCTCCCACGCCCTACCAGATCCTCCAGCTTCCCCGACATCCCTTTCCCAGTTCTACAGCCGCGTTTTTTTAACAAGGAGGAAGTGCAGGAGCTTTTCACCTTCTGGTGGAGTCAGGTGAAAAAAGATCAGTCTCCGCTGAAGCTGGACCCGACGCCAGATACTGACCGGCCGGACAACCCTAAATCTGAGGGCCTTCCCGCTTCTTCTCCACAGAAGACGCCCGAGCATCCGCTACCTTGCCCACCCTCGAAGGTTCATTCCCGGTCTGAGGACCATCGGTGCCCTTCTTGATCGGGTAGCCATCATCTGTCCCGGTCTAGGCTCAGGAGTCGATCCTGCTCTCCCAGGCGGGCCCGCTCCTACTCCCATTGCCGGTCCCCAGGCCGACGTCAGTCGTTGCTCCATCGTCAGTCCCGCAGCCATCGCTGGTCCTCGGACCGACATCGGTCCAGTAGCTACCGACGCTCGAACGGGGTGAGTCCTAGACACCGCTCAGGCTGTTCTAGGCCCAGTAGCAGGTCGTCTACTCCTCCTTCTGCTTCCTCTTCCCTCTCGGGGGTTCCCAGAGGGAGAAGGACCAACCCCGCTTGCCTCCTGATGATCCAACCTTTATGGATGTCATGAGGCACATCCAGGCATACAATGCATGGGAGACAGAGGACCTGGATCCGGAACTCTGTCGACTGGCCCATTACCTGAGGCAAAAGGAGCCCAAGCCTCTAGTGGTGCCTCCTTTAGTTGGCACCTTCCAAGATCTCACCAGGATAACTTGGAAGCATCCAGCCTCAGTCCTGGCTGTTCCGAAGAAGTCAGGCTGTATAGGGCCATGAGGGATGAGCCTTTCCTGATGGAACCCCCTCAGGTGGACTCATCGGTCATTACAGCTGCTCACGACAAGTCTAAGGAGCCTAAACACCTAAGCTCCCAGCCTCCTGACCCAGAGTCTTGCTACTTGGACCAGGTGGGCAAGAAGGTCTACTCTGCCTCCACCTGCTCCATTAGATCCCTTAACTTCCTCACGCATGTGGTCCAGTACCAGAATGCATTGTGGGAGAGAGGGCAAGAGCTATATGCCTTGCCAGACTCCGCACAAGATAGAGCTTTTGGATATCTTAAAATCGGGCTCGGACGTAGGCACGCATGTTCCCTATGCCTTGTATGTCACTGCAGATATGGCGGCCAGAGCAGCAGCGGCAGGTGTCTGCCTCCGGCGCCATGCCTGTTTGAGAGTCTCAGGTTTTCTCCAGGATTTGCAGTCCGGAATTTGGGACCTCCCGTTCCAGGGTTCTGTCCTTTTTGGGCAGGAGACGGAGTCTCTTATCTCTCGTCTCCAGGAGTCTGGCAAATCTGTCTGGTCTGTCAGGCAAATGAACAGAGGGGACCAGAAACGAGTGAGACGGCAGCCATTTTGTAAGCCCTCAGGTGCTCAAGCCTGTGGAAACCAACAGGGCCAGGGAGTGGCTTCAAAAGGAAAGCCAGCAGCCTGGAGGCGCTCCTTTTCGACTCCTCAAGTCCTCCCAAGCCTCTCTGCCCACTCCCGGCTCCACCCAATGACTCCCTCCCTACCCCCCTTCTTCCGGAGGAGATTCCAGGAGGAGGCAGTAGGGGGTCGTTTCTTCCTTCACCTGAAGGGTTGGAGCTCTATTGCAGCGGACCAGTGGGTCCTAGACATTATAAGGAGAGGACATATGCTGGAGTTCACCGAAATTCCCCCAGATACTCCACCAAGGTCCTCAAGATATCCTCCTTCTCGCATACCTCTCATAGAAGGAGAAATTCAGGCCCTCTTTCGAGAACGGGTGATAGAACCAGTCCCTCTGCAGCAGCAAGGAAAGGGATATTACTCTTGTTTTTTCCTAGTTCCAAAAAAGAGGCAAGATCTTCGGCCCATCCTGGACCTCAGCTCCTTAAACAACTACATAGAGTGCCGAAGGTTCAGAATGGTGACCCTTCCAGGTCTTATTTCTCTGCTCCACCAAGGAGACTGGCTCTGCTCCCTGGACATGCAAGATGCGTACATGCACATCGGGGTCTCTCCCCCACCTCCCAGGAAATACCTGAGGTTTCACTTCCAGTGGGAACATTATGAGTTTCGGGTTCTTCCGTTCGGCCTCTCCTCCGCTGCTGGAGTCTTCACCAAATGCTTGGCAGTGGTAGCTGCAGCTCTAAGGCATCGGGGCATTATGTCTTCCCTTACCTCGATGATTGGCTGCTTGCGGCCCCATCAAGGACACGCCTCCTTCAGGCTCTCGGATACGCCTATACTCTGTTCCGAGAGGTGGGAATCACCCTGAACCCTCCAAAGTCTTCCCCGGAGCCCAGTCATAGACTCATCTTCATAGGGACAGTTCTGGACTCAATCCAGGGCATGGCTTTTCTACCTCCAGAGAGGGGCGATCGCCTGTGGGAGATAGCCGGATCGGTCCTAGTAACCCCTCTGGTCCAAGCCAGGACCTTCCTCAGACATCTGGGGCACATGGCGGCGACCATCCCTGTCACTCCTTTAGCCCGCCTACACGTGAGAGTCCCACAGTGGATGCTCCGGGTGCAGTGGGATCAGTGCTTCGATGACATTGATCACATGGTCAAAGTCGCAGAGCCAGTCAAGAGAACCGTACTTTGGTGGCTGGACTCACTCTCAATCTAGAGAAAGGGGTCTCTTTCTGTTACAAGCCCCCAAATCAGATCCCAACGATGGATGCATCAGATTTGGGATGGGGGGGTGCACCTAGGGGCCCACCAAACACAAATGGTCTGGACCCCAGAGGAGCACGACGTCCACATCAATGTCCTGGAGATGCGAGCAATCCTCAGTGCGCTGCATACCTTCCAAGAGGACCTTGTCCCAGGCTTTCTCCTAGTTCAGACTGACAACATGGTGGTCGTCTTTTACATCAACAAGCAAGGGGGAACGCACTCCTACCCCCTGTGCAGGGAGGCGATGAGTCTGTTACTGGACGCTGGAGCATCACATCTCTCTGTCCGCAGTGCACGTTCCAGGCATCCTGAACGACTTGGCAGACAGCCTAAGCAGGTCTTAGTCCAAGGCGCATGAGTGGGAGTTAACTACAATTTGTAGCGGACCAGCTCTTCGGCACATGGGCTCGTCCAGAGCCGGACCTCTTTGCGTCCCCATGCAACGCCAAACTGCCAACTTTCTGCTTGCAAGAGCTCGCGCCTGGTGCCTTCTGGCCAGACGCGTTGTCCCTTTGTTGGGTAGGGAGGTTTCTTTACACCTTCCCTCTCATTCAGAAAGTACTGTTGAAGGTACAGGCCGATGGCTTGAATGATTCTGATCGCCCCATTGTGGCCTTGGCAGATTTGGTTCCCACTACTTCAGCGGTTGTCCTCGGAACCTCCAATTCCACTGCCAATATGCTTGCAGTTGCTGCCTCAGGATTGGGGCATGCTGGTCCATCTGGATCTCAGATCTTTGCACCTTCATGCTTGGCCCCTGCAGACGCAGCAAAGTCAAGGTATGGGGTCTCCCAGGAGGTGGCGGACATCCTTGTCTCGGCGAGGAAGCCCTCCACTCGCTCTACTTATGTAATAAGGGATAAAGAAATGTGTCCCAATATTGCAGGCAAATCTCATTTTGGTTTAAAACATAATGTGTTTGTGTAACTAATATTGATCTATAAAGCTAAATTATATTAAAACTTATGAAGTTACAAGTTTAACTGACCCACAACTTGTAATATTAAAGTGTCTTTTAATATTTGTATTGACCATGTGAGTAATGGCAGACAGGTGTTTTAAGTGTCTGCAAGACAGAAATACAGGGATAGAGTTCGTTACCCTTTTGACTATTATTATTAGGACAGGCCAGAATGCCTGAGTGCACATTCCTAAGTGCAAATCTTTTTCTTCCTCCTAGATCTTAATAATTGGTAATGACCATTATTACTATCCTTATATAGTAGTATAATTTACACTATCAATACATTTGTGCTAAGTAAGGATTAGCTCATGCAAGAACTAAAAGGAGAATTGCCTTGTCATGCATGAACTAAAAGAAGAAAATTGCCTTGTAAGATGATGTTTATATTTGTCTGTACCAATCATAGACAACCACAGTACTGTCATCCACTATATAAGCAAGCCAGAATACACTGTTAGTTTGAAGAATTAAGAATTAAGAATGAAGAATGAAAAATGCACCACCTGTAATCTCTTGCTATGATTATTATTATAATTCATTAAATTCTTCCGCCATCAGCATCGTCTCCGTTCGTCTCCTTTCTAAGTATCAGTAATAGACAATTTACAAATGGGAATTTTTTTTTACCCTTTACAACTTATGATATGAAGTGGAAGCATTTCTGCTTATGGGTGTCGTCTCACCATCTGGACCCCCCTTACCTGCCCGGTGAACTCAGCATTGCAGTATCTCCTCTCCTTATACCAACAAAGCTTGAGCTACTCTTCAGTAAAGGTGCACATGTGGGCCATTTCTGCATATCATGTCCTCTAGGGGGATAGATCCTTAGCCCAACTGGATGTGGCCTGCACCTTTTTACGGGGTATTCTGCATATGATGCTGCCCATTAGGCATCCTATCCCTCCTTGGGACCTCCTGTTTGTGTTGGAGAAGCTCACTGTTCCCCCTTTTGAACCAGCGACTGACTGTGAGCTGTGTTACCTTTCCTGGAAGGTTTTTTTTTTTAGTTGCTGTTACCTCAGCTGAAAGAGTTTCTGAGCTCCAGGCTCTGATGTGTAAAGAGCCTTATTTGGTTTTTCACAGGGAAAGAGTTTCCCTTCAAACAATCCTAAGTTCCTTCCTAAAGTGGTCTCTGAGTTGACCCTCAACCAGTCGGTTGACCTTCCAGTTTATTTTTCTTCTCTTTCCCAATAGGGGAGAAGCTCTCCTTCACACCTTAAATCGGAGCAACTGTTTGTGGCCTTTGCGCCACACCACTTGGGCAAATCGGTGTCTTAAGCAGACTATTTCTAAGTGGCTTGTCCTCTGTATTGTGTTTTGCTATGAGAAGCACAACAAACCACTTCCGGGCCTGGTTAGGGGCCACTCCACCAGGGAAGTCTCTGCTTCTTTTGCTGCCTTGAAGAATGTCTCTACAAGAGACATCTGTGCGGCCGCCTGGAATTCTGTGCACACAGTTGTGAAACACTGTAGCCTGGACATTGCATCCAGACGCTGTGCCGGTTTTAGCTTGGCAATCCTTCAGGGACTACTTTCCTGAGTTGCTGTGTTACCAGCATTATTCCATCCTTCCTTCTCCCAGGGTTAGGCACCTCCTTCGTGCGAGAGTGCTTGGGATTCAGTCCTAATGGTTATAGCCTGCTGCAAGAGCTCCCACTTGAAGTAAGATAGTACAGTTAAGTAAGAACTTACTGTTACAGTAGGTCTTCGAGAGGAGCTGTTGCAGCAGGCGCTGTCTTCCCGCCCTCCATCCCCCGAGTGAGGTGTTCAGCACATCATCTACAGGCTTCGCTTCTTTCTCTCATTGGGGCCCATTCGCGGGTCTTGGCAGGGCAACTGGGGTGCAGCTGTGTCCGCGGGGGCGGTCCCTGCTGTGTACTGCTAGCTAAGAATTTTTCAGGTGGGTCCTAAGGCCTGCGGCATTAGTCGTAATGGTTACAGCCTGCTGCAAGAGCTCCTCTTGAAGATCTATTGTTATGGTAAGTTCTTGCGTAACTGTACTTTCTATTAATATTGTCTTGCATTTGTCTAGAAGTGATAAACCCACTCTGATCCAGATTGATCAGAAGGGCAAAATCTGTTCTAACCTTTTGGCTAGGATCGAAGTAAATGATTTATAATATGCTGACGATAGCAAAGTGGGGTCTGTTATCGACAGTAAAATTGGGGGCCAGAAGTTGAAGGAAGCACTAGATAGCTTACAACAATGGGTGGTAGTACACAAATTGAGATACTACCTAGAGAAGTGTAGAGTTGTGCATCTGGGACAGCACAACCCACGGCACAAATATATGATGAATGGGATATATCTTACGGAAACTACTCAAGAAACAGATCTGGGGGTTACTGTAACAAGGAACCTTTCTTTTGATACTCATACTAAAAATAAGGTAAAGCAATATAATAGATTGTTGGGCTGTATAAGGAGGAACATAGCTAGTAGAAGTTCAAATGTTCTGATGCCACTGTATGCCGCTGTTGTGAGACCACATATGGAGCACTGTGGACCCTTTTGTGCATCAAAACACGGAGAGGACAGGCTCTCATGGAGGGGGTATAGAGGCATGCAACAAAACAGGGTAGTTCGCTAAGATCTAGAGAGTACGGGGAAAGGTTGAGTAAACTGGGTCTGTACTCTGTGTACTGTAGGCATATAAGAGGGGATTTATGTCTTGTTTATAGTGCACCTAGAGATGCATATAAATGGGAAACGATTGGCTTAGTTTTACTAGATAATAATAGAAGAACTAGGAGTCCATGGATTGAAAATAAAGGGAATGGTTAATAGGACAACTAAACTGAGTAGATGGTTTTCCTGGAGGGTGGTGACTGTATGGAATGGGTTGCCAGAGTCAGTGGTGATTAGTGAGAACATGAAAACCTTTAAACAAAGATTGGATGCACATATGGGGAAAAGAAAATGAATACCACTAATTAGATGGCGAACTATTAAAGGGTCATGTAGACCTCTTAGCTTGTAGTTATCTGTGAATCTATGAATTATTTAGAACCGAGATCGGTCGGTAAGAGCCACATTGACCAGGATCTTTTCCTGGTTTAGGTATGCTTAAAATTACCACATACCTCCAAGATGGCGGAACTGCCTCTCCTTCCATCACCTCTTGGCAGACTTCTTGTAGTGTGGGCATTAGGAGATCTGTAAAAGATTTATAAAATTCTCCTGTAAGATCGTCTGGTCCTGGTGACTTCCCTGTTTTTAGGTTTCATATCACTTCCTCCAGTTCCCTCTTAGTAATTGGTGCCTCCAGCCTGATTAGTGTTCCTGAGCTAGTTGTGGGAGCTGCAGCCCGCCAGAAATTGATCAACATGTTGGAGGTCAGAAGAGGATCCTGGTGTATATAATTTTAAATAATAATTTATAAAAGGTTCGGGATATCTCAATGGGAGTCCTGCAATATTTTCCGGTCTTCTGAGAGTGAGTTTGCATAACTATGTTTTGCATTACCCGCTGTCTCAGCCTGTGTGCTAAGATTCTAGTGGCTCTCGCCACCCCATAATATTTTTGTCTTGGGTATTGCATAGCCTGTTCCGTTATGATGTCTAATATGTTCTGTACCTGCTGTCTTGTGGCTTCTAGTAGGGGATGCACTGAATCATCTCCTGCAGCATGTTGCTGCTGTAAATCACTTAGTTGTTGCAGTAAGGCAGACAGTCGGCTGATTGTTGCTTCCTATAGTAGGATGCAAAATTAAGTACATCACCCCAAAATACCACTTTCAGCGTGTCCCAAAGAATGGTGTAGTTTATCTCTGGAGATCCATCTTCTAATAGGATTTGTGAGATTCTAGTTTTGATCATTTCCTGAAAATCCTTTATGTTTAGCAGGTAATTATTAAAACGCCACAAGGTGGGCTTATGTTCTAGGTCCAATTCAGAGTAAGTACAACCTGTGAGTGGTCTGCAGGGATGAAAGGAAGGATGTCACACCTCTGAATGAGGTGGCTATGTTCTCGTGATATCTGACACAAGTCCGTACGTGTATAAACTTTATGCGGGGCTGAGTAGTGGGTATACATCCTTCCTTTTAGTTGGGTTCATATAGCACCAGGTACCTAACCACCCCATTTCCTCTAGATATCCCTGTGTTGTTTTTTGTGTGGCTGTGCGCTTTGGAGATTTAGGGTTAGTGATGTCCCTGACATCCAAAATCCTATTATAATCACCTCCCACCACTAGCGCTCCCTGCTGGTATTCTGTGATTTTTTTGTAAGAGTGTTCTCACTGTTCCTGCATCCGTCCCTGGGGGTGATGTATAAGCTAGCCAGGATCAGAGGGGCTCCCTCATATGTACCTACTGTGATGGCTAGGCCTACCCTCTCCATCCGTATAAGTTGAATTTACCTGATACGGGGTGGTTCGGGAGATCAGCGCTGCAGTCCCTCTTCTTTTCCCTCCCCTACATGATGAAGAGACCACCTGGCTAAAACCAATTTTTTTCAATTTCTGATGTTCTGAGTGGTCCAGGTAAGTCTCCTGCATCATTACAAAGTAATTTTTTTGTTTAAGTAGGGAGAGCACCTTATGCCTTTTAATGGGACTATTGAGCCCGTTGAGATTCTGGGAGGAAACTAAAAGCTTGGAGTGGGGGATCCATCTTCTGTGTAGAGTACCTCTGGGTTTTAAATCTGTATTTACCGTATGATGTAATTGTTTATTCTTCACTCCCATTATCACTGACTCACCAATCCCCCCCCCGCCCCAATTTTCATTTCCTTTATTCTCTTCCTGTCCATCCCCATCAGACATTTGGTTTGTCTCCAGCATGCTTATTGTCTTGTTTTCCCAGTGTGTCTCTTTCCCCTGACTCGGTGGGGTAGTTTGCAAATTAGTTCCCAGCCTAGGATCGTAATATAGTTTGACCCCTAACAAACAATTATAACATCGTAGAACCTTACAAACTAACAACACAAACCAACATTGTCTTTAAACATATATACATTCAAATTGACTTTCAACCCAGAGGGGCTTAAAAATCAATCCCTTATAGGATCACACTAGACTTAAGTTGTATTTGGTAGTGCGTTCCGGAAGGTAAACCATGGCAAAAGCCATTTGGCCCTCCCTACTGTGGTGACCTCTCCACAGTACGCCCAATATGGCGAAGTACGTCATCACCCAAGTTGGCAAGGATATCCCATCCATCTTTGGGGTTGGTTATTTCCTGCCCAAGGATCAGGGTATTATATGTCCCCCCCATCCAGTCCCTTCCATGTACAGTAGACTCCACCTAATGCGGACATGGGTACCACGGACAATCGCTAAGTACGGACAAAAAATGAAAACCCAAACCATCCCCATAGGCTGTAGTATTAATTATGCCTGTTTATGCGGACGTTGCATGCCGGCAACTTCAGACAGCCGACAGAAGTGATTAGCACTAAGTGATCTAATTTAGAGGACCCGGTGGTGATAAATCTCTGAGTTAACAGTCTGTAAATGTGCTGTTTCTTTGGTGAGGAGGAGCTAGAATGGGGTTCTCTGCAGCACCCTGTGAACAAGCAAGGAAACTGTCCTGGTGGGCAGTCATTTGCGCTCCTTGCAGATGGTCTAAAAGCACTGAAAATGGGGGATGTAACGCCCCCTCCCAAACTGTGCAAAACCAGACAGACTTGCTTATGGTGCTGTACTTACAGTGATGAACTGTAGCATACTGTAGCTTAGTTAGCGTATTGGAGCTGTTGGGAAATGTGCTGTACCTTGGAAATACAGAACACAGAATGCGTTAGGTGGGGTCTACTGTAACGGAAATCTACGAGTGGCGTTCTGTTATGCAGTGCCGCCCCCTGCTGGCAACTGTGGACATTGTTTTAGACAGACAAATTATAACTGCACAAAACTGTCCGTGGTAAGCGTCTTGCACTGTATCTAACTACATGTTATGAACTTTTTATAGTGCAGTCCAAAACTCCGCCTAAAGCAAAGTGAAAGAAAAAGGGAGGACCCCCCCCCCATTAGTTCCATGTTAGCATTTACCTGTTATCATAACTGTAGAGCCAGTTATTGATTTGCGTTTATCAAAACTTATTGTGCAAGTGAGGGAAGTACTAAATACAGGAGGATCTTATTGTTCTCTTCCCGCCCTCATTTCTCCCTCTAGCCTCTAGGAGTATGCATCTCCTGGTGTTTGGTTACCTTATAAGAATGAGATTCCCTTTTCATTATCTTTGTAAATTGTATTAGTTTGATAAGTGATTTAACAGCAAGTAAAACCCCACCCCTCATATTCCGTGGGCAAATTAGGCCCATCCACGATCACCAAATCAAAACTGCAGTATATACATTTTCATAAGTTTGTGCTTTAAAATGTTCCAATTGAGTGGTGGCGGGGGGGGGGGGGACGCAAGCAATGAAAAGTAAACAGCTTATGATTTTCTTCTAGGAGCATGAAATGTTATCAGGGTCAACATTATTCATGTTGCTTTTAAGGAAGTAGGTAAACGAAGTAATGAAGAGATGAGCTATCTGTCTACTGCAGGATGCCCAATTGCCTGGTGTCCATCTTTGTACTCCATGTGAAAAAGTTATTCTGAATGGATTCTACCATATACCGCATGCTTTGTATTTACAGTATCAGTTAGTAAAATGTAGAATCTGGGAGATGTCCCATACCATTCTCATGCATTAACTTGAAGTTTCCTTGGCAGACGTATTGCAGGCAAGTTCCACGGAGTTGAAGAAGTGAAGTCAAGGCTCTTTGTAATCCTGCTTTGTTCAGGTTCAGGTTGCAGCTGTCTGTTTGGGTTGTTTCTCCGCGAGTTATCGCTGGATGATTGCAGCAGTTGGCGGAGTTCGACTGCTGTATGTGCTGCACGCTTTCCTGCTCTGCTGAACTGCTGCGGGCCAGTGAGTTTACCCCTTGTTCTCTGCGGTTGTGGTTTGGACATTAAATTTTGATCTGTAGAGTCCTTTATTCCATGCATTAAAAGTGCTCATTTGGCTTCTTTTGTGGTGGTGTATAATTCTGCACCCGTAGACCAGAACACCTTTAACTTTGCCGGGTATGGGGTCACAAACTGCAGCAGATGTGCTTTAAGAACTCTCAAGATGCCTCCATACTCAAGGCATTGTCGGAGGATCTCTGGTGGATAATCCTGATCGAATAACAGCCGGGTTCCATTATAATCGACTTTTTGGCTGTCCAGGCTGCAAGAAGTATTGTTTCGTTATCTTTTTTTATTTTAGTTTTATTAAAGAAGAGACGTTGTGACCACAATGAATTACAGACAATTACTTTGTTAGTTTGTCTTTTTCTATATCTTCTGTCCACATCTTGATAAAAATAAAAATTCTGATAGCCCCTGTATAATTACCTTTAATGCCCATGGGGGGAGAACTCCAAATCTTAGTTCAGGGTTTCCTCTCCCTTACCACCCTTTACCTCATTTGCTTCCCATCTTCAGGGTACAAAATCAGGGTCTCCGCTAGAAATGTAAAATACCCATGATCTCCATAATAGCTCAGCCTGTGAGGCTTTGTTGTGTAGTTTAGCTGTAAGAGTCTCCAGATGATAGATGCTGGATACTGTCCTGTTCCAATCTCCTATAGTTAGAACTATCTCTGACATCCAACATCTTATGGCCTTTTTGGCAGCCGCTATGTAAATGGGTAGCAAAGTTTTATGCCAGGATGGGGTATGTGGGGGAAATATCACCAGGAGAACCATTTCTGCAGTTAACTCGACCTCTTCTCCCAAACATTCCAATACTGCCTGTTGAAGATTACACCAATATGGCATTAATAGGGGACATGTCCAAAAAATATGGGCAAGGCCAGCTACCTGGCATCTACAAGACCTCCAGCATCTGCCATAGGAGGAGGGGAGATATTTATTTAGAATGGCTGGGGATCTGAAAAAACATACTCCACATTTCCAGGCAAATTCCCTCCAAATACATGAATGAGTTATCTTACAAGCCATAGGAGAAGCTCGAAGCCAATCCTGTTTGGAGATTTCCATCTCTGAATCTCTACCCCAGCTTCTCATAAAGGAAAATGATGAGTCACCCAAACGCTCATGTAGGATCTGGTAAATGTGGCCCACCAGATGTTCCCACAGATGATCAGCTATGGCATTTTCTAGGAGTTTCCAAAAAAATTGGAACCGGATTGGGCAATTGAGACGTTAAATCTTTGTCTTAGAAGATAATTTTTAACCTGGGTATATCTATAGATGTCCCCTTCGGGTAAATCATAGTCACTCTGTAATGTTTCAAACTGGACAATGCCCTTATCCATTATAAATTGTCTAAAGAACTGAAGTCCCAACCTCCTCCACCTAATAAAGGTATGGTCTAATGTTGCTGGGATAAAAGAACCATCCTCTGAGATCAGAGTAAATAGGAAAAATAATTCTTTAAAGCATTTATATTTCTTTAGATGGTACCATTGTGTTAAAACTTGAGCTGCAAAGGGTGTAAAATCCCTCAGCTCTGGGGCCTTGTTTATTGAAGCCATGGTTATTTTCAAAATGTTATATAAATCATTAATGGCAAACTCCAAATCCTTCCAAGGAGCCTCAAAAGATGGGGAAAGCCACAATATTAGGATCCTGAAAAAAAGATGCCAAGGCATATAGCATTAAATTGGGAAGGTTTGCACCTCCCTCCGTCAATGGAAGCTGCAGCAAGGACATCCTTAGTCGAGGCTTCTGGCCGTGCCATACAAAATTAGAAATGATTCTATCCCACGATTTGAACTAAAAAGTAGCAGGGAAAGTTGGAATATTTTGGAACAGATATAACAGTTTTGTTAGGATGATCATTCTAATGGACTCTATCCTCTGAAAAAAAGCTGAAGGGCAAAGTAGACCAAGTTGTTGACTCTGATTGAATTTGTATTGACCATGGTTCATAATTTAGTAACTCCACATTTTCTAAATTTTTTGGGATTACTATACCTAGGTCCTTAATTTGTGTTTTGTGCCATTTTAAGAGGTACTTGTTCTTTAATGATTGGGTTGGAGAAAAGTTTAGAGCCAGCAAATCTATTTTGGTTCTATTTAAAACAAATCCCGAAATCTCAGAAAAAAGTGTCAGGGAATCCCACAGGGCCGAGAGGGAAGTCTCTGGAGAGAGGGCTGAAACCAAAATATCATCAGCAAATAGAGCCACCTTGTATTCCCTCTGAGCCATAAGGACCCCCTCCACACCTGCGTTTCTCCGAATTAAGTCTGCTAGAGGTTCAACATAAAGAGCGAATAGTAAGGGGGACAAAGGACATCCCTGTCTCGTTCCCCTTTGTATAGGTATTGGTTGGGATAATGAGCCATTAATTTGAATATAGGCCTTAGGGGATGAGTATATATTCTTAAGACATGTTAAAAAAGAATCTGGAAATGCAAATTTGGACAGGGTAGCCCATAGGGAATCCCATCCCACCTTATTGAATGGCTTGTCTGCATCAAGACTTATTATAATAGAAGGAATCTTTCAGGCTAGAAGATGTTCCATAATGAGAAAAAATCTACAGAGATTGTCTGAAGTACTTATTGACTTTACAAAGCCAGCCTGATCTTTGTGTATTAAATCCAGTAGGATGGGTTCTAGTCTTTTGGCCCAGATGGCCATAAATAATTTATAATCCACGTTTAGGATAGAGATTGGTCGATAAGATTTGGGGGAGGGTGGGGTCCCTTTCCAGTTTAAGTAAAGGAGTTAAAATAGCGTAGTTCCAAGAAGGAGGAGGGGTCTGTCCCTCAAAAACTGTCTTACAGGCTGGGAGAAAGCTAGGTAATAGTTGGGGAATAAACGTTTTGTACCATTCTGGACTAAATCCATCCAGGCCTGGACTTTTCCGGGATTTAATTCTTTTTACCTGGTAAAGTAACTCCTCCGGTCTAATCGGTCTTTGTAGTTAAGAAATCTGGGTTTCCAAAAGTTTAGGTAAAGGGACATGGTCTAAAAACTCCTGAACTCTATGTTGGTATTTCGGGGGGGGGGCTGTATATAAAGATTCATAAAATTGTTTAAAAGTCTAATTTTTTTTCTCTTTAAGTAGTAGTGCCTGTAGATTGGGCTTTTATGTTCAGGATAGTAGAAGCTCTTTTATTAGCCCTCAGGTTTCTTGCCCCCTTTGCCCCCCCCCTTCATAGTTGTACTGTCGTAGATATGCCAGTTGTTGGAAGGTTTTATAATCCATAATGTTTTGTATCGCCTGTTTTAAGCCTTTTATCCGTCTCTGGAGATTAACATCTCCTTCTCTATATAAAAACTGATAGGAGGACAGGAGATCTAAGAATTTTAACCTGGCATTTTGTTTTTTTGATTTCCGAGAGGTGTATTCCAAAATCTCCCCCCTCAGTATGGCCTTCAGTGTAGCCCACTGAATAGTATAAGAGATGTCTGGGGTCCGATTTTCGTGGATAGCCTGGGGGATACGTTTCCTCATGGCATCAAGGAACGCCTGATCTTTTAAAGGACACATAAACAAGGAATTAGGGGGGGGTGAATGAAACTGGAAACGCTCCTGTGTATGTGTAGAATAAGGGTTACTGATTTTCATGGTGCCAGTATTTACCTGTAAATCAGCAATTTTTCATGGTTTCGTCAATAATGAAAAGTTCCCCCAATGTAAACAAAAACGACGATCGTCTCTGATTCTGAGCCGCAGCTCGGCTCACAAAATGGCGTGGACGTGCATATGCGATGATAACATCGTAGCGACTCCGCTCCGCTTCTTCTGTTGAAACCTATAGGCACTGTTTTTAAACGTTTTATATTGGCTCTGTATGTGGCTCTCGTCATATGTATCGATACTTAGCTTGTATTGATACATATGATGAAAGCCACGTACAGAGCCGGAAGTGGAGTCTGTGGTGGTAAATAAGCATTAACTAAAGTTACAGTCTGTGAATAAATTCTGCCGGTTAGAATCACAAATCTACCCTGTGGATCCGAAAAGGAGTCAAGAACCTCAAATGGGGTAGAGGCCGGTATCAAGATAGCCGTTCCCCTCTTATGTTTTTTTGGATGAGAGGAGGCAAACACATGATATCCCCCCCCCCAATGTAACTTAGAGTGTTCTGACAGGGAAAGGTGAGACTCCTGTAGGAAAAATAAATCTGCTTTCTGATTACGCAGATATTGCATAATTTTATATCTTTTAACAGGGGAATGCAGTCCATTCATGTTTAATGACAAAATATTTACTGGGGTGTTAGTCATTTGTATCTGGGGGATTGTCACTATTGTGAAGGTAAGGCATTGTCCAGCTTCCAGAAAAAATTGTATGTATTGGATTATATTTAAATTATTCTTTCCTCCATTCTCTGGTGGCCCCTGACGGCTAAGCTCAGCATCTCCAGAAATAAAGGAAATTTCTTTATCTAATATCCCTTCAGAAACCACATGTCCAACCTTTTTTGAGGACAACAGTATCAAATCTAAGTTTGTGTCACCTTCTCTCTTCAATTTTAACATAGTCAGAAACAAATAACCCATTAATCTAAATAACTGTTGAAAGACCATTTGTTCTCTTACCAAGGAAACTGTATACATTTGGTCTTCCATTCGAGTGGGGAGGGGGGAACATTCCCCCTTTGTCCCAGACCCACAAAGACCTGTGGTCTGAGGAGACAGTGCAACACTTCTCTAAAGAGAGAGTATAGACCTGTCTGAGGGTGAGCCCCACTCTAGAACAGACACGGAATTACCGTACCTGTTCCTGTAGTGGTTGGATGATAAGCGTCAAAATCCCAATTAGATCAGAGTTGAATGTTTAGTAAAAAGAATAAACATTCTCACCCAATTCACCTTTTTCTAAATCTAACTAAATTATCCGTGCCCCCTTATCCTATATTTAATACCCAATTCCCCCACTCCCCATTATATAAAGTATCATTCAGCCTATCTAAATTCAAATTTTAATAAATATATCACTGAATTATCCCTTCAGTAAAAAATAATAAATGATTACTGGTTTGATGGCATGTAGAATCAAGGCGAAGTACCCCGCCATGATCTCCGCCCCACAAGAGAGGAAGGACCATTCTCGAAACCCACCCTCCTTCCCCCCTTTCAAACTATTAACCTTAGATTTTCCACCCCCAAATCAAACGTCCTCTCAGTTCCCTCCCATCTCCCAAACAGAAACCTTCCATGGCTTCATTCCCCCCACCAATAAAGAACAATCACATCCATGCACTTTTCCTTCAAAGTCTATCTTGTCCTCCAATGATAAGCATAGAGTAAAGTCTGGAGTTTAAAGCTCAAGTGTGAGGCATATACTTCCATCTTTGAATTAATCTGTAGGAAATCATCCATGCCAGTCAAAGGAGCAAAATGTTCAAGAGAAGAAAGAGAGAGAGAAAAAAAGAGGTGGGGGGAGAGGGCCGCCTTCCGAAACGAAGGAGGCTGGGGAGGAGAAAGGCAGTCTCCATACCCTGCTATCTATTTCACCCAATATAGAGGGACATTTATTGTGCAGGGTTCTTCTAGAGGGAGATGCCCTCCCTCAACCCCATATATCCCCAACAGATCCAGAACTCGGCAACCGCCTTCCGAGACAAAGGAGACAGGACAGAAAGGCAATCTCCATATCCTCCATTTATTGTGCAGGGTTCCTCGATAGGAGATGCCCTCCCTCAACCCCACAAACCCCCAAATGACCCAAATACCAGCAGCTCCCTCTAACCACCCCGTCGCCCTCAACACCTTATACAGTAGCTCCCATCTTCAAAGCTTCCAGACTTTCTTTTTAATCACTGCTGGGGGGAGGGTGTAGCAAGGATAGCCCCTCTACCCTGTTACTTTCAAGCCAAATTATATTTGGTAGGTGTGGGGGGGGGACTATTCTACCCTTCAGCCCAGGGAATGGAGAGGGGGAGAAAGGTATCCACTAGGAGATTGCCAGGAGATCGTCGTCCTCTCTCCTTTGAAGAGTGAAGGTATAACGTGGCTCCAGCTTTAGGGAATAAATTCCTTTCCTTCAACCCCTCAAAACTTCAGGTCTAGGCCTCGGAAGTCTCTCTTCTCTGGCTGCCTCCCCCATCCCTCAATGAACCTGCATAGTTATATCCGTTTAAGGCTGCAGAGTAGGATTCCTAAGGTGCTGTATTTTGTCTAAAATCGCCTGTAGTCTCTGGTCCCCAGTTTCCATTCTGGAAGCTCCTCGAATCCCTGGCCTTGTTAAGGTGTTCTGGTCTGTCATCGCCATCTTAGGGATTTCTTTCTCCTCTAGGATTCCTCTCTGTAAAAGATCCGATCTGGCCTCCGATGCTGACTGGTAAGTTCTAGGACCTCCCAGGAACTGAATCACCATTCTTGCAGGATATGGGGCACGAAATTTTAAGTTCTTTGCTCTGAGGGATGGGAATAGCGATGTGTACTCCCTTCTCATACGCTGTGTAGCTGGGGCATAGTTGTTATCGAACAGAATTCGCTGTTCCCTCCATTGAACTCTCTGTTTTCGCCAGGCCTTAATTAAAAGCTGGTCTTTTTGGTAGAAGCTAACAAATCGCATCACAAACGATCTAGGGCGAGCGTCTGGCCTAGAAGGGCGGGGGCCTAACGCTCTATGCACCCTCTCTATATCCAGCTGGTATTCCGGGCCCAAGACTGAAGTTTGTCGCAGCAGCATATCGGCAAAGGCAACTGGATCGTTGCCCTCCTCTTCCTCTGGCAATCCGAACACACGTATGTTTTTCCGTCTGCCTCTGTTCTCCATATCCTCTAGCCTAATCGATATATGTAATTGTTCATCTGCTAATGCATATACTGCTTTCTCCATAATCGATATTTTATTAGTTAGTTGTAGTCTGGGTTTCTATCTCGGCAGTTCTAGATTGCAGCTCTGTCAGTTCCGTTCACATATCTCGAAGGGCCTCTCTCATCTCTGACCGAAACTTGGTTATTGCTGCTAGGATAGTTTCAGAGTTAGGAAGATCGGGTATCAGTTTCTTTTTTTCTTTGTCTTCTACCCCTTTTAGATTCCGATTGTGGGACAGCAGACTGGTTAGAATCAGAGCTTTGTATTTCATGTTTGTCTTCATCTTGTAAGTCTCTCAGCTGTTGGAAACGCTTGCAGTCCAAGTGAGCCATTTCTCCATGTTACCCCACCTCAGTAACTGATTTATTTTTTTGTTTAAGTTTAAATCTTTCTTCTCCGTCCCCTTTCAAGTTTGTTACAGTTTGTAAATACTTAAAAATGATGCTGTAAAGAAGGGATTCTACTGCAAAGGCGAATACGGGGTGAGAGCTGAAATCCGTTGCGTCCTCAGAGCGCCATTTCCCAACCGGAAGTCTTGTTTCTTTATCTCTGAAGCTAGAAAGCTTTAGCACAATAGATCTGGCTGACAGATCGGATGGGCACGGTACCAGGGAAAGTTGGTCCCTCTCCACTTGGAACTGAAAGGCCTCAGGCAGGGGTACAACATGCCGTATCAGGTCTGAGATAGTCTGTCATTTGCCCTGTTTCCACACCTTCTGGCAGGACATAAATCTGGAGATTGTCCCTCCGTGATTGAGACTCCAGATCCTGGCATTTTGCTCGCAGTGTTTCTTGTTGGTCGAGGAGGAATTCTACTGCCTAATGAAGGTGGGTGATAGAGTCCTCTGAGTTGGAAACTCGCTCCTCTACATCTTGCATGCGAATCTCCACTGCAGATAATTTAGTATTTAGATTTTTTGATTCCTTCTGTGTTTCTATACAGAACTGTTTAATTTGTGCTAATATGAGCTCACAGCAAGATCGCGTTACTGCCTCCTGTTCTGTGTCGGCGCCTGAGTCCTGCTCGCTTATTAGTAAAGAGCAGCTGCTGTCTTTTTTTTTAATTCACTCCGGTCGTGGTTCATGGGGTCATCTCTCAGGCATCCATTCCTTATCCTGCCTGTCTGTTGGATCTCTCGGGCTGAGCCCCCCCTGCAGCCGGCACCCCCGGTGTCACCCACCTGGGGAAGGTAGCGCGTCGCCTCTTCGGGCTTTTTTACAAGGCAGACTCTGACTTCAGATGGGCCCCTGAGGGAGGAACTGGAAGGCCAGCTGAGGATAACCCACAGAGGGCATGGTGGTCTGGTGCCGTCTCCTATCCACAGGCAGTTGTTTCCCTTTGTTCTGCGTTGCTTCCCAACCCCCCTGCGTGTGTACGCCCCAACGCGATGGTGCAAGGCAACCCTGCCAGCGTCTGCCACGCTATATGTGCAGCCCAGTGCTCTGCGGTGCCCCTGGTCTCCACCAGGGGCTGCCGGAGTGCCGGACTCCCCAGTACCCTCCCCCCGGGATAGGAGAGCAGCCCAGTGAGTGGTCCATCCAATTCCTCCCCTGACAACCCCTGGCACCCAAGCTCGCTCCCGAACTCGGGTCGCCGGTGTGGCGTCCAGAGCCTCAACCTTCAGCGCCACCGGGCCGGCCCAGCAGCTGCTATCTTGAGAGTAAGCTGGGCTCGATCTAGTGACATCCGAGCCTATGTTGATAGCTTCAGAACAGGATTTTGCTGATCTGGTATCGTCTGCTCATTTAGGAAGCATTTTCTTCTATTTTTGATCAGCGGAGTCGTGTAGATTCTGGGTTTTTAGGATGGATAAATGAGCTACGGATTTAAGCTGCCATGTAGGTGATGATGTCACCGGAAGTCTGCACATCAGTTTTAACTGCGTATCTCTTAACTGGGTGCTTTTTCCTTGTGTGTGGCCTTTTTATGTATGCAGTGTCATACAATTTGCATAATCTCTGTCCTGAGGTGTTGCCCGAGATAGAATTTTAGACTGTGAAAGTTCAAACTCTGCAGTGTGGTCATGCTACACCTGACCTTCCTGTGACGGGTGTTTTTCTTCACTGAAGAGATTTGTCATCTTATTTAGTTCGTCTCTGATGAAATTTCTTAGTTTTAACTTCCGTTTTATTATTTTGTAAAGTGTTTGAGTTTTTTCAGTACTCAAGTTTATCTTCTCTTAATTTTAAATAATTTTATCCTTTTCTTTTTTATTTTATCTCTTTCCATTGAAGTTCTGGGAACCAGGAGAACATTTTTTTTGGTGTTTTTTTTTTTCCCATTTTCTCAAATCAGTCTTGCCAATAGTCGAATCGACCCCCTTATCTTAAGGTCAGTGGCACTAGGACCCCATGGGAGTTAGAACTCCAGGGGTCTGTACTCACCATGCACATGCTTACAGCATACAGTATGGTGCCCCATGCACTGACAGCATAATGTCAGTCCCAGACACCTCAGTTCCTTGTTTCCCCACCGTCGAGAGTATGCTTCTCTGGGGGACTAGCAGAAATGGATTTCACCCGTGTATGCTTCTTACTTTCTAGTTCATGTTTATTTTTACAATATGTAGTTCTTTTATTGGTACAGAGTATGTTGTTTTTTAGCTGCTGTTGGCATAAGCACAGTTTTCTTCCCAGATCTACAAGTTTCTCTGCGCCTTACCACATTCAGCACCCAGATCTTTCAAGAATTGAGCTTCTCTATAGAGCCTCACTCTCTGGTCTTCAGTCCAGAGGCACTAGGGCCCTGTGGGAGTTGAACATTTGGGACCGTCATGCACGGTGCCTCATGCACTCATAGCATAAATAGTGCTGCCAGCCCTAACCACCTCAATTCCATTTTTCCCCCGCCATCGAGAGCACACCACGTTGGGGAACCAACAGAACTTCAGTTCTAGGTGCATGGATATGGTTCACATACCCACACTCTGGCAGTTCCACTGGAATGCGGTGATTGGCTGGAACGTCTTTAAGCTAAGCTTCTCCCACCACCCAGGCTCTCCGTTTAGGGGTTTTCTGCGCTATTTGCAAACCTTTCTTTTTAAGTTTTTTTGAAGTTATTTGTTGTAGTTTCATGGTTCTTTGGACTCTTGTCGCCAGACCACTGATGGAATACAAGAGACTGGGATTTAAATTCTGTGTTCTGTGCCACCAGAGGATGTTGGTCACGATCTGCACAACACGTGTGTACTGCCTCACTCAGGAGGATGTGGACCGACCGATGGTCGCTCCTTCCAGGGACCAGCCTCCAACCAGGGTCGAGCCTTTGATACCCTTGTTGCAGAATGTTGGTATGCACGTAATCTACGGCCAACCGCAGAAAGACCCCCCTCGCCATTGACCAGGCAGTTGATGGTCGAGCTCGCAGTCGAGGTGTTCACTCTCTTGATCCCACTCTACCAGTATGTGCTGCTGTCAATGCTTCTTGTTCTCCTCCTCCTCCTTCTCGGGTGAGGAGAGGCACCAGTGGAAAATGTGCCAGTGCTGTGAGGAGTTCTGTGGTAGCAGTGGGCCATTGTAGGGCAGGGCTGTACCCCATGGACCTCTGGCCACCACCAGCGGTTGCCCCCACTGGTCCCGGTTCCACAGGTGCTTCTCATACCTGTTTCTTCACCGATTAGAGTGGTGCCGCTACCCTGACAGCTGCCAGTCAGCGATCCAACTAATGATACCAGACGTTCAACTGCAGGCTTGCCAGACCGGTTGTTGATTCGGATTACCCTGCAGGAGGATTTCCGGGAGGTCTGTGGTGAACAGCGGATGAGGGCTACTCGGAACAGGCGTCCTTAGAGTCCTCAGAGCCTTCTACTGATCATGGGCCAGTATCATTTGGTGGGCTGCCCCAACTTATCTTGGAGTCCACATTGATCCCACTTGAGCCAGTCCGGAAGAAGGCTAAGTATCCTCTCACAGACATTTTGGACCAGGATGTATCCCTGGGGTTGCCTGTCCAGTGGCTGAGACAGTCTTGGGACTGGCACTGGATCTTTGGTAGCATCCTGCCTGTCACCCTCAGCTTGCATCGTCCGCAAGAATGCGGTCCCTACAGGCTCCCTTTCAGGATTTTCAGAGCACCCTTTGGCCAAAGGTCTGGTCATGGATTCTGTTTTCTCTAAATCCAGACAACAGAGGGACATGGACAAGCCTCTGGACTAGGAGTCCCATAATATTGGCCACACCTCTAAAAAAGTGTATGCAGTGGCTGCTCTGGGTCTTGGGCAGGCTAACTGTCCATCATGATGGCTAATTATGGTCATTCTCTGATGGGAATGTTTGATGCAGTCCACCACCACCTCCATCCAGAGCAGTGGATGCCGGTGGAGCTCATCAGGGATCATGGTCAGTTACTAGCTAAACACCAGCTGCAGACAGCCTTGGACATGGGGGCAACTCTTGCACTTGTGTGGTGGCAGTGGCTCTCTCCATGCATTGCAGGGCTTGGCTGCATCTGTCCACCATTACGGTGCACACTTAACAGAAGTTGGCCGATGTCCCCTTCCTCGGCAGTGACCTCTGTGGCTCTGGGTTGGCAGGGCATCTCACTCAGATTGAGAAGTCTAACGCCAGCCATGACCCTGTGACGAAGGACCAGAAGAAAAAGCCGGCTTTTCAGTGGTAGTCCTTTCAGTCACAGCCTCCCAGGTAGCAGCTCCAGCAGGGGCAGCTCCAGACCTGACACCCCAAGCAAAAGTCTTGGGCCCACGGCTGGTGTGGTAGGGAAGGGGTAGTGGTACCCCTCTGGCAGCAGCCGTCAGTACCCCTTCAAAAGCGTCCCAGTGACGGGTTGGGGAGGCGTCATCCCGCCACCTGTCCTATCCCTGATTGCTCTCTCCATCAGAGGACAGCTGTGTCACTTCTTGCCACATTGGTCCACTGTCACAACAGACAAATGGGTGTTGGATGCAGTAGGCAGAGGAATGTCTCTAGACTTCGAGGCCCTCCTTCCCTACCGCCTCCACACACCTAGAGAGTCCAGGGTGTCTCAAGACGTGCTGTATGTCCTCAAGGAGGACATTGCTCAGCTACTTGTGAAAGGGGCAATAGTCCATGTCCTGGACATACTGGCTGATCAGGATTATGTGTCCAGGTACTTCCTTGTCCTGAATACAGACGGGGCTGGTGCCTCATAGTGGATCTTGATGATCTCAACCAGTATGTGCAGAAGCACAGGTTCTAGATGGTCGCTCTGAGCCAGATTATACCATCCCTGGAGCAGAACATGTGATCTTACTTAGAGAAACCACTCTTGCAGCAGGTCACACCATTAGGATTGAAGCTGTCAGGCTGCAGGACCCCACGGAAAATTTCTAGCTAGCTATATATAGCGGGGCCCCTCCACTGACATTAAATACTTCATAAAAGGGGCAGACCCCCAGCATCCCTCAGTTCTTTTCCCACCGTCGACTTGCAAGCATCGGCTCCACAGACGTCATCAGCTACAGAACGACACCAGAATATTCTTCAGTCAAGAATTTATCATTTTTTCACATGTCTGCCTCCCCGACCTCTTGTGTTGAAGGACACCACTCGAAGTGTGTGTGTGGCAAGCAGATCCCGTTTAAGGACCAACACGCTGCCTGCATCCGATGCTTAGGCCCCAACCATGATACTAGGGCCTACACCATTTGCCAGCACTTAAGCAGCTGCACGCATATCTGCTGCCATAAGGCACTTGAGATCTTCCTTCTTGAGCAAAGATTAAAAGCAGTGGAGAGAAGCTCATCCTTCCAAGCGGAATTGTCCCATAAATCAGGTAAGCCTAAAGAAAAGCGGAGGGAGAAAGACAGAGAGCGATCCCAGTCTGTCTGCACCTTGGACTCCCAGGCCAACTCAGGGTCAGCCTGCTCTGATAGGTCTCCATCCCAGGCGAAATGTCAGCTTTCACCGACCAAGGTACAGATGACGAGTGGCTTGGGTATATCTTCTTTATTTCAGGCCCTATGGGCTCCTTGGGCTGTTCTGAGGCTTCAGATCGACCACATAAGGCGCACTCCAAGTCGGACACCTGAGTAGGCCCCGACTCCCTGGACCAGCACCAGGACACCGGCCAGAGATCGTCCTCCCAACCTCCGCGGGGTATCCCAGAGACATCCACCAGGCGGACCTCAGAGCTGATGTCCCTCAAGCGGGTGTCTGACCCTAAACAGTCGGTGGACCAGACACCCGCCAAGTGTCCTAAGGAGTCAACCCCTAGGACAGATGCTCCCCCGGACGCCGGGCACCCTTAGACGACGAAGGCACGGACGTCAGTACACAGCTGGTAACCAACGACCAAACATCAGGGGACAAAGAGGGAAATATCCCTCAAAATCTGTGGTCACCCAAAGACCCATCGTTGGGCACCTTGGAACCTCGGGGTCCAGACTCGAGCATAGGGCAGACGCCCAAGGAAGCCCAGACGCCACGTCAGACATCGGGCCTTAACGTAGAGGAGGTTAAGGAGTTATTCTCCTATTGGTGGGAGACCATCAGAAAAGATGTGGTCCCCACAAAACCTCCAGGGGATATGCCCCCACCTAGGTCCAAAACCCCAGACAAACCCCCACCTAAAGGAGGACACTCCCCCGCCTAGGGGCCGGTCCCAGGAGAGGCCTAAGGAACAGGACATGCGGAAGCAGTCCCACTCTCGAACCCCTTCCAGCTCTCCTAGCACCCACAGTCACAAGAAACCTTGCAGGATGTCACGGATGAGTCTCTCCCTGATAGCTCCAACACTTCCGGGTCACCTTTGCCTTTCAGTGTCCATTCGCCAGACCCTCGAGATCTTCCAAGATCATCCCCAGACAATCCATCATTCATGGATATAATAAGACATATCCAGGAGAATATGGTCTGGGACACTGAGGACCTGGACCCAGAGAGGCCATGCCTAGTGAGGTATTTGAGGCTGAAAGACCCAAAACCGGTGGTGGTCCCACCATTGGTGGACACGTTTCAGGATGCAACGAAGGCCACCTGGAAGTGTCCCTACTCCTCACCCGTGGTACCTCAGAAAGTGGATCACCTGTATAGGGCACTTGCAGAAGACCCTTACTTGGGGGAACAACCAGTGGTGGACTCCTTAGTCATTACGGCCACTTATGATACATCCCAGTGGTCCCTACATCTTAGTATGCAGCCCCCAGACCACGAGTCAAAGCAGCTAGACTGCATGGGGAGAAAGATGCATGCTGTGGTAACCTGTTCCATAAGGTCACTCAACTATATGACCCATGTGGTTCAATTTCAAAATGCCTTATGGGAACAAAGGCAGTACCTCGTAAAGGACCTTCCTGGTGGAGAAAAGGAGGAGGAGCTATTAAAGCTTTTCCAAACAGGCTGTGATGTGGGGACACAAGTTCTCAGGGCTGCCTATGACTCTGCAGATTCAGCAGCTAGGAGTGCAGCGGCCGGAATCTGCCTCAGAAGACATTCATGGCTGAGAGTCTCTGGCTTTACACCCGATGTTCAGAAGGGCATTTTGGATGTTTTGTTTTAAGAGATTGGTTCTGTTCAGGGAGGAGTCCGAGAAGGTAATTACCAAACTGCAAGATGCTGGTAAGGCCGTTAGATCTGTACAGGTCAAGTACAAACCCAAGCAACAGCCTTTTTGCAAAGGCCAAAACCGCTTTCAGAATAAACAAGGCCAGTAACCCCGTTCTGGCCAATAGCCCAGAGGTAACTTTAACTGGAAGGGCCAGTCTTGATTTCTCAGATGCCAAGGAGCCAAAAATACAAAAGCTCCCCAGCGATCCGGACAAAACCCCTCCACCGCCTGACTCATGTCACACCCCCACTCCTCCTCCAGATCAAAGGGAAGAGAAGGTCGGGGGTCATTTTGTGCACCACCTCTCAGGGTGGCAAAGCATAACATCAGACCAGTGGGTGCTCCAACTCGTTCAGAGAGGGCACTCTGTTGAGTTCCTAGGGCATCCTCCATCAAGACAGCCTCTGCACTCCCGCTATTCAGGACAACACGCAGTGCTCATCCAGCAAGAGATTTCTGCCCTCCTAGACAAGGAGGCCATAGAAGAGGTACCCTGGAACCAGAGAGGAAGAGGATATTATTCCCACTTCTTTCTGGTCCCAAAAAAGATGGGGGATCTATGCCTAATCCTGTATCTCAGTGGCGTACAAATGCTTCAGACTGGTCACCTTGCCAGGGTTCATCCCGATGCTCAGGTCAGACCTTGGCTAGCCTCATTAGACATGCAAGATGCCTACCTCCATCTACCGATTGCTCCACCGCATGGGAAATTCCTGTGGTTCGAGTTTCAGGGACGCCACTACCAGTTTCAGGCTATCCCGTTCGGCCTCTCATCAGCCCCTTGGGTGTTCACCAAATGCCTAGCAGTGGTGGCAGCAGCCCTCAGGAGACAAGGCCACTATATCTTCCCCTATCTGGACAACTGGCTTCTAATGGCCTCGTCTCAGGCAGAGCTAAACAGGGCACTGCAGGACACCTATACCCTGTTCGACTCCCTGGGCATCACAGTCACACAAAGGCTTCAGTTCATTGGCGCAGTATTGGATACCTGTGAGGGCAGAGCCTTTCTACCAGAGGAGAGAGCGGAACGCCTCTGAGCACTGATCCAGCAGATCAGTATGAGGAAGCAGGTCCCAGCACAAATCATGCTATGCCTCTTAGGGCACATGGCGGCTGCCATTGCCACTGTTCCACGTCTTCACATGAGGGTTGCCCAGTGGACACTCAGAGTCCAGTAGGATCAGCATCAAGACCATCTGGATCAGCCAATTTCAGTCCCCATTTCTATCCCCACAGCCCTAAAATGGTGATTGGTCCCAGAACATCTCTCAGTAGGGGCCCCCTTTTCACCACCTGCACACAACCTGATACTCATCAGGGACGCATCGGGGTTCAATTGGGGCGCGCATCTGAACGACAGAAGGACACAGGGCTTGTGGTCCCCGTCGGAGGTACACCTCCACATCAGCGTCCTCGAAATGAGGGCAGTTCTTCACATGCTCCAGGCCTTACGATCAGAAATTCTCCCAAGACACTTACTGACCCAAATGGACAACACATCAGTGGTGTTCTGTGTCAACAAACAAGGAGGCACTCACCCCTACCAACTTTGCTGGGATGCCATGAGGATATGGGATTGGGCAGTGATGCACGGCATCACACTTTCTGCAGTGCATGTTCCCGGGGTCTGCAACGGGCTGGTGGATCTCTTGAGCAGATCATGATCCAGCGCCCACGAGTGGGAAATCCTCCAGTCAGTGGCAGACACATTATTCTTCAGATGGGGAACACCAGATCTAGACCTTCTCATCCCCATACAATGCAAAACTGCCCAATTTCTGCTTACTAGATCAGGGCCTGGTGTTTTCTGGCGAGACGCGTTGTCCGTCTCTTGGATGGGCAGGTTTCTCTATGCCTTCCTTCCCTTCCCTTTGATCCAGAGGGTCCTGCTCAAGTTGCAGACTGAAGGGGCGTGCATTATTCTGGTGGCACCATTCTGGCCCAGACAGATTTGGAACTTCCTGGACATAGTCTTCACCACTCATTCACACTAATGGGCTAAGACCCAGCGGGAGCAAACATTTTGAAGAGGGCCAGCGCCCCAGATGGAGCCACGAGGAGCGGCAGCCACGAGCCTCAGCTCATGCGGTAATGACCATCTCGGTGTCGACCTTCCAACTGCCTCAGTTTCTTTTTTCCCTGCCATCGAGTGCGCTTCAGTGACGTCGCTCGCCCGCCGGGAGTTAAACTTCACTAGTAGCACTAGTTCAGTTTATTGTTTTGTAGTTTTATTTTGAATCAGTACAATTATACATTACATTTTTAAATTGTACATCAAGAAGTCTTCAGCCCTCCATTGACGGAGTCGACCATGAGCGGGTCAGGTGATGGTAGGAAGACTTCGGATGAAACTGTTCAGTCAACCGGTCTGGTCTCACCGCCTCCCCAGAGGAGGGTCCGACAATGGATGGTCCGAGTGCTCGCTTTGGGGGTCATGGTCCCCCAAAAGCATAAAAGGAAACTGTCCCATTCTCTTCGCCATTAGGCCTCGAGTTCCTCTTTGACACATAGGTTGAATAGGAAAAGGCATCACTCGAGGTCACCCTCTGGTATGTCTGCGCCTAGACGGTCAGTTGTTGGGGCCAGGCACTGGTCTCCACCGCTATCGGAGTCGCCGGTTTCTGTCTCTGATGGCCAACCTCTTTGACATCGGAGCTCCTCTCCGCCTTTCCGAGGAGCTTCTGATGAGCAGTTTCACCAGTGGGCTGCTGTTATGGAGCAGTGGGCTCGGAGGTTGGTCCAGTTGCCCGAACCGGTCACTCTGACACTGGGGCCTTAGGGCCATTTGGCTCCGGAGAGACGGGTAGGGCGGTTGGGCCTTCCTAGTCATGTGGTGCCTTCTTCGGTGCTGTCGACTCCACGCTCCGGTGTTTATCCCCTTCACATGGCTGTGGCACAGGAGTCCACACCGATGCCTCTATCTCCTGCCATTTTTCCCTCTTTTCAAACAACATGAAGTTTTGCTGTATTCTGACAATATGCATTTAGACCGACCAGTTCAACTGCCCTGGAGAACTAAGAGTTAAACTCTGTGCAAATGCATAGAACGTTGAGCGCGAGCTCGGTTTTCAAACCACTGTCCTCGGTACGTTCTAGTAACTGATCAGATTCTTTACTCCGCTCCCCAGTGAAGACGGCTCGGAGATTTCTCCTCACTTTATTCGGTCTAAAGCTGAGTTTCGTCGGTTTATTCAAACCACTTTGTTGTTTTTATTTTAGTACGTTCTCAAACCGCTATCTTCGGTATAGTGTACGTTCCTAGGTTGGGTAAGTGTTCGGTTTCTGATCAGTTCCGTGATCGTGAGGGCACTGAACTTCTAAATTTCCTTTTTCCTTCAAATTTTCATTGTATTTGGGTACCGGTGCAAACTCCTGACCAGAATCGAGGGCTCTTGGATCATTTTTGGCTGGTGCTAAACCGTTGGCCGGTCTGGACTTTGTCTTCTCTTTTACCCAGCCTAACTAAGCCTTCAGGGGTAAATTTCTTATTTTCTTTATTCTGGCCTAACTAAGCCACTGTGGATAAAGTAGATATTTGATTCTTGCTTAACCGGCCTAACTAAGCCACTGGGTTAAGCTCCAGATTTTAGGGTTATGTCACAGAAACCCAAGAGAAAAACCGGTCCCACTGTGTTTCAGCGTTGTACTGAGTGTGGGGAGCAATTTGCAAAAGCTGATCCACATTTGGTTTGTCTGTACTGTTTGGGTTTTAACCACTTACAGACAGACTGTGATATTTGTAAAAATTTTCCCTCAGTCTACTTTAGACAGGCGCCTCAGTAAACTGAAGGAAAAAAATGGACAAGACTGCTGAGGCAGGTTCTGGTTCAACCGAACCTTCGGATCCGACAACCAACCTTCTAAGCCAGGGTGAACCATCGACGGGTAAATGATGCCCGGAGTCTCTCAGAACCCGCATTGTCGAAGAAAGCCAAACCCTCCGGTTTGGAACCGCGTAAGCAGTTGGTCTCGATTCCAACCGCAGATGAGATTGCAAAAGCCATTCAAATAGTGCAGTCTTTGCAATCTGGTTTGTCGAACCATCGCAGGTACCGTCTGGGCAGCCAACAGTTCCAGATACCGGTTCAACTCCTTCAGGACACATTGATCCTGAGAAGTATTATTTTTCTGAATATGAGGAGGATGATGAGGAACAGGATGAAGGGAAACTCATTGACCCTGAGGTCTCTCCTGACCATCCTCAGTACGAATCCCCTCCCAGGCCCATCTCTGTGGCTACCTCCCATTTTGCTTTTATGAAGTAGGTAGCTGAGACCCTGCAGCTCTCTGTACAAGAGGCCAGGCAGGAGGATGATGAGGAAGAGGATTACAGGGAGATGATGGATCTTCCTGTATCCCAGGGACTTTCGATTCCCATTCATAAGTCCCTTAAGAAGCAGACTTTAAAGATCCTCCAAACCCCTAGTTCTGTCCCTCCTTTAGATAAGGAGATGGACAGGAAGTATTTTCTGGCTGGCAGTGGTACTGACTTTTTAACTAGCCATTGTAGCCTTGTAGGGGTAGTTCAGACTGCAGCTTGCAAGAAGGCTGGCATCCCTCTGGCCTCTCACCCCCACCCCGACAAGGATTCCAGGAAGGTGGATACTCTTGTCAAGAAAGGATATCTGGCATCTTCCTTGGGTATTAGGCAAGCCTCCTATATGGCTTATGCCTCCAGGTATCAAAAGTCCCTTTGGGAAGCTGTCGAACAACTGGCTAAAAAGGCCCCTCCTGAGCTTTCTGCTGACCTTCAGGAGCTGGTCAACAAGGGGGTGCAAGTATCTTAAGTCCCAGTTCCACATGGCTGTGGACTCCAGTGATGCAGCTTCCAGGGCTATGGCTTCTGCTGTATTCCTCAGATGTTTTTCCTGGCTCAGGTGTACTAACCTGTCCCAAGACACGCAGAATAATGCCGTGGGTTTTCCCCTTGTCCAGAACTCTCTGTTTGGGGAACAGACTGAGGCATATGTGAAGAAGATGAACGAGTATAGAGTGTCATACAGGAGTGCTTCAGCAAAAGAGAAAGCTGCCACTCCTCAGAAGCAGCAGGCCAGGGGCAGGGGCAGACCTTACCCCAGGCCTTTCCACCAGGCCCAAGCTTTTCCCTCTTACCAACAACCCAGGGGGTTCTTTAGAGGAAGGGGCAGGAGGGGTGCTGGCAGGGCCACCTCCACCCCCCAGTCTGCTACCCCAGCAAAACACACACCCTGAAAGCTCTGTTTGGGCTGCCTCCCCTTACCCTGTTGGGGGCAGGCTGACCTACTATCTCCAGGCTTGGCATTCCATCACTTCAGATAAATGGGCCCTGGCGACAGTAGGTCAGGGACTTGCTCTCACTTTCAAGGTGCCCCCAAAACTGTCAGTGAGAATTTTCAGGCCTTCCAGCACTGCAGAAACAGCTCAGCTGGAGGCAGATGTTTCCACACTTCAGTCAAGAGCAGTGGAACCTGTGCCACATCAGCACAGGGGAAAAGGACTGTACTCAAGGTACTTCCTGGCACCAAAGAAAAATGGGGAGTGGCAGCCCATTCTGGATCTCAGATTCCTAAACAGATGTCTTACAAGGTCAAAATTCAAAATGACAACCCTGGCTATCATTCTGCCTACTCTCAAGCAGGGGGGGACTGGCTGACATCCTTAGACCTAAAGGATGCTTACTTACACATCTCCATCAGACAGTCTCATAGAAAATATCTCAGATTTTGACTGCCCTAAGGCCACTGCCAATTCAGGGCTATGCCCTTCGGCCTGACATCTGCACCAAGGGTGTTTACAAAATGTCTGGCAGTAGTGGTGGCATTCCTCAGAAGGCAAGGGGTTTCAGTTTACCCCTATCTGGATGACTGGCTGTTGGTGGGTCAGTCCCCCCAGCAGGTCACAGAAGCCCTAAAATTCACCCAGGATACTCTCCGCTCTCTGGGGTCTTTGGTAAATCTTCAAAAGTCCATCTTAACCCCTGTACAATTACTAGACTTTATTGGGGTAGAACTGAATACCATTCAGGCAAGGGCCTTCTTGCCAATTGCAAGAGCACAGACCCTCATAGATTTGGCAAAATACTTTCAGGTTTGAGTTCCTTGTCCAGCAAAGTACTTCTTACAGCTCCTAGGACACATGGCCTCCACCACAGCTGTGGTCCTGGGAGCCAGGTTCCAGATGAGGGACATTCAGTTCCACCTGAGATCCTTTTGGTCTCAGAAAAAGGATTCTCTGTCCAAACTGATTCCAGTGTGTCCTGCCCTTCTGTTAGCTCTTCAGTGGTGGAAGGAGATGGACAACCTCAGAGTGGGGGTCCCCTTTCTCCCTCAGGTACCCTCTCTGGTGCTGACAACGGATGCTTCTCTCCTAGGCTGGGGTGCCCACCTGGGGGAATCACACTGCATGGTACGTGGCTCCCGCAGGAAGTCTCTCTTGCACATCAATCTTCTGGAACTCAGGGCAGTGCTCCTGGCTATTCAGGAGTTTGCCAGTCTATTACAGGGCAAGGTGATGCAGGTCAGGACAGACACCACCACCATGTACTACATCAACAAGCAGGGGGGACCAAGATCCTCCCTGCTGTGCACAGAATCCATGAAGATTTGGAAGTTGGCATATTCTTTCAATATGTCAGTGTTGGTAGTTCACTTGCCAGGCAAGGACAATACTGGCAGATGCTCTCAGCAGAATCAGCCAGGGCCATCACAAATGGACCTTCAACAGGCAGGTCCTTCTCTCAGTATTCAGGAGGTGGGGGGTTCCAGAGATAGATCTCTTTGCAGCCCCAGACAATCACCAGTTACCTCTGTATTGTTGCATATCTCTACTCCCACGGCTCAGTGCCACTGGATGCTCTCCTTCTGGACTGGTCAAACAGGTTCCTTTATGCTTTTCGTCCCTTTCCTCTGATAGCCAGAGTCCTGGTCAAGCTGAGGTCTGTCTGCCACAATGATTCTCATAGCCCCAGACTTTGCCAGACAGCCATGGTACTCGATGCTCTTGGCACTGTCAGTGACCAAACCAAATTCTCTACCCAGGAGGTACAACCTGCTGACATCCTCTCAGGGCAGGATAATGTACCCTAATCTTCAGTCCCTTCACCTCAGGGCTTGGTTCTTGAAGACCTAGAATATGCAGATTTACAGCGGTCTTGGATATTCTGAAAAGTGCCAGAAAGCCTGCTACCAGAAAAGCTTATTCCTCTAAACGGAAAAGATTTTCCATCTGGTGTGCACAGAAGGATTTGGATCCACAGCAAGCGACAGTACCAGAACTTCTGGACTACCTGGTCCACCTTTAGTCTCTGCATTTACAGCCATCTACACTGAAGGTACACCTTTCTGCTGTCTGTTTATCTTTCAGCAGGGAAGGCACCTCTCTGGCTGCATACCCAATTTTCAAAAAGTTTTTTCAAGGGTTTGTTGCATCTTCATCCCCACATAGGAACATACCCTCGTGGGACCTGAACATTTGTATAGGTCAGCTTATGCAGCCTCCTTTCAAACCTATGTTTTCTTCAGAACTCAAGTTTCTCACTTGAAAAACTGTTTGTTTTTTCTAGTGGCTATCACTTCTGCTAGAAGAATCAGTGAGCTTCAGGCCCTGTATCTGGAGCCCAACTATATTTCACCTCACAGGGATAAAATTGTGCTCCAAACTAACAGGAAATTCCTCCCTAAGGTGGTTTCTGATTTTCATCTGAACCAATCCATTACTGTGCCTGTCTTTTTCTCAGATCAGTCTAGCTCAGGTGAACGCAGGCTGCACAGCCTGGATGTAAAAGAGCTATTAGTTACTATATGAACAGGACAAAAGAGCTAAGGAAGGATTCCGCCCAGCTTTTTCTTACTTATGGTGAAGTTAGTCAAGGCAGGCCAGCTGCAAAAAGAACTACAGCCTGATAGATTGTGGCCTGTATACAGTTCTGCTACAGTAAACTGGGTAAGGACCCACCAGCAGGTCTTAGGGCCCATTCCACCAGAGGCACTGTGGCCTCCCTGGCGGCTGCCAGGGAAGTTCCCCTGCTTGAGATATGTAAGGCTGACACCTGGAAGTCTGTCCATACATTCATTAAGCATTACAGCCTGGATATCCAGGCAAGGAGTGATGCCAGATTTGGCACAGCAGTATTGCAGAGCCTATTCCCCAAATAGGTTCTGTGCCCACCTCAAGGGGGCACTGCTTTATAGTCTGCATATTGTCAGACTACAGCAAGACTTGTTTGAAGAAAAAAATCACTTACCACAGTAATGTTTCTTCTAATGGAGTCTTGCTGTATTCTGACCTCCCACCCTACTTCCCCTTCAGAACCTGGGGAAGGGTGGCTTTTGTGCAGCATCTTATGGTTTAAGCCATTAGTGGGTAATGGTTTTCTGTGGGCATCTGTGACTTGAGTCTTTATATGCCCTTTGTTTTTTTTTCTTTATATTGCCCCTGTTCGGATCCTGTTTAGGCTTAGTTCTGGCCATTATATACATATTTATCTAGTTCACCTCATAGAATCTGATCAGTTACTAGAACGTACCAAAGACAGTGGTTTGAAAACCAAGCTCAATGTTCTATGCATTTGCATAGAGTTTAACTCTTAGTTCTCCAGGGCAGTTGAACCGGTCGGTCTAACTGCATATTGTCCGAATACAGCAAGACTCCATTAGACGAAACAACATTACTGTGGTAAGTAATCTTTTTTTTCCTCAAATCAGTTTTCTGACCTCTGGGGCACACTGGGCGCCATCTGGGGTGCTGCGGGCTCGTTTCGGCGTTGTGTGCGGTGCCGGGGGCTCTGTCAGCGCCGTTCTCGGCAGCGCCGCTTCGGCAGGTGCCTCCCTCCTTGCTCTCGGCGCAGTTTTCTGCTTTGGTGCCGGGAGCTGGTGCGGCACCGACTGGTCCCCAGGGGGTTTTCGACTCAGATTCTTTCTTCTTCTGTTCTTCTTCCTAATTTTCACTCCTTTCCTGTCTGTGCAGTCCCCCTTGGACTGTCAGGAGATGATTTTGAACCTGACCCAGATCTTTGCCTGGGTGATGATGCTTCCCTCGGAGCAGGGATCAATCCTTCTGCAGAGCCTGTGGTGGAAGACCTCTCCTTTAAGTCTCTGCTCAAAACTGTTAACACTACTCTTTCTCACCAAGCTTCAGAAATTGATCCTTGGACGCTTTTGCGACTCCAGTATCTTTCATGTCCCGGAGATCCCTATGGATTTAACCCCTCCGGTACATCCCTCTTTTGAGACCATCTCACAGATGGTGTGGAAGAATCCGGCTCTTATTCCTTCCGTGGCTCAGTCCATCAATAGGAATTATGCTCCTCCCAAGAATCGTCCTAGTTTGACCTCACAAGTCTTTGCTGATGCCATTGTGATCTTGGCAGGGAATGATAAGGCCATCCTTCCTCAAAGATCTACGGCCCGACCAATAAACAAAAAATCTTGTAAGATAGACACCTTAGGTAAGAGAGTCTTTGCTGTCTCAACCCTGGGGATGCGCATTGCCAGTTACCAGGGCTATTTTTCTCAATATGAGTATGTACTTTGGCATTCCCTCAAAGAAATGGTGGAAGCTCTGCCCAAATCTGAAGCTAGCTCAGAGTTGCTTCACACCATAACTAGGGGTATCAAATCAAATAACCAACAGGTTAAAGCTGCATTGGATGCCTTCGATACCGCCTCCCAGGGGCAGCTGGCATCTGCACCCGCCGCCACTCTTGGCTACATACTTCGGATTTCACGAACGATGCCCAGCAGCAAGTTATGGCCTTACCCTTTGACGATATGTATCTGTTCGGGCCTCAGGTGGAGCAAGCTCTGGAGGGCACGCAGAAGACTAGGTCTGCCATTAAGATGGCTAGACCTACACCCACTCCCTCCAGAGGAGGTGAATAAGCATCTGTTTCACAACCGTCAGTCGTTTCGGGGCAGAGGCATGGGAGGTTTTAACAAAAACCACAACCCTCAGCTACAAAAGAAAGCACAGCAGAAGGCACAAGGCCCCAAAGCACCCAGTGCCACCTTCTGAGTTTTTGGCCCAGGTCCCACCTCAGCTAACATCAGACACATGGGCCCTCCGGATAATCCGTGAGGGGTACTCTCTCAATCTTTCGGAAACCCCTCTGGTTCTTCCTCCCAAACGACAGCCCAGGCTGTCAGCAGTACAGTCGGACCTTCTTGCTTCCGAGGGTACAAGGCCTCTGAAAAACAGGGCACTAGAAATAGTTCTGCTGGATCAACGAAACACAGGTTTCTACTCCCATTACTTTCTGGTTCCAAAGAAAACTGGCAGCATGTGCCCCATTCTGGATCTCAGCAAACTAAACAAGTTCCTGCACGAGGAGAAGTTCAAGATGATATCACTAGGTACTCTGCTACATTTGCTTCATCGACATGATTGGCTAGCCTCCCTGGACATGCAGGATGCCTACCAACATATTTTCACACATCCAAAACACCACAGATAACTACGATTCGTGGCATTGGGTCAACACTATCAGTTCAGAGTCCTGCCCTTTGGGCTATCCTCGGCGCCTTGAGTTTTTACAGAGTGTTGTGCAATCCTTGCAGTGCACCTCAGGAAAATCGGAATACAAGTGTTTCCATATCTGGACGACAGGCTTCTAGCAAGTCCTTCCAGGCAAGAGACTCTGGAGGCCGTGGCCACGGCCTCAGACTTCCTCACGACCATGGGAGTCCTGCAGAATCTCAACAAGTCAGAGCTGCAGCCCTCCCAGAAGCTCCTCTTCATAGGAACTCTTCTGGACACCTCCTGTGCGAAGGCTTTTCTTCCAGAGGACAGAAGGAGCGATGTATTACAGATGGCCCGCTACATCAGACAAAGCAGCTCAGTTCAAGCTATCACGATGTAACAGATGCTGGGCCTCACGGCATTCTCGGTGTTCACTGTACCCTCAACTCATTTCCACATGAGAACCTCCCAGTGGATGCTCAGTACTCAGTGGTTCCCAGCCACTCACCTTCAGTCCTTTCTCGTTAAGGTGACAGAACCTCTGAAGAGGTCGCTCACCTGGTGGTCTCAGGAGGACAATCTTCTGGAAGGATATCCCTTTGCCCCTCTGGATCGTCAGATCTCAAATACCACAGACGCGTCCCTGATGGGCTGGGGAGCCCACTGCCAGAATCTCCACACCCAGGGTACGTGGACTCTGGACGAGTCCCAGCTCCTCATAAACATTCTTGAAATGAGAGCCGTCCTCTATGCAGTCTGAGCCTTGAAGGACCTACTCTGTCACAAGAACATTCTTCTTCAAACGGACAACAAAGCAGTGATGTATTACATCAATGAACTGGGCGGCGCACACTCTTACCCATTATGCAGGGAAGCGATGAGAGTGTGGGAGTGGTGCCTGGAACACAAGGCTCTGATTCAGATGATTCACCTGCCAGGAGTACAAAACAAACTGGCAGACTGTCTCAGCAGAATGGAGACAGACATTCACGCATGGTCTCTCGACTGAACCGTCGTTTAGTCACTCTTCCAGGAGTGGGGAACTCCAGACCTGGACCTTCTTGTATCCCCACTCAACGCAAAACTGCCTCTTTTCTGCTCCAGAAATCCAGGACCTGGCATTTTTTGTCAGGATGTGTTCAGGCTGCGGTGGACAAGACGCTTTCTTTACGCCTTTCCTCCTCTTCCCCTAATTCAGAGGGTACTTCTCAAATTGGAGTCTCGGGGGCAGAATGATTCTCATTGCCCCCCTTTTAGCCTCCGCAAATATGGTTTCCGCTACTCAACAGTCTATCGGAAACCCTTCCGAAGACACTTCTCCTTCAGACGAACCTTCTAACCCAGGGTCCCGTGGTCCGTCCCAACCTAAGGTCGCTTCACCTTCGGCTCCTGAAGAGATAGAGGTGAATAGGTTCAGTGTTTCTCGTAGAGTTTCAGATAATCTTTTGGCTGCGTGTAAGCTGGCCATTAGAAAAACCTACACAGCCAAATGGAAGCATTTCTCTATCTGGTGTGCAAAATCTTCTTGGAATCCTTTTTCCTGCCCACCAAATAAAATCTTGTATCTTTTAGACGTCTCGAATACAGGTCTGCAGTACTCCATCACAAGGACAAAGTAGTTCTTAGGACTCATCCTAAGTTTCTCCCTAAAGTTGTCTCAGAACTCCATCTAAATCAACCTTTAGTCCTTCCTACCTACTTTGTGAACTTCCAGAAAGATGGGGAGCGTACTGTTGATTCACTGGATGTTACGAGAACGATGCGTTTCTATCTAGATAAAACAAAAGAAATTCGCAAGGCTCAACAACTATTTTTCTCCATCAGCGAGACCCGGCCGGATCAACCTTTCGCTATCAGATATATTTCAGGGTGGCTGGTGGCTTGCCTTCGCCACTGCTATTCTATGGCACAGGTCAAGCTGGAAGGCAGAGTGTATGCTCACTCTACCAGAGCAGTCGCGGCATCTCTTGCAGAAATCCACAACGTGCCCATCACAGATATTTGCAGTGTGGCCACTTGGAGTTACGTTCATACTGTCGTTAAGCACTACGCCTTGGATGTCCATGCCAGACGACATCATTCATGTCAGACATGTCATTCTCAACGGACTTCTGTCCTAAGTATGTGAACTCTCCTGCCGCCCGTCTAGGGGGGATTATTTAGCTCGGTACTCTCCCTTTAGTGTGAATGAGTGGTGGAGACTTTGTCTAGGAAGATATGGAAATTACATACCTAGCGTAATTCTTGATCTTCTTGAACGAAGTGTCCACCACTCATTCACACGCCCACCCACCATTCCCCGAACTCACCTCTGTTGTTGGTCTTCACTCCCTCAATGGCCGAGCTGTGAAGACTTTATTGTTGACCCTTCTTAACAGGTCATTCGGTCTATCTTGTGTCTGATTTTTAGGTTACTCCTTCTAGGTTAAGTTACGCTGCACCTCCTCAGAAAAAAGGTACTGAGGTGGTTGGAGGCTTGATGCTGAGGTAGTCATTGCCGCACGAGCCAGAGCTTGCGGTGCCGCTCCCAGCGGCTCCATCTCGGGCGCCGGCCCTCTTGAAAAAGTTTGCTCCCGCTGGGTCCTAGCGCCTCTGGTGAATTCCCATTAGTGTGAATGAGTGGTGGAGACTTCGTCCAAGAAGATCAAGAATTACAGTAGGTACGTAATTTCCATTTGTCCACATTTTTTGTCCCATCCATTGATGTCTGGAAAGCTCTGCTGACGCAGCCCATTTGGCCGCCAAAGTCCCCCTCCTTCATTTCATGGCTTAAGCTGCAATATGACCTGTGGTCACCCAGGCGGCAGTGTTGCAGTGGAGATTATACTCCTTCCATGGAGGAAGCGAGCGTCCATGGGACACCCAGCCAGCCTCCCTTCCAGCTAGCCCTCTAATCCAGGCTCATTCACAATCCCAGATCGTCGGCATCGCAAACGGTAGTGCTACCGCTTGTGCTGGCAGGCTTTCCCTGTGCTATTTTTCCGTTTTTGTAAATATTTTTATTCAGCATTTTCAATGTCTGCGAAATCCATAAGGAAGTAAATGAGCAGTATATGCAGTACAGTGAGCAATCATAATATCTCAAAATATGTTGAAACTATCCTGGCCCATAGGCAGTAATATCCGTCTCAACCAGAACTCCTTAGGGACAGAATGGCCTGCCTAAACCTACTATGGACCAGGCATCATGGGTGTGGTCCAGGGGATCTCAGGGCCTGGTTCATGGGCTCTCAATGGAGGTAGAGAGGCAGGGGGAGCTGTGATAGAAAGGAACCCAGGACCAGCCATTATATTAGAATAATGCTATCATGTAGAAGTGTGTACTGGTGTTGTCTTTGGGCTTCTCTGCCAAAAAAGTGAGAAAGGTTGGTCTCGGTGCCAAAATCCTTCTAAGGGACAAAGCCTGGATCTTTGGTCATATCATGCAGGATCCATCCATTCCATCTTGAGGAACACAGCTCCACCCTATCATTTAAGGACTGTGTAATCCTCTACATTCTACAGATCTGATTAACTATGGTTCTCCAATTTGCCAAGGATGGAACCTGGGGCATAAGCCAGGCCCTGGTAATCACCTTCTTTGCCGCTATAAGGAGGATACCTAAAAGGTAACATGAGTGAGGATCACGTAGGCCATGCAGGAGCACACATAACAAAAACAACCCTGCTGAGAGACTTTTTTCTGCTGTACAGCTCCTCTAGTTGCTCCTGGAGTGACCGAAAGAAGGGACGCAAAATGATGCACTCCCACATTATGTGAGTATGGTGGGCATTAGTGTTCCCACATTGCCCTTAACAGGTGGCATCCCTAGTGGTGTGGTAATGTGCTGTTATCGCCAGTGTGTGGAAGAACTGTAGTTGATGTTACCAGGTGTTTTCCCACCATTGGTGAGAGCTAGTAATAGAGACAATTTGACAGGAATTGTGCCATTGTTCTAGGGTAATTTGCTTGTCTAGTTCATCACACCATCTCTGTGACATGTATTCTGTTGAGTCAAGTCACCAGTAGTGTCTATCAGTGATTTATAAAAGAGGGAAATCAAATGTCTGGTATTGCCAGTTCGTATGACAGAAATAAGGGAGGTAATGATAGTAGGGTGAGCAGCAGGTTGGAAAACCCCTACAGGAAGGTGGTTAAAATAATGTCGGAGTTCTAGGTATCTATAGAAATCACAGTGCTGGAAGCCAAACTTCAGTGAAGGATTTGAAGATCACCCCAGTCATCAGCTGGTAGCTGTGTTGGAGTGAGAGATGTTACCACTTCCGGTAGGCAAGGTCAGTCAGGGCTGGCTGGAAGCGCTCTTAATAAGGCTATCGGACAGAATAAACTAAGGAAGGGAACTAAATGCAGCACTCTCGTATATGACAAACTGAGCCGATAGTTGGCACTGAACCCATGGAGTAAACCGCGAGGGACACCCAGTCTGTATATCTAGATGGTACTTGGCTTTTATCAAAATCTGGATACAGAAGTAGAGTTGCCTCCATCCCCTTCCACAGTGTTTAGTGAGTGCTTAGATCATGATGTGCAGTGAAGCGAAGGTGGGCAACCCAGTAGTAGAGCTTAAGATTCGGTAGGGCAAGGCCTCCCTTCCCCTTTGGAAGGAACAGTGTGGAGAGTTTAATCCGAGGGCAGAGTCCATCCCAAAGGAATCTAGTTGTTGTTTGGTTCCATTTCTAGAATGTACCAAGTGTTGAAGTGAGAGGGAGATTTTGAAAAAGCAGTTGGCAGGATCACCATCCGGATCCTTTCCACTCACCTAGTAAGATTGAGGGTCAGAAAGTTCCACCTGGTAAGGTCTTGCACCATGTGGTGGTAGAAGGGAGTGTAGTTGTTACATAAAGCAGCTGACTGGGTGCGGGCCATGTATATCCCGAGATATTTTAGTGTATCGATACCCCGTGAAATGGATAATGGGTTTTGATCTCTTGCCTGATAATGAAAGGTGAGACCTTCTGTTTTGGTGGCATTAAGCTTATAACTCAGACTTTACCATATTGTTCCAAGATCTGGAACACACTGGGGAGTGAACTATTGGGATTATCAAGGTAGAGGAGAACATCATCTGTGTAAAGAGCTATGCTGTGTTCCTCGTCCCCTAAAGATATCCTTGTGAGGTATGGTGATTCCCAGATAGCCTGGGCTAAAGATTCAATATACATGGCAAATAAAAGGGTGACATTGGGACATTGGGAAACCCTGTCGGGTGTCCCAGTATAGAGGAAAGTCCTCGTAATGGTGACCTGAAACCTTAACACATGCACAGGGGAGCCATGTAGGCTTTGTACGACAGTTATCAATGGCTTAGGATGCCCATTTTCCCCAGGGTGGCATATAAAAAGGGCCAGGGCCAGGAGACCCTATCAGACACCTTCTCAGCATCAAGACTGAGAAGAACAGAATGTTCTTGGCGGGTCTGCATTTTGTGGATCAGATGTTGGGTGGTGCATCTAGTGTTTTCAGTAGTGGATCTTGGACAGACAAATCCAGTCTGATCCAGCCCAACTGGTGCAGAAAGAATCTCATCTGGCCTATGTGCCAAAATAGACATACAGTGCCTTCAGAAAGTATTCACCCCCCTTGGAGTTTGTCACATTTTGTTGTGTTACTACCAGAATTGTTAATGCATTGAAATGATTTGTTTCCCCCTTGATTCACACAGCATACACAACAATTTAAAGGGGCAAAAATATTTTTGTGTAACAAAAATGTATGAAACATTAAAAACTGAAATATCGTGTTTACTCAAGTATTCACCCCCCTGAGTCAATACTTTGTAGAAGCGCCTTTGGCAGCAATTACAGCTTTGAGTCTTCTTGGGTATGTCTATCAGCTTTGCACATCTGGATTTGGGGATTTTTGCCCATTCTTCCTTGCAGATTTGCTCAAGCTCTGTCAAGTTGGATGGGGAGTGTCGGTGAACCGCAATCTTTGTCTTCCCACAGATTCTCAATGGGATTCAAGTCTGGGCTTTGGCTGGACCACTCAAGGACATTTCACCTTCTTGTTCTGAAGCCACTCCAATGTTGCTTTGGCTGTATACTTGGGGTCGTTGTCCTGTTGGAACGTAAGTCTTCGCCCTAGTCCAAGGGCTATTGCAGACTGATGCAGGTTCTCCTCAAGGATGTGCCTGTATTTGGCTCCATTCATTGTTCACTCTGTCCTGACAAGTGCCCCAGTCCCTGCCGCTGAAAAGTATCCCCATAACATGAAGCTGCCACCACCATGCTTCATGGTAGGGATGATGTTACACGGGTACTGAGCTTTGCATTCAGGCCTAAGAGTTCAATTTTTGTTTCATCAGACCAGAGAATCGTTTGCCACATGGTCTCCGAGTCTGCCACGTGCCTTCTTGCAAACTCCAGGCATGCTGTTATGTGGCCTTTTCTCAGGAGTGGCTTCCATCTAGCCACTCACCCATAGAGGCTACATCTGTGAAGTGCTGCAGAGATTGTTGTCCTCTGGACAGGTTCTCCCATCTCAGCCATGGAACTCTGTAGTTCTGTCAGGGTGGTCATTGGGTTCTTGGTCACTTCCCTGACCAAGGTCCTTCTTGCCTGGTTGCTCAGTTTGGGAGGACGGCCTGCTCTAGGAAGAGTCTGGGTGGTTCCGTAATCTTTCCATTTCCTAATGATGGACTTGACTGTGCTCCTGGGAACTTTCAACACCCTAGAAATGTTTTTAATACCCCTCCCCAGATCTATGCCTCCTTACAATTCTATCACGGAGTTCTACGGACAGCTCCTTGGTCTTCATGGTAGAGTTTCTGCTCTGACATGCACTGTCAACAGTGGGACCTTGTATAGACAGGTGTATTTCCTCTGAAATCATGTCAACCATTTGAACTGACCACAGGTGGACTCCTTTCAAGTCTTAGAGTGATCTCACAAGGAAATTGGATGCACCTGAGCTCAATTTGGAGTATCGTAGCAAAGGGGGTGAATACTTATCAAATCAAGACATTTCAGGTTTTTATTTTAAATTACATGTACAATAAATTCCAGAAGTTTCATTCCACTTTGACATTATAGAGTAATTTGTGTAGATACGTGACAAATAAATCCCATATAAATGTATTTTTATTTGTGTTTGCAACATCACAAAATGTGACAAAATCTAAAGGGGTGAATACTTTCTGAAGGCACTGTAAATTATTTGTAATTGGTATTCAATACCAATATAGGGTGATAGAAATCAAACAGTTGAGTTTTTTGGTCTGGTTTTGGTATAACTTAAGATTGCTGCATGTGACTAGCTTGGGGGAGGTCAGTCCCCGGACAGTTCCTCATTAAAGGCCTGAAGAAGTGGAGGGAGGACCTACTCCTTGGCTACTTTATAAACTATCCTGGCCCATAGGCAGTAATATCAGTCTCAACCAGAACTCCTTAGGGACAGAATGGCCATCAGTGCCATATCTGTCTGGTCATAGCGCTCTCATCCCTGTGATCTTTTTCAACAGTATCTTTTTGTATGCTAGTTTGGCACCTTATTTGCTGTATCTTGAAAGAAATGTGAGTCACGTGAATGTAGGTCAGGTTAGGGCCATTAACGCCACTGTGGGAACCAGAGCCTTTAATAGAATCATTGTGAAGCTGGGGTCATTGTCCTCTTAAGTGGTGCAGATTTTTAAGTTACTCTTTCATTGTAAATTTAGATTACTCCACGTCACTTCACTACAGGTTCTCTGGAACAAATTGTATACATACTGTAGTAATCGTCACTGACCCCAGTGATTGTCTCTCACAAGAGGCAAAATCAGTTTTCTTGGTATGTTCTGAACACAACAACGCAGGGCTGACATAATGGTGGCAGCCTGCCTCATAAAAACTATTTATAACCACTCAAATTAGCCAAAGTAATTTACAAAAGGTTTTTTTAATTTCAAAAAGTGCATATAATGCTCCCCTCCCTGCCTTTGAATTGGATTGCTCCACTTTAGCTTTACCACAGGAGACACCAGCTGATGTTACTTCGAGGGGGCTCTTGCAGTAGGCAACACCGGTAGGACAAAGCTGTCAGGGACTAGGACCTCACGGAAAACTTCTAGCTAGCTGTCTACAGTGGGGACCGCCCAGACGTCCACCTATAGTATAATAGGGGCATTCCCTCAGCTCTCAGTTCTTTTCCCACCATCAACCCGCGCACATCAGACCTTCATGGATGCCTGCTTCAGTCGACTGCCACTTTGCTCGCGCTTTTCCCGTGATTTTCTTTTTTTGTTTGTTTGTTACAAATTACATAATTTTGGGTGTTTCTTTACTTTTGTGCATGTCTTCTTCTCCAGCTTAGTCTTCCGACCAGTGTACGAAGTGTGCTTGTGGCAAGCCACTTCCCTCCAAGGACGGCCACTCTTCTTGCCTGCTCTGCTTAGACCCTGACCACGACACAGAGGACTGCCAGGACTTCAACCAGGCCACACGGCGACACTGTTTGAAGACCCTCCAGGGCTTCTTGCTGCAGCAGAAGTTAGCAGCGATGGAGAAGGAGCTTCAGGGAAAAAGTTCCTCTTCTTCCCCGGCCTCTGGGGCTTCGACTTCTTATACAGCCCAGAAGGAGAAGTCATCTACTGGGAGCATAAGCACTGGGACAAATACACGGACCGTCCCCGGTCAGCTTCCTGCTCTCTGTCCCCGCGTAAGCCGACAACTGCCTTTGGGTCTTTCTCCCATGGGTAGTCAGCCCCCCTCCTTTGGTAGACTTCAGGGCTGCCAATTTCTCAGCCGCCTGCCCTCATTTCGGTTGGGCCTGCCTCCCAGCCCCTTCGGCTTCGGCTCTTACATCCAGGGGGCCCTCAACCATGTAGCTTGACCGGGGTCTGCTCTGTGGGCAGCGGGTCCTTACCCATTGCTACCCCGGTCCTGGCATTGCCCACGTCGGTTCCTAACTCTCTTGGACCGGCGCCTCTTTGCAATTCCCAGAGTAAGCACTCTCCTCCTCCATACAGGTGTCCCCTCTGCCTCCATTTGGAGTTAGCTCCCCTATACACATGCCAACTTCCCCTTTGGGGCTGGAGACACTTGTCTCGCTGGACCGGCGTCAGCCTTCACTCCTCTGTCCAACGCCTGCTCTTCCGGCATTGACCCTGATGACGCCTCAGCCATCGTTGCCTCAGCTAATACTGGCTGGCCCTTTGGGCAAGCCCCAGCCGACGCCTGATGGACTGGCGCTCAGATTGCCGACACCTCAGGGACCGACACCAGGGAATCGGACGCCTCAAGGGCTGATGCCTGGTTACCTGGCACCTTATGAACCAGCGCCAGGGTCCCCAACGCCCCAAGGACCAATACCTGGGTACCCGGCACCGCCTCCCCAGTATCCATACCCATCTTATAATCCACCTTCCCTGGTGGACTATAATGTGCTTTTCTAGGGCTGTGGATATGTTGTTCTGTCCACACTATCTGGCAGAGTCCTTTCCCCTTTAAGAGGTGCCGGAAGGTCTTAAAGCTAGCTCCTCCCACCCACCCGGGTGGTATATCTCTTGTCTCTGCCCCATAACGTCAGATTTTCCTTACTGTTGGAAGAAGCAGGTTCCCTCCTTCGTGCTCTCGTGTTGTAGGCCCTAGTGCATTCTGATAGTTTTGGATTGCTTCAGAAAACTTTCACAATCATTTGGTTTTCATCTTCGAGCAACCTGACCATGATGGATGACAAGTCCATGCCTGATTTTGCCGGTGCCCATGCGGTCAGAAGATGTCATGTACCAACCTCCATGCCACGCGCATTTACTGCCTGGTCCACGAACATGATACCCAGGCCTGCGATATCTGTCGGATGTTTCACGCGATGGTCCTTGAGGACCGTTTCACTCCCCTCAAATTGGGCTGCCTGGAGAAACTGCATCCACTGGTCAAATCTAAGGATGTCTGTTGGGTGGTCTCCGTGGCTGCAGGGTCTGCTGAACAGCTAGAACAGCTTGCGGCCTTCGAGGAGGAGGTGGCTTGGGCCGCTGCTCACTCCTCTTCGGCTTCTGCCTTCGTGCCGCTCCAGTTGGCCTCCACTTTTACGGGCTCCTTCAAGGAGCTGTGCCAGTGCCTCCCAACGAAGCGTCAGGGTCCTTCTGAAACTTGCAGCTCAAGACCTCGAAAGGAGTAGTCGAAAAAAAAGAAGACTCATTGTTGACGTTCGTGGGACCGAGAGCGCTCTGTCTCACGACTGTCAGGTTTTGACTACGGTCAAAACTGTGGCCTTGGCTGCTGGCTTCACTGAGACCGTGTCGGGCCAGTCGGTCAAGACACCGGCCGATGATGCAGCCGAGATCTTTCTTTACCCAATCGACTGGTTGACGTCCGAAGAGGCCAATAACTTTCTCTTCAGAACTCCGGTCTTGCCTGTGACCATGGAAGGTGCTGCTCAGTCCGCTGACCAGAACTCTTCGGTCACCGACCCAGACCAGGAGGAGCCCTGGCATTCCCCAGCTCCCTCCGAGATCCCCCAGTGGCTGAGATAGAGGTCTCGGTCCTCATCCAGTGGGTTGAGCATTTCCTGCTGTCATCGGTGCTCTCGCTTTCAGCACCATGGGAAGCGGCGCTGCCGCTATTCCTCATCTTCGTCTTCCTCAGGCGAGGAGAGGCTTTGGCGCAAGTTGCATTGGCGACACAAAGATCTTATGTGGCAGCAGTTGGTGCTGGCCGATACTAAATCAACCTCGGTTTCCACACCAGCCATCGCTTAGCTGTTGTTGGACAGGCCGACACCGCCTCCTCCTCCTCCTCCTGTGGGGTCAGTTGAGACCGTCCCACCCCAGTGGAGCTGGTCAAAACCATTCTGGTTCAGCAGAATCTGGCCTCTCTGCCAATTGTGGTGGAGCCGCTGCTCAAGCAGCCACCAACTGGCCCTCTGACCATCGAGTCTCTGCTGGCCAAAGGGCTTCCCCATCGGCTGTTGGTCACCATTACACCGCCCGTGGAGGGTTGAAGGTGACTCGGGTAGTCTGCTGCTTTATGCAGACTCCTCGAAGTCCAAAGATTCCTCTCTGCACTCCCATCCGGTCGATGAGTCCGTGGGGGATCTATTGACGGAGGAAGGGCCCTCTTCTTTCATGGACATCCTCCGCCTCATCTTAGAGTCCACGAGGATGAAAATGGAGCCCATTCAGAAGCGGGCTCGCTATCCCCTTACAGAGATTCTGGAGAGAAATGGACTCTCTGGAGGCTTTTCCACCACTGACTCCATGTTTTGGCGCTCAGGCAATATCAGGGACATCGACAAGTCGCTGGACAAGGAGTCCAAAAAATTGGACTATGCGGCTTTAAAAGTCTGCGCTGCCTCCTCACTCGGCCTCAGACAGGCGAGCTTGGCTGTCTTGATGGCACACCTCTCCCATGCCCACTTGGACTCTTTGAATGAGGTGATTCCTCACCTGCCTGTGGACCTCCAGTCCATGGTCAAACAGGTCCAAGATCAGGGCCGAGCTGTGGCCAAGCATCGACTTCAAACTGCTCTGGGAGATTCCTGTGCTTACTCAGTGGTGGCTGCAGTAGCCATGCGCCGTTGGGCTTGGCTGTGGATCTCGAACTTCATGGCAGACACTCAGCACAAGCTGATATATGTTCCATTTTTGGGCACCAACCTGTTTGGGCCTGGCATGGAGTATCACCTCCAGCGCATCGAGAAGTCCAGTGCCACCTTGAACTCTGTAACATCCGCACAGAAGGATCCCAAAGGCTCCAGGCAACAGAAGCGAAAGCCCTTTCGGTCCTCCACTCCTGTGGCAAAATCAGTCCAGCATCAGACTGGCCAGCAGGCTCAGTCCTGGCGACCACAGCCCAAGTAAGTGGCCTCGGTGGTCCGTAAGCCCAGAGGGAAGGGACCCGGTGGTGCCTCAGCTGGGTCCTCCTCCAAGCCTGCCCAGTGACAGGAAGGATGGTGCCACCATCATGCCTGTCACACCCCCCCCCCCCGGGTCCTCCTGCAGGGGGCTGGCTCCGCCACTTCCTTTCCGCCTGGTGGTCTGTCACCATGGACAGGTGGTTTCTAGAAGTGGTCGGTCAGGGTCTGCCTCGGGAATTTGTGCAGTACCCTCTTTGCCAAGCCCATGCCCCACTGGAGAACTTGGTATCCACAGACACTCGCTTGGCTCTTCGAGATGGCATAGCCCAGCTCGTCCTCAAGGAGGTTGTGGTCAGAGTAGTGGATCCTCTAGAACACCTAGGGTTTGTCTTCAGGTATTTCTGGGTGCCAAAATGGATGGGGGTTGGCGCCCCATTCTAGAACTGCACGACCTGAACAAATTCCTCAGGTTGTGCACCTTCAGGGTGGTAACTCTGTCTCGGATCATGCCATCTGTAGAGCACAACATGTGATTTTGCTCCCTGGATCTTAAGGACACATTCTTTTACGTCCCGATCCATCCATTCCATTGAAGTTTCCTCCACTTATGAGCTGAGGGAACCCTCTACTAGTTCCAGGCCATGCCATTCGGCCTGTCCTCGGCCCGCAGGGTATTCACCAAATGCATAGCAGTGATGGCAGCCTACCTGAGTTGCCGAGGTTCTGGGTGTACCCCTACCTGGACGACTGGCTGATTGCAGGTCCCTCCAGGCTGGAAGTGTAGTGGTCCAAGGACCTGGCCCTCCAGACAGTCACCCACTTTGACCTCCTGGTCAACGAGGTCAAGTCGGAACTAGCATCCTCGCAGGTGATCATCTTTACCAGAGCAGAGCTTGACTCTTGCTGAGCCAGCGCCCGGCTCCTGGTGGACAGGGCAGAGATTCTCTCCTCCTTTGCCTGTTCATTTCGGGTTGGGTAGTTGCGCTTTGCCCGGAACTTCCTTTGCCTTCTGGGTTACATGGCGGCTTGCAGCGTGGGCTGATGGGCCCATTGGAATATGCGTTCCCAGCAATGGGAGCTGGCCAGCCAGTAGTCTCAGCGCAAAGGTCACTTTGACCAGCTGGTCACTGTGACCCAGAAGATGGACGCCCTCCATTGGTGGCTAGTTCCAGAGCATCTGCAGGAAGGGATCCTGTTTATCTGCCCCAAGCCGACGGTCATCCTGATGACTGCCTCTCATGGGCTGGGGTGCCCATCTGGGGGACCACAGAGTCCACAGGCTCTGGACAGCCGAGGAATGCTGATGACACATCAGCCTGCTGGAACTTTAGGCAGTTTGGCTGGTGCAGACTGCATTCACTCCGCATGCTCGAGGGTCAGGTGGTCCAAGTCCAGATGGACAACACCACGACCATGTACTACTTCAACAAGCATGGCGGGACGCACTCCCAGCCTTTGCGCAGGGAAGCTCTCAGTGTATAGACCCTAGTGCGCAGCCTGGAGGCAGACCTCCTAGCCATCCATGTGGCAGGAGCCTTCAGCCGGCTGGCGGATGCCCTCAGCCAGGTGGGCAAGGTGTCTCACAAGTGGTCTGTCCATCTGGAGGTAATACACAGCCTGTTCTCCCAGTGGGGCACCCCTCAGGAGGACCTGTTCTCCTCTAGGGAGAACGCAAAGCTGTAAGGCTGTTCTGTGCCTGCCCCCCTCAGCAGAACTCGTGGCATGGGGATGCCTTCTCGAGGACTTGGATCCCAAGCCTCTTCTATGCCTTCCCTCCACTTCCCTTGATCCACAAGGTGCTGCTCAAGGTCAGGTGGGACAAGGCATGGGTGATCCTGGTGGTTCCAGACTGCCCATGTCAGTCTTGGTACCCCAGTCTCCTCAACCTCAACAACAAGCTCCCGAGGTGTCGACCACTCCGTCCGGACCTGCTTTCCATCAGTCGGGGGAAGGTACTCAACCCGGACCTTCAATCCCGGCACCTGACAGCCTGGTTCCTGAGCGGCTAGAGTTCCAGGCTTTGGGTCACTTCGAAGTTGTCCTCACCATGGTGAAGGCATCTAGAAAGGAATCGACCCGGAAATGCTATGCCTTCAAATGGAAGAGATTCTCCATTTGGTGTTAGGGCAAGGGGCTGGTCCCCTTGACCTTTCTGGTGTCGAGCATTTTGGACTACCTGTGGTTCCTCTCCAAAATTGGCCTTCGGTCAACCCTTAGGTTGAACCTGACAGCCATCTCTGCTTACTGGGCATGGGCTGGTCAGCAGTCAGTGGCGCAGGAGAAGGTGGTCTGGCGCTTTTTCAAAGGCTTAGATCACATTTCCCCTCTGGTGTGTGAACCACCGCCACCGTTGGACTTGTTGCTGGTTTTGGCAAAGCTCATGGGCAAGCCGTTTGAACCGATGCACAGGTGTGACATGTCTCACCTGTCGGGGAAGACTGCCTTCTTGGTGGTGATCACATCAGCCAGAAGGATTGGGGAGCTCCAGGTGCTTTCAGTGGAGTCTCCATATTTGATCTTTCACAAGGACAAGGTTGTCCTGCGCCCCAACCCGAAGTTTCTCCCGAAGGTTATGTCAGAGTTTCACCTTAATCAGGTGATTACTCTTCCAGTGTTCTTCCCGAATCACACCTCAGAGGCTGAGCACAGGCTTCATACTCTGGACCGGAGGTGAGCTCCCGCTTATTACAAGGAACGCACGGCTGGAGTTCTGGGAGAGGTTCCCCAGCTGTTTGCCACCTACGCTGAAGCAGCACCTGGCAGACCTGCAGCGAAGCGGACAATTGGCAGGTGGATCACTTCCTGCATTGATTTCTGCTATGGGATGGCGGGTAGAGAGCCTCCTGGAGGGTTAAAGGCTCATTCCACCCATCATACCACTGCATTTGTGGCTGCTTCTAGGGACTTCCCTATCCTGGAAACTCTGCAGGGCTGCTACTTGGAAGTCAGCACACACCTTCATTTCCCATTACCACATTGACCTTGAGTCACGCCGGGTTGCAGGTTTTGGGGCCTCAGTTCTCTAATCTCTGTTCCCTAAATAGAGGGTGTGTGTCTTGCCTCCCTCCTCCCAGAAAACTGCTAGGAGTCTGCCAGATAGTGTGGAAAGAACAACATAAACACAGGTTACTCACCTGTAACAGTAGTTCTAGGAGTGGTATTTGTTGTTCATCTGCACGGACCCACCCGACCTCCCCTGACTTAGGCATACAACCTCTGCTTCCAATGGGCATGATCTGGCATCCTGGGGCAGAGCCGAGGGCATACCACCCGGGTGGGTGGGAGGATCCAGCCTGAAGACTTTCCGGCACTTCTTAAAGGAGAAAAAAACTGCCAGGTAGTGTGGATGAACAACATATACTATTCCTAGAACTACTGTTACAAGTGAGTAAACCTGTGTTTCTCAGCCTGGTAGACTTTCATGAAGGACAAAGATACCCCCAGGAGGCTCCCTATGCCTTCATGGGACCCTCCTCGGGACTCTGGCTGGGTGGGTCCTAGCCACCCACGGTCTCCAGGACCCTCTCCGGGTTGAACAGACCGACACAAGGAAGAACGTTGCTCACCAATGCCGGTCTGGCAGGGACTCCTCATCAGAGGATGCTGACAATTCTAGGGGGCCTTCTGTTGAGCCTGAAACCACCAAGGAAACTCCTAGGCCCCCCCCACCCAGTGATCCTCGTTTATGGGCGTCATGAGGCATAGTCAGTCCTTGATGGGGTGGGAGACTGAAGAACTAGACCCCAAATGTCACCATCTGGTGGTCTATCTCCGTAGAAAGGAAACTCTTCCATTAGTGGTGCTACCCCTCATTGAGTCATATCAGGACGTCGGCAAGGCCACTTGACCCGTCCCTCCTCCACTCTAGCCTTAGCTAAGAAGGCTGACCACCTTTTATCAAGTCCCCATTAGCAAGCCCCATTTGGGGGAGCAACTGAATGCAGACTCAGTGGTCATGAATGCGGCTCATGACTGCACCAAGAAGCCTAGGCACCCCAGCACCGGCCCTCCTGATAAAGAATCTCGCCAGGTTGACCAGTTTGGCAAGCAGGTCTATGCTTCGGCCACTGTTGCCATTCGGACTCAAAATTACCTAGCCCAAATGATGCAATATCAAACCGCTTTATTGGATAACGGCTCAGACATGGGCAACTATGTTCTTAGGGCTGCTTATGATACAGTGGATACAGCCGGGTGAAGAGCAGTGACTGGAGTTTGCATCCACTGCCACTCCTGGTTCAGGGTATCAGGTTTTGCACCCGATGTGCAGGTGAAAACTTTAGACACCCCCCCCCCCCGGGTCTCTGTCGTTTTTGGCGGAGACACCCAGGACATCCTTACTCGCCTACAAGAATCTGGCAAAGCCTTGAGATTGGTGCAATGTATGTACCATTCTCAGCCCAGGTCCAACCAACGCAAGTCCTTAGTACCATACTTCGGGTGGCGCACTGTAACTTCAGACCAATAGGTAGTTCAGATTGTGGAAAGGTGACACACTCTGTAATTCTAGAGGTCCTTCCAGACAGTCCTCCCTTGCATTCCCATTACCCTCAGGCCTATGTCATCCTCATTTAGGAGGAAATTGAGGCGCTACTGCGCAAAAAGGCCAAAGAGCCTACCCCTTCCTCGGCACAGAAAGGGAAGATCGGTTGTTTCAGACTCTGGGGTTTACCCTGAACCTCCCCAAGTCGTGTCTCCTAACGAGCCAGCACCTCCCGTACATAGGGGCAGTCCCAGACTCGTCACTGAGCAAAGCCCTCCTGCCTCAGGACCAAGCGGAATGTTTGATAGTGCAGGCCTAGCTGGTTTCCTCCTCTTGGCAGGTTCTCTTGTGGCTCCTTGGACATATGGTGGTGGCTATAACCACGGTTCCCCTAGCCTGCCTGCACATGAGAGTGCCTCTATGGACTCTTCGAGTCCAGTGGGACCAATGTACCGACTTAGATCAGCAGGGTTTGGTCTCCAATCCGGTGAGGCAAACCCTGGAATGGTGGCAGAACCCCTCCAATCTCCTCATGGGGGTTCCTTTCATGGCACAATCCCCGCAACAGATTCTTTTGATGGACGCTTCGGGCCTGGGCTTGGGTGCCCACTTGGCCCATTGTCAGACTCCGAGGATATGGCTGGAATGGGAACAGCATCTCCACATCAGCATTCTGGAGAGGAGGGCAGTCCTTTATGCTATGCTGGCCTTCCAGACTCACCTTGCTCCAGGTCCTCTTTTGATACAGATAGACAACATGTCTGTGGTCTGCTACATCAACCAGCAAGGGAGGACTCATTCTTACTAACCTTTCTTCATACTTTGGATGTCCACTGGGTGCTCAGGTACTATATGGACTGCAACCGCTCTGTCAGAAAGACTGATCAGTTTGTTTCTTTTGCCCCCAGAAGAGAAGGGCCCCTGTTTCTAAACAGTGTTTGTCTAAGTGGTTAACAACTTGTATTGTTTACTGCTGTCACAAGTACGAAGAGCCTCTACTGGGACCGGTTAAAGGCCATTCTACCAGAGACATGGCTGCTTCAGTTACGTCTTTCAAGAATGTGTTTGCTACAGACATTTGTGCATCCGTCACTTGAAGTTCTGTCCATACCTTCATCAGGCATTACAGTTTGGACATTGCCTCTAGGCGTAGGGACAGCTTTGGACTTGCTGTCCTTCAGGGCCTTCTTTCATAATTGTCCTATGCCTGCTGTTCCCTCCTCCCCTGCTGACCGGGTCAGTTCCGATACTGCTTGGGACTGAGTTCTGCCAGTGCTGCTTGCTGCAAGAGCCTCCCTCGAAGTAAGATAGTACAGTTACGTAAGAACTTAACCATAACAGTAGATCCTGGAGAGGAGCTCGTGCAACATGCACTGCTTTCCCTCCCTCCTACCACCTGATTGCTGTTTCTCCATCTTGGCTACTCTGCTTTCCTCGGTTATGAGGAACCGCCTCAGTTCTCTTTTTTCTGGGCATGCCGGGGTCTCCGGCAGGAGAACTGAGGTGGAGCTGGGGGACCACCCCTTTTATACTGTAGGCGGAAGTCGGTGTGCCGACATCAGGGCGGTACCCGCTGTAGACTGCTAGCTAGAAATTTTTCAGTGTGATCCTAGTGCCTGGCGGCTTAGTCCTACCGGTGTTACCTGCTGCAAGAGCTCCTCTCGAAGATCTAGTGTTATGGTAAGTTCTTACATAACTGTACTTTTGCAGGGTAAGAGGCCATTTGGTTTCAAGCACTAAATGGCTGAAACCAGTTAAGTGATTTTTAGTGGTTGAAAAAAGTCCCCTGGGTCACTCTCCGTCCTTTTCATAAATACTGTGTTTTCCAGATTGATCTACGTAAGTTCCCCAAAGTCTGCCCTTAGAGCTCAGCTCCCTTCAAGAAATTTAACATTTTTATTTTTTTTGGATATTTGTTGGCAACATTTTGTAGGCAAATCACAAAACCTGGAGCTAAACCAGCAAATTGTCCTATGCTTTAAGTACAGAAAATGGTCTGAAATTCTTTTGCCTCATTAAAAACTGATTTTTATTAGTATTATATGCTGAGTGAGATATTATGCAGTGGAACTGAAGTTGTCTCACACACATTAAATTCTGACATTAAAATTGTTTTGTTTCAGAGATCTAATTTTTGGGGGAGGGCGGGGTGGGGGATTCTCTCATACTTCAAGGGGAACTGACCACTCCCATGAGCAAGAGTGGGACTTTTATGTCCCGAAGTGTTAAAATGTCAAATGTTTGAATTTTTTAATGACTTACAGTGCTATATTATTTCTTTATATCTGGTTGATCCTGCAACCACCCACTGGCCATTATTTTCCCATAGTCCCCTGCGGCCAGCCCTCTGATGACATGATTAATGGGCTAAGTTGCAGGGAACTCAGATGTGGCAGTGTATATTACAGAATAACTAAAACAGAGCGCGTGTCTGCGCTTCTGATGCTGTTACCAATCGACCTTCTTTTACTTTTGCCTCATTAAAAACTAATTTTTGATATTGTATGCTGAATTAAATATTATGCAGTGGAACTGAAGTTGTTTCACTCAATTAAATTCTGACATTAAAATTGTTTTGTTTCAGAGATCTTTTATGTGGGGGAAGGGGGATTGGTACCAACATTAGAAGTGCTAACACACGATGTATGTGTTTTAATTATTCCTGTAATGTATAGTGGCACATAGGAGTCCCCTACGGCTTAGCCTGTTGGTCACGTCATTAGAGGCCTGGCCATGGGGGACTCTGGAAAAGTAATTGCTGGGGGGTTAGGGGGAGTTGGCGATGTCACAGTAACAGCATTGTCATTAAAATAAATTCAAACATTTAGCATTTTTGCTTGCTCCTGGGGAGCTGACCGTTCCCCTTTAATACAGTATGCCATTTATTTATGTCTTTGTTGCTACCGTCACCAGTGCAACCCCGACATGTGCAGTACACTCAGACAGGGCATAGATGCAGCCCATCAAATTTACAGCAGCTGAGAGTCGTATACAAATGTCGTCCCCCCCGTGATCAACACTCTATTGTATTATATAAAATAAAAGTTTGGTAAGTCTGCTATACTCTGAAATAAACTCATGGAGGGGGCTATCCACTACCTGAAAGAACTCCTGACTTCTTATGCCCCTCCCGCTCCCTCCGATCCTCTGGGGAGGGATTGCTAGAGATTCCCAGGGTAACCATAAAAACATCTGGTGGAAGACGTTTGCCTTTATGGCTTCTACCCTGTGGAATTCTCTACCTTGCCAGATACGTAATTGCCTGACTGTGGAGGGGTTTAAAAATGCTCTGAAGACCTTCCTATTTAATCAAGCATTTTCAGAAACATAAATTCTGCTATGGATAAGATGTTGTTTATTACTGTGGTTTTAATGCTGTATGTGAAATTTTGTAAAGGCGCCCTGAGCTCAGGAAGGGCGCCTTAAAGGAATACATTTTGACTTACTTTTTTCTTATTTACTTACTGTCTAACCCTTTGGAAACTAAGCTTTATGATCTGGTTAGTGCTCCTCGATGACCTTATTTTCTTGTGTGCCACACTTCCCTGTCATTTATTCTATAGACAGTATGTCATTCACGTTTGGTCACTTTATTCCCCATAAGGAATCTGTGACATTAAAATCTCATAATACCATTGTGCTAACATCAGAAGGCCATACCATCATTCTGACATCAGATCAATAAGGGATATGGAATGAGGGAAGTTAGATAACTGATTTTTCTGTATGACTGCAGTGGTAACCTCATGAGTCTGCTCGATCCCACCTCCCCTTCTTGTTCATAAGCAGGGATGATTAGGTATGCTTTGCAAACATTTACTCATTTACTGGGATTCCATAGCCATGCTTGCTACCCAGGTTACCATGTGATATGTACAGGTTTACCGGAGGGCCTGTACTGTCATCACGTCCACTGTTTACGCTGGTAGGCTTTTCGATAGGTTCACCATTCTCTGGGAGGAGACGTGCCTCCTAGTGTTGCCCCTCCTGGACATAGTCTAAATAGACAAGTAATATCCCTTGATGTTTGGGAAGCTGAGACCTCCGCACTCTACCCTAACTATTCAGCCACTGCAGACTCATTTTGTGTCTTTTCCCCTGCCAGATAAAATGAGTGAATCCTTTCTTCAGTCTTTTAATGTCCACCCTGCTGGGCCCCATGGGTAGCATCTGCATGATGTGTGATAACTGTGGCTAAATATTTATCTTAAGCAGATTAATATGCCCCTGCCCTCTAGTGCTCCAAATCCACCAGCACAGTATCCACTAGCGGTGAAGGGCATACAGACTGCTCATCTCCTTTTCCACCATACTTCCCGAATAAATCAAGGACCTCCCAGCCACCTTCAGGCCCCATATCTCTCCTCCCCCCACCTGTTGGTGGATTCCCGGTAACCATTACCTCTGATTTATGCAGGTTCAGCTTAAAACCAGAAAAACTGGAAAATTCTTTAGAAACCCAAAGCAGAGCCGGCATTGACTCCTTGGGGTTAGTAACAAATAGCAGGTCATCAGCACAGAGTGTGAGTTTATGCTGCTGTCCCTTCATTTCCAGAATCTCTGATATTGCCCTAGACTGTCAAATCTTAATGGCTAAAGGCTCAGTAGCCAATGCTAATAACAATGGGGACTGGGAACATCCCTGTCTTTTGCCATGGTACAGGCAAAAGTCATTTGACAGGCCACCCATTCGCCAGTATTCAGGTTTGTGGTCCTCTATATAGGAGTTTCACTATATTCAGTGTCTCCTCCCAGACCAAACCTCCCTAGCACCTTGAACAGATACCTCACTGAATCCATCAAAGACTTTCTCGGTGTCCCATCAACAGCACAAGTGCTGTACCCAGATGCCGAGAACCATACTGTATCACATTTAATAACCCAAGCAGAGTGTGACAGCATACTTGACCTGTACAAAATCTATTCGGTCCAGGTGTACTGTATGTGGGAACACCTGTGCAAGGTGCATCGCCATGACCTTAGCGAGGATTTTTTAATTACAGTTGAGCTAAGAGATGGGTTGATAAGACGAACAGTCAGCAGAGGCCTTCCCTGGCTTTGGCAGCATGCATATAGTGGCTTTGTAATATGAGGCGGAAAGATCCCCGGATTCTTGAAACATTTTAGGTCAGTTGGCCCATCAGAGCCTCCCCCAATTCCTTATAATACTCCACCACAGACCCATTTGGTCCACTAGCCTTCCCCTAAGTAGTCGCATTTGCCTGCATCACCTCTTCCTTGAATATTGGGGCCCCCAACGCCTCTTTGTTCCTCTTTAAGGGTAGTGAAATTGATGCTGTTCAGGAATGCAGTGGCCTCTGCTTCAGTCCCTTGACATTCCGCCCTGTACAGGGTTTCATAGAAGACTCATGCACTCTGCGCCTATCAGGCCCAATAATTGTCAGGATTTGGTTCGGTCCCCTTCCTACCTTGTGCCAAACACACAAGCAAAGACCACGGTTTATTTCCCCATTTTAAAGATATGTTGTCTAGCAAAAAAAGAGTGCCAATCTGTCGTCCCCTTAAACAGCATATTTAAAACCCTCCCCTACAGCTGTCCTCTCCATGAGCATGTCTGGTCTATACCCTCCCTCTAATTTCTGCTCCAGCTCCTTCAGTTTCTTTTCCAGTTTTAGCTTTTTTCCCCATGTACTTCGCTTCAAGGCAGTTACATGACTAATGATAATAGCCCGCTTAAGGGCCATCCCCGCTTCCCACAAAACACTCTTAGCCAGGGCTGCGGCTCTATTATCCTCTAAATACTGATCCCAGTGCTGTTTCAGGTGCTGCCAAAATTCCTCCCTAGCTAAGAAATATGGTTTGAATCACCAGGTCAGTCTAGAGTCCCTCTCTCCTCCCACCTTAAGAGCAGCTATCACCATGGCATGATCAGAAATGTGTATTGGGCCATGTTGTGTCTTAGTGACAGAATCATATTGATCCCTGGGGTCAAAGATAGTCTGATTTGGACCACATCCGATGAGTATTGGAAAAAAATATATATTCCCTTGCTACCAGGTTCACTTTGTGCCACACATTCACCAGGTCCAGATCTGAGAGACCCCTCCTTCAGGTGGCTAGTGCAGACCCATACCTCCCTGTCTCATCAGAGTGATACAGCTCAGTGTCCAGCACACAATTAAAATCGACACCATAATCACATTAGGGAACTGCTCTCTGTGTATTACATCCAAAATCAAAAAGCCGCCAGAGGGTACACACTGCCATATGTTACCTTTGTGCCATTAAACTTCCCGGTGATAAACGGATACCTGCCTTCTTACCCATCACCCACCATTCAACTGTCTGAGGCAGGCTCCTGTTCACCAACATAGGCACTCCTTTCTTGTGTGGGGTGTATGGGACGGAATTGCATTCCCTGACCTACCCTTCTGACCAATTTCATATGCTCCGCTATCTAGGAGTTTCTTAAAGGATACCTAAACAACATTTTGACAACAAACGATTCAAAAATCTGACTCCGTAGGTGACTAAAGGAAAGGCTGCTGTATTCATTAAGCCTAAAACTACATTTACATAATTTACCTAAATGTGGTTCCAGAGCATTTGAAAATTGTAAAATCAGCCTTCCAATTTAAAAAAAAAAACTGTCTTGCATGCTTCCTAAAATGGCCGCCAAATGTATTATGTGATGACATCATTGGAGTCAAAGTGAGAGATATATGGCTCTCTGTAGTGCTAAATCGTTCTTTTATCCCTTTGTATAGAATTGTTTCACTGAAATGGTCAAAACCATGTGCATTATTTTGTATAATGCACATGTTAGACTATGGTTCTGTTCATTTTGTTTACTTTAACATGCTGAACATGAGTTTTAATCCAACAGACTTTCTCTGTGGCAAACCACAGTGCAGTACAAATCTTGAATAACCTGGTGGTCTAGTGGATCTTCCTGGACATAAGTCTCCACCACTCATTCACACTAGTGGGATTAGCGCCGGAGGCACTAAGACCCATCGGGAGCAAACTTTTTGCTGGAGGTCGGTCTTGAGTCGGCGCCCGCGAGCAGCAGCCTGGTAATGACCATCTCGGCGACCCTCAACCGCCTCAGTTCCTTTTTCCGCGTCGAGTGCGCTTCAGTGACGCGTCGCCTCTGTCGGAGTCAAACTTCAAACTAGCGCATAGTTTTCAGTTTGTTTTTTTTGTAACTTTATCTCGAATAGTAGTATCGCTAGTTTTATTCTATTTTAGTAAAATTTTCTAATATTTAAATTTAACACTTGAAGAAGTCTCGGCCTACTGGGCGAGTCGACCATGAGCAGGTCAGGTGGCGGTAGGGAGACTTCGTATGAAAGCTGTTCAGTCAGCCGGGCTGGGTCCGGTCAGCCTCCTTCTCCTCAGCGGGGTTCCGACTACGGTCAGTCCGATGCCCGGGGGGATGGGCGGTCCCCCCGCCGGCATAAAAATAAACGGTCGCATTCTCGGCGCCGTTCGGCCTCGAGCTCTTCTTCGGCCCACAGGTCAAAAAAGAGAAGGCATCACTCGAGGTCGCCCTCTGGTATGTCTGCGCGTCGACGGTCGGTTATCGTTGCTAGTTGCCGGTCTCCTTCTTCGGAGTCGCCAACTTCCGATAATCGTCGTCCTCGACATCGGAGCCCTTCCCCGCCTATAGGTAGGGCTCCAGATGAGCAGTTTCATCAGTGGGCCGCTCTTATGGAGCGATGGGCTCGGAGGTTGGTTCTTCTGCCTGGCTCGGTTACCTCGGAGCCCTCGGGCTCCTCCGGCGATCAGGTAGGGCGGTTGGACCTTCCTAGTCGCGTGGCGCCTTCTTCGGTGCTGGCGACTCCGTGCTTAGGTGTTCCCCCCCCTCACATGGCTGCGGCGCAGGGGGCCACACGATGCCTTATCTCCTGTTTTTTCCTTCTCTTGCTTTCCAGGTTCCGGGCTCTTCAGCGCCTTCTGCTGGGTCTGTGGCGCTTCGGGCGCCCGTTTGGAGACGCTGGAGCTTGCGGCGCCCGCGTGGTCTTGCGGCGCCCGCCGGTGGTGCCGTTGGTTGAGGCGGCGCCCGTGCGCGCGTCTGCGCTAGCGTTCCGCTTGGCGCCGTGCGTCGCGGCGTCGGCTGCGCGCTCGCCTCGGCGTCCGCGGCGCCGCCGAGGCGCTGCGGGGCCGCGAGCCTCTTCGGCGCCGTGCGCCTCCTCGGTGCCGTCTTCAGCCCGTTTTGCCGTCTCGGCGCCGGCAGCCCTTGGGGACTCTCCTTGTTTTTCTGCTATTTTCTCCTCTCCTAATTTTCACTCCTTTCCTGTCCAAACAGTCCTTTCTGGACCATCAGGAGATGATGTTGAGCCTGACCCAGACGTTCGGTTGGGTGATGAAGTGGAGGAAACAGGATCTTTCTTTGCTACAGAGCCTGTGGTGAGGACCTGTCCTTTAAGTCTCTGTTGAAGGACCTGGGATCACTCTTTCTCTCAGACTACAGACATCGATCCTGGGAAGATATTAAGACTCCAGTATCTTCATGCCTGGAGATCCCTACAGTTTGACTCCTCCGATCCAGCCTTCCTTAGGAGCTGTCTCAAATGGTATGGAATAATCCTGCTCTTATTCCCTCAGTGGCTAAATCCATTGATAAGAAGTATTCAGCTCCCAAGGATCGTCCCATTTTTGCATCCCAAGCCTTTGCGGATCCTATTGTAGTCCTGGCAGAGAATGACAAGGTCGTTCTTCCTCAAACTACTACAGCTCGACCTATTAACAAAGAGTCTCGTAAGATTGATACATTAGGTAAGAGAGTCTTTGCTGCCTCCACTCTAAGTATGCGTATTGCCAGTTATCAGGTCTCTCACCTGGTGGTCTCAAGAGAGCAATCTCCTGGAAGGATTCCCCTTTGCTCCCCCGGATCATCAGATCTCCATCACCACAGACGCATCGCTAATGGGATGGGGGAGCTCACTGTCTCTCCCTCCACACTCAAGGTGTATGGACTCAGTTCGAAACTCATCTCCACATAAATGTCCTGGAGATGAGGCGGTCCTTATGCAATCCGAGCTCTGAAGGATGTCCTTTGTCACAAGAGCATTCTCCTTCAAACGGACAACAAAGCAGTGATGTATTACATCAACAAGCAAGGCGGTGCTCATTCTTATCCCCTTTGCAGGGAAGCAATGAGGGTGTGGGAGTGGTGCTTGGAGCACAAGTCTCTGATTCAAGCGGTGTACCTGTCAGGTATACAAAACGACCTAGCAGATCACCTCAGCAGAACGGAGGCAGACCCTCACGAGTGGTCTCTCGATCCAGCCGTAGCTCGGTCCCTGTTCGAAGAGTGGGGGACTCCAGACCTGGACCTTTTGCATCCCCACTCAACAAAACTGCTCTCTTCTGCTCCAGAAATCCAGGGCCTGGCATTTTCTGTCAGGATGCGTTCAGGCTGCGGTGGACAAACGCTTTCTTCGCCTTTCCGCGCTTCCTCCAATCCAGAAGTACTCCTCAAGTTCAGTCTCAGGGGACCAAGATGATTTTCATTGCTCCTTCCTGGCCTCGGCAACTATGGTTTCCTCTACTCAACAGTATGTTGGCAGCCTCTCCGAGACCACTTCCTTTGCAAATCAGTCTTTTGACTCAGGGTTCGTTGGTCCATCCAACCAAAATCACTGCACCTTCATGCTTGGCTCCTGAAGAGATAAAGTGAATCGGTTCAACGTCTCGTAAGTCTCAGACATCCTTCTGCTGCTCGGAAGCCAGCCACCCAGCATCCTTCCAAATGGAAACGTTTTTCTCTCTGGTGTCAAAATCCTCTTGAATCCCTTTTCCTGTCCTCCTGGCAAGGTTCTGGAGTATCTTTGGACTTATCAAACTTAGGTCTTCAGTACTCCACAGTTAAGGTTCACCTTAGTGCCATCTCAGCGTTCCATGAGCGGTTTCTTCCTTAACTCTGGCTCAGTTACCTATGGTGAAGAGATTTCTTAAGGATTCTCATACCAGACCCCTGTTAAGCGTCCAGTTGCAGCCTGGGACATTAACCTGGTGCTGGACATGCTCACTCGGAAGCCCTTCGAACCCTTAGCTACCTGTGAGCTAAAATTTCTTACCTGGAAGACTGCCTTCCTGGTGGCCATTACCTCAGCCCGCAGGGTCTCTGAGATACATGCCCTGAGTTACGGACCCTCCGTATACTGTATTCCATAAGGACAAGGTAGTTCTCCTGACTCATCCTAAATTTCTTCCCAAGGTTGTGTCAGAATTCCATCTAAACCAACCTCTGGTACTTCCGCTTACTTTGCTAATTTCCAAAATGAAGGGGAACAGAGCTCTTCATTCCTTGGATGTTAAGAGAGCCTTGCGGTTCTATTTAGATAGAACCAAGGATGTTCGCAAGACTCAGCAACTGTTCGTTTTTTCAGCGACACCGGCTGGGTCAACCTGTCGCTATTAGATGCATCTCTTCATGGTTAGTGGCATGCCTTCGTCATTGCTATTCCATGGCTCAAGTTAAATTAGAAGGTAGGTGTACGCTCACTCTACTAGAGGCGGTTCTTGACATGCCTAGGAAATTCGCAATGTTCCACTGCAGAGATATGCAACGCCGCCACCTGGAGCTCAGTGCATACTGTTAGGGCACTATGCACTGGATTTTCATGCCAGGCCACATTCGCATTGCAGAACTATCCTTAATGGGCTTCTATCTTAGACGCGTGAGCTCTGGCTCTCCTGCCGCCCTTTGGGGATTATCAGCTTGGTACTCTCCACTAGTGTGAATGAGTGGTGGAGACTTATGTCCAGGAAGATAGGAAAATTACGTACCTACCGTAATTCTTGATCTTCTTGATGATCTCCACCACTCATCATCCCTCCCTCCATCCCCGAGCTCACCGCTGTGTTGGTCTTCACTCCTCAGATCTTTAGGCCGTGAAGTCTTCTTTGCTGACCCTTCTTACACGGGTCATACGGACTATCTTATGTCCGTTTTTAATGTTGAGTTTACTCTTACGTTAGTTACGCTGCACCTCCTTGGTAAAAAGGTACTGGGCGGTTGGAGGGTGTCGCCGAGATGGTCATTACCGGCTGAGCGCTGCTCGGGCGCCCCTGTCTCATGGCGCCGACTCTGCCGACCTCCAGCAAAAGTTTGCTCGATGGGTCTTAGTGCCTCCGCTTAATCCACCTAGTGTGAATGAGTGGTGGAGACTAGTCAAGAAGATCAAGAATACGGTAGGTACGTAATTTTTCCTTTTATGGTGGATCCAGGATGCTACGGGGGTGCCTGGGTGGTGTGCATGCTTAATATACACTTTTTAATATTTTTATTAAATCCATAGTTCAAGGTAAACATTTGTACAATCAATAAATCAGACTTCTTCAACAAAGTGAAATGCAGCAAGCAAGTACATTACTATGTGTGGGGGGGGGGGTTGCAGCCACACCCTTCACCACCCCCTAGAGCCACCACTGTTTTTGTAGCAAAGTTCTTGTGCAGTCCAATGTTAGAGTTCATACTTTCTCAAAACTCAAATATATGCTTGTCTTGTCTTCTTTTTCCATGAGAAATAAGAAGAATCAGCATTTATATAGTGGTTTTCATACACATTGTATCCCAAAATGCTTTACAAGCAATATTAGACTGGTAGTGAAGTGACTGAACATGTTGTGGCAGCCATTTCATACATTAATATCCACACACAGCCTTGGACAATTGCATGAACTGGGTTTATGGGAAGTGGAATATTGACCAGGACATCGGGGTCAGGTAGTGATCAAGGTGCTGGCAGCCCCACATCTTATTTCTCACAGTAATCTGCTCATATTTCTCTCCTGTCTTCCCCCTCTTCCCTGAATATAGCAGCACCTTGCAAGAGTGGCCTTCTCAGTCCCCCTCTGGTATTCATTCTTCACTATTCCTCCTCACACTGTAAACTGGTGAGCTCATCACCCTTCTGCATCATGAATGCAAGTAGTACAGTCCCTGTTTTATTTTGGCATATCAAATATAAACAAATCTGTCCAGTAAGTCAGGCTCATAGCAGCTGGGAACAAGGGGAATGATGGACTTTCCTATCCTTAAAAGATCTAGGCTACCTTTGATAAGGAACTATTAAATGATGGGTGTACACATCATTATGCACAACATTTAATAGTGCCTAATCATAGGTCCTTAGATCTTATATGGATGGGAAAGCCTATTTTTCCACTTGTGCCATGCTGCTATCAGGCTCCTGGCTTACCAGAAGATCATGTTTATTATTAATATGTACATGTAACACGAGAGACAGTACGAAACACATTCATGATGCGGAAAGGTAGTGAACTCACCAGTTTTTTGTTGTGTGGAGCAGGTGAGAAGAATGAATGCCAGAGAGGGACTGAAGAGGCCATTACAGCAGGGTATAGCTATATTCAGGTTAGTTGAAGATATGAAGAAGAATGCTGAGCAGATCACTGAGATCTGAAATGTGGGGCTGCCAGCATTGTGAACACTACCTGACTGTGGATGAGGGTAGCCAGCGATGACAAATACTCAGAGTGGGAGGGCTGCACCTAAACTGTTACTTGACTTCACTGTAGGAGATTACCCTCGGGTGGGAGGGAGGGATGGGAGGGGGATGTAGACGTTTGTTAGGACAGTATTGAGGGAGTTGTGTATAGCTCATTCAAGTTTTGGAAGGGTGGTAGCCAACCGACTCACATTGTGGAGTAGAGCACAGAAAAGTACTAGAGAAGAATTGCTGGGAACTGTCCTGAGGGGTTGCGCAGATCACAGGTAAAGAAGTAGACTGACACTGGAAGTCAGGTGGATTCGCTCAAAGTATTAGTATGCCTCTCATGCTCATAATATTGTTATCCATTGTAAGTGTAGCCTTTATGAGGGCATGAACAGCATTTTTTCTGGTGGGTCATGATGCTTATTGCTTGGCCCTCCAAGAAGACCTAGTTGTTGGTTAATGAGGTGGGGAAAAAAAAACACAATAGGGAACTGTACATACTACCGTCACTGTGCAGAAGGGTGATGATCCACTCAATGTTTACTGTGGGAGCAGAAGTCAAACATTGAGAATGTGGACTGGAGAGTGATTTGGGAGGCATTTTTTACCAGTGCCAGCTGATGATATTTATCAGTATAGGTGTGCACAACTCTCTGAGGTACAAGATTACAATCTGAGGTGTGATAATTTTCTTCGAGACCGCAAGTTTATATGCGGCCCCAGGCAGTACTAAGGACAGGGTACAGATGGTGGGGTGTTCAACAGAAGGCAGGCTAGGTGCAGGGGGTTCACATGGAAAAAGGAAGCCTTATGTGTGGATTAACAAGAGCATGAGCTTTGGAACTGAACAAGACCGGTACTTTGCTGTGTGACTTTGAGCAAGTCACTAAACTTCTTGTGCTCCCAGGCCACACCGTAAACAAGTTTTCAGCTTAGTGTGTCTCTCCTGGTTAACAAAAAACAAAATTCAGTGCATCATATAACCACTAGATCATCAGGTATTAGAAGTGTTGTACATAATGCAGTTTGACAAAGAAAAAGCTGGATTGCAAAATATTTTCTGCAAGTTAAAGTAAACAGAATGAACAAAATCATAGCCTAACATGTACTGATCAGAATAATCCACGAGTTAATACATGGTGTTGATCATTCTGGTACAACAATTCAAAATAAAGAGGGAAAGAAGAACTAGTTAGCACTATAGAAATATATATGGATCTCTGTTTCTGGCTCCTATGATGTCATCGTGACTCATCACTTAACACACTTGGCAGACATCTTAGGGAGAAACCAAGGCTGTTTTTTGAAAGTGAAAGGCTGATGTTTACATTTTTCAAAAGCTATGAAACTGCATTTATGTTATTTACATAAATGCAGTTTTAGCATAAATGTAAACAGCAGCCTTTATTTTACCTCACTATGAAAACAGATTTGGGAGTTTGCAGTTTTAAAAACTGCTTGCTTACGTACCCTTCAAGTTTATTTTTTTTTTTTTGTTGTCAACTCTATACTCCTTACACTGGGGCCTTGGACTCTCTCCAGTGGGGCACCCAACAGACCATATACCACCCGCCTGAAATCCCAGCCTTACCTGCCAGAGGGGAGGGGACTCCACTCTGCTCATCCTGGACCCCCCCCCCCCGATCTAAGCCCCCTAGGGCAGGACTGCCGACTCCTTCTAGGTGACCTTTTTGGAATCTAGTGGGCAGACCAGAACTTGCGGGGAGCTCCGGAGGCAGGCAGGAGGATCTGGCAGCGGGTGTGGTGGTCTGCCACTCACCCCCCTTCACCTACCGAGGCCTCAGGGATTTTCCTTTATTCTCCCCACCCCCCGATGGCTCAGACGTGCAATGCGTCCAGTGCAGGTGTGCTTGCTCCCAAGCACATCCACAGGATCGCCGCCACAGCCAGTCCCCTGGCTGTAAGACCCACAGACTGCTGTGCCACCAGGAACCACCATTGCCCGAGATCTTGGACCCCCTTCCCTCCCAGGACAGGAGAGCTGTCCTCTGCATGCTCAGTCCTGCCCTCCCCTGCCGACTCCTGGTGGCCCAAGCTCACTTCCGAAGTCAGGTTGGCGGCATGGCGTGAGGTGCGTCGTCCAGCACCTCAACCCTCAGTGCCACCAGGATGGCATTCTTAACTTTGTTTTTAAATGAAAGTAATCTTAAATTAAACAAAATAAGCTGTTTGTTCATTTTTTTAAGATACTTTACGTTCAGAGGAGTGTGTGCTGTTTTCATTCCCTTTGTGCCTCCACTTTTGACTTGGCTCCCTGATGAGGGGTAGCGTATGCTGAAGCACTGGAGCCTTTGCACCTTTTCTCTTAATAAACTTGCACCCACATATGCTCAGTGTTTTGCACAGTGTTCTTGTTTAAAGTTACCTTCAGAAGGCAATGTGCTTTCATTCATTCTCTTTATGCCTCCACTTATTCCTGGTAGTGTCCATGACTTCTTTGGCTGTCTGCATATCCACTCCCATCCAGGCTAACTACTCTTTATCCATGTCCCCCTATCACCACTACCACCACAATGTAAGTCAGCATTGTCTTCATCCCTGCTCTGAGACTCCGCTTGTCCAGGCTTTCCTTTCAGGAAAAAGATCCAGTGATACTGGAGGCATCACCTCTCCAGTGAATGTGGCAGAGTTGTCCTGGCCAGTGTGGGTGGCGCAGAGGTGTCAGTCTACCCTTGATCCTCCCTTTCTATTCCAAGACAACTCCATACCCACCTTCCTCACTGGACAGAGCCCATACTCCTGCCCAAGTGACTCTAAATGCACTGTCCTGGCTGCTTACAAGCAGCACTTGCCTGAAACACCAAGAAGCAGCACTGTGACAGAGGACTCTCTCCACTTTCCTCTGTAGGAGGAGGGTATGCTGTGGAGTGCTCATTCATCTGGCCAGTCCACTGTGATGATCTGAGATCAGGGTACAGACCCAGAATGCCAGGACAGCAAGCGATATACCCTTAAGGATATTCCCTGCTGTTTCAGCAATCCCATGTCAGTCGTCATTTTTTGCCCAGTACATGATGGTCATCTAAACATTTAAAATCCACAACAAAAAACATGGGTTGCCAGGCTTGTTTTTAAGTTACATTGGTGAGACTTAATCTCTCTTCACAGAATAAATCCAGAAGGGGTCAGATTGTTTTATGTGGTTATAACATCAATATTTTAGATATCAACATGAGTGTGAAAGAAAATGTGAAACCAGGACACATAATTTGTCATGATGCTTGCTTCATTTTTTTTCCCCACAAATGCAAAAATAGAGTAAATTACCAATCCTCTGACACCCTCTTAAACTGATATTCTGAAAAGGGTGAAATATTTGTATGTTTTTATACATAAAACCATTTCAAACCCATGTCATTTTCATAAAACTTTCTTGATAGATGTAGAATATGGTCATGAATATAGAAACAGAAAGAAATAAGGGGGTTGCCATGCTTCTTTTGGTTATATCTGCTTTCACAGTTGCAGTTTTAGAGGTGGTCAGCTCCGGACAAATAATTGAAACATCCCAATAAAAAATGAAACTTGCAAGAATGATATTCAAACAATTCAAAAATACATGCAGAATGACAAGGACTTAAACATAAAATATAACACTGTAGCCAAAGACAGACAGATCTTACTTTAAGAGGGTTCCTGCAGTAGGTCATTACTTATAGGACTGCGCCCTCTGGCGTCAGGACCGCACTTGTCAACTTTTCAGCAGTGTCTAGCGGGGACCACCACCCGACATCATGTGCACGTCAGCGTGACCCTATATAGTAGGTAGTCCCCACACCCACCTTCCAGTTCTTTCCTGCCATCGACCAGCGCTAGTACCTGCCCCACCTTGGGATTTGAATTTTGTTTTCGAGAAGCTTTCACTGCCTCCTTTTGAACCAGCGATGAGCTGTGACATGTGCTACCTTTCTTAGAAGGTGCTATTTTTAGTTGCCATTACTTCTGCTCGGTTTGTTGGTCTAGGGGTATGATTCTCGCTTAGGGTGTGAGTGGTTCTGAGTTCAAATCCTGGATGAGTCCAAGAATCATGTGATTCGAACATTCTCTGTTTGATACACATTTTGGGGGTGGGATAGGTACAGGGGAAGGGTTCTGGAAGCAAAATCCAATGCAGAGAGAATATCCATGACTGGGAAGGGAGAAGCCGGGGGGGGGGCAGCAAGGTCAGCTCCCAGGGTGGGGGCTGACCAAACGAGCAGACACGAAAGACTGTTAAGCCTATTCTGTTGGCATGTTAGTATGTTAGGATTTCCGAGCTTCAGGCCCTGATGCATAAGGAGCCTTATTTGATTTTCTACAGGGACCGTGCGGTCCTGCGTACCAATCCTAAGTTTCTTCCCAAGGTGGTTTCCAAATTCACTTTAAACCAGACTGTTGAACTCCCAGTTTATTACCCTGCTCATTCGAACAGGGGGGAGGATCACATTCAAACCTTGGATGTTCACAGAATCCTCAGATGCTACATTCACCATACTAAGGAGTCCAAAAAATCTGATCGGCTTTTTGTCTTTGCCCACAAATCCTTGGGATTGGCAGTTTCTAAACAGTGGCTTTCTAAATGGCTAGGTAACTGCATTCGTTTCTGTTACCAGAAGTACAACAGACTTCTTTCAGGGGAGGGTGGACGTCACTGTACTAGAGGAATGGCTACCTCTACTGCGTTCCTGTGGAATGTTTCTGCAGCAGAAATCTATGCAGCAGCAGCCTGGAGTTCCGTCCGTACCTTCACGAAGTATTAGTCTGGACATTGCCTCTAGGCATAGGGCAGAGTTCGGCCTTGCCATCTTGCAGGGCCTACTGTCTTAGGCCTGTGCTGTTTTTCTGTTGCTCCTCCTCCTCCCGTGAGACTCTCGGTCTCTCTATGAGTGACTGCTTGGGATTCAGTCCTATAAGTAATAATCTACTGCAGGAACCCTCTCGAAGTAAAATAGTACAGTTATGTAGGAACTTACCATAACAGTAGATCTTCGAGAGAGGTTCCTGCAGTAGGTCACCTTTTCCCTCCCTCCTTCCCCCAGTTTTCTGCATTTCTTTCAGTCATTCTGAACTGGGCTCCAGGATTTCATCCTTTCTCCTGTCTCATCCTCCTTGGATTTCCGGTGGGAGAACTGGAAGGCGGGCAAGGGGACCACCCACTATATAGGGTCACGCTGATGACTGTCACATGATGTCGGGTGGGCGGTCCCCCAAGACACTGCCGGAAAAGTTTGCTGTACAGTCCCAATGCCAGAGGGCACAGTCCTATAAGTAATGACCTACTGCAGGAGCCTCTCTCGAAGATCTACTGTTGCGGTAAGTTCTTGCGTAACTGTACTATATTTAGGTAAAGCACCTTGAATGATACCAGCTGCTGCAATTGTGGGAATAATTTCTTTTCTGCCATCCTGTTTGTGTTCTTAGCTAGACATTGCATGATAGGATAAATAACTGTTCTAATAATGCTTCCATATATTTAAGAATGCACCTGTGCCAGAAAAAAACCTTGAAAATGTTTTCGGGAGCATCAGAAAAATGGGAATTAGAAGCACCAGGGAACGTCTTTAAGGGGCACGGTCCAGTTGGCCTTACGGGCATGTTTGTTTTACTGGAACTCAAATGTGTACTACATTAGTGAGATGATTGTGTGGGATTTTTTCATTTGAAGTACTGAGTGCTTTTATCATTTGATAATATTTTTAAGCACATTTATTGAGTCTGAAATCTGTAAACTGTTATGAGTGCTGTAGCAGTGTCTTTCTAGATGCAGTTGTGATGGATGACATTAATTGTATGCCATATGCCATGGAACTGTGTCACAATACAGTGAGATGTGACTTAAAGTCTGGCTGTTTTATACAGTTGTCAAGTGGTTTGTTAGTGCACTTTGACATGCTTTGTGCAGATCTTTGTCACTTATTAGTTCTCCATGGGGGTGGGGCTTGCATTTTAGCTCTTGACATGATCAGGTTGCCTATAATATGTCTATTGCAGCTGTTTTATGTCACTGTTTGACAGGCTTGTCAGCAGAGTCACCCATCACTAAAAATTGTACTTAATCATTCATGAAGTATGCAAGGTTTTCTTACCATTATCTAAAATTGTTGGAGTAAAAGGAATTAATTTTCCACCTGTGTATTATAAATTTAGTTGTCTTCCTGTTAAGTGTTTTCTTGACCTTTCAAACTTTAAACACTGTATACTGGCAGCTTTCTGGAACTGATGCACTATTTGTAATACAATATATAATATATCACAAATATTGGAAGCTGAGGAGAAGGGAGCGGTGGTAATTGTAGGGGACTTGAACCTGCCCAAGGTGGACTGGAACGTACCATCCACAACATATGCTAGGAGTTGGGTGATCCCGGAAAGACTGCAAAGTGGGTTCCTGACTCAGGGCATCACAGAACCAGCAAGAACAAAGGCAGTTATTGATTTGGTGCTCACAAATGGGGAGCATGTACAGGAAATAATAGGGAGCTGCTGGGTGGGACTGACCATTGCACAGTGGGGTTCTAGTTGGATATAGGCAGGGAAAGTATCGTAAGCCCAAAATCTTGGATTTTAGGAGGATGGACTTCAGGAAGATGGGCGAAGTGCTAAGGAGCCCCCTGGTGGGCATCGGAGCGGATATGGGGGTGGAACAAAGGTGGTTCATCATTAAGGAAGGAATACTGGTTGCCACAGAGGAGTGCATTAGGCTCAAGGGGAAGAACACAAGGGCCAAAGCACCCAGCTGGTTCAGTTCTGGGGTTGCCCAGGTAGTAAGAGAAAAGAGGTTAGCCTATAGAAAATTCAGAAAGACCAAGAGAGAGGTGGATAGAGAAAATTTTCTAAGGTTGGCTAGTGAAGCAAGTAAGGAAGTCGAGCAAGCTAAGGTACAGAAGGAGCTGCAGATAGCTGAAGGAATTAAGAAGGGGGAGAAGGCCTTCTTTTGCTATGTAAGTGAGAAAAGGGACAAGAAGGACAATGGAATTGTTAGGCTTAAGAAAGGGGAGGAGTGGGTGGAGGATAATGGGGGAAAGCAGCGATACTAAATGAATACTTCTGATCTTCCCTTGTCAGTCTTCACCATTCATTACTTCCTGGGTGTAAGCTGGAGGCGCGCACCCATCACGGGAGCTTTTTTTTTTTTTTTTTTTAAAGTTTGCACTAACGGCACCGCCCTCGAGAGTGACGTCATGCGCGAGGGGCGGCCGTTAGTAGCGACTGACTCCTCCTCCAACTCAGTTCTGTTTCTCCCGCCGTCGAGGCAGCACCTGCTTGCGCGGAGCATCTTTTTCCCACTGCGTAGTTTGGGCCGACTCCTCTACTTATCGCACTCGACGCCATTCCGGTAAGACTGTTCCTTTTTCTATCATACGGCGTTGGGTGTGTTTTTCCTGCTGTGTTTTTTCCTTAATAGTTTCGCGTGATGTCCGGTTCTGGAGCTAAGCGCTTTTTGAAGACTGGCCGCGCCCCTATGCGTCGGTGCTCCTGTGGCCGGCATTTCTCCGTCTCGGACCGGCATGACGTTTGTCTTCGTTGCCTGGGACCCAACCATGACATGGATTCGTGCGACGCCTGTTTTTCCATGGACCGCCGTGTCCTCGAAGTCTGCGTGTTCAAGCTCGGCAAAGCCCCGCCGACCTTCGGGGGACGACGTCGCTCAAGGGACTCTCAGGTAAGGTCTCTAGGCCCTTCCCCCGGGTCCCCTTCCGGGCCTATACGGTCCGAGAGGAGGGTCTCCTCGTTTTTCTTGCCGAGGAGGAGGCCCCTTCTGCGGTGTCGAGGGCGTCGTAGTCCCTCCGGGCGGCAGCCGACACCGCCTCGGCAGTCACCTCCTCGAGTGCAGGCTCCCCGTGTCGAGGCCCTCGGCTCTTGGGCCTGGCACAGGTGGACCTAAACACACGCCTTCCGTGCTGTTTGAGATCCGGCACCATTTGCGGTGCGGTGATCAGCGGCACGCCCTGTGCCGTTTTGGATCCTGGCGCCGTTCGCGGCGCCGGTGATCAAGCGGCGCCGTTGGCGGTGCCGCTTGCAGCCGCGGCGCCGTCAGCGGTGCCGCCTCGCCTCCCAGCGCCGCTGGCGCTCCGTCAGGCCTAATCTTGCCTCCTCGCGGCTTGTCCTTCCGGCGCCATAGGGGGTTGGGAGTCTGGCCTGGCTGCTGCCAGCATTGAAGCGGCGGCGCCGCCGTTGAGTACGGGGCCGTTCGCGGCGCCGTGAGCTCTGGGACCCCTGGGGTGGCCAGCATTGAGGTCCTGCTGGTCCGTCTTCCTCGGACGGCGATGACTCAGGCGTGGACCCATCCTGGCACCCCACTCTTCGGGTCTGGGTCCCTGTGGCTAGAGGTACCAGGCGGCTGCGAGCCTCCCTCTGCCCCCCTTCCGTCGTCTCCTGAGGGCTCCCCGGCTGGGGTGGCCTGGGGTCCCAGGGGCAGGCGTGAAGCGACGGAGGGAGGCTCCCCTCTCTGGAGGGCCGGTGACAGCTACCCCCCAGGGTGCTGTTGCCCCCTCTGGGGATGGGGGAACGCTGCTGTTGAGGAGGAGGGCCCTCTCAGAGTCTGAGGGGTTGAGGGGCAGAGGGTCTGGCTCTCGGTCTTCTTTGGCCACCTCGGGGGTGGTGGCCAGGAGCTGTAGTGCAGAACCCCGCCCCTCCCTCCGGGGCTCTAGGGTGCCCTCCGGCGGCGTTCTTGCGGATTGCCTTCTGGATCCATGCAGTCGGCGTCGTCACAGGGAGGTTCTCCCCTGGGCTCTTCCAGGCTCCGCTTCCCAGAGTTCCGTCCTGCGGCCTGGTCTGTTGTCGGGATCCCTCCAGCTAGGGCTCCGTTCCGATTCCAGAGTCCTGGCAGAGAGCTGTTGCATCCTCGGAGGTGCCCCTCTCCTATCTCTCTGCCTTCACCACCTGCTCCCAGGCCATGTCGGGTCCCTCGGTCCGTTATCCTGGGAGCAGTTCAGGGGTTCTGCGGCGGCCTTCCCCTCATATGTTAGATACATGCATGAGCGGGTCTTTCGACTCTCCCCACCGCCGCAAGAGTCCTCTGGACATTCCAGCTCCCCATCATCCTCGTCTCCCTCCTCTGAGGGAGAGGAACCCCTTGCTCATCTTTCCTCCGATGCTGATTTCATGGAATATCAGCGTTTCCTTTCGAGGATGGTGAGGGATCTTCGGATTTCCTATGTTCGGAGACAATACCCGAGCAGGAGGCGAGAATTCCTTGGTGAATTCAGTGCCCAGCATTTGGTGGTACCTTCCTGGCCTATCCCTTCCAGGAGGCGTCTATCGGTCCTGCAGTCCCCAGCCGCTTCTTCTCCAGCCCGGCTGACTGTCAGCGTGGGTATTGTGCACCTCAAGTCTCTAGGTACCCTTCCCAACCCCCTCTGGTTTGGTCTACCTAGACCTCCTTCGGGCGCAGCTGCCCACAGCTGGACACTCACCGGATCCGGACTCTCTCCAGTTCGACTGTTGGGGGCAAAGAGTGTTCTCTTCTTCAATGCGGTTGCCTGTATTTCATCTCATCAGGCTCACCACGCTGCCTACAACCGGCATTTGTGGTCGATGATGTCCCAGCTGTTGGCATCAATGCCTGACCGAACAAACCAGACAAGCCGTTGCCCTCTCCATGGTAGGCCTGGGCTGTGAACACCAAGCAAGGGCATCTTCGACGCCAATGAGGGTGGCTTCCAGGCTTCGGGACAGCGATCTGCATCGGCGGACGGCATGGCTTCGTCTCTCTGGTTGTCACCCTGGCCCGGCGTGGGGTGATTAGCTCCGCCTTCCGGGGAACCCGTCTTTTCTCCTCTAGAGCTAGGAGACTTTTGCAGGGGCTTCCTCCGTCTCCTCGTCCTCGGGAGGCACCTCCTAGCTCTTCTCCCACTTTAGGCTTTCTGAATAAGCCAGGGTCTTCTCCTTCTGTTTCTCACCAACAGGAGGCTGGGGGTCTTGTTCCCTCAGGGTATTTTACCTCTTCCCCCCGGGGGAAGAGGAGCTTAGTACTCATCCAGGAAGTAATGAATGGTGAAGATTGACATGGGAAGATATGAAAATTACGTACCTACCGTAATTCTTGATCTTCTCTTGTATCTTCACCATTCATTACCACCCACCCTACATCCCTCAGTGGCCTCCTCCTGTGGCTTCTCCACCTCCCGTCTCCTTCCTCTCTCTGCAAAAAAAAAAAGGAGGAAAATTACTCCAGTCCCCCAAAAAAAATTTTTTATATCTATATCCTTAAGGGGATCCTTATTTCTCCAGAAAAATTATTTACTCTAAGATTCTTGGGCCTTTTCCTGGAATTGCGATATGGTGATCAGGCTGCACAACTATCTCTTGCCATACCTTCTGGCAGATACTTCTGGGGTTTTAGCCTGACTCGGCTATCAGTTTTGATCCTGCAATTCCCTGCTACCAGCTGTTAAGCCCTAGAATCTCAAACCCCCCCTTTATTCTTGCCTTGCAGAGCAGAGGAACGGGTACTACTATTTTTTCTTTAAAAAAAAAAAAAAAAAAAGAAAAACTGAGGGAACTCTCTCCGACTGCTATAAGGCAATCTCTAATTTAAGGTCATGCTCCTAAGCAGACAGGCTATGCTCTGGTTAAAAAAAAAAAAAAAGGAAAAACAAGGGCGAAGAAAATCCTTCTTGTAATATTTTGATGATTGGTTTTTCCCTTCTAGTGTCCTCCTGGACAGTTTTACAGAGCAGCAGTGCTGACCATGACCAATCTTCAGCAGCCTAAGCCTCTGGCCTGCCTTGGCAAGTCCAGCTGAGTTCCATTTCTATACCTATAAACCGCCTGAAAGGCTAGATTTTCCATTTCTAAACCCTTGAGCAGCTCTCACATGCTGCCTGGATTTATCCTTCCCTCTCGGGTGTCCTCCAGTTAAGGCCTTTCCTCGGCCAGGAGCCAGTGGGGATCAAGGACCATGGCATGTTGAAGATGAGGACTATGCCCTCCTGAGTCTGTCTAGCGGGTTCGGTGAACCTTCTCTTCAGCTCTATCACTGGGGATTCTTGCTTCCCTGTTAATCGAGCCTTAAGCTATCAGCTAACTATGCTCGTTAGGCATTCTGGTCCCTACAACATCCCATCTTTCTCTTCTCTTCTTCTTATTCTTTCTTCCTTATTATCTTCCTTCTCTCTCCTCCTAGAGTCGCCCAGGTAAGGAGGCCCTGCGGTCCCTAGGTTAGGGATACTCTTATCTCCTCTGTCCTTCCTCCATCGGCTTATTCCTTTCAGTTCATTCTTCCTTACTTTGTTATCCCTTGGCTATCTTGCCTTGCTATCTCTATCTCTATGCTTTCACTTTTTGCCTCTCCGGCTCACAGAACTGAGTTGGAGGAGGAGTCGGTCACATTAACGGCCGCCTCGCGCATGACGCCACTCTCGAGGGCTGCGCTGCGCAAACTTTTCTTAAAAAAAAAAGCTCCTGATGGGTAAGGCCAAGCCCGCTTACACCCAGGAAGTAATGAATGGTGAAGCTACAAGAGAAGATCAAGAATTACGGTAGGTACGTAATTTTCATTTCTGTTACCAGGGAGAAGAGGAGTGGGGGAACAAAGATGTAGTGATAGAGGATGATAGAGTGAGGGCTGCTGGCTTTGAAGGTGGACAAATAACCAGGCCCAGACAGAGTACATCTAAGGGAACTGGCTGAGGAGCTGGCAGGGTCACTGGCAGGCCTATATTTATTTATTTATTTATTTTTTGTTAACTGGGTAGGTGCACTAGACAAATCCTGCCTATTTTCAGGCATGACCCGGGGGAGGAGGATACAGATCAATGCCAATTGACCTTGAACCAGATTAAGCTGTTGGTGGTATTTTTAGTGAATGAGGGAAATTTGGCTAGGACACCGAGGAAATTCCCCAACTCTTTTCGAAAAGTGCCATGGGATCTTTAACATCCAGCTGAACTACCACCAGTCCAGGCAGATGGGACCTCGGTTTAACATCTCATCCGAAAGACGGCACCTCAGAAGTGCAGCACCCCTCTCATGCTACACTGCAGTGTCAGTACTGGGAGATTAACCCAAGTGCCAGATGTGGGAACTGAACCCACAGCCTTCTGATCTCCTGGCCTCAGAGGCGAGTGTGCTACCTACTGAGCCACTGACACTGCTTTTTAATAGTTCACTGGAGTCTGGCATGATACCACAGGGCTGGAGAACAGCACATGTGGTGCCCGTCCACCAAAGTGGTCCCAAGGATGACCCAGGGAATTACAGACCAGTCAGTCTGACTGCAGTTGTGTACAAGCTCATGGAGACCATGCTTAAGGAAAAGTTGGTTGAATATCTAGAGGAGCATGGTCTCCAGGTTACGAGGCAGCACAGTTTTTTTTTTTGGGGGGGGCGGGGATCGTGTCAAACAAATTTGATTCACTTCTTTGACTGTGTCACTAAGACAGTAGACAGGGGCCAAGCGTTAGACATCCTCTATCTGGATTTCTGATCAGGAAGTTGGCAGATCTTGGGGTTATGGATAAGCTGGCCAGATGGGTGAAAAACTGGCTGAGGAGTGGAACCCAGAGGGTGGTTGAGGGGAGAGCATTATCTGGCACCAGAAAGGTTACCAGTGGTGTCCTGCAGGGCTTGGTGCTGGGGCCGGTGTTGTTCATTGTCTTCATCTGTGATATTGAGGATGGCATTAAGGGCAAAATGTGCCTATTTGCAGACACCAAGCTCTGCGGGACTGTAGACACAGCTGAATGGATACAGGCCCTACCTACCGGATGATCTAGAAAAGCTGGGGAGGTAGTCTGGGATCTGGCAACTGGGCTTCAGTGCCAGGAAATGCAAAGTTATGCACATTGGAACAAAGAATCCCAGGACAGAGTACTGCCTGGGTGGAGTCCAGGTATCTGCATCAGAGGAGAAGAACCTGTGAGTGATGATCTATTGTGACCTGAAGCACTCCACATAGTGCAAGAAAGCAGGAGCAATGACCAACAGGATGCTGGGATGCATATCTAGGGGGATCACTAGTAGGAGAGAGGAGATTATACTGCCATTGTACAAGTCACTGGTGAGGCCACATGGTAGATTATGGAGTTCAGTACTGGTCCCCACACCTCAAAAAGGACATTAACCTGCTGGAGAAGGTCCTAAGGAGGACTACAAAGATGATAGCCGGTCAGCAGGGTGAGGCATATGAGGAGAGGTTGAGGGCACTGAACATGTACTCCCTGGAGGACGGGGGGGGGTGATTGGGACCTTCAAGTACTCGAAAGGGATAAATAAGTGGATAAGGTGGGACTCTTTAAGCCGAGTGGCACCCATAACATGAGGGGGCACGGTCTTAAGCTGGGGGGAGGTTTAGGAGGGAGGTGAGGAAGCGGTTCTTCATGGAGAAGGTGGTGGACACTTGGAATGCGCTGCTGGAAGAGGTGGTCTCTTTGAAGACAGTGGGCATGGGGGAGGTAAGGATCATGAGTATGGAGGATGGGAGGAGTGGGGGTGGAGCAGGGACAGTAGCTCAAACTGTGGACCCTGCAATATGAGCAGACTATATAGACCAAATGACATTTTTCTGCTGGCTTCTTCGTACAGAGAATAATGCATAGGTGACTGTGTGTTTATGAAGTATTTTTACACACACTTGGTGTGTGATGTCCCTTAAACCTTGAGAGCCAAACTCAAGAGGTCTACGTGGACATCACACACTGAGGGTGTGTAAAAATACTACGTAAGCACAGCATCGCTTATGTTTCATTTTTTTATAATTACTTCCGTAGGGAGTTCATAACCAAGAAAGGCAAGCAGAATCTAGTATCATTTGTTTTAATGCAACTTTTAATTCAACCTTAATGCATTAGTGTAAGATTTAACTGGATAAGCTTTGTAACTCAGTAAAATAAGTTTTAAACTAAAGTCAGCAAATTGTAGCGACAGAAAACATTAGTTTTACTTTTGTGAAAAGGTTCAGTTTTACTCTGGTTCATTTTACTCACAGCTGTGCAGATTACTGTGTTTACTAAGAGAGAGAACAGCAACAGAACAACAATGGGAAAAGTCCTCTTGTTTGGCCCACTGGCACAGCGGTAGCACTGTTGCTCGCAACACTAATGACCCGGGTTCAAAAATGAGCCTGGGTCATTGGAGGGTCAGTCGGAGGAGGATTGAGTGCCTCACAGGATGCTGTCCTCCAGGGAGGGAGGTGGAACACTGCTGTTGCACGACTGCCACCTGGTGACCACAGATGGTGGTGCAGGCAGGTGTGTACCGGGATCAGGGATTGCTGATTGGCCAAACAGACATACATGGCTTGCATGCTCCCGTCCGTCAGCCCAAGCATCTCCAGGCAGTAAAATCAAAATCCAGCTGTGCCATATGACGACTCTGGGTGGCCTACAGACCCTGCACCCCGCCTGACCTAGGCTCTCTCTCCGGGAGAACCACAAGTGGACTTTCTGTAGGACTGGACCAATCCAAAGACTTCCACCGTGGGGAGGGGATACCACAGGCATCACTCCCAGAGCATGGTAAGTCCTGGGAGATGGCGGGGCTGACATGGTTCAGTCTGTCCAGGGCTCTGAGAAGTGCTGCTGAACTCTTTGATTTATCTCCATGCTGAGTTCAGATTACGTTGCAGTGGCATGAGTGGTCTTTCCTGCTCTGGGTTTTAAAGTTAGAGCAGGGAACTGCAATCACTAGAAAATGCCGTAATAACTAGGTATGACATCATACCCAGTTATTATGGCGTGTCGTTGGTCTTTATTTTTTTTTGTGTGGACTCTTTTTCCCTCTGGTCGCGGTCTGCGGGGCCTCTCTCAGGCATCCTGCCTACTCTTACCCCGCCTGAAGTCCTCCTACCTGTGCCTCCTCTCTCCCCCCTCCTCTAGCCACGATCAGTACCCCCAGCTTAACCCCTCTGGGGTGAGGCCGCCCCTCCTCTTGGGCGCTCTCAACAGTCTGCTTCCATGTGGCAGAGGACCCGGGTGGAGGAACCTGGAAGGCCAGACAGGAAGCACTCAGCTGTGGGCATGGCGGCAGGTGCCATCGTCTACTCCGCAGACTGGGGTTTTCCCTGTTCTGGTGAGCTCTTCTCCCCTCCCTCCCATGTGTGTGCACATCCTGATGCACGGGAACCCCTGCCTGCATCGGGCACACCTCCCTATGTGCTGCTCAGCGAGCTACAGCATTCCTGGTCTCCACCAGGAGCCGCTGATGCGCTGAGCGATCCCCTACTTCCCCCTGGGAAGGAGAGCAGCCCTGTGGGCGCTCAATCTATTCCTGCCCCTGCCGTCCCCCAGCGCTCTGATCTCGCTTCCGAACTCTAGTCGCTGGTGTGGCGTCCAGCACCTCAACCCTCAGCGCCACCGGGCTAGCCTGCATTGTTAGTCTTATTATGATGCATTAATAGGGGTCACCAATAATTGTATATTTTTTTATATGGAATGCATGCAGTATCATTTTAAATCAGCTGCAGTCCCCACTGTGCCCCACCCTCATCCTAATTAGTGGATGTCTGGGCTACAGCATGGGAAGAAACTTGTTAGAGGTGTTCATTATGCTTATGAACAGATTAAGAGCTGAAAAATAGGATAAATGGAATTAGAACTAGACTGAATAATTCAGTGTGAATGTGCTACACATCCTTCAGAATTTGATTGATTTGCACTGGCCCATTGGCTCAGGTAGTTTTGCCTTTTGTGACACCAGTGACCTAGGTTCGGGAATATGCCAAGTTGCTGGAGGGCCAACTGGAGGGGGAATCTGAGCGTCCCAATGGATGCTCACCTCAGGGGAAGGAGGGCTACCTGTCCTGCTGCACGACCGCTACCTGGCCGATGCCAGGTAGAGGTGCAGGTGGGGAATGTAAAAGGGAGGGAGAAGCCGCCATTTGGCTCAATGGTATGTCGCCGAGCTCTGCAACTACGCGCCTATCACTGAGTCTAGCCCAGTGGCTGTGTGTGTGTATACCTACAGTGAGGAAAATACCAGGCAGCATGCAGGGTGAGGTAATGCTGGCTCTCCTGGGCCCCATAGCTACTGTAAATACAGCGCAGGAGAAATCAGACGCAGGGAAATTTACAGGTTTAGAACACACCTTTGTGTGATATTTATTTTTCAAAAGTTCGAAAAATAATAAATGAAAACAAAAAAATTGCAACATCAGTAATTTCTCTCATAATACAGTCCTGGATCTTAGAGCTCCTAAGACCCTTCTCATCTGCATTTAGCAGCTTGTCTACAGTAGCAGTAGAATCTCTCTCTCAGGCCTGAGACCCACTGGGCTGAACTGAAGTAAACTCTGTGCAAAGGTTTTTCTAGCTTTTGGGTAGGGTCACCTGACTGAGCCCTTATATGTCTGGACATGTTTCAAAACCAAGGGGGGAAGGGATTGTGTCAGAGGATTTCCTGGTTCAGTTAAAGGTACAGTGTATATATCCACAGATGTTGACTTTCTATATCTCTGATCCACAGTGACTAAGCACGTTCATACATAGAGCCTTATACAGTAACAGGTTTATAGTGTGAATTTGTGAAAATACCTTAAGGATTTCTTATAACTGTATTAATCATGAAATTATTATTGTTTTATGACTTCTGACTCCTTTTTCTTTAAAAAGGCTTTAATAACTGTATTCATTCCTATTTAAAATAGCTTTCATGCTTTTTGTACACAAAATGCACTTATGCACTTTACACAGCACCTCTCCGGGTGTTTGGCATCATTCCAGGGACTGAATGGATGGAAATGGAAAAAGAATGAAGGGAGAGAACTAGTAGAAAGTTTAGTAGAGGCACTGAAAAGCGACACTAGGTGGCCAATCTAGGGTTGGGGGAGAAAACGTTAACTGTTGCTAGGAAATGAGATAGAAAAGTGGTTCATCAGTCACAGCCGAGGGTGTAGACTAACTCCGCCACACACTGACTGCCCAACTCCAGTACCTGAGTTGTTTGAGGGGCGCCTGGCCAGTTCCCCTTGCTCCACTTGGAAGTGGGAAGTCCGGGATGACTGAGGACTGGAGTAAGTGGCAGACAAGGTGCGGATGGGGCTGGGAGGCCAGAACTACGTCAATGGAGGCAGCTCTGCAGGAAGGAGCAAAAAATTAAATAAATACATGCATTAATTAGATTTTTAGGAAACCTACCTGGTCCTAAAGTACTTGTGCTGCTTAGCTTATTCATATTAATTTCAGTGATAGTAATGTAGATTGTAAGTAAGTGATAAGACTTGACATGGTGTGGGGTGTTGGGGGATATCTGCTCGCCAAAGTGTAGTGGCATTACAATCCCTGGAAGTGCAACTATCACCCAACATCCCAGACCCTGAAGGGTCTTATTGCGTTTAGAAAATGGGCTTTTGCTGTAACAAAATTGGAAAAAAAAAAAAAAAAAAGTATTTTAAAATATTTAAAGAACAAGTTTTATATGTAAAATAGCCCTTATGCAAGAATAGTGCTGGCTCTTTTTTAGAGGGCTCTGTTGCCTGATAAACATATGCCTTGTGACTGCTGTCAGTCATGTTACAGGATTTTTGTAACCCATTTTCTAACATCTCTTTCTGCAGCGTTGTGCATATTGTAAGCACCTTGGAGCCACCATCAAATGCTGTGAAGAGAGTTGTAACCGGCGATATCATTACCCTTGTGCTGCTGGAGCAGGCACCTTTCAGGATTTCAGTAGCCTCACACTGCTTTGTCCCGAACATATTGATCAAGCTCCTGAAAGATGTGAGTGATAATGACTTCATTTATACCATGTGACAAGTCTTGTGTAATACATTTGAAAGTAATTAAAAATGTGCGACTTTAGAAAGTTAATGCCATTTCTGGTAAACTAAAAAATGTGACTTTAGAAAGCTTATGCCGTTTATGGTAAATAAACATATATATATAATTCTGCTTATGTTTCACTTTTGCTTGTATTTATTTTCCCCGGTTGTCAGTGGGCATCGCTCTGGGTGAGGATTCCCAGAAAGTCCATGGCAAGAAAGTGGCTGTGGGCCAATCTTGATGAGCCCTCAGATTACTCTGATCAGGAGTCTGTGAACTCCTCAGAGACTTCACTGTAACTGTAGCTCAGTCAAGGAGCCTTCCACTGAGCATGGCCCGGTGTCTGTTGGAGGGCTTTTCTGACTTATTTCATAATCCATATTAGTCTTGCGTCAGCCAGTCCAGGAGGGGGCCAAGTACCCTCTCACATTTTGGACTCTGGCGAATTGCTAGGGGTTGTCTTGCCCTTGGCTGTGGCCATTCTGGGATCGGCCCTGGAAATCTGACAGCATCTAGCATCCTCGGCCTGTATGGTCCATAAGTATGCAGTCACTGCAGGCTCCCTTTTGGTATTTTCGGACCATCCTTTGACGAATGGTTGGTCACGGATACGGTGTTCTGTAAATCCGAGCACCAGGGGGACTTGGACATGCCTCCCAACAAGGAGCCTCGTAAGAGTGATTACACTACCAAACGGTATCTGCTGCAGCAACTCTAGGTATCTGGCAGGAAATCTATGCCATGATAATGGACAGCTGTGGTCACTCCCTGATGGGAGTCTTTGATGCTGTCCTCCGTCACCTCCATGTTGAGCAACAGCTGATGGTAGAGCTCATCAGAGACCAGGGTCAGTTGTTGGCTAAACACCAGGTCCAGACAGCCTTGGACATGGGCAGTTTTTGCACCCGCACCGTGGCAGCAGTTATTTCCATGCATCGCAGGGCCTGGCTGCGCTTCTCTTTCACAGTGGACATAAATTGGCCAATTTCCCCTTTTTGGGCACCAACCTTTTCGGCTCTGGGGTTGGAAAGACATTTCACATGGACTGAGAAGTCTGCCACCCTAGATTCTGTGACTTAATCCCAGAAGGACCAGAAAAAGAATCCTGAAAAACAGATTCTTCAATACTGGCCATCACTCACAGCTTCCCTGGCAGCAGCCCCAGTAGGTGCAGTTTCAGGCCTGGTACCCCAAGCAGAAGTTGGGGGTGGGGGGAGGTGTAGTGATGCCCCTCTGGCAGTAGCCACCAGTGCCCCTGCAAAAGCTGCCCCGTGACGGGTGGGGGAGGGTTGATCCTTCCACCTGCCCCATTCTCGACTGCTCTTCCGGTCAGATGCCGGCTACATCACTTCTTGCCACATTGGTCCATTTGTGGTCACAGTGCCTAGGCCACTTGGACCAGCTAGTCATAGTGACCCAGCCGATGTGGCATGCTATCCAGTGGTGGCTTGTTCCAGATCACCTGGAGGAAGGAATTTTGTCTGCCCAGAACAGAGCGTCACGCTCATAACGGATGCTTCTCTGTGGAGTGGAGAGTGCATTTGGGAGACCACAGAGCCCATTTGGTCTGGTCTCCTAGTGAGTCCCGTCACCACATATACCTTCTGCTGCTCCATGCAATGTGCTTGGCTGTGACAGCATTCGCTCCACTAGTCAGGGGTCAGGTCATGTAGGTCCAGATGAACAACACAATGACCATGTTGTACCTGTGCAGGCAGGGCAGAGCTCACTCACTTGTGTGGTGAGGCCCTCCGCATCTGGTCCCTCATGTACAGCTTGGGCGCTGATCTCCAGGTGATCATGTCACAGGAGAGAACAATCAGCTGGCAGATGCTCTCAGCTGGGTAGGGGATGCATCGCACGAGTTGTCCCTTCATCAGAAGGTGGTGAACCACCTGATCTTACTTTGAGAGGGTTCCTGCAGTAGCTCTTCACATATAGGACTGTGCCCCCTGGTGTCAGGGCCGCACGGCAAACTTGTAGCTAGCACTCATCAGTGGGGACCACCCCTGTCGTCTGGTGACTGACGTCAGTGTGACTATAAAGGGAGCGGACCCCCACCCACCCCCTAAAGTTCTTTCCCGCCATCGCATTATATTGTTCGACAAACGCGGTAGAACAGCTTCCGGTCTCCCGCCATTTTCTACAGTGAATTTTTCTTAATTTCCCATCTCTTTCTCAATCCATTACAGTGTATGTAGTTTTGTTGGCCTAAGAAATGTTACAAGTGCGGCGCGCAGATTCCGCACGGGGACCATCATTCCTGGTGTGTCCTATGCCTGGGGCCTAAGGACAACTGCAGCGAGTGCACCATTTGTCAGGGCTTCAGCCAGGCCATGTGCACCTGTCGTCAGAGGACCCTCAATGCCCATTTGTTGACCCAGAGACTGGCATTGATGGAAAAAGAGCTCCAGGAGTCGAGGGAAAGATCGTTCTAGGGACATGGATATGTTGTTCATCCACACTGTCTGGCAGGTTCCTTGCCACTTTAAATCTTGCCGGAAGGTCTTCAAGCTGGCTTCTCCCACTCACCCGGGTGGAAGAACTCTCGGCTCCACCCCATGACGCCAGATCTTCCTTACCGCTTGGAAGCTCAGGTTCCCTCCTTAATGCTCTGCGTATAGACTGGATCCTAATTCTTCAGTTCGCCTGAAACTCATTCTTAAGTTTTCAGGACTTAGGTCAAATTACTCCCTCGCAGCTGCGATGGACAAATCGACTCCCGGTTTTCGGCAGTGCCCATGTGGGCAGAAAATGTCCAAGATGGATCCGCACTCCACATGCGTCTACTGTCTAGGCCTAGACCATGACCCGCAGGCCTGCAAGTTATGCCGTTTGTTTTCGGCCAACGTCCTGGAAGACCGCACTGTCGGGTTACAGCTTGGACGCCCCGAGAAGCGATACCCGCTGGTGAAGTCAAAGGAGGCTCGTTGGGCGGTGTCCGGCGGCTGGCTCGGCTGAGCAGCTCGAGCAGATGATCGCCCTCGAGGAGGAGGAGGCGGCCCAGGCCGCATCTTCTTCTTCCTTAGTCGCGTCATTTATCCCGCTCTCCTTGGGATCCTCCTACACAGCTTCTTTTAAGCAGCTTTGCCAATCCCTTTCCACGAAGGGAGCGGGGCCATCGGGACATTATTCTCAGTCCAAAAAGAAGGACTCAAAAGGTGATCCCACCGTCGGCGTTCGTAGGCGGAAGGTCCCTTCCCTGGACAGTTGACACTCGACTTGATCGAAGTTGCGGCTAAGACCGCTGGCTTCACGGTGTCCCCGTCAGCTCAGCCGGTCGAGACACCCGTCAACGTGGTCGAGATTTTTCTCGACCCGTCGGACGGGTTGTCGACTGGTGAAGCCGACAACCCTTCTTCACCGGTTCTCCCGGTGGAGACCGAGGACTTGCCTGCACCTCCCATGCCGGAGTCCCCGGTCAAGGCTTCCGAGCCGAGGGAAGAACAGGTGTCCCCGGCCCCCCTTCCCAGACCATTCCTCGGAAACACCGAGGGTCTCTGTCTCGGTCTAGGACCTCGTCTCGGTCCAGCCGATCCCACCGACATTGGCAGTCTCGGTCTTGGCACCAAAGCAAGCGGCGCTGCCGCTCATCCTCTTCTTCCTCCTTGGAAGAGGAGAGGAGAGGCTTCGGCGCAAATTGCATCGACGCTCCGAGGACCTAATGTGGCAGCAGTTACTTCTGTCCGGGAACAAGCTGACGCCGTTGCCTTCCCCGGCCATCAAGTGACTGTCACCCGAACGACCGAAACAACCCCTCGCTGTAGTCGAGGTGCCCAAGCCTGGGCCAGTTGTTTGACTGAAACCAGCTGCCCCACCAATTGTGGTGGAACCTCCGCCTCCACAACCGAAATCGGGGGCGCCGACCAAGGACTCTCGATCGGGTCAGGATCTGCCCCACAGGTTGTCGGTCACCCTCACTCCTGACCGTCCTCGGCAGGTGGAGGGTGGCTCAGGCCCCAGGCAGCTCTTCACGGACTCCTCGGAGTCCGATGATGACTCCTCCCTGTTCTCCAGGCCCATTGACCTGGAGTCCTCCGGGGGCCAGTTGATGGACCAGAGCCCATCGTCCTTTATGGGTCTGCTTTGGCTCATCTCTGAGTCCACCAGGATGCAGCTTGAGCCCGTATCCAAGCGGGCCAAGTATCCCTTGATGGAGATACTGGACTGAGGAGATTCGCCCAAGGAGGCCTTTCCGGTGGCTGAAGCCATTGTTGGCCCAGCCTTGGAGCTTTGGCAGCGGCCGGCTTTCTGTCTTGCGCCTTCAGCCAGGATGGCCAGGAAGTATGCGGTCCCTACTGGCTCTTTGTCCGGTTTTTCAGAACACTCCTCCGCCGAGTGGTTGGTCACCGATAGTGTTTTCCGGCATTCCGGGAACGCTAGGGATGTGGATAAGCCCCCTGACAAGGAGTCCGAAAAGCTGGACTATGCCGGGCACAAGGTGTACTCTGTGTCCTCCCTTGGCCTCCACCAGGCCAGCTCGGCCATGCTGATGGCACACTTCTCCCACGCCCTCATGGGCTCCCTGGATGAGGTGATCCCTCATCTCCCGGCTGACCTGCAGACCACGGTCAAGCAGGTATGGGACCAGGGAAGGGCGGTGGCAAAACAGCAGCTCCAAACGGCTTTGGACATTGGAGACTCCTGTGCCAGATCAGTTGCGGCCGCAGTGGCCATGCGCCGCAGAGCATGGCTGAGGATATCCACCTTCACGGCGGATACCCAGCATAAACTGGCGGATGTCCCCTTCCTGGGGACTGACTCTTCGGCCCTGGAGTGGAAGGTCACCTCCAGCGGATCGAAAAGTCCAGTGCCACTCTGTACTCTGTCACCTCCGCCCAGAAGGACAAGGGCCGTCACCAACAACATAAGTCCTTTCGCCCTTCTACACCTGCGGCATGTCTGGCCCAACAGCACAGCATCAGGGCCAGCAGGCTCATGCTTGGCAGCCCAAAGCCAAGCCTGCAGCTTCTTCCAACAGGAAGCAGGGAGGAAAAGGCCCAGGAGGTCCCTCGGCCGGTCCCTCCTCCAAGCCTGCCCAGTGACGGGTTGAGGGGTGTCGCCCCCAGCCTTGTCACTCCCCCCTGGGTTCCCCTCGTGGGGGGATGGCCCGCCCACTTCCTTTCTCCGCCTGGTCCGCTATCACCACGGATCGCTGGGTGTTGGAGGTGGTAGGAAAGGCCTGCCCTGAGTTCGAGCAGGCCCCGCCTCTTCCGAGCTGCTGCCCCTCGGGGCCATGGGTCTGTAGCCTCTCTGTCGGCTCGCCGAGCCAATATCGCCCTGCTCCTCGAAAAAGAGGTGATCAGGAAGGTGGCGGATCCTCCACCAGACCTGGGGTTTGTGTCCAGGTACTTCCTGGTCCCAAAACGGAAAGGGGGCTGGCGCCCCATTCTAGACCTGCACGACCTGAACAAGTTCCTAAGGTCTCGGACGTTCAGGATGGTCACTCTGGCTCAGATAATCCCATCCTTGGAACGAGGCATGTGGTTCTGTTCCTCTGGACCTCCAGGACACATTCTTTCACGTCCCAATCCGTCCGTCCCAGCAGAGATTCCTCCACTTCAGGGCAGAGGGATCCCTCTGCGAGTTCCGGGCCATGCCCTTCGGCCTTTCCCTAGCTCCCAGGGTCTTCATCAAATGCATGGCAGTGGTGACAGCATTCCTGCGGTGCTGAAGGGTCCGGGTGTACCCCTACCTGGACGACTGGCTGATTGCAGCCTCCTCCAGAATGGAGGCGGAGCAGTCCAGAGATCTGGCCCTCCAGGTTGGCCTCCTCATCAACGAGGCCAAGTCGGAACTCGTGCCAAAGCAGGTGATACAATTCATCGGGGCAGAGCTCGACTCTCTACGAGCCAGAGCACGGCTCCCGGCGGATAGGGCCGATGTTCTTTCCTCCTTTGCCCAGTCCTTTCAGGTTGGGCAGTTGTGCCCTGCCCGGGACTTCCTGCGCCTCCTGGGACTCATGGCGGCCTGCACCAGCGTGGTCCGTTGGGCCCGTTGGTACATGCGTCCCCTTCAGTGGGGGCTGGTCAGCCAGTGGTCACAGCACTTCGATCCTCTGGATCAGCTAGTGACAGTGACCCAGGGGATGTGGAACACCTCCAGTGGTGGACCGCTCCAGCACATCTGCAGGAGGGCATCCTGCTCGTCTCCCCAGCCAACGGTCTCTATCAACCGATGCCTCTCTGATGGGTTGGGGTGCCCATCTGGGGGAGCAGAGAGCGCACGGCCTCTGGTCCCCTTTGGAGTCCCGATGCCACATCAACCTGCTGGAGCTTCAGGCAGTTCGTCTAGCCCTCACCGCCTTCGCTCAGTTTCTACGGGGTCAAGTGGTTCAGGTCCAGACGGACAATACCACGACCATGTACTACCTAAACCGCCAATGTGGGATGCACTCCATGCCTCTGTGCAGGGAAGCTCTCTGCATTTGGTCACTCGTGCACAGCCTGGAGGCGGATCTCCTTGCCATCCATGTGGCAGGAGCCTTCAACATTCTGGCCGATGCCCTAAGCCGGATAGAGGCTGCGTCCCATGAGTGGTCTCTCCTGCCGGAGGTAGTACAAGATCTGTTCTCCCACTGGGGCATGCCTCAGGTGGACCTGTTTGCCCAGGAGAATGCGGTTGAGACTGTTTCATGCCCGCCTCTGCAGGGCTCGCTGCAGGGATGCCTTCTCGAGGCCGTGGACCCCGGGCCTTCTCGCCTTTCCCCCATTTCCTTGATCTACAAGGTGCTTCTCAAGGCGAGGAGGGACAAGGCGCAGGTGATTCTGGGCCCCAGACTGGCCCGCCAGTTCTGGTATCCAGATCTCCTCAGTCTCAGCTCCAGGCTCCCGAGGCGGCTTCCAGCCCGCCTGGACCTGATCTCAGTCAATCAGGAGAGTATTCCATCTGGACCTTCAATCCCTGCACCTGACGGCCTGGTTTCTGAGCGGCTAGAGTTCCAGGCCTTGGGTCTTTCCGACGAGGTCCTCAACGTTGTTGAGGCGTCCCATAAGGAGTCGACCAGAAAATGCTACGCCTTCAAATGGAAGAGATTCTCCATTTGGTGTCAGGGCAAGGGCCTGGACCCTTCCTCCTGTTCCTTGGCAAGCATTCTGGACTACCTGTGGTCCCTTTCTCAGCAAGGGCTTCGGTCGACGACCCTTAAGGTGCACCTGGTAGCCATCTCTGCTTACCGGGCGCGGGCCGGGAAGCAGTCGGTGGCGCAGGAGAAGGTGGTCTGGCGCTTTTTCAAAGGCCTTGATCACATATCCCTTCCAGTGCGAGAACCTCCACCTCCGTGGGATCTACTGCTGGTATTGGCTAAACTCATGGCAAGCCTTATTCAACCGATGCACAGGTGTGACATCTCTCACCTGTCGTGGAAGACCGCCTTCTTGGTGGCTATCACGCCAGCCAGAAGGATGGGGAGCTCCAGCGCTTTCCATCGAGTCTCCTTATCTGGTCTTCCACAGGGACAAGGTTGTCCTGCGCCCCCACCCGAAATTCCTTCCGAAGGTGGTGTCGGAGTTTCACCGTAACCAGGTGTTGACTCTGCCGGTGTTCTACCCCAATCACACCTCGAGGCTGAATATAGGCTCCATACTTTGACCCTAGAAGAGCCACTTATTACAAGGAGCAGACGGCTGAAGTTCGGGAGAGGTTCACAGCTGTTTGTCACCTACGCTGAAGCTTAATCCGCAGACCTGCAGCCAAGTGGACGATAGGCAGGTGAGTCACCTCCTGTATAGATCTCTGCTATACGTTGGCGGGCATGGAGCCTCCCAGAGGGATAAGAGCTCATTCTACCCGCCATACCACTGCATCGGTGACTGCTTCCAGGGACGTCCCTATCCAGGAAATCTGCAGGGCTGCTACCTGGAAGTCAGCACACACCTTCATCACCCACTACCACATCGACCTTGAGTCACGCTGGGATGCTGGTTTTGAGGCCTCGGTTCTCCAGTCTTTATTTCCTAAGTAGGGGGTGTGCGCCTTGCCTCCCTCCTCCTGGAGAACTGCTAGGAGTCTGCAAGACAGTGTGGATGAACAACCTATCCATGTCCCTAGAAATACAGGTTACTCACCTGTAACAGGAGTTCTAGGAATGGTATACGTTGTTCATCCACACGACCCACCCGGCCTCCCCGGCTTTGACGCACAACCTGGCTTCCAGCGAGCTAGATCTGGCATCATGGGGCGGAGCCGAGAGTTTTTCCACCCGGTTGGGTAGGAGGAGCCAGCCTGAAGACCTTCCGGCAAGATTTAAAGCGGCAAGGAACCTGCCAGACAGTGTGGATGAACAACATATACCATTCCTAGAACTCGAGTTACAGGTGAGTAACCTGTATTTGTTGTCAGCCCTGGAGAAGCAAAAGGACAAGGAGAGACACCAGGAGCGGAGCCGTTCTCCTCGAGGGAAGTCCAGTCAGAAAGCCGACGCCGACCAGGGTGGGCCTTCCACCTCCATGAGTACCCCACCTGTAGGGCCTTGTTGCGCTCCGGTGGACCAGATGCCCTCTCCGCCGCCGCCGAGGTTAATGGGCAGTCGGGGGTTGCCTCTTCGGAGGTTCCTTCAGGCTCTCCTGCTTTGAGCTCAGCCACTAAGTCGCCTTCTGGCTCCACTGCCAGGTGCCCCACCCAGGCTGATCAGCCTGACCCTAGCCTTCTGCCTTCAGTCAGCCCGGCTGCGTCCAGTAAGCTGATTGGCTCCTTCTCCGATTGCGTGGCTGCCACCTCTCTCCCATCGGACTTCCTTGGGGACCCTGACGCCAGGCAGAGAGAGCTCGCAGGTCCCTCTTTAACCCCTCCGGGTTCTCCCTCCAGGGATTCGCTACCTTTATCTGACTTTCTTGGGACAAATCTCCTCCCGTTGAATAACCTTCTTCACCTGTCGACGGGGGCCTTACCTGATCTCTCCCGCCGGGCTCTCTTGCGCCGACAGATCCTCACTCCTTGCTGGATCCCTCGCTGGACCATTTTGAGGGTGGCATGGACCCTTCTCCTGTGGGACCTTTGGCTCCCCTGCCTACCCCATCATCGGTCCCGCTTCCCAGCGGCCCTTCGACACCCCCTCCGGGACCCTTTATTCCTCCATTGGGCCCAGTTGGGTACTTTCCTGGATACACCCCTCAATATCCACAGTACCCGATGCTGGGGGATCCGACGCCGGGTTATAACAGGTCAACACCGGGCTACCTGACGCCAGGCCAGGCATACTGTCAAGGCTACCAGTACCCTTATTGTATCAGACACCCAGCTCCCCTTCTTTCGCAGGGTACCTGGGTTGCTTGCCTCCACCTTCACCAATACCGCAGCCAGAACGAGAAGTCATCCGTGTGTGGTGGAAGGACTGTTAAGTCCCAACTCCTTCAAAAGTTTGGTCAACTACAGGTAGTGGTCAGGACCACTCCACCTCTCAGGGTGCTTCCAGGTAGTCCTGCACCCTCCAGCCGTGTGTCTGCCAGAGATGTGGGTGTTCTGCCTTCTGGAGTCTTTGAACATAGGCTCCAGGGCCCGGCTCAGGAGGCATCCTTGACCAGTAGACCGGAATCCTCAGAATCTGATGAGGAATCAGACTTAGGAAACCAGTCTGAACCTCACTCTCCCATCGAGCCTCAGCCAAAAGAGTCCCCAATTTCCGCCCCCCCAAGGAGCCTTCCTTTGCGGAGCTCCTCAGGACCATTCAAAAATTGTGCGGGTGGGTCTCCCAGGGATTGGACCCCAGACGCAGGAGACTGGCAGAGCACTTGGATCTGGTCAGTGCGGACCTCTTCCCCATTCCACCCTGAACAGGGCCGCATGAGGACCTTATGTCCATCATTTGGCGGCAACCTTCATCCATGTCGGCTGTATCCAAGAAGGCAGATAGGACTGACTACCCCCTGGAAGGGGTTTCCCACGTAACTGCCCAACCTAATGCCGATTCTGTCGTTATTACAGCTGCCCATGATAGATCAGCCCTGCCTAAGCATCTTAGTGCCTCCCCACCAGATAAGGAGTCCAAGCAGATGGACCAGTATGGTAGAAAAATCTACTTATCGTCCACCTGCGCTATCCATTCTCTGAATTATGTAGCCCATATGGTGGCTTTCCAAAAACCCTCCCTTTTGGATTTGGAAAAAGACCTCCAGGAGATCCATGATGAACAGCTGGAACAAACTCCTGGACAAGGTCAGGATGAATAAGTCCTCCTGCCGCCATGCCCTATGTGCCGCCTACGACTCTGTGGCATGGGGAGCAGCTACGGGAATCAGCCTCAGACACCTAGCCTGGTTTCGCCTGGCGGGGTTGGCCCAGGATGTACAGTGCTCTCTTTTGGACGCTCCATTTAGGGGTCCAGTACTGTTTGGCGGTGACGCCAAAGATATTATTACCAAGCTGCAGGAGAGCAGCAAATCCCTGGAGGATGTCCGTTCTGTGTACCGTTCTGGTCAAAAAGAATGGCAGCAGCTATTTTGTTGCCAGCGGAAATGGAACAAGCAGAACTAGGGCAGATGACGGAACAAGCATCACGCCCTGGGTTCCAGTGCCCAAACTCCCCAGGCCAAGTTTCCCAAAGCAGCCTCTAGGGGAAAGGTGCCCTTCCCCTCTGCGTCCTGACTGCCCACACCCTGCTCCCTCTGACTCTTTCTGAGGAACCGTTGGGGGAGGAAGGTTCGGCCTCCACCTGGAAGGGTGGAGCGCCGTCACTGCAGATGCATGGGTTCTTCAACTCATAGAGGTCACTCGATAGAGTTCCTGGAAAGACCTCCTCCTCCCAACCTTCCAGAAAGGTCCTTTTACCTGTCAGGCCAACTACAGTTGGTCTCTCTGGAAATCCAAGCTCTACTGCAAAAAGCGGCCATAGAGCGAGTCCCACAGGAACAGGCAGAAAGGGGATTTTACTCACACTTCTTCCTGATTCCCAAGAAGACGAGGGATCTAAGACCCCATCCTAGATCTCAGCATGCTCAGTCTCTTTGTAAAGTACAAGAGGTTTCACATGCTCACTGTCCAGGGACTGTTACCCCTGTTCCTCCCCAACACTTGGCTGTGCTCCCTGGTTATGCAGGATGCCTACCTTCATATTCCTATTCTACCGGCCCACAGCCGCTTCCTGAGATTCTCTTTTCTGGACCATCATTTCCAGTTCAGAGCCCTACCATTTGGCTTCTCCTCGGCACCTCTGGTCTTCACCAAGTGCCTAGCAGTAGTGGCGGTGTTCCTACGCCGCAAGAGCATCTATGTATTTCCTTATCTGGATGACTGGCTCTTTTCAGCCCCTTCCCTGGACAGTCTGAAGGACTCCTTTTCCTTCACTCTGGACCTTTTTCCAGTCTGGGCATTTCTATCTACCTTCCCAAGTCCCAGCTGATACCCTCCCAGCACCTCCAATTCATTGGAGCGGTGCTGGACACAGTCCAGAGCAAGGCCTTTCTTCCCTCTGACTGAGAAGAGACCTTAATCTCCCAAGCGACGCATGTGGCTTCATCTCGGTGGACCACGGTGCATTCGGTCCTGCGACTTCTGGGTCTGATGGCGGCCGCCATACCCATAGTCCCATTGGCCAGACTGCATATGAGGGTTACCCAGTGGTCTCTGAGTCCAGTGGGACCAGCGTTTGGACGACGTGGACCAGAGTCCTTGTCTCCAACAGCCTTCAAAAGTATCTCGTTTGGTGGCAGAACCCAGCCAACCTTTCGGTGGGGTTTCACTTCCACCCTCGATCTCCCGCTCAGATTCTCACCTTGGATGCCTCAAACTTGGGATGGGGAGCACATCTGGGAGACCACCGTACTCGAGGCTTCTGGTCTTCCATGGAGGAGAACCTTCACATTATTATTCTGGAGATGAGCGCAGTGCTCTATGCTCTCCAGGCCTTCCAGTCGCTTTTAACTCCAGGTACACTTTTTATCCAGACAGACAACATGGCCACTGTCTGGTATCTAAACAAACAGGGAGCCACCTGCTCATACCCTCTATGCAGGGAAGTGATGTGGGTGTGGTACTGGACAGTACAGCACGGCCTGTTCTTGACAGCAGTCCATGTGCCAGGTGTTCACAGCATTCTGGTGGACAGTCTCAGCCGATCAGATGCCAGGGCTCACGAGTGGGAACTAAAGCAGGCAGTAGTAGAAGACCTTTTTCTTCCATGGGGTCAGCCAGACCTAGATCTCTTCGCCTCCCCATCCAATGCAAAGCAACCCAGCTTTTGCTCGCTCATTCCCGGGCATGGTGCTTTTTGGTGAGACGCACTAAGATGCACTGTCTCTGTCTTGGACAAGGAGATTTCTATATGCTCTCCCTCCCTTTGCTATTCTTCAGAAGGTTCTGCTGAAGCCAAAAGCAGAGGGGGCACACATGATCCTCATTGTCTCCCCCCCCAGTGGCCTCAGCAGATACGGTTCCCGTTGCTACAGCAGCTGGCACTGGAACCCCCAGAACCTCCACTTCTCTCTCAACCTTCTGTTCCAGGAGCAGGGCACCCTGGTACATCCGAGCCTCAAGTCTCTCCATCTTCATACGTGGCACCTGTGGACTTAGCGATTTCTCGCTACGGGGTCTCCTCAAGGGTCACTCAGGTCTTAGTGGAGGCCAGGAAACCCTCCACTAGATCTACTTATGCCATGAAGTGAAAGAGGTTTTCTATCTGGGCCTCAGCGAAAGGCCTAGACCCCTTTTCTTGCTCGGCCTCCCAGGTTTTAGAGTACCTCTTGCATCTGTCAGATTTGGGCCTCAGCTATTCCTCCCTGAAGGTCCATCTCTCTGCGGTTTTGGCCTATCACCTCCCGGTGGAGGGTAAAACCCTAGCACAGCTAGAGGTTTCCAGAGCTTTCTTGAAGGGGATCCTTCATATCAGACCTCCAGTTCAGAATTCTGTTCCCACCAGGATCTTAGCTTCATGTTGGAAAAGCTTACTTTTCCCCCTTTTGAACCGACAGCAAGCTGTGATATGCATTTTTTTTATTTTTTTTTAGCGTGGAAAATGCTCTTTTAGGTTGCTATCAGTTCAGCCCGAAGAGTGTCAGAGCTTCAGGCTCTAGTTTGTAGAGGGCCTTATTTAATTTTCTATGGAGAACAGGTGGTTTTGCGGACTAACTCGTCCTTTCTTCCGAAAATGGTTTCGAATTTGACCCTTAACCAAAGTGTTTGAACTGTCGGTGTTCTTCCCAGAGCATTCCAAGAGGGAGGAGAATCTTCTTCACACCCTTGACTGCACAGGATTTTGAGGTATTACACCTCAAGGACTAAGGAGGTTCAAAAGTCGAACCAGCTCTTTGTAGCCTTCGCATCCCAGTGCCAGGGCAAGGCTATGATCAAACAGACTTTGTCTAGGTGGCTGGTAAATTGTATCCATTACATTTACTAGAAGTAAGAGAAGCCTCTTCCGGGTATGGTTAAGGGCTGCTCTACCAGGAGTGTGGCAACTTCAACTGCCTTTTTCAGGAATCTGTCCACTGCTGACATCTGTGCAGTGGCCACTTGGTCCTCCGTCCACACCTTCACTAAGCATTACAGTCTGGACATTGCCTCTAGGTGTTGGGCTGGTTTTGGTCTTGCAGTTCTGCAAGGCCTCTTGTCTTGAACAGACATTTTCCTCTTCCTCCTCCTCCTGGAAACTCGTCTCCGACTCCTCCTTTTTCGTTAGACTGCTCGGTATTCAGTCCTATATGTGAAGACCTACTGCAGGAACCCTCTCGAAGTAAGATATAGCAGTTACATAAGAACTTACAGTAACAGTAGATCTTCGAGTCCCACCCACCTTTCCCCAGCTCCTGTGTTTTTTCTCTTTATTCCCTTCCTAGGACTCTATCTCATCCAGGGCACAGGGTACCAGGAGTCTATCACTCCTCTCTTCTGCTTCCTTTCTAGAGGTCTCCAGTGGAAAAGAACTGGAGGGCTGGTGGGGGACAGCCCCCTTTTATAGTCACGTTCACGTCCGTCACCTGACGGGGGCAGGCCCCACTGATGATTGCTAGCTACAGGTTTGCCATGTGGCCCTGACGCCAGGGGGTGCAGTCCTATATGTGACGACATACTGCAGGAATCTCTCTCGAAAATGTACTGTTACGGTAAGTTCTTACGTGACTATTTCTCCCTGTCGGGCACATCCTTGGTGGACCTGTTTGCCACCTGAAAGAATGCAAAATTGAGGCTATTTTGTGCCTGCCCCCAAAAAAAAAAAAATCTGGGACACTGTTAGCGGATGCCTTCATGAGGCCATGGACCCCTGGCCTCATGTACGCCTCCCTTCCCCTGATCCACAGGGTGGTGGTAAAGGTTTGACGGGACAAGGCGCAAATGATCCTGATAGCTCCAGACTGGTCATGGCAGTTCTGGTATCTGGATCTCCTCGGCCTCACCAGTAGGCCTCCATGGTAATTGCTTTCTGCCCAGACTTCAAGAGATGATCCTGCACCTCACAGCCCATTTTCTGAGTGAGTAGAGTTCCAGACCCTGGGTCTTTTGGAAGATGTCCTTCACATTGTGGAGGCCTCCAGAAAAGACTTGACTTGCAGATGCTATGCCTTCAGATGGAAGTGATTCTCCATTTGGCGTCAGGGTAAGGGGCTGGATCCCCTTGCTTGTCCTGTCGCTAGCATCCTGGACTACCCCTGGTCCCTTTACCAGCTGGGACTGTGGGTGATGACCCTCAAGGTGCATCTGGCAGCCATCTCTGCTTACTTGGCACAGGTTTGTAAGCCGAAGGTGGTCAAGTGTGTTTTCAAAGGCCTGGACCACTTACCTCCTCTGGTGCATGAACCACCTCTATTATTGGACTTACTGCTAGTATTGGCAGTGCTCATGAGCAAGCCGTTTGAGCCAGTGCACAGGCATGAGATATCAAACCTGTCATGGAAGATGTCCTTTCTGGTTGCCATTACGTCAGCCAGAAGGACTGGGGAGCTCACGGCGCTCTTGGTGTAGTCTTCCTGCCTGGCCTTTCACAGTGACAAAGTCGTCTTTCTCTCCAACTGGAAGGTGATTTTGGAGTTTCACCTTTACCAGGTGATTAACTTGCTGGTGTGTTTCACCAGCCCATCTTTGGAGGCGAACTGCAGGCTCCATACTCTGGACCTGTGGAGGGTGCTGTCCTGTTATGTGGAATGCATAGCTGGAGTTCGGGGACAGGCTCGCCAACTCTTTGTCACTTATGCTGAAGCCACGCCTGGCAGACCGGCAGCAAATCAGATGATTGTGATATAGCCTGGTGGTCGATGCTGCCCCTGTCTCTAGGAGACAGAATTGCTACTCTGAAAATGAACATCTTGCCCAGATTTTTATTTCTGTTCCAAGCCCTACCTGTTGGTATTTATTTATTTATTTAGCTTTTGTTGACCAGGTAAGTACACTAGACAAGTTATATGCCTATTTTCAGGAACGACCCGGGAGAGTACAGTGAAGATACAGGTACAAGCAGGGTACATGACAATAAGTAGAGCTGAGAACATTGATACAAGGGAAATGGGCTAATGTAGATAGTCTGCTGTAAGCAGTAATAGGTAATAAACATACATACAAAAAGTAAATATTCTAGGTCATTCAATGGCAGGTACAGTAATCACAGTGTACGAGAGACCATTTAGCAGGGCCCCCCCGAGATATCTAGAATCAATTAGACAGATCTCATGCATCCAAGTGAGAGTCCAGTGTGTAGATCAAGTTTAGGGGGGTTTGGGACACTCACACGCTGAGGACAGCTTCAGATGCTTCCACAGAGAATTCTGGAGGCTCAAGTGGGTGGGGGAAGAGCGAACATGGGCAGGAAGGGAGTTCCATAGCCTGGGAGCACTTGTAGTAAAGTCCCTATCCCCCATAAGGGTTCGGGTAAAGGTGACTTTGAGCTCACAGAGTTCCTGAGACCTGAGGGAGTAGGAGGAGGGGTCAGCAGGCCTGAGAAGTTGTGCCAGCCCCAGGGGGGGTACCAGTTCTGATCACTTTACCCAAGAAACAGCCCAGCCCAAAGTTCAAGTGATTTTCCGGGGGGAAGCCAGCCAAGTTTGTCATATAGCTCACAGTGGTGGGTGGGTCTAGGGGCAGCCAGGGCGAAATGACAGATGTTGTAGGTTGTGTACCATCGGGTAAGGAGAACCTTGGAGGTGTGGGCAAATTGAAATAGGCCATGGCTCAGTGAAGGGAGCAGCACACCTCTGGCAAGTGCTAGACATTTAGTATGCGACTCCCCATGTCAAGTTGGGGGTCAAGTGTCACTCCAAGGTATTTGATGGAAGTTGTGGTAAGGAGGGGGCTACCATCCTCACCAATGACGCACAGAGGGACAGGGGAGGCCTTGATCTGGCCAAAGACCTAAATAGCATGGCCTGAGTTTTTTTCAGGTTGAGGACCAGTCTGTGGGGCTTCACACAGAACTGAATGTCCGTAAAGTCCTCAGTCAACTGAAGGTTGAGTCCCAATGTAATGGGAGTGTGCCAGGATGACCAGGTCATCCGCATAAAGGGTGGCACTACAGTTGGTTACAGTGGCAGGGAGATTAACAAATGCAGAGAAAAGAAGGGGCCCCAGGACAGAACCCTGGGGGATGCCAGAGGTCACCGTTATGGGATCAGAGAGGACCTTGTTGAATTTGGTCAGTTGCACTCTGCCCTGGAGGTATCAGTCAATCAAAATTTATTTGTAGAGCGCTTTTCAATATAGCAAAGCTCTAATACATAGGTAGTTAATAAGCCACTTTAGGGCAGGGTGGGGACAGGCCAAGGGACCGTATCTGTGTACAAAGTAATGCATGGTCCACAAGATCAAAGGCTTTTGATAGGTCGATGAATATGGCTCCAGAGAGTTTACCCTGGTCCATGTCCTCCCTGATTCTAGATGACAGAGACAAGGGCCATGGACGTGCTGTACCCTTTTCGGAAGCCATGCTGTGCAGGGGACAGCAGCTCATGGGCCTGAGTGTACTCATTGAGTTGCTCAGCCACGACTTTCCCTAGGAGTTTGCTAATGGCTGATAGAATGGCGCTTGGACGATAGTTATTCAGAACTTTAGGATTCCCCTGCTTCGGAACAGGGACAATCCTTGCCACCTTCCAAATGTCAGGAATTACCCCAGTGGAAAGGGACAGGTTAGAGATGTGCGCCACTGGGGAGGCGATATAAAGGGCACCTAGCTTCAGAAGCTTGGGCTCCATGTTATCAAGGCCAGCACTAGAGTGCAGGGGGAGACCAGAGAGAAGTCTCTGCGCTCCATGACAGACACCGCCCTGAGATAGAATAACGGACCGAAGGGGTGAGCCTCCTCCGATGGGGGGGCCGAGGGGCCACTGGTATTCGCACCAACAGGGAAAAGGGAGGTGAACGCAGACAGGTTCGAAAAGTGGGAATTAAAAGCATTTGCTATTGTGAGTGGATTATTACAAGTGGATCAGTCAATGATCATATCGGATATCCCAGAATTGGAGGAGCCACTGACAAGGTTTTTTATGTTCCTCCAGAACCTTCGTGGGTCCTTAGCAGAGCTAAGTAGGGCAGATTTACAGTAGTCACTCTTTGCTGTTATGATGGCTTTTTTGCACTCATTTCTGAGCTTCCTATATTGTTGAAAGATGGACTGATCAAGGATGCTTTTGAAGTGAGCCCAGCACTTGTCTCTAGCCCGCGTGAGAGCTAAGAGGCTCCCGTCCAGCCATTTAGTGGCGGACCCCCTGACCCGCCGCCTAAAATACCTGAATCATACTGGAAATGGGTTCAGAAGCTCCTTCTATCCTTTGTATGAACCAAAGGATGACATAGAGTGAGAAGGAAACTGGTGCCTCTGTCTAGGGGAAGAGGGGATTAGCTATGCCAGACCTGAAGCTATATTACATAGCAGTGTAATTGGCCCCAGTAGTCACTTGGATCAAGCAGAGGTATGACACTGGCTGGAGGGAGATCGTGGCTCAGCAGTGTTGCTTCATTCCGATCTTTGCCCTACCCTATGCCAGTTTCTCACCTCAGCTTTGGTCCAGAATCAAAAGCCACTGGACTAAACGCAAATTGAAAGTATTGGAGGAAGCTAGGACTCTTACAAGCACCCAAATGAGATTGGACCCCTCACAAGAATAATCAGAAACTCAGAATTCTTGCCTCCTTGTGCCGATCTGGGCTTCCACAGGTGGAACAGGGTGTCCCTGACTAGGTATCAGTCCATAACAGGTAACAGTAGGATCATATCCTTCTGTGACCTCCGCGATAAGTATGACCTTCCACAATCAGACTTCTTTAGATACCTCTAAGTGAAGCATTATCTTGAATATAGGAACGGTTTATAGAGTGTAAATAGAGATCTGTCCCCACCAGAGAACTTCCTTTATTGGGCAGCAGTGCTGGCGGGGAGAGGTGGAACTGTTTTCAGGTCGTATAAGATGCTTATGGGAGAAGATCGAGAGTTTAATAGGCTGAGGCTACAGTGGGAAGCAGAGATGGGGATCAGCTTGTCAGAGGCAGGGTGGGCAATGTCATGGGAAAGGGTCTGGAGGGTGACAGCATTTCCAGGGTGGAAGGAATTCAGGTGGAAGTGCGTGTTCTGGTATTTTCATACCCCCACAGTAATGTCACACTTCCATCCTGGAGGCATGAATCTATGCTGGAGATGCTGTAGTCAGGTGGGATCTCATTATCCTATTTTCTGGGCTTGTCCCAGTATAACACCTTTCTGGTGCAAAGTTCGTGCAGAACTGTGTAAAATATGGATACTGGTATCCCCTTTGATTTTATAAAACATTGACCTCATGGAGTAAATGTATCAAATCGGGAATCACAAGCAACATTTTCTCCTTGGGTCCCTCTGTATTGCAGTTCAGAAGGAAATCGGTTAACTGGCTTAAGGATACCCTCCCATCTCTTGACTCATGGGTCAAGAAGGTGGATGACATCAGTAGAATGGAAGAAATCACTGCAAAACTCAGGCTGACTTTGAGAAAAATTCTGAGTTGTGGGCCAGATGGTACTTAAAGTTTAACCATGGAAGCCAGTTCTGAGATGTTGGGTCTAAAGGGTAGTTTAAAGGTTTTTAGTGCTCTAAGCTCCGTCAGAGCACCTGACTAATTGTGCTTGATCTTGAATTAGACTCTAGATCTCTCGGGTACCCAATACAGCGTCATGTAGTGTTTTCCCTTTGCCACTGTTGGTTTGGTTATTTATAATTTGTTTCTCTCCTGGTTCACGTTGTTGTCCTGCTATATTGAAAATTACCTAAACTGAAGACACTAAATCAAGGAAGATGTGAGAGTGCTTGATAGAAAGGGGTTGATTGGTATCCCAAAGATGCAGCGTAACAATACATGCCATCCATTTTTTTATGTGCTAATTGTTTCCTCATAGATGGATTTAATGCATTTTGAAAGTGGACTGCATGCATAACTTTCAGTAAAGCTGAGTTAAAAAAACGGACAATTGCAAGGTGGATCAGTTCTTGCATCAACTTCTGCTATAGGTGGGCTGGTAGGGAGCCTTCCGTAGGGCTCATTCTACCAGACATACTGCTGCCTCCTGGAATGTCCCCATACAGGAAATCTGTAGAGCTGCTAAGTAGAAGTCATCACACACCTTTGTTTCCCATTGCTGGTTCAGTGGAGGATCACCTTCAAGGTCGGGTTATTGACCTATAAGGCTCTACACGGACAGGGACCGCAGTATTTGCAAGATCTCCTTTGCCTTTACTGCCCCCTCTCCGCTCCACCGATGAAGTATTGCTAGAGGTTCTCCGGGTCTGTTTGAAAACTTCAGGAGCTAGATCTTTGCATTTGTGGCTGCAACCCTGTGGAACACGCTATCTCATCAGATTAAAAAGTGCTCGACTGCTGAGGCTTTTAATTCTGCTTTAAAAACGTACCTGTTCAGTCTGACGTTTGTTTGAAATGTGAAATTTGGCTGCCTATTCTTAATTGTTTTAGAACTGTTTTATAGTTTTACATATTTTTTTTATAGTTTTTATGTACAATGTTATGATTTTGATTTTGGAATAGCATTTAACAAATGAAGATTGCTTTGCTTACCGCATCGGCCTGGAGTCATGCTGGGATGTAGGTTTTGGAACCTCAGTTCTCCAGTGTTTGTTCACCAAGTAGAGGTACACGCCATGCTCCCTCCTCTTGGAGAACTGCTAGGAGTTTGCCAGAATGTGGATAAGTGAACCATATCCACGCCCCTAGAAAAATAGGTTACTCACCTGTAATCGTAGTTCTAGGAGTGGTATATGGTTCACATCCACACAACCCACTTGGCCTCCCCTGGCAAATGACACACAGATCCTGCTTCCAGCATGTAAGGCATCACGGGACAGAGTTGGGGGATGTACCATCCTGGTGGTGGGAGGAGCTTAACTTAGACATCCACCTAATAGTATTGTTCCAGTGGAACTGTCAGTGTGGATGTGAACCATATACCACTCCTAGAACTATGGTTACAGGTGAGTAACCTATTCGGTGACGAAACAGAGGCATACATGAAAAAAGTGGATGAGTGCAGAACAACTCATGACTCTTCCTGTACATTTTCCTGAACACTCTAGTCCAGGTGAGCAAACAGCACTATCTTGATGTAAAAAGGGCAGTGGGCTGCTTCATGGACTGAACAAGGGATTTCAGTTCTGCTAGCACATAACTCTTTGTTACCTACGGAGAGGTCAGCAAAGGTAAACCAGCTGCCAAAAAAACTATTTCTCGTTGGATAGTCTCTTGTATACAGTTCTGTTATAAGAAAGATGGTAAGCAACCCTCCAGAGGACTACAGGCAAACGCTATAAAGGACACCTTTGCCTCTTGTGGCAACAAGGGGAATAACCCTTCAAGAAATACGTAAAGCTGCTATGTGGAAAACAGTGAATACCTTCACAAAGTACTAGTCTCTGGATTTCAGTCCTGTCTTGCTGAACCTTTTTTCCTAAATAGGTTCTAGACCTATCCTCCCGACGTAACGCCAGTGAGTCTGCCCATTGTTGTGAGCATCAGTGATGGATACCAGTTTTAGAAGAAAACATTACTCACCGTAGTAATGTTGTTTCTTCTATGGGATCCATCAGTGAGCCAATATAATCCCTGACCCTGCTTCCCCCTCCAGAAGCTGAAAATAGGTTTCAAACAACATGAAGTCTTGCTGTATTCTGACAATTGAAGTGATTCCCAACCTTTGAACTGCCCCGGAGAACTAAGGGTTAACTTTCCATGCAGAGCATGGAACGCTGAGCTCGAGCTCGATTGAAGTCTCTGTCTGGAGTGTTTTGAACTTAAACCGTCAGATTCTTTATTCCGCCTCCCTGAACGGTCGCTCCGGAGATTTTTCCTTCAGCTCGGTTCGAAGTCGGTTAAAGTTTTCAGTTTTTAGTCGGTTTAAACTGAAAAAGAGTATCCGCATAGTCGGTTCAGTCTGTCTGTGGTGCCGTGAGTACTAGATAGGAATTGTTCTATTTTTCTGTGTGGAACTTGTAAAAGTGCGGTCGGTTTGGCTGAACCGACCATTTGATTGTGAATTTTGTTATACTTAGTGTGTGGTTACCAGTTCTTATCGGTTCTAAAAAAAAAACGTGTTTTTAACCATTTTTTTCCAATACCCGTGACACGGTTAGGAACCGATAAGGGAGTCTTGCCTGGTGGTTGCCGAAAAAAGGGTAAGTTTGGTTAGGTTGGCAATGTCTGAGAAACCCAAGAAAAAAACAGGCCCACTGGGTTTCAACACTGCAGTGAGTGTGGGGAGGTCTTTGCCAAGGCCGATTCACACACCACCTGTGTTTATTGTCTGGGGTTTGACCACCTCGATTCAGACTGCCAAATATGTTAAAAATTTTCCCAAATCTACCCTTGAGAAGAGATGAGGTAGACTGAGGGAAAAGGAGGCTGAGAAGTCCGCTGACCCGGATGGCCAGCCTGGTTCGGTTTCGACCGAACCAGAAGGAGTGCCCTCTGATCAGGGCGATACTTCTTAGGGCAAAAGGAGAGTCGATTATGAGGGATCGGCTCTGACAAAAAGAAAGCGCAAAGATAAATCGACCGGTTCGGATCCAGAGATTCATGTTCTGACTGTCGAAGAGATAGCCAGGGCGATTCAGATTGTGTAATCGCTCTGTCCATTTCCGATCGATCTGGCTCCTTCTGGCAGGGGTTCGGTTCGGTTGGTTCCCCCGGTTCAAGAGTATACGCGTGAAGATTTTTATGAACCGGAGTTTGAAGAGGAAGGGGATTTTCAGGATTATGATGTAAGTGAAGGTCTGGATGTGCCTGTGGAACCGGACATCTCCCCAGACAGACCATCAGGTGTTTCCCCTCTTAGGCTTTCTGAGTCCCCTTCCCACTTTGTTTTACAGAAAAGTGGCTGAAACCCTCCAGCTTCCTATGGAGGAGGCTGTGGAAGATCAAGAAGAGCCTGATTATGTAGAGATGATGGATATCCCAGAGTCCAGGAGACTGTCTATTCGCCTCCATAAATGTTTTGGGAAATGGACACAAATAATCTTAGTCACCTAACACTATACCTCCTGTGGATAGAAGAATGGACAAGAGGTATACACTTTCAGGCTCAGACACAGAGTTCTTATATCGGCAATGTAGCCATGTTGGGGTAGTGCAGGTTGCTGCCTGTGTCAAGGCAAATATTCCCTTGGCCACCCCACCCCCCACCCCCGACAAGGACTCCAGGAAGATTGATGCCATGGCAAAGCAGCAGTACATGGCATATTCTTCGGGTCTCAGGCAGGTGAATTACATGGCCTATACAGCCAGGTACCAGAAGTCCAGGTGGGGCACTGTACTGGCACTGGCTAAACAGGCCTCCCCCCAGCTAGCCAAGGAGCTGGAGGTGGTGGCTGCAGATGGGATTGAGGCATCTAAGGTTCAGTTTCATGCTGCTGTGGACTCTAATGATGTTTCTTCAAGAGCTATGGCTACATCTTTGGCTCTTTGGAGGAAGGCTTGGCTCAGATGTACTAGCCTCTCGCAGGACACCCAGGCTAAGGCCATGGATTTTCCTGTAATGGGTAATTCTCTGTTTGAGGAGCAGACAGAGAATTACATGAAGAAAATGGACGAGTACAGGACCACTTACAGGAGTGCTCAGGCCAAGGAAAGGCAGGCAACTCCTCAAAGGCAGCAGTCTAGGGGCAGGGACAAGCCTTTTCAAAGGCCTTTTTACGAAGCACAGGCCTCTGCTTCCTTTTCGCAGAGGGGTTCTTCAGAGGGAGAGGCAGAAGGGGGATGAGCAGGCCTGCATCCACCCCTCAGCCTAAAGCCCCTGCCAAGCAGACATCCTGATGGGCCTGCCCGGGTCGACTCTCCTATTCCAGTAGGGGGCAGGCTGGCTTACTTTGTCCACGACTGGATGTCTATTACATCAGACAAGTGGGTCCTGGAAGTAGTAAGCCAGGGACTGGTTCTCAGCATCAAAAAATTTCCAAAGATGAGAGCCAGATCTTTTCCACCTGCAAATCTTTCGGAAACCCTTGCCCTAGAGGCAGAGGTTTCTTCTCTCCTAGCTTTAAGAGCCATAGAGAGAGTACCTACCCTACACTGGGGCAATGGACTGTACTCCAGGTACTTCCTGACCACCAAAAAGACAGGGGAGAGGCGACCCATCCTGGACCTAAGATACCTAAACAAACATCTTTTAAAGCCAAAGTTCAGATGATAACTCTGGGAATAATCCTTCCTTCTAAGGCCAGGGACTGGCTAGCCTCCCTGGACCTCAAAGATGCCTACTTTCTATTCCACCAGGTGCTCCACAGAGTACCTCAGGTTTGAGTTGCCCTCAGGCCACTATCAGTTCAGAGCAATGCCCTTTGGCCTAACCTCAGTCCCAAGGGTTTTCACAAAGTGGCTGGCAGTAGTCGTTGCCTTTCTAAGAAGGCAAAAGATTTCCATATTTCCTTATCGGGACGATTGGCTAATAGTGGGTCAGTCTCCAGACCAAGTCAGGTCTCACCTGCAAGTGACCCAGCAAGTGCTCACTTCCCTAGGATTTCTCCTCAGCCTTCCCAAGTCAGTTCTTGAACCAGTCCAGCTCCTTAACCTTTATAGGGGCAGAGCGGGATACACTCAGAGTAAGAGCCTTTCTTCCTTTAGAAAGGGCAAGGGCTCTCATGAAACTAGCTTCTTCCTTCAGCCTTCAGGTGTCTTGATCAGCAAGGCATTTCCTCCAGCTCTTGGGCCACATGGCAGCTTCAACAGCAGTGGTCCAAGGGGCAAGATTCCAGATGAGGGATATTCAGTTCCACCTGAGAGCTTTCTGGTCTCAAATTAAGGACTCCCTTACCAAACTGATTCCAGTGACTCTGACCTTGATCCAGACCCTCCAGTGGTGGCAGGATCAGGACAATTTAAGGCAAGGTGTTCCTTTTGTTGCTCAGCTTTGTTCAGTGGTCCTTACCATGGATGCTTCTCTTCTGGGCTGGGGAGCCCACCTGGGGTCCCTTACTGCCCAGGGCCTGTGGTCCCCACAAGAATCCCTTCTCCACATCAGTCTTCTAGAGCTCAGGGCAGTTTTTCTGGCTCTAAAAGCATTCTCACAGTCAGTGCAGAACAGGCAACACTACCACCATGTGGTACATCAACAGGCAGGGAGGCACTCGGTCCACGGCCTTGTGCACAGAAGCCATGAAGTTGTGGTCCCTGGCTTATTCCCTGCAAGCCTCTCTTGTAGCAGTTCACCTTCCAGGCGAGGACAATGTGCTAGCAGATGCACTGAGCAGGATTTCCCAGGGCCATCACGAATGGTCCCTGGACCCTCAGTTTTTGAAAGTGATTTTTTTCAAGGTGGGGCACTCCAGAGATAGATCTCTTTGCAGCCCCAGACAGTCACCAACTCCCTCTCTTTTGTTGCAGACCTCCAGTCTTGGGCTCTCTCCCTCTGGACGCCATGATCCTCAATTTGAAGGGAAGTTTCTGTATGCTTCCCTTCCCTCTTTTAGTTTAGTTGGGCTCAAAGAATCTGACGGTTTAAGTTCAAAACACTCCAGAAAGAGACTTCAACCGAGCTCGACCTCAGCGTTCTATGCCCTGCATGGAAAGTTAACCCTTAGTTCTCCGGGGCAGTTCAAAGGTTGGGAATCACTGCAATTGTCAGAATACAGCAAGACTCCATTAGAAGAAATATAATTACTAAGGTGAGTAATTTTTTCTTACACACTAATAGGTTCTTTTATGGTTGCTTGACCATTACCTTGCTGAAGTTTCACAGAATTTTAAATTCTGTAGTGCTTCACATTATCAATGGGTTAATCGATACATATGGGTAATGTGCACCTCTACTAGGGGAAGTGGAATGGCCCAAAGCTGTGAATCGGCATAGAAACCTGGGCACATGAACATTCAAAATAGCAAAGTCTCTCCAGTCTTTGCTGTGCCACTCTAGGGGATAGTTCAGCACAGGAGATCTCTTTTGGAATTTTCTTCAATCTACATTCTGTTTGTTATTTTTGTTCTTGGACACTGTGAAGCAGGTTGTGACTACTTGGTTTCAGGGGGCACTCAGATTTAGAAATTGTGCATGTTAAGCTGCGGCTCACCAGTTTGCTAACCTGTTGTTCCTTTTAGCCCCATTTCGCTGTTTGATGTGCATGAATTGAGGGCAACGTCCCTAGCATTAGTGCAGGGTATTCCTGCAGTTCTCAGTTTAATTTTTTTGGTCTGGTGCCTTTCAGTTAAGTGAATTTTATTCCTCTTACTTCAGAATTTTGGGGGTGAGGGGGTGCAGTTAGTACAGCTCAGCAGATCTGTCTTAAACCATTTTGTTCTCCCACAGCTACGTTATTGGAGCATCGGCACCTCTGTCCAGTATCGTTTATATTGGGGTTGTTCAGCTAGTTGTTTGCCTCAGTTCATGGTATTTTTAAATTGGTACTTTTTTTCCCTTTAGGGGCTGCATGTGTGAGTGGATTTTTTAGCACTTAGTACTTCCGTCCCTTTCAGAGCACCTGTCTGTGCTCTGCTGTTTTTAATTACTGCTACCCTGGAATTTGGAAATCTTACTTCGAGAGGGTTCCTGCAGTAGGTCATAACTTGTAGGACTGCACCCTGTGGCATTGGGACCACACGGCAAACTTTTGCTAGCAGTGTCTGGTGGTGTACCGCCCGCCTGATGTCTCGTGACCGACGTATGCGTGACCATATATAGTGGGCGTTCCCATCATCCTTCCAGTTCTTTCCCCACCATTGATCTGCGCAAGGACCTCATGGTGAATGTTGCTCCAGTTGGTCGCCATTTTGTCTTAGCATTTTCTTTATTTTCTCGAAAAACCAGTTTGTTTACTCCTCTTTTATGTCTCCATCTGAGACTCTGAAGTTCAAGAAGAAGTGCAGCATGCAGATCCCTCACAAGGACTGCCATCAACTCTGCCTCATCTGCCTAGGCCCGGGTCATGACACCGATGCCTGCCCAGATTGCAAGCACTTCAACCAGGCCACGCGCAAACACAGGAAGCCCATTTTCTGAAGTCCAGGATGGCCTCCTTAGAGCAGGAGATGCAAAAGCTGAGGGAATCTGCTTCTTCGCCCTCTCTGGAGCACAGAAAGAAAAAGAGCAGCACTGGGAGCAGGAGCGTTTGGAGGACCAGGAGTGAGTCTCCTCCAGCAAGGCCGCCAGACCTAAGACCACGGTCTCCCAGACGGACAAGGTCGTTCCCCTGCCGCCTTCCCTAGTGACAGTCCAGGCTTCTTCATCAGGTTCTCCAGGTACCTCCTCTACTTTCACGCCCATCAAGACTGGCTCCAAACCTGAATCCTCAACTGATAAATCACCCGCCGGGTCCTCTGGTGGTCGCACGGTCTCCGCCAGTGAACTGGACTCTGGTTTTTCCGGAGCCTTCCTGGCCGTCGGTAAGATGGATTCCTGCCCAGAGGGAACCCACATGGCACTTGCCGATAAGCCGGTCGGGGGCTCGCCCTCTGCCTGCATGGTGCTCTCTCCTCCTTTATCAACCAATAAGTCAGTCGCCGGGGACTCTGGTGACCACCCGGTCGAAGCTCGCCCATCAGGGGCTGACGCCAGAACACCTGACGCCCGCTCGAGCTCTCTGTCCTCTTATGGCCAGCCCTCCTGCCAGGTTACTCCTGTGCATGAGCCTTCCCCTCCACCTCCCCTGGTGGAACCTCCTGTTCCCGACTTTCAGTCCGGGACGGAGGGGGAAATGGGTCCTCTGGATGTGGTGCATCCCTTCCCCACTCCAGTGCAGGTAAACCCTGACTCTCTTATGGATCCTTTCCCAGGGAATCTAACATCTGAGTCTCTCCCCCATGCCAACTCCCAGGGACCTTCCTCTCCCATCAGGCCCAACCTTTTCCCCGACGCCAGGGGTTCCTGCGTCAGACACTATTCCTTCGACACCTGATGCTCCGTCTGACCCTTTCTGTAACCTACCATTGGAACCGCCATCAGGGCCCTTATGGCCGCCCCTGATGCCAGCCAACCTGACACCAGATATTCTGATGCCAGCTTCTCTGGCGCTGGATACCTTTCCAGGCCCTTCGAGGCCCCAGGGACCTCCTCTGGACCAGCATGGTGTCCCCCAAGGCCCCCCTTTGGGCTACCTGCATTATTCGAGTTTCCCTGATGCCAGGTTACCCACCGTATGGCCCGACATCAGCACCTTTTACTCATGGTTACTACCCCGGGTTTCAGGCACCGGGGTCCGCTCCGCCCTCGTTTCAGGGTCCAGGGTACCCTCCCCCTCATTATTTTGGGATCGTGCCCCCCCCCTTTTACTACCAGCCTCTTCCTCCTCCCCAGCCTCAACCTCAGCAGGACCTCCAGGCCATGTTTCAGACCTGGTGGCAGGAGGCCAGATCCCAGTTGGTATCTGACTTGGACAAGAGATTGCCGGCCCTGGTGGTTACGCCCCCACCCCTTGCTCCTTGTCACCTGTGGATTCTCACCATTTGGCCATGGTGCACTTTTCAGGAGGAGCCACTCAGGAGGTAATTTTATTGGGAGCTAGGACCTTGGACAGAGAGGAGTCCTCAGAGTCGGAGGAGGACTCTTCCAACTTTTCTTCCGGAGAACAGTCCGGAACCACGGGGGACTAAGGGTAAGGAATCACCCAATTCTCCTCCCAGAGACCCCTCATTCACGGAACTCCTCCATATCCTCCAGCAGGCTAATGGATGGAACGCTGAGGAGCCAGACCCTACATGCAAGTCTCTAGCAGAGTACCTAGACCTGGAGGAAGTGTCACCCATTCCTCCTTGACTGCCCCCAATGAGGAGCCAATCCCAAAAGGCGGACCGGACATATCACACGCTGGAGGGCGACTTATTTAGGCTCTCAACCAAGGCTGATTCTATGATGATAGCTGCGGCTCATGATCGTGTTTCCAGACCCAAACATATGAGTACCTCCCCTCCTGATGAGGAGTCGAGGCAATTAGACCAGTTTGGGCACAAGGTCTATGCCTCTTCTACGAGTGCTGTACGTTCTTTGAACTACATAGCCCATATGGTGTCCTATCAGAAGGCCACTATGGCTAAACTCGAGGCCAGACTTGAGACCGTAGAGGACTCTGACCTTAAGGCAGAACTCACCAAGGCCCTGCATTTGTCTAAAATTTTTTGTAGACATGCCCTGAGGGCCACCTACAATTCCGTAGGTGCAGTTGCTTGCTCCACCGCCACACCAGCTTGCCTCGGGCGTCATGCCTGGCTGCATATTTCTGGGCTTGCCCCAGACGTACAGGCAGCCATACTGGATGCCCCCTTTCGAGGAACTGTCCTCTTTGGGGGAGACGCTGAAGATATTATTACGGGCCTGCAGGACAGCGGGCAGCTTCTTGGGTCTCTCAGTTCCATGTATAAGGGGGGCTTCAAGCCTAAACAGCTCTTTTGGTGCCAGCAGAAGCGGCAGAACAAGCAACCCTTCTCCAGGCATCAGACTAAAAGGAGAGCATCGAGGTCCACCATCACCCCCACCCCCCCGCCTCCAAGACTCAGTGAGCCACGGGAGGAAACCTGCTCCTCCTGACTCTTATAGCTCACCCCCTCCTCCACCTCCCAGCAGTGTTGAAACAGTATGGGAAAGATTTGCCCGCCACCTCTCAGAGTGGCAGGGCATCACGTAAGATTTGTGGGTCATACAACTAGTAGTAGAAGGGCACACCGAGTTTCTGGAAGGGCCTCCAGACTTGCCTTCAGTTCGATCTCATTATCCCTCAAATCAGGTCTCTCTGGTAGGGTGAAGATCCTGGCTTTAATTCAAAAATGGGCCATAGAGCCAGTACCTTGGACACAGAGCGGAAAAGGGTTTTACTCCCATTTCTTCCTCGTTCCCAAAAAGACGGGTGACCTCTGGCCCATCTTGGACCTCAGCCAGCTGAACCTTTATGTGGAATACAAAAGGTTCTGCATGCTGACTATCCAGGGACTCCTGCCCTTGCTCCAGACAGATCACTGACTCTGTGCTCTGGACATGCAGGATGCTTACCTGCACATTCCAGTCTTTCTCAGTCACCGCAGCTTCCTGTGCTTTCTCTTCCAAAGGGAGCACTCACCTCGGCACCCAGGGTCTTTACCAAGTGCCTAGCAGTGGTGGCAGCAGCTCTTTGCAGTCAGGGCATCTACGTGTTCCTGTACCTGGATGATTGGCTTATAGGAGCTCCGTCCAGGAGCAGCCTGGAGGACTCTCTGTCCTCCACCCTGGACCTTAATGCACGACTAGGTACTGCAGTCAGTTACCCCAAGTCGTCCCTGGTTACCTCTTCAACACCTCCGATTCCTCAGGGCGGTATTGGACACAGTCCAGGGCAAGGCCTTTCTCCCATTGGACAGGGTGGATACTTTACAGGAGCAGGCCAAACTGGTAGCCTCCTCTAGACATGCCCCAGCCAGGGTGTTTTTGCGCCTTCTCAGCTTGATGGCTATGTCCATTCTCACTGTCCCCTTGACCAGGCTGCACATGAGGGTCACCCAGTGGACGTAAAGAGTCCAGTGGGATCAGCATATAGACAACCTGGATCACCATGTCTTGGTGTCCAGCGCACTCAAGAGGGACCTATCATGGTGGCAGGATCCTCCAAACCTTTCTCAGAGGTTACCTTTCAGGCCCCCATGCCCTGGACCCTCACCACAGATGCATTGGGTCTGGGTTGGGGAGCCTCTCTGGGAGACCACCAGACTCAAGGTACATGGTCCCAGCTTGAATGATCTCTCCACATAAACATTTTGGAGATGAGGGTGGTCTTGTATGCCCTTTACGCCTTTCAGTCCCTCCTTTCTACGGGAACACTGCTGGTACAGACTGATATGTATGTGGTCTGGTACATCAACAAACAGGGAGGCACCCGATCGTACCCCTCGTGCAGGGAGGCGATACGGGTCTGGTACTGGACAGTCCAGCACGATCTACATCTGTCAGCTGTGCATGTTCCAGGCGTTCACAAAGTCCTGGCGGACAGCCTCAGCCGAACTTCAGTTCAAGCTCATGAATGGGAACTTCACCAGGAGGTAGCAGAACACCTGTTTCTCCATTGGGGGTGTTCAGAGGTAGATCTCTTCTCCACCCCATTCAACGCAAAATTTCCCAAGTTTTGTTCACTCGTTAAAGGGCCTGGTGTTATCTGGCTAGATGCGCTTTCTCTCTGTTGGACAGGGAGATACTTGTAAGCTTTCCCTCCTTTTCCCATCCTACAGAGAGTTTGGCTGAAGCTTCGGGCAGAGGGGGCTCAAGTGTTGCTGATTGTCCCACTGTGGCCCAGGCAGATCTGGTTTCCATTCCTGCAGCAGCTGGCCATGGAACCTCCAGTACCTCTTCCTCTTCGGCATGACCTGTTAACGCAGGAACAGGGCAGACTGGTGCATCTGGGCCTCAGGTCCTTGCATCTTCATGCGTGGCTCCTTCAGACATAATTGTCACTCTTTGGAGTCTCCGAGAGAGTTGCCCAAGTCATGGTGGAGGCTAGGAAGTCTTCCACTAGGTCAGCTTACGCCATGAAATGGAAAGGTTTTTTCATTTCTGCGGCCTCAAAGGGATGGGATCCCTTTTCCTGCCCGGTGCCCCAGGTGATGGAGTACCTTTTGCACCTGTCTGACTCAGGACTCTGCTACTCTTCATCGAAAGTCCACCTGTCCACTGTCTCTGCCTATCACTCCTTGGTGGACAAGAAAACTGTTGCCCAACTGGAGGTCTCCAAAACCTTTTTGAAGGGGATCCTCCACTTGAAGCCCCCCCCCCCCATCCGCAAACCTGCCTCACCTTGGGATTTGAGTTTTATTTTGGAAAAGCTTATGTTGCCTTGTTTTGAACCGGCAGTAAGCTCTGAGATGCGCTATTTGTCCTGGAAAGCGCTCTTTTTAGTTGCAGATAGTTCTGCTCGGAGGATTTCTGAGCTTCAGGCCCTGATGTATAAGGAGCCTTATTTAATGTTTCAGAGACTGGGTGACTGTGTGCACAAATCCTAAATTTCTTCCCAAGGTGGTTTTTGAGTTCATCTTAAACCAGACTGTTAAACTCCCGGTGTACTACCCTACTTATTCTAAGAAGGGTGAGGCTCTCCTGCACACATTGGATGTGCACAGGATCTTATGTTATGCTAACAGGACTAAAGATATCCAAAAATCAGATAAGTTGTTTTTCTTTTGCCCCCAAGACTCTGGAGTCGGCAGTCTCTAAGCAGTACTTGTCCAAATGGTTGGTTAACTGCATTCATTTTTGTTATCAGAAGTACAACAAACCTCTTCCGGGGGAGGTCAGAGGCCACTTTACTAGGGGTATGGCTGATTCCACAGCCTTCCTCAAGAACCGGTCAACAAAAACTAAATAAATTAAAAAAAATGCTTCCGCAGCAGATATTTTTCTGCAGCAATCTGGAGTTCTGTCCACACTTTCACTAAGCATCACAGTCTGGACATGGTCTCTAGGCGTAGAGCGAGTTTCAGCCTAGCCATCCTGAAGGGCCTTCTATCCTAGACCTGCTCTGGTCTTTCTGCAGACTTTCCTCCTCCCTTGCATCAGTTGTCTTACTGTGTGTGACTGCTTGGGATTCAGTCCTACAAGTTATGACCTACTGCAGGAACCCTCTCGAAGTAAGATAGTACAGTTACGTAAGAACTTACCGTAATAGTAGATCTTTGAGAGCGGTTCCTGCAGTAGGTCACCTTTTTTCCCCTCCCTCCTTCCCACAGCTTTTCTGCATGATCTTGCAGGCTTTTCTGGATTGGACTCCAGGAATCTTATCCGCACCCACTCTGGGTCTCTGGTGGGCGAAACTGGAAGGCGGGCGCGGGGACCGCCCACTATATAGGGTCACGCTAACGTTGGTTACGTGACTTGGGTGGGTGGTCCCCCACCAGACAATGCTAGCAAAAGTTTGCCATGTGGTCCTGACGCCAGAGAGCACAGTCCTACACGTTATGACCTACTACAGGAACCTCTCTTGAAGATCTACTGTTACAGCAAGTTCTTACTTAACTGTACTTCTAGGATCGTGGATATGTTGTTCATGCACACTTCTTGGCAGTGTCCCTTTCCCTTTAAATCAGCCGGAAAGTCTTCAAGCTGGCTCCTCCCATCCATCCAGGTGGTATAATCCTCAGCTCTGCCCCATGATGCCAGATCTTCCTTTCCGCTGGAAGATTCTGGTTGCCTCCTTCGTGCTCTCACATTTTGTAGGCCATGGCTTCAAAACCTTTGGTTATTCTGAAAATTCGCCTCGTTAGCGATTGCGATTGTTTTTTCTCAATCATGGAAGACAAGTCTTCCCCCGGATTTCGCCGGTGCTCATGCAGCCAGAAGATGTCGCGCACTGACCCGCATGTCACATGAGTTTACTGTTTGGGTGTCGGCCATGACACCACAATGTGCGAGTTTTGCCTTGCGTTCCAACCTAATGTCCTCGATGACTGTGTTGCATGCATTAAGCTGGGGAGGCCCAAAAACAGGAACCCGCCAGTGAAATCCAAGGAGGCCCGGTGAGCAGTTTCCACGGCTGCGGGATCCACCAAGCTATTGGAGTGCATGCAGGCCTTCGAGGAGGAAGTGGCTTACCCCACAGAATCTTCCTCTCGGAACTTCATTCTGCTCAACCTGGGCTCCACCTTCTTGGGTTCCTTCCAAGAGTTGTGCCACTCTCTCCCAACTAAGGGTGAGAGTCCTGTGGGCACCCATCTTCTCGGTCCCATAAGCGGGAGAAGGACCCGGGAGCGTCTTTGTCTTGATGCAGACACTCTTGGGATCTGGAGAGATCTCGGTCCCAGGAGCTAGCCATTTTGACCTTGGTCAAAATCGCCTCTTCGACCACTTGCTTCTCGCCTTGCCTTCTGGCCAGTCGACCAAAGTGTTGATTGACGTTGAGATAATTCTCGACCCGATCGACCCTTTGTTGACAACTCCGGTCGATGACGACTCCCTCACTCAGACTCCAGTCCTTGCTTTCCCCGAAAAGGAGACCCAGCCTGCTGGGAATCCTGCCGAGGAAGTGGTCCCTAACCCCGGGGAGTCACCGGTCCCACTGGTGTCTCCCGAGCGACCCGAGTCAACCCATTCGATCTTGATTGAGGTCTCTGACCCCCTCAACCGAAAGGCTGAGGAAGGGCCATAACTGCTCTAAAAAGAGGTGATGCCTTCGATCGTCCTCGTCCTCCTTGGATGAGGAGAGGCTCTGGCGGATCTCGTGGTAACAGCTGATTTTGTCCGGGCACAAGCCTACCCTGGCCATTACTTGGCTGTCGCCTCCAAGGCCAAAGCACACTCCTGTGGAGCCGATTAAGTCCTTTCCTCCGCCCGTGGAGCCGGCGAAACCTCCGGTTCAGCCTAAACCGGTTTCTCAACCGATTTTGGTGGAACCACCACCCAAGCAGTTTGTGGGAGGGGCTCCTTCTAAGGAAGCTAGACCAGACACTGGGCTTCCCTGGCATCTTTCGGTCACTGTCGCCCCTGACCGCCCGGATGTGTCGAGGGTGGTGTGGGCAGTCGACCGCTGTATCCAGATACCTCAGATTCAGATGAAACTGGCCTCCATTCTTCTCCAGGGCATGATGAATTGGCTGGTGGGATAGAGACGGAGGAAGGTCCTTCGTTCTTTCAGGGCATTCTTCACCTTATCTCTGCGTCCACAGGGATGCCCCTGGAACCTGCCCAGAAAAAGGCGAAGTACCCTCACTGACATCCTCAAGAGGGGTACCCCTATGGAAGCCTTTCCTGTGGCCGAGGCCATTGTTGGCCTGGCCTCAGAACTTTGGCAGCACCCTGCCTCCTGTCCAGTGCCATCTGCCCGTATGGCATGCAAGTATGCGGTGCCCATGGGGTCCCTTGCGGAGGTCACAGAGCACCCTTCGGCTGAGAGCCTTATGACCGCCTCTGTGTTCAGGCATACTGGTAGTTCTACCGATACTGACAAACCTCCTGAGAAGGAATCCAAACATTTGGATCACTCTGCCCGGAAGGTCTGTGCAGCCTCATCTTTATGCCTCTTTCAAGCAAGCTTGGCCGTCGTCATGACACACTTCTCTCATGCCCTTTTGGGGTCCTTGGACGAAGTCCTCCCACATCTCCCCGCAGACTTGCAGACCACGGTCAAGCAGGTCCAGGACCAAGGCCATGCTGTTGCTAAACAGCTCCAGGTGGCTATGGACATTGGGGACTCATGTGCCTGTTCGTTGGCAGACGCAGTTGCCTCCTGCCGCAGGGCTTGGCTGAGGCTCTCTTCCTTTCCGGTGTGTACTCAGCACAAACTAGCTGATGTACCTTTCCTGGGCACAGATCTCTTCGGCCCTGGTGTGGCTGGTCACCTTCAGTGCATTGAGCAGTCCAATGCTACCTTGGACGCCACTTCTGCTAAGGGTTTTTCTGGTCCCAAGAAGTAGCAGCACCAGAAGAAGCCTTTTCGGCACTCTTCCCTTGTGGCCCAGCAGTCCTCTTTCAAGGGGGTCAGCAGCAGCAGGCTCAAGTTTGGCACCCCTGCCCCAAGCCCGGACCCTGCCAGGCCCATAAGGGAGGCCGGGTTTCAGGCCCTGGACCCTCTGCCTCCAAGCCTGCTCAGTGACTTGATGGGGGCTGCCACCCCTACTCCCATCACGCCAGCTCTGGGTCCTCCCATGGGGGTCTGGCTCTGCCACTTTCTTTCTGTCTGGTCCATTGTTACCATGGACAGGTGTGTCTTAGAAGTGGTCGGCCAGGGACTGCCTCTGGAATTCAAGTGGTACCCTCCAAGCCTTGCCTGTGCCCCATGGGAGGAGAGGGTATCCGCCCACACTCAGTTGGCTCTGAGACGACATTCCTCAGCTCCTCCTCAGGGAGGCAGTAGCTCCAGTGGCGGACCCTCCAGCAGACCCAGGCTTAGTTTCCAGGTACTTCCTGGTTCCCAAGTGGATGGGGGGCTGGTGCCCCATTCTAGATCTGCACTACCTGAATCAGTATCTTAGGTCACACACCTTCCAGATGGTCACTCTGTCTCAGATCCATGCCATCCCTGGAGCGAAACATGTGGTTTTGCTCACTGGATCTCCAGGACCCATTCTTTCATGTCCCAATCCGTCTGTCCTACCAGCGGTTCCTCCGCTTCAGAGTCGAGGGAACCCTGTACGAGTTCCGAGCCATTTCATTCGGCCTGTCATCGGCCCCACAGGTCTTCAGCAAATGCATTGCAGTGGTAGCAGCCCACCTGCTCCCAACTCAGCCTCCTGATCAATGAAGCCAAGTCAGAGCTTGTGCCTTCTCTGGTTATGTGCTTCATTGAGACAGAGCTAGACTGTCATCAAGCCAGCGCTCGGCTGCCAGCGGTCAGGGCAGAGGTTCTCTCCTCCTTTCCCCAGTCATTTCTGGTTAGGCAATTGCGCCCTGCCCGGGACTTTCTGTGCCTTCTGGGTTACATGGCGGCGTGCACCTCCGTGGTCCATTTGGCCTGGTGGCACAAGCACCCCCTCCAGTGGGAGCTGGCCGTCCAGTGGACTCAGCGCCATGGTCATTTCGAATAGCTGATCACTGTGACCCAGAAGATGTGGGACACTCTCCAATGGTGGACTGTCCCAGACCGGTTGCAGGAAGGGATCCCGTTTGTCCTCCCCAAGCTGTCGGCCGTCCTCATGACCGATGCCTCTCTCATGGGCTGGGGAGCCCACATGGAGGACAGCAAGCCCCACAGGTTCTGGACTCCCATTATTGCATCAACCTGTTGGAGCTCAGAGCAGTCAGACTGGCACTGACAGCTTTCACTCCTCAGCTCCAGGGTCTAGTGGTTCAAGTCCAGATGGACAATACCACAACTATGTACTACCTCAGCAAACAGGGCGGCACACATTCCCGTCTGCTATGCAGGGAAGCGCTCCACATCTGGACACTCGTGAGCCATCTGGGGGCAGATCTCCTAGCCATCCACGTGGCAGGAGCCTCAATACAACTGGTGGATGCTCTCAGCCGCATAGGCGAGACATCCCACAAGTGGTGTCTCCATCCAGAGGTAGCTTACAGTCTGTTCTCCTACTGGGGCAAACCGTTGGTGGACCTGTTTGCCTCACGGGAAAACACCAAGCTGGAGGCTGTTTCATGCCCACCCCTCTCAGCAGGGCTCGCTGCAGGGGGTTTCCTTTTCGAGGTCGTGGACCCCAGGCCTCTTCTGTGCCTTTCCTCCATTTCTCTTGATCCACAGGGTGCTCCTTAAGGTGAGGAGGGACAAGGTGCAGGTGATTCTGGTAGTCCCATACTGGCTGCGCCAGTTCTGGTACCCAGACCTCCTCAGCAACAGGCCCTCGGAGTGGCTTTGCACACACCCCCACCTGATCTCACTCAATCAGCGGAAGGTATTCCATCCGAACCATCATTCCCTGCACCTGACAGCCTGGTACCTGAGCGGCTAGAGTTCAAGGCTTTGGGTCTCTCCGAGGATGTCCTCACAGCAGTGGAATCATCCAGGAAGGAGTCGACCAGGAAGCGTTAAACCTTCAGATGGAAAAGGTTTTCCATTTGGTGTCGGGCCAAGGGCTTGGACCCTCTGTCCCGTCCAGTGGCTAACATTCTCGACTACCTTTGGTCTCTGTCCAAAGGGGGTCTTCGGTCATCGACCCTTAGGGTGCACTTGGCAGCCATTTCTGCTTACTGGGCGAGGGCCGGTCAGCAGACGGCACAGGAGACAGTGGTCAGGCGCTTTTTCAAAGGCCTGGATCACATATCCCCTCCAGTGCACGAACCTCCACCTCCATGGGATCTACTGCTGGTCTTGGCGAAGCTCATGGGCAAGCCATTCGAACCAGTGCACAAGTGAGAGTTGTCACACTTGTGGAAGACTGCCTTTCTGGTGGCTATCATGCCTTCCCGAAGGACAGGGGAGCTCCAGGCACTCTCAATGGACTCCCCTTGTCTGGTCCTTCATAGGGACAAGGTTGTCCTGCGCCCCCACCCGAAATTCCTTCCGAAGGTGGTGTCAGAGTTCCACTTTAACCAGGTATTGACTCTGCTGGTGTACTACCCCAGTTACACCTCGGAGGCTGAGTACAGGCTCCATACTTTGGACCTGAGATGTGCCCTCTCCAATTATAAGGAGAGGACGAGGGAAATTTGGGGAGAGGTTTGCCAGCTGTTTGTCACCTATGCCGAAGCTGCTTCTGGCAGACCTGCAGCAAAGCAGACGATCGCAAGATGGATTACATCATGCATTAATTAGTCTGTGCTACGAGTTGGCGGGCAAGGAGCCTCCCAAAGGGATAAGAGCTCATTCTACCTGCCATACTGCTGCATCCAGAGACATCCCCATACAGGAAATCTGTTGGGCTGCTACCTGGAAGACAGCAAACACCTTCATTACCCATTACCACATCGACCTTGAGTCACGCCAGGATAATGGTTTTGGGACCTCAGTTCTCCAGTCTCTGTTCCCTAAGTAGGGTGTGTGTGCATTGCCTCCCTCTTCTTGGAGAACTGCTAGGAGTCTGCCAAGAAGTATGGATGAACAACATATCAACAATCCTAGAAAAACAGGTTACTCACCTGTAACAGTAGTTCTAGGAGTAGTATTTGTTCATTCACACAGACTCACCTGATCTCCCTGGCTGTGGATGCACAAACTTGGCTTCAAACAACAAGAAGTCTTGCTGTAGTCTGACAATCTGCAGTTAGCTCTAGCCTTTAAACTGCCCCGTGGAGTATAGGGTTCATTTTCTATGCAGTGCATAGAACGTTGAGCTCGAGCTTGGTTGAGGTCTCTGTCTGCAGCACTTTGAAACCCAACCGTCAGAGTCTTTACTCCGCCTCACTGAACAGTCGCTCTGGAGATTTCTCCTTCTGCTTGGTTCAAAGTCTGTTGAAGTTATCGGTTCATTCCAAATTTAAATCCGAAATTAATTCCACATTGTCAGTTCAGTGCTCTGTAACCGTGAGTACTTAGTTTTTCGCTATTTGTGGAATTGTATGACTTATTTGATCGGTTCGCTGAACCAATCCATTAGTTTGATTTCTTGTGCTTTTCTTCAGTGTGTCTACCCGGTCCTCATCGGTTAAAAAAAACGTGTTTTTAAGCGTTTTTTTCCCCACTCCCGTATGGTTAGGGAACCAATAAAGGAGTCTTGCCTGGTGGTTGCGAAAAAAGGGTACGTTTGGTTAGGTTGGCCATGGCTGAGAAACCCAAGAAAAAAAACGGGCTTACTTGGTTTCAACACTGCAGTGAGTGTGGGGAGGTCTTTGCTAAGGCCGATCCCCACACCACCTGTGTTTGTCTGGGGTTTGAACACCTCAATACAGACTGCCAAATTTGTAAAAACTTTCCTAAGTCTAGCCTGGAGAAAAGATTAGGTAGATTTAGCGAAAAGGAGGCCGAGAAGTCCGCTGACCCGGATGGCCAGCCCGGTTCGGTTCCGACCAAACCAGAAGGAGTGCCCTCTGACCAGGGTGATACTTCTTCAGGCGAGAGGAGAGGAGAGGAGAGTTGATCCTGAGGGATCGGTTCCTACAGAAAGGAAACGTAAAGCCAAGTCAGCCGGTTTGGATCCAGAGGTTCATGTTCCAACCGCTGATGAGATTGCCCGAGCGATTTGGATTGTTGAATTGCTTCGCCCGGTTCCGTCCGATCCGGCTCCATTAGCTAGAGGCTCAGTTCGGTCGGTTCCACCAGTTCAGGATTATGCCCCTGAAGATTTTTATGAACAGGAGGAGGGGGATTATGAACAAGATGATGACTATGATGGAGCAGAAAGTCTGGATGTGCCCATTGAACCGGACATCTCCCCAGACAGACCTTCTGGTGTTTCCCCTCCTAGGCTCTCTGAGTCCCTTCCCCACTATCTGTTCTACTGGAAAGTGGCAGAAACTCTCCAGCTCCCTATGGAGTAAGCTACAGAGGATCAAGAGGAGCCTGATTTTGTTGAACTGATGGACATTCCAGAGTCCAGGAGGCTGTCTATTCCCCTGCACAAATCATTTGGGAAACCGACACAAAAAATGTAAAAGTCTCCTAATTCTGTACCTCCTGTTGATAGAAGAATGGAAAAGAGGTATACTTTATCAGCCTCAGACACGGAGTTTCTAACCCAAGGAATCGCACATTATGATTAAAGGGAAACGTCCACATACAGTTGGGCCCCACCTCCATGTGAAGTGGGGCCCGATTATCAAATGCAATAGAAAAAATTAAAAATAAACTTAGTCGCTTCTCATTTATTTGAAATTATATCTGGTTGATCCAGCGCCCTCGTTGCCCCAGTGTTTTAGGATGCAGAACCCTCCCCGTCGCGTCCACAAGCACCCGCGGCTGTCCCTGTGATGACGTTTCAGGCAGGGAGCAGCCAGGGGCATCTATATACTTAATATGCGACTCATTTTTAAAATGGCTCTGGTTTGAGCTTGACATTCTTAAGCATTTTTTATAGGATGATTGATCATCGTTGATGACAGTGGTCTGTGTACTTCATACAGCACAGATTCTAAGTTGAGTGCTTGAATATTTGGCAATCCAGTAATCTGTAGCCAAATATTCAAATAGCTCTGGTTTAGAATCTGTGCGAGTAGGGCTACACCGAGACCACGTGATCAACTGGCAGGGTACTGGTCATCCACTGCTTGTAAGAGAAATGTCCAAGATGTCCAGGCTCCAAACTGGAGCTATTTTAAAATGAGCCGATATTAAGTATAGATGCCCCGGCTGCTCCCCGCCTGAAACGCCATCACGGGACAAGCCGCTGGTGCTTAAAGGGCTGAGGAGGGTTCTGTATCCTGAAACGCTGGGCAACGAGGGCTTGAGGATCAACCAGATATAATTTCAAATAAATGAGAAGTGAGTAAGTTTATTTTTAATTTTTTCTATTGTATTTAGTAATCGGGCCCCGCTTCACATGGAGGTGGGGCCCGACTGTACGTGGACGTTTCCCTTTAAACTAAATGCAGTCAGCCTCCTGTGTTGAACTGCCCGGAGAGATGGAATTATATGCAAATTATGGAACTCTCATGTGACTCATGCCTCTTTCAAACTGCTGCAATCTGAGTGCTTCAGATTCTTTACTCCGCCTGCCAAGTAAGGACGTCCCGGAGAGCTCTCCTTGAACTGTCTTCAGAAGTCATTATCTATGTGGATAAGTACTCATTTTGAGTTTAATTTCAGATTGCTGCCTTAAAAGTTAAATTTTTAATAATTGTAGTGTAGTTTTTGGATTTTAGTGGTTCCCTTGTGGTTCCTTGGAACCGAGGGTTCTGCTCCCTCTGTCTAGATTTCATTAGTTTTTTGTTTAGCTTCCTATCTGCGCTCAGTTCCTTTGACCACTTTATTTTAATTAACTTTTAAGTATTTTTTCAGTTCCGTTTTTTTTTTTTTAGGAACCGAATAGCGCTCGGTTCCAGGAACTGTTAGCGTTTGTTTATATTTAAAATTCTCGGTTTATATATATATATATATATATACACACACATATGTAGTTCTGAGATTGGTAATTGTTCGCTTACTCAGTGTCAGAAACCCACTTTAGATAAGCTCAAGAAGCTATAGGACCCACTCGCTTAAATATTGTGAGTCTTGTGGTCTGATTATAGCAAAGGCAGATAGACATTCTTTGTATTTCCTGTTTGGGCACCAAACATATTTTTTGCCAATGTGTGATTTGCAAATCTTTCTGTCCAAAAAACATTAAGAAAGAGGGCAAAAAAGCTAGAGGAAATGGCTTCTGCTTCAGCTGCTGATACTAGTGCATCTACCTCAGTCCCTAGAAGGGATGGAGGCAAGGCTAAGGACACAGACAAAAGTTTTGAGAAACCTGACCAAGGTAAGACAAAGAGGACTGTGGAGACAGTGGCTGAGGCTGTCCCTCGTAAGAAAAAGTGCAAAGAGAAGCATGTCGCTGTGCCTCCGGCTGAGAAGGCTAAGGTGCTCCCAGCAGATAAACATAATATGTCCTCGGCTGATGACATTGCTAAAGCACTACAGGTCCTACAAGCCCTGCAGGCTGCAGCCCCGGTTCCTCCTTCGGTTCCTGTTTCACAGGCATCTCAAATGACTTATGGTGAGGAGGATTTTGAAGGGGAACCGATATGCCCTGAAGTTTCCCCTGAGCAGGAGTTCGAGTCCTCTCCAAGGGGCCCAGAAGAGTATTCCTCCAATTATGCTTTTATAAAAAGCATGGTGGAGACCCTTAATCTCCCTCTTCAGGAGACTGAAGAGGAGGTGGAGGAAGCAGAATTCCTCAATATGATGGGTTTAACTCCAGCAAAATGACTTCTTTTGCCTATGCATAAGTCCTTAAAAAAGGCTGCATCGCAGATACTGCAGACCCCAACTTCTATCCCTGGGGTAGATAAACAAGCTGACAAAAAGTATCAGCTAGACAGATCGAGTGCTGAATTTTTGTTTCACCATCCCGACCCAGAAAGGGTGGTTCAGGCTGCTGCCTGTAGCAAAGCCAGAATACCACTGGCTACCCACCCTCCAGATAAGGATTCATGAAAAATGGATGCCATGGGGAAAAAGGGCTACATGGCTGCTTCCTTGTTAATCAGACAAGCCAACTACATGGCATATGGGGTACAGTACCAAAAGGCACTCTGGAACATAGTTTTAGCCCTTGCCGACAAGGTTCCAGGTGAAGTGGCAGTGGATCTGCAAGAAACAGCAAGGGCTGCACTTGATGCCACTAAATATCAGTTCCATATGGCAGTGGATGCTAATGACACAGCTGCCAGGCTAATGACATTAGCTGTCTCTCTTAGGAGATTTGCATGGCTAAGAGCCACCAACCTTACCGCAGATGCACAGGCCAAGGCAATGGATTTCCCTGTGGAGGATAAATCATTGTTTGGTGATAAAACTGAAGCATACATGAAAAAAGTAGAGGAATACAAGTCTACTTTTCATAGCAGCTCGAAGGACAGACCTTATACTTTCGATAGATCCCAGAATAGGGTAGGCAGGGGTAGGGTTTTTTATCACAAACCCTCTTTTCAGACTCAGGCCTCTCAGCCACAACAGCAAGTGAGAGGCTATTTCAGAGGAAGGAGCAGGAGAGTGATGATAAGAGCGTCTACTTCTCCTCAGCCTCAGACACAACCCTCACAGAACACCTGATAGTGTTGCTATAGGTCGCATCTCCCTTTTGTGGAACTACCAGTGGGCGGCAGTTTGGCTCACTGCCTCCAAGGGTAGCATATTATCACCACTTCACTCAACTTCATCTCATTTCATTGCCCAAGTTGGGAACAAGAGTTTTCACACCAGTCACCCCTGCAGACAGGATTTTACTGGACACAGAGTTCAAACACCTTTGTTCAATCAAAACACTGGGACAGTGCCCCTGAATCAAAGGGGCAGAGGGTTATATCTTCATATTTCTTTATAAGAACCTATTTTGATCTCAAAATGTTAGAAGAAACATTTTAAAAAAAAAAATCTACTTCAGAATGCCACTCTGGCATTAATCATTCCCACAGGCTGGCCCCAGGCTAGTATCAATTGGCAACATTTTTTCGGCCTAGTCCCTGTTTCAGGGCTTTCAAAAAAAAAAAAATCTATATATATATAATAATAAATAATTTTTTTTTTGTTTTTGTTTCCCCTACCTGGACAACTGGTCGATAGTGGGTCAGTCCCTGCAACATGCAGAGCACTTCCTGGCTCTAATAAAATCCCTGTTTTTCTCATGAACAACCAGAGGTCCCAGCAAAAACAACAGTACAAGTACTGGAGTTTATTGGTGCAGAAGTGAATAACACCCTAGGCAAACTTGTACCAGAGGAACCCAAATCAGCCAGAGAATCCCTCAGGCTACTGGGCACAAGGTAGCTGCCCCACCCCACCATCACCACCACCACAGTAACTCTGGTTGCCAGATTACATAGAGGAACATCCAGGTTTGCCTAGGATAGTGCTAGTCACAAAGAACAGGTTCTATCCAGGATGACTCCAGCCACCCATATCCTTGTATAGCTACTGCAGCTGTGGCTAGGCAAACAAATCCTTAGAATAGGTGTGTTTGTTCACAAGGGAACATTTTCTGTTCTTTAGTTCTCACATCAAATGCTTCACTTTTAGATGAGAAGCACACAAGTTTGATCATGCAGCAAGTGGCACATGGTCTCACCAAGAGTTCCTATTACACTCCACAATTATGTACTACATAAACAAACAGACAGTAACCAGGTCAGCCCCACTGTGCACAGGAGCAATGGGGCTGTGATCCATGACATACTCTATGGGAGTATCCTAATCAGCATGCACCTGCAGAAAAAGACAATGCTTGGTCAGCTCCCTCAGCAGGATAAGTGAGGACCACTACTAGTGGTTTCTGAACAGTCAGATGCTCATTACAATCTTCAGGGGATGGGGCACTCCAGAGGTGGATCCTTTTTGCCTTGGTAGAAAACCACCAGTGATCCATGTACTGTGCAGGCCTCTTCTCAGGGTCAGATTCCTCCTGAGCTGTGGGCCCTTGATTGGACGGTGGGAGTTTTTTTTCTCTATATGTCTTCCCTTCCCTTCTTTTCCCATTGGTATTCAGAACCCTGCTGAAATTGAGATACTAACCAGCAACAATAATATTAGTTTCACCGAATTGGCTGAGACAGCACGAGTATTGGCTTCTCTTACTCTGTCAGTAGTTTCTCCAAGTCACTTGCCTAGGAGCCACAATTTGCTGACCTCCTCTCAAATCAGGATCTTGTATTCCAACCTTCGAATCACTGAGGCTCAAAGCCTGGCCTTTGAGGAATTAGAAGTTATTAACCTTAGACTAGAAACATAGAAGTTGACGGCAGATAAGGACCGCAAGGCCCATCCAGTCTGCCCATTTCTTTTTATACCTTATAAATGTGCCATCGGCCTTTGCTCTGTCAGTGACCTGTCTATTCATAGTCATTTGTATTGCTCCCTTATGCCTATCCCATGCCTGTTTGAAGCCCTGCACTGTATTCATAGCCACCACTTCTTGTGTTAAGTCATTCCATGCATCCACCACCTTTCTGTGAAAAGAATTTCTCACATTCCCCTTAATCGGCCTCCCCTAACTTCATGCTGTGTCCTCTTGTCCTGCTATTTTTCTTATATTTAAACATGTTAGACTCTTTTCACCTTGTTTATGCCCTGTAAGGTGTTTGAATGCTCTGATCATATCACCCCTCTCCTCCTTTGCTCAAGGTATACATATTGAGTCTGCTAATCTGTCCTCATATGTCTTCTGATGCAGTCCCTGCACCATTTTGGTTGCCCTTCTCTGGACTGCCTCAATTTGTTAATGTCCTGTGAAGGTGTGGCCTCACTGCACGCAGTACTCCAGATGGGGCCTAACTAGTGTCTTGTGCAGAGGGATTACCTCCTCCACGACTTGTGACACCCTCTACCAATACACCCTAACACCCCCTAGCCTTACCTACTGCTTTAGAGGTCCGCTTGATGATTTTAGGTCATCAGTGATGATGATGCCCAAGTCTCTTTCTTCCTTGTGACTGCTAGCAACCCTCCCAGCCTCATAGGTAGCTTCAGGTTTTCTTCCTATGTGCATGATTTGCACTTCTTTGCATTAAATCCAGTTGCCACTCTTCTGACCATTCTGCTAGTTTATCCAGATCTCTTCTCATTCTGCCCACCCCATCTGGATCATCTCACCTGTTGCAGATCTGGTGTCATCTGCAAACAGACAAGCTTTTACCCTCTAGTCCATCTGCAAGGTCACTAATGAAGATGTTGAAGAGGACTGGCCCCAGGACTGATCCCTGGGAAATTCTACTTGTGACTTGCATCTCTTCTGACTGTATACCATTTACCACCACTCTCTGTTTTCGCCCGTCAACCAGTTTGCCACCCAGTTGACCAACTTCTGACCCACCCCGAGCCTACCCAGCTTATTTATCAACTTTATGTGGAACAGTGTCAAAAGCTTTGCTTGAAGTCAAGGTAGGCGTACATCAACTGCTCCCCTGGTCCACCACTCTGTTACCCAGTCAAAGAAATCTATGAGATTAGTTTGACAGGACCTTCCTTTGTAAACCCATGCTGTCTTGGATCCTGTGCCCCTATGGGATTCCAGGTGTTGTACTATCCTTTCCTTAGGAGTGCCTCCATAATCTTGCCCACTACTGAGGTAAGACTGACTGGTCTGTAGTTCCCCGCCTCCTCCCTGCACCACTCTTGTGGAGCGAGATCACATGAGCCTTCTCCAGTCTTCTGGGACCTCTCCTAGCTCAGAGACTCACTTAACAATTCTGCTAATGGCTCTGCTAGTTCCTCCTTTAGCTCCTTATGTACCCTGGGATGTATGCCATCAGGTCCCATTGCCTTATCCACCCTGAGCTTAGCAAGCTCTTGTAGGACCCTTTTTTGTGAAGGGAGTAGTGCTCACCTCCTCCCCTGTGTCCATGATGCTGAGCTGTGGCCCTGCCCTACCTTCTTCAGTAAATACTGAGCAAAAGTATCTATTTAGGATAGATGCCTTACAGGGTCCTCCTCACATGCTCCCTTTTCTCCATTAGCTTAGCAATACCCCTCTGACTTTCTCCTTTCACTAATGTATCTATAGAAAGTCTTGTCACCTTCTTTACTGTTCGTATTAGTGTTTCCTCAGTTTGGGACTCTGCCTGCCTTACTGCCTGCCTGCTTCCTTAGGGCAGTTTGGTATGCCTCCTATCTTCATCCCGCTGTGTTCCTTTATATTTCCTGAAGGCCAGCCTTTGGCTCTGACCTTTCTGCTACTGTATTTGAGAACCAAAGTGGTTTCTCTTCTTTGCACTTCCTTTTCTGTCTAACACAATGGATGTTGCTTCAAGTATTGCATCCTTAATGCTTGCCCACTCTGCCTGTACCCTCACCTGTGTTTCTTTTTGCCAGGGCTAGCTTAACTCTGTTGGCCATCTTATCAAAGTCAGCTCCTCTGAAGTCCCATATTTTGCCTTGAATGGGATGATTTAGATGTAGTAGCCAAACTGAACCATACCATGTGATGGTCACTGGCCCCAGGTGACCTTCTACTGGAGATCTGTGATCCTTCTTTGTTAGTCAGTACTAGATCTAGGATAGCCCTGTCTCTTGTGGGTTGCTGTACCAGTTGTTTGAGGCCCCCCTGCAGGAATCCACTATGAGTCTAGTTCTGCAGATGTTCCTGCTGGTATTGACCAGTCTGTATCTGGCATGTTGAAGTCTCCTATTATCAGAACCTCCCCTTTAGCTGTCATGTTTTGTATATCTTCTAACAGTAATGTGTCTATGTCCTCCCCTGGTCTGGGGGCCTGTAGACAACCCCAGTTCTTATGGCTGTCCCATTTCCTGCTCCAGGGTGACCTACAGTTCTTCTGGCTCCTATGTGTATTCTGAATTTCTAGCTTGATATTTTCATTAACATACAGGGCCACTCCTCCCCTTTTGCACCTCGGTCTTTCTGAACAATACATAGCCAGGTACTGAAGTCTCCAAGTGTGGTTACTGGAAACCATGTCTCACTAATTGCTACTATGTCCAGTTTAGCCTCTGACATTATTGCCTGCAGGTCTGGGATCTTATTTCCAGGCTGTGAGCATTGTGTACATGATTTCCATTGGCCAGATTTTGGTATGTTAGTTGTTGGGTGAAGTTTGGCATACCCCTGTGCGCCGTATGGGGAGACAAACCTTTTTTCTACCTGGTGATGCAAATGAACAGCAAACACTCTGAATTCCTGTTTGACCACTAGCTGAGGGGAGGGGTGTTTTCCATTCGACGATGGGGTGCTGCACTCTCTCCCCATTTGCTAGTTTAAATATTCTGCAAAGACGCCAAACTTCTGCCCTAATGCACTGACTCCTCTTTAGTCAGATGCAGTCCATCAAATTTAAAGAATCTTGCCTCCCAGAACTGTTGCCAGTTCCCTACAAATCTGTGTCCTTTTCCTGGCACCAGTCCTTGAGCCACGTGTTTAGCTCCCTCATCTCCCTTCTCTGACCTTCCGTCCATCTGCTCCCCTCTCCCAGACTGGCGGATCTCAGAGAAGGAGATGCCGACGAAATAGATGATAGTTGTCACCCAGCCTAGTCAGGTGTTCCTTGGTCTCCACAACTGACCGGCTGAGTAGACTATTAGTCCCTATGTGTACTAGGACATCAGTGTTTTCCCGCTTTGTGAACAATTTAGCAAGCGTCAGTGTCTCTCCATGCTGATGTACCTGGGAGACATCTGACCATCACCCCTGGCTGGAGATGGGTATCAACTCCTGAATCATGGAGTCTCCTATGATCAGAAGTTTTTGGATTTCCTTTGTGCTTGTTTAGTTTTGGTTCCTGATTTGGGTGAGTTTTGTTGTGCTTAGCTCCTGTGCCCGAGTGTCCTGCTCTGCAGTGTCTTCTGCCTCTTTATTTGATTTCAGAGATAGAGGCAGATACCTGTTTGTAGTGTTTATATGGTTTTGGAGGTAATGTTGAGAGCAGAGAGTGATGGGGCACCTGATTTGTTTCTCCTAACCACCTGCCAACCTCCTGGACCAACTACCTCTGCGGTCGAGGTTTTTCTGTTGGATGCTGGGGAAATGGCGGTGGTTCTTATAATGTATTTCCTCTTCAATATGAAATTTGAGGCGCAAGTAACTGCCCATGCTGCCCGGAGCTGAGCCCTAAGATCTCAAAGGCTCAGCATGTGGACAGTGTCCTAAATCCTGTAAGACTGTCCTTCTGAAAATTGTTCCACAGTACCTGCAGTTACTGAACCATTCCAAATAAGTTGCTGGGTTTGTAACCTAGTCAGAGTAATTAGAAGGAAAAAAAGGGAAAAAATGCAAGTAATGGTTTAATTGTGCTTTGTTTAACTTGTTATAACAAGTTAAATTACTAGTGCCCTGTAAATGAGATCACTTTGTGGAGGCCCCACTGATCCGCCCCTTCCTGCTCTGCCACAGGAAATGTCACAACTGTGGTACCCTATAAAAGGAGTGTAGTGGGGTGGTTGGGGATGGGGGTGGGTGGCTGGGCCCTTCCCCTGCCTAAAAAGAACAACCACGACGTAAAGAACAAGGAGGTAAGAGCAGAAACAATCAGTCAACAACAAATGCAGAACCTCAAAGCTTATCCTAACGTTAGATAAAACTGTAAAGCACCACCTGTAATAATTTCAGAGAAGATATACCGTAAGAAACACTTTGCTCCGAGAAAAAATAAAGCAGTAACAGAAGATATACCTTGCAAAGACACTTGAATCAGAAGATTACAGCAGTAATCTGTTAGCACACACCTGTAGGCACACCTTGTATTAATGCAGAAGAAGTATACCAGCAACAAATAATTTGAATCAGAGAAAAATAAAGCAATGAAATGTTAGCAACAAACAGTAGCAATCCCTGTGAGTAAAAAATAAAACACCACCACACAGTAAATCTGCTTAGCCAAACTAAGTCTTAATCCTCTTCCCTTGCTCTGGTAAGTTTTCTACTCTGCCTTTCAAGCAGTCTTAGAAGGAAAGAGCTCAGGTGAAGCTAGGTGCCTTGGCCAGCAAACCAAGTCTTCTACCTCCAAGATATCAACTAACCTGACTTTTTAACCCTTCTTTCTGTTGGAATATTGACAGTTTGCCAGCTCCACCCCCACATACACACCCAATCCTTTGAAGAGCTGTGGAGAAAAGCAATTAGCTCCTTCAATGTGAGAAGGAGACTGAAACACCTCTGAGACAACAAACCTTTTCAACAAACAAGAATAAAATAAAACACAGTGTCAAACAGTAATTTTGCTTAGCCCAATGATAAAAAAGTCACAAAATGTAAGCTCCACTCTGTAATACAGTAATTTCATAAGATATACCCGTAAGAAACACTTTGCTCCATAGAAAAATAAAGCAGTAACAGAAGATATACCTTGCAAAGACAATTTGAATCAGAAGATTACAGCAGTAATCTTTAGCACACACCTGTAGGCACACCTTGTAATAATGCAGAAGAAGGTATACCAGCAACAACAATTTGAATCAGAGAAAAAATAAAGCAATGAAATGTTAGCAACAAACAGTAGCAATCCCTGTGAGTAAAAAATAAAAACACCACCACACAGTAAATCTGCTTAGCCAAACTAAGTCTTAATCCTTCTCCCTTGCTCTGGTAAATTTCTCTACTCTGCCTTTCAAGCAGTCTTAGAAGGAAAGAGCTCAGGTGAAGCTAGACTGCTAGATCTGGTATTGCCAGTGCTTAAGGGTTCCAGGAAACCTTTTTGCACCAGGAAAACATATTCTTCTAAATGGAAAGGGTTTCTTTTGTATGTGGTTTGCAGGTAAGGGTATTGACCCCTACAAGGCTGGCTTGTTTTTTTTTTTTTTTTTTTGCCTAGACTGCCTGCATACCCACAGTCTCTGGCTTACTTTTCTGCTGGTGAAGAGACAACCATGGCCTCTCATCTGGTCTTCAGAAAATATTTAAAGACCTTCAGCCTTCGTCCCCTCCACTGGAGGAAACCAGTTCCAGTTTGAATCTGTATTGCCTAACCTGGACACACCATTTGAGCCTATGGGAACTATAGATTTGAAATAGGTTGCTTGGAAAATCTCTTTCATTGTTTATCATTATAACCAGAAGGATCAGTGACTTATAGGACCTGTACACAGATGAACACTACATCTTGTTCCACAGATATAGGATGGTCCTCAGGAACAGTAGAAATTCCTTCTTAAAGTGGTATCTCATTTTTTCTATTTAAAATCAGTCCATCACCCTACCCCCTTTTCTTTTCAGAGAACTTAGTTCTCCGGAAATAAAGCTTCAGTCACTGGAGGTCAAAAAGAGCACTTAGCCAATATATTGACAAACCAAGTCTTACAGATCAAGTCAGTCACAGCTCTTCCTTGCCTGTAGTGAAGTAGGTAGAGGTAGGCCTGCCATAAAATGTACAGTTGCTCACTGGAGAGTGGGATGTATACAGTTTTGCATATGCCAAGGTAAGTAAATAAGCACTTCTGTTTGAGGGCACATTACACCAGAGTCATAGCTACGTCAATCGCAGTTTTAAGAGAAATTCCACTACTGGAAATCTGCAAAGCAGCTACATAGAAAACAGTACACACCTCTGGAAACCATTTCAGCTGGTACATTGAACCCAGAAGCGATGCTCGATTTGGTACAGCAGTGCTGCAGAATCTGCTTTTAAGATAGGTTCTCAGCCCAACCTCCAAAGGTACTGCTTGGTAGTCTGCATTTAGTTTCATCATAATGAGTGATTCCTGGGGTTAAAAGAAAAAATTACCATAGTAATCTTGTTTCTTCAAAGGGATCACTCATTATGATTAAAGCTCCTTCCTGCCTCCCCTACTAGAACCTATAAATTTTTCTGCTTCCCTGCTGTAGGAAGTTTTTGGCTATAGGGTTTGGTTGGAGACTCACTTTGTGTTTAACCAGTTGGTTTCCTTGTGGTCTCAAGTTTCTTGATTTGTTGGTATGGGGGCATTTTGACCTGAAAGGAGCAAAACTTTTATTTTACTTTATTTTATGTTATTAGAATGTTAGTTGTTAATTAGTGGGTCTTATACCCAATTAGTTTACATAAGAATCTGGAAGCACTCAGAGTGCAGCAGTTGCTAAGGCAGCAGTTTGAAAGTGGCATGAGCCAGAGAGTTCCATAATTTGCATATAGCGTTGTTTATATTTAAATTCTCGGTTTATATATATATATATATATATACACACATATGTATTCTGAGTTGGTAATTGTTGGCTTACTCAGTGTCAGAAACCCATTAGATAAACCTAAGCGCTGGGACCCACTGCGTTTAAATATTGTGAGTCTTGTGGTCTGATTATAACGAAAGGCAGATAGACATTCTCTTTGTATTTCCTGTTTGGGCACCAAACATATTTTTATAATTGTGAATTTGCAAATCTTTCTGTCAAAAACATTAGAAAGAGGCAAAAAAGCTAGAGAAATAGCTTCTGCTTCAGCTGCTGATACTAGTGCATCTACCTCCAGTCCTAGAAGGGATGGAGGCAAGGCTAAGGACACAGACAAAGTTTTGAGAAACCTGACCAAGGTAAGACAAAGAGGACTGTGGAGACAGTGGCTGGGCTGTCCTCGTGAGAAAAGTGCAAAGAAGCATGTCGCTGTGCCTCCGGCTGAAGCTAAGGTGCTCCCAGCAGATAAACATAATATGTCCTCGACTGATGACATTGCTAAAGCACTACAGGTCCTACAAGCCCTGCAGGCTGCAGCCCCTCACCGGTTCCTGTTTACAGGCATCTCAAATGACTTATGGTGAGGAGGATTTTGAGGGAACCGATATGCCTAAGTTTCCCTGAGCAGGAGTTCGAGGTCCTCTCCAAGGGGCCCAGAAGAGTATTCCTCCAATTATGCTTTTATAAAAAGCATGGTGGAGACCCTTAATCTCCCTCTTCAGGAGACTGAAGAGGAGGTGGAGGAAGCAGAATTCCTCAATATGATGGGTTTAACTCCAGCAAAATGACTTCTTTTGCCTATGCATAAGTCCTTAAAAAAGGCTGCATCGCAGATACTGCAGACCCCAACTTCTATCCCTGGGGTAGATAAACAAGCTGACAAAAAGTATCAGCTAGACAGATCGAGTGCTGAATTTTTGTTTCACCATCCCGACCCAGAAAGGGTGGTTCAGGCTGCTGCCTGTAGCAAAGCCAGAATACCACTGGCTACCCACCCTCCAGATAAGGATTCATGAAAAATGGATGCCATGGGAAAAAAGGCTGTAGCTGCTTCCTTGTTAATCAGACAAGCCAACTACATGGCATATGAGTTACAGTACCAAAAGGCACTCTGGAACATAGTTTTAGCCCTTGCCGACAAGGTTCCAGGTGAAGTGGCAGTGGATCTGCAGAAACAGCAAGGGCTGCACTTGATGCCACTAAATATCAGTTCCATATGGCAGTGGATGCTAATGACACAGCTGCCAGGCTAATGACATTAGCTGTCTCCTTAGGAGATTTGCATGGCTAAGGCACCAACCTTACCGCAGATGCAGGCCAAGGCAATGGATTTCCCTGTGGAGGATAAATCATTGTTTGGTGATAAAACTGAAGCATACATGAAAAGTAGAGGAATACAAGTCTACTTTTCATAGCAGCTCGAAGGACAGACCTTATACTTTCGATAGATCCCAGAATAGGGTAGGCAGGGGTAGGGTTTTTTATCACAAACCCTCTTTTCAGACTCAGGCCTCTCAGCCACAACAGCAAGTGAGAGGCTATTTCAGAGGAAGGAGCAGGAGAGTGATGATAAGAGCGTCTACTTCTCCTCAGCCTCAGACACAACCCTCACAGAACACCTGATAGTGTTGCTATAGGTCGCATCTCCCTTTTGTGGAACTACCAGTGGGCGGCAGTTTGGCTCACTGCCTCCAAGGGTAGCATATTATCACCACTTCACTCAACTTCATCTCATTTCATTGCCCAAGTTGGGAACAAGAGTTTTCACACCAGTCACCCCTGCAGACAGGATTTTACTGGACACAGAGTTCAAACACCTTTGTTCAATCAAAACACTGGGACAGTGCCCTGAATCAAAGGGCAGAGGTTATATCTTCATATTTCTTTATAAGAACCTATTTTGATCTCAAAATGTTAGAAGAAACATTTTAAAAAAAAATCTACTTCAGAATGCTCTGGCATTAATCATTCCCACAGGCTGAGCCCTAGTATCAATTGGCAACATTTTTTGAGCCTAGTCCTGTTTCAGGGCTTTCAAAAAAAAAAAAATCTATATATATAATAATAAATAATTTTTTTGTTTTGTTCCCCTACCTGGACAACTGGTGATAGTGGGTCAGTCCCTGCAACATGCAGAGCACTTCCTGGCTCTAATAAAATCCCTGTTTTCTCATGAACAACCAGAGTCCCAGCAAAAACAACAGTACAAGTACTGGGTTTATTGGTGCAAGTGAATAACACCTAGGCAAACTTGTACCAGAGGAACCCAAATCAGCCAGAGAATCCTCAGGCTACTGGGCACAGGTAGCTGCCCCACCCCACCATCACCACCACCACAGTAACTCTGGTTGCCAGATTACATAGAAGAACATCCAGGTTTGCCTAGGATAGTGCTAGTCACAAAGAACAGGTTCTATCCAGGATGACTCAGCCACCCATATCCTTGTATAGCTACTGCAGCTGTGGCTGGGCAAACAAATCCTTAGAATAGGTGTGTTTGTTCTGAGGAACATTTCTGTTCTTTAGTTCTCACATCAAATGCTTCACTTTTAGATGAGAAGCACACAAGTTTGATCATGCAGCAAGTGGCACATGGTCTCACCAAGAGTTCCTATTACACTCCACAATTATGTACTACATAAACAAACAGACAGTAACCAGGTCAGCCCCACTGTGCACAGGAGCAATGGGGCTGTGATCCATGACATACTCTATGGGAGTATCCTAATCAGCATGCACCTGCAGAAAAAGACAATGCTTGGTCAGCTCCCTCAGCAGGATAAGTGAGGACCACTACTAGTGGTTTCTGAACAGTCAGATGCTCATTACAATCTTCAGGGGATGGGGCACTCCAGAGGTGGATCCTTTTTGCCTTGGTGAAAACCACCAGTGATCCATGTCTGTGCAGAGCCTCTTCTCAGGGTCAGATTCCTCCTGAGCTGTGGGCCTTGATTGGGAGTGGGAGTTTTTTTCTCTATATGTCTTCCCTTCCCTTCTTTTCCCATTGGTATTCAGAACCCTGCTGAAATTGAGATACTAACCAGCAACAATAATATTAGTTTCACCGAATTGGCTGAGACAGCACGAGTATTGGCTTCTCTTACTCTGTCAGTAGTTTCTCCAAGTCACTTGCCTAGGAGCCACAATTTGCTGACCTCCTCAAATCAGGATCTTGTATTCCAACCTCGATCACTGAGGGCTCAAAGCCTGGCCTTTGAGGAATTAGAAGTTATTAACCTTAGACTAGAAACATAGAAGTTGCCGAGATAGGACCATAAGGCCCATCAGTCTGCCATTTCTTTTTATACCTTATAAATGTGCCATCGGCCTTTGCTCTGTCAGTGACCTGTCTATTCATAGTCATTTGTATTGCTCCTTATGCCTATCCATGCCTGTTTGAAGCCCTGCACTGTATTCATAGCCACCACTTCTTGTGGTAAGCCATTCCATGCATCCACCACCTTTCTGTGAAAAGAATTTCTCACATTCCCCTTAATCGGCTCCCTCTAATCTCATGCTGTGTCCTCTTGTCCTGCTATTTTTCTTATATTTAAACATGTTAGACTCTTTCACCTTGTTTATGCCCTTAAGGTGTTTGAATACTCGATCATATCACCTCTCTCCTCCTTTGCTCAAGGGTATACATATTGAGCTCCGTTAATCTGTCCTCATATGTCTTCCGATGCAGTCCTGCACCATTTTGGTTGCCCTTCTCTGGACTGCCTCAATTTGTTAATGTCCGTATGAAGGTGTGGCCTCCAATACTGCACGCAGTACTCCAGATGGGGCCTAACCAGTGTCTTGTAAAGAGGGATTATTACCTCCCTCTTACGACTTGTGATACCCCTACTAATACACCCTAACACCCCCCTACCTTACCTACTGCTTTAGAGGTCCGCTTGGATGATTTTAGGTCATCAGTGATGATGATGCCCAAGTCTCTTTCTTCCTTTGTGACTGCTAGCAACTCCCCTCCCAGCCTATAGGTAGCTTCAGGGTTTCTCTTCCTATGTGCATGATTTTGCACTTCTTTGCATTAAATCCAGTTGCCACTCTTCTGGACCATTCTGCTAGTTTATCCAGATCTCTTCTCATTCTGCCCACCCATCTGGATCATCTACTCTGTTGCAGATCTTGGTGTCATCTGCAAACAGACAAGCTTTACCCTCTAGTCCATCTGCAAGGTCACTAATGAAGATGTTGAAGAGACTGGCTCAGGACTGATCCCTGAAACTCTACCTTGTGACTTGCATCTCTTCTGACTGTATACCATTTACCACCACTCTCTGTTTTCTGCCCGTCAACCAGTTTGCCACCCAGTTGACCAACTTGACCCACCCCGAGCCTACCCAGCTTATTTATCAATCTTCTATGTGGAACAGTGTCAAAAGCTTTGCTGAAGTCAAGGTGGCGACATCAACTGCTCCCCTTGGTCCACCACTCTGGTTACCAGTCAAAGAAATCTATGAGATTAGTTTGACGGGACCTTCCCTTGTAAACCCATGCTGTCTTGGATCCTGTGCCCCTGGTTCCAGGTGTTGCACTATCCTTTCCTTAAGAGTGCCTCCATAATCTTGCCCACTACTGAGGTAAGACTGACTGGTCTGTAGTTCCCGCCTCCTCCTGCTACCACTCTTGTGGGCGAGATCACATGAGCCCTTCTCCAGTCTTCTGGGACCTCTCCTGTGCTCAGAGACTCACTAAACAATTCTGCTAATGGCTCTGCTAGTTCCTCCTTTGGCTCATATGTACCCTGGGATGTATGCCATCAGGTCCCATTGCCTTATCCACCCTGAGCTTAGCAAGCTCTTGTAGGACCCTTTCTTTTGTGAAGGGGTAGTGCTCACCTCCCTCCCCTGTGTCCATGATGCTTGAGCTGTGGGCCCTGCCCTACCTTCTCTTCAGTAAATACTGAGCAAAGTATCTATTTAGGATAGATGCCTTTACAGGGTCCTCCTCCTCACATGCTCCCTTTCTCCATTAAGCTTAGCAATACCCCCTCTGGACTTTCTCCTTTCACTAATGTATCTATAGAAAGTCTTGTCACCTTCTTTTACTGTTAGTACTAGTGTTTCCTCAGTTTGGGACTTTGCCTGCCTTACTGCTTACCTGCTTCCCTTAGGGCAGTTTGGTATGCCTCCCTATCTTCATCCGCTGTGTTCCCTTATATTTCCTGAGCCAGCCTTTTGGCTCTGACCTTTTCTGCTACTATGTTGAGAACCAAAGTGGTTTCCTTCTTCTTTTGCACTTCCTTTTCTGTCTAACACAATGGGATGTTGCTTCAAGTATTGCATCCTTAATGCTTGCCCTCTGCCTGTACCCCCTCACCTGTGTTTCTTTTTTGCCAGGGCTAGCTTAACTCTGTTGTCCATCTTATCAAAGTCAGCTCCTCTGAAGTCCCATATTTTGCCTTGGAATGGGATGATTTAGATGTAGTAGCAATTGAACCATACCATGTGATGGTCACTGGCCCCAGGTGACCTTCTACCTGGAGATCTGTGATCCCTTCTTTGTTAGTCAGTACTAGATCTAGGATAGCCCTGTCTCTTGTGGGTTGCTGTACCAGTTGTTTGAGGCCCTCCCCTGCAGGAATCCACTATGAGTCTAGTTCTGGCAGATGTTCCTGCTGGTATTGACCAGTCTGTATCTGGCATGTTGAAGTCTCCCATTATCAGAACCTCCCCTTTAGCTGTCATGTTTGTATATCTTCTAACAGTAATGTCTATGTCCTCCCCTGGTCTGGGGGCCTGTAAACAACCCCAGTTCTTATGCTGTCCCATTTCCTGTTTCCAGGGTGACCCACAGTTCTTCTGGCTCCTTATGTGTATTCTGAATTTCTGTAGCTTTGATATTTTCATTAACATACAGGGCCTCCTCCCCCTTTTACACCTCGGTCTCTTCTAGAACAATACATAGCCAGTACTAAAGTCTCCCAAGTGTGGTTACTGGTAAACCATGTCTCACTAATTGCTACTATGTCCAGTTTAGCCTCTGACATTGTGCCTGCAGGTCTGGGATCTTATTTCCCAGGCTGTGAGCATTGTGTACATGATTTTCCATTGGCCAGATTTAGTATGTTAGTTGTTGGGTGAAGTTTGGCATTACCCCTGTGCGTCGTATGGGGACAAAACTTTTTTCTTACCTGGTGATGCAAATGAACAGCAAACACTCTGAATTCCTGTTTGACCACTAGCTGAGGGGAGGGTGTTCTTCCCATTCGCGTATGGGGTGCTGCACCTCTCCCCATTGCTAGTTTAAATATTCTGCAAAGACGTCAAACTTCTGCCCCAATGCACTGACTCCTCTTTAGTCAGATGCAGTCCATCAAATTAAAGAACTTTCGCTCCCAGAACTGTTGCCAGTTCCCTACAAATCTGTGTCCTTTTCCTGGCACCAGTCCTTGAGCCACGTGTTTGGCTCCCTATCTCCCTTCTCTGACCTTCCGTCCATCTGCTCCCCTCTCCCAGACTGGCAGGATCTCAGAGAGGAGATGCCAGCGAAATAGATGATAGTTTGTCACCCAGCCTAGTCAGGTGTTCCTTGGTCTCCACAACTGACCGGCTGGCGAGATCATTAGTCCTATGTACTAGGACATCAGTGTTTTCTCCTGCTTTGTGAACAATTTTAGCAATGCGGTCAGTGTCTCTCCATGCTGATGTACCTGGGGAATCTGACCATCACCCTGGCTGGAGATGGGTATCAACTCCCTGAATCATGGGTCTCCTATGATCAGAAGTTTTTAGTTCCTTTGTGCTTGTTTAGTTTTGGTTCCTGATTTGGGTGAGTTTTGTTGTGCTAGCTCTGTGCACTGATGTCCTGCTCTGCAGTGTCTTCTGCCTCTTTATTTGATTTCAGAGATGAGGCAGATACCTGTTTATAGTGTTTATATGGTTTTGGAGGTAATGTGTTGGAGAGCAGAGTGATGGGGCACCTGATTTGCTCCTCTAACCACCTGCCAACCTCCTGGACCAACTACCCTCTGCGGTCGAGGTTTTTCTGTTGGATGCTGGGGAAATGGCGGGTGGTTCTTATAATGTATTTCCTCTTCAATATGAAATTTGGAGTGCAATCTCTGCCCATGCTGCCGGAGCTGAGCCCTAAGATCTCCAAGGCCCAGCATGTAGGACAGTGTCCTAAATCCTGTAAGACTGTCCTTCTGAAAATTGTTCCACAGTACCTGCAGTTAATGAAATCCATTCCAAATAAGTTGCTGGGTTTGTAACCTAGTCAGAGTAATTAGAAGGAAAAAAAGGAAAAAAATGCAAGTAATGGTTTAATTGTGCTTTGTTTAACTTGTTATAACAAGTTAAATTACTAGTCCCCTGTAAATGAGATCACTTTGTGAGGCCCCACTGATCCGCCCTTCCTGCTCTGCCACAGGAAATGTCACAACTGTGGTACCCTATAAAAGGAGTGTAGTGTGGGTGGTTGGGGATGGGGGTGGGTGGCTGGGCCCTTCCCTGCCTAAAAAGAACAACCAGCGGACGAAAGAACAAGGAGGTAAGAGCAGAAACAATCAGTCAACAACAAATGCAGTAACCCCGAGAGCTTATCCTAACGTTAGATAAAACTGTAAAGCACCACCTGTAATAATTTCAGAGAAGATATACCCTGTAAGAAACACTTTGCTCCAGAGAAAAATAAAGCAGTAACAGAAGATATACCTTGCAAAAGACAATTTGAATCAGAAGATTACAGCAGTAATCTGTTAGCACACACCTGTAGGCACACCTTGTATTAATGCAGAAGAAGGTATACCAGCAACAACAATTTGAATCAGAGAAAAAATAAAGCAATGAAATGTTAGCAACAAACAGTAGCAATCCCTGTGAGTAAAAAATAAAAACACCACCACACAGTAAATCTGCTTAGCCAAACTAAGTCTTAATCCTTCTCCCTTGCTCTGGTAAGTTTCTCTACTCTGCCTTTCAAGCAGTCTTAGAAGGAAAGAGCTCAGGTGAAGCTAGGTGCCTTGGCCAGCAAACCAAGTCTTCTACCTCCAAGATATCAACTAACCTGACTTTTAACCCTTCTTTCTGTTGGAAATTACTGACAGTTGCCAGCTCCACCCCACATACACACCCAATCCTTTGGAAGAGCTGTGGGAGGAAAAGCAATTAGCTCCTTCAATGTGAGAAGGAGACTGAAACACCTCTGAGACAACAAACCTTTTCAACAAACAAGAATAAAATAAAACACAGTGTCAAACAGTAATTTTGCTTAGCCCAATGATAAAAAAGTCACAAAATGTAAGCTCCACCTGTAATACAGTAATTTCATGAAGATATACCTGTAAAACACTTTGCTCCATAGAAAAATAAAGCAGTAACAGAAGATATACCTTGCAAAGACAATTTGAATCAGAAGATTACAGCAGTAATCTTTTAGCACACCTGTAGGCACACCTTGTAATAATGCAGAAGAAGGTATACCAGCAACAACAATTTGAATCAGAGAAAAAATAAAGCAATGAAATGTTAGCAACAAACAGTAGCAATCCTGTGAGTAAAAATAAAACACCACCACACGTAAATCTGCTTAGCCAAACTAAGTCTTAATCCTTCTCCCTTGCTCTGGTAAATTTCTCTGCCTTTCAAGCAGTCTTAGAAGGAAAGAGCTCAGGTGAAGCTAGACTGCTAGATCTGGTATTGCCAGTGCTTAAGGGTTCCAGGAAACCTTTTTGCACCAGGAAAACATATTCTTCTAAATGGAAAGGGTTTCTTTTGTATGTGGTTTGCAGGTAAGGGTATTGACCCCTACAAGGCTGGCTTGTTTTTTTTTTGTTTTTTTTTTGCCTAGACTGCCTCGCACACTTACAGTCTCTGTTTACTTTTCTGCTGGTGAAGAGACAACCATGGCCTCTCATCTGGTCTTCAGAAAATATTTAAAGACCTTCAGCCTTCGTCTCCCTCCACTGAGGAAACCAGTTCCAGTTTGGAATCTGTATTGCCTAACTCGTGGACACACCATTCGAGCCTATGGGAACTATAGATTTGAAATAGGTTGCTTGGAAATCTCTTTTCTATTGTTTATCATTATAACCAGAAGGATCAGTGACTTATAGGACCTGTACACAGATGAACACTACATCTTGTTCCACAGATATAGGATGGTCCTCAGGAACAGTAGAAATTCCTTCTTAAAGTGGTATCTCATTTTTTCTATTTAAAATCAGTCCATCACCCTACCCCCTTTTCTTTTCAGAGAACTTAGTTCTCCGGAAATAAAGCTTCAGTCACTGGAGGTCAAAAAGAGCACTTAGCCAATATATTGACAAACCAAGTCTTACAGATCAAGTCAGTCACAGCTCTTCCTTGCCTGTAGTGAAGTAGGTAGAGGTAGGCCTGCCATAAAATGTACAGTTGCTCACTGGAGAGTGGCATGTATACAGTTTTGCTATGCCAAGGTAAGTAAATAAGCACCTCTGGGTTTGAGGGCACATTACACCAGAGTCATAGCTACGTCAATCGCAGTTTTAAGAGAAATTCCACTACTGGAAATCTGCAAAGCAGCTACATAGAAAACAGTACACACCTCTGGAAACCATTTCAGCTGGTACATTGAACCCAGAAGCGATGCTCGATTTGGTACAGCAGTGCTGCAGAATCTGCTTTTAAGATAGGTTCTCAGCCCAACCTCCAAAGGTACTGCTTGGTAGTCTGCATTTAGTTTCATCATAATGAGTGATTCCTGGGGTTAAAAGAAAAAATTACCATAGTAATCTTGTTTCTTCAAAGGGATCACTCATTATGATTAAAGCTCCCTTCCTGCCTCCCCTACTAGAACCTATAAATTTTTTCTGCTTCCCTGCTGTAGGAAGTTTTGGCCTATAGGGCTTAGGTTGGAGACTCACCTTTGTGTTTAACCAGTTGGTTTCCTTGTGGTCTCAAGTTTCTTAGATTTGTTGGTATGGGGCATTTTGACCTGAAAGGAGCAAAAAACTTTATTTTACTTTATTTTATGTTATTAGAATGTTAGTTGTTAATTAGTGGGTCTTATACCCAATTAGGCTACATAAGAATCTGAAGCACTCAGAGTGCAGCAGTTGCTAAGGCAGCAGTTTGAAAGTGGCATGAGCCACATGAGAGTTCCATAATTTGCATATAATTCCATCTCTCCGGGCAGTTCAACACAGGAGGCTGACTGCATTTAGTTTAATCATAATGAGTGATCCCTTTGAAGAAACAAGATTACTATGGTGAGTAATTTTTTCTTTTCTACCAGCAATGCAGCCATGTTGGGGTCTTGCAGGCTGCAGCCTGTGACAGGGCTAATGTTCCCTTGGCCTCACACCCCCCCAGATAAAGACTCCAGGAGGATGGAAGCCTTGGCAAAGAAGCAATACATGGCATCCTCTTTGGGACTCAGGCAGGCTAATTATATGGCCTATGCAGCCAGGTACCAGAAGTCCAGGTGGGACACTGTATTGGCACTGGCTAAACAGGCCTCCCCCCAGCTGGCCAAGGAGCTGGAGGAGGTGGCTGCAGATGGGATTGAGGCATCTAAGGCACAGTTTCATGCTGCTGTGGACTCCAGTGATGTCAAGAGTCATGGCTACATCTGTGGCTCTTCGGAGAATGGCTTGGCTCAGATCTACTAGCCTCTCACAGGATACCCAGCTAAGGCCATGGATTTCCCTGTGGAAGGTAATTCTGTGTTTGGGGAGCAGACAGAAAATTACATGAAGAAGATGGAGGAATATAGGACCACTTACAGGAGTGCACAGGCCAAGGAGAGGCAGGCAACTCCTCAAAGGCAGCAATCTAGGGGCAGGGACAGGCCTTTTCATATGCCTTTCTACCAAGCACAGGCCTCTTCTCCCTTTTCACAGAGGGGGTTCTTAAGAGGGAGAGGTAGAAGGGGGATGAGCAGTGCTGCATCCACTCCTCAGCCTAAGGCCCCTGCCAAGCAGACACTCTGATGGGCCTGCCCGGGTCGACTCTCCTATCCATGTAGGGGGCAGGCTGGCTTACTTCGTCCAGGACTGGGTGTCTGTTACTTCTGACAAGTGGGTCCTGGAAGGAGTAAGCCAGGGGTTGGTTCTCAGCTTCAAAAAATTTCCAAAGATGAGAGCCAGATCTTTTCCACCTGCAAGTCTCTCCGAAACCCTTGCCCTAGAGGCAGAGGTTTAATCTCTTCTGGCCTTAGAAGCCATAGAGAGAGTTCCTACCCTACACTGGGGCAAAGGTCTGTACTCCAGGTACTTCCTTACCCCAAAAAAGACAGGGGAGTGGAGACCCATCCTGGATCTAAGATACTTGAACAAACATTTTTTAAAACCAAGGTTCAAGATGGTGACTCTGGGAATAATTCTTCCCTCTGTAAGGCCAGGGGACTGGCTAGCCTCCCTGAACCTCAAAAATGCCTACTTTCACATCCCCATCAGGTGCTCCCACAGAAAGTACCCCAGGTTCAAGTTGCCCTCAGGCCATTACCAGTTCAAAACAATGCCTTTTGGCCTAACATCAGCTCCAATGGTTTTCACAAAGTGCCTGGCAGTAGTAGTGGCCTTTTTAAGAAGGCAAAAGATTTCAGTTTTCCCATATCTGGACGACTGGCTCATAGTGGGTCAGTCTCCAGGCCAAGTCAAGTCAGACCTGCAAGTGACCCAGCAAGTGCTCACTTCCCTGGGATTTCTTCTTAACCTTCCCAAGTCAGTTCTCAAACCAGTGCAGCTTCTTACCTTTATAGGGCAGAGCTAGATACTGTCAAAGCAAGAGCCTTTCTTCCCTGATAAGGGCAAGAGTTCTTATAGAACTGGCTTCTTCCTTCAGCCTTCAGGTGTCCCGACCAGCAAGGCACTTCCTTCAGCTCTTGGGCCACATGGCAGCTTCTACAGCAGTGGTCCAAGGGGCAAGATTCCAGATGAGGGACATTCAGTTCCATCTGAGGGCCTTTTGGTCCCAAAGGAAGGATCATCTTACCAAACTGATTCCAGTGACTCGGACACTGATCCAAGCTCTTCAGTGGTGGCAGGATCAGGACAGTTTAAGCAAGGGGTCCCATTTGTCACTCAGACTCATTCGGTGGTCCTTACCATGGATGCTTCCATTTTGGGGTGGGGAGCTCATCTGGGGGCTCTCACAGCCCAGGGACTGTGGTCCCCTCAGGAGTCCCTTCTTCATATCAATGTCCTGGAACTCAGGGCAGTTTTTCTGGCCCTACAAGCTTTCTCTCAGTCTGTGCAGAACAAGGTGGTTCAGGTCAGAACAGACACCACCACCACCATGTGGTACATCAATAAGCAGGGAGGCACTCGGTCTATGGCCTTGTGCACAGAAGCCATGAAATTGTGGTCCCTGGCTTATTCCCTGCAGACCTCTCTGATAGCAATCCACCTTCCAGGGAAGGACAATGTGCTAGCAGATGCACTGAGCAGGATCTCCCAGGGCCATCACGAATGGTCCCTGGATCCCCTGGTGTTGAAAGTGATTTTTTCAAGGTGGGGCACTCCAGAGATGGATCTCTTTGCAGCCCCAGACAATCACCAACTTCCTCTGTTTTGTTGCAGAACCCCAGTCTTGGGTTCAGTCCCTCTGGATGCTCTGATTTTGAACTGGGAAGGGACATTTCTGTATGCCTTCCCTTCCTTTCCTCTACTGGTCAAGGTAAGGTCACAACCTTGCAAAGTGATTCTGATTGCTCCAGACCGGGCCAGACAGCCTTGGCACCCCCTATTGCTGTCTCTAGCAGTCCATCTTCCCCTGTCTCTTCCCAGGAATTACAAGCTGTTAACCTCCTCTCAAGGGAGGATTTGGTACCCCAATCTTCGGTCTCTCAATCTCAAGGCATGGCTCTTGAAGTGTTAGAGTATGCGGATTTGCACCTGTCCTAGGGGGTTCTGGATATTCTCAAAGCCTCTCGAAAGCTTGCCACCAGAAAGGCTTACGACTCCAAATGGAAAAGATTCAGCATTTGGTGTTCCAAGATGCATATCTGTCCAGACACTGCTGAATTGCCTACAGTTCTAGATTATATGGTCCATCTTAATGGCCTAGGCCTCAGACCAGCTACTCTCAAGGTTCACTTGTCAGCTGTTTCTGCTTTTCTGTCAGTGGGGAAGCCTTCCTCACTATCATCTCATCCTGTGTTCTGTAAATTTTTCAAGGGATTGCTTCATACCAATCCTCCCTTTAGGAATCCTGCCCCTGCCTGGGACTTAAATGTTTGCATTGCTCAACTTATGCAACCTCTTTTTGAGCCTATGTCCTCAGCAGAACTTAAGTACTTGACTTGGAAAACTGTGTTTTTGGTAGCCATTACCTCTGCCAGACGTATCACTGAATTGCAAGCCCTGTCAGTGGAACCTGATTTTATCTCCTTTCATAGAGATAAAGTGGTCCTTAGAACCAATAGGAAGTTCTTGCCCAAAGTGGTTTCAGACTTCCACTTGAATCAGTCTCTCTCTCTCTCCCTGTCTTCTTCACTGATCATTCTTCCTCAGGAGAGAGGAAGCTACACAGTTTAGATGTTAAGAGCCCTTAGCTACTACATAGAGCGTACCAGGGGGTCACAGGTTTGATTCCCTCCAGTTGTTCCTCACTTATGGGGAAGTGGGAAAGGGCAAACCTGCCACCATGAGAACTGTTGCCAGGTGGATTGTTTCTTGTATACAATTTTGCTATGAGAAACTGGGAAACATTCCACCCTCAGGCCTGAGGGCTCATTCCACAAGAGGTACAGCAGCTTCCCTGGCTGCTGCCAGGGATATCCCTCTCTTAGAAATTTGTGGTGCAGCCACCTGGAAAACAGTCTATACCTTTACCAAGCATTACTCTCTGGATATCCAGGCTAGGAGTGATGCTCGGTTTGGCATAGCAGTACTTCAGAGCCTGTTCCCAAAGTAGGTTCTGTCCCTCCTCCATGGAGGTACTGCTTGGTAGTCTGCAGATTGTCAGAATACAGCAAGACTTCATGTTGTTTGAAGAAAAAAATCACTCACCTTAGTAATTGTGTTTCTTCTAATGGAGTCTTGCTGTATTCTCACCTCCCTTCCTGCCTTCCCTCTCAGAACCTGTTTTTGGGAAGTGGGCGGGCAGGTGCAGTGTTGCACCCCAAGGGTGTCTTCAGCACACCCTCCTTTTTATTTGGGTGCTTGTATTATAATCTTTATTTGGATAGGTTTTTGGTTTCCTGACTTGAGTCTTCCTTTGGGAATCCAAAATTTTCTGTTGCCAGTTGGCTAGTTAAAAATTTTACAATTTCCACATAGTATAGTTGGTGAGTGTTTGCTCGTAAGAATCTGACAGTTGGGTTTCAAAGTGCTGCAGACAGAGACCTCAACCGAGCTCGAGCTCAACGTTCTATGCATTGCATAGAAAATTAACCTTGTACTCTCCGGGCAGTTTAAAGGCTGGAGCTAACTGTAGATTGTCAGAATACAGTAAGACTCCATTAGAAGAAACACAATTACTAAGGTGAGTAATTTTTTCTTCCAGCAGGCTGAGATCTGGCGTCATGGGGTGGAGCCAAGGGTTATACCACCTGGGTGGGTGGGAGAATCCAGCTTGAAGACTTTCCAGCTGATTTAAAGGGAAAGGGACACTGAGTAACCTGTTTTTTTTTTTTCTCTCCACCAAGGGGCGGATCATCACTGACTGTGTGCTCTTAAGTGCCCTTTTCTGTCAGCTCAGATGAGCCGCGTGCCTTTTCGCCATTTCATGTTTCTTTTCCTGACTTTTTGCTCTTTTTTGGCTGTGGTTGCTTAAGGCGAAAGTTCTGGTGCCCTGGTAGTTCGGACGCGCTTGTCCTGGTGATGTCAAGTGCATCGGTGTGATGTTGCTGCCCTGACACGTGCATACGCATGCTTCTCTCTCCCTCTCCTACGCAGGCATTTTTTTTTTTTTTACTTTCAGATAGGCATACATTAAACTTGACGATAAGTTTTCCATACTACGCCTATTCTGTAGCGCTTTATTACCGAGGTTGCTGGACAGTTTGCCATATCATACCAGCTTTTTGATGACAGCGTTTGTCTGCCGTTACTCTTTTGGGGTTTTTAAAGCTTTTTACAAAATTTATTTGAAAGACAATTAGTAGTCATTTGAAAGGGTAGGTGATCAATGTTCCCTTGTCTTTAGAAACAGTTTCGGTGTTAAGCCAGTAGGAGTAATGTGAGCCCAGCACAGAGTTTGATTCTAAGTTCTACAGTTAATATAAAGTTCTGTCTCCGCGGCATCACACTTGATGAAATGACGCACATTATATTTGCTTACTGATGATTTCCAGAGAAGCAACATTACTATGGTGAGTAATTTTTTTTCTTCTGGCAGGTACAGTGAAAGCTGGTTTGGATTTCGCTAAGTACCAATTTCAGATGGGTGTCTATATGAATGACACTGCATCCAGGGCAGTTGCACATTCTGTGTCTGCCAGCTGATTTTGCATGACTTACAATAATAGTTTTGTCTCAGGACATGCAAAATAAGGCAGCTGATTTTCGCGTTGTCTGGTGATGACAGTGGTATATATGGAAAAAAAAAAAGTTTGGCAGAACAAAGAAAAGGCCAAAGTAACTTAGAGGTCTTACAGAAGGGGAGGTATGGGATGAGGTCAGTATTGCAGACCTTACTTGCACTATGACTAAGAAGCTCCAAGATGTTTGTGGAGGGGTAGAGGAGAAGGGGAGTTAGACTGCAATCTGAATTGGCTCCTTCAGCCCCTGACAGTTCTGCCCATACCATCATAGAACTGTTGCCAGTGGGAGGTTGCCTCTCAGAGGGGGAAAGGATTACCACAGACAAGTGGCTTTTGGAGAGGGGGCTTAACTCTTCAGTTTGTGCAGATTCAGTGTGTTCACAGCTCAGTTGCCAAAACAGAAAATCCTACTGGAATTGGAAATTTGGGAGCTGTTTGAGTTGCATGCTGTGCAGAAGGTAAGGTAATGCTGAGGAGAAAGTATATGAAGTGTAAGTTGCACTGTGCCTAAATAGGTTTGTGTTTTCTGTAAGTGTCAGTAAGTAGCTGTTAATTTTAAATGTTATTTTCAAAATTTTTTGCAGGCATACATTGATAGCATTTCATGAGTTATACAAAGCAGAGTATATTTGCATAGGTTTATACATGTGATCATGAAATCAGCTCATAGACAATCTGGCTAAGTGCATCTAATACCTCAGAGAGTATTGTGTTCTAGGAGCATGGATATGTTGTTCATTCACACTCTTTAGCGGGTCCTTTTCCCCTTAAAGGATCACCGGAAGTGTTCAAGCTGGCTCCTCCCAACCACCCGGGTGGTATATACCTCGGCTCCGCCCCATGATGCCAGATCTTCCTTTCCGCTGGAAGATTCAGTGCCTTTCTCATGCTCAAGCAATCATAGGCCCTGGCTTTCATATCGGTTCTACCAAAACTTTGAATTTCTCGAATTAGCGATCGCGAATTTGTTGCTTATACTATGGAAGAAAAATCTTCCCCCGCATTTCGCCGGTGCTCCTGCGGCCAGAAGATGTCTCATACCGATCCCCACTCCATGTGCGTCTACTGCCTCGGTGTCAGCCATGACACCTCGTCTTGTAGTTTCTGCTTGGCCTTGCATCCCAAAGTCCTGGACGACCGTCTTGTGCACCTACTGCTGGGGAGACCAGAAAAGAGGAACCCTCTGGTGAAATTGAAGGAAGCTAGGTGGGTGATTGCTGCGACGACGGGATCCGCTGAACAGTTGGAACACATGCAGGCCTTTGAAGAAGAAGCGGCCCGCTCTTCCCGGAGCTTCTTCGTTCCACTCAACCTGAGCTACACCTTCTCAGGTTCCTTCAGGGAGCTGTGCCAGTCTCTCCTTACCAAGGGGGAGGCACCTGCGGGCCCACACTCTTCCCGGTCCCGTCCCTGTGATAAAGATCCGAGTAAGTCTTCGTCTAGACGAAGACGCTCTTGGGACTGAGAGAGGTCTCAGTCCCAGGAGCATGCAATCTTGACCTCGGTTGAGATTGCTTCCTTGGCCGCTTGCTTCTCTGACCTCCCGTCAGGCCAGATGATGAGGATGTGGCCGATGAGGTTGAGATCGTTATCGACCCACTGTCGCCGACTCCGGTCAGTTCTCCAGAAAGGACCCCAGTCCTTGTCTTCCCCGATGAGGAGACCCAGCCTGCTGGAGTCCCCATCAAGGCTCCAGTCCCGGACTCTGGGAAGTCACCGGCCCCGCCAGTGTCTCCTGATCGACCGAGTCGGCCTGCCTGATCTCGGTCGAGGTCTAGGACCCCCTAGTCTAAAAGGCCAAGGAAGGACCGCAAGTGCTCAAAGAAGAGGCGACGCCATTGGCCGTCCTCTGATGAGGAGAGGCTCCGACGCAAACTCCGGTGCTACGAGGACCTCATGTGGGAGCAGCTCATTTTGTCCGGGCCTAAGCCTACCACGGCTTCCTCTCCGGCTATTACCTGGCTTTTACCTCTCAGGCCGAAGCTGACTCCCTTGGAGCTGATCAAATCGGTTCCCCTGCCCGCGGATCCGGCAATCCACCAGTTCGGCCTGTTACGGTCTCTACACCCATTATGGTGGAACCACCGCCCAAGCAGCCTGTGGGAGGGGCTTCTTCCAAGCAATATAGACCGGACACCGGGCTTCCCCGGTGCTTGTTGGTCACCCCAGACCGCCCCCGGTCAAAGGTGACATAGGCGGTATGCCATTTATCCGGACTCTTGAATTCGGACGTCACTGGTCTCCATTCACATCCAGGGGATTATGATTGGACCTCTGGCCTAGAGACAGAGGAAGGTCCTTCGTCTTTTCAAGGGATCCTCTGCCTCATCTCTGAGTCTACAGGGATGCCCCTGGAGCCTATCCAGAAAAAGGCTGAGTACCCTCTCACTGACATCCTCAAGAGAGGGGATACCCCGATGGAGGCCTTTCCTGTGGCCAAGGCCATTGTCGAACCGGCCTTAGAACTATGGCAGTGTCCTGCCTCTTGTCCAGCTCCGTCTGCCTGCAGGTACGCAGTGCCCATGGGGTCCCTTGCGGCGTTCACAGAGCACCCTTCAGCTGAGAGCCTGTTGACTGCCTCTATGTTCAGGTGTACTGGCAGTTCTGCCTACACAGACCGACCTCCTGATAGAGTCCAAGCTCTTGGACCATTCAGCCAGGAAGGTCTATGCAGCTTCCTCCTTGGGCCTTCGTTAGGCAAGTTCGGCTGTCATCATGGCACACTTCTCCATCACCCTCCTCGGGTCGCTGGACGAAGTCCTCCCACATCTCCCTGTGGACATGCAGACTATCGTCAAGCAAGTCTGGGATCAGGGCCGAGCCATTGCCAAACAGCAGCTCCAGACGGCCTTGGATCTTGGGGACTCTTGTGCCCGTTCGATGGCTTCTCCAGTTGCTTCCTGTCGCAGTGCTTGACTGAGGCTCTCCTCCTTCCCAGCGGATACCCAACATAAATTAGCTGATGTGCCCTTCCTTGGGACAGACTTGTTCGGCCCAGGAGTGGCCGGTCACCTTCAGCGTATTGAGCAGTCCAATGCCACCTTGGACGCTGCCTCTGCCAAGAGTTCTTCGGGCAAGAACCAGCACAGGAAAAAGAAAATAGCCATTTCGGCATTCTGCTCTTGCGACTCAGCAGTTCTCCTTCCAGGGCGGACAGCAGCACCAGCAGGTTTAAGCTTGGTGCCCTCGGCCCAAGCAGGGTCCTCAGCAGGCCCGTAAAGGAGGCCGAGGTTCTGGTCCTGGATCCTCCTCCAAGCCTGCTCAGTGACGGGGCGGGGGCTGCCATCCCTACTCCCGTCACGCCAGCTCTGGGTCCTCCCGTGGGGGGGGGGGTCGGCTCCGCCACTTTCTTTTTGCGTGGTCCATTATCACCATGGACAGGTGGGTTCTGGAAGTGGTTGGCCAGGGACTGCCTCTGGATTTTGAGCAGTACCTTCCAAGCCGAGCCCGCACCCTCAGGAGGAACGAGTATCCGCTCAGACCCGGTCGGCTCTCAGAGACTACATTGCTCAGCTCCTCCTCAAGGAGGCAGTAGCTGCACTGGTGGATCCTCCAGCACACCCAGGCTACTCTTAACATATTATGCCCTGGTCTAACCCTGACATCTTGCAGCTCTGTATCATGAGGGTTCCCCTTTCTAGGGCTGCTACATTGTCTCAGACTTCTCCACTTCCCCATTTGCTTGAATTCAGTTTTTTTTTCCAGACACATACAGTCTAGTAAATGTTGTACCCAGTGGGCCAGGGGTGAGGGGTTTACCCCATTCCAGTATTGAGCATTTTATTTCTCACATTGATCAGGGACAGATTCTGTAGGGGCCAGTGTTTTTACTTTGTGTCTTTAACTTCTGCCTCTATTAACAATTCCATTGGGGATCTAGGGAGTTTAGGGTGAAGAACCCTTTCCATTATCTCATGCACTCTTATCCAGAAGGGCATTATCTTGGGACATTCCAGCACCATTTAGATGCACATGTCCTCTTGCCTCCCCACATTTTAAAGGGGAGGTGCTATCTCTGTGGGTTCGATGTCCCTACTTTATGGCTCCCCAAGTAAAAATCTTTATTTGGAAATAATTTTAACCTCCTCAGTAAAGACAAACTTTTAAAATTATGATTCTGTTGTGTATGTAACCCTACTGTGCTTGACTATGTATCTATGTCCAGGTCCACCTTGAAAATGAACTTTGCTCAACGTTGTTCACCTGGTTAAATAAAGATTTTGAGTAATTGATTTTTTTTTTTTGGTCCTTGCATAATGTTTACCCACAATGCCCCATGCTACCCAGAGTTCTGTTCTCCCGATGAAGTGAAGAGGTGAATGGGAGAATAGATCTCTTTGCAGGAGTTCGAGAACTGGGAGCTTGTTGAGTTTGTGGGGAAGACAGTGATACATGGAAGTACAAACCCCAGAGACTAAGAGTTCTGCATTTTTACGGTCTTTTTTCATTTTCTGTTTTGGACTGCACGGCTGCCATAATGAGCTGCAGCCAGAATCGCTTTCTCTGGGCTTAGGATATGCAAATTAGTGGGACGCTGTGAGAGATGTTCTTGTGCCATGATCAGGAAACGGTGAAGCATTTGAAATACAGATGTCCCCCACAGCGTCCCCATGTATTTCTGAAGTCTCATGGTATTCTGTTTGCCAAGAATATCCTTTGTGCAGTCGCTGAAATGAAAAACTGATGCAGTACTTACTTTTGGCGTCGCTTGTTTCCAAAGTTGAACTCTCCAACATGAGAATAAGCTTCATGCGTGCAGGAGAGGTCAGTAAACATAAACAGACACTTAGTGTAATGGTGCCGATGGGAGGAAACACTGCCGAATGAACAGTTCAACGTTGGAGGCAAGCAACGCCGAAAATAAGTACTGCATCAGTTTTTTGTTTCAATGACTGCACAAAGGATGTCCTTGGCAAACAGAATACCAAAAAATTAAACTACAGAAATAATGGGGCTGCTGCGAGAGATGTTTGTATTTCCGGTGCTTCACTGTTTCCTGATCATGGCACAAGAACATCTCTGTGTCCGACTAATTTGCATATCCTGAGCCTAAGGGTGAGCAGTTCTGGCTGCAGCTTATGTCAGCTGTGCAGTCTGAAAGAGTGAGAAAAAAAAAACAAACATAAAAAGGCAGAACTCTTCATCTCTGGGATTTGTACTTCCACATATCACTTTGTCTTCCCCACAAACACAAGAGACTCCCAGTTTTTGAACTCTCGCACTGAGATCTGTTCTCCTATTCGCTTTTCCACGTTACCAGGAGAACAGAACTCTGGGTAGTGTGGGTGATTGTGGGTAAACATGATGCAAGGATGACAAAAACGGGAGTATAACTTTAAAAGTTTGTCTTTGCCGAGGTGGTTAAAATTATGTCCAAATAAAGATTTTTACTCTTGGAGCCAAAAAGCCAGGGACACTGGACCCACAGAGATGGCACCTCCCCTCTAAGAAGTATTCACTTATACTGGACTTCATCTTGTGCAGCTTGGATGGACAGCGGTAGATCCTGTACAGGATATTATATTGTATCTGATGTAATCTGTTGGCCCTTGCGCACATTCTTGCATGTACAATTGCTCTGGACCAGAGTTCCTCTGTCACCTCCATATCTAAGTCCCTAGTCCAGGCTTACCTGTAGTACTTCATGCCTTTTTTTTTGGGGGGGACAGTGGTAGCTATTATGTATCAGTTAGTTAGTGTTTTTGACGGTAAGTGCACTAGACAAATTCTGCCTATTTTCAGGCATGATGCGGGGGAAGGGATACAGATGAATGCCAACTGACGTTGAACCAGATTAAGCTGTTGGTGGTATTTTTAGTGAATGGGGGTTTAAATTTGGCCAGGGCACTGGGGAAATTCCCCTACTAGCCAGTAGGGGGAACCTTTGGCCATCTAAGCAAAGATGGACACTTCCCTTGAGCCAGCGGAGGAGATGGATGTGGAGCTGACAGGGTAGAAGGCCTCCGTCCCTGTCTTGTCAACCCAGGAGGCTGTTGATGCTGCATTAGCAGTGGCAGAATTGTCAGAAAGTGAGATTGAAGACTTGGTTAATGATTCGGAAGACCCAGAGGTGCAAACCGCTGGATGAGACTTGGAAACAGTACAGCCGTCTGCAACGGAGATATTTTCTTTGTGGGATGAGCAATGTTGGCAGCTAATGGAGGAGAAAATGAAATGCCTGCAGCAAGCAAAGGAACTAGATGATGCCTTGCAAGAGCTGACAGCGCAGACAGCTGTCAGTGCCTCTAGGTCGGCTGTCAGTGTGCAGCCGATACAGGTGAGGGGTGACTCACCGCTGAGGCCAGTGAGTGAAGGGCCCAGCTCTGTGAAGGTGCAGCAGAGTACTGTAACCATGCAGGCTCTGAATAAAAAAGCGTCTGGCAGTAATACAGATGGAAATTCTGTGTGCCAACAGCCGTCAGTTTCTACGCCTAAAATTTAGCGGAAACAAGGACAAAACACTAGGCAACAGCTTGGTGTTGGGAAACAAGCGTGTACTATATAGACAGGAGAGGCTGAGCTAGAAACGGAGACTGGAGTACAGGAGAAAACATACTCCTTTAAAGACAGAGCTCGAAGTTCTGATTGGAGCTGTTTGGATGATTTTCAGCCTGGTAATCCTCAGGGTATTGTAACAGATAGAATGGGGAACTGGTCACCGGAACACTTATGGAAGCAAGGTGGATTCAGGGGCAGGCAGGGCAGTGGACTCTGGACCTTGCTGAGCTCTCTTATCAGTATATGTTAGCATCAGCTACAGTGGCCATCAACGCAGTAAAGGATACGAGTTCCGACACACCCCGGGGTAACTGTGACAAGAATTCCTCTAATGTTTGTACTATTGAGAAAATTACAGACAGTGAGCAAAATGGTATTACAGTAGAAACTGTGGTTATGGGGGATGCCCCACCTAATAATGATGAACAAACTGTGCGTTTAGGGCCTAGACAGGAGTCATTACAAAATGCACAGCCAGGTATTTCTCCTGACCCTCTCTTTAAGCTGTCGGACTTGCTTTAAATAGGTGTGACGTCCCTAGAAAACAGCATGATTAGAAGCTGCTATATAAGGAGGCTAGAACCCTCAGACAGGGTGCATATTGCCAGAATATTTCTTAAAAACTCTTTGAAGTGTTTTTCATCTGAGATCTTTGCCTTAAGCCTAGGGAGTGGCAACTACGACATAAGTTTTAAGAGTGTTTCCAGTTTAGACTGGTTTTGGGAGCTGCATCAAAGATTAAAAAACACTCCAGTATGGATAGCTTTTCATGCTATCCCCTTGACCAAACCCCTGGTAAAAATATTAACATCCTGTTTAAGAATGAGGGGGTTAATGTTGAAGACATTTTATTTTGGTTGAGGCAACGGTGCAAAATTCTGGGGAGGCCTCTTCCTAATCTGGACAGTGAGCAAATCTGGGATGAGAGCTGGAAAGTTAGAGTAAAACTGTTTTCAACCAGTACAGGTCCAGTTCATTTGCCTAGCTCATTTTTTCTAGGAAAGGATAGAGGTTCCATATTTTGTAATGGGCAGCCCAGGTCCTGCTTCAAGTGTGGGTCTAGGTCACACTTAATTTCCGCATGTGACACCCCATGGTGTAGCCAATGTCTAGAACATGGGCATCTAGCAGCCTCGTGTCTGAATCTCTTTAAATGCAATCTGTGCGAGCATACTGGCCACTCTTACGGGAGATGCCCATGGGCATCCCACACTAGGGAGGACTGCCCCTTGAATGAAGGCTTATAAATCAGGCCCCGCATCAGCAGGCTAAGTGGGTTGTAGCGCAGGGTGAAGCACAGGAAAATCAGCAAGCAGTTCCCACACCTAGGGGTCCTCAAGAAACAAAAAATATGGAGTTGGTTGCCCCTCTGTCTGTAATTTCAACAGATAATGCTTCTGCTAGAGTGAGGGAAGAGGATTCCCCAGTGATACTGGCTGGTACAAGTTCAGAGATGCCCCCCTCGGAGAGAAAGAACCCCTTTTTAAAGTGGTTGCACAAAAAAAAAAGAAATTGACAAGGGAAAAGGGTGACGCAACTTCCTCAGGTAAGAGCTAAGAATGCCCCCCCCCCCCTTGCCATTGGGAAATCAATTCTGCCCTCTTGCCTCTGAAAGCGTAGAGGGAGATTCTGAATAGTATGGGACTGATACCTCCTCCATAGCCTCTACAACAGACACTGAAGGGGGCGACTCAATAGCTAAAAAAACAAGGCAGCGGCAGGTAGCTAGAACCCCATAGTAATTACTATGAGATTTATATGGTCTTCTGTTTCCCTTTCTACATACCCTTTTTTAAATGCATGCACTCACTGTCACTACACTCATTGTAAATAGTATAAAAAGTGACAGGAAACGTACAGGGGCCTTATTCACTTTACAAAACCTTAAAAGTGACATACTCTGTATTCAAAACACTAGGGTCAAGACCAATTTGGAATTACAGCATTCGGCAGGTGGATGGACGTTAGGGACGTCTTTTTGGTCCACTGGCACAGAAACTTGTGATGGTATTGGTATTCTCTTATTTAACCCTTTAATATCGGTCTCCAGGTTGGTTGATATCTACCCTGGCAGAGCTGTGTTGCTAGACCTCACCTATTTATCAGAACAGTTCCATCTTATAGGGATTCATGCCCCTCAAACAAAAGCTCAGAGGGTGGCTTTATATAAAGAGGTTCAGCCATACCTACATATGTCTAGGCTGGCAATTTGGTTGGGAGATTTTTACTGTGGGATAAACAGAGTTAATAGAGGGTTGCAAACACAGAAGATGTTCTGTGACTCTACTACGTTGAAATAAATTATTGATATGGCTGGCTTAGTAGATGCATATAGAACAATACACCCTACAGGGGTTACACATATTTTAGAGGAATACATAAAACCCGTATCGATTTCATTTTTACCTCATCAGTGCTCCAGATCAGCAATGTTTCTATGTATCCATTTGAATGTTCAGACCATGTAGCAGTTAAGGCTTGTGTTACATGGGAGAATGCCCCCAGATGTAAGAAAAACAAATGGAGGCTGAATGAGTCATTATCAAAAGACCCTAACTTAGAAAAAATCTGGGCACAACATTGGGCAGCTAGGCTATCAGTTGTAGAACTGTATGATTCCATACAGGAGTGGTGGGAGGACACAAAAAAAGCTATTCAGGTCATGCTTCAGCAGAGGTCTCAGTATGTTGCAAATAAAGATTATCGGCAATATTTGAAATTACGTCACTATCTACACACCTAATTTCACAAGCAGGACATACAACTCATGATTATAGTTATTTAATTAATACTACCAAACAGGAAATGCTGGAACATCAATATAATAAAGCTAAGTCCTTAAATTGGGAACTTCGGTTTGGGACACAAGTAAACAGTCCCTAGATCCATATAAACAGTGTAAAAAAAAAAAAAAGTCGAAAATAAAATTGTAACTGAACTTATTTCAGCCACAGGGCAGTGGGTTCATGCACCACAAGAATTATTAAAAATAGCTGAAGAATGTAATGACAGTCTTTTTGGGCACCCCCCCTTGTTTGGACCTTCAGGATCTCCTAAGTGAATTAGGACTTCCACAGGTACCTGCAGCAGACATGGCAGATTTAATTTTTGAAGTCTCTATAGAAGAAGTTTCACTGGCTATAGATCAGTTGCCTTCTAATTCGTCCCTGGTACAGATGGTCTAAGTTCAGGGTTTTACAAAAAAAATGTCAGGAAGACCTAGCCCCTGTACTAAGTTATTCTCTTCAATCATATCCTTAAGTCTGGAGAATATGGAGCACCTATGTAAGAGGCTATATTAGTCTTAATTCATAAAAAAGGTGATAGGGCAGATATTAATAATTGGCGCCCATTGAGCCTCTTGAATACAGATGTAAAGTTTTGTTGATGAGGCTTTTAAGGGTTGCAGATCACTTGATTAGTACTCTGCAGTCCTCTGCAATCCCTGGCCGACGTCAGCAGGATAAACTAATTTTATTAAGGGAGATATTCAGTAGAGGGGAAACTGATCAGCTACAAGGGTTTGTAATGGGGCTAGACTAGGAAAAAGCCTTTGATAGGCTTTCCCATGTCTTTCTTTTTGCTGCCTTAAAACCATATGGGATCCCAGGGGTATTTGTAGATTGGATAAAGAATATGTATCATGGAACCACCATAGTGCCGAGTGTAAATGGATGGGTTGGTAAGCGCTTTAAGGTTTCCAGAAGGGTTAGGCAGGGGTCCCCTTTGAGCCCCCTGCTGTACACCTTTGGTATTGATATTCTAATATGCATGTTGCTTTTATCACCTGAGTTAAAAGGGATAGTAGTGATACCAGGCTCGCCGCCCATAAAAGTATTAGCTTATGCAGATGACCTGGTGTTGACTTTAGCACCCGAGGTGGGGGCCGGCAATCTTACCGCACTCTTAAATCAGTATTCAGACATGTCTGGTTCTAAATTCACCTTAAGAAAAGTAAGGGAATTGTTGTTAGGACCCCCGATGGACAATTGGCAGGTATACAGGTATCTGTAGGCGTATTACGATCCTAGGAATTGATTATGTACCGGGCAGTGCCTCTGTCCATAACTAGGAGAAAGGCCTGGCTAAGGCTAATAGATTAGTAGGACGATGGAAGGGGCAGCAGTTATTCCAAAAAAAAGGGGGTGGTATTAATTAAAACCCTTTTAGTACCAGTTTTTTTATACCTTAGTTATGTGTCCCCCCTCCCAAAAGGAGGTAGTTACATCACTTTATATTGCCTTTTTTCAAGCTTTTTGGGATCTCGACTGAACCCAGTTAAAAGGGAATTTATATACTTCCCTATTTCTGAGGGAGGAGTGGATATGAGATACCCTTTAGCTTTTTATTTAAGTATCTACTTAGACTACAATTATAGCCGTGTACTATAAAACCTGGGCAGTATATATGGAGGGACTCTGTGGAGGCATGGCTTTTGCCTAGTCTTGGGTCCTGGGGAGGTAAGAAACCCAGAAGTCTAAATAATATAACCCACATTGCAAAATATGGAATTGAAAGTATAAAGTTAGCCATAAAATGGGGAATCACAGTAGGTCACCTGCAGACAAAGGACAGAAAAAGTATCCACAAAGCTATACTAACCACAGAGTGTCAGTCAGAGATGAACTTCTGGATGCCCAATCTCGCTAAAACCAGGTGACTTGGCACAGTTCTCTAATCCCAGGATCCCTCCCTTTACATGGGACTGTATTTGGTTGAGCAATTTTGGAGACTAGGTACTAAAGGTAACAATAAGCACAAACAACTGAGTGAAAGGTATTGCCCGAGAGCTAGTTGTGGGCTTCTAGTTGAAACACAGCAGCATCTCTATATAGATTGTGACTATATTGTGCCCTTTTGTGCATTACTGGCTGAAGTTTGGAAAGAACCTCTTTTCTCAAGGATGAACTATCAAATTGTGCTGTTTGGACCATCAGGTTCTGCATTTAGTAAATACTGTGCAGACACTGTATATGTAGTACTTGGTATTATTAAATTCTATATATGGTAAGTGCGGTGTATATGGGTGCTGCAGCAAAAAGTAATGAATCATATAGAACTTCTGAACAATATACAGAAAACCATAAGCACAACAAAAAGGTTGGATGAATTGAGATTCTCCCCAGAGAAAGTTAAGCACCTATGATTAAATTTTGACTTGTGGCTAACATAAGGGAATACTTAGAAAAGGTCAATATAAAAGGGGCTAAAATAATAATTTTCTTTTTTTATTTGTAGTTAGTGGCCCGGATATTCAAAGGGATTGCACCTGGCGCAACCCCACATTGAGCCTCGGTGGGTTAGAAGGCTCCTGATGCAGCGCAAATCCCAATGTGCCGGCGCAATGATAATGTATGTGGTGCAGATGCAGAGGCGTGCCCATGCATACTCACGGCACATCCACAATGTTCAGCACAGGATATTGCAGCGCATATGCTAACGTACCCCTGCACTGCGCTGCCGCATAGAAATAAAAAGTTGAGCCCGTGCAGAGGAACAAATCCCGGCCCCTCAAGTGAGCTGCTGTAATGCAGGGTGCAACACAACAGCCCACCATCCACAAGCACTCGCAACCCTGGTGGTCTAGTGACCCCCACCTGTAGCCGTGGTTTGCAGTATATGTTGATAACGAAATCCCTGGTAGTCTAGTGCCCCCAAGTCCCAGATTCCCCGATAAGTATGAAACATTACCATCCCTGGTGGTCTAGTGGTCCCCCCTCACCAGAGTCCTCGATAAATGTCAATCCGGCGTCCCTGGTGGTCTAGTGGACCCCCTTACCCATGATGAGCGGTAAATTCCTGTGTTGAAATACCCTAGTGATCCAGTGCACCCACACAGAACCCCTTGCGCCCCCCCCCCATCATCGGCTGGTGGCAACATCCTGCTTGCACGTCATCCACTGAATGACAGGTACAGTATGGGCTGTAAGCCCATTGGTGCCCAGTATGGACCAATAGGCTTGCAGGGCATACTGTACTAGACAGTCCCAAATATGTGAATGGAATCATTCACAGATTTGGGATTGTCTAGTACAGTGTGCCCTGCAAGCCCATTGATCCACACTGAGACCAATAGGCTTACAGCCCATACTGTACCTGTCATTCAAATGGGTGTGGTGGATGCAGCCGCCGCCAATGACGGGGTGCAGGGCAGGCAAGGGGTTCTGTGTTGGTGGGTGGGGTGGAGGGTGCCACTGGATCACCAGGGCATTTGAACACTGGATTTTACCCACTAGACCACCAGGGATGTCATATTGGCATTTATTGGGGACTTGGGTGGGAGGGGGGGACCACTAGACCACCAGGGATGGTCATGTTTCATAATTATCAGGGTTGGGGGTGGCGCTACTAGACTACCAGGGATATCTTTATATACCGATACCGCACGATTACGGCTACGGGGCAGGGGATGCCCTAGGATCCCCACAGCACAAGTCATCTATCTGTGGCTTGCGCCGGCGCAGTGCCACTGTGCCATGCGCAGTTTGTGCACTGACCCCTGCCATATTCAATGGCGCTGCGCCATGGCTCAGCACCGTTGAATATCACCTGGGCCTGGCCCCAGTGCATCACAGTTGCACTATGCCCAGGCTTGCGCCACTACCTGGCGCAGTCTGAATATTCCGGCCAGTGTATCTGTGTATTGTACTAGGTAGATATGATATCTAATTGGTTTTCCTTTTCTTATGTTTATCTGTTGAAATTACTGTAAAATGTAAGATTCACATTAGTGTAATTTTCTTTTCTGTATGAGATTTGTATTTGTATTAATGAAGACCTTCTCTTCAATAAAATTCCCCTACTCTTTTCGAATCAGTCTGTATAAGGCAGATAGGGAGCTTAGTCCCTTGTGATAGCTTTTATATAAGGTTCTCCACAGGTGACAATTGTGGAGTTTCGAAGCTTCCAGTCTCTGACATTAACATACCCCTGGTATTCAAATAGACAAAGAAAGTGTTGGCAGGGAACACCACCTGTCTTTTCATGTCGCTAAATGATCTGAAGACATCACCTTTTATCAGGTCTTGGATGATGCCGAGGCCTTTGTTTTCCCGTTTTAGCAACCCTTGGTAGACGAAAGCTGTGTACCCCTTTTTTCCTTTGATGCCTCTGTTGGGCCTGCCCTCTGGGATGTGCAAGACTTATGTCTTATATATCTGTGAACCTCTGTCCATATCTAGAGAGCCAGTTTAGTAAAAGGGTTTTGTTAAAAATAATATTGATACCTGGAAGTGTAATAAACCGTCTTCCTTTCTTCTTTTTTTTTTTTGTAGCCAAGGATGATGTTAATTGCGCAGTGTGTGATAGCCCAGGAGACCTGTTGGACCAATTGTTTTGTACTAGTTGTGGTCAGCATTACCATGGAATGTGCCTAGATATAGCAGTAACTCCTTTGAAACGTGCTGGTTGGCAGTGTCCAGACTGCAAAGTTTGCCAGACTTGCAGGTAAGTGACTAAACATGTTTGTGGTGATTCTCTAAAGTTTTGCAATCAAATACTTTTAAAAATAAATAATTTTGTTTAATTTCTAAAAACCTAAGTAGGCCATTTTGATTAGGAATGAAGAAACCTGATTAATCCAAATAGTTTATGTGAAAGTATTTGTACTCACTAAGTGGTTCCTGGATTTTGTATTTGATTTTGTTGAGTTGACTGCTGTATTTTTGTAAAAATGTTATGTTTATTCATGCTGTGAGAAGTGCCCCTTATGGTATAAAGTGTTGTCTTGTGTAGTTTGAGTGAGAGGACCATGAAGCCGAATGGTTTTGTCTGCTCAAACGATACAAGAGGATGCTGTTAATTCCATTATTAATCATGGGAGCAACGTGTGGCATTCCAAAGCAATCACAGTGCTTTCTTCAGTTGAGCGTGAGGTACTCTTATTTTCATAAGAGTGTCTCATGTGTTTAGCTGCTGTAATGGGCTTTTTGCTGACTGCTGGTGCTGTCAACGTTTGGAAAGAACAAAAGTGATTTTAAAGGAAAACACTGGATAATACAAGAAGAGCAGCAGTTTCTGCAGAAACGCCCAATTAGGGAGTTTAGCATTCAAAGAATATTTTAAATTGGCATTCTCGTATGTTAACTTCGAAAAACCTGCACCGAGCGTCATATTGGCTGAGCCGCGTGCTGCCATCTCAGACACGTCAAGTGACTTCCGCTGCATGGGGTATGCTGATAAAGGCTACCAACTCTATTAGCTGCTAGCTTTCATTAGCATACCCCCTGTGGCAGAAGTTGCCTGGTGTGCTGGAGACGGCGGCTCGGCTGAGTTGACACTCCGGTGCAGGTCTTTCAAAGTTAAAGGGACACTGTCGACCCCTTTAGGCCTTAAACTGTCCCTAGTTTAAAAAAAAAACATATTTTATGACTGTTCACATTCTTTAAAATGTGCTGATGTGGCTCTTTGAGTCTAATTCCTTTTTAAACGTGAAAAAAAGACTGTGCACCATACTGGTGTTACCACACCAGCATGTGTTTGTTTACATTCCTTAATCAACTCCCACTGCATTGTTCCTGGACTTGGGAACACCCCAACACAGTCTAACCACTCAAGATGTAGTGGGAGCAGAACAGGCTGTTGCATCACAAGTGGCTGCGCTGTTTGAGGGTGTTCCTAATGTTCAGGAAGTGATCAATAAGAGCAGATCAAGGATTTGAAACAAAACATGGTTGGGTATAACTACACAATTACTATGCATTTCAGTTCTGCCAAGAAATGCAGGAGATTAAAAAAACACCACCACCAGTGAATTAAGTTGTGCAGTCTATCTGTAATAACTTTAAAGATCTAGTTGGTGTGCCTCTTAATAGATCTAAGAGTGTCATCTCTTGCATCCTTAGGACAACAGAACTGCTCAATTTCAGTTCGCAGACCTCTCGTTTCAAGTACCTGTCGGGCAACACTTATATCAAGAGGCCTTCCAACCAGATCTATAAACATACGACATCTCACATAGCACATCCATATTATAAATCACTCGACTTGGCTATAGTGATTTAAAAGTTTCAGTTTTAAAAAAGCACATATAGACCTGGCACACACACCCCGCTCCTAAAGTGGATCGCTCAACTTTAACGTTCCCTCCATGAGACGACTACTTACTATACACAGGATAAAAAGGCCTGTAGTTTTGATTGCTGTTGGGCTGAAATCTTTTGTGTGATTTATACTGTTGAAAATTTCAGTGTCTGGAACGCTAAAAAAAATTACCTAAAAATGCATTGAAGGAATTCTCTTGCTACTAAAAGTTCATAAGATAGTAAATAAAAAAAAGTAAGTAATGCACAGATTATCTAAATGAACTTCAGATTTAAATGGAATTCTCTGATCCAGTAATTTAACTTGAAATTTCAGGCACTCGGGAGATGACACTCAGATGCTGGTCTGTGACACCTGTGACAAGGGATATCATACCTATTGTCTTAAACCAGTCATGGACTCTGTGCCTACAAATGGCTGGAGATGCAAAGTAAGTCAAACATTTTAATATGTATGGTAGGTTTTTTTTTTTTGCCTTTTTTCCAAAAATTGCCGGAAGTTGATATCTCTGTTTAGAATATAATGCATGGAGAGCCCTTATTATTAATTGAAATTAAGCAGATTACAACTTTTTAATGTATGGGTAGCCCTTATTACCCACTGAAATCAAACAGATTGCAACGTTGTAATCCCACTGTTGTGATGTCAGAACCTTATAAACCTGTCTCATCTGTGTCATAGCAGTGGGTTTACAAAACAGAATGCCAGTGTAATTCAGTATTCTACACACCCCGAATGTGATTGTTAGTCTCAGCACAGTATTCAAATAACATTCCAGTTGTCTCTGTTTACTGTTACTGAGTCTAGCAATCTCTATGTCTGATAGAGATGTTAACTCTGGTGCTATTTTGGCCTGCTGTCATTCAGTCCGTGTATCCTAATAAACTGTTTCCCTGCACAATCATGTGGCTGTAGCGCAGATTCATTAATAAGGTAAGGCTAAATTACTTGTTTTCATGGGGGGAGGGGTAATTTCTCATGTCAAGTCCCATGCACTATAAATGACAATGCCAGATGTACAGGTGATAACCATGCTGTAATCATCTCTCGTGGTTGCTAGGGCAATTGTAAACCTCTCGAGCTGCGCTCTCGAGATTTACTGATGCCTTAGCAACTACTCGAGGTGATTGTACCTATTGGGTCTGCCATTCCTGACTGATCACTCCTTCTTGTTGCGCTTCTGTCTATAACCGGCTTAGCTGCCGCTACTGCCCATTAGTGAACACCACCCCCCCCCCCCTTCCCCACTAAGTTCTCAATCTTGGCTGCATACAATTTTCCTGACTTAAGATGTTTATTTTAGTTGCTATATTTGTGCTTCTCAGTACCTCGCCCCCTTTGAGTAACCCTTGCCAATCCCACCGGCAGAATTTACTGTTCTTTGACCTGCACTACACTGTTGGTACAGCCACAGGGACACACAACACCAAGTTTCTGGCCCTCCGCTTCCCCTTTTGGCACCTTGGCTACCTTCTCAAACTTCAGGAACTAAACCTCCCGGTGATTCTTCAGGCTATGCTTCTACTTTACAACTTATCCAGGCAGCGTCTGCACTGTGGTGACAAAAGGAATAGGGTCACAACAAACAAACCCGTGTGCAACATGCTCAAATCCTTTCTCCTATGAATTTTACTTATACTGCTCCTGCTCTCAGGAAATATACACCCCAATCCAGGACCTAACGGATTTAACAAATAAGAGTGAAGGGTCTCTCACCTTGGCTTCTAGTAACGACTGCAGCATCCTCTGCAAGCTTGATCACCTCCAATCGTGGATCCAACAGCACAACCCTGATATACTCTGTCATTGAGACATGGCTAAACCCTAAGGTCCCAGACTCTTCAGTCTCAATTCCTAGTTACTCCATTTTCAGGCAAGACAGGATCACTACCGGTGGGGGCTGTGCCATATATCTAAGAAACACCTTCTTGGGTCATGTCATTCCTTCTTCTAACCAAAGCACCTCCTCTCAGGTCCTCGCTATCAAAGTCCTCCTTGGAGCCCATAATAAGGAACTCACTGTTATCTCCGTTTACCTACCTCCAAAGGACCAGGCTACTAACTTCAGCAACATCATGGAATACCTTAGGAGCCAGCATACTAACTCTGAAACCATAATACTAGGCGACTTTAATATTAACTGGCTGTCCACTGAGGCCTCTGTCTATAAGGATGCAGTCACGGCCCAGCACCTCTCACAACTTGTCCACTCTCCCTCCAGATGCAACTATAGGACCGGTACTCTCACACTAATAGATTGGATTCTGTCTAACCGTCCTGAATGAATCTCAAATGTTTCAGTTCTCCCTGATGCCATAAGTGATGACTCACCTGTCATCTGCTCTTGGACCAACAAATTCCATAAACCTCCTCCCAGACTAATCTACACAAGGGTAATCAAGCAAGGACACTTACAGCCGCTAAAATCCCACCTAACCAAGCTTGACTGGTCTGAGCTTGACACGCTCGGGGACATTAACACAGCCTTGGACCTGTTCATCAAACGCTTTAATACTGCCTGTGATATCTGTGCTCCACTGAAAAAAGATGAAGGTCAAAGGTCGGTCTAACCCCTGGATTACTACAGAACTTGTAACTCTGCTTAAGCACAGGGACCATCTCTGGCACTGTGCTCGTGATACACTAATGCACGGTAATATACAAAAATACAAAGCAGCCAGAGATGACTACACTCGTCAAATCCGGAATGCTAAAAGCAAATATTACAAGGAAGTGCTGACCAACTCCTTGGGGATGGGAAAAACTTCTGGAACAACGTGAAAGAACTGACAGGCAAGGATCTTAAAGTACCTCCCACCATGCTCAATATTCTGTGCATTCCAATGCTAGATCTTGGTACTATTACCATTACCTTTAATAATGCATTCTGTAACCTAGATAGTGTCCTTCCTCTTGATTTCTTTGACTACTCCCCCTCCAGTACCCCCCACATCACCCCCCAACATGTTTGTTCAGTTCCTCAATTATTTTTCAAAGAGGTTCCTCTGCAAGCGGCCTATAATTATATCAGCAAAGCCATATGCAAGTCTGGGTACAGTGGAGACTCCCTTGACCTAAAATTATTGTCGCAAGTCCTGGATGAAACCCTTGATCCCCTGACAAAGATCCTTAACCTCTTTCCAAGACTGGGACAATTCCCCTCTCTCTGGAAACCAGCAACTGTCACACTGGTGCACAAAAGTGGAGACCGGTCTCTTCACATCAACTACAGACCCATCTCACTCCTCCCCCCATTATCCAAGGCATTGGAACGAATATTTTCAGACCAATTAATTGAATGCCTAGAAAAATATAAAGTCCAGTGCCCAGTACAACATGGCTTCAGAAAAGGGCACAGCACCACCACGGCTCTAATGGAATTCACTAGCTTCATCCATGACACGCTCGACAAAGGAAACTGGGGGGGGGGGGCAGTATTCATAGACCTAACGAAGGCTTTTGACACCGTTAACCACCCTCTACTCCTCAGGCAGCTATCCTCCATTGGGCTCTCCAATGATGCTGTTCCATGGTTTGATAGCTACCTTGGGAATCGGGTCCAACGTGTCAGGATTGCAGGTGTTGTGTCTGATCTAAAGCCAGTCCTTTCCGGAGTTCCCCAGGGGTCCATTCTTGGCCCACTACTCTTCTCCCTATTCCTCAACAGTCTCCCCAGTGTCTGCCAGCAAAAAATACTACTGTACGCAGATGATGCTGTCCTGTTCTCTGGTCACCACGACTCCAAAATCCTTGAAACCCAGCTGCAGCTTGACTTCCAAAGTGTTGAAAACTGGTCCAGAACGCATAAGCTCGTCCTGAACTATAGTAAGACCAAAGTTATGACCTTCGGTAATCCATGGAGCAGGCACAAAACTCTGTCTCTCGCTATCAAGAACAATGCCAGGTACTTGCTTGAACATGTTCAGGAGTTCCAAGTACCTTGGAATCACACTGGATAGTACCCTCTCATACACTAGGCATATTGACTCTGTTGCCAAGGCCGCCAACATACGGATTGGTCTGATACACAAGCACTGTATGACTGAGAATGCCCTTAGGCTGGCCATCTACAGTTCTGTCACCTCTATTATTGACTATGGACTGGCCATTTACAGCTCCGCTTCCACAACTGCCCTACGCAGGATCTCAGTCTCACCCAATAAAGCCTGCAGGCTCTTAACGGGCGCTGACAGACTTACACGTACCTGTTACCTCTGCGCAGAGACTGGCTGGTTTACACTCCACAACAGAATACAATACCAGACCTGCCTACTATCCAAAAAGGTTCTCCTTGGACTTATGCCTCCTGGTGTTAATAAGCTCCTCACTGCCTTCAGTGGTAAACAGCATACATGTAGTGCCCAATACCAAACCTTCCTGGTTCCCAGATGTCATACCTCCGTGGGTCAATGGTCCTTCACCCATAGGGCCCCACAGTGGTTCAGTTCCCTCAACAAAGAAGTACTCTCCTCTGCAACGATTGGACCCTTTAAAAGGAATCTCTGCAACTACCTCATCTCTACCACTCAATGTGATTGCTTCTCCTAAAAGCCTGATCCAGCCTCCGTCTAAATGCTCAAAACTTGTAACCTGCCTCCGTCCTGAACATCACTCTCTATGTCTCCTGCTCCTCTTGGTTACCCTTCTTCTTTTCTGTCCCCCCTCCCCCAACACTCCTATGCCCAACCACAAACCTCTGTTACCTCATTCCCTCCTAGGCCCCCCACCCTTTGACTTATGCCCATATTCCACTGTCCTAGACTACCCTCCCCCTCTCTTGACAACGGCCTCACTGCCTGCCTATTTTCTTTTTCCCTTCTTCACTATCTCCCACTGATAGTCCATCTGCTTTTTAATTCCTTCCTCTGTCACCTCATCTAGCTGCCAATATTAAGTTTGCGTTAGTAACATCTTTTATTTTCAAGTGTGTAACAGCTGTTAAACTATGTCAAACATGTCTGTGTTTCGAATGTATACCATTGCTTTGATTGTATACCATTTCCAGCCTCTGTATGTCCCCCTTCCCTTTTGACACGGAACCTTTGTAAATGAGCAGATCCTGCTCAAAGGTACTTGTAATTCTAGAGTTTAATAAATACCATGGTTATCACCTGCACATCAGGCATTATCCTCTATGTTATGCCATCGTTATGACATCACTCTGTTGTTAACTCTTCTTGAGTATGTCATACCAATGGTATAACAAAACTGAATGTTCATGACAATCAACGTTCTAACAAAACAGAATGCTCACAACAATCAATGTTCTGTAAAGTAATTCAGTCCGTGATAACACAGTCTTGGTAGCCCATACACTATAAGTAAGCAATAAGACACGACAGTGTGTGTATTAGACACTTTAACACACGGCTAGGAGGCGTAGTGAGGCACGAGGCCACTAGCTGAGTGCATCCAGCCTCCTAGCCATGTGTTAAAGTGTCTAACACACAGACCCTGGAGTGGTTTATTGCACTTATGAAATGGCTATCAAAATACAGATGTATGTGATAGCTAAAATGTATATTATTTAATAGAGAAAAGTTAAATGTTTATTTAAATTTTTAATAAAATAATTCCTCTGCCTACTGTGTTTTTTTTTGTTTTTTTGTTTTTTGAGTTGAGGACTTTTGACCTGTTTAGGCTTCCATTGTGTATTTTTTCCCCATGTAGTTGTCATGGCAACACCCTGATCTCCCCCCCCCCCCCAACCGTCCAGCTGGCAGCACTCCTAATTTTGTTTTGTTTTTTCAAGAATCTGGTTGATCCTACCTTTATTTAACACAAAAAAGTATCTGGTTGATCCTGCTCATTGCCACCGTCAGGCAATACCGAGAATGGCAAGTCCGTGGCAGACTGGCTTCAGAGTTAAATGAGTTATGAATTGAGCACTTCCTCTGTGGCTACAGCAGTGGGGAGGGGGTCGAAATCATCAGTTTCTCACCGCTGCGCTGTCTCCTGCGGCTACTGCTTGGCATCTGTCAGCCAGGAACGGGGAGGGCTCAAGCGCCATCTGTGTCGCGCTGTAATTGCACTGCAGTGTTGTGTTGAGCGAGCAGGTTACAAGACGATTGTGATCATGGCAGTTGTTTTTTTTAAAAAATTATGCAGGTTGTGCATTTACTTCAATATGTGTGAGTTAGCTTCACAGTAAGGGTGGTATCGCTTGTGGCACAAAACAAGATGGCAGCTATTTGATTTTTAACATTCTTTGTGAGCAGCATCACCCATATCAATGCCCAGTGGGTATTGTCTGGTCTTATTCCTGTGTTGTTAGACACTTTAGCACACAGTCAGTGGCCAGTGAGGAATGCTTGAATTTCAATGCCCATTTCATAAAATATAATGTATGATCTTTGGATCTTGCTTCGAGTGGGAGCTCTTGCAGCAAGCTGTAACCATTGGGACTAACGCCGCAGGCCTTAGGACCCACCGGGAAAAATTCTTTGCTAGCAGTACCCAGCAGGGACCGCCCCCTGATGTCGGCTTCACCTCGACGTCGGTCACAGTACAAAAGGGGGTGGACCCAGCTCCACTCCAGTTCTTTTCCCACTGCGACCCATTCATGTTGGGGAAGTTCCTGGCTATTCAGCAAACCAGCAAAAAGAACATAAAGAAGAAATTGTTCCTTCTTCGTCGGGTATTCGATGAATTTTCATTGTTTTTTCTCCTCCGACTTCAGCCTGATGTATGTCAGTGCCATCTCTTCCTCCAACCCCAAGAGGAATAAGTGTGACTGTGGCATAGAATACCTTCAAGGCCGGCTATAACAAGTCGTTTTGCCTGGGCCCAGATCACGACAGCGAGGCCTGCAAAATCTGCAAGGGCTTCACGAGCAGGACCAGTATTAGACGCCTGAAGGCCCTAAAAGACCATCTCTTGGAGCAGAAAATGGTTGTCCTGCACACCTTGGGGGGGAAGGGCAAGTAGTGGGACAAGGCTCGCAAGCGCTCCTGCGATAAGGACCGTAGCCAGTCCCATAATCGCTCCCGGTCTCATTCCTGCTCTCACTCCTCCTCCAAAAACGGCCTCTTCCTCCTCAGGCTCAGGGGACCATCACAGGCACCTGGAAGGTTCTAAAGTGCCGGGCCTTCCCGCCCAGAAACCGATGCCGGCCAAGGCGGGAACGTCAGGGGAGAAACCCCGCAAAACAAAAGGTGGCTTCGCTACGGGTTACCCCCCCAGACACCTCTTAGGCACAAGCTACGGCCCTGCCTAAGAAGGTCTCCGCCTTGCCTGATGTGGGCAAGCCGCCGGGCGAGAAAGTTACCCCGGCACCACCTCCTGCTAAGCTGATGTCAGACACTGTACCAATGCCGGTAGAGGCTACTCTGGTGGAAGACACCCCCACGGCAGGGGCGACCTCAGTGACTCCCAGGTCTTCCACTTCGCAGGGCTCTGCGGGGGGTTCTCCCTCCCACACCCTGCCGGATCCTCTGGCTTCCCCAGCTCCCTTTCCCGGTTCTGCAGCCACAGTTTTCAACAGAGAGGAACTGCAGGAGCTTTTCACCTTCTGGTGGGGTCAGGTGAAAAAGTAGCAGTCTCCACCGAAGCCGGACCTGACACCGGGTACTGACCGACCGGACGAACGTGACCCCCAGGGCCTCCCTGCTCCACCTAAGAAGACCGGCCGCTGCCTCACTCACCCTCACGGGCTCATTCCCGGACCTGATCTCCAGACCATTATCGGTGCCGTTCCCAATCAGGAAGCCGTCGTCAGTCCCGGTCATTGCCCAGGAGCCGTTCCCGCTTCTCCCTTCACCTAAAGGGTTGGAGCTCTATTACAGCGGACCAGTGGGTCCTAGACATTATAAGGAGGGGTCATATGCGGGAGTTCACTGATATTCCCCCAGATACTCCACCAAGGTCCTTAAGATATCCTCCTTCTCACCTACCTCTCATAGAAGGAGAGATTCAGGGCCTCTTGCGAAAAAGGGTGATAGAACCAGTTCCTCTGCAGCAGCGGGGAAAGGGATATTATGCCCACTTTTTCCTAATTCCAAAAAAGACGCAAGATCTTCAGCCCATCCTGGACCTCAGCTCCTTAAACAACTATATAGAGTACCGAAGGTTCAGGATAGTGACCCTTCCAGGTCTTATTCCTCTGCTGCACCAGGGAGACTGGCTCTGCTCCCTAGACATGCAAGATGCATATATGCACATCGGGCACCCCCCCACAGGAAGTACCTGAGGTTCCACTTCCAGGGGGAACATTATCAGTTTCGGGTTCTTCCGTTTGGCCTCTCCTCCACTCCTCGAGTCTTCACCAAATGCTTGGCAGTGATAGCTGCGGCCCCAGGGACATTGTCTTCCCTTACCTCCACGATTGGCTGCTTGTGGTCCCATTAAGGACAAGCCTCCTTCAGGCTCTCGGAGGCAGCTATACTCTGTTATGAGAGGTGGGGATCACCCTGAACCTTCCAAAGTCTTCCCCGGAGCCCAGCCAAAGACTCGTCTTCATAGGAGCGGTCCTGGACTCAATCCAGGGCATGGCTTTTCTACCTCCAGAGAGGGCGATCGCCTGCGGGAGATAGCCGGATCGGTCCTAGTAACCCCTCGGGTCCAGGCCAGGACCTTTCTCAGACTTCTGGGGCACATGGCGGCAGCCATCCCTGTCACTCCTTTAGCCCGCCTCCACATGAGTCCCACAGTGGATGCCCAGGGTGCAGTGGGATCAATGCTCAGATGACTTAGATCACATGGTCAAAGTCACAGAGCCGGTCAAGAGAACCCTACTTTGGTGACTGGACACTCTCAATCTAGAGAAAGGGGTCCCTTTCTTTCAGGAGTCCCCAAAAAAGACCCGAACGACGGATGTGTCAGATTTGAAATTGGGGGCGCACCTAGGAGCCAGCCAACCACAAGGGGTCTGGACCCCAGTGGAGCGTGACCTCCACATCATTGTCCTGGAGATGCGAGCAGTCCTCAGTGCGCTGCACGCCTTCCAAGAGGACCATGTCCCAGGCTCTCTCCTAGTTCAGACGGACAACATGGCAGTTGTCTTCTACATCAACAAGCAAGGGGGAATGCACTCCTACCCCCTATGCAGGGAGGCGATGAGAGTCTGATACTGGAGCATCACATCTCTTTGTCCATAGTGCACTTTCCAGTCATCCTAAACGGCTTGGCAGACAGCCTTAGCAGGTCTCAGTCCAAGGCACATGAGTGGGAGTTACTACAATCCGTAGCGGACCAGCTCTTTGATACATGGGGTCGTCCAGAGCTGGACCTCTTTGCGTCCCCATGCAATGCCAAACTGCCACCTTTCTGCTCGCGAGAGCTTACGCCTGGTACTTTCTGGCCAGACGCGTTGTCCCTTTGTTGGGCAGGGAGGTTTCTTTATGCCTTCCCTCCTTTTCCCTCTCATTCAGAGAGTACTGTTGAAGATGCAGACCAAGGGGGCTCAGATGATTCTAATCACCCCATTGTGGCTTCGGCAGATTTGGTACCCACTACTTCAGCAGTTGTCCTCGGAACCTCCAATCCTGCTGCCAGTATGCTCGCAGTTGCTGTCCCAGGATTGGGGCATGCTGGTCCATCCAGATCTCAGGTCTTTGCACCTTCATACTTGGCTCCTGAAGACGTAGCAAAATCCAGGTATGGGGTCTCCCAGGAGGTGGCGGATGTCTTTGTCTTGGCGAGGAAGCCCTCTACTCGCTCCACTTATGCTATGAAGAGGAAGTGTTTCTGCTTATGGACGTCATCTCACCATCTGGACCCCCTTACCTGTCCAGTGAACTCAGCATTGCAGTATCTCCTCTCCCTACACCAACAAGGCTTGAACTTCTCTTCGATAAAGGTGCACATGTGGGCCATCTCTGCATATCATGTTCTCTTGGGGGATAGAACCTTAGCCCAACTGGACATGGCCTGCACTTTTTTACGGGGTGTTCTGCCTATGAGACCTCCCATTAGGGATCCTATCCCTCCTTGGGACCTTCTGTTTGTGTTGGAGAAGCTCACTCTCCCCCCTTTTGAGCCAGTGGTTGATTGTGAGCTGCGTTACCTTTCCTGGAAGGTTTGTTTTTTAGTAGCTGTTACCTCAGTTCGAAGAGTTTCCGAGCTCCAGGCTCTGATGTGTAAAGAGCCTTATTTGGTTTTTCACAGGGAAAGTGTTTCCCTTTGAACAAATCCTAAGTTCCTTCCTAAAGTGGTCTCGGAGTTGACCCTCAACCAGTCAGTTGACCTTCCAGTTTATTTTTCTTCTTCTTCCAATAGGGGAGAAGCTCTCTTGCACACTCTGGATGTTCACTGGGTGTTGAGGTGCTACCTGAAGTACACAACTACACACTGTAAATCGGAGCAACTGCTTGTGGCCTTCACGCCACAACACTTGGGCAAACCGGTGTCTAAGCAGACTGTTTCTAAGTGGTTTGTCCACTGTATTATGTTTTGTTACGAGAAGTACAATAAACCCCTTCTGGACCTGGTTAGGGGTCACTTACCAGGGGAGTCTCTGCTTCCTTTGCTGCCTTAAAAAAATGTCTCTATAAGAGACATCTGTGCGGCAGCCACCTGGAACTCTCTGCACACTTTTGTGAAGAACAGTAGCCTGGACATTGCATCCAGACACCATGCCGGTTTCGGCTTGGCAGTCCTTCAGGGGCTTCTCTCTTGAGTGGGCTTTCTCTCATCCCTCCTCCTCCTCCTGAGGTTATGCTCCTCCTTGGCTCAGGACTGCTTGGGACTCTGTCCTAATAGTTATAGCCTGCTGCAAGAGCTCCCACTCGAAGTAAGATAGTACAGTTACGTAAGAACTTACCGTAACAGTAGATCTGCGAGAGGAGCTCTTGCTGCAGGTGCTGCTTTCCCGCCCTCCATCCCCCGGTAAGGTGGTTCAGCACGTCGTCTTCAGGCTTAGCTCGATTCTCTTGCCGGGATCCATTTGCGGGTCTTAGCGGGGGAACTGGAGTGGGGCTTGGTCTGCCCCCTTTTGTACCATGACCAACGTTGGGGTGGAGCTTACGTCAGGGGGCGGTCCCTGATGGGTACTGCTAGCCTTAATTTTTCCGGTGAGTCCTATGGCCTGTGGCGTTAGTCCTAATGGTTATAGCCTGCTGCAAGAATTCCTCTTGAAGATCTACTGTTACGGTAAGTTCTTACGTAACTGTACTTTTAATAACCACGCTGAAAACTCTTCTTAAGGTTGCCTTGACATCTGAAAACCTCTCGAGCTGCGCTCTCGAGGTTTGCAATGATGTCATGGAAACCTCTTGAAATGTTTACAGCATGGTTATAAACCAAAGACCATACATTATCCTCTCTGTTAAGCACAGACAACTAAGTATGCGCAGTGTGAAGAAGTGCAATTGCAGTGTGTCTGCTCAGCTGTAAATTTTCATTGGTTTTCCTACATTATTTTTGTGAATTTAGGATATATCTTTGTAGACTTAGTTAAAATTGATCTTGGGAATACTGCAAACTGTATAGTAACTGAATTGGGTACTTTGGTGAAATGATGTAAAATCAGATATACAGAAAAAGATTAAATTAATTGAATGGTAGGGTTCTGTTGTATGTCATGTACTAGCAACACTGTATCACAGCTATGTGGCAGTTTAGGTTTGCAAAACAACTGAAGAATCATGGACCTGAAACTACTGCTTGGGCCCCTGCTCTGTGGTAATCACTAATTTTTATTGGGGGGGGGGCCTTTGACCCCTCAGTTTTTAATATTACGTATTGCACTTTTCCTTTTGCCTGTTTTTTATTAGCTTACATTTACATAGATACATAGACAGTGTCTGCAGATAAGGGCCTATGGCCCACCCAGTCTGCCCATTTGAGCTTGTAAGTTCAGTTTGTTTTCCTAGAAGTCTGTTTCCCCTTACCCCTGACCTCTAGAATTCCTTTATGTCTATCCCATGCATTCTTAAATCCCGTGATTGTTTCAGCCCCCACCACTTCCTCTGGCAGGGTGTTCCACTTGTCCACCACCCGTTCTGTGAAGAAATTCTTCCTCATGTTTCCTCTGAATCGTCCTCCCTCCAACTTCATCCCATGCCCTCTAGTCCTAGAACATCTTTTTCGCTTAAAAATAGTGTATTCCTGCACCCTGTTCCTCCCTGTAAGATACTTGTATGTCTCTATCATATCCCCTCTCTCCCTTCTCTCCTCCAGGGAGTACATGTTCAGTTCCTTCAACCTGTCTTCATAGGACTTGTGATGCAATCCATGCACCATCTTTGTTGCCCTCCTCTGAACCCTCTCTACCCTGTCTGTCCTTACGTAGGTATGGTCTACAGAACTGTACACTGTACTCCAGGTGGGGCCTCACTAGTGTCTTGTATAGCGGAATTATGACCTCCCTTTTCCTGCTGGTGATGCCCCTGCCTATACATCCCAGCATCCTATTTGCTTTACCTGCTGCCTTGTCACACTGTTTCCCTACCTTGAGGTCATCAGAGATGACAACCCAAGATCCCTTTCCTGCTTGATGCATGCTATATCCTCACTCCCCAACTGATATATTGTGCCAGGGTTTTTGTGCCCCATATGCAGTATCTTGCACTTCTTTGCATTGAATTTCAACTGCCAAACCCCTGACCATTCTTCAAGTTTCTGCAGTGTCGTCTCATTCTGTCTACACCCTCTGGTGTGTCTACTCTGTTACAGAGCTTTGTGTCATCAGCGAACAGTGAAATTCTGCCTTCTAGGTCCTCATGAATGTCACTGATGAAGATGTTGAATAGGACCGTCCCAGCACTGATCCCTGTGGTACCCCAGTGGTCACTCTTCCTCTGTGGAGTGACAGCCATTTACCACCACCCTTGTGTCCTGCCACCCAGCCAGTTACCTACCCACCACACTACTGTCCTGCCCACACCTATATTCCCCAGTTTGTGTGATAGTCTTCTATGTGGCACAGTGTCAAAGGCCTTGCTGAAGTCCAGATAGGCCATGTCCACTGCCCTCCCCTGATCCACCTCCCTAGTCACCCAGTCAAAAATTCAACAAGGTTGGTCTGACATGATCTCCCTGGTGAAACCATGCTGCCTTGGGCCCTGTAGTCCATTGACAACCAGATGTTCCACCAATCTCTCCTTCAGTAGTGCTTCCATGATCTTCCCCACTACCGAGGTGAGGCTGACTGGTCTGTAGTTCCCTGCTTCCTCTCTGTTCCCACTTTTGTATAAGGGGACTACATCTGCTGTCCTCCAGTCTTTGGGTACCTCCCCTGTTTCCAGTGATCGGCTAAACAGGATAGCCAGAGGTTCAGCCACCACCTCTCTTAGTTCTTTAAGGACCCTGGGGTGCACTCCATCTGGCCCCATTGCTTTATCAACTCTTATTACTTCCAGTTCCTTCAGGACCCTTTCTCGTGTAAAGGGACTTGTGTCCATTTCTGCACCATTCTCACCCCTTGTACTCCCTTCAGACCCATTACCCTCCTCCTCTTCAGTAAAGACTGAGCAGAAATACCTGTTCAGTATGTCAGCTTTATTGTTGTCATCCTCCACGCAGCCTCCATCCTCCCCCTTCAGTCTCACTATCCCTCCCTTTGTCTTTCTTTTTTCACTTATGTACCTGTAAAAGGTTTTGTCCCCTCTACCCACTGATTTTGCAATGTGTTCTTCTGTCTGACCTCCCTTTGCTTCTCCTGGTACTTCTCCCTATCCCCTTCTCCCTGCGTCTTTTTGTATTGCCTGAATGCAATCTTTTTGGCTTTCACTTTCTTTGCTACCTCTTTGGAAAACCATAATGGTCTCCTCTTCCTTTTCCTCTTGCTAACCTGCCTAATGCATAATTCTGTTGTTCTTGTAATCCCCATTTTAAATACTGCCCACTGTTCCTCAACCCTGATTCCTGTCCCATTCCCTTAATGCCTCTTTCAAGTATCTCCCCATTTTCCCAAAGTCTGCCCCTCATAAAATCCAGGATCGTGTTTTTGTGTGGTTTGGTTCTGCTCTTTCTGTGATTTCAAACCACAATGACTGGTGGTCACTGTTTCCCAGGTGCTCCCCCACTGTTACCCCCCATCACACTGTCCCTGTTTGTGAGCACAAGGTCCAGTATTGCCTTCTGCCGAGTTGGTTCCATGACCAGTTGCTTGAGGAAGGCACCCTGAAGGAGTCCAGGATAAATCACTCCTAGTTGATGCTGCTGCTAGGATGCTCCAGTCCGTCTGGAATATTGAAGTCTCCAACCAGTACTACTCACCCTTGTCTGCCATCCTTTGGATGGCTAGCATCTGCTCCCTATCTGTTTCTTCTTCCTGAGCTGGTGGTCTATAGACCACACCTGCGGATGGCTGTCCCCATTTTCCTTTCCAGCTTAACCCACAGTATCTCTCCCCATTTTGTTCCTCCTGGATCTCTGTGGCCCTTATGTCATTTTTCACATACAGTGCCCTCCTCCTCCCTTCCTGCCTGCTCTGTCTCTTCTAGATATGTTGTAGCCAGGTATGGCCATCTCCCAGTCGTGGTTATCATTACACCAGGTTTCAGTGATGGCCACAATGTCAGGTCTGACTGTACCATGACAGCCTCAAGATCTTCCATCTTGTTGCTAAGGCTCCTGGCATTTGCACACATGGCTTTCCATGATTTGACCTCCCTAGACTGTTTCACTTTTCTACTCCAGCCCCTTCCTTGGTTGTCATTTATCCCTGGTTCTCCTTGCTGTCTGCCCTTCTGCTGAATTTTGCCCCTTTTCTGATTATCCACCTCTTGGGCACTAATCTCCATCTTCTGCACACTGCTTTGCAGAGATAGCCACTCCTCTGGTTCACTGGTTCCACTGCTAGCTGTGGGGGGTGAGCAAGTAGGTACCCTCCTTGCTGGCCTGCCACCCCCCTTTGCTAGTTTAAATGCTTGTCAATGTAGCATTTAAACTTATCATTGAGTGCTTGGATTCCCCTCCAGGATGGAAGCAGGCCGTCAGGCTTGAACAAACCTCCATCCCTCCAGGTGGGTCCCCAGTCACCAATGAATCCAAACCCTTCCTCACAGCACCAGTTCTTCAACCATGAGTTAACGCTCCTGGTGCATGCACTCTATGTCTCCTCTTGCTCTCACAGGTAGTACTCTGAGAAAGTGACAGAAGTAGCTACTTGCTTGAGACCCCTCCCTGTTTCCTAAACTCTTCCTGAACTTCCTTTGGCTCCCCATTTGCCAGGTCATTAGTACCTAGGTGGATAATGACATCCAGCTCACCCTCCCGTCTTGCCTTCCCAGTGAGCCCCAGGATCTTCCTTCCATCTCTTCATGCCGTGGCACCTGGTAGGCACCTCACCTCCCTGTCCTCCCCCTCCTGTGTTCCTAGCTGGATCCCTCTTATGATGGAGTCCCCCACCAGGATTCGCTTCCTCCTCCTCTGGGGTCCACTGCTTTCCCCGCTGAGGTCACCTCCTTGGCTAACCTCCACATCCTTTCCTTCCACTTCTTTGGGTACCTCTATTTGGTTGTCCTCATTTGCCAGTGTGGCATATGAGTTCTTGAGTGGAATAGGATCTGGGATATGCCTCTGCCTGACTGCTCTAACCCTCCTGAGCCCACTGTCATCCAAGTGCTCCTTGTTCTCGGCATCCTTTGAGGCAGTTGCATTGGACTGGGTGGTCCCTGGATAGGGGTGATGGTACTCTGACCCAGTTTACTTCCGCTCTGAGTCTGGCTGCCTCATCCCGTGTCCAGAGGATGCATGCAGATAGGGCAGCACCTCAGTGTCCAGAAGGTCTGCCTTGAATATGGCTCGCCACTGCATTGCACCACTCCCCACATTATACTGCAGTTCCACTACTTGTCTGCTACTGAAGTCTCCTAGTTCCCTTTTTATTAATTTACTGTACTAAAATCCTGCCACTGATCCTCAGATATTTTTTTTTTTTTTTTTTTATGAAAGAAACCAGTAAATAAATAAATGAGTCAAACACTTGTCGTGCTGAGGGTGGGTTTCTTCCTCCTTATGCCCTCTACTTCACACCCTTTACTATACCTGTGTTTAGCTCCTGTCAATCAGATTTAACTAGGCATATAATTAAGAGTTGGGGGGAAGGCGAAAATTTTCAGCAATTAAAGACAGCACAGAATTATACCACCACTATGTTTTAAATTCTCAACAGCCCAAAAACAATTATAAGTAAAGACAACAAAGAAAGTATAGTGTCACTAGAAGCCCACAATCTAAGTTTAAAAGAAAAATAGCAATTACCAGTTACTCTAAAGCACTGAATTGAATATGTTTCCTTCCTTCCTTCCCTTTCTGGCCCAGCTGCCAGATCACTGACCCGCTCTCCAACCTGTTCAGACCCTTCTCGAGTTCCCGCATCCCTTCTTCCACGTCCACCCTTGCACAGATCTCTGTGTCATCTGTGAAGTGGCAGATATTGCCCTTGATGCCTTCTGCTATGTCGCAAATGAAAACATTGAAAAGGACCAGGCCCAGCATTGACCCCTGAGGCACCCTGCTTACTTCCCTTACCTCTGAAAACTCCCTGTTAACCACTGCCCTTTATGTTCTTCCTATCAGCCAGTTCTTCACCTGACACCAAGTTTTCCTCCACCCCAAGTCCCTTAGCTGCTGCTGCCCTTTTTTTTTCTTCAAATATTCGTCTTTATTCATCTTAGAAACTGCATACAGTAGAAATTCTCCAGTGGGTTCATACATGTTCACCAGTTAATTTACCATTTACAGTAAATAAGAAAAATATCTGTATATTATGTTCTTTTATAGTCCTGTAGTCTTTGCATCTGGTAGTCTCTCTACCGCATTGTGCTTTATCTTCAGTCCTGGTATGGTGACGAAACATGTAGAAGTGTTCGTAAGCGTGCTCCCCTTTTAGCACATATTGCACTCAAGCTGAGACAAACAGTAGAGAGAACCAAAAAACAAATCACCCAGACCATGATCTCACCTTTAACCTTTTTGTCAGTGACTTGATCCACCCTGACCATGGTCGTGCAACCAAACAAACAATGTATAACAGTTTACTTAGATAATCTGCTCATTCCCTTATTTCCCAGATCAATTATCCTCGTATTTACCACTATTTCTTGTTGTCATTGCCACCTGTTTTATCAAATTACTACTGGACTTTTTTGTTCTTCTGGCTACCTGCTCCTACTGAATTTGGATCCCCCCTGGACTATTACCTAGAGCCCCTTGTTTGTTTGTTTTCTTTATGAAAATTTGTATTTTAGGGTAGGGATCCCCTACTCCCTATCCTGTTCATTCAACATACTACTACTCCTCCTCCTCCTCTGTGTCCTGCCGGCCTCCCCCCAGCTATGAACCAGTGTGTTCAACCCCTTCAGCTCTGTAAGTCTCCTAGCTTCTTGACCAGCCTCTTGTGGGGGGGGCTTAAACGGATTTTTTTTTTTGTAAATTGGACTTTATTTTTAAAACAGCTGTACCTTTTTCACAAATACAGCTGCTAAAAAGAATGTTTACTTCCTGTCAGAAATTTGCATGACAGGAAGTCATAAAGAGAAAAGGGGCCTACAGAATTTTATATCCTGTACACATTGGCAGTAATTTGATAAGAATGATAAAAAGCATGGACTGCACTCTGGATCTGATAATATTCCCCCTTAGAAAGCAAGTGTAGGATACAAAAGAAGAAATGGGGCTACTTACCTATAATACCACTAACTGTAATAATGAATGCACTCCTGAGCTATGTAGATTATGATAAAGATCTGCGACTTGGGGTGAAGCGTTGGCTCACTACTGGAGCTGTACCATATGGGTACTGAAATTCCTTGGCGATGACCCTTAGGCACTTAGGTCTAATGACTTGATATAATCTCAACAGTCCAGCTTCATCCTAGTTGTTGTTTTGTCCTGTGGTGGGTGACAACTCATCCATTGAACTAATGTTACTGCTCCTGCTCTCCGCCGAGGCTGGCTTTCGTGTTGTACACTCCTCTTGCCTAAAGAGATCCAGCGATAGAGCATTTGGTACAGCTGCTCCATCTTTGTGGAATTCTCTTCTGCCTTACATTCATGCAGCCAGCTTGGTTGAGGCTTTTAAAGCCTCTTTAAAGGCATTCTTGTTTTAGAAAGCCTTTAGTTTTATGTGAATATATTTGATTTTAAATCTTGGGGATGTTTTTATTGTACAGCGCTCTCAGCCCCTGGATAGGATGCTATATAAATAAAATTTGCTTTGCCTACACTATCAGGATGGTAACATGTCATTCACCATATTATCACAGAAGACTGGTTGATTTCATTCCCTTAGAACATGAGACTTGATGAAACATCAGGATTTTAATTCAGTACATACACATTGCATGATGGATTTATTTAAAATTGTAATAACAAGGACTCGTAGGTTGCTGGGTAAAGTTTAGAGCCAATGCCTGTGTATTTTTACAGTGTTAATATTTACCTTGTAATGTGTAAACATGTTACTCCTACGTCATTGTACACTACCTTGTATGGCTATCGAAATAAAGTTTAAAAAAAAAAAAAAAAAAGGCAGGTTAAGTGGCATGATGTCTAAGGCCTTACTCAGATCCAGATATAGTATGTCAGCTGACTTTCCCAGATCAAGTACCTTATTAATTATGTCTCAATTTTTTTTTTTTAAATATACATTTTTTCCCCACTGCAGCAGGGACAGGCAAGACTCCCTTCCATCCCGTCCCCTACCTGCTACCTCCACAGGACCTGCTGCTCAACCCATCTTGCCCTACTGCGCCCCCTTCCCTGACAAATGCAAGGTTTTGGCCCATGAAGTCTTGGTGGCAAGGCGTGTGAGAGATTGGTGGACAGGGCTTCATTGATGGCTGGCCCTCTGCTGTTTTTCTCCATTTTTTCCCATCTCATGTTGCTGGGGTGAACACATCGATGCACATGCCACAGAGACCCCAGCACCTCCCACCGTCTGCGGCTTCTGTCCCACACTACCACTAGGCCTCCACTTGGTGTCAGTCATTTGATGGAGCCAGCAGTCTATCCGCCCTTGGAGAGGAGAGCAGTCCTTTGGCCTCTTCAGTCCTCTATCTCCCCAGCCGACCCCCATTGTCCCGTGCTCATTTCCGAACACGGGTTGCTTGTGTGAAGCCAGGTGTGGCACCCAGTGTGTCAACCCTCAGCACCACTGGGCCGGATACCTTATTACCTGTCTTAAAGAAATTCAGTAAGGTTGAATGACACCATCTGTTTGTAAACTCATGTTGGGTTGTGACATTCTTATGATTATCTCTTAACTAGTTTTCCTGATGTTCTTCGATCATGTCCCCTGTAAGTTTACCCAATACACTGATCAGACTAACTGGTTTAATATTATAACTAGCCACATTATGTGTGGCACCCGGTTTTATAAATAGGGATGGCTGTTGCATCTTTACAGTCAGTATGAACTGTACCTGTGGTTATTGATCTATTAATAAGCTCTGTAATTGGGCCTATTTTTCCTGCTAATTTAAGAACTCTAGGATGAATATCATCGGTCCAAGTGATTTGTTTTGAGATTATTTAATCTGTTGTATACCTCCATCTCCTCTATTATCCTGCTGGTAGTTACCTTTTCCCCCGATATAGTTGTTACCCCCTTACTGTTTACTGCCAAACACAGTGCAGAAAAGACTTTAAAAGTATCTGTCGTATTCTTGTTTTCACTTATTATACCTTCTATCAGTCTTTCTTTTGTTACCGATGTTTGAGTGAAATTCCTTGTAATTAGTAGCTGCACTCGTTGCTTGTTGTTCTTCCATTTTACTTTTTAGTCCCCTTATTAGTGATTTACATTTTTTTGCATTTCTCAGTATTTCTCTGCTATCTCTGCATTGCCACTTCTTTTTCATTTCATATATACTTTTTTTCTTCTTGATCAGTAGTTTAATTTTCCTGTTATGCCACTTTAGTGCCTTCCCTTTTTCGTTACATTTATACCATCGAAGACAAAAATATATTTATTTTGGTCTTTAAGGTAATCCTCCAGACTATCACCAGTCATGTCCTGCTTCCAGTCCCAGGCTGTCATAGCCTCGCTCATTTTATTAGTCAGCCCTCCTATAACCTTTGCATGTCAAACTTCTGTACTCTGTTATAAATTTATAACTTTTCTGTTAATGATGAAACCCACCATGTTATGATCACTGTTACCCAGTACATTTTGGCGGTTTGCACTTTTTAACAAGAGACCGTGAGGGGCATGGCTTGGCCAGGCAAGATGGTGGTTGCCTTTTAGAGCTGCTCCCTTGGGCATCGAACTTCAACAGCTGGATTTTGAGCAGAACTAACTCCTCGTCTCTCAATTGTGGATCGTCTGCTAGGTGAACTTCATGGCTTCACAAAAATCACTTAAAAAAAAACAAAAAAAACCCACAGGCTCTCTTGAATTTTGAGTCCGTGCCAGCGCTGCAAACTGCAGTGGACTCCGCTCAGGAAGGCCGCACCCGCAAGAGAGGGATGGCATTGGGCAGGAGCCCCATGGCAGAGCAGAGCGACTGGCCGTGAATGTGCAAGATTACTAACCTGAAAAATGAAATGCGGGCTGGTTGAGAGAATATCTCTGCACAAATTACTCATGTATAAAGCACTGTTCAACTACTGTTGGAGACAGTGGATGTACATGCCATGAGGCTGACTGATGCTGAGCAGCGCAGAAGTGATCTAGAAGATAAGGTGGCCAAGCTGTCCAAAGATAAGGACACACTAAACACTGCAGTGACAGATCTGAAAGCTAAAATCAACAAACAAGAAAATAGAAGCTGGAGATCCACTGTTCAACTGGTGGAACTACCAGAGGGGATTGAGGGGAGAGACCCCGGCCCCGCTGTGCACTGACTCCTTGTTGAGAAGTTGAATCTGGGGGAGCCGGTGCTGACATTTGAAATGGAGAGGGTGCACTGTGTGGGACCCTGCCAGTGAAGACCAGCCGAGACATTTTCTTATTAAATACTTAAGATTCACGAATAAGGAAGAAATCCTCAGAGCAGCAAAGAAACACGGCCCGATAATGTTGGAGAGTGGGCGTGTTAATGTTTTTCAGAACTACAGTCATGGGCTTCAAGTGAAAAGGCAGCAGTTTAATTCTGTCAAAACTTCTCTGCACAATAAAGGCTGGGAGTTTGCTCATTTATACCCATCCTGGCTGCGAATTAATCGCCCTGGTAAACCCCCCTCGCTTTTTCACTGTTCTGAAGGAGGTTGAGGCATTTGTGAACCATGAGGAAGCAGCGTCTGAGGGAAGGTGAGCTGAGTGAAACTGGTCCATCAACCTGATTTTGGGGAGGTAGGCCTTTCCTTTTGCTTCATGGTCCAACTGGCAGGGGCAGGGAGACTAGCTCAGACACTGTCTTCTTGACATTGCCCTCTAACATTGATCCAGTGTGTCTGTGGATCATCTCCCGTACAGTTATACGGCCTGTAAATGGTGCTGCTTCCTGGGGCCACTCTGTTTAGTCTCTGCGGGACACTTTTGGTCCCCAAGTTTTGCTAAAGTCCTTGCTGACTGATTACACAGCAGATGTTATCTCATGACAGTAAACTCTTGACATTAGTAAATATCAAACGCTCCCTCACTCCTGCAGCTGTCCAGGGGCCCTAAGATTAATGTAAGCACATGGGGACCGAGCACTGAACTTGACTGATGTGTCTGTAACCTTGAGATCTTCTTCAGGGGTATCTCAGTCATCAGGTCACACTGTAGGAACCTTCGCCATTGGTGAAGGGGAATCCACATTGAAGATTTTCAGTAGTACAGCTGGGGCTGCTCACACAATGTCCGTCGATATCGTCAACCATATATAGGCGTGGGCAGCCCCTCTCCGTCCTCAGTTCTTTCCTGCCGTCGACTTGCTTTCATGAGTCTCCGAAGAAGCTTCGTCACAGTGTTCGTGCCTTCTTTCAGCCTACGGGCTTTTTCTTTCTACTTTACCTAAATCTCTTTTTTAAGAGATTTTTCTTTTTGTTTATTTCAAGAGTTAATCCCTCCTCTTCTCTTTTCTGTCGCTTCCGCTGCAGAAAGAAGATGGCCTCTACAGATGAACCCTCTGTTTGTGTCTGCTGTCTTGGGCCTGACCATGACGTCTGACTGTGAGCTCTGCCAGAGGTTTAACCAGACAACTCTCAGGCGACATAAGAAGGCTCTCAAAAATTCCTGATGGAATAGCAAATAGCCAGCTCCAGGTAGGGTTCCTCTGGGGCCCCGGCCTCTCAGTTGCCGACTGACCAACTCTTCTAGCTCCCAGGCCTCCCAAGGCCAGAGACAAGTCCTCCCGGGGGCACAAAAAAGACCAGAATAGCGACAGCTCCCCCTGTGGTGATCCCACTCCCCATCGGCCTCTCCTTTGTTGAGGGGGGGGGCTCTTCGTCGGCTGCAGCTGCTCTGAAGAGGCTAGCTGTCCAGATCTCTGTGCCTATTAGACCCATACCGACAGCACCTCCACCCGACACACTAGGCGCCTGGCCGTTGTCCTCTGGGTTGTCAGTGACTGTCCTGTTGAGGCCTGCCCCTTCTCCCTCCAGAGCTACAGGTTCGTCAGGTTCCCAGTACACAGCTGGAGGGTTGTCAACACCTATTCTGTCAAACCCCCCTCCGTTGATGTCCACTATGGACCTGAACAAAGTACTGATTAAATTCACTAATGTACTAGTTAAGCAGCTGGGCGCCTTGAATAGGCCCCCTTTGCCATCGATGGCAGCTTCACCGTCCATGCCTGTTCGTCGACTCCCGGGAGACCCCCTTAGGGCCACTGCCAGAAAATCTGATGCCAGAGGTTGAGGTTGATGTTGGAGGAGTATCACCCTGCTCTCCTTCTCCCTGATGATGTGGATGATGAAGAGGAAGAGATCCTGATTGCAGACAAGTCCACAGCCTCCTTGGTCAGTGAGGACTCTGTGAAGCATACTCCAAGGTCCTCTCCTGAGGATGCCACATTCTTTATTGTGGTGAAGCAGTTGTCCTGCACCATGGCCTTCCAGACTGAGGAAGAGGATGTCACCAGGAAAGACCTGGTGGAGTTCGAGCCCCAAAGATCATTCCTCCAGTGCTATCAGTGTTGAAGAATGCAACCACGACAGCCTGGCACAGGCCAGAAATGGTGCCAGTCATGCCATGCAGGGTGGACAAACTTTATAATGCCCTTCAGGGCCTCCTTTATTTTGCTTCCCAGGTGGAAGCTGATACAGTTGTCAGCAACGCAGCTCATGACAGATCTAAGGTGCCCAAACACCTTAGATCCTTCTCCCAGATGAGGAATCCCACAGGATTGACCTCTGAGGAGGAAAAAGGGTTTACGCCTCCTCCACTTTAGGTCTGAGGATCGCAAATTATCTGTCACACATGGTTAAATACCAAAATGCCAACTGGAGAAAGAGCAAAGCTGCAGCTCAGGCCCTCCCTTATGGGTCTCAGAAGCAGGAATTGCTTCAGTGCTTACAGGCTGCTGAGGATGTCAGCAAACACCTCCTCAGCACTGTACGACATGGCAAATAAAGTTGCCAGAGCAGCAGCCACTGGCATATACCTCTGTAGGCACACCTAGCTTAGAGTTTCTGGATTCGCAGCCAATATGCAGAACAAGGTGCTTAATGCCCCTTTAAATGGCACCAAGCTGTTTGGCCCTGATGCTCAGGACCTCATAAGTGATCTGCAGGCCTTGAGCACGGTCATTAAATCAGTCCATTACCTCTACCACACTCAGCCAAGGGGCAGTGGGTGGTCTACCTTTCATAGACAGACCAGTAGGCCCGGATCAGCTCCCCGTATCTAGGGAAAGCATACAGCCCAGACTCCCTTGCGTGCTGCCTCCAATACTGGAGTGATGGCCAAGCAACACAGAAATGAAGGACCAGCCTCGGTGGCTGGCTCCACCTCAGCTTGATTCCTTGCCAGACCCCCCCTCCTTTGGTTCACACCCAGGAGTATGTGGATGGTTGGTTCTCCCTCCATCTAAATCAATGGAGGACCATAACTTCAGATGCATGGATTCTGCAGATCATAGAAAAAGGTCACACCTTGGCGCTCATACAGCAGTCTCCAGATACCCTCCTCCACCCTCCAACTATCCCGTGGCCCACTTGTCTGTGCTCCAGGAGGAAGTACAGTCTCTTCAGCGCAAGCAGGCCATTGAGCCTGTGCCCAGGTGCCAGAGAACCCGGGAATTTTTTTCCAGGTTTTTCCTGGTCTCCAAAAAGACTGGAGATGTGAGGCCCATGTTAGAGCTAAAGGAACTCAATCTCTTTGTCCAGTACAAAAAGTTCCGGATGGTAACTTTGCCAGGGCTGTTGCCTCTTCTCAAGACAGGGACTGGCTCTATTCACTGGACATGCAGGATGCTTATCTGCACATCTCGGTCTTTCCTCCTCACAGGAGGTTTCTCCATTTTGCCTTCCAGTGCGAGCATTATTAGTTCAAGGTGCTGTCCTTTGGCTTGTCGTCTGCATCACAAGTCTTTACCATATGCTTGGCAGCAGTCGCAGCAGCTCTCAGACGAGAGGGACTGTATGTCTTCTCATACCTGGATGATTGGCTTCTCAGGGCCCCAACCAGGAAACAGCTTTTGCTGACTCTGGAGCGCACCCTCCAGCTGTTCCATTCCCTGGGCATTACAGTCAGTCTTCCCAAATCAGTTCTGGTACCGTCCCAAAGCCTGCAATATATAGGGGCGGTTCTAGACTCTGCGCAGGGGAAGGCCTTCCTACCCCAGAACAGGGTGGCGTGCCTCATAGCCCAAGCTCAGGAGGTTGCTCAGAGTCAGTACATCCCTTCCAGGGTGTACCTCAGATTGTTTGGTGTAATGGCAGTGGTCATTCCCACTGTTCCGCTGACCAGGATTCATATGCGTACCCTTCAGTGGACCCTCAGGGTACAATGGGCCCAGTGCACGGATGAGTTGGACCAAAGTACTGCAGTGATGGATGGACCCCTTGAATCTACTTCAAGGTGTTCCCTTTCAGATTTCTTCCCTGCATCAGATCTTAACCACAGATGCTTCGAGTCTGGGCTGGGGAGCACACCTGGGCTCCTTTCAAACCCAGGGCTCTTGGTCCCAGTGGGAAGCCACTCTGCATATCAATGTCCTGGAGATGAGAGCGGTGCTTTGTTATGCAGGCCTTTCAAGAGCATCTCACTCGGGGCCAACTGCTGGTGCAGTCAGATAATTTGAGTGTAGTCTACTACATCAACTAGCAGGGTGGGACTCACTCATACCCCCCTTTGCAGGGAGTCCATGAGAATGTGGTACTGAGCACTAGTGCATGGTCTGACACACTCTGCAGTCCACTTACCAGGCATCCTAAACACCCTGGTGGACAGTCTCAGCAGGACTCCATCCAGCATGCACGAATGGGAGCTTTTCTCATCCGTCACAGAAGATGTGTTCGACAGATAGGGTCGTCCAGAGTTGGACCTTTTTGCGTCCTCACTCAATGCAAAGCTGCCCAGTTTCTGCTTGCTAGATCCAGAGCCTGGAGTTTTTTGGCAAGACGCATTGTCCCTTTCTTGGAGAGGGAGGTTTCTGTACGCATTCCCTACATTTTCTCTGATCCAGAGGGTGTTAATCAAGTTGCAGATGGAGTGGGCCAGCATGATTCTGATATGGGTCCCTCTGCTTCAGCAGTTGCCAGAGGAACCTCCGGTCCCTCTTCCTCTTTGCAGGAATCTGCTGACTCAGGATCAGGGGACCCTGGTCCATCCCAACCTTTAGGTCCCTTCATCTGCATGGCTGGCTCCAGAGAACGTAGCCATTGCCAGATTCGGGGTCTCTAACAGGGTAGTGGACATCCTGGTAGCCGCCCGGAAGCCTATCACTCATGCCACATACGCCATGAAGTGGAAGCAGTTTGCCATCTGGGCTGCCGTAGACGCCCTGGACCCTTTCAGCTGTTCGGTGAATCATATCCTGGGCTACCTGATCTCTTTGTCCGACTCAGGCCTCCATTATTTCTCTCTCAGGGTCCACCTTTAGGCTAATTCTGCCTTTCATGAGCACTTGGGTGACTGCACGATTGCTCAGCTGGATGTCTCCCGCACTTTTCTCAGAGGCATCCTGCACCTGAAAACCCCAGTCCATTCCCCTGCCCCAGCTTGGGACTTGAATTTTATTTTGGAGGAGTTGACCCTGTCTCCTTTTGAGCCAATCGCAACTTGCGATTTGCACTTTCTGTCTTGGAAAGCGCTATTTTTAGTTGCATTTACTTCTGCTCAAAGAATTTAAGAGCTTCAGGCCCTCTGGTCGAGGAGCCTTATTTGATTTTTCACAAAGACGGAGTATCTTTGTGCACAAATCCCGCGTTTTTACCTAAGGTGGTTTCTGAGTTTACACTAAATCAGTCTATCCACCTTCCTGTGTATTTTCCTGAGCGTGCCAATCCAGGTGAAGCACTGCTCCATACTTTAGATGTGCGCAGAACTTTGAAGTACTATCTGCTTCAGACTAAAAGAGTCCAGAACGTCAAAGCAGTTTGTTTCTTTCACACCAGATATAGAGGGCGCTTCAGTTTCTAAGCAACGTTTATCCAAATGGTTGGCTAATTGCATTGTTCTGCTACAATAAGTACGGCAAAGAATTGCCTGGTGCTGTCAAAGCTCATTCCACTAGAGGCATGGCTACCGTGGTGGCTTTTTTCAAAGGGTTCTCCGTTGCTGACATTTGTGCTGCTGCCACCTGGAGTACTGTCTACACTTTCTTAGAACATTACAGTCTGGACATTGCCTTAAGAGCCCGTGCATGATTTGGCAGGGCTATATTGCAAGGACTCCTGTCTTAAGTTTATAGAGATCCAGCCTCCCAGATTGAATGTTTACGCTAGTCACTGCTTGATACTCGCTCCCACGGTGTAACCTGATGACTGAGATACCCTCGAAGAAGATAGAACAGTTACGTAAGAACTTACTGGAACAGTAGATCTTCAAGGGTATCTCAGTCATCAGGTATATTTCCCTCCCACCATTCCCCTTCTTGGGGCTCTAGTCTAAGAACTAGCTATCTGGTGTATCCAGCTTTTTATTCGGGTCTGGGCACCTCTTTCTCTCCTCGGTCCCCCAGGGTGAAAACCTTGCTCCCTTAGTCTCTGAGGGAAAGAACTTTAGAGGGAGCGAGGTGACCCACACCTATATAGGGTTGCTGACATCTGCAGATATAGACAGCGTGGGCAGCCCCAGTTGTACTGCTAAAAATCTTCCGTGTGGATTCCCCTTTGCTGATGGCGAAGGTTCCTACAGTGTAACCTGATAACTGAGATCCCCTCGAAGATCTACTGTTATGGTAAGTTCTTACATAACTGTTTTATATGCACTGCTGTACTGTCACTTGTGTTTCACAGTTGCCCTCCCCCCGACCACAGGGATTTATTGTATGGTTCGTGAGTCTCATTGGGGGCAGTCTGCACTACTCTGCAGTCAGACTTGGCACTGGGCAACTGGGACTAAAGAAACTATTACTTGTCATGGAGCAAGTGGTGTATTATTGATTGATATCTTGTTCATTGTACGTAAGATTGCTGAACAGGTGTAAATGCGCTCAAAAATAGTCTTGTCCCAGGTTCATGATGGTGTTGGGAGGTAAGCTCTGTACCGAAACGAGAGTCTTTAAGTAGCTTCATGGCTCAATGCTTGGAGTGCTCCGAGAGGGGTGCTCTTGAGAGCAATTGATTAAAGAATGCCCCCTTCGCCAGTTCCATTAATCTGCTGGAATGCCTATATTGCACCCCAGCTCCAAGGGTGCACCCCCTTCCTCCATGATCGGCTAGAGAAGAGTGGTGGGGGCTGCATAATCTATATAAAAGATCACCTGCAGGGGGTTGCTCTACCACATTTAAGTACAGGCAAAAACGCTCAGATACTCTCGGTACGCTTAACCCTTGGTTCCCAGGGCAAGGGCCTCACTCTAATCGCAGCCTACCTACCCCCTTAGGAAGTAACTGAGGGTTTTAGGGTATTACATGAGCATCTGGCAGAAATCCACTCTAGCCATGAAGTCATAGTCCTGGGGGACTTCAACATCAATTGGCTGTCTCAGGACTCCGCCACATACGAGGATGCAGTCTCCTCTATCAACTTTCTCCAGCTCGTGGAACTACCTACCCGTACAAACTACAGGACAGGTACCAGTACCTTGTTGGGCTGGTTTCTAACTAACTACCCTGATCGCATCTCTGGGCTGAAAGTGCTCCCTGACTCCCTAAGTGACCATTCACCCATCATTCTTGCCTGGTCCAACAAGGCCAAAAAAAACGCGCCCAAAACTGATAACGTCCCGCTTATTAAAAAAGGGCATGCTAGGACCCTTCAAGCAGTACCTCCTGCAACTGAACTGGGCACCTATCCTAACAGCTAAAGATGTTAACACTGCACTGAGCAAATTCATAGATATTTTCAACTCTGCCTGTGATCCGTTTGCCCCTTAACCAAAAGGAAAATTAGTGGCTCGCACAAAACTTGGATAACCCCTCCTCTCCTTGCCCAGATGTGCTCCAGGGACAACCTATGGTGCAAGTACAAACATACTCTCCCTCTGGCCAGGATCTGCAAAACTACAAGGCTGCCCGGAATAAATTATTTATTTTTATTATTTATTAAATTTTGATAACCGGGTAAGCCCACTGGGCCCTGAAGGTCCTTTTTTCAGGGGCGACCCGGGGATTACATGGAATTTTACATGGTATAGTATACAGCAAGAGTATATTACATAAGACACATGAAACATAATGTGGGGTAATACATAGTTGCATTTCAGCTGGTTACATATGCTGGGTAGGCCATATAGGTTGGTGTAGTCATTGTAGGTATTTCCCTGGAGGCGGGGGCCCTTGTGTGTATTGTGCTGTGATGAATTAGGCTTACGCTTGGGCCCCTTTCCTTTAGCAATTGCACTTGGAGGTGGCCTTCATATGAACCTTCAGCCTTGTGTTGGTAGAGGTAGCTTCCTGGACACCTGGGGGCAGGGAGTTCCATAGTATGGGGGCCTCTCCTCTTTAGCCTCTTTCTAAATGCACCGTGGCAATCTGCCTGGCTAAAGCTAACTACCACAGATGCAAACTTAATTCCTCTTGGGGTGACAGCCGCTGTTTCTGGGCTAACATTAATGCTATCATCGGGAAAAGAGACACCACGGCACCCACACTGCTGAGCCACAATGGATCTCTCGTACAAGACCCCAGATCCATCGCAGACATCTTTAACAAAGCCTTCACTGACCTCAGTACAGTGCTCTCCCCGCTTCCAAGACCAAGTTGGATCCACCCAGCCCACCCCCATAGTCCCCCCAACCACCAAAACCACCAAACCCCCTTCTACCCCAGAGTCTTATATAAAATAGAAGTAAAAAATACCTCATCAAAGTCCTTGAGAAATCCAGGCACAGCTCCGAGGGTCTTGACCTAAAATTGGTCTCTCTTACCCTTGATGAATTGCTAACCCCACTAACCTCAATTGTAAATCTTTCCCTCACCACAGGTACCTTCCCAAGCCTCTGGAAAGATGCCATAGTAACTCCTGTCCACAAAGCTGGTAGTAAGTTGGACCACGCCAACTATCGCCCAATTTCAATCTTCCCACCTGTCTCAAAAGCCCTTGTGCGAATAGTCTATGACCAGCTGACGGCTTACCTCAATAAATACCAACTTCAATGCCTGCAGCAGCATAGCTTCCGGCAATGCCACAGTACAACCACTGCATTTCTCGAGTTCACGGGCTACATTCATAGTGCCTTTGACCAGGGGCACTTGGTGGGAGCAACCTTCATTGACGTCACCAAGGCCTTTGATACGGTCAACCGTGACCTCCTCCTGGCACAGCTAGAGGTTATAGGACTCTCCTCAGACTCCCTGTGCTGGTTCCGGAGCTACCTCTCAGGGCGTGTTCAGCAGGTAAAAATAAGCAATGTACTCTCTGACCCCCTTCAAGTGTCCCTTGGAGTTCCCCAAGGCTCCATCCTTGGCCCTCTCCTCTTTAGCCTCTTTCTAAATAACCTACCACTAGCCTGCCGACAATAAATCCTTCTCTATGCTGATGATGCGGTGATCTACTCCAGTCATTCTGACCCCACCGTTCTGGAACAACGTCTCCAACAGGACTTCAACAACATTGAAGCCTGGTTTAACAAAGCTAAACTCCTAGTCAACCACAAAAAGACGAAGACCATGGAATTTGCCTCAGCGCACAGCCGCCATAAGGCCACAACCCTCAACATTCTAAATCTACATAAGAACACAGTTGAAATGGTCTCCAATTTCAAATACCTGGGCCTCACCCTTGACAGCTCCCTCTCATATGCCGCCCACATCGACCAGGTGGCCACTGCAGCTAACAGGAAGCTTGGCCTGCTTTATAAGCACTGTAGCTGCCTCACTCCCAAAGCCCTCCAGCTCTCCATAACTAGCTTGGTCTTCTCAACCATTGATTATGGCCTTGCCATCTACTGTGCAGCCTCGGACAGCACGCTGAGGCGACTCACCACCACGCTCAATAAAGCCTGCCGACTCACACTGGGTGCCCCTCGCCTGACTCATACCTGCCACCTCTACCAGGAAACCAGTTGGCTAAATCTGTCTGATAGGGCCCGCTATCAAACTTGCCCCCTTGCCAAAAAAGCAACCCTGGGCCCAGCTCCCTCATCCACCAGGCTGCTCCAACCAGGACCACAAGGACATACAATAAGATCTCAATCAAGATCCTCTATCGTCGCACTACCCAAGGTCAGCGTTCCTTCGAATACCGGGCCCCGCTGTGGCTCTCCTCTCTTCCAGTAGAACTAGCCACAATTAGCAAAATCGACCAATTCAAATCTGCACTTAGGTCCCACCTTTCCTCACATGGGAAATGCACCTGTCTTACCTGACCAACCCTCCTGTTTAAATATCCTGACTACCACAACTACTCGCACTTCATGAGATCCCAACTTGCTTCCTCCCTCCCCCTCCCACCCCCTGGCCATCAGACCCCTGCCCTTTTCGGATCTTGCCTCCTGTCCCCCGGGCTCCACTCCTCTCCACACTCGCAACCCTTCCCCTACCCCAGCCTCTCCCCCAGACACAGTGACCCCCTATCCTGGGGTTACTCCTTGTTGTCTACCCCCTCCTCCACCTCCTCACACTTTAATCCTTCCCATCCTCCCCCACTCTCCCCGGCAACTGCTCCTGCTGATCTGTCTTTGACTGTCTACTAAGGCTTTACCCCTTCCCAATGATCTTTACTGTGTTTTGCCATTGTTGAATGTATTCTTTGCTTCTCTGTGACAACTATTATATGTGTGCCATCTTTTCCTGATGTGGAACCTTTGTAAATGAGCTTGTAGCTCAAAGGTTGTAATCCGAGAATTCAATAAATAAAAATAAATAAACACATAGCTGGAGGCCAGATGGTGTATACGTAGGTAATGGGGGATCACTGATGACTTCCCAGGGGGCCTTTACTGTAGAGATGTTGCCCCGTTTGGCCGTCCCTGTGTGCCATCTTTCCTCGGTGGGGGGGGCAGACTGATCAATGTATATATACAGCGGAGCCCAGAATGTCACTAGGCAGGCTGGGCCCATACATCTATTTTACTGTCCAGTGGCATGATGCTAGTTAGAGATTTACCTTCACATATTATTGTTAGTTTTGCTCTTAAGTTGTGCCTCCGACCCCATCACGGGTGCGGACATTTAATTGATATGATATAACTAGCTGTTATAAGTAGCACCTTAAAAATTATAGTACAGAGTTGCCCTATATGCAGTAATGGACTATCAAATCCACCATCGCTGTTCATTGGATAAGTTGCACCGGTTTTATATTAGCTCCGCTTGGGTCAGGGTGGGAGAGGGAAGGGTTTCATCGCATTGTTCATGTTGTTTACTGTTTTGTTGTGGTTTTTTGTTGGGGGTAGTAGAGGTTGAGCGAGCAGTTTTATTGTTACAAAAAATGGAGGTATGGTTTCCAGTACTGCACATGTACTTTGCTCTTAGGAAGGTTGGTGTAATAAGCGAACATAGTGGGATGGGTGGACCTATCATTGAACGATGTTCCAGGTTTCAAGATGGATGACAGATTGAACATAATTACCTGGAATGTGAACAGGTTGAAGAGCCTGGTTAAACGTAGTTGGGTGCAGGCTGGAATAAGGAAATAAAAAGGGGATATTATTATTACAAGAAACACATATGACAGAGTGTGAATTGGCCAAAACTGCCAAATGGTGGTGGGTTTGGGTACCTGGCATGGAGCATTCTTCAATGCCAAGGCAAGGGATACAGCAGTCTGCATAAAACATAAATTTCCTGGGGAAATTATGGAAGTAAAGAAAGATACCAATGGATGGGAAACTCTCCTACACATTAAAATGCATAATGGGTTAGCCTTCTCCACTGGCTTGATTTATGGCCCTAATAGAGATGATCCCTTTTTCTACCCCAAGCTGCAGCTCGATATGGTGGGGCTCCCTGACCCTTGGTGTTGGGGGGGGGGGGGTTTAATTGTGTGGTGGACACCATACTTGACAGATCAACCTGGTCCCTTTACCCAGGACTAGGTGTGCTAAAGCTCTGGAGGCCTTGATGCTCATGTTTACTCTGACTGCTGGAGGCATGCTAACCCCACTACGCGTGTGTACAGCTTTTACTCCCATGCGTATGCTAGGATCAGTAGGATGTTGGGCTCCACCTCTTTGATGGACAAGATCAAAGACAGCCAGTATGAGCAGATTATAATCTCGGATCATGTTCCTCAGTTGGTCTCGGTGTCTGGGAGGGGAGTACCATTAGCCCCCAGGGCATGGTGAATGGACCCAACCCTACCTAAGAACCCTCAATATCAAGAGGTCATGGGGGGGGGATTGCAAATTTACTAATGCATAACAAGGCAGGGGACATGGCCTATTCAGTCAGGTGGGAAACTCTCAAGGCTGTTATCAGAGGGGTGACATTCACCTTTTTCCAGCCATCAGCACAAACTGCAGAACAAGCCAGGTTGGTGGCAGAAATAGCAGTCATGGAAAAAGATCTCATGGAGAACCCTACCAGGCCTTTTTATTACTGGCTGCAATGATTAAATTGGCATTATAACACCCTTGCAACTGAAAAGATTGAGTGCGCTATTTTACTGTCCAAGGCTGGGCAGTATTTTGATGGGAATAAGGGAGGTAAATTACTTGATTGGCAGCTTAAAAGCTGTGAGGGAGCCAGGGCCATTCCACAGATTCAGAACGAATCCAGGAAGTCCGTTCAAACCCGATGGTCATTAGTGAAGTATTTTGCAACTTCTGCAGGTCACTATATACCCAGGAAGTACACCCCACCCAGCAGCAGTTCGATGACTTTTTTGATAAGTGGGGCATTACCCCGGTGTGGTCAGCCACTATTACTGTACTCCCGAAGCAGGGTAAGGACCCACTGAAGTGTGTGTCTTTTCAGCCAATCTCTCTTTTAACAGATGACTATAAAATATTGGCCACTAGACTCGAACCCATCTTACAGAGAGTGCTCCACAAGGACCAGGCAGGCTTTTATTAAAGGGCGACAGGGGAAAAACAATGTACGTAAGGCCTCAGTATCATACATAAATGGTGTAGAACATCAGCAGGCCATGGAGCAGCGGTCCTTGCCCTGGACGCAGAAAAAGCCTTTAACCATGTTGATTGGGGGTTATTTGTTTGACACCCTGCGGTGGTATCAACTAGGGGACTAGTTTAAGTGGGTAGGTGCCTTGTATCATGCACCACAGGCACAAATTTTAATCAATGGAGGTCTGACTGGGCCTTTCCCTCTGACCTGTGGTACGAGATAGGTATGCCCGCTGTCTCCACTTTTATATGTATGGTCGCTAGAACCACTGGCAGAGGCGATAAAGCATCATCAGGGGATACAGGGGTTTAGGAGATGGGACCAAGATGAATTGAAGTTGGCGCTATTTGTGGATAACATCCTCTTATTCATGCAAAACCAAACCTTGGGCATACCTGCCCGACACGATTTTTTGGATGAATATGGGAAGCTGTCTGGGCATAAGGCGAACTGGTTAAAAAGCGAGGAGCTACCAGTGGGAAAGAGAAACTGAGACTCCCTTACTCTTAACTCAGTGGGAATCCTAGTGGTCCACACTATAAAATACCTTGGTGTTCATCTCGTTTGCTCTCCAGTGGACTTATACAAGAGTAATTACAGACCCCTGTTGAGTGCACTCAAAGCAGATTCTGCCAAATGGTGTAGTCTACGTTGCAAATGTCTCTCTGTTTCATGTCTTGTGTATTCGTGTACCTGTAATGTTTTTTAAGGCTATTGATGCTGTAGTGCACAGATTCATCTAGAACAATAAGCCAGCCAGGATTAAAAAAGCTGTGTTACAGAAACCATTGGAGGAAAGAGGTTGTGCTCTTCCCCCATTTTCGCTTTACTGCTGGGTGGCCCAGTTACTTAAACACACTTTTCATTAAAGTACGCAATCCTGATTGGTATGCAATAGAGGAGGATGACCTGGGCATTTCTCTTCACCATGGTCTGTTATCCCCTGTGTTGGCGGGTGGGTCCATATCTCAAATTGTTAATCCCTTTACCAAGAACCTTCAGAGAATTTGGCAGCGAGCGCGCCAGTATATACATCATTCCACAGTGTTGTCTCCTTTTGCCTCACTGATTAGCACGTTTAAAAGTAAGAAGAGCTCTAATGTTTTTATCCACCAGGCCCTTCTAAGGTGGTCACACCTGGGTGTCCAAACAATTCAGTCCCTGTATGAAAATACCCAGTTAAGTACTGTTCTTGAGCTTAGTACCAATTACGGTCTCCCTAAGGGGGACTTCTTTGTTTATCTGAGAGTGTATCAGTGGCTGAATTGCTCTACTCCCCAGGGCCTACACGACATCGCCAGCTCTGTGCTGGCAGAGATGCTGTATTACCCATCCCCGGATTATAAAACTATCACTGCACTATATAAAACACTTCTAGACCAGGGACCACTGCCCACAGCTGAGGTCCGAGCAAAATGGGAGAATGGTTTGGGTCTCCATGTATCTGACCGTGTATTGAAAAAGGCTTTCAAACAACATGAAGTCTTGCTGTATTCTGACTATTGTAGTTAGCCCCAGCCTTTAAACTGCCCTGGAGAACAAAGGGTTAACTTTCTATGTAACACATAGAATGCTGAGCGCGAGCTCGGGGTGAGGTCTCTGTCTGCAGCCCTTTGAAATCCAACCGTTAGATTCTTTACTCCGCCCCACTGAACAGTCGCTCCAGAGATTTCTCCTTCAGCTTGGTTCCAAAAGTCGGTTAAAGTGTTGGTTTTAAGCCGAATTAGTTCCGCTTAGTCGGTTCAGCCTCTGTCTGTGGTACCGTGAGTAATAGATATATTTTTTTTTTCCCCCATTTCTGTGTGGAAATTGTAAAACTTGTTTGTTTGGTTCGGCTTAACCGAGCACCTTTGGTGAATTTCTGTATTTTACTTTAGAGTGTGGTTACCGGTCCTTACCGGTTCTAAAAAAAAAAAACAAAAGTGTTTTGAACGTTTTTTTCCGACACCCGTGACATGGTTAGGAACCAGTAAGGGAGTCTTGCCTGGTGGTTGCCATAAAAAGGGTAAGTTTGGTTAGGTTGGCCATGTCTGAGAAACCCAAGAAAAAAAATGGGCCCACTGGGTTTCAGCACTGCAGTGAGTGTGGAGAGGTCTTTGCTAAGTCCGATCCCCACACCACCTGTGTTTACTGTCTGGGGTTTGAACACCTCGATTCAGACTGCCAAATATGTAAAATCTTTCCCAAATCTACCCTTGAGAAGAGATTAGGTAGACTGAGGGAAAAGGAGGCCGAGAAGTCCGCTGACCTGGATGGCCAGCCCGGTTCGGTTCTGACCGAACCAGAAGCAGTGCCCTCTGACCGGGGCGATGCTTTTTCGGGCAAAAGGAGAGCCGACCCTGAGGGGTCGGTTCCTACAAAAAGGAAACGCAGAGAGAAATCGACCGGCTCGGATCCAGAGGTTCATGTTCCGACCGCTGAAGAAATAGCCAGAGTGTTTCGGATTGTGGAATAGCTTCGCCCGGTTCCGACCGATCCGGCACCATTTGGCAGGGGCTTGGTTCAGTCGGTTCCCCCGGTTCAAGATTATACCCCTGAAGATTTTTATGAACCGGAGTTTGAGGAGGAGGGGGAGTTCGAGGATGATGGTGATGATGGTGAAAGTCTGGATGTGCCTGTGGAACTGGACATCTCCCCAGACAGACCTTCTGGCGTTTCCCCTCCTAGGCTTTCTGAGTCCCCTCCCCACTTTCTGTTTTACAGAAAGGTGACTGAAACCCTCCAGCTTCCTATGGAGGAGGCCATGGAGGATCAAGAGGAGCCTGATTATGTAGAAATGATGGACATCCCAGAGTCCAGGAGACTGTCTATTCCCCTTCACAAATCCTTTGGGAAGCAGACAGTAAAAATTTTAGTCTCCCAATACTGTACCCCCTGTTGACAGAAGGATGGACAAGAGGTACACACTATCAGGCTCCGATATGGAGTTTTTATACCAGCAATGCAGCCATGTTGGGGTAGTGCAGGCTGCTGCCTGTGACAAGGCAAATATTCCCTTGGCTTCACACCCCCCGACAAAGACTCCAGGAAGATTGATGCCATGGCAAAAAAGCAGTACATGGCATCTTCCTTGGGTCTCAAGCCGGCAAACTGTATGGCCTACACAGCCAGGTACCAGAAGTCCAGGTGGGACACTGTACTGGCACTGGCTAAACAGGCCTCCCCCCAGCTAGCCAAGGAGCTGGAGGAGGTGGCTGCTGATGGGATTAAGGCATCAAAAGTACAGTTTCATGCTGCTGTGGACTCCAGTGATGTGTCATCAAGAGTCATGGCTACATCTGTGGCTCTTCGGAGGATGGCTTGGCTCAGATTTACTAGCCTCTCACAGGACACCCAGGCTAAGGCCATGGATTTTCCTGTTGTGGGTAATTCTCTGTTTGGGGAGCAGACAGAGAATTACGTGAAGAAAATGGACAAGTACAGAGTACAGGACCACTTACAGGAGTGCTCAGGCCAAGGAGAGGCAGGCAGCGCCTCAAAGGCAGCAGTCTAAGGGCAGGCCTTTTCATAGACCTTTTTACCAAGCACAGGCCTCTTCTCCCTTTTCTCAGAGGGGGTTCTTCAGAGGGAGAGGCAGAAGAGGGATGAGCAGGGCTGCATCCACTCCTCAGCCTAAGGCCCCTGCCAAGCAGACACCCTGATGGACCTGCCCAGGTCGACTCTCCTATTCCAGTAGGGGACAGGCTGGCTTACTTTGTCCAGGACTGGATGTCTGTTACCTCAGACAATTGGCTCCTGGAAGTAGTAAGCCAGGGACTGGTTCTCAGCTTCAAAAAATTTCCAAAGATGAGAGCCAGATCTTTTCCACCTGCAGGTCTCTCAGAAATCCTTGCCCTAGAGGCAGAGGTTTCGTCTCTTCTGGCTTTAAGGGCAAAGGTCTGTACTCCAGGTACTTCTTACCCCAAAAAAGACAGGGGAGTGGCGACCCATTCTAGACCTACAATACCTGAACAAACATCTTTTAAAACCAAAGTTCAGGATGGTAACTCTGGGAATAATTCTTCCCTCTCTAAGGCCAGGGGACTGGCTAGCCTCCCTGGACCTCAAATATGCCTATTTTCACATTTCCATCGGGTGCTCCCACAGAAAGTACCTCGGGTTCGAGTTGCCCTCAGGCCACTATCAGTTCAAAGCAATGCCCTTTGGCCTAACATCAGCCCCAAAGGTCTTCACAAAGTGGCTGGCAGTAGTCGTTGCCTTTCTAAGAAGGCAAAAGATTTCAAATTTTCCATATCTGGACGACTGGCTCATAGTGGGCCAGTCTCCAGACCAAGTCAAGTCAGACCTGCAAGTGGCCCAGCAAGTGCTCACTTCTCTAGGATTTCTTCTTAACCTTCCCAAGTCAGTTCTCGAGCCAGTGCAACTCCTTACCTTTATAGGGGCGGAGCTGGATACTGTCAAAGCAAGAGCCTTTCTTCCCGTGGACGGCAAAAGTTCTTACAGAGCTGGCTTCTTACTTCAGCCTTCAGATGTCCCAACCAGTAAGGCATTTCCTTCAGCTCTTGGGCCACATGGCAGCTTCTATAGCAATGGTCCAAGGGGCAGGATTCCAGATGAGGGACATTCAGTTCCATCTGAGGGCCTTTTGGTCCCAGAGGAAGGATTCCCTTACCAAACTGATTCCAGTGACTCGGACCCTGATCCAAGCCCTTCAGTGGTGGCAGGATCAGGACAATTTAAGGCAAGGGGTCCCATTTGTCATTCAGTCTCATTCAGTGGTCCTTACCATGGATGCTTCCCTTCTGGGTTGGGGGGCCCATCTGGGGGCCCTCACTGCCCAGGGACTGTGGTCCCCTCAGGAATCCCTTCTCCATATCAATCTCCTAGAACTCAGGGCAGTTTTTCTGGCCCTGCAAGCCTACTCTCAGTCAGTGCAGAACGAAGTGGTTCCGGTCAGAACAGACAACACCACCACCATGTGGTACATCAGCAAGCAGGGAGGCACTCGGCTTACAGCCTTGTGCATAGAAACCGTGAAGTTGTGGTCCCTGGCTTATTCCCTCCAAACCTCTCTGATAGCAGTCCACCTTCCAGGGAAGGACAATGTGCTAGCAGATGCACTGAGCAGGATCTCACAGGGCCATCACGAATGATCCCTGGACCATCTGGTGTTAAAGGTGATTTTCTCAAGGTGGGGCACTCCAGAGATAGATCTCTTTGCAGCCCCAGACAATCACCAACTTCCTCTCTTTTGTTGCAGACCCCCCAGGCTTGGGCTCAGTCCCTCTGGATGCTCTGATTCTGAACTGGGAAGGGAAATTTATGTATGCCTTCCCTCCATTTACTCTACTGTTAAAAGTTTTAGTCAAGATAAGATCACAACTTTGCAAAGTGATTCTGATTGCTCCAGACTGGGCCAGACAGCTTTGGTACCCCCTGTCGTTGTCTCTAGCAGTCCATCTTCCCCGTCTCTTCCCAGGAATTACAACCTGTTAACCTCCACTCAGGGGAGGATTTGGTACCCCATTCTTCAGCACTCAAACTCAAGGCATGGCTCTTGAAGAGTTAGAGTATGCAGATTTGCATCTGTCTCAGGGTTTTCTGGATATTCTCAAAGCCTCTTGAAAGCCTGCCACTAGAAAAACCTAAAACTCCAAATGGAAGAGATTCAGCATTTGGTGTTCCAAGAAACATATTTCCCCAGACACTGCTGAATTGCCTACAGTTCTGGATTATATGGTCCATTTGAATGGCTTAGGCCTCAGACCAGTGACTCTCAAGGTGCACTTGTCAGCTGTTTCTGCTTTTCTGTCAGTGGGGAAGTCTTCCTCACTATCATCTGATCCTGTGTTCTATAAATGTTTTAAGGGATTGCTTCATACCAGTCCTCCCTTTAGAGACCCTGCCCCTGCCTAGAACTTAAATGTTTGCATTGCCCAACTTATACAACCTCTCTTTGAACCTATGTCCTCAGCAGAGCTTAAGTACTTAACTTGGAAAACTGTGTTTTTAGTAGCCATTTCCTCTGCCAGACGTATCACTGAATTGCAAGCCATGTCAGTGGAACCTGATTTTATCTCCTTTCATAGAGATAAAGTGGTCCTTAGAACCAGCAGAAGGTTCTTGCCCAAAGTGGTTTCAGATTTCCACTTGAATCAGTCTGTCTCTTCCTGTCTTCTTCACTGATCATTCTTCTTCAGGAGAGAGGAGGCTACACAGTTTAGATGTTAAAAGGGTCCTTGGCTACTACATAGAGCGTACCAATGGTCACAGGTTTGATTCCCTCCAGTTGTTTCTCACTTATGGAGAAGTGGGAAAGGGCAAACCTGCCACCAAGAGAACAATTGCCAGGTGGATTGTGTCTTGTATACAATTCTGCTATGAGAAACTAGGAAAGATTCCACCCTCAGGCCTGAGGGCTCACTCCACCAGAGGTACAGCTGCTTCCCTGACTGCTGCTAGTGATATTCCTCTCTTAGAAATTTGTCAAGCAGCCACCTGGAAAACAGTCCATACCTTTACCAAGCATTACTCTCTGGATATCCAGGCTAGGAGTGATGCTCATTTTGACACAGCAGTACTTCAGAGCCTATTCCCAAAGTAGGTTCTGCCCCTCCTCTTTGGAGGTACTGCTTGGTAGTCTGCAATAGTCAGAATACAGCGGGACTTCATGTTGTTTGAAGAAAAAATTACTCACCTTAGTAATTGTGTTTCTCCTAATGGAGTCTTGCTGTATCCTGACCTCCCTCCCTCCCTGTCTCCCCTCTCAGAACCTGTTTTTGGGAAGTGGGTGGGCAGGTGCTGTGTTGCACCTCAGGGGTGCTTCTTTCACACCCCTCTCTTTTTTGTTTGGGTGTTTATTATTATTCTTATTTGGATTGGTTTGTGGTTTTGGGTTTCCTGACTTGAGTCTTCCTTGGGAATTCAAAACCCTTGTTGCCAGTTGGCTAGTAAAAATTTTACAGTTTCCACATAGGATAGTTAGAGTTTTCTGCTCATAAGAATCTGACGGTTGGATTTCAAAGGGCTGCAGACAGAGACCTCAACCGAGCTCGAGTTCAGCATTCTATGCGTTGCATAGAAAGTTAACCCTTTGTTCACCGGTGCAGTTTAAAGGTTGGGGCTAACTGCAATAGTCAGAATACGGCAAGACTCCATTAGAAGAAACATAATTACTAAGGGAGTAATTTTTTCTTTTGTCACTACAAGCAGGGTGCCAACACCAACTGACTTCATCAAATACAGTTGATATTATCTGTGTCAGTCTTCACCATTCATCACTAATGGGTACAGCGCCGGAGCTAGGACCCCGCGGGAGACTTTTTTCTTTTCCCAACATGGACGGAGTCGACGCAGAGCCGGTGCCGCCCCCGAGGCCGCCGTTCCACATGGCGCTCAAGGGTTGGCCGTTAGCTGCTGCCGACTCCGTCCAGCGCTCATTCTTTCTCTCCGCTGTTGAGTGTGGTACGTGTGTGTGTGAGTTTTTACGGCCTAGTCCGTCGTTCCATTTACAGTTGCCTCGGTTCTGCTCGCCTGCTCGACGTCACTTCAAGTACCGGTAAGATCTTTCCTTTTATTAAGCGGCATCGAGTACTGTTTATAGTTTATTTTCCGTTCGGTCATGTCTCGTCCAGGTAGGCAAGAAGATGTCTAAAACGGGGCCGCCGCCTCTTCTCCCTGATGAAACAGCATGACCACTGCCTTTCCTGCCTCGGCCCCGACCATGATATGGATAACTGTGAAATTTGCTTCTCGTTGGACCGCCGTGTTGTTGAGAACCGCATGTTGAAGGGCGAACGTACGCCTCCGACTTTCGGAGGTCAAATGTGCAGTCACCGGGCCAAGGCGAAGATTCTTGGCCCTCCCTCCGGGTCCCCTTCCGGTCCTATATGACCCGTGGAGGAGGGAAACCCCTCCTCTTCTAGCCTTGCGACAGCGGGGGTTTCTTCCGAGGTGCAGGAGGCCCAGGCCGGCCCCCCTTGGGGGTCAGTCGGGAGGCACTGCATCAGCAGTCACCTCTTCATTGGCGAAGGCTCCCTCGGTGTCGTGTTTCAGGGCTGGACAGTATCGTCCTCGGCACCGTCTCGCGGCACCATTCTTGGCCCCAGCGCCTTTCGTGGCATCATGGACTTTGAGTGCGGCATTGCGGTCGGTGTCGGGCCTTCTCTCGGGGCCACCATCGATTCTGATGCTGCTTGCGGCGTCTGAGTTCTCGGCGGTGCTGGGGGTGGTGTTTTGGAAGATCTTACTTCGGGAGGGTTCCTGCAGTAGGTCTTCACATATAGGACTGCGCCCCCTAGCGTCAGGTCCGCACGGCAAACTTGTAGATAGCAATCATCAGCCTGGTCCGCCCCCGACATCGGGGTGTCATGACGTCAGCCAGACTATAAAAGGGGCGGTCCATCGCCCGCTCTCCAGTTCTTAACCGCCGTCGCGTCAGTCACGTTCGGTTCGTGTCAGAACAGCAATCTAATGTCCACGCTATATTTCTCGAAGTGTTTCTTCGCCTCTTGTAAAATTCTCAAGATTTTTCTTCAGTTTGATGTCTTCTAGACAGAAGAAAAAGTGCCCAAAGTGCGGCGCTCAAATCCCGCATGGGGACAACCATTCCTGCTGCCTCCTTTGCCTCAGTTCGAAGCACGATGTCCAGGAGTGTTCCATCTGCCAGGCCTTCAACCAGACGACCAGAACCAGGCGCAAGAAGACCCTTGAGGCCTATCTTTTGACCCGACACTTGGCGTCTATGGAAAGGGAGCTACAAAAACTCAGGGAAAGGTCATCATCGGCGGTCCCGAAGAAAAGAAAAGTAAGGAGAATCGTCGGGACAGGAGTGCATTGCCGTCTGAGGCCAGCAACTGTGAGTACTTTTTCGGGCCCTCCATCCACTTCTTTGGGCCGGGCCCCTTCTCCCCCTCCTGCTGAGGTGAGTGGACAGCCGGGGGTTGCCTCTTTGGAGGTGGTAATTCTGTTGACTGATCCTGACGGTAAGTCACCCCTTGCCTCTGGCGAAGGGCGAATGGCCTCCACCGATCAGACTAGCGGCGGCCTTTCAGCTGTCTCTGTTCTTTCAGACGCCGGCTCGTACGACGCCCACATAGATCCGTCCACTCTCCCTTTGGGCTCCAGTTTGGCCCCCGATGTTGGACAGAGTGAGGGACAAGTCGACCCGTCGTCTCCCAGGGTCCTCCACCCTAGAGACTTGCCACTCGAACGTTTGCTGTTTGCTTTAGCAAAGTTGCGTTCAGACCTGCCGTCGGGGGCCCCTCGTGTCTCCTTCTCCCCTTCCTCGCCAGGCCATCCTCCGGAACTGGAGTTCATTCTACTGCCGACAGAGGACCCGGGTATGGAGCCTTCACCCCCCAGTACTTCGGGCGCACTCCAGGCCCCGATGCCCCCTACAGGCTCCACGGCACCGCCCCCTGCAGGTCCTTCATCTTGGTTCATTGCCAAGGAACCCCCTTTCCGCCTGCGGGCACCCCTCCATCGGTTACTTAATATCCGACGCTGGGCCAGGTGCCTCCGTCGCCTGGTTTCCCAACGCCGGGTTTTCCAACGTCATCATTCCCAACGATGGGTTATCCTACTCCAGGACATCCCATGCTGGTTTACCCAGGGTGCTTGTATTACCCGTCCTGGCACTGTCCTCAGTACCTGGGTTATCTGAGTTATCAGCCACCACCACCACCTCCTCCTCCTCCTCCTCCGGTGCCGGAACTTGAGTCCGTCCCTCAGTGGTGGAAAGAGGCTAGAGTACCGCTTGTGTTGGAGTTAAGACAGCTGGTGAGGGAGACACCCTCCGTTAGGGTGACCTCTCCACTGCCTTCTGCTACCAGAGCCTCTACCTCTATTGTGATAGGTATTACTGAACCAGACCTTTCTGTGCCTTCTGGCTCTGATTCCTCTAACACTAATTCCGACTCAGACATGTCGGACCCCAGATCTCCCGTGGAGTTTCCTCTGAAAGACACCCCAAAGTCCACTCCAGAGGATCCTTCTTTCAGAGACCTGCTACGTTCTATTCAGGCGGCTGGTGGTTGGCCATCCAAAGAGGTTGATCCCCAAAGAAAACTTCTTGCTGAACACCTGGATCTTGCCACCTTGGACCCTATTCCCATTCTGCCGTGGATGGGACCTCCTGAGGACCTTGTTACCACAGTCTGGCAACAACGATCCTCCATTCCCGTGGTCTCCCACAAAGCTGACCGCACCTGTTATCTCCCGGAAGGGAATTTTTAACTGAACTCCCATCCCAAGGCTGACTATATGGTCATCATGGCAGCTCACGACCGTTCAGCCCAGCCCAAACATCTGAGTTCTTCGCCTCCTGACAGGGACTCGCGTCAGCTTGACCAGTTGGGTGCAAAATTTCTTCTTCTTCTTCTTTTGCGATACATTCCCTTAATTACGTCTCGCACGTGGTCGCCTTTCAGAAAGCTTCTCTTTTGGAACTAGAAATGGACCTCCAGGATGTTCAAGATGAAACCCTGAGGAAGAAACTCTTGGATAAAGTACGGATGGGGAAATCCTCGTGTCGCCACGCTCTTCGGGCTACCACGACTCGGTAGATTCAGTGGGGTAGCTGCCACGGGATCTGCCTCCGCGCCTCCTGGCTCCGTATAGCGGGACTGGCGCAGGACGTGCAGTCCTCTCTGTTGGATGCCCTTTACTGAACTGCAGGAGAGCGGACGCTCCTTGCGGGATGCCCGTTCCTTATACAAGATGGGACAGAAAAAGCAGCCCTTTCGCTGCCAAAGAAGGTGGAACAAATTCCAGGCTAAGCGTCAGGCTAAGAAACGCGCACCTGGATCGGGAGCTCAAACCCCACAGACCAAATTTCAAAAACAGGCCTCTGGGGCAAAAGCTCCCCTTCCCTCTGCATCCTGACCCCTTTCCCCTCCTTCCGCTACCTCCAGTACATCAGGAGGAACCGGTCGGAGGGAGGTTCGGCCTCCACTTGGAAGGCTGGAGGTCCGTCACCGCAGAAAATTGGGTGCTTCAGCTCATCCAGCGAGGTCACTTGATAGAATTCAGCAAAATTCCAACCCCTCAACCATCAGGACTGTCCTTCTATCCCTGGGATCAGGTCCCCATAGTCTCTCAAGAGATTCAGGCACTTCTAAAGAAAGCCATAGAGCCTGTCTCGTTAAGCCAAATAGGAAGGGGATTCTATTCCCACTTCTTCGTGGTTCCAAAGAAAACGGGCGACCTGAGACCGATCCTGGACCTCAGCACACTAAACATCTTCGTCGAGTACAAGAAGTTTTGTATGTTGACCCTTCAGGGGCTCCTTCCCCTGTTCCATCAAAACTCTTGGCTGTGCTCCCTGGACATGCAGGATGCTTACCTGCATATCCCTATCCTCCCGGCCCACCGCCGCTTTCTCTGCTTTGTTTTCCTGGAGAAACATTTCCAGTTCCGAGCACTCCCATTTGGTCTTTCTTGGCCCCAATGTTCACCAAATGCCTAGCGGTGGTGGCGGCCTTTTGCACCGCCAGTGCATTTGTCTTCCGATACCTGGACGACTGGCTCCTCTCAGCACCCTCTCTTACCAGCCTGAAAGAGGCTCTCTTTCACTCTGAGCTTGTTTGCTTTACTGGGCATAACGGTCAATTTTCCCAGCTAGTGCCCTCACAGAGACTCCAGTTCATTGGAGCTGTACTAGACACAGATCAGGGCAAGGCTTTCCTACCATCAGATTGGGCTGAGACCCTTGCTTCTCAAGCCACACTGGTGGCACAGGACCGATGGATCCCTGCACACTTGGTGCTTCGTTTATTGGGTCTGATGGCGGCCGCCATTTCGACAGTCCCAATGGCCAGGCTTCACATGAGGGTCACCCAGTGGTCTCTTCGAGTCCAATGGGGCCAGAGGACAGATGACATGAACCAAAAAGTCATGATCTCCAACAGCCTTCAGAGAGATGTACGCTGGTGGCAGGATCTCTCGAATTTGTCGAAGGGTGCCCCTTACCTTCTGGCAGTTCAAACTCAAATTCTCTCTCTCTATACGGACGCCTCGGATCTGGGCTGGGGTGCTCATCTGGGGTCTCACAAGACACAGGGGTCTTGGTCTGATCAGGATCTGATGCTCCACATCAATGTTCTGGAGACCAGGGTGGTTCTTTATGCACTCCAGGCATTCCAGTCGCTGCTGGTTCCGGGATCCATCTTGGTACAAATGGACAACATGTCCACTGTCTGGTACATAAACAAGCAGGGGGGGGGGACCAGATCTTACCGTCTTTGCTGAGAAGCCATGAGGGTGTGGTACTGGGCGATTCAGCATAGCCTTTATCTGACAGCAGTTCACGTTCTGGGCGTCACCAACATCCTGGCAGACAGTCTCAGTCGATCAGTGGCCCGGGCCCACGAGTGGGAGCTAAAGTCAGAGGTAGTCGAAGATCTCTTTCTTCGATGGGGTCGGCCAGAGATGGATCTGTTCGCCTCCCCATACAACACAAAACTACCCGTCTTCTGCTCGCTCATTCCTGGGCATGGTGCTTTTTGGTGAGACACACTGTCTCTTTCATGGACAGGGAGGTTTCTGTACGTCTTTCCTCCCTTTCCTCTAATTCAGAAGGTCCTGGTGAAACTTCAACAAGAGGGGGCCCACGCAATCTTGATTGCTTCTTTTTGGCCTCGCCAAATTGGGTTCCCTCTTCTGCAACACTTGGCAATGGAACCTCTGGTTCCTCTGCCCATTTCCCATGATGATCTGAGTCAGGAGCAGGGCACCCTGGTGCATCTGAGCCTTCTGTCTCTCCACCTTCATGCGTGGCACCTGTGGACATAGCGATTTCTCGCTATGGGGTCTCTTCGCAGGTTGCACACATTCTAGTGGAGGCCAGAAAATCCTCCACTAGATCCACTTACGTTATGAAGTGGAAGAGATTCACGATATGGGCCAAGCAAGGAGCTGGGATCCTTTTTCGTGCTTGGCATCCCAGGTTCTAGAGTACCTTGCACATCTGTCTGAGGCGGACCTTAGCTATTCCTCCATTAAGGTCCACCTCTTTACGGTGTCGGCCTACCACCTCCCGGTGGATGGCAAAACCTTGACTCAACTGGAGGTTGCCAAAACCTTTTTGAACGGCATCCTTCATTTGAAACCTCCGATCCGGAATCCTTGTCCTTCCTGGGACCTGAATTTCATGCTCGAGAAGCTGACCTTACCACCGTTTGAACCAGCTTCTTGCGACTTGTGCTTCCTCTCCTGGAAGACTTTGTTTTTAGTTGCTGTCACTTCGGCCAGAAGGCTTTCCGAATTACAGACCTTCATTTGTAAAGGACCTTATTTAATTTTTCATAAGGACAGAGTAGTCCTTCGGACTAACCCTTCTTTTTTGCCCAAAGTTGTTTCAGAAACCACTTTGAGCCAGAGCGTGGAATTACCGGTATACTATCCACAGTATTCCAACAGGGGGGAACACCTGCTGCACAAGCTTGATGTGCTCCGGATCCTGAGGTACTACACGAACAGGACTAAAGAGGTTAGGAAATCTAACCAATTGTTCGTAGCCTTTGCCCCTCAGTGCCAGGGCAAGGCTATTTCCAAGCAGACCATCTCTCCATGGCTCGCTAACTGCATCCATTTTTCGTACGCGAAATATGGGAAGTCCCTTCCGGGGGCAGTCAAAGGCCACTCCACCCGTAGCGTGGAGACCTCTACTGCCTTTTTCAGGAATGTGTCCACAGCAAAGATCTGTGCTGCAGCCACCTGGTCGTCTCTTCACATCTTCAGTAAGCATTACAGTCCGGACATTGCCTCTCGGCGCAGAACTGGCTTTGGACTTGCGGTCCTGCAAGGCCTTCTGTTGTGATTACTCTTGGTGACTTCTCCTCCTCCCGGATGCACCTATACCTTATTTTTCTTTGGGACTGCTTGGTATTCAGTCCTATATGTGACGACCTACTGCAGGAACCCTCTTGAAGTAAGATATAGCAGTTACATAAGAACTTACCGTCACAGTAGATCTTTGAGAGAGGTTCCTGCAGTAGGTCTAGTTTCCCTCCCTCTCTCCTTCCCCCGGTTTTTGGATGCTTTACTTTCCATCCTATCTAGTCCGGCTGGACTAGAGTGGAAGCAGGGTCTTTGGAGTTCACTCTGGTTTTCTCCTTGCCTATCTTTAGGTCTTTGTTGGGAAAAGAACTGGAGAGCGGGCGTGGGACCGTCCCTTTTATAGTTGTGCTGATGTCACAACGCCCCAACATCAGGGGCGGTCCCCGCTGATGATTGCTATCTACAAGTTTGCCATGCGGACCTGACACCAGGGGGTGCAGTCCTATATGTGAAGACCTACTGCAGGAACCGCTATCTAAGATCTACTGTTAGGGTAAGTTCTTACGTAACTGCTATTTTGTGGGCCTGGTTCTGGTCCCGGTGCTGCAGTCGGGGCCGTGCCTGACTTTGGTGCCGCTTGCGGCACCAGGGTGGGTGTCAGCGAGCCTGGTGCCGTGTTTGGTTTGGCGGCTGGTGGCACCGGGGGGGTGGGGTGCGGAGCCATGCTCGGGGTCGCACTTGACTTTGATGCCATTCGCGGCGCCGGGCGTGGGGCTGTGCTTCCCTCTGGTGCCATTGGCAGCACCGAATCTCAGGGTGCCCCACTTCGGGGTTCAGGAACTGGAGGGGCTTGTGGACTTGTCTGGCACCAGACCTCGGAGCCTGCCTCTTCGGAGGCGGACTCTGTGTCTGATCCAGACTGGCTCTCAGGTTCTTAGGAATCTTTGGACCCCACTGTTTCCAGCACCTCGGCCTCCCTCTGGGTGTCAGTTGTTCGCCAGAGGACCTTAGGGTCATGGGGTCTGACCAGCCAGTGGAGGTCCCTGTGACTAATGCTGTGCAACCTGAGGTTTCTGGCACTGCTGTTCCTCCAGTTGGGGCACCCCAGTCCTTGGTGTGTTTGGACAGCCCAAGTTTGGGGCAGCCCGGAGCACACCAGGAGGGGGGAGGGTACGGTTCACTGGGTGGACTCCTCGGAGGCTACCCGGAGTTGCCAGCTGCCTAGGCTGGTGGCTACGAGAACGAGGTCCCTCTCTGATTCTGAAGTGTTGAGAGGTACAGGTGTGGTGCACCCTTCCCAGAGCCCAGCCGGGTTCTGGGAGGAGCCGGAGCACGGGCCCTCCCCTTTCCCTGGAGGAATCCCTGAGAGGGACTTTAACTTCTGAGGTCAGGGGCCGTCCTTCTGGACTTGCACGGTCCCGATTGCCTCACTGGGGCACAGCTCTGACCGTTCCGACCCGGTTGAACAGCTGTTAGCTGTGGCAGCTTTCAGGTCCCCCTCCCTGCGAAGGGTTTCCTGTTGGCCCCCCTACCCTGACAGAGACTGTTCTCCTGTTGCCAGGAGCCTGTCCCCTGAGCCTCTGTCTCCATCCCCAGTGATCCCAGGTATTCCCGGTCCTCGCAGACCTCTTACCTGGGAACAGTTCAGAGGTTCTGCTGCACATTTTCCCACCTATCTCCATGCCCTGGACCAGCAGGTGTTTCACCACACTCCCGTGCAGCTGGACCCTGAACCTGGAGGCTCGTCTTCATCCTCTTCTCCCTCGACAGAGGGAGAAGAACCTTCGGTCCACAGCTCCTCAGCATCTGATCTGTCCTCCAATCAGCGCTTCCTTGTGAAGATGTTAGATGAGCTTCATCTTACCCCTGTCCCAGTCAGCAATCCCAAGCATGTGGCATGCGCCTTCTTAGGCGAGTACAGTGCGGCCCATCTGGTGGCTCCCACCTGGCCTATTCTTTTTTGGGAGGCGTCACATCGGCTCTGGCTTCGTCCCTTCTCTACCGTTCCAGCCCCAAGGGACTTAGCCAGCGGTATTGCGTTCCCCCTGGGTCTCCAGGTTCTCTGCCTCATACTCCTTCGGGCTTGACCTCTATTGGACACCCCCTCGAGGCCTTGCACCCCTTACCGTGACCGCCCCCCACTGGGGGAGATGAGTGTTCTACTCAACACGGATCTCTTCGTCTATCGCAGCACATCAGGCCCACTTTGCAGCCTACAACAGATTCTTATGGTCTAGGCTAGGTCAGCTCCTAGCCTCAATGCCTGACTCAGAGGAAACCAAGCAAGCCATTGCCCTCTCTGCGCAGGGCCTGGAGCTAGCAAGGCACCAATCCAGGGCATCGTATGATGCCAATGAGGTGGTATCCAGAGTGGTAGAGACAGCGATCTGCCTTCGGCAGATGGCATGGCTTCGCCTATCCTGGTTATCACCCCTGGCCCGGTGTAGGGTGATTTACTCCGCATACTGGGGAACCCATCTCTTCCCCTGAAGGGTGAGATGGAGGCTCTCGGGGCACCCTCCTTCCCCCACTGGGGGATCCCCATCTCTCCCAGACCAGTCCCATGTCTCCCCAGGCCTGTAAGGGTTCTCCCCTTCAGTGTCTCACCCACTGGAGGCTAAGGGACCTAGTCCCTTAGGGTACTTCAGGGCCCCCTTCAGGGGGCTCAGTTCTCACCCACTAGTGATGAATAGTGGAGATTGACACAGATAAGAAGATATGAAAATTACATACCTACCGTAATTCTTGATCTTTCTGTGTATCTTCACCATTCATCACTAAATTCCACCCTCCTTCCCCCTGTGGGCCTCAGTCTCTGGACTTCCTCCTCCCTATCCCCTGTGTGTCTTCTCTTTCTTCGCTCTCCTCTCCATTGCATTTAGGCGGGATGGGACTGTGGAGACATGCAGGGGTAAAACCTTTGGGGGGGGTATGGGGATTTGGGTGATGCGGGTTCATTTTCTTCTTCTCTCCTTTCTGGGGAGTTTAGGGGCGAGGGGGCCCACTCCCCCACCCCACCTCCATTTTTTTTACTAGAGTGTCTATTATTTAGAGTCTCAAATTTTGAGCTCTTATCCCTTTATGCCTTTGGCTGTTCTAAGTTTCCCATTTTGGGAGGGAGGGGGGAGAGCTTGAGACACACCTTCAGCCTGCACCTTCTATTCTCTGGTCTTCTAGACCTAGGCTGCTTGCAACTCCTGCAGCTGAGCTCAATAGTCCCAAGGCTGGACTATAGTCTTCTAAATATGTCAGAGTGCATTTCGCTCCTGGGGGTATGCTACTCTTTCTCCCGCCCCCCTTTCTCCTTACCTCACCTCCGTTTCCTCCTCCTTCCAGAGATTGGGGCCCTCTCTCCCCAATTTCCTTTTTAATCTCTCCTCCTGTCCTCTGTCGTTTATTTCTCCTTTTAGTTTATTATTCCTTTCCTTTCCTTTTATCTATCCCTCAGGCTCTCTTGCCTCAACCCACCCTCCCTTCCATACACACTCTGGCGTGTCAGAACAGGGCGGAGTCGACAGCAGCTGACAGCCAACCCTCGAGCACCATGTGGAACGTCAGCCTTCGAGGGCTGCGTCGCCTTCACCCATGTTGAAACAAAAAGTCTCTCGCGGGGTCCTAGCTCCGGCGCTGTACCCACTAGTGATGAATGCTGAAGATGCACAGAAAGATCAAGAATTACGGTAGGTACGTAATTTTCATTTCTCCCTTTACTGTTCCTATATTACCCCCCTGCAGACTGCACAGGTTTTACCCAGACATATCTCCAGTGTGCCCCAAGTGTGAAATTGAGATGGGTGACTTCCTGCACATGGCTCTTACGTGCATACATATATCGAGGTTTTGGGCAGAGGTGCACACAGTAATGCAATATGCATTAAAGATTCCTCTTTCACGGGCCCTGGGGGAGCCGATTCTTGGAGCCAACCTTAACACTCACCTTCCTCCAAAACTAAGGAGATTGTGGGAGCTAGCTTTATTAAATGCAAAAAAGACAGTTGCACAAAATTGGTTAAGGTATGAGTCCATCCACAAGTGCCTAATGGAGCCAAAATCTTCTACACTGTCTTAAATTAGAAAAAGCACAATATAGGGCCAGTGGGTACCACATAGCATTCTATGAGATATGGGGACCACTTGAGTGTGCTATAGAAGGTGTGTTACCAATATAGCCTAGCCATCCTAGTAGAGGCGAGGTGGTGCTGGGGCAGCCTGGCCTGGTAGGACACTCACTACTACGAGTCCCTCTAAGGGCCCCAACCAGGGGGAACCCGGTTCAAACTGCCTGTGTAATTTTCTGATCTGTCTGCTCATGAAGTGGGAATTTAGAACAGTTCTTTAACATTGTACCCAGTAGCTCCGTATGAAGTCCGAACCATCCATTGATTCTCCTGCTACAAAATGGCCACCCAGGATAGAATGAGTTAATAATACATGCTTATACTCTGCTTAATTATTTTCTGTTTCAATGTATGTTGGTCTCCCAAACAGCATTGATAGATAATTTTGTAGCTGACTTTTATTGCATGATGTATGTACGCTTTACCTCCATGTTATATAAAATTTACAAAAAAAAAAACATGAAGTTGTTACTACTTCATCTAGTACTGTATTGGCTCGAGTAGGTTCCTCAACATGCTGGGTCATGTTATTCTCAATCCTTAAGGAAGGTTATTATTCCTTTTGCGCACGCATCCCTTTGCTGTCTTCCCAGTTTATAGTAGTCCTGTTTAGGTCCCCCATCAGTACAGTGTCTTTATTGTTAGTCAGCGCTTCAAATGCTAATATGAGTTCTGTTTCCCTTTCAGAAACTGTGTCTTGTGGTCTACAGACTAACCACACAGTCACAGGCATTCCCCACATTTTATATTCCCTGTATTCATGTCCAAATCTCTTTCCTTAATATCATTTTTGATAAGGAGTGCTATCCTTCCCCATCTTTTTTGTGCCTCTCTGCCCTTCTTGAGTAGTTTATAACCCATAATTCTCTTATCACAGGTATCATTGCTATTCCACTATGTTTCTGTGATTACTGTCATGCCCACTACCTTGCCTTTTTTGTGTGACAAGGCGTGACCAAATGTCCTCCACCATCTAGGAGGACAATTCTCGTCACATTTACTTGTTTTTCCCCCTTTTTAGGTGATTCTTGTAATCTGGCATAAATTGGCACTTACTTTGCGATCCACATTCGTGTTTTTTGCTGCTCTTCCATACAGCACTGGGCAGGTAGTGTCTAAGAGTACCATATTTAGTTTTGCTATGGTCTGCCATTTTTCTGGCACGCAGCATGAGCAGACTTGTTGGTTTTCGTATTGGATCTATGTGTGCAGTCTTCACTATGGCAGGGGCCCTAAAAGCTCACGCAGTGGCCACTACAAAGCTGTCTTGCAGGTTAAAAAAAATTCTCTCAGGTGCAGGCAGGCTCTAGGCTTTTTCATGTGTTTAATGAAACCAGAACTGTGTGGAACTTTTTTCTTTCTACCGGTCGCTCTTAGTAAACCTGCTGCACTTTTTCTCCTGGGCTAAGTTATTGAGTGGTTCCTGTGCTGGGACATTTGGGTGAATGCATGTGAACCAGAGTTGTAAGGAGTTTCCTCTTATATCTAGGTTGTCACCATTCACCCATTTCTCTTGGGTACTGCTTATTAAGAGTGGTGCTGTATGGAGAAGATTGACTCTAGGAAGATGCAAAAGTTGCTTACCGTATTCTTAATTTTCCAACATATTTTCTGCCTAGGACAACACTCTTCATCTCTCCAAACACCCCTGTGGTATTTTTAATACTACACTCTTCATGTGCATTGTTTCTACCCTTTCAAAGCAAGCGTTGAAAATAGAAGGGACGTTTTTAAATTCACCCCAGTGGAAGTAGACTGCTTGTTTGAACCACGGTTCTTTCTGTGCTGTTTTTATTCAAAAGAATGCCTTAGCAGTTATGACAGCATTTTTGCTATTAAGATTGTGTCACTCTGTAGCCAGGCTGTTCACAGAAAGGAAGCTAACCTCTACGCTAGAGTGTCAGCTGTATGTAACATTTTCAGGAGCAGTATGTATCTTTGCATGTTGTGCTAAAGTATATGTTTATGATCACATCTAATCAATTAATCCTATCTTATTTGGGATGTTTAGCATGTCTCTGGTTAAAGGAAGTTTCTAAGGTTCCTGGCATGGCTTTTTTAATCACTTCATCGAATAGCTTATACTGGCGAAAGTCCTCTGAGGTGTGAAATAATTTGATCTTTATCGGGGTTATCTCGGTCATGAGTTCACACTGTTGGTGAAGGGGAATCCACACAAAAGATTTTCAGCAGTACAACTGGGGCCGCCCATGCCGTCAGCTTCTGTCAATGTCACCAACCCTATAAAGGCATGAGTGGCCCCGCTCCCTCCTCAGTTCTTTCTACTGTTGACTCGCTGGCATTAGTCGCAGCGGAAGCTCCGACGCATTATTTGCGCCATTTTTTGGCTACGGCTTTTCTTCAGTATTTTTTCTGAATCTTTTTTTTGAAGAGATTCTTCCAACTTGTCTGTGTCGAGAGTTAATCCTTCTACCTCTCTCTTCCGTTGCTGCAGAAAGGAGATTGCCACCACAGATGAACACTCTCTCTCTGTGTCTGCTGTCTTGGGCCTGAACACGAAGATCTTCCTGGACTAAGTCTCCATCACTCATTCACACTAGTGGGACAGCGCCGGAGGCGGGAGCCTAAAATTTTCTGAAGGGTCGGCGTCGAGACAGGACCATGGATGCGCGGCACCGTGAGACTAGCTCGCGCCTGTGTAGGCTATCTCGGTGTCGACCCTCCAACCGCCTCAGTTCCTTTTCTCCCGCCGTCAAGTGCACTTGGATGTCGACGTCGCTCATCTGCCGGAGTCTAAGTTTCCGTCTATACAACAGCAGCTTTTAACCTTTAATATTTTAAATAGTAATTTCTTATTTTACGAACAAGAAAAAGATTATGAAGAAGAAGAAAAAGAAATTCTTTCCTACCATCAACGGTGTCATCCTTAGACGGTAGCGGTGACAGTAGGAGGACTTTGTTTGAAAGTTTTTATGGCAGAGGGGCTATGTCCGGTCTGCCACCCTTAATTAATTGGGGGTCCGACACAGACAGTCCTGTGCTCGGGGCAGTCCTCCGAGCACAAATCTAGCAGTTCTGGGATCCAGCTCCGCTTAACTCGAGTTCTTTCTCTCCTCGTTGGGGAAGAATTGGTGCCGCTCAAGGTTGCCCGTTGGTATGTGCCGCACGGGTGCTAGTGGGTGTTGTATGGCAGAATTAGTGGCACATTTTTCCTTTTCGGACTTCCTTTCCACAGAACTTGTGGCGGGATGTTTATCGCAGAATGAACTCCTGTTCTGCGGATTATTTTTTCCACACATCCTAGTGAGTGGCGGTCTATGTGGGATCTTGTGTCATCCAGTGGTCTTCTGCTGATGGAACTGTGCTGTACTGCTCTGCTAGTGGAATCTCATTCTGCTCAGCACTTTCTTGGCTCCCTACGTGGTACCAAGCTCCTTGACATCCTTCCTGATGGCGAAGTCTCTAGTTGCTCTGACCTAGACCTCTCTTGGAGGTCCTTTTAAGGTAGAAGTGCATCTGGATGGGTCTTTCCCTGTCCTTCTGGTCAGTAATACAGTGGACGACTCATTTTATTTACTGAAGGGCACATCCTCTCTATCATCAGAGTCCATGATGGAAAATCTTTTCAGAAGTTCCTCAGTAATGGGGTCCACTATAGTATTTCACACTGCGTCTGTGGACCATACACTTCTGAGTCTAGACTTTTTCAATCATCAAGACAGTTACACTCTGTGGAACATTCTAATTTAATGGTCGGGAGCCGCTCTGGCTCTTCCACCTTTTGACAGGGGTATATAGCCCCCTTGAGATATTACCCCTTCGGGTGGCGTCTTCGGCACAGGTGGTTAACATCTCTCCAGCTGTGATTATTAGTCCAGTCATGATTTCAGTATGGACGCTCAGGCTCCTTCTGCACTCAGATGGATAACATCTTCATCATTTTGTATCAAGACAATCTTTGCGAAATAGCAGCCTGAAAGCCTTGTTAGGCTCTGACTAAAAAAACAATTTTTATCACATCACAGGGCCTAGCTGAAATTACCCCATCCCCCCCTTTTTTTGGATCTGGTCAGGTTCCGCCTCAGCCCCTGAGGTGCTCGTCTCCAGAGTACAGTAAAGAGTACCTGACTACTACTTCCCCTAGGGGGAGTCCGATCCTGCGGCGGTATGCGTCATCTCTTTCTCTGAGAGATTTCTCTCATTCAGAGACATTTCCTAGACCTAGGCGACTGCCCAGTCTGTTAATTCCCCTTTCTATCAGGCTTTCTTCTCTTGAGCAGAGCCTTGCAGCAGCAGAAACAACTCTCCACCGAGTTGGAACTCCGGTTCCTACTTCCTTGCTTGCTTGACTTAACAGGCGATTTTGTCCTTCTTGACGGAAGGTCAAGTAGGTCTTTTTTCTGAGGTAGCTTCTCAAATATTCACACCTTCGGTTCCTGTGCAGTGGTCCATGCCAGTCGCTCATGAAGCTATTCTCTTCAAGTGCATGATGGAGTTATATTTGTTTTTCAGCAAACAAACTAGAATCCTTTCCTACTCCCTTCAGGGAGGCCAGAGTGGGTAGTGCCTTACCGCATTGAGTCACTGCTTCTTTCAGTCACTTCAACAAATGGGTTAGCCCTAACTTGGTCCTGCTGTGTCCCTCCTTGACTCACATCTGCCTTTATTTGCCTTAGAAATCCAGCCCCTGTTTTTTTCTGTCGGAATGTTTTTTTCCCGCAGTGGACATGTCCTCCTGTACACTTTTTCCTTTCTTCCCTGAGTTCAGAGACTGCTACTACAGTTGTGCACACAGGGGCAGGATGATTCCTTTGGAATATGCAGTGGGTAGGATCTGGTTCTACTAGACCAACACGAGAGGCTTCTAAGTCGTGCTTGGCCTTCCATCAGGAAGGTTCCTGTGACTAAGTGGAGACCATTCTCCTTGATGGGCTAACCCCACCTGGACCCCCTTACTCACCAAATAAAGGATTCAAGTGCTCCTGGACCTGTTGTTTACAAGTCAGCCATACTTGATAGTGGGGGTTTCCATCTGCACTTTCCGGTCTACCCTGAACCAGTAGACTTTACCTTCGACTCTTTCAGTTCCTGAGGTCCCTTTACATTACATTAGTACATGTCTTTGACACTACTGATTTTGGTCCTAGACCAAATTGTGAGGCCAGGTTCTTGCCACTCTCCTAGAGTGGTTGTGGCTTCCTGGCAGACTTTCATTTTGTGTCCATTGCAGTCGTCTGCAAAGTGGTGAGTTACAACTCAAGCACTTATCTTGTAGGCAGTATGTTCTAGTTGCTCTTTACAAGACAGCTCTTTTTATTAGCAGGATAGTCCTTGGCTGTCCTTTCTGAGTGAACCCTATCTCCTACCACCCTACTCAGGGTTGTTGGTTTTAGCTCTGTACTCTCCCACTAGTGTGAATGAGTGATGGAGACTTAGTCCAGGAAGATATGGAAATTACGTATTTACCGTAATTATTGATCTTCTTGGACAGTCTCCATCATTCATTCACACGCCCACCCACCATCCCCTGGGTTCACTTGTTTTCTTTCCTGGTCTTCAAGGTCCTGTGGTTCAGACTGTGAGGACATTATTCTTTGACCTTTCTTGCAAAGGCCATCTGGGCCCTCTCAGGCCCAGAAACTCAGGATGAGTTATTCTCATTAGTTACGCTGTACCTCCTTGGTCGAAAAGGTACTGAGGTGGTTGGAGGGTCGACACCGAGATAGCCTACACAGGTGCGAGCTAGTCTCACGGTGCCGCGCTTACGTGGTCTACACTGAGGAAGAGGATGCCACCAGGAAAGAGCTGGTGGACTCCCTGGAGATTCCTGAATCTCCCCAAAGAATCATTCCTCCAATCCTTCCTTCTCTGAATGCAGCCATGGCAGCCTGGCACAGACAAGACATGATGCCAGCTATGCCTCAAAGGGCTGATAAAACTTTATCATGCCCCCCAACGTCTCCCCTGCTATGCTGCCCAGCCTGAGACAGATTCGGTGGTCATACAGGCTGCTCATGACAGGTCTAAGGCGCCTAAGCACTTTAGTTCCCTTCCCCCAGATAAGGAGTCTCACAGAATTGACCTCTGGGGAAAGAGAGTATATGCTTCCTTCACTCTGGGTTTGAGGATTACAAACTACTTGTCTCACATGGTGAAGTACCAAAATGCCAGTTGGAAAAAGGGCAGGGCAGTGGCACAGACCCTTCCAGGTGGCACGCAAGAGCTGCTTCAGTGCCTCCAAGCTGCTGAGGATGTTAGTAAGCACCTCCTCAGGGCCCTCTACAATATGGCTGAGTCATTGCCAGGGGCTGCTGCCATGGACATATGCCTATATAGTCACTCCTGGCTGCGAGTATCCAGTTTTGCTGCTGATGTTCAGTAAAAGGTGCTTAATGCCCCCTTTAATTGCACTAAGCTGTTTGGCCCCGATGTCCAGGATATTATTGATGGCCTGCGAGCCTCGGGCAGGGCCCCTAAGTCTGTCCACTTTCTCTACCATACAAAACAACCAAGAGGCAGAGGATGCACTCCCTTTCACAGAGCACCCAATAGGCCCAGTCTCGAGGGAAATGCAGAGCCCTGGTTGCCTTCCCTGCCCCCACCAGTGCTGGAGCTGCGGCCAAGCGTTCCCAGGAATGATGGACCAGCCCAAACAGCTGACTTCACCTCTGCTTGACTCCTTGCTGCCCCCCCCTTCGATCCCTGACCAGGAGGCGGTGATCGGAGGCCGGTTCTCCCTCCACTTGAATCAGTGGAGAACCATAACTTCAGATGCATGGATTCTGCAAATCATAGAGCAGGGGCACACCCTGAAGCTCACCGAGCAATCTCCAGAAACCCCTCTCCACCTTCCAGCTCATTGGCCTGTTCTCCAGGAGGAGTTACAGTCCCTTCTGCACAAACGGACCATTGAACCAGTTCCCAGTCCTTTCTACACAAACGGACCATTGAACCAGTTCCCAGTCCCTTCTACACAAACGGACCATTGAACCACTTCCCAGGCACCAGAGAAACAAGGGATTCTGTTCCAGGTTTTTTCTGGTACCCAAAAAGACCGTTGATTTGAGGACCATTCTGGACCTAAAGGACCGGAGTCTGTATGTCCAGTACAAAAAGTTCCAGATGGTAACTTTCCAAGGCCTGATACCCATCCTCAAAATGGGGGGACTGGCTCTGCTCAGTGGACATGCAGGATGCCTACCTTCACATCTTGGTCTTTCCTCCTCACTGGAAGTTTCTCCGTTTTGTCTTTCAGGGCGAGCATCATCAGTTCAAGGTGCTACCATTTGGCTTATCCTGTGCACCGCAAGTCTTTACCAAGTGCTTAGCAGCGGTTGTAGCAGCTCTCAGAAGGGAGGGACTGGATGTTTTCCCTTATCTGGACGACTGGCTCCTAAAGGCCCCATCCAGGTAACAGCTTTTGCTGACTCTGGAGTGAACTCTCCAGCTCTTCCACTCCCTGGGCATCACTGTCAGTCTGCCCAAGTTGGTTCTGGTACTGTCCCAGTGGTTTCAGTATGTAGGGACGGTTCTGGATTCCGCACGGGGAAGGCCTTCCTGCCCCAAATCAGGGCAAAGTGCCTCACAGCCCAAGCTCTGGAAGATGCCCAAAGTCACTACATTCCTGCGAGGGTGTACCTCAGTTTGCTGGACCTAATGGCAGCCGCCATATCCACTGTTCCACTGGTCAGACTTCATATGCGCACCCTCCAGTAGACCCTCCGGGTACAGTGGGACCAGTGCATGGACGAGTTAGACCAACCAGTCCTGGTCTCTTCCCCAGTGTGCAGGGTGCTGCAGTGGTGGATGTGGACCCCTTGAATCTGCTTCAAGGTATTCCATTTCAGATCTCCTCCCTGCAACGGATCCTAACCACATATGCCTCCGGTCTGGGCTGGGGAGTGCACCTGGGTCCCTTTCAAACCCTGGGCTCTTGGTCCCAGTGGGAAGCCTCCCTGTACATCAGTGTCCTAGAGATGAGAGCAGTGCTGTATGCCATGCAGGACTTTCAGGAGCAACTCACTCCGGGTCAGCTGCTGGTGCAGTTGAACTGTTTGATTGAAGTATACTACAACAACAAGCGAGGCGGGGGGGACGACTCATTCACAGTCTGACTCTCTCAGTGGTCCATGTGCCAGGCATGCTAAACACTCTTGCGGACAGTATGAGCAAGACTTAGTCCAGCATACATGAATGGGAGTTTCCCTCATCCGTCACAGATGACTTGTTCAACAGATGGGGTCGTCTTGAGATGGACCTTTTTGTGTCCCCACTCAGTGCAAAACTGCCCAGTTTCTGCTTGCTAGATCTAGGGTTTGGAGTTTTCTGGTGAGTTGCTTTGTCCCTCTCTTGGAGTGGAAGGTTTCTGTATGCATTCACTCCGTTTCCTCTGATCCAGAGGGTGCTAATCAAGTTGCAGATGGAGGGAGCCAGCATGATCCTAGTGGCTCCATTCTGGCCTCAGTAGATTTGGTTTCCTCTGCTACAGCAGCTGGCGGAGGAACCTCCAGTCCCTCTCCCTCTATGTAATAACCTGCTGACCCAGGATCAGGGGACTCTGGTCCAGCCAAGCCTCGGGTCCCTGTATGTGCATGCTTGGCTCCTGAGGACATGGCCATCGCCAGGCTCGGTGTCTCGAATAGGGTGATGGATGTCCTTGCAGCTGCCCCGGAGCTATCCACTTGAGCCACATATGCCATGAAGTGGAAGCGGTTTACCATCTGGGCTGCCAAACATTTTTTGGACCCTTTCACCTGCCAGGTGAACCCATATCCTGGACTACCTGGTCTCTCTGACTCAGGTCTCCAGTACTCCTCCCTGAAGGTGCACATTTCGACCATCTCTGCATTTCATAAGCCCATGGGTGACCACGCAGTTGCCCAGCTGGATGTCTCCCATACCTTCTCAGGGGCATCCTGCATCTGAAACCCCCAGTCCATTCTCCTGTCCCGGCTTGGGACTTGAATTTTATTTTTTGTATTTATATTTAATAATTTTAAATGATAAAAACATAGCCAGTTACAATTAGGAGACGGAGAATGTGTATTTCAGTTGTGGCACACTATACAGGAAAAAACATATCTCCTAATTCATTGCAAAACTGAGGTAGAAAATGAAGGATAAATATTCCAAACAGTAAGCATCCAAGTTTAACTATGAAACTGTAGCCCAGGAGCACATGGCCATTATCCTTAACAGTTCAAATCTCTAACTGAAGCCCCCCTCAAAAAGCCCACCCTTAAAAAAAGGGCATGGTGCCATGCATATGACTATGGAAAAAACATTTCCTCCCATGAATAGTTATAGGACGGCTTGATAAAAGAACTTGCATCTGCAGATTATTAAACAGACTAGAGTTTAACATTGGGGTAGAGTTACACCCCCGGTATAGAATCAACTTTCACTTTCATTTAATAATAGCAGTGCCCTATGAGATTGAATGTATAATACAGCTAACATAGTCCGGACACAAAATAAACTATCAGAATGTACATCAAGTGATGATCCCGGATATGAAGGTTAACAAAAGCAAAAAACATGCTTTGCAAATATAGCAGATCTCTCACTTTCCTAGGATTAGGCAAGCATTTCAAAGTTACATACCTCAATCTCAATCTGAATTGAAGATAAAAAAAAAAAAAAAATAACTGCAAAGAGAGAACGACTCCTGTAACAGGTATCTTAAAGAAGCAAGATTAATTTATAACTTTCAGGAAGCGTACAAATCTTTTGAATAAAACTAGTTTAGTATTAGGAAGCTTGATCTGACTATTGCGTCACACGGCGGGTTGAGAGAGACCAACGGAACATAATCCTTCATACTCCTCACTCTTCCTCCAACTCTTAAGGATTTGCTGTACGATCGACCTTGATCCGCTTTTGTCTCCGTTGCAAATCCACTGCTTATTTCCCTGCATCAGCTGCATCTGTGAAAATGTATATTTTGTCTTGATAGACGACGTAGAGCTTAACAGGGAAGAGCAAAGTGTGAGGCATCTCCTACTCATGTAAGACCGCGTGAACCCCATTAAATTTCTTTTTTCTCTGGCGTGTGGCATAAGAAATGTCTGGAAAGGCCAGGATGGTATACTCCTCGAAGAAAAGAGGACTGTACCGCCAGACCAGCTGTAGTAACTTATCCCTGATAGCCATAGAATCCAGGACTGCAGTCACTGCTTGTGGCCGATCACCATCTTGGCGACCACATTCATGTAGGCGATAGGCCTTCAGAATGGGCCATTCTGACACCCCAGAATGTTCCAAGTTGTTCCTGTAGCCAGTCTTTCAAGAACATTGGTAGGTGGTCGCCCTCCGCTCCCTCCGGTATGCCTAGTAAACGAACATTCAGTGATCTCACTTGATTCTCTAGTATTTCTAGTCCATTGCGAGTGAGCTTTAAATCTTTTGAATATTGTGCTGAAACTGCAATGTACTGATCTGTTGTTTGACGTCCTCCACCTCTGATTATATAACATGCATAGAAGTTTCAACAGTGGCCATACGTGTAGTGAGGGAGTCAAATTTGTCATTCATAGCAGTGATGGACGCCAATAGTTGTCTCATTTTTAATCCAAGAGACTGCTAGGTCTCTTTTTGTCCCCGTCCGTCGTGGATGCTGATGATGCCAATCTCATATTAGGCCCAGGCACTCTAGACTTATGATGTTTTTTTTTTGTCTCCTCGACCTGTTACATCGCTTTTTGCTTGTCCATCGTAAGCTGTATGCTATCCCACTGCAGCTGAGACAAAACTTGAACAAGTCAAGTTTATGAAAAGAAACATTTTATAGTTCTTAAGCTATTTGATGCAGAGCTCTAAAATTGGGCATCCTTCAAGCTTGGGCTCCACAACGCCTCCCTGAGGCTTGAATTTTATTTTGGAAAAGTTGACCCTGTCTCCTTTTGAGGCAGTCGCAACCTGCGCTTTCTCTCTTGGAAAGCGTCATTGTTAGTTGCCATTACTTCTGCTCGAAGAATTTCAGAGCTTCAGCCCTCTGGTGTGAGGAGCCTTATTTCATTGTTCACAAAGACAGGGTGTGTGTGTGCACGAGTCCTAAGTTTCTCCCTAAGGTGGTCTCAGAGTTTACACTTACCAGTCTATCCAACTTCCTGTTTATTTTCCTGAGCATGCCAATCCAGGGGAAGTACTGCTTCATACGTTAGATGTGTGCAGAACTTTGAAATACTGCTTGCTTCGGACCAAAGAAAGTCGAATGTCGAAGCAGTTGTTTGTTTCTTTCATCCCAGGTAGAGAGGGCGTTTCAGTTTCTAAGCAGTGTTTATCCAAATGGTTGGTTAATTGCATTGTGTTTTGCTACAAGTATGGCAAAGAACTGCCTGGTGCTGTCAAATCTCATTCCACCAGAGGCATTGCTACCTCTGTGGCTCGTTTCCAAGGGGTCTCAGCCACTGACATCTGTGTGGCTACCACCTGGAGTACCGTCCATATTTTCTTCAAGCATTACTGTCTGGACATTGCCTCGAGGGACCATGCAGGTTTTGGCAGGGCTGTGCTGCAGGGCCTCCTATCTTAAGTTTAAGGAGAGCCCTCCTCCCAAACAGTCTGTTTGCACTTGTAACTGCCTGGGACTCGTTCCTGTGGTGTGACCTGATGACTGAGATGACTCCAATGAAGATAGAACAGTTCTGTAAGAACTTACCATAACAGTAGATCTTTGAGGGATCTCGGTCATCAGATCTGCTTTCCTTCCCACCATCCCCCTTTTTGGGGCTCCTGTCTAGGAACTGGCTCTCTTGTGTCCAGCCTTTCACATAGGGCTGGGCACCTCTCTCTCTTTCTCTCTCCCCCCTCGGTCCTCCATGGCTAGGGATATGCTCTCTTTGTCTCCAGGGGAAAGAACTGAGGAGGGAGTGGGGCTGCTCATGCCTTTATAGTGTTGGTGGCGTCAACGGAAGTCGATGGCATGGGTGGCCCCAGTTGTACTGCTGAAAATCTTCTGTGTGGATTCTCCTTCACTGACTGTTAAGTTCCTATGATGTGACCTGATGACTGAGATCCCCTCAAAGATCTTCTGTTACGGTAAGTTCTTACATAAGTATTCTTTTTAGTAGCCCACGTTGGGAGGGAAGGGATTGTAAATAGAGCCGAAGAAGACTACCAGCTGATCCCTTCCACTTTGCCAATGTTGCCCCTGCACTCAGACCTTTTGTGACATCTAACCAGGGGGAGCGCAGGGGCATTCCCCATTGAAGTCTATGGGGGATGTTTTAAAAGCAGATTTACATATTTTTAAGCAACCTGTGATGTAAATAAGTCACCACTCATCTAATAGTGGTCATATTAGTTCAGCGGTGGCTTTCATTTATATATCAAAGGTTGCTTAAATATATGTAAAATAGCTTTAGAAACGTCCCCCATAGAATTCAATGGGGTGCACCCCTGCACCCTCCAGGGTTAGACGTCAAAAAGTATCCAAGTGTGGGGGTGACGTTGGTAGACTGGGAAGTGGCAGGGATTGTCTGGCCATCTGTTCTGCTCTTATTTATGATCCTTTCCCTCCCAATATGGGCTACTAATAAAAAACAAAATTATTTTACTGCTCGGAGGACTTTCACCAGTATAAGGTATTAGGCTTAATTATTAAAAAAGTTATGCCAGGAATTTTAGTCACGTCTTCCCATATTTGGGTAATTCAAACATGCTACACTCACCCTTAATTAGGATTTGTAACAGACCTTTTTGACCGAAATAAATGCTCTGCACCGCTGCAGGGGTAAACTTGTATCTTCCCTTGTCAGTCTTCACCATTCATTACTGCTTGGGTTGTGCCGGGGGCGTGCACCTGCTATGGGAGATTTTTTTTTTGTTTTTTTAGGTCTGCACCAATGGCGCCGCCCCCGTTAGCAATGCACTGCGTCGTGCACGAGGGGCGGCCGTTAGGTGCCGCAGACTCCTCCTCCATCTCAGTTCTGTTTCTCCCGCCATCGAGGCTACACCTGCTACCATGTGTGTGAGATTGTTGAACCTGCTTCATAGGCCTTCCTGCGACGACTCCTCCAGTTCCTCCCAACACCGTTGAACCGTTTTCAGTCCGGTAAGACCATTCCTTATTTCTATGGCGCTGGGAGCCTTTTTTCTGTGTTTTATATTGTTTTGGCATCATATCCGGTTCGGGAGCAAAGCGTAAATCTAAAGTGGGCCACGCCCCTATGCGTCAGTGCTCCTGGTGGCCGGCATTTTTCCGTTACGGACTGGCATGATGTTTGCCTTCGCTGCCTGGGACCCAACCATGATATGGATTCGTGCGATGCCTGTTTCTCGATGGACCGTCACGTCCTAGAGGTCCGTGCATTCAAGATCGGCAAGGCTTCGCTGACTTTCGGGGGACGGCATCGCTCCAGGGCTTCCTAGGTAAGATCTTTAGACCCTTCCTCCGGGTCCCCTCCCAGGCCTATACAGTCTGGAGAGGAGGAGGCCTCCTCATCTTCTGGTCTTGCCGAGGAGGAGGCCTCCTTCGCGGTGTCAGGGGAACCCTGTGGTCCGACCTAGGGTTGCGGTGGAGACACCGCCTTGGCAGTCACCTCTTTGGAGGTGCAGGCTCCCCCAGTGTCGAGGCCCAGATCTGTTGGGCCTGGCACCGGTGGACCCTCGACGCCGCCCTCCGGCGCCGTTCCGGATCCCGGCGCAGCACCGGTTGTGGCGCCATGTTGGCTCTCTACACCGCCAGCAGCGCTGTGGGCCCGGTCGATTCTTCTAGCGGCGCCGTGTCAGTCCCGGCACCGAAGGTGGTGTCGGGGCTCTGTCTGGCGCCATTGGTGAGTCAGGCCCAGGTTCTGGTGTATCTAGTGCACCGAAGCCGCCTGGCACTGTAGCTGGCACAGGTGTCGTTCGTGGCACTGTTTCTCTGGAGACCCCTTGGGTGGCCAGTATTGAGGTCCAGCTGGTCCCTTCCTCCTCGGATGAGGAGGTTTCAGACGTGGACCCATCCTGGCGTCCTGACTCTTCGGAGTCGGGGTCTCCAGTGAGACGAGGTGCTAGGTGGCCCAGCGCGCCTATTCTTGTCTCCTCTGCTGTCCTCTCCTGAGGCCTCCCAGGCTGGGGGTGGCCTGGGGTCCCTGGAGGGGGGTGGCGGGGGGGGGCTCATCCTCCTGAGGGGGTTGCGGTAGCTGCCGATTCCGGTGCTGCCGCACCTGGTCGGGGTGGGTTGTCGTTGGGGTCGAGGAGGAGGGCGTTCTCAGAGTCTGGGGGGTTGAGAGACCGGGTTGAGGTGCCTCGGTCTTCACCTGCCACCCCTTGAGGTGCGGGTAGGAGCCATAGCACTGGACCCCGTCTTTCCCTCTCTGGCTTCAGGGACCCCTCTGGTGGCGTTGCTGTGGGCTGCCCTTCTGGACCCATGCAGCCCTGGGTTCATCACGGGAGGATCCCCTACTAGGCTTTTCCAGGCTTCGCATCCCCAGGGTTCCATTCTGCGACCTGGTTTGTTGTCCGGGATCCCGCCAGCTCGGGCTCAGTTTTCCGGATTTCAGAGCCTCAGCAGAGGACAGTTGCCTCATTGTAGGTGTCCCACTCCCGTTCCTCTGCAGCCGGCCCCCTCTCTCCCAGGCCATGTCGATCCTACGGGCCCGTTAACCTGGGAGACATTCAGAGGCTGTGCGGCGGCCTTCCCTTCATACGTTAGATGTATGCATGAGTGGGTGTTTCACCTATCTCCACCACCGCAGGAGTCCTCTGGACATTCGAGCTCCCCATCATCCTCGTCTCCCTCCTCAGAGGTAGAGGAACCCCCTGCTCATCTCTCCTCAGATGCTGATTTCACTGAATATCAGCGATTCCTTTCGAGGATGGTGAGGGATCTTTGTATCTCTTTTGTTAGGCAAGACAATACCGAACGGGAGATGCGTGAATTCCTCAGTGAATTCAGTGCCCAGCATTTGGTGGTACTGTCCTGGTCTATTCCTTTCCAGGAGGAGTCTGTCCGTTCCTGGCAGTCGCCAGCCGTCACTGTTCCAGCCCCGGCAGATTGCAGGAGAAGGTATTCTGCCCCATTGGAGTCTGTAGGTTCTCTTCCCAACCCACCTTCGGGATTGGCATTCCTAGAAACTCCCTCCAGGCACCGCTGCCTGGCGCATGACTGCCCACTGAATTCAGATTCCTGACAATTTGACCGATGGGGGAGAAGGGTATTCTCTTCTTCTCGTGCGATGCTGTATATTGCCTCACATCAGGCGCACCATGCTGCCTACAATAGGCATTTATGGGTGATGCTATCCCAGCTTCTAGCATCAATGCCTGATTCAGAGCAGTCTAGACAGGCCATTGCCCTCTCTGCTATGGGCCTAGAGCTGGCAAGACACCAAGTAAAGGCATCTTACGACGCCAGTGAGGTGGCTTCCAGGGACAGCGATCTGTATTAGACAGACGGCATGGCTTCGTCTATCAAGGTTAACACCCCTGGCCCGGCGTAGGGTGATTCACTCCGCTTTCCGGGGGACCTGTCTTTTTTCCTCCAGGGCTAGGAGGCTTCTGCAGGGGCTTCCTCCATCTCTGAGGGACACCTCCTAGCTCTCCTTCGCCATAGGCTTCTCGTCTGATTAGCCCAGGGTCTTCCCCTTCTGCTTCCCACCGGCAGGAGGCTGAGGGTCTTGTTCCCTCAGGGTTTCTATTACCCCCGCCCTTGGGGCGGGGTGGAGCTTGGTACTCACCCAAGCAGTAATGAATGGTGAAGATTGACAAGGGAAGATATGAAAATTACGTACCTACTGTAATTCTTGATCTTCTCTTGTATCTTCACCATTCATTACTGATACCCGCCCACTTTCACCTCAGTAGCCTCCTACTGCCGCGACTCCCCCTCCCTACTCGCTCCTCTCCCTTCCTCGTTGGCCTTTAAGCCAAAAAAACAAAAAAACCTATCTTGATTTTCCGTTCTTCTCTGGATGGATCCTTTTTCCTCAAGACGAAGGGGAACGAGTAGGATTCATCCTATCCTGAGGGAACTCTTTGTGATTGCCCCTAGGGGTGACCTCTTGGCTTCTTAGCCATGTTGTTCAGTTCACAGCTGAAGAGACAGTCCCTCTATGGCTCGGCCCCAATTTTCAGGTTCCCTCTGGCAGGTATTAATTGATATTGTGTCAGCTTCTTCTGGTTGGTGCTTCTGGCACTTCATTTACCTTGAGCTGTTTTTCCTGTCTTGCCTTCAGGGAGTCCAATTGAGTTCCCACTCTATCCTTTTATACAAAGCTGCCTTCTGTAGGGCTTTCTCCCTCCCCACACACGTCTGTATTAGCACTTAACAAGGTGCTAAGGGGCTTATCCCCCTTCCTAGTTGGGCGCTCTTTTTCCGGAACAGAATTTCTGCCTGGGCAGTCTGTGAGCTCTCAGCTAGAGTGTAGGGGGTTGGGAAGATGGGAGGTTAGAGAATCTGCCCTTTGTGTCCAATCTGTACAAGCGGTTCAGTTGAACCTTCTCTGTCCTATCAGGAGGGATTCTTGCTCCCTTGTTTTTGGTTCTGAGCTAATAAGCCTCTCAACCATTATTTCTATGGGCAGTGTTCTCCCCTCTCAACATCCCTTGTTTTCTTCCCCTTTCTTCTTCTTCATTTTTCTCTTTCTCTTTATCTGTTCCTCCCTTGGAGCTGCCCCAGAAGGGAGGCCCTGCGGTCCCTTAGGGTAGGCATTCATTCTCTCTCTCTCTCTCTCTCTTTCTTTCTTTCTGTCCTCTACCGGCTTATTCCTTTTTCAGTTTGTATCCTTTCTTTTTTCTGTCCCTCGGCTCTCTTGCCTCATTCTCCTTTACCTTACCCTTTTTTTTTTTTTGCCTCTCCGGCTACCAGAACTGAGATGGAGGAGGAGTCTGCGGCACCTAACGGCCGCCCCTCACGCACGACGCAGTGCGTTGCTGTCGGGGGTGGCGCCGTTGGTGCTGACCTAAACAAAAAAAAAAACTCCTGTAGCGGGTGCACGCCTCTGGCACAACCCAAGCAGTAAGCCTTGAAGATGCAAGAGAAGATCAAGAATTACAGTAGGTACGTAATTTTAATTTCTCCTCGACTGTCAATATTTAATTTCACTCTTTGCTCTGTGGTTGAAGGGTAGCTGCTGCAAATATCCATCCCTTACAGTAGACTGTCTATAGGAGAGCGCCTTATTCTCGAGTATTGCCATTTTGTCTTTCTAAGCAGCACCGGTGCTATAAATTTGTTTTGCAGTGTCAGTAAATGCGTCTTGGCAAGGTTCAAAACTGACATCCACCCACCTGCCATATCACTGTACTAGAGGTACTTTTTCAATAGACATACTAAGCAGACTGGTGGAGTGTATTGGGCCGGGTGGGATATTTCTCAGATACCAGTATTGCTTCTAGTGGTGCATCATAGTTTATTACCACAAAGGCCCCTTCTTGAAGTAGCTCTACTAAACAGGAGCACCTTTTTGTTCTCATATTGTATATGGTTGGCCTTATTCTTCCAAATTTAAGCAGCGTCTGTGATTTACTTTTGATTTCCACACTTGGTACGCACACCATGGGTATATACAAATCTTATTTCTTTATACTCATGATACTTTACTTTCATAGCTCTTTTCTCCTTTTACACTTTTCTTTTTTCCTTGCCCTTACAGAGGCTTAAAGCTGTTTGGAGTAGCTACTCCGTGACTTGCTGTGTACTTTGCCTTTTATTATTCCTTTGAGTTTTTTCTTGCAGCTCTTTAGAAGTTGTTGGTTTTCTCTGTATGTCTCAAGTTTTGCTTTTCTCTGCTCTCACTTTTGGTCAAAAGAAATGGAGGTTGTTGGAGTTGACGGTATATGTAGTAGTAGTAGTAAAAATCTTTATTTTTAATATAGGACAAGCTGGTATAAAACATCTTTAGGACAAGTCCTATATTATAGACAAGGCCCCGTGGTTCCGCGGCCGTGGAACTATCCGAAGAAAATAGCGGAATTGTGCCTCACCAGTGGAACTGCACCTCACCCGTAGAAGTCACGTCCAGCCGCGCAATTGCCGCGGATGTTGTGGCTGGCCGCACAACTCCCACGGAATTACAAACAAAACCCACAATAGCACAAGAAAAAATGTATTTAATTTATCCGAGGGATTCATTTAGTGGGAATTTGCAACTAGCAGGAGTGTTTTTCAATAAGGCTCAGGTGTTTAAACATGGAGCAAAGCTTTAGGAGCAGACAGGTTGCTGGAGGAGGGTCCTCGTTTCCCATCACCATGTCCCACATGTGGGAGATTGCCCATTGCTCTGTGATGATTTTTGTTGCGCCACCACTACAATTGGGAATTATTTAATTCTGGGTAAGCCCTCCGTGGATCTCCAGGGCTCAGCCCCACTACTGGCGCAAAAAAAAAAAAAAAATTTAAATGTTAAATGAAGCCTCTGGGGCTCCTATCGGACTGCTCATGCAACAATTGTTAAGCCCCTCCTTGGATCTCTGGGGCTTGGTCCTGTTATATAAAAAATACTGCAGACCGATTAAGAAATGTGAAGGGAGGGAGGTGTTGTGCCAAAATTAACTTAAATAAAGAGTACCCGATCAACCTGTGTGTTTTTTTTTTTCGATCATCGTGACCGTACAGCGAAATGGGGTCACCGAATAATTGCTCTCTGTCGGCTATCCCTCTCCTGTCAGTGCCTCAGTTACCATTGTGACCCGACAAATTACTGCCGATCATTGTGGGGAGATAGATGGGGAGACCCTCATCACCTGACCATGCAGAGGAGTTTTGTCCAGATTTACTCGCCCTGAAGTCTACCACTAGTTTCTGAAACTGAAATAGCACCGAAACCTGTTCTGCTCCACCCCACCCCCACCCCGATGCTAAGACCGAGCTATTTGTGTTGGGACTCCCTTGTAGCATGTCTCTGGCCAGGAGGTCACTCTTATTTGTTTTTGTAAAAATGTAGCCAGACGATGTTAGCGCTGATGTGTCCCTAGCAGGGAGGACACCTGCAAGGAGGAGACATTTTCTTAATTTTGCACTTGGAGCAGATTGGAGCCATGCTGTCATTTTTTTTTATAAATCTGCTCTGCACAAACAAGTTTTGCTTATTTGGGGATTGGTTGAAATACATTGACAGGTCCTGCCTAGGAGTCCCAAATGACAAGGATCATAAACGCCAGGACGCACACATTCTGATCAAGACCAGCAAAACCTGTAAGCAAACTGTTATCATCCACTAGCATAGGTAAAATTAATAAAATAGTTTTTTATTAACGAGTACTGTAGTTGGCATCTGAGTATGAAAATAATAAATTGAGATTTTGGACCATAGTTTTTAAGTGTGCACCCCATTCTTTGCCAACTCTTCATGGAGTGTACGTTCTGTTTAATTATTTTACAAGAGACCCTTTCAGAACCTTTTCCCTGTTGGCTTTTGGAACATTCAAATTCAATTAAGGAAAAGGGTTGCCCATCTCTACTTATGAAAAATAATCATAAGTGCAAACTATATCCCGGTGGTAAAATAAAATCAGGGACATGCTCCTAACTGGTTTCCGTTATACCCTTAAACAATCCCACGGGAGAAAACAGGTGAGAGTGTGTGCTTGATTTTAATTTACCACCGAGGTACTGTGACCTGGCTATGTTGCCCTTGTGATAATTTTTCATTGTATTCTACACTGGTTTTGTACAGCTAACCTTGTGCTGGTAATTCTTTGGTGGTGTCTGGAATATAAGTGAAGATGATTATTTGAATCTGTAATTCCTTTTGCAGCTTGTCCCTCCCCCATTGCCTCTATCCCCATTTCATGTGATAGCTACTTTCGGTACCCAATGATGTGTGTGGGTCTGAATTGATGAGTGATAAGAGCTCAGTTAAACATTTCTTTTCATTATTCAACTGCTATAATAAAATTTTGCACAGTAGCACTATCTGCACTTGTATGTATTGTACTGCACATGCACTTTGGTCTGTTTAAAGAGAACTACACTTTATTACATGAAATGTTCTCATGAATATGTAATTAAGTGGACTGGGAGCTCATAATTCCTAGTGTGTCTCTTCCCAGAAATGACTATATCACATTGTGTTTAAAATAAGTAATAAAATAACTCATCCCAGTGTTCAAATAAAACTCCAGAAGACACTGTACAGGGGCACAGCAAAGACCTTTTTATTACTAGATAGGCCAGTGATAACAGCTTACAGACCTTCCACTACAGCCACAGGAAGTGCTCACCCACAAAAACTTCCCTCTTACTGGAGCACCTGAAACTAAGTCCCCAGGTACCATAATTACATATGTAGAAGGCTACTTAAAATAAAGTTAACTTAACAATCTCCCACTTTTCTTTAAAGTCTTAAATTTTAGCCCCCCCCTCTTTATAATAGCAAAGTTTAATGTCCACATGGCTAAGTGTCTTCTTCCTCAAGCTGCCACATCCCTTTACTGAGTGCTTTTAGAAGCACAAGAGCCGATGCTCCCTTTTTTGTCAAGCAGTCAGCCAATTGTTCCTTCGTGGTAGACCAGAGAACATGCTGGACCCTTTTGGCCTGGATAAGTTCTCTAATGCCACTGATTTCAAGACAAAGCCTTTTCTCTGAAACCGACTTGGTCGACTTGATAGCATCAACTAGTGAATGATTGTCCACAACACGTCACAGGTAAGATGTGTTTGGTACCACCGGTAGTGAGCTCTGAGTACAGCATTGCCAGAAAGATGGCATTGTCAATTCCCTCAGCCAAAGCAAGGGTTTCCCCCAGCAAGTGTGCTCCGGACTACTACTCTTATCCTTTTTGAGTGCCAGGAAAGTGGTGAAAAGCGTCCTTCCTCACCCATTAAGATAATCAGATGACCACTCCCATCCGGGAGGTTGCCTAGTGATGCATCACTAAAAACTACCAATTTCAAGGAGGCATCTTTTCCCAAACATTGAAATTTCAAAGTCACGTGTTCTGATTTCAGTTTTCGAACAATTTTGTTTGCCTCATGTATAGTTTGAACAGTGGCTTGTTTCGTGTTGGACGCCAAGTTGCAAGCATCAAACATGACATCAGGTCTGCTTTGTCTAGCAACCCAGAGAATTTGGCCTGTCTTTGACCTCAGTTGATCCTTTTCACTTTCAGTGAGAGGATCATCATGGTGTAACGCTCTTGTGGAATCCATGTGGATGGGATGAAGATTTTGTATGTAGTGTTGCTGTTGTAACTGTACGATTTTATCAACTGTATTGAACTCCATGCCCACGTAACAAAAGCTGTCATGCTCCTCACGGCCAGTCTTAAAGACAGTTCTTAAGTGTGGTATAACTGTTGTGGCAAAGTTATGTGAGCCACCCCAAATTAAGTCATCAACATGGCAGGCAAGCACTCCAGCTACATTGCTGTCTTGACCTAACCAGTAGAAGATGGCAGGATCCACTTGTGACATTTTTCCACCTGTATTCAGCATAGTTTCTTTAACTTTGTTGTACCAGTACAGTGATGCATCTGCCAGACCATAGACTCACTTTTTAAGTTTCCACAGTGTTCCTTCACCTTTAGCTTCAGGTGGAGGTTTGATGTAAATATCTCGAGACAACTCTGTTCCTTGTAGGAAAGCAGATTTAATGTCCATGGAATGAAGTCTCCATTGTTTTTGACAAATTACAGTTAGAAGCAATTTTAAGGACTCTGAGGCGCATGTTGGTGAGTCTTTTGGAAGTTCTTTATTGTCAAGTTCCTCAAAACCTCTGGCCACCAGACGTGCTTTTGGAACTATTCTATCCAAGGTTTCTTTTAGGGTACAAACCAACCTTGTAGAAATACACTTTTGTCCATTGTCTTTGACTACGTCAAACACTCCACTGCTCTTCCAGCTACTGAGCTCATCTTGTTTTGCACAATCAAAAGATACTTCCTTTGTAACTAGTACATCATCTTCAGAGTGTTGCACTTGGTTGTCCATAGGTTCGATGTGAAGATTGTCTACACGTGACAAGTCAACTGACCCTGCTGTATCTGAAATGGCAGAGGGTTCCAAGCAGTGTAAATTGTACCAGTGTTTGTTTTTCCCCTTAACTTTTCCTGCACGTCCAAGAACTTTTGCTGTGTATGGAATCGCACTTTCTCTGTCTGTATATCTAACAATTTGTTCAGGTTTTAGATTGACACAGCTGTCTTGTCTTGACACATGGGGTTGTTGAATGTCCACTTCATCAGTATTTCCTGTGTTATTGGTGAAGTCCTCTACTTCATCATTGTCTGTGCCACTCATAGTATCCACGTTATTGTGTTCAGCATCTGGTAAATCTGTCTCACCTTCTGTGACCTTTTGTGTAGCATGCTGATGGTCAGCCACCGCTCCTTCAACTTGCTCGTTATTCACTTTTCGTAACCGTGAATGATGCACCCGCACATAGGTGCCTCCATGTCTCACAAATATTACCACGCCATCCTGACCAATGACGGCACCAGGTCCTTTCCACTCTGCACAATCCATGCGTTGTAATAGACTTTGTCTCCAGTCTCATATTTTCATCTGTAGGACGAGGTTGTTTACGCAAAGCCTGGCGAATTCTCGCTGAGCATTCTGCTTCGGTGAATGCTTTCCTCGCTGCATGCTATGCTGAAATATGCTGTCCTACCCGTTCACTCATAGTTGTCCCTTCCAAAGCAGGTGGCTTATCAACCAGCACGGAGGGAAGATTAGGGTCCTGTCCAAACACTAGCTGGTATGGGCTGTAGCCATGGACATTCTGCATTGAGTTTTTTGCCATAAGTGCCCAATCTAGGGCTGTTTTCCAATCACATTGATTAGTTTTTTTTTCACTTTCAATAGGATTTCAGTGAGTGTTAAATTATGTCGTTCCAAAAGTCCATTGCTCCACGGACTGTACCCAGCAGTTGTCTTTACTTCTATATTAAAATTTTCTGCCATATCACGGATTTCATCAATGTTGAATTCTCCTCCATTGTCACTGTATAATTTTTTAGGTGGGTCATGTACACTTATCCAGGAATGTATAAACTGCTTCACAATTTCAGTAGGTTTCTTTGTAGTCACAATGCCTCCAGCACTGAAACGTGTGACGTGATCAATTAAGTGAAGATACCACACACTTGGTCCTAGCTCATGAAGGTCCACAGCCACTGTTTCATTGTACTTGGAAGCCATTGGTAGCCCAACAGCAGATTGGGCTACCAAATTGCTTGTGAAGTTTTAACAAACCTCTGTGCTTTTCATCTGTGGACATGTTCTCTGTCACTGTTAAAATCTCATTTTCACATGGACTCTCTGTAATGTCTTTGTCTAGAATGCTGACACAATAATGTCCTGAAGTAGTAAGCTCAAGTATGACTGGTTGTTTAAACATCGCCGCTTTGTCATTTTTAATGTCTAGCACTGCCCCTGCCTTCTTTAAGGAAGTTTTGCTTAACAACAAAGGAATATCTGTGGGGACAACCTCCGTTTCTATGTGACATTTTGTCTGACCTATTTTTGCTGGGATTTTAACTCTTTTGATAGAATGCACAACTCTTCCACCTCCAAATTTGAAAGCTCTGCAGCTTGGTATGTCCACCATCTTGTGCACTACATCTTGTCTAAGTTCACTTACATAGCTATCTAGCCATTTTTCTCCACAGACTGTACGTGTACAAGCAGTATCAGTGACTGCAGATCCTAAAGACTCTACCATAAATACCTCTGCATCAGTAGCGAACTCCTTTGAATACAATGTGATGTTACACTGCGCTACTTCATCTATATTTGTTTTTTCCTCTATTAACTTCACTTGTTCATTTTTGTGCTGGCAGTCTTTGGCCCAATGATAAGTGCTTTGGCAAATGGCACATTTTGATCTTCTCCCATATCCATCCAGTGGATTTTTGCCAGGCAGTGGCGCCCTCTTGTGGTCGTTTTGATAGCGCGCCATGCTATCCTGTTTTTTCTTTTGCTCAGTGAAATATGCTGCATCTTGACCCACGTGAATTCCCTCTATGACTGGCACAATAGATGTCTTATCGCCAAAAATCCTCTTTAATGCTGACTTCATTGATGCAAATGTCAGGCTTGTACAGGCAGTTAAAGCCAACTGTTTATCCTCCACATCTAAGCATGAAGTATCTAACAACTTGAAGGCTAGCACAGCATCTGGCAGAATCATATTGTGTTTGCGCATAACAGTGTACCTTTGCTCAAAGTCAATAATGTAGTCCGTCATGGACGTTGAGCTGCCTCTAGCAATCCGGTCAAAATTAGTATATGCGTCGTAAATCCGATCTTTCTCCTCCTTGAGAAACACATCATCAAGTGCTCTGATTAACGTCTCCATTCCTGTATCTTTGTTTAAATCTTCTGCTGAAATTTCCAGTCCAATGTCCCTCGCTCTACCCTTGAGCGAAAGTACGACCGCTAGCGCGTTTTTTTTTCCAGTTCGGTAACACGTTGCCATATTCCAACTTCATTTTTCCAGCTTTCATACGCCCTTTTCTCATCAAATGCAGGCGGGACCCTGTAACTGCTAACCATCCTCTGCTACCAATGTTCAAATAAAACTCCAGAAGACACTGTACAGGGGCGCAGCAAAGACCTTTTTATTACTAGATAGGCCAGTGATAACAGCTTACAGACCTTCCACTATAGCCACAGGAAGTGCTCACCCACAAAAACTTCCCCCTTACTGGAGCACCTGAAACTAAGTCCCCAGGTACCGTAATTACATGTGTAGAAGGCTACTTAAAATAAAGTTAACTTAACACCAGGAGGGCATTATTTAAGCAGTAAGGCATGACAAGGTGTGTGTTATCGTTTAATAACGTCACTCCTGGGGTGGGTTGAAGCACAAGGCGAAACAGAGTGCTTCCATCAACCCAGGAGTGACTTTATCACACAATAACACATACCTTGGAGTGCCTTATTGCAATTATACAATGGCTCGATGTTATAGAAAACAAAAAAAAAATGTTTTTAGTAAATTTTTAGTGAGGCAGTGTATCTTTGTTTCTGGGGAAAAAAAAAAAAAAAAAGTAGCTCCAAACAATCATCCAAAAAATCAATACAGTGATGTTATTCTGTAATAACATCACTGTCTCAGGCACACATTGACCAATCAGAGTCCAGGAAATGTTCTTGCCGTTGTATAATTGTAAAATAATTACACCTACAAAATGTATCCCCAGTAGGTATGGTGCCACTTAGGAGGGGAGGTGTTTATTTTTTTTTATTGGTTCTGTAGGGTTCCAACCAGCATACAGGGGAACATGCAGAAACTGACATAGTAAGAAAAGAAATCACATCACTTCCTAGCTGGTACCATCCCTGCTGGTGACATTGATTGCAAATTTATTTAATAGTAATACTGCCCTCTGGGCTGAATTATTTTTACAATAGTAATACCTTCTTGTCCAGGTCCCCTACAGCCATATTTCTTATGTCATGTGCATGCTCCCTCCTCCAGCCCAGCTGCAAAGCATTAAAAAAAAAATAAATACTATTGTTTAAAATAATTCTTCCCAGGAGGGCGTTGTATGAAACCTACAACAATAATCTGTGTGTGTGTGTGTGTGTGTGTGTGTGTGTGTGTGTGTGTGAAAACATGCTGTTGCTGTGTGTAAGGCTAGTCCGGTGTTTTAAGTAATGCATATTAATATTAAGTTTTTATGTGGCATACTGGAAACATCATAGCTCTGATAACGATATGTGAAGGTGGTGTGCAGTAAATCTGACATCTTTAATTTCACAGTACAAATAAAACAAAAACACATAGTTGTGAAAAGGATTTCTTAGCAGCTAAAAACATTTTTTGTGTGTGATCAAACTACAGTTTCCCTCATTTTAGGTCATTCTCAATTTCAGTAATAAAAGCATATCACAGGAAGGTAGTCAGATGTAGCCTTACTGCTTTCATCATAAATACAATTTTTGTTTTCCTGAAATGTGTGAGGTAAATTATAAAGACTTTCTTAACAAAAGTAACAAAATATGTACACCCACACACATTAAAACAGAAACAAATCTGTCTGACTGACTGTATATCTACCAGGAATAATGTTCTGAAACAACTCGTTTCCAAATTGATCCTGTGGGTGAGTGGTATAAAAGGTAGTTCAAAAGGAAAATATATAGTGTATAATTAGTACATCACATCACACCCCCAAAATAACAAACAATTAAAAATGTTTTGCAGCATACACAATTGTGATGAAACATTCCAGAACTATACACATTTATGCAGAGGTTTGATTTTTCTGTTTTTTATCTTTTTTAAAACCACTAGTCCTTTGGGCACATGTCTTTATGTACAATATAAGCACTTGATTCTACAACGAAAAAGTCAAATAGGAAGTATAACAATAAGGGAAATAGTGCAACAGTTTTGTGCCGCAGAATTGCCGTAGAAATAATTGTCCACCGCCGCAGAAGTTCTGCGGCGAATGGGAACCGTGCCGCAGAACTTTGCTCCAAAGTGCTGTAGAAAAATTGGGGCCCTGATTATAGATGCTCCTGTTCATTCTCAGTTTAACATAAAATACAAAGACAATAACAAATATGACAAATATTGTATAGCATCTTTACAACATTATAGCTACATTCTAATCATTGCACATACAACGTACACTCAATTCATGTTTTAACTCCTTCATAAATATTTTAACATCAGTCTGATTTACTATGGATTCTTTATTTATTGAATTCCATATTTGAAACATGATAGCTGGGAAACTCATGGAACTATATTTATTTATTTATTAATTTGGGGGGAATATATCCTCGTAAAGGTGTCTGGCGTAAATTATGATGTTGTAATTTTTTCTGATTTTTCAAATACATAAATTGGCCTTTTCGTATATAAAACCTTACGAGTTAAGTTCCCAGTTGCAACTTCCTGTTTAAAGTTGGGGTTAGCCATCCAAGATCACTAAACAAAGTACAGTGATGTGAACCTATTCCTTTTCCCAGTATAAACCTTACTAGTCTATTATAAATCGTGTCAACTTTTACCAAACTTTTCTTATGAGAAAAACCATATATGTGACTTCCATAGTCCATAACTGGAAGTAGAAGTTGATTTACAACCCCAAGTCTCATTTGCTTATTCAAACATGATTTTGAGAGCCTAAATGCTCCCAATCGTTTATTTACCTTATTTATGGTATCTTCTGTACGATAGTCAAAAGTCAGACTCTCATCTAGCCAGACAGCCAAATATCTGTACGTTGTATCTTGGACTATTTGATTACCATTATCAGTCATGGTTTTAATACAAGGGGCAGCAGTCCTCTTTCCTATTCCCTTTTTCCTAAAAACTATAAATTTTGCTTTTTATGATTCATAACCAAACCTGATTCCTTGGTCCATGTACAAAGTGCTAGAAAATCCCTTTGTAATAGTACTAATGCGAGTGTATACTACCCTGTAATGCCATATGCATGTGCAGTCAGCTCTAAATGTTTTACTCTGGTAGTGTCTTCGTGCCTCTGGCTCTAAGACTAGATAGTGTTGCTCTGAGAAGATAAATAAGCAATTTTCCACGTTTGGTTAGAAAATATATTTTTGTACTTATCTTCCAGGTTTTTCCCATCATTCAGTGGTGCACAATATTTTTGAGCAATGGCGAAAGTCAGAGTTGCATCTTTCTTTTTTTTTCACATCAACTTGCTGTTGTGGCATTTTCACTGTGAAAACCACAAAGTTGCAGTAAGTCTTTAGTGGCATTTTTCTTTTGCAGACTCCCAGATGTGGTGGTATATTCCACTGTAAAAAAAAAAAAAATTCCTGGTAAAGCAGTACTCACATAAAGTCTTGCCGGGGCACCATTTCTTAAGCAATCTCCCACTAATAAGGAATAATTTATGCAGATGTGGAAAAACTTTTGATCCAAGACACATTGTGCAAAGGTTCTAATCTATGAGTAGTACAGTGCCCAGATTAAGCTAGTTAGAGTAGTTACAAAATAATCACCTTTTGACTTACTGGACACCATAGTTTTCAGTGGACCCTGTTCTTTCAGTAAAAAATGTAAAGCGTGTCACAAAAATGTTAGATGGTCTCTGGATGTACCAGCAAGACCAGCAGTAAGCTGATGTGCAGGTGAAGGTGCATCTGGTTCTTCATTTAATAGTGGTAGTAAAGAGTTGCATCGATCCCTTCTAATCTGTCTCATTGAGATATGCCCACAGGGAAGAACCCTTCTCCATGACCTTAAGAAGTCAAGTCTGCTAAAATACCAGAGTCAAATTAGGCATCCCCTGCCTCCGTGGGATTGGTGTAGGGGCATGTGAATTTCCTGCACCATCATTCAGTTAATTTGGGAGAGAAAGATACTCTTCCTGACTGACCATATGCCTCATATGTATCCTGGCTACAAGACCCTCCTCGGTGAGATAATTGGAACAGCTCCCAAGGCAAAGATAATCCTACTGAACTCCATAATCCTTTTATTTTTTCTTTTAAACTTTGTTTTCCTCTAGGGCGGTGGTCAGGTACTACTTCCACCCTCTGCCAGTCCGTTCCCATTCACTGAGGCCCAACCACTCACCTGGCTGGGCCTCCAGGCCCCGCAGTGCACTGCTGTGCACCCCACTGACTTGTCCCCCCACCAGGGCCGGGGTCACCTGCCACTTCAGCTACTTTCCGTGCTGTCCATCTGGCCACCTGAAGTGGAGGTGAGGACCTGCAGCCAGGCTGGTGTGGTTCTGGTACTGAACATGGAGGGCGGTGGGCAGGAGTTTCATATGCCCTTCCTGTCCCAGTTTTTCTGTGTTTAGACCTGCCCTCCCTCCGGAGCATGCCATGGCATTGGTGGTTGGTGAGCCAACACAGCCAACAGCCTGACGCTTGTTCAGAGTACTCCTGTCTTGCACTCTCCTCTTGCACCACCACCTGTGGTCACCCAGATTGCAGTACCGCAGCGGAGCAGTGGCCCCTTCCTGGAGGAGGAGGAGAGCATCCGGTGGGACGCTCGATCCTCCTCCCCCCGGTCGGCCCTCTGGTCTTGGATCATTCCCGAACCTGGGTCGGCATCGCAAGCTATAGCGCTACCCGCTGTGCCAGTGGGTCATAGAAGTTGACGGCAGATAAGGACCGCAAGGCCCATCCAGTCTGTCCATTTCTTTTTCTACCTTATAAATGTGCCATCGGCCTTTGCTCTGTCAGTGGCCTATCTATTCATAGTCATTTGTATTGCTCCCTTATGCCTATCCCATGCCTGTTTGAAGCCCTGCACTGTATTCATAGCCACCACTTCTTGTGGTAAGCCATTCCATGCATCCACCACCCTTTCTGTGAAAAAGAATTTCCTCACATTCCCCCTTAATCGGCCCCCTCTAATCTCATGCTGTTGTCCTCTTGTCCTGCTATTTTCTTATATTTAAACATGTTAGACTCTTTCACCTTGTTAATGCCCTTAAGGTGTTTGAATGCCTTGATCATATCACCTCTCCCTCCTTTGCTCAAGGGTATACATATTGAGCTCTGTTAATCTGTCCTCATATGTCTTCTGATGCAGTCCCTGCACCATTTTGGTTCCCTTCTCTGGACTGCCTCAATTTGGTTAATGTCCTTGTGAAGGTGTGGCCTCCAGTACTGCATGCAGTACTCCAGATGAGGACCTAACCAGTGTCTTGTAAAGAGGGATTATTACCTCCATCTTCACGACTTGTGATACCCCTACTAATACACCCTAACACCCCCTAGCCTTACCTACTGCTTTAGAGGTCTGCTTGATGATTTCAGGTCATCAGTGATGATGATGCCCAAGTCTCTTTCTTCCTTTGTGACTGCTAGCAACTCCCTCCCAGCCTATAGGTGGCTTCAGGTTTCTCTTCCCTATGTGCATGATTTTGCACTTCTTTGCATTAAATCCAGTTGCCACTCTTCTGACCATTTTGCTAGTTTATCAGATCTCTTCTCATTCTGCCCACCCCATCTGGATCATCTACTCTGTTGCAGATCTTGGTGTCATCTGCAAACAGACAAGCCTTACCCTCTAGTCCATCTGCAAAGTCACTAATGAAGATGTTGAAGAGGACTGGCCCCAGGACTGATCCCTGAGGTACCCCACTGGTGACTTGCATCTCTTCTGACTGTATACCATTTACCACCACTCTCTGTTTTCTGCCCGTCAACCAGTTTGAATTGACCAACTTCTGACCCACCCCGAGCCTACCCAGCTTATTTATCAATCTTCTATGTGGAACAGTGTCAAAAGCTTTGCTGAAGTCAAGGTAGGCGACATCAGCTGCTCCCCCTTGGTTCACCACTCTGGTTACCCAGTCAAAGAAATCTATGAGATTAGTTTGACAGGACCTTCCTTTTGTAAACCCATGCTGTCTTGGATCCTGTGCCCCTATAGATTCCAGGTGTTGCACTATTCTTTCCTTAGGGTGCCTCCATAATCTTGCCCACTACTGAGGTAAGACTGACTGGTCTGTAGTTCCCCGCCTCCTCCCTGCTACCACTCTTGAGGAGCGGGATCACATGAGCTCTTCTCCAGTCTTCTGGGACCTCTCCTGTGCTTAGAGACTCACTAAACAGTTCTGCTAATGGCTCTGCTAGTTCCACCTTTAGCTCCTTAAGTACCCTGGGATGTATGCCATCAGGTCCCATTGCCTTATCCACCCTGAGCTTAGCAAGCTCTTGTGGGACCCTTTCTTTTGTGAAGGAGTAGTGCTCCCTCCCTCCCCGTGTCCATAATGCTGAGCTGTGGGCCTGCCCTACCTTCTCTTCAGTAAATACTGAGCAAAAGTATCTATTTAGGATAGATGCCTTTACAGGTTCCTCCTCCTCACATGCTCCCTTTTCTCCATTAGCTTATAGTACCCCTCTGGACTTTCTCCTTTCACTAATGTATCTATAGAAGTCTTGTCACCTTCTTTTACTGTTAGGTGCTAGTTTTCCTCAGTTTGGGACTTTGCCTGCCTTACTGCCTTCCCTGCTTCCCTTAGGGAAGTTTGGTATGCCTCCCTATCTTCATCCGCTGTGTTCCTTATATTTCCTGAAGGCCAGCCTTTTAGCTCTGACCTTTTCTGCTACTGTATTTGAGAACCAAAGTGGTTTCCTTCTTCTTTTGCACTTCCTTTTCTGTCTAACACAATGGGATGTTGCTTCAAGTATTGCATCCTTAATGCTTGCCCACTTTGCCTGTACCCCCTCACCTGTGTTTCTTTTTGCCAGGGCTAGCTTAACTCTGTTGGCCATCTTATCAAAGTCAGCTCCACTGAAGTCCCATATTCTAGGGACATGGATATGTTGTTCATCCACACTCATTGGCAGTATCCTTGCCGCTTTAAATCTTGCCGGAAGGTCTTCAAGCTTGCTCCTCCCACCCAACCGGGTGGTAACTCAAGCTCCGCCCATGGCAGATCTTCCTTACCGCTTGGAGCTCAGGTTCCCTCCTTAACGCTCTGCGTTTTCGACTGGTTCCTATTTCTCCGTTTGCGGATTTAAAAATAATATTTTGCAAAAGACTTCAGTCTTGATCCCTCATGGCTGCGATGGACAAATCGACTCCGGATTTGGAGATGCCCATGCGGGCAGAAGATGTCTCGGACGGATCCACACTCCCGCGTGTGTCTACTGCTTGGGCCTTGAGCACGACCGCAGGCTTGCGACCTGTGCTCATCTTTCTGGCCTCGTCCTCGAGACGTGCTGCCCGATTGCACTGGGCCGTCCCGAAGCGTTTCCTCGGTGAAGTCCAAGGAGGCCCGGTCGGCGGTGTCGCGGCCGTGCCCCGGCCGGATCAGCTCGGCGGATGGTCGCCCTCGAAGAGGAGGCGGCGCGAGCGTCATCTTCCCCGGCGGCGGCATTTATCCCTCTCTCTCTGGGTTCTTCCTACGGCTTCCTTTAAGAGCTTTGTCTGTCCCTCTCCACTAAAGGAAGGGCCTCGTCTGCTGGACCTTATTCTCGGTCCAAAAGAGGGACAAGGGTAAGTCCCTCGTCGGCGCTCTTGGGAGTGGGAAGGTCCCTCTCCCGGGCCGTCGACCGTCGGCTCGATCGACCGCTCGGCCGACCACTGGCCTCACGGTGTCCCGTCAGGTCAGTTGACGAGACTCCCACTGATGAAGTCGAGATTTTCTCGACCCATTGACGGGCTGTCGCCTTTAGCAGCCGAATTCCTCTCCCGGTTCCCCGGGAGGAGTTGAGGATCCCGTGGGCTCGCCTGTGCCTCCGGTTCCGGAGCCCTCGGATGGACCTTCCGAGCCGAAGGGAGTGCCGGTTCCGGCCGACACCTCCCGCACCGACCCCGGAAATTCCGGGACTCTCGGTCTCGGTCTCGGACCTCTTCGCGGTCCAGCCGTTCCCACCGTCATAGGCGGTCTCGGTCTCGGCACCGCGGTAAGCGGCGTCGCCGCTCGTCCTCGTCCTCCTCCTCGGATGAGGGGAGGCTTCGGCGTAAATTACGTCGACGGTACGAGGACCTTATGTTGCAACAGCTCCTCCTGGCCGGGAATAAGCCGACTCCGGCGCCTTCCCCGGCCATTAAGTGGCTGTCACCGGAACGGCCGAGACAACCCCTCGACTTGTCCGAGGAGCCTATACCCAGGCCGGTTGTTCGGCCAAAACCAGCTGCTCCACCGATTCCGGTGGAACCTCCGCCTCCACAGCCACCAATTGGGGCTCCGACCAAGGATTCTCGGTCGGCTAAGGGTTTACCCATCGGCTGTCAGTTACCCTCACTCCCGACCGACCTCGGCAGGTGAAGGGTGGCTCAGGCCAGAGGCAGCTCTTCGAGGACTCTTCCGAGTCCGAAGGCGATTCCTCCTTCTTCTCAAGCGACTGGACTTGGGTCTTCAGGAGGTCAGTCAATGGGCGATAGCCCGTCGTCCTTCCTAGGATTGCTTGACTCATCTCGAGTCTACCGGGATGGAGCTCGAACCCGTTCCAAGCGGGCCAGGTATCCCCTCACGGAGATTCTGGACGAGGGATTCTCCGAGCGAGGCCTTTCCGGTGGCGAGGCCATAGTGGGTCCGGCACTGGAACTTTGGCAGCGCCTGCTTCCTGCCCTGCGCCTTCGGCCAGGATGGCCAGGAAGTATGCGGTCCCTACCGGTTCCTTGTCCGGTTTTTCGGAACACCCCTCTGCTGAGGGGTTGGTTACCGACAGCGTTTTCCGGCGCGCCGGCAACGCCAGGGATGTGGACAAACCTCCTGACAAGGAGTCCAAGAAATTGGACTATGTCGGGCGAAAAGTCTACGCTGCGTCCTCTCTCGGCCTTCGTCAGGCCAGTTCGGCCGTCCTCATGGCACATTTTTCTCATGCCCTGTTGGGCTCCCTGGATGAGGTCATCCCTCATCTTCCCGCCGATCTGCAGACTACGGTTAAGCAGGTGCGGGACCAGGGCAGGGCAGTGGCCAAACAGCAGCTCAGACTGCTTTGGATGTAGGGGACTCATGTGCTAGATCGGTTGGCGCGCAGTGGCTATCGGCCATGTGGCTTGGCTGAGGATATCCACCTTTACTCGGATACCCAGCACAAGTTGGCTGATGTTCCTTTGGGGACTGACCTCTTGACCCTGGGGTGGAAGGTCACCTGCAGAGGATCGAAGTCCAATGCTACCTTGGACTCGGTCTCTTCCGCTCAGAAGGACAAAGGCCATGAACCACAGCCTAAGCCCTTTGGTCCTTCTGTGCCCCAGCCGTAACCCAGCAACGTCAGGGCCAGCAGGCTCGGCCTTGCATCCCAAACCCAAGCCGCCGGCTTCCTCTAACAGGAGGCAGGGAGGAAAGGGCCCAGGAGGTCCCTCGGCGGTCCCTCCTCCAAGCCTGCCCAGTGGCCGGGCTGAGGGTGTCGCCCCATCCCGTCACCTTACCCTGGGTCCCCCATTGAAGGCGGCTCCGGCACTTCCGTTCCGCCTGGTCCGCTGTTACCACGGACAGGTGGGTCTTGGAGGTGGTGGGAAGAGGCCTACTCTGGAATTCGAGCGAGCACCACCCTTCAGGCCGTCGCCCCTCGGGGGCCGGATCCCCAGCCTCACTGGCGGCTCGTCGAGCCGACATCCCTCCTCCTCCAGAAGGAGGTGGTAGAAGGTGGTGGACCCTCTTTCAGACCCAGGGTTTGTGTCCAGGTACTTCCTGGTTCAGCAGACGGGGCTGGCGCCCCATTCTCAACCTACGACCTAAACAAGTTCCTAAGGTCTCGAACCTTCAGGATGGTCACTCTGGCTCAGATAATACCATCCTTGGAGCAGCGTGTGGTTCTGCTCTCTGGACTTGCAGGGCGCGTTTTTCGCGTCCTATCCGTCCGTCTCACCAGAGAGTTCGCTTCCGAGCAGAAGGATCTCTCTTGATTCAAGCCATGCCCTTGACTGTCTCCAGCTCCCAGGGTCTTCACCAAATGCATGGCAGTGGTGACAGCATTCCCTCTGCGGGCCGAGGGGTCGGGTGTACCCTTACCTGGGCGACTGGCTGATGCAGCTCCCTCCAGGAAGGAGGCGGAGTGGTCAGAGATCTGCCCTCCAGGTCTGCTCTCAACTGGGCCTCCTTATCAACGAGCCAAGTCGGAACTCGAGCGAAGCAGGTGATTTTATTCATCGGGCGCAGCTCGACTCTCTTGAGCCAGGCGCGGCTCCCGGCCAGTTGTGGGGCAGAGGTTCTTTCCTCCCTTGCCCGATCATTTCTGGTTGGGCAATTAAGCCCTGCCGGGACTTCCCTCGCCTCCTGGGTCTCATGGCGGCCTGTACCAGCGTGGTCCGTTGGGCCCGCTGGAACATCGTCCCCTTCAGTGGGGACTGGCCAGCCAGTGGTGCCATGCTGCGATCCCTTGGACCAGCTTGTGTGGTGACACAGGGATGTGGAATGCTCTCCAGTGGTGGGCCGTTCCAGATCATTGCAGGAGGGCATCCCGTTCGTCCGCCCGAGCCGGCGGTCTCTCTGTCGACCGATGCCTCTCTGATGGGTTGGGGTGCCCATCTGGGGAACACCGGGCTCATGGCCTCTGGTCCCAGAGGAGTCCGATGCCACATCAGCCTGCTGGAGCTCCGGCGGTCCGCCTAGCTCTCACGCCTTTGCTCCGTTCCTCCGGGGTCAGTGGTCCGGTCCAGGCCAGACAATACCACGACCATGTACTATCTAAACCGCCAGGGGCGGGGCCCGCTCCATGCTTCTATGCAAGGAAGCTCTCGCATTTGGTCACTGTGTCGCAGCCTGGGCGGATCTCCTAGCCATTCACGTGGCAGGGCCTCCAACACCCTGGCCGATGCCCTGGGCGGATAGGGCTGCATCCGCAGTGGTCTCTCCTGCCGGAGGTAGTACAGCATCTGTTCTCCCTTTGGGGCACACCTCAGGTGGACCTGTTTGCCTCCATGAGGCAGGCTGGAGTCTGTTCCATGCCGCCCCTCAGCAGGGCTCGCTGCAGGGGGATGCCTTCTCGAGGCAATGGACCCCGGGCCTCTTTTACGCCTTTCCCCCATTTCCCTTGATCCACAAGGTGCTTCTCAAGGCGAGGAGGGACAAGGGGCAGGTGATTCTGATAGCCCCAGACTGGCCTCGCCAGTTCTGGTATCAGATCTCCTCAGTCTCAGCTCCAGGACTCCGCGGCAGCTTCCAGCTGCCTGGACCTGCTCTCAGTCAATCAGGGAAGGTGTTCCATCCGGACCTTCAATCCCTACACCTGACGGCCTGGTTCCTGAGCGGCCAGGAGTTCCAGGCTTTGGGTCTTTCCGGACGGGGTCCTCAATGTAGTTGAGGCGCCCGTAGTCGACCAGAAAATGCTATGCCTTCAAATGGAAAAGGTTTTCCATTTGGTGTCAGGGCAAGGGCTTGGACCTTCCTCCTGTTCCTTAAGCATCTTGATTATTTGTGTCCCTTTAGTCAAGGCAGGGTCGATTCATCTTGGTGTACTGGTAGCTATCTTGCTACTGCGGGCCGGAAGCAGTCGGTGGTGAGGAGAAGTGGTCTTGCTTTTTCAGGCTTGATCACATTCTCCAGCGGGAACCGCCACCCCGGATCTATGCTGGTGTCGGCAAGTTTGCGGGCGTATTGAACCTGCACAGGTGTGTTTCTCACCTGTCGTGGAAGACGCCTTCCTGGTGGCTATCACGCCAGCCAGAAGGATGGGAGAGCTCCAGGCGCTCATCGAGTCTCCTTACCTGGTCTTCCACAGGGACAAGGTTGTCCTGCGCCCCACCGAAATTCCCTTCGAGAAGGTGGTGTCGGAGTTCTGTAACCAGGTGTTGACTCTGCGGTGTTCTACCCAATCACACCTCGGAGGCCGAATATAGGCTCCATACTCTGGATCCTAGAAGGCGCTCGCTTATTATAAGGAGGCGCCACGGCTGATGTTCGGGGAGAGGTTCGCCAGCTGTTTGTCACCTCGCGCTAAGCCATCTGGCAGACCTGCAGCCAGCGGACGATAAGCAGGTGGGTAACCTCCTGCATAGATCTCTGCTATAAGTTAGCGGGCATGGAGCCTCCCAGAGGATAAGAGCTCATTCTACCGCCATACTGCTGCAGCAGTGGCTGCTTCCAGGGCGTCCCTATCCAGGAAATCTGCAGGGCTGCTACCTGGAAGTCAGCAACACCTTCATTACCCACTACCACATCGACCTTGAGTCACGCCGGATGCTGGTTTTGGGGCCTCGGTTCTCCAGTCTCTCTTTCCCAAGTAAGTATATGGGGTGTGCGTCTTGCCTCCCTCCTCCCGGAGAACTGCTAGGAGTCTGCCAATGAGTGTGGATGAACAACATATCCATGTCCCTAGAATACAGGTTACTCACCTGTAACAGGAGTTCTAGGAATGGTATATGTTGTTCATCCTGTTCCTGTTCTCTGCTTCGACGCTGCCTGAGCTTTCAGCGGGCCAGATCTGGCGTCATGGGGCGGAGCGGAGTTATACCACCCGGGTGGGTGGGAGGAGCAAGCTTGAAGACCTTCCGGCAAGATTTAAAGCGGCAAGGATACTGCCAATGAGTGTGGATGAACAACATATACCATTCCTAGAACTCCTGTTACAGGTGAGTAACCTGTATTTTTTGCCTTGGAATGGGATAATTTAGATGTAGTAGCCAAATTGAACCATACCATGTGATGGTCACTGGCCCCCAGGTGACCACCTACCTGGAGATCTGTGATCCCTTCCTTGTTAGTCAGTACTAGATCTAGGATAGCCCTGTCTCTCGTGGGTTGCTGTACCAGTTGTTTGAGGCCCTCCTGCAAGGAATCCACTATGTGTCTAGTTCTGGCAGATGTTCCTGCTGGTATTGACCAATCTGTGTCCGGCATGTTGAAGTCTCCCATTATCAGAACCTCCCTTTAGCTGTCATGTTTTGTATATCTTCTAACAGTAACGTGTTATGTCCTCCCCTGGTCTGGGGCCTGTAGACAACCCCAGTTCTTATGGCTGTCCCATTTCCTGTTTCCAGGGTGACCCACAGTTCTTCTGGCTCCTTATGTGTATTCTGAATTTCTGTAGCTTTGATATTTTCATTGACATACAGGGCCACTCCTCTCCCCCCCCTTTTGCACCTCGGTCTCTTCTGAACAATACATAGCCAGGTACTGAAGTCTCCCAAGTGTGGTTACTGGTAAACCACGTCTCACTAATTGCTACTATGTCCAGTTTAGCCTCTGACATTATTGCCTGCAGGTCTGGGATCTTATTTCCCAGGCTGTGAGCATTTGTGTACATGATTTTCCATTGGCCAGATTTTGGTGTGTTAGTTGTTGGGTGAGGTTTGGCATTACTCCTGTGCGTCATATGGGGAGACAAACCTTTTTTCTTACCTGGTGATGCAAATGAACTGCAAACATGCTGAATCCCTGTTTGACCACTAGCTGAGGGGGGAAGGGTGTTCTTCCCATTCGACGTATGGGGTGCTGCACCCCTCTCCCCATTTGCTAGTTTAAATATTCTGCAAAGACGTCAAACTTCTGCCCTAATGCACTGACTCCCTCCTTAGTCAGATGCAGTCCATCAAATTTAAGAACTTTAGCTCCCAGAACTGTTGCCAGTTCCTACAAATCTGTGTCCTTTTCCTGGCACCAGCCCTTGAGCCATGTGTTTAGCTCCCCTATCTCCCTTCTTTGACCTTCCGTCCATCTGCTCCCTCTCCCAGACTGGCAGGATCTTAGAGAAGGAGATGCGGACTAAATAGATAATAGTTTGTCACCCAGCCTGGTCAGGTGTTCCTTGGTCTCCACAACTGATCGGCTGGCTAGATCATTAGTCCCTATGTACTAGGACATCAGTGTTTTCTCCTGCTTTGTGAACAGTTTTAGCAGTGCGGTCAGTGTCTCTCCATGCTGATGTACCTGGGAGACATCTGACCATTACCCCTGGCTGGAGATGGGTATCAACTCCCCGAATCATGGAGTCTCCTATGATCAGAAGTTTTTGGATTTCCTTTGCTTTTTTTGTTTTGGTTCCTGCTTTGGGTGAGTTTTGTTGTGCTAGCTCCTGTGCTGCAGTGTCCTGCTCTGCAGTGTCTTCTGCCTCTTTGTTTGATTTCAGAGATAGAGGCAGATACCTGTTTGTAGTGTTTATATGGTTTTTGGAGGTAATATGTTGGAGAGCAGAGAGTGATGGGGCACCCGATTTGCCCCCCCTGGACCAACTACCCTCTGCGGTCGAGGTTTTTCTGTTGGATGCTGGGGAAATGGCAGGTGGTTCTTATACTGTATTTCCTCTTGAATATGAAATTTGAGGCGTGCAATCTCTGCCCATGCTGCCCAGAGCTGAGCCCTAAGATCTCCGAAGGCCCAGCATGTGACAGTGTCCTAAATCCTGTAAGACTGTCCTTCTGAAAATTGTTCCACAGTACCTGCAGTTAATGATATCCATTCCAGATAAGTTGCTGGGTTTATAACCTAGTCAGAGTAATTAGAAGGAAAAAAACGGAAAAAAAAATGCAAGTAATGGTTTGATTGTGTTTTGTTTAACTTGTTATAACAACAAGTTAAATTACTAGTGCCCCTGTAAATGAGCTCACTTTGTGGAGGCCCCACTGATCCACCCCTTCCTGCTCTGCCACAGGAAATGTCACAACTGTGGTACCCTATAAAAGGAGTGTAGTGTGGGGTGGTTGGGGATGGGGGTGGGTGGCTGGGCCCTTCCCCTGCCGAAAAAGAAAAACCACGGACGAAAGAACAAGGAGGTAAGAGCAGAAACAATCAGTCAACAACAAATGCAGTAACCCTGAAAGCTTATCCTAATGTTAGATAAAACTGTAAAACCTGTAAAGCACCACCTGTAATAGTTTCAGAGAAGATATACGCTGTAAGAAACACTTTGCTACAGAGAAAAATAAAACAATGAAATGTTAGCAACAAACAGTAGCAATCCCTGTGAGTAAAAAATAAAAACACCACCACACAGTAAATCTGCTTAGCCAAAATAAGTCTTAATCCTTTTCCCTCGCTCTGGTAAGTTTCTCTACTCTGCCTTTCAAGCAGTCTTAGAAGGAAAGAGCTCAGGTGAAGCTAGGTGCCTTGGCCAGCACACCAAGTCTTCTACCTCAGCCCACTCCATAATCCTTCTGAGCTCCAGGGTTATGAGTCTGAAGAAAGAGGGAGAATGGTTGGAGGAATCTCATGAGTCCTCAGACCATCCTTAATTGACGATCAGTATATTACTGTTTTTGCTGAAGAGACCTCTAGGATTGTGAGTATCTGAGACCCAGTTCACCACTATGCTACAGGTGAACTCTATACTGACCACATAGGGGAATGCTCCAAAATACTGTCCTGACTTTGAACACTTTGCAAACCCTCAAAAAAGAATTTCTTAGCTGATTGTTGCTGACAGACAGCAATCAGTCAAATTATGTGAGTCACCAGTTTCTAAAAAAAAAAAATATAAAAATAAAATAAAATATGATTTCATTGGCCAGCCCACCAGCACAGCGGTATGGCTTCCATTTCCGATGCCGATGCCACAGGTTCAGAAACAGACTAGGGGTGTCGGAGGGCCAGCCGGGGTTAGGAGGATTGAGCATCCCAGGGACTGCTCTCCTCTTCTGGGGGGAAGGTGGGCTAGCATTTGGTGCATGGTCAACCCATGGCATAGGCCGGGGGGAGTGGCGACTAAAACGGAATAGTTAGGGAGGTGTGCTGGACGTCACGCTCTGCGCAGTACATCATTGCACTCCAAGCCTCCCGCTTGAAATAAGCAAAAAAAAAACACTGGCCCCGATGATGACACCTTGCCTCCTGGTCCCGTTGCACCTGCTGCGACCCCTGGCTGCGACCTCTATCAGTCTTCGGTCGGGCATGGCCTGACCCCACGGCTCCACCCTGGGGTGGTAAGCCAGGGAGTACTACTGGCAGCCATTGGGCTGCTGGTACCACGCCGAATCTCCGGTGGGGGTGTGCCTGCTGGGTTGCCCCACCCTAGGGAGCAAGCCCAGGAGGATTGCTGGCTTGAGGTAAGTACCGGGGAGTGATCAGGACTGGATAAGGTTGGGAGCTGAGCCAGTTAGGGGTGACTGCACCAAAAAAAAAAAAAGATTTTATTGATAAGGAACTTAACATTTCAACAAATAGCCCCCTCCCCTTAGCATCATGAAAAGGAGGCCGAGGGACTAGCCCCATACATGTGATGATGCTTAAGGGAAAATGATATAAATGGGCGTGCTGCAACAAACATGGCCTTGTGCTTATAATTCGTTTTCACGTAAGACAAAAGTGAATGCATGTTGAAAAAAGCTTATACCAAAAAAATGGAGCTAGCACAATAGTCCTCTAAGATTACATATTAAAACTGTTTATAGTGTTTCTAGTTGTTGGTGTTATAAATGGTTGATGTCTTAGTTTTTAATGCTATTTTCCAACTCCATGTATTCTTCTGTATTATAACTGTATGCAGTCTGCCTCTTAAGTAGAACTGCCCGGAGAGAAATGGAACTATATGCAAATGATAGAACCTATCATTGCTCTAGACACATATTCAAACAGCTGCCCTTATCTGTTGCAACGTTTCATCAGCGTCTCAAATTTCTCACTCCGTCTGACAAGTCAGATGCCTGGAGATCTTCCTCTCGACTGTTCATGTGGATTCCAGTTTAATTAAGTATATTTACGCCTATATTTAAACTGCTGCCTTCATTTATTGTTTAATTTAGTTCTATTACATTTTAAAGTTAATTTTATTTAGTTTACGGTTAAAATTGTATTTTTTCTCGGTTTCTCATGGTTTGGTATAACCTTTGAGGAACTGTGGTTTTCTTAGTTAATTTCGGTATATTTCACTGTAGTTTAGCATTATTTTAATCTAATTTCTGTAAATTTTGAATTTATCTGTATTTTGTGGATCCGTGTGGTCGATTTCTTTTGAACCGATACGCTGGCTCCAGTGAACCGCTGACCCGGTTCAGTTTTGAAAAGGTATCGGTTCTTTCTTGGATCTTTAACCGGTTCCTGAACTGACACAAAATAAAAGAAAAAGGAAACTGTTAGTTTGAATACTAATATACGGTTACTGTTTTTTCTCCTGGAAATAGAATTATAAGAAAAAACAAAAAAAAAAGGTTGGTCCTCCAGGTTTTAAAAATTGTATCAAGTGTGGGGAAGTGTTTGCAAAAGCTGAGAAACACGATTTATGTTTAATCTGCTTGGGATCTGAACACTTTTCCGCAGACTGTACTACATGCAAATTCTTTCCTCAAAAAGCAATTGAGAAAAGAATGGAAAGGCTAAAGAAAAAAGTGGCCAGCGGTCCATCTGGCTCTAACCAGCCATCAGACCATGCTGATGAAATTTCCTTGCCTTCTGTAACCACCCCTGATAGGGGTGCATCTGGCAGTTTATAAAGGGTGAGTGACTAACTGTCCAGCCCCCTCCAAAAAGTCCAAGCAAACCAAACACTTAGAAACCCAGGCTCCTGCACCTCAAGGGGTTTCTACAGTGTCGCAGCTTGCCATCTGCAGAGGAGATAGCTCAGGCTATGAAAGTTTTACAGGCTTTACAGGGTATCCTGTCTGTTCAACCTGCTCCTCCAAGGCCTCCTGCTCCAGCTCCTACCCCTGAAGTACAGGAGCCTGAATGTGAAGATTATGGTGAGATGGACTCTGAACAGGATGAGCCCATAGAGCCTAAAATCTCACCTGAGCAGGAGTTTGATTCTCCACCTCGACAAGAGGATTTTTAATCTCACTTTTCTTTTGTGAGAAAAATAGTGGATGCCTTGGATTTGGCTACCAATGAAGTTATTGATGAGGAGGAGGCCGAATATTTAGAGTTGATGGGTTTAACACCCACAAAAAAAGGTATTTTTGCCAATTAACAAGTTCTTTAAAAAAGACTTGTTAAAGATTTTACAGTCCTAATTATATTCCTCCTATAGATAAGAAGTCTGATAAGAAATACCAGTTGGACGAGGAAGGGTCAGAATTCTTATACTCTCACCCTGACCATCAAGGTATAGTCCAGCAGGCAGCCTGTGAAAAGGCGAGGGTCCCTCTCTCTTCCTACCCTCTTGAGAAGGATTCCAGAAAAATAGACGGTATGTCTAAGAAGAGTTATTTAGCTGCCTCCTTGGGTGTGAGGCAGGCTAATTACCAGGCTTATGCAGCACAGTATCAGAAAACACTGTGGCAGTCATTACTGGCTATGTCAGATAAGGCTCCCTCGCTCTTTTCTGACAACCTGGCAGAGACAGCTAGATTTGGTCTGGAAGCCGCTAAATACCAGTTCTAGATGGCAGCTGATGCCAGTGACAGTGCTTCCAGGTGGATGGCTCTGTCAGTGGCTCTACGAAGACTGACATGGAAACATAGAAGCTGATGGCAGATAAGGACCGCAAGGCCCATCCAGTCTGCCCATTTCTTTTTTTTACCTTATAAATGTGCAATCGTCCTTTGCTCTGTCAATGGCCTAGCTATTCATACTCATCTGTATTGCTCCCTTATGCCTATCCCATGCCTGTTTGAAGCCCTGCACTGTATTCATATCCATCACTTTCTGAGGTAGGCTGTTCCATGCATCCACCACCCTTTCTGTGAAAAAGAACTTCCTCACATTACCCCTTAATCGGCCTCCCTCTAGTCTCATGCTGTGTCCTCTTGTCCTGCTATTTTTCTTATATTGAAACATGTTAGACTTTCACCTTGTTAATGCTCTTAAGGTGTTTGAATGTTTCAATCACATCACCTCTCTCCCTCCTTGGCTCTAAGGTGTACATATTGAACTCCGTTAATCTGTCCTCATATGTTTTCTGATGCAGTCCCTGCACCATTTTGGTTGCCCTTCTCTGGACTGCCTCAATTTGGTTAATGTCCTTGTGAAGGTGTGGCCTTCAGTACTGCACGCAGTACTGCAGATGGGGCCTAACCAGTGTCTTGTAAAGAGGGATTATTACCTCCCTCTTCTGACTTGTGATACCCCTACTAATACACCCTAACATCGCCCTAGCCTTACCTACTGCATGGCTTAGAGCCACTGATCTAACCCAGGATACCCAGGCCAAGGCCATGGATTTTCCTGTGGAGAACAACTCCCTATTTGGCAAACACACTGAGGATTACATGAAAAAGGTGGATGAATACAAGGCCAAAGGTAACTCCTCCAGGGACAGGCCGACCCCTTCCTATAGTCCTTATGGAAGGGAAGTCAGGAAGGTCCTCCTATGGGAGGCCTTTTTAACAGGGCCAAGCTGCTTTCCAGCAGCAGTCCTGCCCACAGCAGACTGGGTACTTCAGATCTAGAGGCAGGAGGAGTTCCAGAAGGGGCTCCCAAGCTCAGGCACCCCCAAAACAAAATCCCTGACCAGTCGGTCAAGGTCGCCTCCCCAGTACCAGTAGGGGTCATGCTAACTTACTTCCTCCAGACTTGGGTTTCCATCACCACAGACAAGTGGGTTCTGGAAGTGGTAAGTCCATGGTTTGCCCTTATGCTTCAAATCCCTTCCTCCTTTAAAATCAAGAATTTTTAAGCAGCTTCCCTCATGGAGGGAAAACTCTTACAGAATGAGGTACAAAAATTGCTCCACATGAAAGCTGTGGAACTTGTGCCAGTGCATCTCAGGGGAAGGGGTTTCTATTCCTGTTACTTTCTGACCAGAAAAGAAAAATGAGGAGTGGTGACCCATTCTAGATCTCAGATCCCTCAACAAATTTCTAGTGAAGCCAAAGTTCAAAATGGTCACTCTGTCGTCCATACTACCAGTTATCCAGCAAGGGGATTGGCTGGCAGCCTTGGATTTAAAGGATGCCTATTTTCATATCCCAATAAGGCAGTCTCACATAAAGTATATCAGGTTCAGACTCCTTTCAGGCCATTACCAGTTCACTTCCTTTCCCTTCGGTCTGACCTCAGCACCCAGGGTATTCACAAAGTGCCTAGCTGTAGTGGTGGCACATCTAAGAAGGTCTGGTATTCTAGTTTTCCCTTATCTGGACGATTGGCTGCTTGTGGGCAAGTCCCCACAACAGATCTCGGAGCATTTGCAATCAGCAGTGCATCTTCTGCAATCCCTAGGATTCCTGATAAACCAGGAAAAGTCTGTTCTTACCCCTGTTCAAGTGTTGCAGTTCAAAGGAGCAGAGCTGGATACAATCCAGGGAAAAGCTTTCCTCCCTCAGGACAGGGTGAAAAGTATTTTCGATCTAGCTGTTTCTTTCAAGCTAAACCAGCCTTGCCCAGCAAGACCGTATCTGCAGATTCTGGGTTACAAGGCTGCAGCAACAGGTACCGTCTCATGGGCAAGATACAGAATGAGAGATCTGCATTCTCACCTCAGATCTCACTGGTCACAGAAAAGAGACAAGATGTCAGAATTGATCCCAGTAACAGAGGCTGTTATTCAAGCCTTACAGTGGTGGAAAAATTCAGACAGCTTAAGGCAAGGGGTCCGTAGCCAGATGGAGAACCCTTCCTTTATTCTAACAGATGCTTCTCTATTGGGATGGGGCGCCCATATGGGAGAACACACCATCCATGGGACTTGGTCCAAAGCAGAGTCTCTTCTTCACATAAATCTCTTAGAGCTGCAAGCTGTACTTGTAGCTTTAAAGGCCTTTGCTCAACTGGTGCAGGGCAATGTGATGCAAGTCAGGACAAATAATACCACAACAATGTACTATATAAACAAGCAGGATGGCACACGATCAGATCTTCTACATCCAGAGGCCTTGAAATTATGGGACTTGGCATACTCTCTAAAAACAGCCCTGCAAGCTATTCACGTCTGAGCGAAGGACAATATTCTGGCAGATGCCCTCAGCAGAATCGGTCAGGGTCACCATGAGTGGTCCTTGGACACACAGGTAATAAATTCAGTTTTCAGAAGGTGGGGTACCCCAGAGGTGGACCTTTTTGCCTCTCGAGAACCACAAGCTACCACTGTTTTGTTGCAGGCTTCCAGCAAGGGGCACAATCCCAGTAGATGCCATGGCACTGGACTGGTCAGGAAGAAGCCTGTATACTTTTCCCCCATTTCCTCCCAGTCTCAAAGTCCTGATCAAGCTCAGGTCTCAGTCTGCTTCGATGATCCTGATCGCCCCAAACTGACCCAGACAACATTGGTACCATCTCCTGTTATCCATGTCAGTATCCAAACAGATGCATCTCCCTCGGAGGCACAACCTGTTGACCTCCCACCAAGGGAAAATAGGGTATCCAAACCTCAGCTCCCTCAGTCTCAAAGTTTGGCTCTTGAAGACATGGAGTTTGCAAATCTAAGTCTTTCCCAAACAGTTTTGCACATACTTAAGGGGTATAGGAAACCCTCGACTAAGAAAACCTATTGTCTCTTGGTGCAGCTTGCACAGCATCGAACCTACCTCAGCAGGAATTCCAACTCTCCTTGAATATCTCACTTTCTTGCATGATCAGGGTCTTAAGCATACTTCCTTAAGAGTTAATTTGGCATCTATCTCTGCTTACATTTCTGTGGATAGAACCACCTCTGTAGCAGCTGATCCTATTTTTAAGAAGTTTTACAAAGGTTTGTGTCACATGCATCCACCTATCAGGGAACCTTTCCATTGGTGGGACTTGAACATTTGTATTGCTCAATGTATGAGGCCACCTTTTGAACCTATGTCCTCAGCTCACCTCCAGTATGTTACATGGAAAACTGTATTTTTAGTGGCTATAACTTCTGCTAGAAGGATGTGAGCTTCGGGCTGTATGTATAGAAAAGGACTACTTGTCTTTCCATAATGATAACATGGTACTCAGGACAAATAGAAAATTCCTCCCCAAAGTGGTGTCAGATTTTCATTTGAACCAATCTATTACACTACCAGTGTTTTTCACTGAGCATTCTACTTCAGGTGAGTGTAGACTCCACAGTCTTGATGTAAAGAGGGCTCTAAGCTATTACATATCTCACACTAAAGATCACGGAGGATAAACAGCAGTTATTCCTTACCTATGGGGATGTGAAAAAGGGTACACCAGCTACCAAGAGGTCAGTCTCTCGCTGGATAGTCAGTTGTATACAGTTTTGTTATGAAAGCAGGCAAGCAGGTCCCATCAGGACTTAGGGACCACTCAACTAGAGGGATAGCTGCTTCCATAGCAGCTTCAAGGGATGTCCCCCTACTGGACATCTGCAAAGCTTCCACATGGAGACCGTACATACTTTCACCAAACATTATAGCCTGGACATATAGTCCAGAAGTGATGCCAGATTTGGAACAGCAGTCCTGCAGAGCCTCTTTCCTAAGTAGGTTTTCTGCCCACCTCCAGAGGTGCTGCTTTGAAATCTGCATACAGTTCTGAATATAGAAGAATACATGGGGTTAGAAGAAAAAAATACTCACTTTAGTAATATTGTTTCTTCCAGTGTATTCTTCTATGTTCATAACTCTCCCACCCTGCCTCCCGTACCAGAACCAGAGCCTAAGCATGCCTACTGATTTTTTCTTGGATTTTAATATGCATGTACACAATACTGGAGTACATTTTTAACTTTGGTGGGATTTATCTTCTTATTCTTTGGTTACATGTGTTTCCAGGATGAAAGTTTTAATTATTTTAGTATTGTAATTGACTAGCCACTAGGGCTTATATTTGGATTTTAGGAATGGGTTCATTTCTGTTTCATAGGTAGTATTAGATAGATATGTAGTTCTTCTGCCTTGTAGGCTGTTATTGAAATCTGAGACATTGATGGAACGTTGCAATAGATAAGGGCAGCAGTCTGAATATGTGTCTCGAGCAATAGATTCTATCATTTGCATATAGTTCTATTTCTCTCTGGGCAGTTCTACTTAGGAGGCAGACTGCATACAGTTATGAATATAGAAGAATACACTGGAAGGAACAGTATTACTAAGGTGAGTAATTTTTTCTTTGTCTGCTGTGTCCGCCAGCTCAGATGGTGGACTCAAGTAAATATCTTGGAGTGCATATGGACCAGGAAGTCTCCTTTTTTTTTTTTTTTTTTTTATACTTTCTCTTTATGCCCCCTTCTCGCTGTACTGGATTCCTTCCTTCAGGGATCCCTAGGCTGCGTGATCCCGTAATCCCGCCCCAGGTACCTCCCTCCGGGTGCTGGTTAGCCTTTCCCCATCATGCCTCGGTTTACCCCCCGGGCGGGGAGGAGAGGGACCCCCACTTCAGTCCCCCTCTCACACCTCAAGTGTGCGTCAGAAGGCGTCACCAGCCCCATCTATGGAGCCTGGTTAAGGGTTATCTCAGGACAGCCGGGTCCCATCTACAGGAGCCCAGCACAGGGTTTTTCCTGGTCCCAGCCCACAGGATGTCTGCATGCAAGGGGGGCCATGGAATGACGCACGTCGCGACGTGCTAATGCTCCGGCTCCCAGCAGACATCCTCCCTCCCCTTACATGCTGTCTCACTGCACCTCCACCCGTGGTCACCCAGATGGCGGTATCGCAGCGGGACCTGCATCCCACCTCACCCGGAGGAGGAGAGCAGCCCCTGGGCGCTCAATCCTCCTCCCCTCCAGCCGTCCGAGTCCATTCCCGAACCCGGGTCGTTGGCGCCGAAAGCGGTAGCCCTACCGCTGCGCCGGCGGGCCAGCAAGGAAGTCTCCTTTAAGCACTGTGTCAATCATATTTCAATGTCCCTGCAGCAGAAAATTGAGTTACTTTATCGTCTGAGTAATTATCCGACTAATGAGTCAAATCATGGCACTGCCAACACAGCGCTTCTCCCAGCCTTAATGTCTGGTACACCAGTCTTATAGACCCTAAGGTGCTCAGAAGTAATTATAGAACAAAACTGGTTGGTTTGCAGCCAGTGCCCCATCAAGAGTGTAGCGCTGTGATGTCTTCTGCTCCTTAAATTGGCCCTCCACTAAAGGGAAATTCAACTAGCCCCTCCTTTACCTAGTGTTCAAACTAATCAAAGGTGTTGCCCTGCTCCTCAGTGATATATTGGCAATAAAAACTTCTTGGGAGAACCTGCGGTCATCCGGTAGTATGCTGCTTGAGATACTGAGAACAGTGTCTTGTGCAGGCAGAAGATCCTTTGCTTTCTCTGCCCATTCCAAGCGGAAAGCCTTCCGGTAGCACTTCAAGATTGGTCCACCCTTGGTGGCTTCAAAAAAGGGCTCAAGGCATTTCTCCTTTAGCATAGTCTATGTACCTGCATTCGTTGAACTGTGCCTACTTGGTTAGTACTTGTATTCCTCTGACTGGTTATTGCTGATCCATATGGACATGCTGTACTGTGTCCAAATATCCTGTAATGTGTCTGTATGTTAGTTCCTAGTTGTATTCAGAGTTATATTTGATCCAAAGTTGTCTAACCATGTAACTCTGTTTATATCGTATTACTATTGCTTGTATTGATTGACTTCTTGCTTTTATTGTGGTGTTTCCATACATCTAATTAGTTCCGGGTCACCCCTGAAAAAGGGACTTTTAGTCTCAGTGGGCCTACTTGGTCAGGAAAATTCAATAAATCAATCTAAATAAATCTTGTTTTACAGGTGTATTGTGCTTACTTGTGTAACCACTGTTAATCAAAACTTGTTTTGTACATCTACAGAACTGCAGAGTTTGTACAGAATGTGGCACCCGCACCAGCTGTCAGTGGCATCACAATTGTTCCATTTGTGACAGGTGTTACCAGAAGCAGGATACCAGCCTTTTTTGTCCACTCTGTGGGAAAGCCTACCACCCAGAATCACTGAAAGACATGTTACACTGCCAGAAGTGCAAAAGGTAATAAGGGAGGAGGGGTTTTGGGGGGTAACTGCATTAATTGTAATTGGGGAATCCAGTACTGCATCATTGTGTTTAGTTGCACTTGTTCGTTAACACTACACTCCTAGTGTTTTCTTTTTAACAGTCCAAAACATCCTCAACTATGTTCAGTAAAATAAACAAACTTCTTGTCCCGTCTAGGAACACAGGACTGTGAACTCCCTTGAAGAATAGTACCATTCATAATATATGTGCAGTACCATAGTGATACGGTAAGCTTCTAGGAAAGGATAGTCACAAGCACAGCTAGCTTGATGGTATGGTAGGTGACCATGAACTGTGAGGGAATTTCCACCTCTGACTAGTTAATATTAAGGGGGTTTGCAGACGTGTTGCATTTAGTTGTCAGTGGCTTGTCATTGTTTGATCTCTGCTGGGAGGAAATGACAGTAATCCTAGAGTCAGTCTTCTCTATAGTGCAGTACTCTTTGGTTTTAGTGCCAGACCTGGTTGGACTTGGTGGTAGTAAAATGTCGGGGGCCAGCAGCACCACTGCAGTCTGTATGTATGTACAGTACATGCCAGCACTGTTATACACACAGTCAGCCTCAATCACTTGGATCTATTTTAAATAACATTTTCATTTCATTTTCATTTCTGTTTCAAGGGTTAAGACCTGTTGAGCGAAGCTCGTTTACGGTGGGGACCCCGTTCACAAGGCAACAAGTTGCACAAATATACCATCATAAAACGTGCAGGGTGTTGTGCAATAAAAATAAAAATCTTTACACAGTACTAATATACAACTCTTCTGTACACTAGGGTATACCTCATAAATTTCAGAAACATATAATTTGGCAGATTAGAAATGTACCATTTTTAAGCCCTACAACTAAAGGGAATCTTGAGTCCTGACTATGAAAACAAGGTGTCCGTGAATTCCATACAGTGGGCACAAACTTAATTAAAAAAAAAAAAAAAAAAAAAAGTGAGTAGACCTTACATTTTTAACACATGGGGACTTCTAACACCAGAAGATGCGCCTTACGCAATGATAGGTTTGTTTTTCAAATTATAATTACACGTGGAGGCAGTATAGCGCAGTGGTCTAAGGCTCTGAGCTGCAAATTTGGCGACATCCAGCAGACAAGACCTGGGTTTGAATCCCACAGCTTCTACTTGCATACTGTGTGACCCTGAGCAAGTCACTTAACCTCCTTGTGCTCCCAGGTCGCTCCTGTAAAAAAGCTTTCAGCTTAGTGTGCTATACCTGGTTAAACAACTAAAAAAAAAAAAAAATAAAATAATACATTCTGTCAAATAATCTGGGAGCTGCACCAAGACACTTTTGTAAGAAATAAATTGGCTTATGAAACTTTTTATTAGACAGAAATCATCCCGACCTCTGATAAAGGAGGCAGAATCTCCCTTGCACAGTTCAGAATCAATCACCAATCGATGATGTAGAACATCCAGTTTATAGAATCCATCTGCTGTGGCATTTTCATAAAGCAAGTGTACAAAATTAGACAGTGAGAAACCTGGACTTGAACGATTTTCTTAATTGTCTCAGAATCCAGGTGGCCCTGATTTCTGTAGAGAAGTCCCACCCTGGTTCCTACTTTACTTATTAAGTTCTCCAGATGTTTTGTTTCAAGAAGTATCTAAATAGAAGCCAAGATAGTTATGAGTCAGCAGTTTCCAGTTTGGACCCATTTTCTGTTTGAATTACAATTTCTGGAAAATGTTTGGTTTGATGTCCAAAAATCACTAGCTTTGCTTTAGTGGCATTTAAACACAGTTTAGAAACTTAAAAATGCCTGGAAATCATTAAAACTCCTCTGTAGGTTATTCTGAATAGAAACAGCAGATTTACTAATCGTACAGATGACAGTATCATCCATGTACAGATGGTAATTTACATCACCGACACTGTTGCCCAAACCCCTTAGATATCTCAAAAATAATAGCCTAATACAGAACCCTGGAGAACTCCCCTTACAATTTCAAGAGACACTGATTCTAAGCCATTTACTATGGTTATGTGACTCCAGGAGGTTAACTATGCTTTAAAACCACTGTATTGCATCATCATCAATAATAGGTCTTCATCAACCTCTCAAACACCACTCTTTACTGAAACGGAGATTCTAGGGACGTGGATATGTTGTTCAATCCACACTTTGTGGCAGGTTCCTTGCCGGAAGGTATTCAAGCTGGCTCCTCCCACCCACCCGGGTGGTAAAACTCTCGGCTCCGCCGCATGACTCCAGATCTTCCTTACCGCTTGGAAGCTCAGGTTCCCTCCTTTGCGCTCTCCGTTTTAGGCCTGGATCCAAACTCTTCAGTTAATCCGAAACTTATTTTAAAATTTACAAGGCTTAGGTCTGTATCTTCCCTCGCGGCTCGCGATGGACGAATCGACTCCGGTTGCGTCGGTGACCCTGTGGGTGTCGAGATGATGTCCCGGACGATTCACACACCATGTCTGCGTTTTGCCTTGGACTCGGCACATGACCTGCAGGGCTTGTGAGTTGTGTAAATCCTTTCGGCTTCGGTCTTGGAGGACTGCGCTGCCTGGGTTACTGTTGGGGCGACTCAAAATGTTATCCCTCCAGTTAAGTCTAGGAGGCCCGCTAGGTACCGCAGGCCGCGGCTCGCTGAACAGCTGGAGCAGATGATCGCCTCGAGGAGGAGGCAGCCCAGGTCAGATCATCATCATCCTCGGTCGTGGCATTTATCCCACTCTCCTTGGAATCCTCCCACACAGCTTCTTTCAAGGAGCTTTGCCAGTCCTCTCCACCAAGGAGAAGGCCCTTGAGACATTCCTCTCTGTCCAAAGAAGGACCCCAAGGTAAGTCCCCCGTCAGCGTTCATGAGGAGGCGGGAGAGGTCCCTTCCCGGATAGTCGACACTGTACTTGATCGAGGTTGCGTATGGCTGCTGGTTTCATGATGTCCCTGTCAGGTCAGCCAGCCGAGACACTCGTTGATGCCGGTTTAGATTAATTCGCCGGACGGTTCATCGACCGGAGAAGCAGACAACCCTTCACCGTTCCCGGTGGAAACCGAGGACTTGCCTGTACCTCCTGTGCGCGAGTCCCGGTGGAAACGAGACTTGCCTGTACCTCCTGTCCGGAGTCCCGGTTAGGTCCTAAACCCGAGGAGGGCGGGTTTCCCCGCCCCTCTCGGCCACCCTCGGAAACACTGAAGGTCTGGTCTCGGACCTCTTCCAGTCCAGCCCGATCCCACCGACATAAGCGTCCTCTTCGGAGGATAGGCTCTGCGCCAAATTGCATCGGCGCTGCGAAGAGCTAATGTGGCAGCAGCTCCTTTTGACTGGGAATAAGCCGACTCCGTCGCCTTCCCCGGCCATTAAGTGACTGTCACCAGAGCGGCCAAAACAACCCCTCGTAGTAGTCGAGGAGCCGAAGCCAGCACCGGTTGTTTGGCCGAAACCGGCTGCGCCACCCATTGTGGTGGAACCTCCGCCTCCAGAACCGAAGACTTGGGCCCCGACCAAGGATTCTCGGTCGGGTCAGGGCTTGCCCCATCGGTTGTCGGTCACCCTCACTCCTGATCGACCTTGGCAGGTGGAGGGTGGCTCAGGCGCTCGGCAGCTGTTCGCAGACTCCTCGGAGTCTGATGATGACTCCTCCTCGTTCTCCAGGCAGCTTGACTTGGAGTCCACTGGGGGTTAGTCAGTGGCGAGAGCCCATCCTCGTTTCTGGGAATGCTTCGGCTCATCTCAGAGTCCACTGGGATGAAGCTCGAACCCGTTTCAAAATGGGCCAAGTATCCCCTCATGGAGATACTGAACCGAGGGGATTCCCCCACGGAGGCCTTCCCGGTGGCCGAAGCCATTGTTGGCCCGGCCCTGGAGCTATGGCAGCGGCCAGCTTCTTGTCCAGCACCTTCAGCCAGGATGGCTCGGAAGTATGCTGTTCCCACTGGTTTACACTCTGGTTTCTCGGAGCACCCCTCTGCGGAGAGGCTCGTGACCGATAGCATTTTCTGGCGTTCCGGGAACACTCGGGACGCGGACAAGCCTCCCGACAAGGAGTCCAAGAAGTTGGACTACTCCAGGCGGAAAGTTTACGCTGCTTCCTCCCTAGGCCTTCATCAGGCCAGCTCGACCGTCCTGATGGCACACTTTTCACACGCCCTTTTGGGCTCCCTGGATGAAGTGATTCCTCATCTCCCGGCTGACCTCCAAATTACGGTCAAGCAGGTGTTGGATCAGGGAAGGGTGGTGGCCAAACAGCAGCTCCAGACTTCCCTGGACATCGCTGACTCATGTGCCCAGTCAGTAGCGGCCGCAGTGGCCATGCGCCGCAGAGCTTGGCTGCGGATCTCCACTTTCACGACAGATACCCAGCACAAGCTGGCAGACGTTCCCTTCCTGGGTAGCAACTTTTTCTATTCCGGGGTTGAGGGGCATCTTTAGTGGATCGAGAAGTCCAGTGCCACCTTGGATTCGGTCATGTCTGCCCAGAAGGACAAAGGCCGCCAGCAGCAGCGTAAGCCCTTGCGCCCTTCAGACCCTGCGGCACGTCCGGCCCAGCAACACCAGCATCAGGGCCAGCAGGCTCGCACTTGACACCCCAAAGCCAAGCCTGCTGTTTCCACCAACAGGAAGCCAGGAGGGAAAGGTCCAGGAGGCTCCTCGGCTGGTCCTTCCTCCAAGCCTGCCCAGTCACGGGTTGAGGGGTATTGCCCCCAACCTCGTCACTCCTCCCCGGGTTCCCCCCGTGTGGGGATGGCTCCGCCACTGCATTTCCGCCTGGTCCGATATCAGCACGGACCACTGGGTGCTGGAAGTGGTAGGAAAGGGTCTGCCGCTGGAATTCGAGCAGTCCCCACCCTATCGAGCCGTTGCCCCAGGGGGCTACGGGGTCCGCAGCCTCTCTGTCAGCCCGTCAAGCCGACATTGCCTTGCTCCTCCAGAAGTAGGTGATCAGGGAGGTGGCGTATCCTCCATCAGACCCAGGGTTTGTGTCCAGGTACTTCCTGGTTCCAAAACGGATGGGGGGCTGGCGCCCCATTCTAGATCTACACAACCTAAACAAGTTCCTAAGGTCTCGAACCTTCAGGATGGTCACTTTGGCTCAGATCATCCCATCCTTTGAACGAGGCGTGTGGTTCTGTTCTCTGGACCTTCAGGACGCGTTCTTTCATGTCCCAATCCGACCATTCCACCAGCGATTCCTCTGCTTCAGAGCGGAGGGATCCCTTTACAAGTTCCGTTCCATACCCTTCGGCCTCTCTCCAGCTCCCAGGGTCTTCACCAAATGCATGGCAATGGTGACAGCATTCCTCCAGCACTGAAGGGTCCAGGTGTACCCTTACCTGGACGACTGGCTGGTTGCAGCCTCCTCCAAGTCGGAGGTGGAACGGTCCAGGAATCTGGCCCTCCGGATCTGCTCTCAGATTGGCCTCCTCATCAATGAGGCCAAATCGGAACTCATGCCAACGCAGGGGATTTAGTTCATCGGGGCAGAGCTCGACTCTCTTCGAGCCAGAGCACGGCTCCAAGCTGACAGGGCCGAGGTTCTTTCCTCCTTTGCCCATTAATTTCTGGTTGGGCAGTTGCACCCTGCCCGGGACTTCCTGCGCCTCCTGGGCCTCATGGCGGCCTGCATCAGCGTGGTTCAGTGGGCCCGCTGGCACATGCGTCCCCTGCAGTGGGGACTGGCCTGCCAATGGTCATAGCGCTTCAGTCCTCTGGACCAGCCAGTGACAGTGACCCAGGAGATGGGGGACACTCTTCAGTGGTGGATCGTTCTGGCTCATCTGCAGGAGGGTATCCCGTTCGTCCGCCCTGAGCAGACAGTCACTCTAACAACCGACGCCTTTCTGATGGGTTGGGGTGCCCATCTGGGGGAGCTCAGAGCACGCGGCCTCTGGTCCCCTCGGGAGTCTCGATGCCACGTCAACCTGCTGGAGCTTCAAGTGGTCCGAATAGCCCTCACCGCCTTTGCTCCATTTGTACGGGGTCAAGTGGTCCAGGTCCAGACGGACAACACCACGACCATGTACTACCTAAACCACCAGGACGGGACCCGCTCCTTGCCTCTGTGCAAGGAAGCTCTCCGCACTTGGTCTCTCATGGGCAGACTGGAGGCGGATCTCCTAGCCATTCATGTGGCGGGAGCCTCCAACACTCTGGCCGATGCCCTAAGCCAGATAGGTGCTGCGCTCATGAGTGGTCTCTCCTGCCGGAGGTAGTACACGATCTGTTCTCCCACTGGGGCACACCTCAGGTGGACCTGTTTGCCTCCAGGGAGAATGCAAAGCTGAGGCTGTTTCATGCCCGCTCCCCTCAGTAGGGCTTGCTGCAGGGAGATGCCTTCTCGAGGCCGTGGACCCCAGGCCTCTTCTGCTCCTTTTCCCCATTTCCCTTGATGCACAAGGTGCTTCTCAAGGCGAGGAGGGACAAGGCGCAGGTGATTCTGGTAGCTCCAGACTAGCCCCGTCAGTTCTGGTATCCAGATCTCCTCAGCCTCAGCTCCAGGCTCCTGAAGCGGCTTCCAGCCCGCCCGGACCTGATCTCAGTCAACCAGGGGAAGGTATTCCACCCTGACCTTCAGTCCCTGCACCTGACGGCCTGGTTCCTGAGTGGCTAGAGTTCCAGGCCTTGGGTCTTTCCGACGAGGTCCTCAGCATTGTTAAGGCATCCCGTAAGGAGTCGACCAGAAAATGCTATGCCTTCAAATGGAAGAGATTCTCCATTTGGTGTCAGGATAAGGGGTTGGACCCTTCCTCCTGTTCCTTGACCAGCATTCTGGACTACCTATGGTCCCTTTCTCAGCTAGGGCTTCGATCGACGACCCTTAAGGTGCACCTGGCAGTCATTTCTGCTTACCGGGCGTGGGCCAGAAAGCAGTCAGTGGCGCAGGAGAAGGTGGACAGGCGCTTTTTCAAAGGCCTTGATCACATACCCCTCTGGTTCGAGAACCTCCACCTCCGTGGAATCTACTGCTGGTATTGGCTAAGCTCATGGGCAAGCCATTCGAACCGATGCACACAGGTGTGACATCTCTCACCTCTCGTGGAAGACTGCCTTCTTGGTGGCTATCACGTCAGCCAGAAGGATGGGAGAGCTCCAGGTGCTTTCCATAGAGTCTCCTTATCTGGTCTTCCACAGGGACAAGGTTGTCCTGTGCCCCCAACCGAAATTCCTTCCGAAGGTGGTGTCGGAGTTTCACCTTAACCAGGTATTGACTCTGCCGGTGTTCTACCCCAATCACAGCTCGGAGGCCGAATATAGGCTCCATACTTTGTACCCTAGAAGAGCACTCTCTTATTACAAGGAGTGGACGGCTGCAGTTCGGGGAGAGGTTCGCCAGCTGTTTGTCACCTACGCTGAAGCTGCAACTGGCAGACCTGCAGCCAAGCGGACGATAGGCAGGTGGGTCACCTCCTGCATAGATCTTTGCTATAGGTTGGTGGGCATGGAGCCTCCCAGAGGGGATAAGAGCTCATTCTACCCGCCATGCCACTGCATCGGTGGCTGCTTCCAGGGACGTCCCTATCCAGGAAATCTGCAGGGCTGCTACCCGAAAGTCAGCACACACCTTCATTACCCACTACCACATAGACCTTGAGTCACGCCGGGATGCTGGTTTTGGGACCTCGGTTCTCCAGTCCTTATTTCCCGAGTAGGGGGTGTGCGCCTTGGTTCCCTCCTCCCGGAGAACCGCTAGGAGTCTGCCACAAAGTGTGGATTGAACAGCATATCCACGTCCCCAGAAATATAGGTTACTCACCTGTAACAGGAGTTCTAGGAGTGGTATATGTTGTTCATCCACACAACCCACCCGACCTCCCTGGCTTTCAGCGGGCTAGATCTGGCGTCGTGGGGTGGACCCGAGAATTTTACCACCCGGGTGGGTGGGAGGAGCCAGCTTGAAGACCTTCCGGCAAGATTTAAAGTGGCAAGGAACCTGCCACAAAGTGTGGATGAACAACATATACCACTCCTAGAACTCCTGGTACAGGTGAGTAACCTGTATTTTCAGTACTTTACAAAGAACTTAATCCCCCCCCCACCACCACAAGACTATAACAATATGAAAGTACAAGAAGACATGAATAGCTTTTCATTCATATTTTCCTCAAAGCCCGTTTCTCCCAGGTAAACCAAGATATAGAATTCATCAAACCACTGTGGTACCAGTTAAGTTACTGAATTCCAAATGCAGGCACCTTCCCTTTTGTGGACCTTTTTATTGACAGATTCCAGCCGGATAACAGGAACAGACAAGCATTTGTCAATGCCGAACATTTGCTTGCTGGTATTTGCAGTGGTATTTGGCATTTATGCAGGCCTCCCCCCCCGGCCCGTTGTATCGATGTCCCTTCAGCATCCATATCCCAACAGAGTACCTCTTTGCAACTCCTCTTGCATCTGAGCAACATTTCACCCTCATACTTCTTAAGTGTCTGTCTTAGGAACCCTGTTGCCCTGGGTGTGCTCAAGGGTACGAGCCTGTGTGGAAACTGCACAACCCGCCCTTGTAACAGTCATTCACTGGAATTATTTCACCAAATTTTCAACATAGGCATTTTGTCACCTCTGGTCATGAACACTGTCACTATGATTTTCTTACTGTGTAGTGAACACTGATTTCCCACAGCCACAGTGCTATTCTGCGCTGGAAGTGTGAAAACACATTTCAGCCATGATGTGAAAAATGACAGCTGTACTGTTCATAAGGAGGTGTGGGAAAATGCAAATGTTGAAAATCTGGAGTGAAAATACAACAAATTCACGAAGTTAAGAGCGCGTATGGATGCTGCGCAATGCATGCTCGTAAAACAGTAATATTTTTTGAATTTTTGCACCGAATTTTCAACATAGGCATTTTAGGACGTCTGCTCATGAACGGTGTCACTGTGATTTTCTTATTCTGTACCAAACATGATTTCCCATGGCGGCCAGGCTATTGTACGCGGGAAGCGCAAAAACTCATTTTCGCCAGGATGTGAAAAATGACAGCTGTACTGATCATAAGGAGATGTGGGAAAATGGCAATGTTGAAAATCTGGTGTTGAAATATTACAAATTCAGGAACTTAGGAGTGTGCGTAGAAACTGCGTAACGCTCGTAACACAGCCATTTTATGGACCTTTGCCACCAAATTTTCAACATAGGCATTTTAGGACCTCTGCTCATGAGCAGTGTCACTGTGATTGTCTTACTCTGTAGCGAATACTGATTTCAACAGCGACTGCGCTATTTTGTGCCGGAAGCGTGAAAACACATTCGACCAGGATGTGAAAAATGACAGCTGCATTGTTCATAAGGAGGTGTGAAATATGCATGTGTTGAAAATCTGAGTGAAAATATTACAAATTCACGAACTTACGACTGTGCGTGGGAACTGCGCAATGCACGCTCGTAAAAGTCATTTTTTGGAATTTTTTGCAAATTTGCAACATTGGCTTTTTGAGAGCCCACCTCCGAACACCGACTACTGTAGTTTCATATTGAGTCCTAAAGGTGATTCCGCAGTGACCGCGAAATCACCTTTTGGAACCGAATAACGCCATGACATTGATTAATTCATGAGAAGGGGTGTCAAGAACCCCATGTTGAAAATTTGGTGCCAAAAATCGAAAAAATGGCCGTGATATCCACCTAAGTTGGAAAAACCCTATTTATGCCATTATACAGCTTACCGGCATTTTCTCAGTCGCGGTCGACTTTGAAGAGTGCAGACATGTTCCTGGTTTACGACTATCGTCACACTGGGCTCGGAGGTAAGTATGGGGTGGGGGAGAGGTGAGTGCGCAGAGGGTGGGGACTGGGCACCCCGCGGCTCACACAGTGTGCTGGGGGCGCGCATGAGCTGAGGGGATTGGGCACCCCTCGGCACACAGTGTGGGGCGGGAGAACACTAATGAGGGAGGGAGGAGATTAGCAGAGGGAGGAAGCGGGAGAGATTTCTTCTTCTTTTTTATTTATTTATTTATTTACTACTTTTTGGTGGTACCTGGTCATCGGAGTGTCTGCCCTGGTCACAGACCCCTGGGACCTCCACCCCTGATCATTGCCTGCGCCTTTCTCCCCAGTCACCCCTGGCTTCCCCTCCCAGAGGGTGGGGTTGCGGTGTCGGCCCTTAACGCTGCAATTCTGGTATCTGGTCGGGGGGGGGGAAGCTGGCATCGAAGGTGATGGGAGGCCCAGGGGCAGGACGTCATGAATGTGCATGGCCCAGGATTTTCTTTCCCCTGCAAGCAGGGCGGGGGCGATGCAGTGGCGACCAGCGTCCGCCCGCCCTATGAGACATCCGGCGTCTGTGTGCCGCGGCAACCCAGCCTCACTGGGTGTTGCTGAACACCGAACACACACCCACTCTCTCCCCGGAGGAGGAGGCAGTCTATGGACGCTGATCCTTCTCTCTCGGCCGCCCTCCGACAGCCCGGGTCCGTTCCTGAACCCAGGTCGCCGACATCGCAAACGGAATTCCAACCGCTGCACCATCGGGCTGTCTGGAAGCGGGAGGGATTTCATGCCGAGCTGTGCATGACAGCATTTTGGCTGACGTAGTTGTGCAAATTGCATACACGCTACCACCGCTGATTGCAACGGACGTTTTCTTAGAAATGAAAACCAACACAGCCGAACTGCTGTCAAATACAGCTCGGCATGTATTGGTCCCCTATGGTCGCGCCTGCTACACTGAGCACTGCATTGGCAAGGAGGGTTACACACCTCCAGAAGTCCTACTGTTGCAAGATGTTGCTTGCGCATGCATGCAAGCGGACGTAAAAAGGACCTACTGAAAATGTAACTTTACATTTAGCAACGTTCTGTTTGATGGGAAAAAATTACCTTCAGGTCCATGACGTAGTAGTGGGTTCCACTGTTGCCCCCAGCTTAGCAGACCTTGTAAGGAGTCCGTATAATGCAATGGTTAAAGGAACTGGGCTGCAAACCTGGAGACATGGGTTTGAATCCCACAGCCCCCACTTGCATACTGTGTGACTCTGAGCAAGTCACTTAACTTTCTTGTGCTCCCAGGTCACACCTGGAAACTAGCTTCGGTTTAGTGTGCCTTTCCTGGTTATACAGTTTCCTCTTTCTTTTATGGCCATATTGTAACAAGACCTACTCAGGAATACAAAGGGACAAACATGGCTCAGACTAAGATAAATTGATGTAAAAAAAAAAAAAAATTGGTTGAGAAAATCCTGCACCCTGATTGATTAAGACCAGCGCATTATAGGAGCATAATGCACTGAAAACGAGACACAAAAAAAAAGTCCTGCCAACCAGGATGCAAAACATTATGGAAGTCAGTGAGTCAGCCTTTGGGATTCTAAAAATTGAAGCAGCTGTCTTTTTTTTTTAATCAGTCACAGTAGCATTATATACAGACAAAAAAATGTGTCACCATATATTCATAATTTCCACAGTACTCAGCAGTCAGAAATCAAGTAGTAAAATCAAAACATCTTTTTTTTTCTTCTTTTAGATAGTTTGATGTGTTTGTTGTAAAATAAATGCCCCAGTTGTTGTCGGCCTCCTGCTCCCAGCCCATTCTCCCACATACCAGGGATCATGATCAATAACTAATTACATTATTTAAAAATACCTCCTAATTCTCCACAGCCCAAATAAACTCAGAATGACAATTATGTACTCTCTATCTTTCAGAGAGTTATCACTAATGACACGCGCATCACCTGGGCTCCCTCATTCAATTCAGTCAGCCCAACCTGCAGCCCACCTACACAGAGTGCCATGACTTTCATCAGTCTCACTACTACAGGTAGTAGCATGCAGTTGGCCAGCTGATCGTGAATCCTCGGTCTCTACAACCGCACTCAGTTCTTACAACTATCCCGTCTAAAAGCTCATATTCCCCTTCTTCCTCGTTCCTTTTCTCAGTTGATCAGTAGGTTGGGATCTAGAATCCATGGACTGTGTGGAAAAAAAATTGCAGTAATTCTGGACTGAGTGCCTCCATAAAGGAACTGTATACTGTAAACAAAATAAAAAAGGCAAGCCAAAATAGTATCGATTGAAGTGAGATTTGAAATGTTGGATCTTGATTGAGGGTATCTCTTGCAGCAGGCCACACCTATATAACTAGCCACCGGGTGCCAAGACCACATGGAAAGTTTTATAGCTAGCGGTTTTCCAGAGGGCTGCCCACTCCGATGTCACATGCTGACGTTACTCTGTCCTGTAAGAGTGGGCGGCCCTAGCACCCTCCTCAGGCATATCCTGGGGCTCTCCCTGCTCCCTCAGTGCCGATCTCGGCCATCCCTCAGGGCCCCAGAGCCTCCCAGTGTCGCCTGGGGTGGTCTCTCGGTCGTCGTCTCCCTCTTAAATAATGGTCTAGGCAGAGGAGATGCCCCGCAGGCCACAGCCTAGTGCCCCCTCAGGACCCAGGGGATGAGTATCACCTGGACGACCTCCTCCTTGATGAATAGGACGAGGGAGATGCAGGAGATGGAGGCGTTACCCCCTCTCCATCTCTACGGTGTCGTCCGATGGGAAGGAGACCCCAAGTATGTCCCACGTCCCCCCCATGACCCTTCCTTTGTCTGTGTTCTGAGACAGTTGTAGGCGACCATAGGGTTTGACACTGAGGAGCAGGACCCTGTTGGATGCTGTTTGTCCACTTACCATGGCCTGCCGGATGCCCCTCCTTTGGGCATTTCCCAATTGATAGAACTCTTTGAGGATGCCACCATGGCCACCTGGCATCAGCCTGGTTTAGTCCCTGCCGTGCCTTGAAAGGTGGACAAGCTATACCAGGCTCCCGAGGGGAAGCCTTTCTTCACCAAGCAGCCTCAAGTGGACTCTATTTAATGTCCATAACCGTACCAAGAGGCCCAAACACCTCAGCTCCCTCCCACCAGACAAGGAGTCTAGGTGGTTAGATCTCCTTGGCAAGTGCACCTTTGCTTCTACCACTTTGACCATAAGGGTCCTGAATTATATTGCCCATATGGTCCAGTTTCAGAACCAGCTCGGGGCCCAGGCCAAGAAGGCAGCAAAAGCACTCCTGGAGGACCCCCTGAAGCAGCAGCTGCTCCAGGACATTCAGTCCAGGGCCAACACCGGCAGTCACTTTCTTCGCTCTGACTATGATGCCGTGGATGCCTCGGCCCGGGTGGTCCCAGTGGGCATTTGCCTGTGGTGCCATTCTTGGCTACGGGTGTCATGCTTTCCCCAGGATGTCCAACAGTCCATCCTGAATGCCCCTTTTAAAGAGTACAGACTGCTAGGAGCAGCATTGCAGGACATACTTTCAAACCTGCAGTCCTCTGGCTGCACTTTGCAGTCAGTTAATTCCATGTACCACCTCGACCAGCCTAGAAGCGTTCAGTACTTGTCCTTTTGTCATGCTGCCCATAGGCCTAAATTCAGCTCTAAACCTCAGGGTAAATGAAGAGCACCCGTAGCCCTGCCAATCCCCACCTCCACCACCGGGAAAGCTCCCAGAGAAGTTGGTGTGGCCCAGGCCGCAAGTACTACCTCAGCCTGACTCCTTGCCCCACCTCCCACCCCCCATCTGGGCAGGGCGTGGACGTTGATTGGGTTGGGGGCATTGCTTCTCGTGCACCTGGACAAGTGGTGGGAGATCACTATAGATGCCAGATTCTTGCAGCTCACAGAAAATAGCCATACTCTGGAGCTTCTGGAGTAGTCTCCAGAAAACCCTCCAGTTCAGTCCTCTTACACTCCAGACCACATTCCAGTGCTCTGGGAGGAGAGTTGCACCTTGCTGCACAAAAGGGCCATAGAACCCGGCCCAGAGACGCGGCAGGGGGTTCTACTCTTACTTATTCCTGGTCCCCAAATGCACGGGAGCTCTTAGGCTTATCCTAGACCTCCGAGAACTAAACTTCTTCATTCAGTAAAAGAAGTTTCAGATAGTCACCGTTCAGGGACTGCTGTTCCTCCTGCATTGGGAAGATTGGATCTGCTCCCTCAATATGAAAGATGCCTACCTGCATATCAAGGTATGTGCCTTCCACCGTCAGTACCCCAGGTTCCAGGGAGCACACTTCCAGTTCTGAGCCTTGCCTTTTCATTTCTCCTTGGCCCCTCATATGTTTACCAGATGCTTGGCAGTAGTGTTGGCAGCCCTCAGGAGGGGGGGGCTCTCTCTCTCCCTACCTGGATGACTGGCTTCTCAAAGCTCAGTCCAGGGAACACCTGTTACAGACTTTAGAATGTACGACCCATCTGTTTCAGGAGCAGGGCATCACAATGTCTGCCCAGGTCAGTTCTGACCCCCTGTCAGTGCCTCCAGTACATAGGGGCAGTCCTGGATATGGTCCAAGGGATGGCGTTTCTGCCCCAGTACGGGATGGACCGTTTAATGGCTCAAGCTTGCCTGCTGTACAGCAGCAGATGTGTCTCAGCCAGACCCTTCCTCCGGCTGCAGGATCTGATGGCTGTGGCTATAGTCACAGTGCCTCTAGCCAGACTCCACATGACGATACCCCAGTGGACACTTGAGGGTGCAGTGGGATCAATGGACCGACTGCCTGGAACAGCATGTCCTAGTCTTCTTTCCGATCAAAGGTTCTGCTTTGCTGAATGGAACCCAGCTATCAGTTGAGAGGTTCCTTTCCTCATTCCCTCCTCTCTGCAAATTCTCAACCATAGATACTTTGGGGTAGGACCGGGGGTGTCATCTGGGTCCCTACCAAACGCAAGGGACGTGGTCCAGGATGGAGTCTTCTCTCCACATCAACGTCCTGGAGATGCGGGCAGTCCTTTATGCACTGCAAACCTTCCAGAAGCAGCTATCCTGTGGCCTTCTGCTAGTGTAGACAGACTACATCAACAAATAGGGGGCACTCGTTCATACCCTCTCTGCCAGGAAGTGATGAGTCTGGTACTGGGCTCTAGAACACGGTCTAGAACTGTCGGCCATCCAGTTCCAGGCATCCAAAATGTTCTGGCAGACAGGCTAAGCCAGTCACAGTCCAAGATGCACGAGCGGGAACTGCTGACCTCCATCCTAGAAGACCTGTTCGACAGGTGTGATTGTCCAGAGTTGGAGCTTTTTGCATCCCCACTCAATGCGAAACTGCTGCTTTTTTTGCTTGCTTGTTCCAGGGCCTGGAGTTTTCTTGCGAGATGCGTTGTCCCTCTCTTGGAAAGAGAGGTTTCTTTACGCCCTCCCCTTCTTCAGAAGGTTCTGGTCAACTACAGATGGAAAGGGTCACTATGACCCTCATTGCCACCTTCTGGCCTCGTCCGATCTGGTTACCCTTACTGTAGCAGCTGTCAGTGGAACCTCCAGTGCTCCTGCCCTTGTGCACCGTCTTGCTCTCCCAGGACCGGGGCACCCTGATCCATGTGGATCTCAAATCCCTACATCTTGATGCCTGGCTCCTGAAGACGTAGCTGTGGCTAGATTTGGGTTGTCACCCAAAGTGGCTGATGCCCTGGTGGCAACTAGAAAGCCTTCCATCGGGGCCACTTACTCCATGAAGTGGAAACACTTCGCTTCTTGTTACCTTAACCCCTTCACTTTCCCAGTGAATCAAATTCTGGAGTTCTTGCTGTCCCTTTCAGACTCCGGTCTGAAGTACTTCTCTCTTAAAGTGCACGTCTGCCATTTCTGCCTTCCATGTGCCTGTTGAGGGCCATATGGTAGCACAAGGGGAGGTGTCTTGTGCATTTGAGAAGCATTCTCCACCTGAACCTTCCTATCGCAGTCCAGTCCCACCTTGGGACTTGAGGTTTGTGCTGGAGAAACTTACTTTGGCTCCTTTTGAGCCGGCCGCGACATGTAAAGCTATGCTTTCTGTCATAGAAAGTGTTATTTCTAGGGACGTGGATATGATCATCCACACTCTTGGCAGTGTCCTTTCCCCTTTAAGGCTTGCAAGAAAGTCTTCAAACTGGCTCCTCCCACCCACCTGGGTGGTAACTCCCCCCTAGCTCTGCCCCGTGACTCCAGATCTTCCTTTCCACTGGAAAAAGGTTCCCTCCTTATCGCCCTTGTGCTGAGTAGGCCCTTTGCTACTAAAATCTTCGAATTGTTCAAAAACCTTGTCTTCAGGCGACTCTTTCTTTTCTCCTGTATGGATGATACAAAGTCGGTGCCGGGATTTCAGAAATATGCCTATGGGCAGAAGATGTCTCTGACAGATCTCCATACCATATGCATCTGCCTGGGCCATGAGCCACGATCCCCAGGTTTGCGGCTTGTGCTGCACGTTTCGCCCATCCACTTTAGAAGATCAGCACGCCAGTCTTCTATTGGGACGCCCGGGCCACCGGGATCCTTCTGTTAAGTCCAAGGACGCCCATCGGGTAGTCTCCATGGCTGCGGGGTCCACCGAAGAACATGCAGCATTTGATGAAGCAGTGGCTCAGGCTGCAGCACAAGCTTCCTCAGTTTCAGCCTTTTTGCTACTCTGTTTGGGCGCTTCCTTCACGGGGGTGTTCAAGGAATTGTGCCAGGCCCTTTCCATCCATGGGCAGGGTCCCTCAGGCACCAAATCCAAGTCTACATCTAAAAAAGAGACCAAAAAATGGTTTCCATCAATCGTGGGATCGGGAGCGCTCTCTGGCCTTCAGTTCCCGCGTTTCTCCAGAGGTTCCAAATTCAGTCGATATCTCTGCCCAGGCCGCAAGCCCCACAGCCTCCCTGTCAGGCCAGTTGGTCGAGACGCAGGTCAGTCTTCTAGGCGAGATTTTTCGTGAGCCGAGCGATCCCTTGTCGCCCGAAGAGGCTGATACCTCCTTATCCAAAACTCCAGTCCTACCGGTTACTTCCCAAGGAGGAATGGACCAGTCCGCTGAACTGCTGCCTCTAATTCAGGAGCTCCTGGACCTGGAGTAGGCTCGGCTGTTACTGGCCCCCTCTGAGACTCATCGTTGGCAGCCCCAACGGTCAAGGTCATGGTCCTGCGCTTGCAGTCCTGAGTCGAGCAGCCTGCATCGACATAGACTTTTGTGCTCCCACTATTCCTCATCCTCTTCATCCTCCTCGGGCAAGGAGAGGCTCCGGCACAAGTTGTCGGTGTTACAAGGATTTGGTGTGGCAACAGCTTTTGTTCTTGGGGGTGAAGCCTGTGCTGGCCTCTACCCCGGCCATAACATGGCTTTCTCCACAGAGGCCGCAGCCTTCTTCTCCTTTGCAGGAGTCAACTTGTCAGGTCCTGGTTCGGCCTCACCCAGTCTCTGTCAGTTTTGGTGGAGCCATCGCCCAAACAGCCAAAGTCCATCCCTCTGACTAAGGAGGCTTGCCTGGCATCTGGGCTTTTGCATTGGCTGTCGGTCACCATTATCCCTGACTGACCTCATAGAGTCAGCGGGATTCTGGTGGGTGACCTTTATTTAATGATTCCTCGAAATCAGACGGTTTCTCCTTGCCCTACCATCTGTCACTAAACAGTTTATTGCCAGGGGCTCTGACTTGTGTTGGTGGGAATGTGGACAGGTGGGCACACATTTTCATGTCTTCTGGGGCTGCCCTGTTGTACAGCCCTTTTGTTCCCAGACCCATAAAGCTCTGGAAAATGCTTAGTATTAGCATTCCCTTCACTTTTGAGCACCGATCTCCTGGTTTAAAAAAAAAAAAAAAGTCCCCGGAATTGGCTGCCGATCACAGCAGATGCTTTTCAGAACTCTCTGCTTGGTCGTAGTGAAGGGCATCACATTGAATTGGCAAACAAATTTCACACCGACAGTTGAGATATGGAGGTCAAACATCAGAGAGCTCCAAACAGTGGAGCGCATCACAGCGATATTACAGCTCACCCAGGAAAAGCATACAGAGCTATGGCATAAGTGGGACACTTATGATATACCAGGGGAATTCTGCACTGCCTCCAATGGAGCGGTATGAGGGGCCTCGATTTGATGCTGTCTCGGTCCCCCGACCGAATCGGGGCATTTCTAGATAAAGATGGATGGAGGTGTGTGTCAGAGACCAACAGGAGTTTAGGAGATGGTCATTCTCTTACCACTTCTATGGTTTCTTCCTCCCTTTTTCTTCTTCAGTCTTCTCAAATTTAAAAAATATCTGTTTCTAGGGACATGGATATGTTGTTCATCCACACTTTCTGGCAGGTATCTTGCCGCTTTAAATCTTGCTGGAAGGTCTTCAAGCTGGCTTCTCCCACCCGGGTGGTAAAACTCTCGGCTCCGCCCCATGACGCCAGATCTTCCTTACCGCTTGGAAGCTCAGATTCCCTCCTTAATGCTCTCGTATAAGACTGGTTCCTTTTTCTTGGTTACCGAAATTACTTCTAAGGTTTTCAAGACTTGGTCATTTATTTCCCTCGCGGCTCACGATCAGACCATCGACTCGGTTTTCAGAGGTACCCATGCGACAGAAGATGTCTTAGGCGGATCCGCCTCCACATGTGTCTACTGCTTGGGCCTTGAGCACGACCTCGAGCTTGCGACCTGTGCTCTTCTTTTCGGCCTATGTCCTGGAAGACCGTGCCGCCGTTTGCAACTTGGGTGCCCCGAGAAATGTTACCCTCCGGTAAAGTCGAAGGAGGCCTGTTTGGCGGTTTCCGTGGCGGCGGGCTCGGCGGATCAGCTTGAGCAGATGATCGCCCTTGAGGAGGAGGCGGCGCAGGCTGCATCTTCGTCTTCCTCGGCCGCGGCATTTATCCCGCTCTCCTTGGGTTCCTCCTATTCAGCTTCTTTTAAGGAGCTCTGTCTGTCGCTCTCCACTAAAGGGGAGGGACCATCATCTTCAGGGCCTTCTTCTCAGTCCAAGAAGAAGGACCACAAAGGTAAGTCCCTCCGTCGACGCTCTTGGGAGGGAGAGGTCCCTCTCACCGAGTAGTCGACCATCGGCTTCGTCGATCCTTCAAGCCGCCACTGGTCTCATGGTGTCCCCTCCAGGTCAGTTGACTGAGACTCCCGTCGACGCAGTCGAGATTTTTCTCGACCCGTCGGACAGGCTGTCGACCGGTGAAGCCGAAAACCCTCACTCCCCGGTTCCCCCGGTGGAGATTGAGGTTTCCGTGGACTTGCCCATGCCTCCGGTTCCGGACTCCACAGTTGAGCCCTCCGAGCCGAGGGGAGAGTGGGTTTTCCCCGCTCTGCCCCAGAACCCTCCTCGGAAAAGCCGAGGTTCGCGGTCTTGTTCTCGGACTTCTTCTCGGTTCAGCCGATCCCGCCATCATAGGCGGTCTTGGTACCGTGGCAAGCGGCGTCACCGTTCGTCCTCCTCCTCGGACGAGGGGAGGCTTCGACGCAAGTTGTGTCGGCGCTACGAGGACCTCATGTGGCAACAGCTTCTTCTGTCCGGGAGAAAGCCGACGTCGTCGCCTTCCCCGGCTATCAAGTGGCTGTCACCAGAGCGGCCAAAGCAACCCCTCGCTCTTGCCGAGGCGCCTGTTCCCAGGCCTGTTGCTCGACCGAAACCGGCTGCCCCACCGATTCTGGTGGAACCTCCGCCTATACAGCCATTGTTTGGGGCCCTGACCAAGAATTCTCGGTCAGGTCAGGGCCTGCCCCATAGGCTGTCTGTTACCCTCACTCCCGATCGCCCTTGGCAGGTGGAGGATGGCTCAGGCCCAAGGCAGCTCTTTGCGGACTCCTCTGAGTCCGACGACGAGTCCTCCCTGTTCTCCAGGCGGGTCGACTTGGAGTCTTCAGGAGGTCGGTCGCTGGACGATAGCCCATCGTCCTTCATGGGTTTGCTTAGGCTCATCTCAGAGTCTACCGGGATGCAGCTCAAGCCCGTATCCAAATGGGCCAAGTATCCCCTCACGGAGATTTTGTACCGAGGGGATTCTCCTACGGAGGCCTTTCCGGTGGCCGAGGCCATTGTGGGCCCGGCCTTGGAGCTCTGACAGCGTCCTGCTTCCTGCCCTGCGCCTTCGGCCAGGATGGCGAGGAAGTATGCGGTCCCTACCGCCCCTGTCCGGTTTCTCTGAACACCAGCCGAGGGGTTGGTTATCACAGCGCTCTTCCGGCATGCCGAAGTGCCAGGGCGTGGACAAGCCTCCCAACAAGGAGTCCAAGAAGTTGGACTCGCGGACTAAAGTCTACACTGCATCCTCCCTTGGCCTCGTCAGGCCAGCTCGGCCATGCTGATGGCGCACTTCTCTCATGCCCTGTTGGGCTCCCTGGACGAGGTAGTCCCTCATCTCCTGGCTGACCTGCAGACCACGGTTAAGCAGGTGCAGGACCAGGGCAGGCGGTGGCCAAGCAGCAACTTCAGACTGCTTTGGAAATCGGTGACTCTTCGCCCAGGTCAGTCGCCCGCGCCCAGTGGCTATCGCCCGTCGGGCATGGCTGAGGATATCCACCTTCTGACAGGGATACCCAGCACAAGTTGGCGGATGTCCCTTCCTGGGACTGACCTCTCTTGGCCCTGGGTGGAAGGTCCCTCAGAGGATCGAAAAGTCCAGTGCCACTCTGGACTCGGTCTCATCCACCCAGAGGGACAAGGGCCGCAGACTGCAACCCAAGCCCTTTCGTCCGTCTGTGCCCGTGGCATGTCAGGCCCAGCAACTTCAGGGCCAGCAGGCTCGCGCTTGGCATCCCAAACCCAAGCCCGCGGCTTCCTCCTCCAGGAAGCAGGGAGGCAAAGGCCCAAGTGGTCCCTCGGCCGGTCCCTCCTCCAAGCCTGCTCAGTGATGGGTTGAGGGGTGTCGCCCCCAACCTCATCACCCCACCCCAGGTTCTCCCCATGGGGGGACGGCTCCGCCACTTCCTTTCTGCCTGGTCGCTATCACCACAGACCGGTGGGTGCTGGAGAGTGGTGGGAAAGGGCCTGCCCTGAGTTCGCAGGCCCCCCCTTGTGAGCCGGCCGCCCCGGGGCCTCGGGGTCCACAGCCTCGCTGTTGGCTCGCCGAGCCGACATCGCCTGCTCCCGAGAAAGAGGTGATCAGAGAGGTGGGACCCCCCTCAGACCCGGGTTTGTGTCCAGGTACTTCCTGGTCCCAAAATGGACGGGGGCTGGCGCCCATTCTCGACCTGCCGCGACCTAAACAAGTTCAGGTCTCGGACCTTCAGGATGTCACTCTGGCTCAGATAATACTATCCCTGGAGCATAGCTTGTGGTTCTGCTCTCTGGACCTACAGGACCAGCTTTTTCATGTCCCTATCCGTCCGTCTCACCAGAGATTCCTTCGCTTCCGAGCGGAAGGATCCCTTTACGAGTTCCGAGCCATGCCTTTCGGCCTTTCTCTTGCTCCCAGGGTCTTCACCAAATGCATGGCAGTGGTGACAGCATTCCTGTGGCGCCGAGGGGTCCAGGTGTACCCTTACCTGGACAACGGGCTGATAGCAGCCCCCTCCAGACAGGAGGTGGAGCGGTCCAGAGATCTGGCCCTCCAGCTTTGCTCTCAAATCGGCCTCCTCATCAACGAGGCCAAGTCGGAACTCGGACCAAAGCAGGTGATTCTTTTCATCGGGGCAGAGCTCGACTCTCTTCGAGCCAGAGCACGGCTCCCAGCGGACAGGGCCGAGGTTCTTTCCTCCTTTGCCCAATCATTTCTGGTTGGGCAATCGCGCCCTGCCCGAGACTTCCTGCACCTCCTGGGTCTCATGGCGGCCTGCACCAGCGTGGTCCGTTGGGCCTGCTGGCACATGCGCCCCCTTCAATGGGGACTGGCGAGTCAGTGGTCACAACGCTGCGATCCATTGGACCAGCTAGTGACGGTGACCCAAGGGATGTGGAACGCTCTCCAGTGGTGGACCGTTCCAGCTCATCTGCAGGAAGGCATCCCGTTTCTCCGCCCCGAGCTGACGGTCTGTCTATCGACCGATGCCTCTCTGATGGGTTGAGGTGCCCATCTGTGGGAACACCGAGCGCACGGCCTCTGGTCCCCTCGGGAGTCCCAATGCCATATCAACCTGCTGGAGCTTCGGGCAGTCCGTCTCGCTCTCACCGCCTTCGCTCCATTCCTACGGGGTCAAGTGGTTCAGGTCCAGACGGACAGTACCACGACCATGTACTACCTAAACCTCCAGGGCAGGACGCGCTCCATGCCTCTGTGCAAGGAAGCTCTCCGCATTTGGTCACTCATGTGCAGCCTGGAGGCGGATCTCGTAGCCATTCATGTGGCAGGAGCCTCCAACACCTTGGCCCATGCCCTAAGCCGGATAGGGGCTGTGTCTCACGAGTGGTCTCTCCTGCCGGAGGTAGCACAAGATCTGTTCTCCCATTGGGGCACACCTCAGGTGGACCTGTTTGCCTCCAGGGAGAACGCGAAGCTGAGGCTGTTCCATGCCTGCCCCCCTCAGCAGGGCTCACTGCAGGGGGATGCCTTCTTGAGGCCGTGGACCCCGGGCCTCTTCTATGCCTTTCCCCCATGTCCCTTGATCCACAAGGTGCTCCTCAAGGCGAGGAGGGACAAGGCGCAGGTGATTCTGGTAGCCCCAGACTGGCCCCGCCAATGCTGGTATCCAGATCTCCTCAGCCTCAGCTCCAGGCTCCCGAGGCAGCTTCCAGCTTGCCCGGACCTACTTTCAGTCAATCAGGGGAAGGTGTTCCATCCGGACCTTCAATCCCTGCACCTGATGGCCTGGTTCCTGAGCGGCTAGAGTTCCAGGCCTTGGGTCTTTCCGACGAGGTCCTCAGTGTAGTTGAGGCGTCCCGTAAGGAGTCGACCAGGAAATGCTATGCCTTCAATTGGAAGAGGTTTTCCATTTGGTGTCAGGGCAAGGGCCTGGACCCTTCCTCCTGTTCCTTGACAAGCATCTTGGATTATCTATGGTCCCTTTCTCAGCAAGGGCTTAGTTCGACGACCCTAAAGGTGCATCTGGCAGCCATCTCTGCTTACCGGGCGCGGGCCGGGAAGCAGTCGGTGGCGCAGGAGAAGGTGGTCGGGTGCTTTTTCAAAGGCCTTGATTACATTTCCCCTTCGGTGCGAGAACCTCCACCTCCGTGGGATTTACTGCTGGTACTGGCAAAGCTCATGGGCAAGCCATTCGAACCAATGCACAGGTGTGATCTCTCTCACCTGTCGTGGAAGACCGCCTTCTTGGTGGCTATTATGTCAGCCAGAAGGATGGGAGAGCTCCAGGCGCTTTCCATTGAGTCTTCTTACCTGGTCTTCCACAGGGACAAGGTTGTCCTCTGCCCCCAACCGAAATTCCTTCCAAAGGTGGTGTCGGAGTTTCACCTTAACCAGGTGCCGACTCTGCCGGTGTTCTACCCCAATCACACCTCGGAGGCCGAATATAGGCTCCATACTCTGGACCCTAGAAGGGCGCTCGCTTACTATAAGGAGCGCACGGCAGAAATTCGGGGAGAGGTTCGCCAGCTGTTTGTCATCTACGCTGAAGCCGCATCTGGCAGACCTGCAGCCAAGCGGACGATAAGCAGGTGGGTCACCTCCTGCATAGATCTCTGCTATAGGTTGGCGGGCATGAAGCCTCCCAGAGGGATAAGAGCTCATTCTACCCGCCATACCGCTGCATCGCTGGCTGCTTCCAGGGACGTCCCTATCCAGGAAATCTGCAGGGCTGCTACCTGGAAGTCAGCACACACCTTCATCACCCACTACCACATCGACCTTGAGTCACGCCGGGATGCTGGTTTGGGGGCCTCGGTTCTCCAGTCTCTATTCCCTAAGTAGGGGGTGTGCGTCTTGCCTCCCTCCTCCCAGAGAACTGCTAGGAGTCTGCCAGAAAGTGTGGATGAACAACATATCCATGTCCCTAGAAATACAGGTTACTCACCTGTAACAGGAGTTCTAGGAATGGTATATGTTGTTCATCCATGTTCCCGACCTCCCGGCCTCGGCGCACTACCTGAGCTTCCAGCGGGCCAGATCTGGCGTCATGGGGCGGAGCTGAGAGTTTTACCACCCAGGTGGGTGGGAGGAGCCAGCTTGAAGACCTTCCGGCAAGATTTAAAGCGGCAAGGATACCTGCCAGAAAATGGGGATGAACAACATATACCATTCCTAGAACTCCTGTTACAGGTGAGTAACCTGTATATATTGATCCAGAGTGCTGGGGGGCACAGGCAGCCACACTTTGCTTAGAATTATAATTGTTGCTAGAAATTTAGTTTACAGTTACCTACCTGTTAAATGTTCCAGTGACTCTGTAAAACAGCAACAGTTCAGTCACTTCCCTGACTAGAAGAAGATATATTAAATGCACTTAAGTGACATGACACAGATGTTAATATTTTTATTTTTTTTATTTTATTTAGTTTTTGTTGACCGGGTAAGTGTACTAGACAAATCCTGCCTATTTTCAGGCATGACCCGGGGGAAGGGGATACAGATGAATGCCAACTGACCTTGAACCAGATTAAGCTGTTGGTGGTATTTTTAGTGAATGTGGATTCTGCCTTCAGGAAAGAAAAAGAGCAGAACATACAAGGTGTAAGGTGAACTTAAGACTGTTTTCATGCTAACGCCTTTAGCAATAAAGAGCAGAATGCCACGGTACTGTTTAATGCTGTATAATCCTTGCTATATATATATATATATATATATATATATATATATATATGTAGGTTGTATCAATCTGGAGCTTGATAAAGCCGAGTTAAAAAAAAAAAAAGAAGAAATCCTGCCAGATTGTGGATGTTCACCATATGCCACTCCTTCAACTACGGTTACTAGTGAGTAACCCTCATTTTTGAGTAGAGTCATTGGCCAACCTTCTGACCAGAGTTCAGTATGGGACATGGAAACCCATGCTTTGGGTGGAACTGCAAACAGTAGTGGACCTGGCTGAGGCCAAAGGCAGCTTGAGGCCCACTACCTTCTAGGACTAGCAGGGGGGCTGCAGCCAAGGCTTCAGCACATGATAGGTGATCTGGCCTAAAGTCTTTGCAAATAGTGCCTTAGGAAACAAACAGTGCATCTCTGAGGGGTTTGTGTGCTAGTTTCATTCAACAAAAACAAGTTTGCATTAGCAGGATTGAGATCTGGGAATATTCCAAAAGATTTTGTATTCCAGGACATTCAGCTCTTTATTGCTAAAGGCGTTAGCATGAAAACAGTCTTAGGTTCACCTTACACCTTGTATGTTCTGCTTTTTTTCTTTCCTGAAGGCAGAATCCTCTGTGACTTCAAAATCCTTTCCATGGCAACAGATTGGAATGCCAGAAGCAGAGTGTTAGGACTTCAGGGCAGGAATACGTAGCAGGAATGAGTGATGTCTAAGGGAAAATGGATCCTGTCGCAATAAAAATGTCTTTCAGTATTAAAACAAAGAAAAGGGAGGTCAAGAAATCATATATTTGTGGAGGTGGGGGGGTTGTGTAATTAAGTTCTGCTGATTCCAGTTGTAAATTGTTCGCTGGAAACCATAAACATCTATAAGATCCAGTTGTAAATTGTTTGCTGGAAACCATAAACATCTATAAGATCCAGTTGTAAATTGTTTGCTGGAAACCATAAAGATCTATTGGAAGAAAAGGAAAAGTTACTAAATTTTGGCGATCAAAATCTAGTTATGTTAACTGGAATTAGTACCCAAGATGCACCTCATTTCCAAAGACACCTTTTAGATAATATTAGTCACTGCCAAAGTGATCATTAAGACTGTTAGGTAAGGTGGGTAAACTTGATGGGCCAAGAAGAGCATTTTTCTGCCATCATCGTATATTTATCTATGTGTATTCATAAAATGTTCATTATAAAATGGATCTTGAAAATCCTGTAACCTCATTGGTCTAAACAGGTCACGTGATGTGTGTAAATCTTGCAACAGACAACCGGTGAAGGTCCTGCTGATTACTTTTATAATCACAATAATGTACTTAAGGGCGTGTGTAGTAGTGGGATTTACAAACTTCTTGTGTGTAAATCCCACAACGGACACCCTGTAGTGCATTATTGCTTAAGCAAATCATAGTCAAAGACAAATAGTAATACATAACCAGTTAAAGACTGCACATTTAAAATGGTGTTGCTTGAAACATATGAAAACAAACACTATACAGACTTCACCAGCAGACTGTCTGGTATGAGGGTAGAGTGTTAAAAACCACTGTTAGGCACTGTATGCAGCTGTAACATTGGAACATGAGTAACAGTTTTAAATAGAAAGGCGATTCCAGTCTTGGGTTCTAAAAATGCAGCAAACCAAAGAATGAGCAGTAATAGAATTGTATTATCATTATTTTTGTATTTCTATTGTCAATTTATGTACATCTGTATGTTGTATCTTAACTTGACTTCAGGTCATACCAGAAAACGGAATGTAAATTCCAGAGTATTTGCCTGTAGTACTGAATAAATGAAATGAAATAGTAAGGCAGTCTTCTATCATGTAATGAAGCTCAATTACATGTGCTGTAATGTTCACAGTGACATGCCTGGTATTTGCAATAAAACAACAAATCTTCTAACAAAGAAGGCTGTCGTGTACATACTATTAGCATAGTCTAATACCAGCTGAATCCCACAGGTAAGAGTGTCTTGATATCTCAGTTGCAACTATTGCATATACTGTAGTATATAGAAATGCAACCAAATATTTGGCTTCTTGTTAACATTTCTAAGGACGTGGATATGTTGTTTATCCACACTTCTTGGCATGTCCCTTTCCTCTTTAATATTTGCCGGAAGGTCACAAAGCTGGCTCCTTCCACCCACCTGGGTGGTATAACCCTCGGCTCCGCCCCGTGATCTCAGATCTTCCTTTCTGCTGGAAGATGCAGGTTGCCTCCTCACTGCTGCCGTGTTCTGTAGGCCCTGGCTTAGTTTCCTTCGAATTCTTTGATGATTAAGCTTGTCCAAGCTAGCGATTGCGATAGTTGTTTCTCGATCATGGAAGATGAATCTTCCCAAGTCTGCTGGTGCCCGTAAAATAGAAAATGTTGTGTACAGACCTGTATATCTCGTGCGTCTACTGTTTGGGTGTCGGCCATGACACTCAGGCCTGCGAGATCTGTTTCACTTTTCACCTGAACGTTCTCGATGACAGTCTTGCACGTCTCAAGCTGGGGAGGCCCGAAAACTGGATCCACTGGTGAAATCTAGGGAGGCCCAGTGGGCGGTCTCTGTGGCTGCGGGGTCCGCTGAGCAGTTAGAGCAAATGCAGGCCTTTGAGAAAGAGGCAGCGTGGGCTGCAGAGCTCTCCTCTTGGCTGATTTTTGTTCCACTCAATCTGGGCTCCACCTTCTTGGGCTCCTTTCCGGAGATGTGCCAGTTTCTTCTCCACTAAGGGCGAGGGACCTTTGGGCACGCATGTCTCCCGGTCCCGTAAAAAGGACAAGGAACCAAGAGATTCTTCGTCTCTGCGAAGACATTCTTGGGATCGCGAGCACTCTCAGTCCCAGGGATCTCCAGTCTCACTTCCGTCGAGACTGCTACTTTGGCCACCGGTTTCTCGACTTTGCCGACTGGTCAACCAGTCGAAGTCTCGATCGACAATGCAGTGGAGATCACTCTCGACCCTGTCTATCTGTTGTCGCCCGACGAGGCCGACAACTCCCTTACCAGCACTCTAGTCCCGCCTCTTCCCGATGAGGAGACCCAGCCCGCTGGTAATCCTATTGAAAAAACTGTTCATGATCTGGGAAAATCACCGGTTCAAAGCAGGAAGAAGGCAGCTGCAATAATGCTGTGCAATGCCAAAACAACAATGCTACAAATAAATCAAGGCAGCATCAGCAATCACAGTTTGTGTGTATTTATTTATACATCGATCCACAAAGCTCGATATGGTACCAAACATGAAAATACAGTGCACCCCTCCTCAACAGCTGTTGAGGAGGGGCGCACTCTGTATTTTCATGTTTGGCACAATATCAAGCTTTGTGGATTGATGTATAAATAAATACACACGAACTGTGGGTCTTATTTTGAGATGGCTCTTGTAGTAGGTATTCACAGATGGGACTAAGCCGCCAGACGTCAAGACCCCACGGAAAAACTTCTAGTTTGCAGTCTCTGGCGGGAGACCTCCCCCACGTCAGGTGACCGGCGTCAGACGATGTCCATATAAAGGGGCGGTCTCCCACGCCCGCCTTTCAGTTCTTGCCCACCTTCGGCTTGTGCAAGTTCCTCACGGTAGAACAGCGCTCGTCAGCACCTTTCACTGGCCTGAAGTTTTCGACTTTTCAGCTAATTATTTAGATTTTTTTTAGATCTTTTCCAAAACCATCTGCTATGTATGTTGTCCCCAGTGCCCTCCGAAGTGCATAAAAACAAGTGCGACTCGTGTGGTTCTCAGCTTCCACACAAGGGCGGGCACTCCTTGTGCCTTTTCTGCCTAGGCCTGGACCACAGCATGGATTACTGTCAGCACTGCAAAAAATTCAACTCCACTACCCACTAAAGAAGGCAGCAGTCCCTGGAAGCCCATCTCCTTAAAAAGAAAATGGCATCCATGAAGAAGGAGTTGAAGAAACTTTGGCAGGCGTCAACCTCCCCAGAAGGCCATAAAAAGAAACGTGAGATGGAGAAGCACCGGGATTCCTCTGGGGGATTACTCCTCGATGGCCGTCTTGGTGGCTACTAAGAAGGCGTTGCCCTTCCCATTGAGCTCGCGCTCGAGCCCCTCTGGAACCTCCGGGGTAAAGGCGGCTTCTGCTTCCGCCAAGGCCTCTTCTCCATCGTGGCCTTCTTGTCCGAGTGGGTCTGGTAAGCCAGACGCCAGTTCCACCGATATCCGCACGGGTAGATGAGCCGCTCACCCCCTCGGGTAAACGTTCAGCCCACCACCCTTCCACCAAGGCCGCCCCTCCTTCAGGGCCTTCCATGGACAGGGAATCCAATAAGTTGGACGCCGGCTCGCCCGATGTCCGCCCGGACACTGTTGATAAGTCGGCCGTCGGCTCCTCCGACAACTGCCCAGCAGATCTGCCTGCGTCAGATTCAGTCATCCAGACCAGCGATCCCACCGTCTGGTCCACCAGCAGGGCCTATTCCAGGACCTTCTGCTCTGTCAGAGCCCCTGGCACCAGGGTACCCGATGCTGCAGTACCCAGCTCCGCGGTATCTGAAGCTGCAGTACCCGTCGCCGCATTATCCGGCGCTGCAGTACCCAACACAAGGTTTCCCGCTGTCAGGTTACGGATACTCCTATTACGGGTATCCCAACTACCCGAGCCCCCCTCCTCCGCCACAATCTCTGCAGCGCCGGAGGACCTGAAGGTGGTCTTGCCCTCCTGGTGGGCCGAGGCCAAGGCTCAGCTCATCAGGGAGGTAAAGAGTTGTCTTCCGACACCGGCCCCTACGCTGGACCTGCTGCGTTGGAGACCGGAAACCCCTTCCCCTTTACCCGACGCCAGAGGAGATCCATCTGGCTCCTGGGACAGAGAGGACATGCACCCCCGGGTGGTCCCCAGAGGAGTCGTTCCTCCCCCTCCTAGGGAGGAGTCTTCTATTTCAGAGCCATCAGACTCAGATCACTCTGAACCTGGAGATGAGCCTCATACTCCAGAAAACCCAGGGTCGAGTTACCCTCTGAAGTCCCTTCCGGAGGATCCTTCTTTTGTGGAGCTCTTGAGAAAGATCCAGGAGACCTATCAGTGACAATCAGTGGAACCAGACCCACAGCGTAAGCAGCTCGCTGCACATTTGGATCTGCCCAAGACCGCTCCCACACGGTTTCCACCCTGGATAGAGCCTCACGTGGATCTTGTCTCCACTGTTTGTAAACTACCATCCATGCTAGCCCCCCTTCTGAGGAAGGCAGATAGGCAATATCAGGCTCCAGAGGGTAAAGACTTTCTCAGTCTCCACCCCAAGGCGGTCTCTGTTGTGATCAACGGCGCCCATGGCCGCTCCGCCAGTCCAAAACACTTGAGCTCGTCCCCACCTGACAGAGAATCTCGATTTCTGGATCAGTATGGGAAGAGATTTACTCATCTTTGACCCTAGGCATCAGGGCCCTCAACTGTGTCTGCCACATGGGGGAATTCCAGAAGTCCGATCTTAGCCAGATAGAATCCAAGCTGGACTCCCTTCCTGATTCACAGACCAAACAGGAACTGGGAGACCTGGTCTGATCTGCTCGTTCGGCCTGTCGGCACGTGCTGCATGCCAGCTACGATGCGGTGGACACAGCTGGCAGAAGCTCGGCATTTGCCGTAGGCTTATGGCATCATGTCTGGCTCTGTGTGTCAGGATTGGTCCCTGAAGTGCAGACTGCCATACAGGATGCTTCCTTCAGGGGTTCGGTGCTGTTCGAGAGTGATGTCAAGGACATCATAACCGAACTGCAGGAGAAGCGCACGGCACTTAAGTCAGTCAAGACTTGGTACAGGCGCTGTCAAGGGCAGCGACGTCCTTTTGGTAGCCAAAAGCAACAAAAAACCAAAACCTACCCAAGGAAAGAGTGCCAACAAACGTCGGGCCCCTCCAGCAACCAAGACTCCCCCCAGCAGAAAATCCGTGGGAGCTTCGGCTGCTGCGCTGCCCACCACCTCCTGACTCTCCTTCTGCCCATTCCAGAGGAACCGATGGGGGGGGGGGGGGGGGAATTCTCCTCCCATCTACCGAGTTGGTAGAGGATAACATCAGATGCTTGGGTGCTCCTGCTAATATCAGCCGGACACGCGATAGAGTTTCTTCAAAAATCTTCTCGAAAACCCCTTCCTCAGTCGTCTTACTCCCTGCAACATCTTCCTCTGGTTATAGAAAATCCTGTCCCTTCTATCGAAGGTGGCGATAAAGCCCGTTCCCACTCATTTTTGAGGGACGAGTTACTATTCCCATTTCTTTCTAGTTCCAAAAAAGATGGGAGACTTGAGGCCTATCCTAGACTTCAGCTCCCTGAACATGTTTATGGAGTACAAATGCTTCAGAATGCTCTCCTTGCAGAGTCTTCTTCCCTTACTTCGGCTGGGACAGTGGCTATGTGCTCTGGATATGCAGGATGCATACTTACATATCCCCATGTGCTCTTCCCATCACAGATACCTCCGATTTTGCTTTCTGGGTGGGCGACCACTACCAGTTCAAGGCCCTCCCATTTAGTCTTTCCTCAGACGCTTTCCGAGTATTTACCAAATGCCTGTCAGTGGTAGCGCCCACCTGTGTACTGGGGTAGGTCTTCCTGTACCTGGACGATTGGCTCCTGATGGCCTCCTTCCAGGAGGAACTCCTGTAGTCCCTTTCACTTACCCTGCAGGTGTTTACCAGCCTGGGTATTACCATCAACCAGGCCAAGTCCCACCTAGTCCCTTGCCAATACCTCCAATTTATAGGGGCAATACTGGACACGACCCCGGACAAAGCCTTTTTGCCTCCGGACAGGGTTGAGACCCTTCAAATTCAGGTTCTTCTCTTGTCCAGTCGCAGACGGGTCTGAGCCAGGTCAGTCTTCCGTCTTCTCGGGCTTCTGGCTGCTGCCATTCCGACAGTTCCATTCACTCAGCTCCGTATGAGGATCTGTCAGTGGACGCTTTGGTTGCAGTGGGACCAAACTCTGGACGAACTAGATCAAGAGGTGCTTGTGTTGGATCCCACGATCAGGGACTTGCACTGGTGGATAGTTCAGGAGAACCTGTGTCTGGGAGTTCCGTTTTGCATCGCCCCTCCATCCCAAATGCTGACAACAGATGCGTCGGGAGGGTTGGGGTGCCCACCTAGGGTCTCACAGGACTTAGGGCAGCTAGTCCCTTTTTGAGCAGAAACTGCACATAAATGTGCTCGAACCGAGAGCAGTCCTATATGCCCTACAGGCTCTTCTTCCTTCATTCTTCCTGGTCATCTTCTGATCCAATCAGACAACATGTGTGTAATCTGGTACCTCAACAAACAGGGAGGAACACGTTCCTATCCCCTGTGCCAGGAGGCGATGAGAGTCTGGTATTGGGCAGCTCAGCACAACCTTCACCTGACCGCAGTTGACATTCTGGGGGTGGAAAATACCCTGGCAGACGAACTCATTCGCTCCTCAGCCAAGGCTCATGAATGCTAGTAAGACCAACAAGTCGTAAATGACATTTTTCAGCAGTGGGAGACGCCTCAGGTGGATCTTTTCGCCTCCCCCCAAAACGCTAAACTTCCCGCCTTTTGCTCGCACGCTCCAGGGTGAGACGTTTTCTGGCGGGACGCTCTGTCTCTCTGCTGGAGGGACAGATTTGTTTATGCCTTCCCTCCCAGTCCCTTGATTCCAAGAGTCTTGAACAAACTCAGAACAGAAGGGGCCTGAATGATTCTCATTGCCCCCTTTTGGCCCAGACAAGTTTGGGTTCTGCAACAGTTTTCTGAGGAACCTCATCTTTGTCTTCCTCTGTCGCAGCAGTTGTTGACCCAGGATCAGGGGAGCCTAGTTTACCCAGGCCTCAAATGCCTTCATTTCCATGCGTGGCTCCTTCAGATGTAGCTAAAGCACGCTTTGGAGTTTCTCCGTTAGTAGCGGACATTTTGGTGGAGGGGAGAAAACCTTCCAAGTCCACCTACGCCACAAAGTGGAAATGGTTTTCCATCTGGGCGAGCTCTAAAGACTTCGAGCCTTTTTTGTGTCCAGCTAACTAGTCCTGGATTGCATGCGTCACCTCTTCAACCTGGGTCTCGGCCATTCTTCTCTGAAAGTCCATATGACAGCTATCTCAGCCTACCACATTTCCTTCAGAGATAGGTCTTTGGCCCAACTGGAAGTCTCTAAGACCTTTCTTAAAGGGGCTCTCCACCTGAGACCCCCCCCCCCCCCATTCCACAATCCTGCCCCTCCATGGGACTTGAATTTCATCCTGGAAAAGCTCACACTGCCCCCCTTTGAACCGGCAGCAGAAGCAGACTTAAAGTTCCTTTCCTGGAAGACTCTCTTCCTTGTGGCCATTACCTCTGCTCGAAGTATTTCTGAGCATCAAGCCTTGATGTGTAAAATCCCGTATTTGATTTTCCACAAGGAATGGGTGGCCATGCGCACCACTCCTAAGTTTCTTCCTAAGGTGGTGGCTGAGTCTATGCTGAATCAATCCTTTGAGTTACCAGCCTTCTTTACGCAACACTCTAGTCATGGGAAGTACCTCTTGCATACTCTGGATGTCCACAGAATCCTGAGATACTACACCAATCGGACTAAGGATCGCAGGAAAACTGATCAGCTTTTCGTTTCCTTCACTCACAAATGGGAAGGCAGTGCAGTTTCCAAGCAATGCCTGTCTAAGTGGTTAGCGAATTGTATCACTTTCTGTTACGACAAGTTCAACAAGACCCTCCCGGGTCAGGTCAGAGGTCACTCCACTAAAGGAGTAGCTGCCTCTGCGGCTTATTTCAAGAATGTGTCAGCAGCAGATATCTGTGCAGCTGCAACTTGGACATCTGTCCATACCTTCATGAAACACTACAGTTTGGACATTGCCTCTTGCCGTAGAGCAGGCTTCGGGTTGGCTGTTCTGCAGGGTCTCCTTTCATGAGACCTGTCCAGCCTTGAGGTTTATGATGTGGATGACAGTCCTCCTCCCGAGTTTCTTCTTTGTTCCAGACTGCTTGAGACTCGGTCCTGTCTGTGAATACCTATTGCAAGAGCCCTCTCGAAGTAAGATAGTACAGTTACATAAAAACTTACCAAAACAGTAGATCTTCGTGAGAGGCTATGCAGTAGGTATTACCTTCCCGCCCACTGTCCCCATAGGTTTCTTCTCTTTTTCTTCCATGAGGGTATATCCTCTTCTCTCTCGTCTTGCCTCTTTAGGCCTTTGGCAGGAAAGAACTGGAAGGCAGGTGTGGGGGACCGCCCCTTTATACGGACGTCATCTGTCGCTGGTCACCTGACGGGGGGGCGGTCCCCCACCAGAGACTGCTAGCTACAAGTTTTTCCATGGGTCCTGGCGGCTTAGTCCTATCTGTGAATACCTACTGCAAGAGCCTCTCTTGAAGATCTGCTGTTACGGTAAGTTCTTAAGTAACTGTACTTTACTGGTGCTGCCTTGATTTGTTTGTAAAATCACTGGTTCCCCCGGTGTCTCCCGAGCGGCCCAGTCGGCCAGCCCGATCGAGTTTGAGGTCTCGGAACCCCTCGACTGATGGGCCGAGGAAGGCCTATAAGCGCTCAAAGAAAAGGCGATGCCAACATTCATCATCTTTATCCTCGAATGAGGAGAGGCTTCGACGGAAACTCTGTCGTCGCTATGAAGATCTTATGTGGCAACAGCTGATCTTGTCCAGCCAGAAACTGGCTTTGGTTTCCACACTGGCCATTACTTGGCTTTCGCCTTCTAGGCCGAAGCTGGCTCCATCGAAACCAATCATCTCGGTTCCTCTGCCCACAGAGCTGGTAGAACCCGGCCCGGTTCGGTCAAAATCGACCTCTCCACCGATAGTGGTGGAGCCGGCGCCTAAACAGCCCACGGGAAGGGCTCCTTCGAAGGAAGCTCTGACTGTTTTGGGTCTTCCCTGCAGGATTTCGGTCACCCTCATGCCTGACTGCCCCAGGTGCGTGGAAGGTGGACCTTGGTGGCTGGCCGATTTATCTGGATACTTTGGATTCTGATGACTCCACTCTCGTCCGCTTGAGGATGAGTCGGTGGGCAGTCTGTCGATGGAGGAAGGTCCTTCATCTTCTTGGGGAATTAAGAGAAGGGGATACCCCTACAGAAGCCTTCCCAGTGGCCGAGGCCATTGTTGGTCCAGCTTCGGAGCTTTGGCAGCACCCTGCCTCCTGCCTAGCACCATCTGCCTGGATGGCCCGCAAGTATGCGGTGCCCATTGGGTCCCTCTCAGGGTTCACAGAACACCTCTCGGCAGAGAGGTTGGTGACCGCTTCTGTGTTCAGACGCATAGGCAGTTCTGCTGATAGACCTCCAGACAAGGAGTCCAAAAAATTGGACCACTCTGCCAGGAAGGCTTATGCCACCTTCTCACTAGGCCTCTGTCAAGCGAGTTCGGCCGTCATGGCACACTTCTCTCATGCCCTGCTGGGCTCCTTAGATGAGACTCTCCTGAACCTCCCCATGGATCTTCAGACTACGGTCAAGCAGGTCCTGGATCAGGGCCGGGCCGTTGCCAAGCAGCAACTTCAGGTGGCCCCAGACTTCGGGGACTTATGCGCCCGTTCGGTGGCAGCCGCAGTTGCCATGCGCTGCAGGGCTTGGCTGAGACTTTATACCTTCACGTTGGATACCCAGCACAAACTCACTGATGTTCCTTTCCTGGGCACGATCTCTTCAGCCCAGGTGTGGATGGTCACGTTCAGTGAATCGAGCTAGTCCAGTGCCACCTTGGACTCAGCTACTTCTGCTCAAAAAGTCACCCCGGGCACCAAGAAACCACAGAAGAAGCTATTTTGGCACCCTGCTCCAGCGGCCAAGCAGCGCTCCTTCCAGGGTGGGCAGCAACAGCAGGCACAGGCTTGGTGCCCTTTGCCCAAGTCCGGGCATCCAGCAGCCTGTAGAGGAGGTCGAGGTTTAGGCGATTTCCAATCTGGATCCTCTTCCTCCAAGCCTGCCCAGTGACTGGATAGGGGCTGCCACCCCTGTTCCCATCATGCCTGCTCTGGGTCCTCCCCTGGGGAGCCGGCTCCAACACTTTCTTTTTACCTGGTCTGCTGTTACCATGGACAGGTGAGTCTTGGAAGTGGTCGGCCAGGGTCTGCCCCTAGAGTTGGAGCAGTACCCTCCCAGCCAAGTCTATGCCCCACGGGAGGAAAGGATATCGGTCAGCTCTGAGAGACGACATAGCCCAAGTCCTCCTCAAGGAGGTAGTGGCCCAAGTGACAGATCTTCCAGTCAACCCAGGGTTCGTTTCCAGGTACTTTCTGGTCCCAAAGCGGATGGGGGGGCTGGCGCCTCATTCTAGATCTGCACGACCTGAACTAGTTTAGGCCTCGCACCTTCAGGATGGTAAATCTGTCCCAGATCATACCATCCCTAGATCAGAACATGTAGTTCTGCTCACTGGATCTCCAGGACACGTTTTTTCACATCCCAATCCATCCGTCTCACCAGCGGTTCCTCTGCTTCAGAGCAGAAGGAACCCTATACGAGTTCCGAGCCATGCCATTTGGCCTGTCTTCAGCCCCACAGGTCTTCACCAAATGCATTGCGGTGGTGGCAGCCCACCTCAGGCGTCGAGAGGTCAGAGTATACCCTTACCTCAATGATTGGCTCCTAGCGGGTTCCACCCAGCAAGAGGTGGAGAGGTCCAGGGATCTGGCCCTCTAGTCCTGCACTCAGCTTGGCCTCCTGATCAAGGAGGCCAAGTCAGAGCTCATGCCTTTGCAGGGGATACACTTCATCGGGGCAGAGCCCGGCTCCCGGCGGACAGGGTAGAGGATCTCTTCTCCTTTACCCAGTCATATCTGGTTGGGCACTTGCGCCCTGCCCGGGACTTTCAAACAACATGAAGTCTTGCTATATTATAGACATTAGCAGTTTGGTCCAGCTCTAGAACTGCCCCGGAGTGAAATGGTTAAAACCATTCCAAAATAGAATTTTGGAACGAGAGCAGCTCTATCTGTGTCATTTCAAACTTGAACTGTCAGATTCTTTACTCCGCCTCAGTGAACAGTCGCCCGGAGATTTCTCCTTCTGCTCGGCTCATTTCGGTTTAAAAAGTGTTTTCTCGGTTGGATTAACCGAGAATAGTTTTATTTTAACACAAAACCGTTCGGTTCAAGCTCTATCTGTGGTAACCGTAAGTAAATGAAGGTTTTGTCTGTGTGGAACTTGTAAGTTATCGGTTCGGTTTTGAACCGATCAGTGGGTTTAAAACTCATTTAAAACTAAAAGTTACTATTTAGAGTGCGGTTCCCGGTTCTTATCGGTTCTAAAAAAAACGGATTTATTACGTTTTTTTCCAATACCCGTGACACGGTTAGGAACCGATAAGGGTGTCTTGCCTGGCACTGCACGTAAAAGGGCGAAGTTTTTGGTTAGGGCTGGCATTATGTCTGAGAAACCCAAAAGAAAAACTGGGCCACTGGGTTTCAACACTGTGATGTGTGTGGGAAGTCTTTGCCAAGGCTGACCCACACACCACATGTGTTTATTGTCTGGGGTTTGACCACTCCAGTCAGACTGCCAGGTATGTAAGAATTTCCTCGCAGCCACCCTGGAAAAAGATTGGGCAGGCTCAGGAACGAGGCCAAAAAGTCCGCTGACCGGATGGCCAGCCCGGTTCGGTGCCAACCGAACCAGAGGAAGTGCCCTCTGACCAGGGCCAGACTTCCTCGGCAAAGAAAAGCTGGTTCTGAGGAACCAATTCCAGTAAAGAAAACAAGAAAATCAGCAGGTCTGAGTCCAAAATTCTTCTCCAACTGCTGCAGAGATAGCAAAAGCCATACAAATTGTCCAGTCACTGTTCAGGGTCCATCTCAACCACCACTATCTGGTAAAAGGTTGGTTCGTCCGGTCCCAGTGGTTCAGGATTATGATATTGAGGAATTTTATGAACCAGAGGAGGGGAGGAGGATTATGAACAGTATGAATGTGGCTGGGAAGGTCTGGTGTGCCAGTGAACGGACATCTCCCAGACAGACCTTTAGAATCTTCCCCTATGCTGTCTGAGTCCCCATCTCATTTTATGTTTTATAAAAAGTTACTGAAACCCTCCAGCTTCCTTTAGAAGAGGCTGTGGATGAGCAAGAGGAGCCTGATTTTGTAGAAATGATGGATATTCCAGAGTCTAGGAGATGGTCTATTCCTTTACATAAGTCTTTTAGGAAACAAACAATTAAAATTTTAAAAGCTCCTAATTCTGTGCCTCCTGTAGATAAAAAGATGGACAGAAGGTATACATTGTCAGGCCCTGATACAGAATTCCTTTCAGCAATGCAGTCATGTTGAGTAGTTCAGGCTGCTGCCTGTGATAAAGCTAATATTCCCTTGGCTTCACATCCTCCTGACAAGATTCCAGGAAGATTGATGTCATGGCAAAAACAAGTATATGGCAGCCTCTCTGGGACTCAGGCAAGCAAATTATATGGCTTATGTAGCTAGGTATCAGAAATCTAGATGGGATACTGTTATGCAATTGGCCAAGCAGGCCCATGGCCAGCTGGCTAGTGAACTAGAACAGGTGGCTGCTGATGGCATTGAAGCCTCTAAGGTTCAGTTTCATGCTGCTGTGGATGTTAATGATGTTTCCTCTAGGGTCATGGCCACATCTGTAGCTTTTAGCAGGTTGGCCTGGCTCAGGTGTACTAGTTTGTCACAGGATACCCAGACTAAGGCTATGGATTTTCTGTGGTTGAAAGTCTCTGTTTGGAGAGCAGACAGAGAATTACATGAAGAAATGGATGAATATAGGACTACTTACAAGATTGCCCAGGCTAAGGAGCGGCAAGCCACTCCTCAAGAGGCATGCCTCACGGGTAGGGGTAGGCCTTTTCACAGGCCTTTCTACCAGACTCAGGCCCCTCTGCCTATGCTCAGAGGGGCTTCTTCAGAGGCAGGGCAGACGAGGGGTGGGCAGATCTGCTCCCACCCCCAGCCTAAAAGCTCCTGCGAAACAGGCACCCTGATGGGGTGCCCAGGGCCATTTTCCTCTACCAGTGGGGGCAGGCTGGCTTACTTCAGTCAGAATTGGGCTTCTTTAACCTCAGACAAGTGGGTTCTGGAAGTAGTAAGCCAGGGTCTGGTTCTCAGCTTCAAAAGTTTCCCAAGTTGAGAAGCAGATTTTTCTACCTGCAAGTGCTTCAGAGACCTCGCCTGGAAACAGAGGTCTCATCCCTGTTAGCCTCAGAGCAGTAGAAAGGGTTCCCCTGCATCAGGGCAGGGTCTGTATTCCAGATACTTCCTTACCCCAAAAAGACAGGAGAATAGCGGCCCATCTTAGATCTCAGATATCTGAACAAGCATCTTTTGAAACCAAAGTTCAAAATGGTAACTCTGGCAATGATTTTACCTTTCCTAAGGCCAGGGACTGGCTAGCCTCCCTGGACCTCAAGGATGCCTATTTCCATGTCCTAATCAGAAGATCCCATCGAAAGTACCTCAGATTCGAACTGCCCTCAGGTCATTACCAGTTCAGAGCAATGCCCTTCGGCCTTACCTCTGCTCCAAGGGTATTCACAAAGTGTCTAGCAGTGGCAGTGGCCCACTTAGGAGGCAGAGGATTGCTGTTTTTCCCTATCTAGACGACTGGCTCATTGTAGGCCAGTCCCCAGAACAGGTAAAATCTCACCTGCAGGTCACCCAGCAGCTTCTCACCTCCTGGGTTTCTGCTAAACCTACCAAAGTCGGTTCTGGAACCAGTCCAGGTACTCACCTTTATAGGGCAGAATTGGACACAAAGCTAGCCAGAGCCTTTCTTCCCCAGAAAGGGTAAGAATTTAGTGGCTCTGGCCTCTTCCTTCACTCTGCAGGTCTCTCGACCAGCAAGACACTTTCTGCAGCTCCTGGGCACATGGCTGCATCCACAGCTGTTGTGCAGGGAGCCAGATTTCAGATGAGAGACATTCAGTTTCACTTGAGAACCTTTGGTCTCAGAGAAGAGACCCCTTTCCAAGTTGGTCCCAGTGACTCGAACCTTGATCCTAGCTCTCCAGTGGTGGCAGGATCAGAGCAATTTAAGAGCGGGGTCCCTTCATTTCCCCTTCTCACAACTTGACTCTCATTACAGATGCTTCCCTCTGGGTCGGGAGCCCACATGGGCGACCTTTCCACTGGGAGTTTGGTCCCCAGGAATCTCTGCTCCACATCAATTTGCTGGAACTCAGAGCTGTCTTTTAGCTCTTCAGCTTTTTCTGCATCTGTCCACGACAAGGTGATACAAGTCAGAACAGACAACACCACAACAATGTGGTACATCAACAAACAGGGGGCACTCGGTCTTCGGCTTGTGCACCGAGGCAATGAAGTTGTGGTCTCTGGCCTATTCCCTGAACACTTCCCTCATAGCAGTTCATCTTCCAGGGAAGGACAATGTCCTAGCGGATGCCCTCAGCAGGATTTCCCAGGGCCATCACGAATGGTCCCTGGATCCTCAAGTGCTGGGGATAGTTTTTGCCAGGTGGGGCATCCTCAGATAGATCTTTTGCAGCCCCAGACAATCACAAACTTCCTCTATTCTATTGCAGGCCTCCAGTGCTGGGCTCAGTTTCCTGGATGCCCTTCTTCTGGATTGGGAGGGAAGTTCCTCTATGCTTCCTTTCTCTCCTATTCAAAGTACTAGTCAAAATCAGATCTCAGCCTTGCAGGGTGATTCTGATTGCCCCAGATTGGGCCAGGCAGCCCTGGTACCCACTCCTTCTATCTCTGACAGTCCATCTTCCCTGTGCCTCCCCAGGAATCACAATCTGTTGACTTGTGCCCAGGAAGGGTTTGGTATCCGGACCTCAAATCCTCAACCTCAAGGCCTGGCTCTTGAGGAGTTAGAGTTGCTGATTTACACCTCTCTCAGGGTGTTCTTGAGATCCTAAAGGCTTCCAGAAAGCCTTCCACTAGGGCTACTTATAGTTCTAAATGGAAAAGGTTTCCATTTGGTGTGCTGGGAAAATATTTCCCAGAATCTGCTGAATTGCCCATTTTGTTAGATTACATGGTACATCTTAATTCCTTGGTCTCAGACCAGCTACCCTGAGAGTTCATTTGGCAGCTGTGTCTGCTTTTGTGTCAGCAGGAAAGTCATCCCTCTTTCCTCTCATCCTGTGTTTTCCAAGTTTTTAAGGGATTACTCCATACTAATCCTCCTTTCGGGAACCGCCCCTGCTTGGGACCTTAATGTTTGCATTGCCCATTTAATGCAACCCCTTTGAACCTCTGTCTTCTGCAGAGCTTAAGTACCTAACTTGGAAACTGTTTTCTAGTGGCTGTCACTTCTGCCAGACGATAAGTGAATTGCAAGCCTTGTCAGTGGAGACTTGACTTTATTTCTTTCCACAGGGATAAGGTAGTCCTTAGGACTAATAGGAAGTTTCTGCCTAAGGTGGTTTCAGATTTCCATCTTAATCAATCTATCTCCTTCCAGTATTTTTCACTGATCACTCCTCTTGGTGTGAGAGGAGGTTGCACAGCCTGGATGTTAAGAGAGCTCTTAGTTATTATATAGAGCGTGCCAGGTCACAGGTTGAATCCCTCCAACTTTTCCTTACCTATGGTGAAGTTGGGAAAGGAAACCTGCCACTAAGAGATCAATAGCCAGGTGGATTGTCTCTTGTATCAATTTTGTTATCAGAAAGTGGGCAGAGGCCCCCGGTTTGAGGGCTCATTCTACCAGGGTACAGCCACGCCTCTAGCTGCTGCCAGAGATATCCTTTATTAGAGATTTGCCAGGCTGCTACTTGGAAAACGGTACACACTTTTACCAAGCATTACTCCCTGGATGTCCAGGCCAGGAGAGATGCTCGGTTTGGCACAGCTGTTCTTCATAGCCTATTCCCTCAGTAGGTTCTGCCCTCCTCTATGGAGGTACTGCTTGTATTCGTTAATATTCATAATATAGCAAGACTTCATGTTGTTTGAAGAAAAATTACTCACCTTAGTAATGTTGTTTCTTCTAATGGAGTCTTGCTATATTATAGACCTCCCCAACCTGCCCCCTCTCAGAACCTCTACTTGGTGGGGTGCGGGCAACTTAGTGTGGGCACTACTTATGTTCTTTTAGCATTTTGTCCCTTTGGGACTTTGGGGTGTGTATGTGTGTATGCTGCTGTGTGTGTTTTATTATACTTATGTTCCATTTTCACATTATTAGAATGGTGTTAGTATTTCTGGTCCCCTGACTTGAGTCTTGGGTGTTGGGACCATCAGTGGTTGTTATTATTTAGGTAGCCATTTGGCTAGTGTAGGTTACAGCTTCCACACAGACCTTAGTGAGTTTGGCTCGTAAAGATCTGACAGTTCAAGTTTGAAATGACACAGATAGAGCTGCTCTCATGCCAAAATTCTATTTTGGAATGGTTTTAACCATTTCACTCCGGGGCAGTTCTAGAGCTGGATCAAACTGCTAATGTCTATAATATAGCAAGACTCCATTAGAAGAAACAACATTACTAAGGTGAGTAATTTTTTTCTTCTGCACCATATGGGGTACATGGTGGCCTCCACCACCATGGTCTGATGGGCCCGGTGGCATATGCACCCCCTTCAGTGGGAGCTGGCCGCCCAGTGGACTTGGCGCCAAGGCCATTTTGACCAGCTGACCACTGTGACCCAGAAGATATGGGACGCTTTCCAGTGGTGGACCGTCCTGGATCATCTGCAGGAAGGGATCCAGTTTGTCCGCTCTGAGCCGACAGTCGTCCTCATGACCAATGCCTCTCTCATGGGCTGAGGAGCCCACATGGAGAACAACAGGGCCCATGGGTCCTGGAATCCCGATATCATATCAACCTGCTGGAGCTCAGAGCTGTCAGACTGGCGCTGTCAGAATTCGCTCAGCAGCTTCGGGGTCAAGTGGTTCAAGTCCAGATGGACAATACCACAACCATGTACTACCTCAACAAACAGGGCAGCATGTATCCCCGGCTGCTGTGCAGGGAAGCACTTCACATCTGGACACTCATGAGCTGACTGGAGGCAGATCTTCTAGCCATGCATGTGTCAGGAGCCTCAAATCAACTGGCGGATTCCCTTAGCCACATAGGAGAGACATCCCATGAGTGGTCTCTCCATCTGGAGGTAGCTCACAGCCTATTCTCCCACTGGGGCAAACCAATGGTGGACCTGTTTACCTCCAGGGAAAACACCAAGCTGAGGCTTTTTCATGCCCACCCCCCTCAGCAGGGATCACTGCAGGGGGATGCCTTCTCGAGGCCGTGGACCCCAGGCCTCTTCTACGCCTTCCCTCCATTTCCCTTGATCCACAGGGTGCTTCTTAAGGTGAGGAGTGACAAGGCGCAGGTGATCCTGGTAGCCCCAGACTGGCCCCACCAGTTCTCGTATCCAGATCTCCTCAGGCTCCTGAGGAGTCTTCCTGCACACCTGGACCTGATATCAGTCAGTCAGGGGAAAGTATTCTATCCTGACCTTCAATCCCTGCACCTGACAGCCTGGTACCTGAGTGGCTAGAGTTCCAGGCTTTGGATCTCTCTGAGGATGTACTCACATTAGTTTAAGCATCCAGAAAGGAGTCGACCAGAAGGTGTTATGCCTTCAAATGAAAAAGGTTTTCCATTTGGCGTCAGGGCAAGGGCCTGGACCCTCTGTCTTGTCCAGTGGCTAGAATCTTAGACTACCTTTGTTCTCTGTCCAAAGGGGGTCTTTGGTCTACGACCTTTAAGGTGCATCTAGCAGCCATCTCCGCTTACCGGTCGCGTTCCGGTCAGCAGACGGCACAGGAGAAGGTGGTGCGGCGCTTTTTCAAAGGCCTCGATCACATATCCCCTCCGGAGTGTGAACCTCTACTTCCGTCGGATTTACTGCTGGTTTTGGCAAAACTCATGGGCAAGCCATTCGAACCAATGCACAAGTGTGAGATGTCACATTTGTCATGGAAAACTGCCTTGCTGGTGGCTATCACGTCAGCCAGAAGGACTGGTATGCTCCAGGCACTCTTGGTGGAGTCTCCTTACCTGGTCTTCCACAGGGACAAGGTTGTCCTGTGCCCCCACCCGAAATTCTTCCCGAAGGTGGTGTCAGAGTTTCACCTAAATCAGGTATTGACTCTGCCTGTGTTCTACCTGAACTACACCTCAGATGCTGAGTACAGGCTCCAGAGACGTGCTCTCTCCTACTTCAAGGAGAGGACGGCGAAAGTTCAGGAAGAGGTTTGTCAGCTGTTTATCACCTACACTGAAGCCGCACCTGGCAGACCTGCGGCAAAGCGGACGATTGGCAGATGGATTACATCCTGCATTGATCTCTGCTTTAGGTTGGTGGGTAGGGAGCCTCCTGTAGGGCTAAGGGCTCATTCCACCTGCCATATCGCTGTGTTGGTGGCTGCTTCCAGGGACATCCCTATCCAGGAAATCTGTCTGGCTGCTACCTGGAAGACCGCAAACACCTTCATCACCCACTACCACATCGATTTTGAGTCATGCCGGGATGCTGGTTTTGGGGCCTCAGTTCTCCAGTCTCTGTTCCCCAAGTAAGGGGGTGTGCGCCTTGTCTCCCTCCTCCTAGAGAACTGCTAGGAGTCTGCCAAGAAGTGTGGATGAACAACATATCCATGTCCCTAGAGAAACAGGTTACTCACCTGTAACCTCCCTGGCTGTGACGCACAAACCTGGCTTCCGGCAGGCTGATCTGGCATCATGGGTCGGAGCTGAGGGTTATACCACGTGGGTGGGTGGCAGGAGCCAGCTTTAAGACCTTCCGGCAAGAATTAAAGGGGAAAGGGACACGCCAAGAAGTGTGGATGAACAACATATACCACTCCTAGAACTATTATTACAGTTGTTACCTGTTTTTCTTGTACACACTTTCAAAGGTCTTACTGGTTACAGGAGGTTAAGTGTAAGCATGCATGTTTACTGTGTGTAGTAGTAATCCCCCCACCCATGACCACAGACTCGTATTGGGTGTTCCCCTCCTTAAAAAGGGACTCTGAAACTAGGGCAGATTTTAAATAAAGCAGTACTTAAATCAAAACGTATTAAATCCTCTTGTAATTCAGCTTCCCATATTTACAGATTTTTAAAGGAACAGTGCCATCCCCCATAGGCCTCAAAGTGTACCTAGTTTAAATAGCACATGTTATGGTTGTCCACATTATGTAGAGATTGCTGATGTAGCTGGTAGTTTGATTCTGATTCTTTTTTCTTTTAAAAGGTGAAAAGCAGACTGACCCCCCAAACTGGTTTTACCACACAAAAACATGTTTGTTTATATTTCTTGATCAACTCCCACTGCATCTTTCCTGGACTTATGAACACCCCCAACACAGTCCAGCCACTATTTATTTAGTGAGAGTAGAGGAGACTATTGCACAATGAGTAGCTGCACTGTTTGGGGGTGTTTCTAATGTTGAGGATGTATGCAATAAGAGTAGCTCAAGAATATAAAACAAAAAGGCTGGGTATTGCTATACATTAGCATACATTTCATTTCTCTTAAAACAATGAGGCAGATAAAACAATCAGCAACATCATTGACTTTTAGCAAAGCAAACAATCATAAAATGTGGGGTTTTGACTAGAAATAATAAGATGCTAAGAAGATTGACAGTGTCCCTTTAAAGATATTGGTCTTTAAATGAGCTTTTGGTAGGTGACTGCTCGGCACTCTGGTGATCTAGATTGGTGCTTCAGGCTTAGGACATCAAGACCAGAGGCTGGCGGGGAGCATCAAGTTTCTGATTTGACACACACACTTCGTTTACAGTTGCCTCACGAGTATTATGTGTAGTCACAGTAGGTGGACGAGATGCAGGGGAACAACTGATAGGGCATAGGATCTTCTTTACATCTGAGGCCTGCGTCACAGTGAATGGAAGGATTTTCAGGGGAAAATTGCTATCCCCGGTGTCTCATTATGGCCACCTCACCCTCGCCACTGGCTGTGTGCTGCAGAGGGCCTTAGTCCTCCGATGTCCCACGCTGCCACCCCTTGGCCAGCATCTGCTTTCCTCCTTCCCTACATGACAGTGTCCTCTGTATTAAGACCCTCTCCCATTTAGGAATAAATGCATAGATGGGCGCAGTGTGGATCTCTTGGAGAGGAGATACCTTGAGAATGCCATACCCCCAAGAAGAGTGTGGATTTTGGCAGGCCCAAAGGAGTGACATAGGAGAGACACGTAAGGAGTTCTTAGCTGTTTCCAGAAGGGAAAAAAAAAAAAACTTTCTAGGGATGCGACTATGATGTACTATCCACACTTCTAGCAGTGTCCTTTCCCCTTTAATGCTTGCTGAAAAGTCTTCAAACTGGCTGCTTCCACCCGGGTCATAATTCCCCTCTGTACTGTCACAAGCCCTCTCCGGTGGGGCAGGCTTCCCTGGGCTACAGTGAATCCCCTTGTGATCTGGGTCAGGAATACTCCCCCTCCTGTCCTTTTGGAACGCTCACTGTTTCACAGCTGAATGTCTGCCAAGGTGGTCCTTGGGCTTCCTTTCTCTGTGAGGGGTGCAGATACAGTCTTGAGTCTGTGTTCATGGGAGAGAACCCTCTTGGCCACTGCATAGCAAACCACAAAAGCCACAGGTGTGTATAGGCCTTTGGGGATGCCCTATACACCTAATATGTGTCTTTTCCCAGGAAAAAATGCAGAGACCAGTTTAACCACACTGACCCCTTTTGAGACCTTTTGTATTCCCCTTCCTTTCGTTCACAGAGTCCCTTTATGAATTCTGATTTTGGTAGCATCTGGCCCTGAAGTGTTAGACAGGCGTAGATTAATTTGAACACATTTTCCCAGACCAACACACACAACAGACTCTCTGGCAGAATTCATTTGAAGTAAGCCAAAAGCTTTACTTATTTTTTTATAAGGACTGTAAATAACATACAAATAAAAGTTATATACTTTTCTTAATATTGGTTACAGGATATGAAAAGAAAGTTGGCAATGTACAAAAAAAGATGTACTGTTCAGACTCTAGCGAATATAATTCTACCTTGAAAAGTCCTTAATGCTGGAAATGAAAAGTGTTCTTAGTAGGTTGCTGGTTCTCCCATCTGTTGGTGGCAATACAGGCAGGGGTCCAAAGACTTTTTCTGTTCTTTCCAGGAGAGGTTATGTCAGTCTCCGGCAAGTTCTGCAGGCTCTTTTAAGAAAGTTCAGAAGTCCTGCCTCTGGTGTTCCTCGCTGGGATAGGTTGACCTTGTCACATGCTGAGAAAGGACCAACCAGCACCCATGTTCAAGTTTTAAAAGTATAACTGAAAGTTTTCTAGCTGGGGGGCTTCTTCCTTCTAGCCCCCTCCCAGGTTTAAAAAAAAATAAAACACAAGTGCACACAGGCCTGACTGGAGTCAGCATGTCTCATCCTCTGCTAGTTTTGCTAGTACAAACTCTTTTGTTCCTAGAAAGCCACTTAGTCCTTAAGTAGCTTCACTCATGTTATAATTAGTGTAGTCCAGCTGCAGAAGTCCTCAGACAATAGTACTCTAGACTCCACGACACCTTCATGCTGACTTTTAAGCTAGGGCCCTTTGTTAAGGCCAGTAGTTTTAGTAACCCAGGCTTCATTAAATTTTCCTATTTGTTTTAAACAATCCTCCCATTTAGCACAAGAGCTCTGGCGGTTCAAATCCATTTTACAATTTAAAGAAATATTGTTTGAATTAAAGAGACAGGTCACCTAGTAAGCTCTACAGGTCTGTCCACCCAAAACACAGGGAACTGTACCACTCCAGTAAACCACTTTTAAAAGCAGGCTTATACAAAGGGCCTTTTTATGAATTACATAAATGACATATACCTGGGAATACAGCAGTGGGACATAACATGATCCCGCCACAGGCACCGCCCCATGATGTCAGCTCTTCCTTTCTGCTGGAAGAAGATGATTCCCTCCTTACTACTCTCCTCACCAGTAGGCGCTTTGCTTTCAAAAACCTTTCGTATTGCGAATATTTGTCTTCAGGTGATTCCTTCATCTCATCCATGATGGACGACTCGAAGTTGGCACTAGGATTCAAAAAATGTGCATGTGGGCAGAAGATGTCCCAGACGGACCCGCACTCCATGTGCGTCTACTGCCTGGGCCACAAACACGATCCCCAGGGGGTGTGGCCTGTGTTGCACCTTGCATCGTATAATGTTCTAAAACAGCACACTTGACTTCTGGGGTGCCCTGATGAATGGGATCCTCCCCGTTAAAGCCAAAGACACCCGTCTGGTGGTCTCCGCAGCTGCAGGGTTCACTGAACAGCTTGCTGCGTTCGAAGAAGATGTGGCTCAGCCTGCGGAGCATGCTTCTTCAGCTTGGGCACTAAATCTAAATCTGAAGGAGTTTAAAAAGTGTTGCTGTTGATTGTGGGATTGCATGCACTCTCAGGCCTCGGATTCATGCACTTCTACGGAGGTCTTGATTATGATTGATCCTTTGGCCCAGGCCACTGGCTCCATGGTTTCCTCGTCAGGCCAGTTGGTCGAGACTCGTCGACCAACCTGTCGAGATTTTTCTCAAACTGGTCGACCCGTTGTCACCAGATGAGGCAGATAGCTCCCTCACTAGGACTCCGGTCCTGCCTGTTACCTCCCAGGGAGGGTCAGTCTAGCATGCTGATCTGCTCCCCTCTTCCTCAAGATCCGGTGAACCCAGAAGATCCTTGACTTTCGCCGACTCCCTCTGAGACATGCCATCAGCTGCCCCGATGGTAGAGATCACATTCCTGATCCCAAAGTCCCAAGTCGAGCAGCCCACATTGGCATTGGCGTTCCCACTCTTGACATTCTGGTAAACAGCGTTGCTGCTACTTCTCCTCCTCTTCTTTTTCCTCTGTGGATGAGGAGAGGCTCCAGCGCAAAATGCAACAGCGCTATGAGGAGCTCATGTTCACTGGGGTTAAGCCGCCCCCGCTCTGGTTCTTCTGTGGTTACCGCCACCCAGGCCTTAATCTGCCTGGTTCGGCTGGATCGGCCTCGACCTGTTCTGGCCTCTCCACCAATTCAGGTGGAGCTGCCTCCTAAACAGCCACCTGTGAGTCCACCCCCTAAGGATGTCCGTACTGCTTCCGGGCTTCCTTCGCTGCTGTCTGTCACCGTGACACCCGATAGACCCCATATGGTCAGCAGGGTCTCTGGTGGTTGACCACAATTTGACTATTTGGAGGGCTCTTCCCTGCACTTCCGTCCGTTGGATACAGAGTCAGGCAAGGATTTGTCGATGGAGCATGGTCCCACTTCTTTCCTGGGCCTTGCCCAGCTTATTTCGGTGTCAACGGGTCTTTAGATGGAGCCTGTCCAGAAACTGGCTAATTACCCACTCACTGAGATTCTCTACCGGGGTAACTCCCCTGAGGAGGCCTTCCCGGTCGCTGAGGCCATTCTTGGCCCTGCTCTGGAGCTTTGGCAGCATCCAGCCTCTTGCCCTGCGCTGTCGGCTCAGGTGGCCTGCAAGTGCATGGTCCCTACTGGTTTCCTTTCTGGATTCACTGAACACCCCTTGGCTGTGGGTCTGGTGACTGACTCTGTCTTTCGGCGTACTGACAATGTCGAGGATGTTGATAAGCTTCCCAACAAGAAATCCAGGAAATTGGATCATATGGCCAAACAGGTCTATGCCACCTCCTCTCTCGGCCACTGGTAGGCGAGTTTAGCCCTTTTGATGGCATACTTCATTCATTCCCTTTTGGGCATGCTTGAGGTGCTTCCCCAGCTCCCAGCCAACTTAGACTATGATCAAGCAGGTTTGGGACCTAGGTTGAGCTGTGGCTAAGCAGCAGCTCCAGACAGCCATGAACATCGACGACTGCTGCTCCTGTCTGTGGCTGCCTCTGTTGCCATGCACCGCAGGGCTTGGCAGAGGATCTCGACCTTTACGGTAAATACCTAGCACAAGTTGGCAGATGTCCCCGTCATGGATACTGACTTTTCAAACAACATGAAGTCTTGCTGTATTCTGACAATAGCAGTGAGTCCCAACCTTCGAACTGCCCCGGAGATGAGTTAACTTTCCATGCCAGGCATGGAACGCTGAGCTCGAGCTCGGTTGAGACTCTCTCTGTTGCTGTTTGAACTCAAACTGTCAGATTCTTTACTCCGCCTCACTGAACAGTCACTCTGGAGATTTCTCCTTTGCTGGGTTCAGTTTGTTGGATCTAGAAATCCGTTTTCGTTTTTTCGACAATTAAACCGCAACCTGTCGGTTCAGTCTCTGTCTGTGGTATCGTGAGTACTAGATAGGTTTATATTGTTTTCTGTTCTGTGTGGAACTTGTAAACGGTTCATCGGTTTGAACCGATCAAGTTGTTTAAAAATCTTTATTTCTACTTTTAGAGTGTGGTTACTGGTTCTTATCGGTTCTAAAAAAAAACGGATTTTATTACGTTTTTTTCCACGACCCGTAACACGGTCAGGAACCGATAAGAGTGTCTTGCCTGGCTGATTGCCAATAAAAGGGTAAGTTTCGTTAGGACTGGCACCATGTCTGAGAAACCCAAAAGACATACCGGGCCCACTGGGTTTCAACACTGTAGTGTGTGTGGGGAAGTCTTTGCTAAGGCTGACCCCCACACCACCTGTGTTTATTGTCTGAGGTTTGACCACCTCGATTCAGACTGCCAGGTTTGTAAAAATTGTCCTGCAGCTACCCTAGAAAAGAGAGTTGGTAGGCTCAGGGAAAGGGAGGCCAAAAAGTCCGCTGACCCGGATGGCCAGCCCGGTTCGGTTCAGAAAGAGTGCCCTCTGACCAGGGCGAAACTTCTTCGGGCAAAAAAGGAGAACCGATTCCGAGGAGTCTGTTCCAGTTAAGAGAACAAGAAGGGAAAAATCAGCTGGTGTGGATCCAAAAGTTTCTTCTCCAACCGGTGATGAAATAGCCAAAGCGATAAAAACTGTGCAGTCGCTTTCCCCGGTTCCGACCGAACCGGCACCATCAGGAAGGCGCTCGGTTCGGCCGGTTCCACCGGTTCTGGATTATGATTTGGAAGAATGTTATGAACCGGAAGAGGAGGAAGGAGAGTATGAGGAAAGTGAATGTGGTTATGAAAGTCTGGATGTGCTCATTGACCCGGACATCTCCCCAGACAAACCTTCAGGAGTGTCTCCTCCTAGGCTTTCTGAGTCCCCCTTCCATTTCATGTTTTACAAGAAAGTGGCCGAAACCCTTCAGCTTCCTATGGAAGAAGCTGTGGATGACCAGGAGGAGCCTGACTATGTGGAAATGATGGATATCCCAGAGTCCAGGAGGCTGTCTATTCCCTTACACAAGTCTTTTGGGAAACAGACATTTAAGATTTTAAAGACTCCTAATTCAATACCTCCTGTGGATAAAAGAATGGACAAGAGGTATACTCTGTCAGGCTCAGATATGGAGTTCCTTACCCAGCAATGCAGCCATGTTGGGGTAGTGCAGGGTGCAGCCTGTGATAAGGCTAATATACCCTTGGCTTCACACCCCCCAGATAAGGACTCCAGGAGGATTGATGCCATGGCAAAGAAACAGTACATGGCAGCATCACTCCACAGAGGGAAGAGTGACCAGTGGGGTACCACAGGGATCAGTGCTGGGACCGGTCCTATTCAACATTTTCATCAGTGACATTGCGCAGGATCTAGAAGGCAGAATTTCACTGTTCACTGATGACACAAAGCTCTGTAACAGAGTAGAAACACCAGAGGGTGTAGACAGAATGAGAAGCGACCTGCAGAAACTTGAAGAATGGTCAAGGGTTTGGCAGTTGAAATTCAATGCAAAAGTGCAAGATAATGCATATGGGGCACAAAAACCCTGGCACAATATATCAGTTGGGGGTGAGGATATAGCATGCACCAAGCAGGAAAGGGATCTTGGGGTTGTCATCTCTGATGACCTTGGAATGAGAAACAGTGTGACAAGGAAGCAGGTAAAGCAAATAGGATGCTGGGATGTATAGGCAGGGGCATCACCAGCAGGAAAAGGGAGGTCATAATTCCACTATACAAGACACTAGTGAGGCCCCACCTGGGTACAGTGTACAGTTCTGGAGACCATACCTACGTGAGGACATAGACAGGGTAGAGAAGGTTCAGAGGAGGGCAACAAAGATGGTGCACGGATTGCATCACAAGTCCTATGAAGACAGGTTGAAGGAACTGAACATGTACTCCTGGAGGAGAGAAGGGAGAGGGATATGATAGAGACATACAAGTATCTTACAGGGAGGAATAGGGTGCAGGAAAACACTATTTTTAAGCGAAAAAGATGTTTCAGGACTACAGGGCATGGGATGAAGTTGGAGGGAGGATGATTCAGAGGAAACATGAGAAAGAATTTCTTCACAGAACGGGTGGTGGACAAATGGAACACCCTGCCAGAGGAAGTGGTGGGGGCTGAAACAATCACGGGATTTAAGAATGCATGGGATAGACATAAAGGAATTCTAGAGGTCAGGGGTAAGGGGCAACAGACTTCTAGGAAAACAAACTGAACTTACAAGCTCAAATGGGCAGACTGGGTGGGCCATAAGCCCTTATCTGCTGACACTGTCTATGTATCTATGTATCCTTGGAACTCAGGCAGGCCAATTATATGGCCTATACAGCTAAATATCAGAAATCTAGATGGGACACTGTCATGGCTTTAGCTAAACAGGTCCCTGGTCAGCTTGCCAAGGAGCTGGAGCAGGTGGCTGCTGATGGTATTGAGGCATCCAAGGTGCAATTCCATGCTGTAGTGGACTCCAATGATGTTTCATCTAGAGTCATGGCTACATCTGTGGCACTTCGTAGGATGGTTTGGCTCAGATGTACTAGCCTGTCTCAGGATACCCAGACTAAGGCCATGGATTTTCCTGTCGTGGGTAATTCTCTGTTTGGGGAGCAAATAGAGAACTACATGAAGAAAATGGTTGAATACAGGACCACCTGTAGGAGTGCTCAGGCCAAGGAAAGGCAAGCCACTCCTCAGAGGCAGCATCCCAGGGGCAGGGCAGACCTTTTCATAGGCCTTTTTACCAAGCCCAGGCCTCCTCTTGTACCTATGCTCAGAGGGGGTTCTTTAGAGGGAGAGGCAGAAGGGGTACAAGCAGGCCTGCTTCCACCCCCTCAGCCTAAACCCCCTGCCAAACAGGCACCCTGATGGGTTTGACAGGGCCAGTTCTCCACCACCGGTAGGGGGCAGGCTGGCTTACTTTGTCCAGGACTGGAAGTCTTTAACATCAGACAAATGGGCCCTGGAAGTAGTAAGCCAGGGACTGGTTCTCAGCTTCAAAAAATTTCCTAAGATGAGAACCAGATCCTTTCCACCTGCAAATCCCTCAGAGGCACTTGCCCTAGAGGCAGAGGTCTCTTCCCTCCTGGCTCTCAGAGCTGTGGAAAGGGTTCCACCCCATACCAAGGGAAAGGATTGTACTCCAGGTACTTCCTCACCCCCAAAAAGACAGGAGAATGGCGGCCCATCCTAGATCTCAGATATTTAAACAAACACCTTTTAAAGCCAAAGTTCAAAATGGTGACTCTGGGAATAATTCTACTCTCTCTAAGGCCAGGGGACTGGCTAGTCTCCCTGGACCTCAAGGATGCCTACTTCCATATTCTCATCAGAAGCTCCCATCGAAAATACCTCAAGTTCGAGCTGCCCTCAGGCCATTACCAATTCGGAGCAATGCCCTTTGGCCTAACCTCTGCTCCAAAGGTGTTCACAAAATGCCTGGCAGTAGTAGTTGCTTCCCTAAGAAGGCAAAGAATTGCCATCTTCCCATACCTGGACAACTGGCTCATAGTGGGCCAGTCCCCAGACCACGTCAAGTTACACCTACAGATAACTCAGCAACTGTTCACCTCTCTGGGTTTCCTTCTGAATCTTTCAAAGTCAGTTCTAGAGCTTGTTCAGCTCCTCACCTTCATAGGCGCAGAGCTGGATACAGAAAAGGCAAGAGCCTTCCTTCCCCTGGACAGGGCAAGGACCCTTATCACACTGGCCTCTTCATTCATCCTACAGGTGTCTCGACCAGCAAGGCATTTTCTGCAGCTCCTGGGGCACATGGCTGCTTCTACAGCAGTGGTGCAGGGAGCAAGATTTCAGATGAGGGACATTCAGTTCCACTTGAGAGTTTTTTGGTCTCAGAAAAAGGACCCTCTGACCAAACTGATACCAGTGACTTGAACCCTGATCCAGGATTTGCAGTGGTGGCAGGATCAGGACAATCTGAGATAGGAAGTTCCTTTTGTCACTCAGTCTCACACTTTAATCCTTACTACAGATGCCTCCCTCTTGGGGTGGGGGACTCACTTGGGAGACCTGACCACCCAAGGGTTGTGGTCCCCTCAGGAGTCTCTGCTTCACATCAATCTGTTGGAACTCAGAGCAGTTTTTCTAGCACTTCAAGCTTTTTCCAAGTCTGTTCAGAACAAAGTTGTTCAGATCAGGACAGACAATACCACCACAATGTGGTATATCAACAAGCAAGGGGGCACTCGGTCTTCGGCCTTGTGCACCGAAGCAGTGAAGTTGTGGTCTCTGGCCTATTCCCTGAACACTTCCCTTACAGCAGTACACCTCCCAGGCAAGGACAATGTCCTGGCAGATGCTCTCAGCAGGATATCTCAGGGCCATCACGAATGGTCACTGAATCCCCTGGTTTTGGAAGTGATCTTCTCCAGATGGGGCACCCCACAGATAGATCTTTTTGCAGCCCCAGACAGTCATCAACTTCCCCTTTTTTGCTGCAGGCCCCCAGTGTTGGGCTCAGTCCCCCTGGATGCCCTGGTTCTCAATTGGGAAGGGAAGTTCCTGTATGCTTCCCCTTCCCTCTCCTGTTCAAGGTGCTAGTCAAAATCAGGTCTCAACCCTGCAAGGTGATTCTGATTGCTCCAAACTGGGCCAGACAGCCCTGGTACCCTCTCCTGTTGGCCTTAGCAGTCCACCTTCCCTTGTCTCTTCCCAGGAATTACAACCTGTTAACCTGTGCTCGGGAGGGTTTGGTACCCGAATCTCAAATCTCTCAATCTCAAAGCCTGGCTCTTGAAGAGTTAGAGTTTGCTGATTTACACCTCTCTCAAGGTGTTATGGATATTCTAAAGGCTTCTAGGAAGCCTTCCACCAGAACTACTTATAATTCCAAATGGAAAAGATTCTCCATATGGTGCTCTGGGAAGCATATTTCCCAAGAGTCTGCTGACCTGCCCACAGTCCTTGACTATATGGTTCATCTGAATAGCTTGGGACTCAGACCAGCTACACTAAGGGTGCATCTGGCAGCTGTCTCTGCTTTTCTTTCAGCAGGTAAGCCTTCTCTTTCAGCTCACCCTGTATTCTCCAAGTTTTTCAAAAGGGATTGCTTCATACCAATCCGCCATTCAGGGACCCTGCCCCTGCTTGGGACCTTAATGTTTGCATTGCTCAGCTTATGCAACCTCCTTTTGAGCCTTTGTCCTCAGCAGTGCTTAAGTACTTGACTTGGAAAACTGTGTTCTTGGTGGCTATCACTTCTGCCAGGCGCATAAGCGAGTTACAAGCCCTGTCAGTGGAGCCTGATTTTATCTCTTTCCATAGAGATAAGGTGGTTCTCAGGACTTACAGGAAGTTTTACCTAAGGTGGTTTCAGACTTCCACCTTAACCAATCTGTGTTTCTTCCTGTATTCTTCACTGACCATTCCTCCTCTGGTGAGAGGAGGCTGCACAGTTTGGATGTGAAAAGAGCCCTTAGCTACTACATAGAACGTACCAAGGGTCACAGGTTTGACTCCCTCCAACTGTTCCTCACTTATGGTGAGGTTGGTAAAGGAAAACCTGCCACTAAAAGATCCATTGCCAGGTGGATTGTCTCTTGCATTCAATTTTGCTATGAAAAATTAGGTAAGATTCCACCCTTAGGCCTGAGGGCTCACTCTACCAGAGGTACAGCTGCTTCCCTGACTGCTGCCAGGGATATTCCTATCTTAGAGATATGTCAAGCAGCTACCTGGAAAACAGTTCACACTTTTACCAAGCATTACTCTCTGGATATCCAGGCTAGGAGTGATGCTCAGTTTGGCACAGCTGTGCTTCAGAGCCTATTTCCTTAGTAGGTTCTGTCCCTCCTCCATGGAGGTACTGCTTGGTAGTCTGCTATTGTCAGAATACAGCAAGACGTCATGTTGTTTGAAGAAAAAATTACTCACCTTAGTAATGTTGTTTCTTCTAATGGAGTCTTGCTGTATTCTGACCTTCCCCCCGCCTTCCTCTCTCAGAACCTTTGTTTTTGGGATATGGGTGGGCAATAGCAGTGTTGGCACTCAGGAGGTGCCCCACCATTTTTGTTATCAGCCTCCTTTCTTTGGGTGAGTGGGTTTTGTGTTTATTCATTTTTTGGGTTTCCTGACTTGAGTCTTTGTTTTGGGACCAAAAAATCTGTTTATTTTATTTAGTAGCCAGTTGGCTAGTGTAGGTTTACAGCTTCCACACAGGACTCTCAGTGAGTTTAGCTCGTAAAGATCTGACGGTTTGAGTTCAAACAGCAACAGACAGAGTCTCAACCGAGCTCGAGCTCAGCATTCCATGCCTGGAATGGAAAGTTAACTCTTTCATCTCCGGGGCAGTTCGAAGGTTGGGACTCACTGCTATTGTCAGAATACAGCAAGACTCCATTAGAAGAAACAACATTACTAAGGTGAGTAATTTTTTCCTCCATGCTGGGGGTTGAGGGGCACCTTACTTGTATCAAGAAGTTCAGTGCCACCTTGGACTCTGTCACCTCCGCCCAGAGGGATCCCAAGGGCTCTAAAGTTCAAAAGAAGAAGCCCTTCTAGTTACATGGTTATGATGATCTAGGCGCATTTTCTGGCAGTGCCTTTCCTTTTAAGACTTTGCCGCAACTTCATCAAGCTGGTTCCTTTCACCCACCTAGGTGGTAACTTCCTCAGCTCCGCTCCATGACGCCAGATTTTCCTTTCTGGTAGAAGAAGCAGGTTCCCTCACGCTGAATAGGCCCTTTGCTACAGAATCTATGGATTTACTTCCAAACGTATTGAAAAAAGGTTTTGTCTTCAGTATCATTCTTCGATCACGACCGCGATGGACGACAAGTCTGCTGTGGGGTTCTGTCGGTGCCTTTGTGGGCAGCAGATGTCCCGAATGGACCCGCACATTGCATGCGTCTACTGCCTGGGGCACGAGCATGATCCTCAGGCCTGTGACTTTTGTTGGACTTTCCACCCTTCTGTTCTCGAGAACTGTCCAGCCCGACTTTCTCTTTGCCATCTAAGTGAATGGAATCCTCTGTTCAGGTCTAAAGATGCTCATCTGGTGATCTCGGTGGCTGCAGGGTCTGCGGAACAACTAGCAGCATTTGAGGAGGTGGTGGCCCAGGCTGTGGCTCACACCTCCCTGACTTTGCTGGTCGCCTCCTTCACAGGGGCATTCAAGGACTTCTGCCAGGCCTTTCCGACCCTTGGTCAGGGCCATTTTTTGTGACACAAGTCTAAGTTGGAAAAAAAAAGACCAAAAAAAAGGTCTCACCATTGATCGTGGTATTGGAAACCCTCTTGGTCGAGGGCTTCTGATTCCCATGCTTTTCCAGATCTGACTTCGGTCAAATCTTCGGCCCAGGCCACCGGCTCCACGGTAACCTCGTTGGGCCAGTTGACCAAGATGCTGGTTGATCTTCTGGATGAGATTTTTCTCAAGCCGGTCGACCAGTTGTCGACTGAAGGGGGCCGACACTTTTTTATGCAAAACTCCGGTCCTGACTCAGACCATTGGAGGGGTTGATCAGTCCACTGACCCGCCATTTCTTGTCATTGACCAAGACCAGGAGGTGCCTCGGCAGTCGCGGACACTCTTGAGCCCTGCCTCTGCCCCGCCCCGGCTGTTGCGATCGAGTCTGTCATACTCTTGGGGTTGAGCGTTCCCACCGGTGTTGTCATTCCCACTCTTGATACTATGGGAAGTGGCACTGCCACTGTTCTTCATCCTCTTCCTCCTCGGGTGAGGAGAGGCTTCAGCACAAGTTACATTGACGCTATGAAGATCTGATGTGGCAACAGCTGGTGATCTCCTTTATGATGTCGGTTCTGGTCTCTGGTCTCTACCCTGGCTGTCGCCTCAGGAGCCGACCAAGTCAGTCCCGGCTGAGCCGACCCCAGTGTCTTCCCCAATTCCCGTGGAGCCACCTCCTAAACAGCCACAGACTGGTGCACTCCAACCAAGGCTGGCCTCTGGGTGTCCCCTTCGAATGTTGATCACCGTCACTCCTGGCCATCTGTGGAGGGTCAGCGAGGATTCGGTCGGTCGACCCCATTTCGACAACTCTTTGGAGTCTGAGGGTTCCGCCCTGCACTCCTGTCTGCTTGACGTTGAGTTGGTGGGAGGGTCTCTAGGCAGACGAAGGCCCTATCTCCTTAATGGGCCTTCTCCGCTTGATCTTGGAGTCCACGAGTATGAAGATGGAGCCTGTCCAGAAATGGGCTTGATAGCCCTTCACCGAGACCCTAGACTGGGGAGATTCCCTTAAGGAGGCCTTCCTGGTGGCAGAGGCCATCCTTGGCTCTGCCTTGGAGCTTTGGCAGTGCCCTACTTCCTGCTTAGCACAGTCTGCCTGGATGACCCACAAATACGTGGTCCCTACTGGTTCCCTCTTGGGATTTACAGAACACCCCTCGGCTGAGGACCTGGTGGCCGATTCTGTGGCCAGGCGCTCTGGCAAGACAAGAGATGTCGACATGCCGCCTGACAGAGTCCAAAAAGCTGGACCATGTGGCTAAGAAAGTCTATGCTGTGTCTTCGGTTGGCCTTCGCCAGGCGAGCTCGGCCTTTCTCCTGGCCCACTTCTCCCATGCCCTGTTGGGCACCCTGGATGAGGTACTTCCTTATCTACCAGCAGACCTCCAGACCATGGTCAAGCAGGTCCGGGACCAGGGCTGGGCTGTAGCAAAGCGATAACTCCAGACAGCCATGGACACTGGGGACTCCTGTGCCCACTCCGTGGCGACCGCAGTGGCCATGCACCGTAGAGCTTGGCTGCAGATCTCAACCTTCATGGCAGACACCCAGCACAAGCTGGCAGATGTCCCCTTGCTGGACCCCAGCCTGTTAAGGCCTAGGGTCGAGGGCCACCTTGTCTGCATTGAGAAGTCCAGTGCCACCTTGGACTCTGCGACATCTGCTCAGAAGGACCCCAGGGGCTCTAAGCAGCAGAAAAAGAAGCCCTTTTAGTCCACCTCCACTCCTGTGGCCAAACCAGCTCAGCCCCAGGGTGGACAGCAGGCTCAGGCCTGGTGACCTCTGCTGAAGTCTGTGACCTCGGTAATCCATAAGCCTGGAGGGAGAGGTCCCAGTGGCTCCTCAGTCAGGCCCCCTTCCTCCAAGCCTGCCCAGTGACTGGATGAGGGGTGCCTCCCTCATGCTCGTCACACCTCCCCTTGGGGGCTGACTCCACCTCTTCCTTTCTGCCTGGTCCGCTGTCACCATGGACAGGTGGGTTCTTGAGGTGGTTGGCCAGGGTCTGTCTTTGAAGTTCGAGCAGTTCCCTCCTTGCCGAGCCCATGCCCCACGGGAGGATATGGTATCCACAGACATTCTGTTGGCTCTTCGTGACATTGCCCAGCTCCTCCACAAGGAGGTCGTGGTTCCTGTCGCAGATCCTCCGGAACACCCAGGGTTTGACTCCAGGTACTTGCTGGTGCCAAAATGGGCAGGAGGCTGGCGCCCCATTCTAGATCTGCACGACCTGAACAAGTTTCTTATGTTGTGCACCTTCAAGATTTACTCTCTCTCTCTCAGATCATACCATTTCTAGAGCAGAACGTGTGGTTTTGCTCCCTGGATCTTCAGGATGCTTTCTTTCACTTCCCAATCCATCTGTCTCACAGAAGGTCCCTCCACTTCCAAGCAGAGGGAGCCCTCTACGAGTTCCAGGCCGTGCCATTTAGCCTGTCCTCAGCTCCCAGGGTCTTTACTGAGTGCATTGCAGTGGTGGTAGCTTACCTGAGATGCTGAAGGATCCAGGGTTACCTCTACCTGGATGAGTGGCTGATCGCAGGTCCCCCCAGGCTGGAGGCGGAGTGGTTCAGGGACCTGGCACTCCAGACCTGTCTCCCTTGGCCTCCTGGTCAACGAGGCAAGTTGGAACTCGTGCCTTTGCAGGTGATCAACTTCATCTGGGCGGAGCGCAACTCTTTTAGAGCCAGAGACTGGTTCCCATTGGACAGGGCGGAGGCTTTCCCCTCCTTTGCCTGATCATTTAGGGTTGGGCAATTGCGCCCTGCCCAGGACTTCCTGTGCCTGCTGGGTTACATGGTGGCCTGCACCAGCTTGATCAGTTGGGCCTGCTGGAGAGTTCGTGCTCTGCAGTGGGAGCTGGCCAGTCAGTGGTATCAGCGCTGGGGTCACTTCGACCAGCTGGGCACTGTGACCCAGCAGATGTGGGATGCTCTCTAGTGGTGGTTAGTCCCAGAACATCTGCAGGAAGTGATCCTATTTGTCTGCCCAGAGCTGACTGTCATCCTGCATCCTGACAACCGATGCCTCCCTCATGGGCTGGGGTGTCCTCCTGGGGGACCACAGAGTCCACGGGCTCTGGACCCCCGAGGAGTCCTGATGCCTTATCAGCCTGCTGGAGCTGCACGCAGTTCGGATGGCACTGTGACAGCCTTTGCTGCACACATTCGGGGTCAGGTTGTTCAAGTCCTCATGGACAACACCACAGCCCTGTACTACCTGAACAAACTGGGTGGATGCACTCTCTTCCTCTGTGCAGGGAAGCTCTCAGCATCTGGACACACGATCAGCCTGGAGGCCAATCTCCTGGCCATCCATGTGGCTAGCGTCTCTAGCCAGCTGGCAGATGCCCTCAGCTGTGTATGCAAGTTATCAGACGAGTGGTCCCAACATCCGAAGGTAGTACACAGCCTGTTCTCCCAGTGGGGTACTACTCTGGTGGACCTGTTCACCTCCAGAGAACATGCAAAGCTGAGGCTGTATTGTGCCCACCCGCCATAGGGAGCGCTGCAGGGGGATGCCTTCTCGAGACCCTTGACCCCAGGGCTTCTGTATGTCTTTCCTCTGTTTTCTTTGATCCACAAAATGTTGCTCAAGGCCTGGATGGACAAGGCACAGATGATACTTGTGGCTCCAGACTGGCCCCGCCAGTTTTGGTATCCTGATCTCAGCAGCAGGCTCATGAAGCGTCTTCCTCTACGCCTGGACCTGCTCTCTTGGAATCAGGGAAAGGTACTCCATCAGGTCCTTCAATCCCTGCACCTGACAGCCTGGTTCCTGAGTGGCTAGAGTTCCAAGCTTTGGGTCTCTCCGAAGATGTCCTCACTGTGGTCAAGGCTTCTCTGAAGGAGTCGACCCGAAAATGCTATGTCTTCAAATGGAAGAGATTCTCCATTTGGCGCCAGAGCAAGGATCTTGACCCTTTATCTTGTCCAGTGGCTAGCATTCTCAACTACATCTGGTCCCCCTCTGTTGGGCCTCTTGACAGCCCTTAAGGTGCACGTGGTCATTATCTCTGCTTACTGGGCGCAGTCTGGTAGGCAGTCGGTGGCACAGGAGAAGGTGGTCTGGTGCTTTTTTAAAGGCCTTGACCACATGTCCACTCCGGTGCATGAACCACCATGACCTTGGGTCTTGTTGCTGGTGTTGGCAAAGCTCATGGGCAAGCCATTCAAACCAGTGCACAGATGTGAGATGTCTCACCTGTCGTGGAAGATTGCCTTCCTGGTGGCTGTTGTCAGCCAGAAGTATCCGTGAGCTCCAGGCGCTCTTGGTGGAGTCTCCTTACCAGGTCTTTCACGGGGACAAGGTTGTTCTTCTCCCCAACCTGAAGTTCCTCCCAAAGGTTGTCAGATTTCTGCCGTAACCAGGTGATTAATCTCCTGGTGTACTTCATCAACCACACCTCGGAGGCCGAGCACAGGCTCTGTACCTTTGACCTGGGGCAAGCGCTAGCCTACTATAAGGAATGCATGGGTGGAATTCGGGAAGGGTTAACCAGCTATTTGTCACCTATGCTGAAGCCGCACCTGGCAAACCAGCAGCTAGGCAGATGATTGGCAGGTGGATTGTGTCCTGCATCGACCCTCTGCTATAGGTTGGTGGGTAGGGAGCCTCCCGTAGAGCTAAGGGCTCATTCCATCTGTCATACCGCTTCCTTGGTGGCTGCTTCCAGGTATGTCCCTATCCAGGAAGTCTGCAGGGCTGCTACCTGGAAGTCAGCACACACCTTCATTTCCCACTACCACATCAACCGTTAGTCATGCTGGGATGCTGGTTTTGGGGCCTCAGTTCTCCAATCTGTTTTTCCTAAATAGGGGGTGTGCGCATTGCCCCCTCCTCCCAGAGAACTGCTAGGAGTGTACCAGAAGTGTGGATAGTGTCACGAACCCACTCCTGAGGGTCGGGTCTACTGAGCTCACAGTGCCCACCCCTAAGTGCAATCCATGTCGGGGAGGGGGGACAGGATACCCTCTTTGTATCTATAGTACTTGCTGAGTTCACAACTGAACACTCGCCACAAAGTCCCAGGGTCCCCTCTTTACTCTGGATCAGGGTACAATACTAGTCTTGTAGCCAAATATGAACCCTTCTATGAGACTTTGGTATTAATCCTATCTTTACCCAGACTTTCCCTTTTCAGACCCTTGTTCAATTTGGTAGCTTATGATGGCACCCCTTAGCAATAACAGTTCAGTCACAGATTATTACTGAAATATCCCACAATCACACACACAGTATATAAATCTCGCTCACGCAGGTTTCTTAAAAAAAAATGTATTTACTAAATGAAATAATTATCATATATTACAACAAAAAGGTTTGGAAAATGTTGGTCACAGAGTAACACAAATAGAAGTGGATATGTACAAAATAAAATCCCACACTATAACAGTTCTCTAAAGTTCTTCCTTAAATTCGTATTGAAATGAAGTCCAGAAAAACAAATGTTTTTTCAAAGGTTTCAGTCCTTTCTGTAGCAGTCTTGCTTCTTGTGTCTGCTGGCAGTTGTTCTCTTGTAGTCAGGAGAGTGTCCAAAAGCAGTGTCCTCAGAATGCTCTGTTGAGGATGTTAAATATCTGTGGTCCAAGGCAGTCTATAAGTTTTGGTCTGGTCCTAACTTTTAGGCCAGTAGATGTCACTCTTGCACTTTCCCCCAGAATTCTTAAGGGGCTCGTACCTTTATTTGTCAGAGACTCTTACAATTCCAGTATCCTGCCAGCTAACCATTGTAATTATACCATGACAGTTTCCTGGAATCTAGCACTGTCTTTTGAAGTGTTATTTTTTTATGACAGGGCTAGCTGTTAACATCTCCTGAGTTATAAATCCTTTCCTCTTTAATAGCTACCCCAGTGCTGTCTTCTAAAGCATCCTGTGTTTTCAAATGATTATTTTTATTACAGGTGATAGATTTAGGACCTCTGTGTTAGTTAGCCAGGAAGACTCTCTTGAAATGCAATTTCCAGCTTCTGTGGGAAAACCGGTTTCCCTTAGGTCACAGAGAATTTGCAGACGTTTGGGAAAACAATCCATTCCCTTGTTCCATGTGACCCCGTTATCCATTATTCCTTGCGGCATTTTAAACATACACAAAATATAACAGAACACCACATATCTGTGATTCTGACTAGCAGTGGCATAGCTCACCACAGATAGTTCATCATATCCACCCCCTTAGAAAAACAGGTTACTCACTTGTAACAGTAGATCTTCCCCTTGTCAATCTTCATCATTCGTTACACTGGATGTATGCAGGTGCATACCTGCATGGGAGCTTTTTTTTTGAGGGGGGGGAGAAAAGTCGTCGCCAGCGCATTGCGTGGTGCACAAGGGTTGGCTGTTAGGCGCTGCAGACTCCTCCTCCACCCCAGTTCTGTTTCTCCCGCTGTCAAGGTTGCATCTGCTGCACGAGTTTCAGAAGTTTACCGCTGCATTACTAGGCTTTGCCAATTCAACTCCATTCCTTCTATCTCCATGCTCCATCCCAGTTCTGAACATCTCCCGACGCTGTTGGAAACCGGTAAGCCTGTTCCTTTTATTTCTTACTGATGGTGCCAGGTCCTTTTTTGTGCATTTTGTTAAATTTCTTTTGCATCCTGTCTGGATCGGGGGCTAAGAAAAAATCCAAAGCAGGCTATGTCCCCATGCGTCGGTGCCCCTGTGGCCGGTATTTTTCCGTGATGGACCGACATGTTTGTCTGCGTTGCCTGGGTCCCAACCATGATATGGATAACTGTGATGCCTGCTTTTCCATGGACCGCCATGTTCTCGAGATCCACGCATTTAAAGTCTGCAGAGCCCTGCCGACTTTCAGAGTATGGCGTCATTCTAGGGGTGGCATGGCAAGATCTCATGACCCTGCCTCCGGGTCCCCTCCCGGGTCTATACAGCCCGGTGAGGAGGAAACCACCTCGGATTTCAGCCTTGCTGTCGAGATTTCTTCCGCAGTGCCGGAGGAACGTCTTGGTTCCCTGCGGAGCTGGGTCGAGAACACCACTACAGCAGTCACCTCCTCTGAGGTGCAGGCTCCCCCAGTATTGCAGCCCATGGCTGCTGGACCCGGCACTGGTGGACCCTCGGCACCACTTCGGATCCTGGCGCTGATGATCGAGGCGGTGCAGCGGGTGGTGCTGTGTCCTGTGGATGTGCCATTCACTGTGTCATTGGTAGGAGAGCTCCCGGGGTCGCTAATCTGGTGGTATGTGTGGTCTTTTCTTCTTCGGAGGCAGATGACTCGCTGGTCGATCCAGACTGGTGCCCCGATGACTCTGAGTCGAGGAGTCCTCTTGGACGTGGCATGAGACGGCCCAGTGTTCGCCTCCCAGGCTCCCTGGAGTATGTGGTCTCTGCAGCCCCCACGCCAACTCTAGTGTTGGAGTTGCCGCGGTGGATAGCAGCTCTGGGGGACCTGGTGTGGTGGTCCCGTCCTTGTGGGCCGAGGCAGCTGCCATCTCTGGTGCTACCATTTCCTCTTTGCAGGGGATGGGGACCTCCTCTTCTGCGACCTCCCTCGGGAGGGGGGGATGTGGGATTGGGGCTCCTTAGCACTGGGTTTGAGGAAGAAGGCTGCCTCGGAGTCCGAGGGGATGAGAGGACTGGGTGAGGTATGGAGGCTTTTGTCCACTACCCTGCAGGGGATGGGGAGGAGCCACAGTACTGAGCCCCGGTTTTCCTCCTCTGAGACTTCAGAGGCGCTCTTAGTGGGTGGCACTGATGGTTGCCCTTCTAGAACCATGCAGCCTCAGTTGCAACATGGGGGAGTTTCTCCCTCAGGGCTCAGCCAGGATTTGTTTTCACATTTGCAGCGTCTGCTGACTGGATCACCCTGTGCGGGAGGATCTGCTGCGGGGTCCCAGAGCCCTGGCTGAGGTCAGGCACTTTCGGTGAGGTGCCCTTCCCCAATCCCTTTGCAGACACCTCCCTCTCTCTCTTCCAGGCCATGTGGGCCCTTCGGGACTTTTAACCTGGGAGATGTTCAGGGCCACTATGGCGGCCTTCCCTAGATGTGTTAGAACCATGGACAAGAAGGTTTTTCGCCTGTCTCCCCCGCTGCAGGAGGATTCTGAACACCCAAACTCCTCTACTTCCTCAGCTTCCTCATCTGAGGAAGAGGAACATTCTGTCCACCTTTCCTCCGACACTGATTTCAGCGGATATCAGCAATTCCTCTTGAGGTTGGTTCAGGAGCTCCACATTTCATATGTGGTAAGATGCAATACCGAGCAGGAGACACGCTGTTTTCTGAGTGAGTTTGGTGCCAACCACGTAGTGGTGCCTTCCTGGCATATTCCTTTCCAGGAAGTGTCATTCCGCACCTGGCAGTCACCAGCCACCTGATTCCCCAGCCCCAGCTGACTGCAGGAGGAGGTATTGCACTCCCCAGGAGTCTCTTGGTTCTCTGCCTCCCCCACCCTTGGGGCTGACAGCTTTGGATACTCCTTCTGGGCTTCAACATCCGGCATACGACAGACTACCAGATCCGGATTCCGCAGAGTTCGACCGGTAGGGAAGAAGAGTTTTCTCTTTAGGTCATGTTACTCTGCATCAGCTCACATCAGACTCACCTCACTGCTTACAACAGGCACCTGTGGTCGATGCTGGCACAGGTCTTGGCATTTCTGCCTGATTCGGAGGAATCTAGGCAAGCCATTGCCCTCTCTGCGCAAGGTCTGGAACTTGCAAGGCACAAAGTAAGGGCATCGTACGACGCCAATTAGGTCTTCCAGACTGGTGAGGACAGTAGTCTGCATCAGGCAGACAGCATGTCTTCGCCTGTCTAGACTGTCACCCATTGCCCGGCGTAAGGTGATTTCCTCCACTTTCCGGGGGACCTGTCTTTTCTCCCGTAGGGTGAGGAGGAATCTTCGGGGGCCTCTCCCGTCCCCCTGGCCACGGGGGACAGCTCCTGGGCCTGACCAGCCTTAGGCCATGTTAGCCTAGAATGCATCTCCCCTGCAGGAGGCTGAGGGAATATGTTCCCTCAGGGCAGTGCCAAAATCCCCTCTGGGAGGCTTGGTACTCATCCAGCAGTAATGAATGGTGAAGATTGACAAGGGGAAGTCACGAAAATTATGTACCTACTGTAATTCTTGATCTTCTCTTGTATCTTCGCCATTCATTACTGATTCCCACCCACATTCTCCTCTTTGGCCTCAGCTCCTGGGTGACATCTCCATCCTGCTTGCCCTCCATCACTTCGAGGCCAGTTAGAGGCATAGTCCCCCTGGTACCTCAGGGCCCTCTGTTTCCTTCTCTGAAGTCACAGAGCATTCATCCTAGGAGGGTGGCAAGTAGGGTTTCCGCCCTGGCCTCAGGAGGGAACTCCCTGGGATTCTTAATGGGGTGCACTGTGGTGTCCTCCATAACTTGGCAAGGATCTTGATCCATTTGTTTTTATTTTCTTGGGAGTGGGGACTGCGTCAGTGCATCTCGTGGGAGGGACCCGTAGGGATTTTCCTCACCTTTTTCCTCCTTTCTTGTTTTTCCCTTCTATTTTTTTAAGGTCATTCTGGACAGAGTCCTCTCCTGTTTAAGGGGTTTCTTCCCCCTTGACAAGCTGTCAGGTGTTAAACTGTAGAGGGCCATGTTCCACGATTTTCATCCCAAATGTGGGTTTAGGGGGGGGGCTAACTCGCCATTCTCATATTCTCCAAGACCATTTCAGATTCTCTTGTTCTGGACCTCCATCCAGTGGTCTCTGAAGTTGACTGGATCCTTGCTCCTGTGTTTTCATACCTTTCAGGTTTTTGAGGCTAATGTAAGCCAATGGTCTTCCAGCTCAGCGCGGCGGAGGGCCCTCCATCTTACTCTACATATGTTGTATCTTTCTCTTTCCTCTCTCTCTCCTTTCTCCTTTTCCTGTGCCCAGTGGCTGGAGCCTATGGCCAGTTAGAGAAATTCTTTTCCCTCTGTCCTCTGGTCGGCTTATTCCTGTTTCAGTTTATATCCTTTCGTTTTCCTATCCCTCGGCTCCCTTACCTCCTCTTTGGTCTTCTCTATCCCTCTTTTGTTTCATCCTCTCTGGCAGGACAGAACTGGTATGGAGGAGGAGGACTCTGCGGTGCCTAACGGCCAACCCTCATGCACCACCTAATGTGTCAGCCTTATGGGCAGCACCATTGGCACCAACACCCCCCCCCCCAAAAAAAAAGGTCCTGTGCAGATGCGCACCTCCAGCTTACACCCAGCAGTAGTGATTGAAGATACAAGAGAAGATGAAGAATTACGGTAGGTACGTAATTTTCATTTCTAGTAGTGGTGTATGATGTACATCCACACTGACCCATCCGACCTCCCTGGCAAGTGGCACACTGGCTGGCTTCCAGCGAGCAAGATCTGACATCATGGGTCGGTGCCGAGGGAGTTACCACCCAGGTGGGTGGGAGGAGCCAGCTTGAAGACTTTCCAGCAAGCCTTAAAGGTGAATGGACACTGCCAGAAGTATGGATGTACATCATATACCACTCCTAGAACTACTGTTACAGATGAGTAACCTGTTTTTCTTACACACCAGTCATCTACCACTAGTGCTCAAGCATGTAGTGTAATCATTATTTTGTGACCTCACAATCAATTGCTGCAGAAACAATTATGATGCCATCAACAGATTATGATTAGGCATGTAATCAGAAATCTCTCATTTAGGCTGGCCTGTTGGCGCAGCGGTGGGTTTTCCGCTTGCGATGCCGGCGACCCGGGTTCTGGAACGGACTCGGGTCGTCGGAGGGCCGGCCGGGGAGAGAAGGATGGAGCGTCCTATGGACTGCTCTCCTTCTCCGGGGGGAGGGTGAGGGAAGCACTCGGAGTGCTGAGTACTCCTGGTGGAGGCCGGGAGATCTCACGCTGCCGACGCTCAATCTCTGGGAGGCGGGGTGGACGCTAGTGTCATTGCACGTCCCCGCCTCTGTGGGGAAAGTCAAGGAAAATAGGCGGGCGAGGGCCACCGTCTCAGTGAAGCCCTCCCGGAAGACCTTGAGTGGCCACCTTCGCTGGGTCCCCGATAGAGATACTGGTCCTGCGGGAGCACGGAAGAACGTGGGCCACGGCCCCTTCTCCCGGGGTGGCTTGTGGTGACTGGGGACCCGGCAGCCATAGTAGATGGTGGCTGCTGAGGCTTCCAGGGCTGTGACCAGGGCCGATATAGTGACAGGAGGTCCTGCCAACAAAAAAAAAAAAAAAAGTAATTTCTCATTTAAATACAGATCTCCTCAGTAATTGGAAGGGGTAGGGAAATGCAGAAAAACACATTAAGGAAAAAATTAGGTTTACAAATGTACAGACCAGTGCTGAGACTTGATATGCAGTTTGTGGTTCTGATTATTTAATTAACTTCATTATGTTTCTTTAGTGTAAATTTAGTAAAGTCTGAATAATACTTAAGGTTTTCCCATGAAGTATTTAAACACAGCGATGCTCCATCTTTGTATATTTGGCCTCCATCTTCATACAGCAGCCCCATGTTTAAAGTAGAACCCAGGAGTCAGATTTTCAAAGGTAGAAAGATTGAGCACACACAGAAGAAAAGCATCTCAAATTATGATTTCCTTGCACAACTGCAGTTTTTTCTGGATGCGCTCAATTTTCAAACAGATTGGCTTTTTGCAGTCTGTTCTAACAATATACACCAGCTTGTGCACATTTTTTTTTTTTTGCGCAACTGCTGAAAAGAGAATGTTGCCCGTGTGCATAAAATGCTGAAACTAGCATTTTGGCCAGTGCAGAATTTTTTTCCCTGCCCCAGGGAGCTGCATACAGGGACTTGGTGTCAGGGGCCATAGCAAGGCCTTTGAAAAATGTCCCTGGTTTCCAATGTTGTGACAATTACAGCATTTTGGAGAGCTCACAGAAGAGAACCTTAAAAAGAAAGGTGACCTTGAGCTACAAAGACACCTGTGCAAAGAGAAACAAAAGTAAAAAGACCTAGAGAAAGAAATGGGCAGAAAATTCATACGAGGACAGTATGTACCAAAATTAATTGTATCTGTTCCTATTTTTCAAAATATTAGCACGCACGCACACACACACACACTCTGATCTAAGTGTCCTTTTTCACTCTATCATTCTAGGTGGGTTCATATGGAATGCGACAAGGTCACACGTATGGAAGAAAGTTCCCAGCTAAAAGAACAATACACTTGCACTACCTGTAAATCAACAGAGTTGGACCAGACACAGCCATGTTCTACGGAGGAGTCTTGTAAACCAGTCCAGGAACCTGAAATAGGTAAATAAAGTAGTATACAAATTTGTGGGATGCATACGTAACCGTAATCTTGTTGACAAGTTTGGGACATTGAAGTGGAGATGAAGAGGCTTGATTTTGTCTGATTAAGGGAGGATGGCATTGTTTGTTGAGGATGATTTGTTTCAATCATTTTAACCATTATTTTTTTTTAAACTTCATGATCAGTGATTCCCATATACTGTGGTTGCTTTTATTTTACGCTGTAGCCTGGAGACATATTTTATGGCAGTGAAGTAGAGGTGTACTATTATGTTGCTACAGGACCATTAGTTTCAGAGAAAATACAATTGAAAACAATATGAAATGATTTCATATAAAGCAGAAATGGTGGCAGTACCACACTTTTATCGAAATCTAGCTGTGATTGGGTAGGTTGGTTGGCCCTGTTAAACTGTAACTGTTCTCATTAATTTTTATTCAATATAACATTGACTATGCATCAGCATGTTCAGTAAACAAACCTTCAAATTAGTTTTAACAGGATTAAGAGAACTGGAATGAGCTTGTAATTTGTTTTATGTCCATGAAAGGTACCAGATTGACAGCACTAAAGTCTTTTGTTTATAGCACGTGCGGTTGCTGTGCAAGGTTCTTGACACAGCCCGTCAGTGTGCCTCAACCCTCTCATTAAGGGACCATTGCGTTGGTGAAAGGGTAATTCATAGTCCATGCCCATTCAGTCTTTGGAATCTCATGTGAGACTACCAACAGGGATACCAGTTAGTGCCAATTGTGATGGTGGTTTATGTTCCATAGACTGAGAACCACAACAGCATAGGCCACCAAACAGTCATCAGGTGATGATGATGGATTTGGGCCTCTACTGGCCTAGGTTGAATTTGAACCAATGACCTAGAAGTGAAAAGAACATTAACCTGCTATCGGTTCATGGAGCCTTCAAGTCCCGTGTGCTCTGATTACTCTTAATGTCTTTGGTGGTGTTGATGGGTCAGCATAGCAAGAACCTGGTGATTAACAACAGTTCTAGAGTTGTCTATATGGTTTGCTTATCCACACTCTGGCAGGTCCACTGGAATGATGTTATTGGCTGGATGTTTTTAAGGTAAGCTTCTCCCACCATCTGGACGGAATATGCCCCAGGTCTGCCCCCTGACTTCAGAGCTTTCTTCCCATTGTAAGAACAGGTCACTACCTTCGCAGTTCCCCACTTAGGTTATCTATGCCATAGGTTAACTCTCTTCTTTTAAGTTTTCAGACTTTTCAGAACCTATTTCTGCAGGTCCTTTGACCCCATCCAGTGACCAACGATGGAGCAACGCAAGCCAGGTTTCATATTTTGTGTGCAGTGCTGGCAAAAGATATTGGTCACCAGTCCGCACAACATATGCATGTACTGCCTGGAGTGGGTTGCATGGCGTGGATGGTTGCACTGTAAAAGTATGCTTCCTGAGTCCTTTGAGGACAGGAAGCTTCATTTGTCTCTGGGTTGGCCTTCGGAGCCGGATTCAAAGCACCACTCTAAGGGCCACAAGAAGGCCTTGGTTGCTGCTGGGTTGGCTGAACAACTTGTGGCTCTTTAAGCAGAAGCAGTGGCTGGCATGGCGGGCACCTCTTTAGTTTTGTTGCTGTTCTCGGGGGCTAGCGTTGGAGGGTCTTGAATGTGTTTGGTCCTTTAGACCTTGGGGGGAAAGCCCTGCCACTGTGATGGTAAAAGCAGGTGCCACTGGCACCAGTGGTGGGACCAGGAGTGATCAAGGGCCTCTTAGTCCTTCGAGTCACCCAGTTGCTCGACGGCTGTCAAGCGCATCACACCTGGGAGGCAGGTTGGGCAAGTTGAGGGCTCTTCGGTTCCCCTGTCATGGCAGTCATCCTCAAAACCAGTTGAGCGGGCCACTGAGATTTTTCTCAAACCTGTCAACCAGCTGTTGTACAAAGTCAAGGATTCAATCTTGTGGATCCCAGTGCTCCTGGTCATCACCCAGCAGGATGTGGTCCAGTCAGTGTCCCCGTCCAGCCATTGATGGCAACAGCCTCCACCGGAGGTCGGGTATTCTGTGCCCATGTTGCTGAAAGTGGGCAGGCACATGGTCTACAGCAGCCCAGCAGAAGGGCCCCTCTTGCTAGCGACTGGCTGTTCGACGGTTGAGGCATTCCCACTTTTGATCACGCTCAACTGGGAGGATTCGCCATCAAGGTTCCTCATCTTCCTCATCCTTGGTTGAGGAGAGGCACCACTACAAGATGTGCTGGTGCTATGAGGAGCTCGTCTGGCAACAGTGGGCCATTGCAGGGCAGGGTGGGGCTCCTACCCCCTGGACCTGTGGTTTCCTGGCTGTTGCTGGTCCACACCACACAGGTGCAACCTGCAGCTGCTTGTCCACTTGTTCAGGTGGAGATGCCACCACTAAAGCCGAAGGTGGGGTGCTCCAACTAGGAGAGACTGTCTGCTCAATCACTGGCTTGCCAGGCTGGTTGTCGGTGAATATCACACTGTGGGAGGATTCCCATGAGGTCCACAGTGAGCAACAGCCAAGGGTAATTTTTTGAGGAGTCCTCAGATGACTCTGATCATGAGTCCATGGTATCTTCTGAGACTGCACTCTTTGACTGCAGTTCGGTCAAGGTACTTTCTATCGAGCATGACCCAGTGTCCTTTGGGGCTCTTCTCTGACTATCTTGGAGTCCATGTTGGTCCTGCTTCAGCCAGCCCAAAAGAGGGCTAAGTACCCTCACTCAGATATTTTGTACTGGGATGAATCCCCTGGGTTTGTCTTCCATGTGGGTCAGACCATTGTGGGACCAGCCCTTGAGCTTTGGCAACATCCAGCATCCTACCCAGCACCATTTGCCTGCATGTTCCACAAGTATGCAGTCCCTATGGGTTCCCTTTTGATGTTTTCAAACCACCCTTTCATGGAGGAACTGATCACAGACTTGGTGTTATGTAAATGTGGACACCAGAGGAATGTGGACAAGCCTCCAGACAAGGAGTCTTTTAAGGTTGACCGTGCCACTAAAAACGGTGTACACTACTGGGTCTCTGTCACGCTTGCTATGCCATGATGATGGCTAACTTTGGTCACCCCCATGGGAATTTTTAATGTAATCCTCCTCACCTCCCTGTGGTGCAGCAGTTGGCAGGGAAGTTCATCCGAAACCAGGGTCAATCGCTGGCTAAACCCTGGCTCCAGACAGCCTTGGACATTGGCGATTCCTCCGCCTATTGATGTGGCATCATCTGTCTACATGTGTCAGAGGGCCTGGCCACGTCTGTCCGCCTTCATGGCGGACACCTAGCATAAGTTGGCCGATGTCCCTTTCTTGGGAACCGACCTCTTTGGCCCCGACATGGAAGGATATGTCACCTGAATCAAGAAGTCCAGTGCCACCCTGGATTTTGTGACTTTGACCCAGAAGGACCAGAAAAAGAAGCCTAAGAAACAGACTTTACAATACTGGATCTTTCAGACACAGCCTCCTTGTCAGCAGCCCCAGCAGGAGCAGTTCCAGGCCTTGCACAACAGGCAGAAGTCTGAGGGTCAGGGTCCAAAAAAGGGGAGGGGGCAAGGGTAGTGGTGCACCTTCACTATCCACTGGTGCCCCCAACCAAAGCTGTCCGGTTACGGGTTGTGGGTGTCGCTCCTCCACCTGTACCATTCCTGACCGCTCTCCCTGTCAGAGGCCAGCTACTTCACTTCTTACCATGTTGGTCCGCTATCACAGTGGACAACTGGGTGTTGGACATAGTAGGCAGAGGATTGTTTCGGGACTTCGAGGCTGCCCTTCCTTATCTTCTCCATGTGCTTTGAGAGTCCAGGTGTCTCAACACATGCTGTTCACCTTAAATGTGTACATTGCTTATCTCCTTGCTAAAAAGGTGATAGCCTGTGTCCCGGACACCTTGGCGAGTCAGGGTTGTGTGTCCAGGTGCTTCCTGGTAATGAAACAGACAGGGTGCTGACGTGCCATACTGGATTTGCATGATCTCAGCCAGATCCAGGAATACTGTTGCAGGTCTCCTAACACTGGAATGGTCGATTGTGAGGCATGGAAGATTGCTACAGTGCTATACCTTGGAACTATCTGATTTAGGAACGATCTGGTACCAATTTTCTTTTTCTTATAAAATCTTCACATTTCTTTCTTTATTGCAAATTGCCTGGGTTGTCTTGGCATTAGTAATTGAATAGTCAAGCATACATGTAGTGCTAATGACATCAGTTAAGTTGGTTTGTTACTAATGTCTTGTAATATTGTATTTAAATGATTCCTTTTTTTTTTGCAGATTTACCATTGGGTTGTATCGTATTTAAGTAATGTGGTGTCACTTTGTGATTGTTTCTTGTCTGATTCGGTTTATTTACCTGTGCTGTCTCAGTTTTGTAATGACGCTTACCTGGCATGTATGATATCAGCAGCCACAAAGAGTACTCAAGCAGAGTGATTTGTGCTAGTGGCCAGCCCCCTGACGAACACCCAAAGGTCGAAGTGCGGGGGTTACTAGCCTTCAGTTCTGGTGTGCTTTGTGTTGCCGCTTAGCCATGTTGGCATAATAAATTATTTTGCAGCTTGCTTCTTCCTTGAGTGCACTGTGTTTTGTGCCTGTTTGAGTTTCTAAGGGGAACAGCACACCCCTTCAGCAGTTGCACCACTGACCTTTTTGTGTGTAGCATGGTCCTTCCCTGTTTCTGTCCTAGGACATGCTCTCTGCCCCAGTGTGGATGTCGCACAGCTCCTTGCTAAAAAGACGATCACCCTTGTCTGGGATACATGTCCAGGTACTTCCTGGTCACGAAACGGAGGGGGTGCTAACATCCCATACTGGATTTATACAAAGTACCAATGTAACTATACAGCTTACTTCGAGATGGAGCTCTTGCAGCAGGTAACACCAGTAGGACTGAAGCCGGCGTGCGGCAGGACCCCATGGAAAACTTCTAGCTAGCAGTATACAGTGGGGAACTAGCCCCAGCGTCCCATGTGGTATAAAAGGGGCGGTCCCCCAGCGTCCCTCAGTTCTTTTCCCGTCGTTGACTTGCACGCATCGGCTCCACGGACGCCTTGAGCTTTGATCGACCGCCATTTCATCCGTGTTTTCAATGCATTATTTACGATAAGTTTGAATTTTCTTTACTTTTATTTTTTTGCATGTCAGCTTCCCCAATGTCTGCCATCAACCGGCACCAGTCTAAGTACGCCTGCGGCAAAAACAAATCCTGTCGTGAGATGGACTTTGCCTGCCTGCTGTGTTTAGGCCCAGACCACAACACCGAGGCCTGCCCACACTGCCAGAAATTCAGTAGCAGGATGAGTGTATACGCCACCAGAAGACCCTCCAGGCCTACTTAATGGAGCAGAAGTTAGTCGCCATGCAGAAGGATTCCTCTGCCAAGGAGGGCCCCTCTCACAAAAAATCAGGGAAACATCACCATAAAGAGAAGAGGGAAAGAGACAGATCCCCGTCGGGGTCTAGGTTGTTAGACTCCCAGTCTGCCTCCAGTGGGAGTTCAGACTCAGCCTCCCAGACAGCACGTTCTCCTACAAGGTTGATGGTAGTGAGACTACCCACCCAGGTAAGGGCGACGGGGGGGCTCTACGCAAGGGTCTTTTACACCTCAGCCTCTGAAGATCTGGCCACACTCCCATTCATCAGGCTGTCATTCAGACACCAGTGTCAGGTCTTCCTCCAGTGACAGACCAACGAAAGCATCCTCCAAGTCTGCCTCCTTGGGAGCCGACTCCCTGGACAGACATGGTTCAGGCCATTCATCTGGGAGGTCCATCTCACAACCCCCTATGGGTCTAACGTCGCTCAAGCCAACGCCAGAGAAAAGGGCAAAGCAGAAACGGCTGCTGGCCGATGACACACTCCTCCGCCAGGCCCCGGCGTTCGAAAAGCAGACGACTGCTTCAGATACATTGCCCAACGACACCGGTCGTCCGGTGAATGAGCCAGATGCCAGACAGCCAAGGCTCCAAGTAACTTAAGAACAGCGTCATCGGCCACACTGCCGACCCCAGCCGAACGCCGCGATCCGCTGTCAGGTAGTCAGATGTCAGCCTCACCCCAGAATCTGGCTGACTACCTTGGATCCCCACTTAAAGTCCTGTCGCTACTGGCGGACCCCCGCCAAAAGCCCCATCACCACCCGCAGGGCCGTAGACTGATATATCGATGCTGCCAGTCCGGCACCAGACCAGATGACGGGTCAGGAGCCAGGTCCAGCGAACTGGCAGATGCCGGACCAGGAGCCAAGACTCAACCTGTCACAGGTCAAGGACCGGTTTGCTTCCTGGTGGGACACTATCAAGGCTGTCATCCCCCCAGACAAATGTACAGGACTAGAGGAGCCTAACCCCAAAGAGACCAGCCTTCCACCTGCTGGCAGGGGTCACTCAGGCCCCAAAAAGCACTCCAGGACAAGGAGCAGGAACTCATCATGCTCCACAGAGTCACAGGCATAAGCGCTGACATACTAGGTCCAGGTCCTCCTCCTCAGTGGAATCGAACCATTCCTCATATTCCTCATATACCTCATCTGGGTCCTTCTCAGGGGAAGATCTTCCATCTCCGGACCCAGAAGACACACCAAGGTCCCCGTCTGACAACCCCTCCTTTGTGGAGGTTATGCGTCGCATCCAATCTAACATGGGCTGGGACACTGAGGACCTCTACCCCGAAAGACGTCGACTGGCAAAATACCTGTGCCAGAAAGACCCCAAACCATTGGTTATGCCACCCCTAGTGGACACTTTTCAGGACGTAACCAAGGCGGCATGGAAATATCCCTCCACATGTTCGGCTGTCCCAAAGGCAGGTCGCCTCTACAGGGCACCCCGTGAGGAGCCCTTCCTAGGTGAACAACAAATAGCCTACTCCATAGTCATTACAGCTGCTCATGACAGATCTCCGAGACCAAAACAGCTAAGTACACAACCACCAGATCGAGAGTCCAAGCAACTGGATTTATGGACAGTTACTGTTTCTTATAATCAGTCCACCCACACAGTCTATTCACAGCCTTGAGAAATATGAAGGTTTACTAAAGCAGAATTCCAAGTAACCTCATAAGCACTTGCTTCCATTAAGAACATTTGTGTCTCTGAGAACCTTCCACACCCCCAACATGCATACATTTTATATACACACACACACACACTCTCTCTCTCACACTGCAGATTTATTTATTATAATTGATTCTGTTGTCATTCTATTTATTTTTGTTTCTGTACCCTCCTCTTCCTGCTTGCTGCTCGTACCTGCCAGCCATGAGGATCCTGCCAGGTTGCCTGTTCATAACTTTGGATTATTCTGCCTGAACTTGCAGGAAAGCATGATGGCTGTTACACCGTGTGGCTTTCCTGTCTGCGTACACTGTAGCATCACTGGACTCCAAGCAAGTTGAGCAAAAAAGGGGCTTTCAGCAGACAACAATGAATTGATAAAGTCGATATGGCCGGCGCGGTGGCTGCTAGTGTGCTGCACTACCATGCAGAGAGATCTGGGGCTGAATCTCAATCTTCACTCCCATACTTTGGGCCGGCAAGGCTCTGGACATGCTGCAGAGATAGTGTGCTTAGGCACCGGGGGGAGGGGGTTGTGTCCACGTGCTCCCCCTGACTTTGTGGGTGATCACACAACCTCAGCTCCTTCCTCACTGGCACAGGTGTGGTGGACATGATGTCACAGGATGAGAGAGACTGAAAATACTGGGGAAAAATAAGCCCTAACCTACAATAACAATGACAGCTGTCAACCCCCTCCCTCTTCCCCCCGACAGTCCTGACCCAGACCTCAAAGCCAACAAAAAAGCAGATGCATTTCCTTGGGTTTCTGTCCCGGGGCCTGCCCAATAATAAGTGGGTCTGGATAAGATAAGGCAACAGTGGTACAGCCAGTAACAGTGGGAGCAGCCTGGGCAGGAGCAACTCATAATTATAATGCTGATTCAGATGTGCCGTCCACAGAGCACTGAATAGTTCTGTATGAGATTGGGGTCAGTGAGTTAGGAAGACACTTTGCTGAGTTTCCAGGCAATTTATTTTGCAAAGAGTAGTTCAAGTGAAAGATATCGGAAGCAGATACTGTTCATGGACTGAGATTGTTCAGGATCTGTGCTATACAGGATCTCCTTGTGAATCAGCACTGCTCAATGGTGCTTTTTTCTAGTAAAATAAATAAATACAAAATTAAACAACTGTTATTTCAGCCCAGCCCTTCGGGCTTGTGGCTATATGATCTCATTAGATGCCTCTATTGTAACATTTTACAGGATGCTCTATCAGGTAGTCTCTGTCACATATTTACATATATATAAGGGATATGCGGGGGTCAGTTGCTGGATAACCAAGTTGGCAGTGTCAGTGGCTCAGTAGGTAGCACACTCGCCTCTGAGTCCGGGAGATCAGAGGGCTATGGGTTCAGTTCCCACATCTGGCACTTGGGTTAATATCCCAGTACTGATACTGTAGTGCAGCATGAGAGGGGTGCTGCACTTCTGAGGTGCCATCTTTTGGATGAGACGTTAAACCGAGGTCCCATCTGCCTGGATTGGTGGTAGTTCAGGTGGATGTCAAAGATCCCATGGCACTTCTCGAAAAGAGTAGGGGAATTTCCCCGATGTCCTGGCCAAATTTCCCTCATTCACTAAAAATACCAACAGCTTAATCTGGTTCAAGGTCAGTTGGCATTCATCTGTATCCCCCTCCCCCGGGTCGTGCCTGAAGATAGGCAGGATTTGTCTAGTGCACTTACCCGGTCAACAAAAACTAAATTAAAAAAAATTTAAATATTCTTCTGCCACCTGCACCATCAGGTCTCTGAACTTCCTTACCCACATAGTGCAGTTTCAGAACACTATATGGGAACAAGGGATGGATTTAGTTCGGGATTTGCCAGATTGCCCGCAAAAAGCTGAGCTGGAGAAACTTATGCATACCGGCTCAGACATAGACACCCATGTCCTTAGGTCAGCCTGTGATTCAGCGGACACTGCAGCTAGGGCAGCCCCTACAGGGGTCTGCCTCAGAAGACACTCCTGGTTTAGGGTCTCTGGTTTCACCCAAGATGTCCAAGCAGGAATACTAGACGCCCCTTTTAGAGGCTCGGTTATTTTCGGAGAGGAATCTGAAAAGATTATCACCAGAATTCAGGATTCTGGGAAAGCTGTATGCACAATCCAGACAATGTATAAGCCCAGACAGAAACCATTTCGAAAACAGCGTTTTCGTGGCAAATCTGGCAATAAATCAGGTACCACCAGCAACAACAGCAGCAGAGAGGAGGCTATGGTTGCAAAAGCCCCTCTCATGGCTCGGGGAAACTCAGCGCAAAGGTCAGCCAGACCCACCCAGACCACTCTGCCCTCCACCACTAACACCTGACTTTTGGCCAAACCCTCCTCTCCAGCCCACAAATATATCATCAAAGCAATATCCAAGTCAAGAGCTAGTGGGGACTCGCTTAACCTCAAACTGCTATCTCTCACTCTTGATGAGGTACTAGGTCCACTTACTCATATTTTCAACCTCTCCCTTAGTCTCAGTCAATTCCCAGATACATGGAAAGCTGCTGCTGTTACGCCAGTCCACAAAAACGGGGATAAGACCAAACATGGTAACTATCGTCCCATCTCCATACTCCCATCTCTCTCGAAGGCCCTGGAACTCATACTTGGCCGATCAACTTACAGACTTCCTGGAAAAATGCAACATCCTATGTCCTCAACAGCATGGTTTTAGAAAAGGCCACTGTACATCATCGGCCTTACTGGAATTCACTGGAGAGCTACATATCGCTCTGGATAAAGGTCATCTAACCGGGGCCATTTTTGTTGATCTGGCAGAAGCGTTTGACACTGTACATCATCGTCTGCTGATTGAACAGCTCCGGTCTTCAGGGCTTTCCCCTGATACTACATATTGGTTCAATAGCTACCTAGAAAATCGGTCACAAAGAGTAAAAATCATTGGGGTTCTCTCTGATGCCAAACCAGTCCACTCTGGAGTCCCCCAGGGGTCAATCCTTGGCCCCCTACTATTTTGCCTCTTCTTGAACACCCTTCTCCAGTCCTGTTCTGAGCAAATCATTCTATGCTGATTACGCAGTAATTTTCACTTCTCACAAGGAACCTGAACCACTTCAACACAATCTTCAGCAAGGCTTTGCCACTGTAGAAAACTGGTTTAGTAGGCATAAGCTGGTCCTAAGCCATAAAAAAAAGTTATGCTTTTCAATAGCCATCACAACCAACACAGGCATCACACCCTCACCATCACAGCTAGCCTCGGAAACACCCTCGAGCAAGTTCAGTCATTTAAATATCTCTGGATATCTCTGGACCCAAACCTATCATATGGCTTCAACATCGATTGTGTTGCCAAAGCTGCTAATACTCGACTAGGCCTTCTATACCGCCACAGACGTCATCTCACTCCGGAAGCCTTGAAGATCGCTGTCCAGAGCTCGGTGGTCTCCATCATAGATTACGGCCTAATCACCTACGGTTCTGCATCAGCCACTGCGCTCAGACAAATATCGACGTCTCTCAACAAGGCTTGTAGGCTTATCACTGGTAACCACCATCTGACTCATACATGTGACCTTTATGCGCAAACTGGATGGCTACAACTCTCCAACCGCACAAGGTATCTAACCTGCACTATGGCTAAGAAAGTTACTATGGGCCCCGTGCCTCACGGTGTCCAAGCACTACCGCGGCCATGCCTGAATATTCGTAACACCAGGTGATCTGAAACTCAGCTCCTCCAGGGTACCCATTGCCGCACTTCCCAGGGTCAAAGATCCTTTGCCTGTAGGGGGCCTAGCTGGCTAAACTAACTCAGTCCTGACATCGCCTGTACGACAAAACTCTGCCCTTTCAAGGCCAAGCTTTGCCTTCATCTCATTGCTGCCAGCTCATGTGACTACTACATATAACCAGCCCTACTAATCTTCTACAAATCTGCACCATGCACTTATCCCACTGGCGACTCATACATATATATCCAGCCCTACCTATGATCACCCTCCTCTACTCCACACAATATACCCTACCCCCTTCTTTTCCCTTCCTCCTCCTTCACCACTCTAGCACTCCCCCACTCTGTTCATTATATGTCACCCTCTATGCCCCACTGTATGTTTGACAACTGCCTTTGGCTGCTCTCTCTTCCCACGGTATCCATCCTCCTCATTGTGTCCCCTTCCACTTTGTCTTCCCCTATGTGATCCCACTATTGTACAGTTTATCCTAACCTCAGCATTGTATTTCTCCTAGTTGTAATTGTGTTGTACTATAATTGATGTGGAACCTTTGTAAAAGAGCCTTGGCTCAAAGGTACTTGTAATCCTAGACTTAAATAAATAAAAATAAATAGATCTAGCAGGGGAAGTGGTTGGATGCTGCTTTTCCCTCTATCTAGAGGGTTGGATGTTGGTCACCTCCGACCAATGGATTTTACAAATGATTCAGTAGGGTCACACGATAGAATTTACCGAGATACCCCCAGACAGACCACTCCAGTGTTCCCATTATTCCCAATCCCACGCTGCTCTCATCCAGGACGAAATTCAAGCTGTGCTGGACAAGAGAGCAAAAGAAGCTGGTACCACAAGCTCAGAAGGGATGAGGGTACTATTTTCACTTCTTCCTAGTACCCAAGAAAACGGGACCTCAGCAACCTCAACAACTACGTGTAATACATGCGCTTTCGGATTGTTACCCTGCAAGGACTACACCCCATGATCCACCAAGGAGATTGGTTCTCATCCCTGGACATTTTATTTTCTTTCTTTCTTTTCTTTCTTGGAAGTACCTTTGAACCAAAGGCTCTTTTACAGAGGTTCCATGTCGTAGTAATACATGGGCATAACATGATTTACAATGGTTACAAGTACATAAGCAGATACAAAGAGGTTCCATACCTAGAAAGACATGAGTACATCCGGTTACAGAGGTTACATAATTACAATAATAGGGATTACATAAGTAAAAATATAAAGACACATAATTTAAAGCAGGCTAGGTTGACAGGTTGTTAAGTGAACAACTTGAGAATCTACAGGTTCTAGGGACATGGATATGTTGTTCATCCACACTTATTGGCAGGTTCCTTGCCGCTTTAAATCTTGCCGGAAGGTCTTCAAGCTGGCTCCTCCCACCCACCCGGGTGGTAAAACTCTCGGCTCCGCCCCATGACGCCAGATCTTCCTTACCGCTTGGAAGCTCAGGTTCCCTCCTTAGCGCTGGGCAAGACTGGTTCCTAATTCTTGAAAAGTTCGAATTGAAAGTTTTGCAAAAGACTTTGGTCTTCTTCTCCTCAGCGGCTCGATGGACCATCGACTCCCGGTTTCGAGGTGCCCTTGCGGGCAGAAGATGTCTAGGACGGATCCGCACTCCACGATCGTCTACTGCCTGGGCCTTGAGCACGACCCGCAGGCCTGCGACTTGTGCTCTTCCTTTTCGGCCTACGTCCTTGAAGACCATGCTGCCCGATTACAACTGGGGCGCCCCGAGAAAAGAATTCCACCGGTGAAATCTAAAGAGGCCCGATTGGCGGTGTCCGCGGCAGCAGGCTCGGTGGATCAGCTTGAGCAGATGATCGCCCTCGAAGAGGAGGCGGCGCCGGCCGCTTCTACCTCGGCTGCGGCATTTGTCCTCTCTCTCTCGGTGCCTCTTACTCGGCTTCTTTTAAGGAGCTTTGTCTGACCCTCTCGACCAAAGGTGAGGGTCCAACTTCTTCGGGACCTTCTTCCAGGTCCAAAAAGAGCAAAAGTAAGTCTCTCCGTCGACGCTCTTGGGAGCGGGAAATATCCCCCTTCCCTTGTCGACAGTCGACTTCGGTCGACCCCTCAGCTTCAGCCACTGGCTTCACGGTGTCCCCGTCAGGCCAGTTGGCCGAGACTCCCGTCGACGCGGTCGAGATTTTTCTCGACCCGTTGGACGGGTTGTTGGCTGGAGAAGCTGAGAGTCCCCTCTCCCCGCTTCCCCCGTGGGAGTTGAGGATCCCGTCGGCTCGTCTGTGCCTCCGGTTCCGGAGCCTTCGGTGGGATCGTCCGAGCCGAGGGTGCCGATTTCCGACACTTCTCCACCTTCCCTCAGCTTGAAATCGAGACTCTCCGGTCTCGGTCTCGGACATCCTCGCGGTCCAACCGATCCCGCGTCATAAGCGGTCTCGGTCTCGGCTAAGGCGCCCGCTCTTTCCTGGATTTAGGGAGGCTTGCCAAGCCAAGGGGCCGGAGGCACGAGGAACTTATGTACAACAGTTCTTTGACTGGGAATAAGCCGACCCAGTCGCCTTTCCCGCCATTAAGTGGTTGTCATCGAGCAGCCAAACAACCCCTCGTTGTAGTCGAGAGCCTGTTCTCAGGCTGGTTGTTCGACAATTCCCAGCTGCCCCACCGATTCTGGTGGAACCTCCGCTCCCACAGCCATTAGTTGGGGCTCCGACCAAAAATTCTCGGTCGGCTTTGGGTTTGCCCCATAGGCTGTCGGTCACCCTCACTCCCGATAAACCTTGGCAGCTGGAGGGTGGCTCAGGGCCGAGGCAGCTCTTTGAGGACTCTTCTGAGTCCGATGATGGTTCCTCCCTCTTCTCCAAGCGCATAGACTTGGAGTCCTCGGGAGGACAGTCAATGGACGATAGCCCTTCCGACAAGGAATCCAAGAAATTGGATTATGCCGGGCCAAAAGTCTATGCTGCGTCCTCTCTCGGCCTTCGTCAGGCCAGTTCGGCCATCCTCATGGCACATTTTTCTCACGCCCTGTTGGGCTCCCTGGATGAGGTTGTCCCTCTTCTTCCCGCAGATCTGCAGACTACCATCAGGCAGGTGCAGGACCAGGGCAGGGCAGTGGCTAAACAGCAGCTCAGACTGCGTTAGACATCGGGGACTCATGTGCCAGGTCTGTAAGCACTTGAGTAATACGTCGTCGAGGCTTGGCTGAGGATATCCACCTTTACTTAGGATACACAGCACAAGTTGGCGGATGTTCCCTTTTGGGATTGACCTTCTGCCCTGGGGTGGAAGGTCACCTGCAGAGGATCGAGAAGTCCAATGCTACCTTGGACTCGGTCTCTTCTGCTCAGAAGGACAAAGGCAGCAGCCACAGCCTAAGCCCTTTCGTTCTTCTGCGCCCGGCCCAGCAACGTCAGGGCCAGCAGGCTCGACCTTGGTATCCCAAGCCCAAGCCGTCGGCTTCCTCCAACAGGAAGCAGGGAGGTAAAGGCCCAGGAGGTCTCCTCGGCCGGTCCCTCCTCCAAGCCTGCCCAGTGACGGGCTGAGGGGTGTCACCCCATCCCTGTCACCTCACCCCTGGTTCCCCCCGTTGGGGGACGGCTCAGACACTTCCTTTCCTCCTGGTCCACTGTTACTACGGACAGGTGGGTACTGGAGGTGGTGGGAAAAGGCCTACCTCTGGAATTCGAGCAGGCCCCGCCCTTCAGAGCCGTCGCACCTTGGGGTCCGCAGCCTCACTGGCGGCTCGCCGAGCCGACATCGCCTCCTCCTCCAAAAGGAGGTGATCACGGAGGGGGGACCCCTTCAGACCCAGGGTTCGTGTCCAGGTATTTCCTGGTTCCGAAACGGACGGGGGGCTGGCGCCCCATTCTCGACCTACATGACCTGAACAAGTTCCTAAGGTCTTGAACCTTCAGAATGGTCACTCTGGCGCAGATAATACCATCTCTGGAACACGGCGTGTGGTTCTGCTCTCTGGACCTACAGGACGCGTTCTTTCACGTCCTTATCCGTCCGTCACATCGGAGATTCCTCTGCTTTCGAGCGGAGGGATCCCTCTTCGAGTTCTGAGCCATGCCCTTCAGTTTATCTCCAGCTCCCAGGGTCTTCACCAAATGCATGGCAGTGGTGACAGCATTCCTGCGGCGCCGAGGGGTCCGGGTGTACCCTTACCTGGACGATTGGCTGATAGCGGCCTCCTCCAGACGGGAGGTGGAGCGGTCCAGAGATCTGGCCCTCCAGGTTTGCTCTCGAGTTGGCCTTCTCATCAACGAGGCCAAGTCGGAACTCGAGCCAAAGCAGGTGATCCTGTTCATCGGGGCAGAGCTCGACTCTCTTCGAGCCAGAGCACGACTCCCGGCGGACAGGGCCGAGGTTCTTACCTCCTTTGCCCAATCATTTCTGGTTGGGCAATCGTGCCCTGCCCGGGACTTCCTGCGCCTTCTGGGTCTCATGGCGGCCTGTACCAGCGTGGTCCGTTGGGTCCGCTGGCACATGCACCCCTTCAGTGGGGATTGGCCAGCCAGTGGTCACAACGCTGCGATCCTTTGGACCAGCTAGTGATAGTGACCCAGGAGATGTGGAACGCTCTCCAGTGGTGGACCGTTCCATTCCATTTGCAGGAGGGCATCCCGTTTGTCCGCCCCGAGCCGACGGTCTCTCTATCGACCGATGCCTCTCTGATGGGTTGGGGTGCCCATCTGGGGGAACACTGAGTGCACGGCCTCTGGTCCCCGCAGGAGTCCCGATGCCACATCAACCTGCTGGAGCTCCGAGCGGTCCGCCTAGCACTCACCGCCTTTGCTCCGTTTCTCCGGGGTCAAGTGGTCCGAGTCCAGATGGACAATACCACCACCATGTACTACCTGAACCGCCAGGGCGGGACGCGCTCCATGCTTCTGTGCAAGGAAGCTCTCCGCATTTGGTCACTCGTGCGCAGCCTGGAGGCGGATCTCTTAGCCATTCATGTGGCAGGAGCCTCCAACTCCCTGGCCGATGCCCTGAGCCGGATAGGGGCTGCATCTCACGAATGGTCTCTCCTGCCGGAGGTAGTACAAGATCTGTTCTCCCACTGGGGCACACCTCAGGTGGACCTGTATGCCTCCAGGGAGAACGCGAAGCTGAGGCTGTTTCATGCCCGCCCCCCTCAGCAGGGCTTGCTGCAGGGGGATGCCTTCTCGAGGCTGTGGACCCCGGGCCTCTTCTACGCCTTTCCCCCATTTCCCTTGATTCACAAGGTGCTTCTCAAAGCAAGGAGGGACAAGGCGCAGGTGATCCTGATAGCCCCAGACTGGCCCCGCCAGTTCTGATACCCAGATCTCCTCAGCCTCAGCTCCAGGCTCCCGAGGCAGCTTCCAGCTCGCCCGGACCAGCTTTCAGTCAATCAGGGGAAGGTGTTCCATCCGGACCTTCAATCCCTACACCTGACGGCCTGGTTCCTGAGCGGCTAGAGTTCCAGGCTTTGGGTCTTTCCGACGAGGTCCTCAGTGTTGTTGAGGCGTCCCGTAAGGAGTCGACCAGAAAATTCTATGCCTTCAAATGGAAGAGATTCTCCATTTGGTGTCAGGGCAAGGGCTTGGACCCTTCCTCCTGTTCTGTGGCAAGCAGCATTTTGGACTATTTATGGTCCCTTTCTAGTCAAGGGCTTAGGTCGACGACCCTAAAGGTGCACCTGGCAGCCATCTCTGCTTACCGGGCGCGGGCCGGGAAACAGTCGGTGGCGCAGGAAAAGGTGGTCGGGCACTTTTTCAAAGGCCTTGATCACATTTCCCCTCCGGTGCGAGAACCTCCACCTCCGTGGGATTTACTGCTGGTACTGGCAAAGCTCATGGGCAAGCCATTCGAACCAATGCACAGGTGTGATCTCGCTCACCTGTAGTGGAAGACCGCCTTCTTGGTGGCTATCACGTCAGCCAGAAGGATGGGAGAGCTCCAGGCGCTTTGCATCGAGTCTCCTTACCTGGTCTTCCACAGGGACAAGGTTGTCCTGCGCCCCCACCCGAAATTCCTTCCGAAGGTGGTGTCGGAGTTTCACCTTAACCAGGTGCTGACTCTGCCGGTGTTCTACCCCAATCACACCTCGGAGGCCGAATATAGGCTCCATACTCTGGACCCTAGAAGGGCGCTCGCTTATTATAAGGAGCTCACGGCTGAAATTCGGGGAGAGGTTCACCAGCTGTTTGTCACCTACGCTGAAGCCGCACCTGGCAGACCTGCAGCCAAGCGGACGATAGGCAGATGGGTCACCTCCTGCATAGATCGCTGCTATAAGTTGGCGGGCATGGAGCCTCCCAGAGGGATAAGAGCTCATTCTACCAGTCATACTGCTGCATCGGTGGCTGCTTCCAGGGACGTCCCTATCCAGGAAATCTGCAGGGCTGCTGCCTGGATGTCAGCACACACCTTTATTACCCATTACCACATCGACCTTGAGTCACGCTGGGATGCTGGTTTTGGGGCCTCGTTTCTCCAGTCCTTATTTCCCAAGTAAGTATTGGGGTGTGCGCCTTGCCTCCCTCCTCCCGCAGAACTGCTAGGAGTCTGCCAATAAGTGTGGATGAACAACATATCCATGTCCCTAGAAATACAGGTTACTCACCTGTAACAGGAGTTCTAGGAGTGGTATATGTTGTTCATCCCTGTTCCGACCTCCGGGCCCGGCCTTTAACCTGAGCTTCCAGGCCAGATCTGGCGTCATGGGGCGGAGCCGAGAGTTTTACCACCCGGGTGGGTGGGAGGAGCCAGCTTGAAGACCTTCTGGCAAGATTTAAAGCGGCAAGGAACCTGTCAATAAGTGTGGATGAACAACATATACCATTCCTAGAACTCCTGTTACAGGTGAGTAACCTGTATATATAGAGCGAATCAGGTAGGGAACAGAGGATGACATAGTCTGTAAAATAATTAACTAATACTAAATGCAAGGAGGCGAGAACTTGATGGGTAGCAGTTCTTCTGTCTTAAGTGCTAAAGAGTGTAGTCATAAAGGAGGGCTAGACTCACAGGGGGTGCTGAGGCTGGGACCTGGAGCCTACTAGGGAGTGTTACTTAGCAAGAAGAGAGAAGAAGGCAAGGGTGCAGGTTAAAATGAGGGTAGCAGGAAAGAGGAGGGAAGATTGTGGGGGAATTCGGGTCTCACAGTCCCTGTTTATGGTGAGGGCCACTCGGAGTTTATCTTTAAACGGGCCTATTTTGTCCTTTTTGTGATGCCTAGGTTAAGCACATTAAGCCAAAGTGGTACCCGGTATTCGTAGGACCGTTGGCCTTCTGTGGTTCTACGGAAAGGGATGCAGAGGGCTGAGTTGTTTGTACCCCTAGTGCAACTGATGCAATTAGGTCAGCTAAGGAGGCTTTGCAAGCCTGAGGTGGTAAGTTCTAGCAGAGACTTCTTGGCGAGCGTGCATTCTTGATACTGGAGGCGACTGTCAAGATTGAGCCATTTTGTTTGAGTGTACAACTCGCAGGTGTGAGTGAGATGGTGTACACCTAGGACTAAACGACACGCTTTGCTTAGTGTTGTTTTGATACGTTTCAAAGCAGTTTGGGAGACAGCCCCATATACTGCTAGGCCATAGTCTTATCACTGAGAGGACTGAGCTATTTACAGCAGTTTTGAGTGCCTCAGAAGTAAGGCCTTTTTCTGTACAGTAATCCTAGTTTTGCATTTGACAACTTTGCGACTGCATCTGTGTGTTGGTTAAACGAGAGGGCGTGGTCCAGTGTCAATCATAGGTATTTAAATGTTTGAACCATCTCCAGGGAAGTGTTCTGATTGTTGTGAATGCAAAGTTGGTGAGTGCGGTGTTTGTTATGTGATGATGCGAATAACATCGTCTTAATTTTTTTTATAATTGAGCAGTTTTGATTGAAGGAACCAGTGCTCAGCCACAGTGAAATTAGCCTGCATTTGCTTTTCCAGTATGTAGGGGTCAGAATTACATGAATATAGGACCCCATCATCTGCATACAGTAGTAGCTGGTCATTTACTGATTGTGGGAGGTTGTTTAAGAACAGACTGAACAGTAAAGGGCCAGGGATAGAGCCTTGAGGAATGTTTGCATTAACACTAAAGTTGTTGGAGAAAATGTCCAGGATTTTCACTTTTTGGACCCTCCCAGAGAGGTAGCTTCTGAACCAGGCTACTGATGCAGGGGAGAGGCCGGTATTGGAGAGCTGATCCAGGAGCAGACTGTGATTGACTGTGTCTAACACCTTGATGAGATCAGTATATGTTGCCCACACCAAGAGCCCTCTGTCTAGCGCATTATGGATAAAGCTGGTAAACGCCACTAGAGCTGTTGTGGTACTGTTGTTTTCGAAATCCATGTTGTTGCTGACATTGTAAATTACACTTGTCTAGATATTCCGTCAGTTGGTCACTTACGATTCGCTCCAGGGCCTTGGAGAGTGGAGGAAGGATAGATATTGGGTGGTAATTTGTAGAGTTGCCCCGTCACCACTTTTGTAAACGGGGTTAACCACTGCCACCTTCCAGATCCGTGGGAGTTCGCCTGATACCAAGGAGAGATTTAAGATTTTGGTGAGGGATTTGAGTTATGTCCAGGGTGTGCCTAACTAGTTTTAGGACAAGTTGATCAGAGCTAGTTCTGGAATTACCTAGCGCTTTTAGGATGTACTTTTTTGCTTCCATAAAGGTGATAGCTCTGAAGTAGAAAGGCGGATGGGAGTTTGATTGGGTCCCCGGGTTTCGTTCAGTGCAAGTATCTGATTGGTGTTGAAGGAAGCTAGGGGGCAACACTCCACTGAGGTCAGTAAGATCTTTGTTGAAGACATTTGCTATGTGACTGTGATCCTGCGTGGGTTGGCTCTCAATGTTCAGGAAGGTGGGGTGAGTTTTATTAGGTTTACCAGACATGCAGGATGTGTACTTAAACATCCTGATAGCCAGGCACCGCAGGAGATTGCTGTGATTCGGATTCCAGAGCCAACACATTCAGGGCGTTGGCATTTGGTCTGTCTTCGGCACCAAGGGTGTTCACCAAGTGCCTAGCAGTAGTGGCAGCAGCTCTCCGGAGGAGAGGCCATTATGTCTTCCCTTACCTGGATGACTGGCTGCTTACGGCCCTGTTCAGGGAGGCTCTTCAGCACACAGTGGAAGACGCCTTTTCTCTCTTTGTGGCACTGGGAATCACAATGAACATGCCGAAATCACTCTGGCCAACTCAGAGGCTCCCGTTCATTGGAGCACTGCTTGACGACACCTCTCAAGGGCAGCCCTTCCTTCCAGAGGACAGAGCGGACCGCCTAAGGGGTCTCTCTCTCCATATTCAGTCTTCACAACAGGCCCCGGCCAGGACAGTGTTCAGATTCCTGGACCACATGGCAGCAACCATTGCCACTGTACCACTGGCCAGACTTCATATGAGGACAATCCAGTGGACACTGAGGACACAATGGGATCAAAATTGGGACGATCTTGACCAGCCAGTTTTAATCCCCAGACCCGTTCGGCAATCCCTCCAGTGGTGTCTGGAACCGTCCCACCTATCAGTGGGTACCTACCTCTAGAGGGCACAGCCTACCCAAATATTGAAAACAGATGCCTCAGGCACAGGTTGGGGAGCACATCTACACAAGCGCAGGACTCGGGCTGTGGTTCCCAATCGAGGAGTCCCTACATATCAATGTATTGGAAATGAGGGCCATCCTATATGCTCTACAGGCATTACATACAGATATACTTCCGGGACACCTCCTGGTCCAGGCAGACATGTCAGTGGTGTTCTATATAAACAAACAAGAGGGAACCCACTCATATCCACTTTGCCATGAGGCCATGAGAGTGTGGGAATGGGCCGTAGCTCACCAGATTGAGATCTTGGCAGTTCACATCCCAGGCATGCAAAACATGTTGTCGGACATCCTAAACCGGTCAAGATCCAGAACCCATGAGTGGGAACTCCAGCAATCGGTCGTACAAGATCTGTTTGACAGGTGGGGTCTGCCAGAGTTGGACCTTTTTGCATCCCCATGCAATGCAAAACTGCCCAGCTTTTGCTCGGTAGATCCGGGGCCTGGTGTTTACTGGGGAGGCACATTATCCCTCTGCTGGACAGGGAGATTCCTCTACACCTTCCCTTCCTTCCCCCCCCCCCCCGATACATAGGGTCCTTCTCAAATTGCAGTCAGAAGGGGCAGACATGATTCTGGTAGCATCCTTCTGGCCTCGACAGATTTGGTGCCCACTACTCCAGCAACTGGCAAGAGAACTGCCTCTTCCACTTCCACTCACGTCATGCTTGCTATCCCAAGACAACGGGACCTTAGTCCACCCAGACCTGAGATCCTTACACCTGCATGCGTGGCTCCTACAGAACTGATAGTTTCCCACTACGGGGTTTCTGCCAGAGTAGCCGATGATCTTACTTCGAGAGGGCTCTTGCAGTAGGTATTTAAACATAGAAACATAGACTTTGACGGCAGATAAGGACCGCTAGGCCCATCTAGTCTGCCCATTTCCCTACCTACAGGATAGGCTGCAGATCCTATTTAACCAACAGCCTATATCTTCCTGCCCCCCACAAGAATTGCCTTATGTCTGTCCCATGCATTCTTGAATTCTCCCACAGTTTTAGACTCCACAACTTCCTCAGGAAGGCTGTTCCATGCATCCACTACCCTCTCTGTGAAATAATACTTCCTCACATTGCCCTAAACCACCCTCCTTCTATCTTTAAATTGTGTCCCTTGTTCTTGCAAGTCTCTTTTTCTGAAAGATGCTACCCTCTTGGACTTTGTTGATTCCTTGAGGTACTTGAAAGTTTCTATCATGTCCCCCTCTCCCTTCTTTCCTCAAGGGTATATATATTAAGCTCCTTTAGTCTCTCCTCATATGGCTCTCTTGCAGACCCTGCACCATTTTAGTTGCCCTCCTCTGGACTGCCTCTATCCTGTCTATGTCCTTGCAGGAGATGGGGTCTCCAGAACTGGACACAGTATTCCAGATGGGGTCTCACCAACTGTCTGTACAGAGGGATAACAACTTCCTGTTTTCTGCTGCTGATGCCTCTCCCTATACATTCCAGTATACCCCCAGCCCTCCCTACTGCCTTCTCACATTGCTTGCTAACCTTAAGGTCATCTGATATGATTACCCCAGGTCCCTTTCCTGTTTTGTTGTTGTTATTACCTCCCACCCATTGTGTATTCTTCCCCTGGGTTCTTGTTTCCCAGGTGCATTATTTTGCACTTTTGCATTGAATCTTAGCTGCCATCGTCAGACCATTCCTCCAACCTTGCCAAGTCCTTTTCATCCTTTCCGCCTCCTTGTGTATCAACCCTGTTGCAGATCTTTGTGTCATCTGCAAAAAGGCATACTTTTCCTTCCAGTCCCTCTGCAATGCCACTGATGAAGACATTAAAAAGGACTGGTCCCAATACTAAACCCTGTGGTACCCCACTAGTAACCGCCCTTTCTTCAAGTGGACTCCATTTACAATTACCTTCTGTGTCCTGTTGTCCAGCCAATGTTTTACCCAGGCTACCACCCTGGGACCCACTCCCAGGCTGGTTAATTTGACTAATAATCTTTTGTGTGGGACTGTGTCAAATGCCTTGCTAAAGTCTAGGTAGGCCATGTCCACAGCCCCTCCCTGGTCTACTACTTTGGTCACCCAGTCAAAGAAATCTATTAGACTCGTCTGACATGACCTTCCCGCTGTGAACCCATGCTGCCTTGGATCCTGTGCTCCACTGACCTCTAGGTACTCAACTATTCTTTCCTTCAGAAGTGACTCCATCACTTTCCCTACCACAGAGGTCAGACTGACAGGTCTGTAGTTTCTTGCCTCTGTCTTGGTCCCACTTTTGTGAAGGGAATCACATCCGCCTTCCTCCAGTCCTCGGGTACCACACCATCCTCCCATGATTTATTAAAAAGAGTAGCTAGTGGTTTCACTAGTTCCTTCCTTAATTCTTTTAGAATTCTGGGGTGAATTCCATCAGGACCCATTGCTTTGTCCACCTTCAGTTTTAGGAGTTCTTGCAGAACCCTTTCTTCTGTGAAAGGACTGGGATCGACCCCCCACCATCAAGAGTGTTTCTGTTAATTGGATTAGGCACTTCCCCCTCCTCTTTTGTGAATACTGAGCAGAAATATTCGTTCAGTATTCCTGCTTTTTCACTGTCCCCCTCTGCCCACCCACACGTTTATTCTATTCAGCCTCACTATCCCTCCCTTTGTCTTTCTACGCCGCTGATGTACCTATAAAAGGTTTTATCCCCTTCTTAACTGAGTTGGCTATCTTTTCCTCAGTTTGGGCCTTTGCTATTCTGACTTCCCTCCTGCTTCTTTCTGCCTTAACTGGTACAGCCTCTGTCCTGCTCCTTCTGTGTTTCCTTATACTTCTGGAATGCTATCTTTCTTCCTGACTTTCACAGTCACCTCTCTTGAGAACCATAGTGGCTTTTCTTCGCTTTGATTTGTTTATTTGCTTCACACAAAGGCTTGTTGCCTCTGTGATGGCAGTTTTGATAATTCCCCATTGTTGCTCCACACCTCCTTCTAGCCTGTTTGCTAGTGCTTTTCTGAGGCACTCTCCCATCTTGCCAAAGTCAGCCCTCCTAAAGTCCAGTACCCTCACTTTTGTATGGCTTGACTCTGTAGCTGAGTTTAACGTGAACCACACTGTTTGATGGTCACTTGTCCCCAGATGGCAACCCACTTCTAGATCTGAGATCCTCTCACTGCCCCCGTTTGAGAGTATGAGGTCTAAGATTGCTCCCTCATGAGTGGGTTCCGAAACTAGCTGTCTAATGCCTGCCACCTGTAGGGCGTCAAGAATGGCCTTGCTCTTGGATGTTGCTGCAGCAAATGTGCTCCAGTTAACATCTGGCATATTCAGGTCTCCCATCAACAGTATCTCCCCTTTCTCTGCCATTCTAAGAATGCCTTCCATCATATCCTTGTCCATTCTTTCCTCCTGACATGGGGGTCTGTACAAAAACCCCTGTGCGGATTGTGGTGCCCTTTCCAGTCTCCAAGGTGACCCACAGTGCCTCCTCTCCTCCCTGTTTACTCTTTTGTTCAGTTGCCTTTATCCCTTCCTTTACACAGAGAGCTACTCCTCCCCCGCCTGTCTCTCCTGTAGGTTATGTACCCTGGTATGTTAACATCCCAGTCATGGTTCTCTGTGTACCATGTTTCTGTGACTGCTACGATATCCAGGAATCCCTCTTCCATTAAGGCCACCAGCTCAGGGAGCTTGTTGCCCAGACTACGGGCATTGGTACTCATTACCCTCCATTTCCTGATGGCCTTACCCCCTTTTGCCCCATCCCTGTCCTTCTTGTCTTTGTCACTTTCTCCATTTACCCCTGCCCTTCTCCCTATCGACACCTCCATGTTGATGTTTGCCACACTTACTACCGTGATTGTTTGGGGGGCTAGGATTTTCCTTCTCCTTTCCAGTGCCTCCCCCCTTGGCTAGTTTAAAAGCTTGCCAATGAAGCATTTAAACCTATCACCTAGGATCCTGGTTCCCCTCCCGGACAGATGAAGCCCATCATGCCAGTATAGGCTTGCATCACTCCAGGTGGACCCCCAGTCCCCAATGAAGCCAAATCCCTGAGCTCCACACCAGTTTTTCAACCACTGATTGAATCCCATGGTACGGAACACCATAGCCTCTCCTATGCCATAGATGGGTAGCACCTCCGAGAAGGTTACCGTGCGTGCTACTTGACTAAGGCCCCTCCCCAATTCCACAAACTCTTCCTGCACTTCTCTAATCCCTTTCTTAGCCAGGTCATTTGTCCCTAAGTGGACAATGACATCCAGCTCCCTCCCTGTGCAGCTGCTCCGGCAATCCTGAGGATTCGCTCCCTGTCCCCTCAAGCCATGGCGCCAGCAGGCACCTTACCTCCCTCTCCCCTTCCTTGCCCAGTTCTACCTTCCTAACAATGGAGTCCCCACCAGGAGTTGTTTCCTTCCCTGCAGGGTCCTTGCCACCCTCCTGTGGGTCTCCTTTGTGGAGGTTCCCAGCATCCTCCTTGGTCTCCACTGTAGGTGCCTCCATAGAGGAACCACACTTTGCCAGAATGGCATAGGAATTGTGGAGAGGTACAACTGAGGGATGTGCCTCTGTTCCACCACCCTACCCTCCTGAGCCCACTGTGGTCCAACCGCCCTCTTTCTTGGCAACCTCTGAGGCAACGGCAGTGGCACTGGTGGTCCCTGGATGGAAGAGGAGGTCCCACAAATCCTGGCCAACTCAGCCTGGAGATGAGCAACCTCCTCCTCAGCCCAGAGAGGTGCCTGCAGATGGGACAACACCGCATCCTCCAGAACATCTCCGGAAGACTGCTGCTCCACAGCCACTGCACTGCACCACTCCAATCATGTCTTATTTCTGGCTCCTTAACTGTTTGCAATCCTTACTCTTTCCTCTGTTTTTTTTTCTCTCTCCTTACTTTCTGCCTGTGTGCCCTTTAAGCTCCTGATTGTCCTGTTCTGAGACAAAGAATATCCTATATTTCTCAGTAGACCGCTTACTTGTTCAGGCAGACCTCCAGCAGCTAGAGGGGCTGGAGAGCTACTCTTGCCCTTCTAGGATGGTGGATCCTTGGTGGTTCTGTGATCACTCACTTCCTGCCCCTAAACAGGAAGTTCCTGTTGTCAGTCAAATCCTGTGCCTATAAAAATAGAACTAGCTTTGGGTGGAGGGGAGGGAAGGAGGGCAATATAGTCCCAGTAGAGAAGTATTTACATATAGGACTGACCAGCCAGGTGTCAGGATCCCACGGAAAAATTTCTAGCTACCAGTCTCTGGCAGGGGACCACCCCCACATCAGGTGACTGACATCCTATGACGTCAGTATATTGGGGCGGTCCCTCACATCCATCTTCCAGACCTTATCTGTGTCAGTCTTCACCATTCATCACCATTGGGTACATGGCTGGAGGTCATGACCCGTGGGAGCCTTTTTTTTTTTTTTTTAGTAGGTGCTGCCCTTGAGGCCAACACATTGCGTGGCGCTCGGGGGTTGGCCATTAGGCGCTGTCAACTCCGCCTGCCTGCCAGTTCTTCGTCTCCCGCCGTAGAGGTCACCTCATGGGAAGTCAGATCCGTTTTGAGGTCTACCGCCTATGCAGTTAGTTCTCCAGCTATTCCAGCTATTTCTCGTGCTGCAGTCCGTCGGTGCCATGTCCTGCCGGTTCTAGTTGCCTTACTCGATGTCGCTGGTAAGATCTTTCCATATATTTTGTTTCTGGCGGTGTCGAGTCTGTTTTTTGGTGTTTTTTCTTCGTAGGTCATGTCTGGGTCGACGGGCAAGAAGACTTTGAAGACAGGACGGCTCCCCATGTGACGGTGCCCTTTGGCAGGGATGGCACCGAGCGCCCTCCTACGGTCTGGCACAGGGCTTCGGCCTCTACCTCTTCGGAGGCGGAGTTGGGCTCTGAGTCAGATGAACAGTCTGACTCCTTGGGGTGGACTGTTGGGGTGGGCAGCCCTGTGGTATCCTCGACAAGCTGGAGTCAGCCCCCTTCTGAGGTGGGGTCAGTGGCTGCCAAGACTGGGGTCGGAGTGCTGACCAGCAGGCAGTGGTGCAGGCCACCATTGCTCTGCATCTCACTCTTGGTGGGTTCACTAACCCCTCAGCAGTGGTACCCCCGCCTGTGGTGTGCCTGGATTGCCCAGCTTTGGGGCCGATCAGAGCACCTACGGGAGGGGAGGGTACTATGCCCTGGATAGCTCCTGCGGGTACTGGCCAGGGCTGTCAGCTACCTAGGCTGGCCCTCTTGAGGAGGAGGGCTCTTTCGGACTCCGGGAGGTCGAGGGGCATGGGGTCTGCACGGCGACCTTTTTCTGGGGCCCACCCGGGCTCTGGAAGAAGCCGTAGTGCGGATCTCCGCTCTTCCTCTTTGGTCTGTTTGAGATAGCCCCATTCTTTTGAGGTAGGGGACCTTCCTTCTGGACCTATACGGCCCCGGTCGCCTCACGGGGGGATTCTTCCGGGCCAGCCAAGGCAGTACCGAAATGGTTGTTCAGCTGTCTGCTGTGGAGTCTTCCGGAGCACCTTCTTCTTCGGGTGCTCTTGGTCCACTCCTTAGCCCAGGCGGAGGTCAGCCGACATCTCTTCTCGGCTCTGCCCCATCCCTCTGCCACATTCTCCTGCGCTCCCAGGCATCCTTGGTCCTAGCAGGCCTCTCTCATGGGAGCAGTTCAGGGCTGTGGCTGCTTGGTTCCCAGCTTACGTTAGGGCAGTGGACAGACAGGTTTTTCAACCTCCCCACGAGCAGCCACCCTGTGTGCAGTCGGTGCCCTCCAACCCTTCATCCACCTTTTCTGGGGGAGAGGAGCTTTCTGTCCACATCTCTCCAGCCGCTGATCTCGCTGAGTATCAGTGTTTCCTCGCGAGGATGTTGGAGGACTTGCACCTCACCCCTCTCTCTATAAGCAATCCAGAGCACTCTGCACACGCCTTTCTAGGCGAGTTCAGCGAGACCACCCTTGTGGTGCCTCCCTGTCCTGCTCTTTTTTGAGAGGCGTCGTTGCGCTTCTGGTAGAGACCCTTCTCCAGAGTTCCTGCCCCTAGGGATCTCTGCCAGCGATATGCCCCCGAGTCTCCAGGTTCTGTGCCTCCTCCGCAGTCTGGATTGACGCAGTTGGACACTCCTGATGGGCTTTGCACCCTTCACCGTGACCGGCCTCCAGATCAAGATTCCTTAGATTTTGACTTCTGGGGTAGGAGGGCTTTCTACTCTGCACGGTTGTTGCTTTCCATTTCTGCACATCAGGCCCACTGTGCAGCCTATGACAGGTTCTTGTGGTCCAGGCTTGGTCAACTCCTAGCCTTGTTGCCTGACACAGAGCAAACCAGACAAGCTATTGCACTCTCTGTGCGTGGCCTGGAGCTAGCAAGGCACCAAGCGAGGGCATCCTATGATGCCAATGAGGTAGCAACCAGGGTCGTAGGGACAGCGATCTGCACTAGGCGGATGGCATGGCTGCGTCTCTTCCCGGTTGTCACCCTTGGCCTGGCATAGGGTGATTAACTCAGCTCACCAGTGAACCTATCCCTTCTCCTGTAGAGCAAGACAGCATTTGTTGGGGTAACTTCCTTCCCCCTCCGGGGGGTCCCTGTCTCACTCTCCCCACTCTCTGGCCTCTCCAGGCCCTGAAGGTTCTCCTTCTTAGTGTGTCACCCACTGAGAGCTAAGGGACTTTGTCCCTTAGGGTGTAAAAGAAAGCTCTCTTCGGGGGGGGCTCAGCACTCACCCAATGGTGATGAATGGTGAAGACTGACACAGATAAGATATGAAAATTATGTGCCTACCGTAATTCTGATCTGTGTATCTTCACCATTCATCACAACCCCACCCTCCATCCCCTTGGGGCCTCAATCTCTGGGTCCACCTCCCTCTCTGTGCCCAACCTTGCCCCCCTACTTTCTTGTTAGGAATGGGGTAAACGGGCACATAGGGGGACTGTGTTCTGGGTAGAGTGGTCAGCATGGGAGGCACTCCTTCTCTAGTGCGTTTGCTCTACCCCTGTGGGGTGGGAGTTGGTAGTTGCCCTCTATTCTCTCCTCCTCTTCGTCCTGTCCATCTTATTTTTCTTCGTCCTTAGGACTATCCTTTATCACAAAAAAAAAATCCTATTTCTTTTTCACCAAAATATTTCCTTGAGAGGGTGATAATTCTCTGTGCCCTGTCCTTCTTCCAGAATAGCCAATTCTACTCAGATGGAGTTTTTGCCAGCCATTCTGTGCCTTGAATTCTGGCAAGAAGCCTTTGGCTACTCCTTGCAGTTCCTATGTATTCTGGAGACTGACCAGAGTCTGGGATGCATTAACCTTCTCCCCTCTCTTCCTACCTTCTAAATTCTTTGTCCCAACCTACCTACCTCCCTCTATTTCCAGAGATTGGGGCCCCTCCCAATCACTTAGTTTCCGACTTCTTTTTTCTGTCCTCTGTCATTATTTCTCTTTTTAGTTTTATATCTTTTCCTTTTTCCTGTCCCTTGGACTTCCTTGTCCCACCTTCCACTCCCTTCCTCTTACCTCTTCGGTGACTCAGAACTGGCAGGCAGGCAGTCGTCAGCGCCTACCGGCCAACCCGCACGTGCCATGCAATACATCAGCCTCAAGGGCGGCGCCGATGGTGCGTCGGCTTTGCCTACCAAAAAAAAAAAGCTCCCGAGGGGTCATGACCTTTGGCCATGTACCCAGTGGTGATGAATGGTGAAGATGCACAGAAAGATCAGAATTACGGAAGGTACGTAATTTTCATTTCTTTCCCGCTGTCGGCTTGTCAAAGTTCCTCATGGTAGAGTTCAACACTCGTCAGTTAGTTTTCGGTCTAGTTTTCAAACTTTGCGACCCTATTTTTTTTCTCTTGTTCGATTCGCCGTGTATGTCGTCCCCAATGCCCTCCGAATCGCATAAGCATAAGTGCGACTCGTGCGGCTTCCTCAATTGCCGCAGCAAGGACGCCATTCCAGCTCTTCTGTCTGGGCCCAGACTGACCCTGTAGAGAAGTGCCAACACTGCCAGCAGTTCAGCTCCGCTACCCGGAAAAGAAGGCAGCAGTCCCTGGAGGCCCATACTCTAAAGAAAAAGATGGCATCCATGGAGAAGGAGCTGAAGAAGTTAAGGCAGGCGTCCACTTCTCCCGAAGGTCACAAAAAGAAAAGGGACAAGGAGAAGCATCGGGAGCGGGAATAGACTTCCGTGGCTCTGGCTGGAGTCGTGGTGTTGAAGGTAACGTTCCCTCCGGGAGATCGCTCCATGATGACCGTCATGGTAGTCACCAAGAAGGTGTCGCCCCTTCCGTTTGGCTCGCACCCTTCAGGAGCCTCCGGGGATAGGGGGGCCTCCACTCCCAGGAGGGCTGCTTCCACCACGCGGTCCTCGGGTTTGAGTGGGTTCGCTAAGTCAGATGTTTGCTCCACCGACATCCGCCCGGACAAGGCTGCTAAGCTGCTCGCTCCTTTGGGAGGGCGCCCAGCCAAACTCTCACCCGACAAGGCCGCATCTCCAGTGTGACCTTCCTCTGGCAAGGGATCCGATAAGTCGGACGTCGGCTCCTCAGACACCCGCCTGGATCCAACCAATAAGCCGGATATCTGTCCTGACGCCCACCCAGCTAAGGAGCCTGCACCGGACCCCTCAATAGATCTGACGCTCCAGGTTCTCTGCAGCGCGTTGCATTGTCCTCTGAGGTCCTTGCTTCCCCTCTGCTGATCCCCGGGGACTCTAACCCTCCCTCCCCGGTCGTTGCAGAGTACTTCAACATGCTGCCGTCAGGGCCCCCTCCTTCGGTACCAGACACCCTGACGCCGGCCACTCAGATGCCAGCCCCGACGCCTGCCTACCAGACGCTGGCCAACGTCCCCTTACCGGACAGTGTTCCTACGCCTGGCCCGATGCCCGCGGGGCCAGCCTTCCCTGTGCCTGACTTGCCAGCTGGGCCTCTGCCAGGTTCCTCTGGTCCCCAGAGCCCCTGGCTCCTGGGTGTCCGGCACCTCAATACCCGGTGCCCCCATACCCGGCTCCGCAGTATCCAGCGCCTCACTACCCGATGCTGCAATATCCGGTGCTGCGGTACCCAGTGCCTCAATACCCAACACCAGGTTTCCTGCCTTCAGGTTATGGATACTCGTATTACGGATATCCTCAGTATCCGTATCCCCCTCCTCGCCCCAGTCACCGGCAGACTTGAAGGAGACTCTGGCCTCGTGGTGGGCAGAGGCCAAGGCTCAACTCATCAGAGAGGTAGAGAGTCATCTACCGATGCTGGACCCTGTGCAGGATCCCCTATATCAGAGACGGGAGACTCCTTCCCCTTTACCCGATACCAGAGGAGAGTCCTCTGGCACCCGGGGTGGGGAGGACATGCGCCCGGGAGAACTCCCCAGAGGGACCGTTCCTCCCACGCACCGGGAGGAGTCTTCCTCTTCTAGATCGGACACGTCTGATTCGAATTCAGATGGATCCTCTGATCTTGATGACAAGCCGCATACTCCAGACCAAGGACCCTTCCGAAGTCTTTAGAAAGGAAAATCCAGGAAGTTTATCATTGGCTATCACTGGAGCCAGATCCACAGCATAAAAAGCTTGCTACTCATTTGGATATGCCCGAGACTGCTCCCACACTGATTCCATCCTGGATCGAGCCTCACGCGGACCTTGTTTCCACTATTTAGAAACAACCTTCCGTGTTAGCCTCCCCTTCCGAGGAAGGCAGATCGGCTATATCAGGCTCCCGAGTGTATAGATTTTTTTTATTCTACACCCTAAGGTGGATTCGGTCATCATTAGTGCAGATCACGGCCGTTCCGCTAATCTGAAACACCTCAGCTCATCACCACCCGACAAGGAGTCACGGCTTCTGGACAAATATGGGAAGAAGATCTATTCCTTTTCTACCCTGGGTATTAGGGCCTTGAATTATGTGGCACATATGGGGAATTACCAGAAGACCATCCTTAGTCAGGTGGAATCCAAATTAGACTCCCTTCCTGAGTCCCAGACTAAGCAGGAAGTGGCAGATCTTGTCCGTTCTGCTCATTCGGCCAGTCTGCACATGCTTCATGCCACTTACGATGCAGTGGACACAGCTGGATGGAGCTCGGCTTTTGCCGTAGGCCTTCTGCATCATGCCTGGCTCCGTGTGTCAGGTTTGGTCCCTAAAGTGCAATCCGCTATCCAGGATGCTCCCTTCAGGGGTTCGGTGCTGTTCGGGGTGATGTCAAGGACATCATTACCGACCTGCAGGAGAAGAGCACTGCACTTAAGTCTGTCGACTCTATGTACAAACCCCCTCAGGGGCAGCGACGTCCCTTTCGTAGACGGAACCGACAAAAAACAAAACCACAGGGCAGACGGGCCAACAAGCGTCGGGCCCCTCCAGCAACCAAGACTCCCCCTACCAAAAAAGCCACGGGAGCCTCGGCTGCTGCGCTGCCCCAGACCTCCTGACTCCTCGCCTCTCCCACTGCCTCTGGAGGCTCCAGAGGAACCGGTAAGGGGGAGATTCTCCTCCCATCTGCCGGGCTGGGAGAGGATAATGTCAGATGTTTGGGTGCTCCAGTTGATATCAGCAGTACACTCAATAGAGTTTCTACAGAAACCACCCCCCAGTCATCTTACTCCCTGCAACATCTTCCTCTGGTTCTAGAAGAAATCACTTCCCGTCTCCCGAAAGCAGCGATGGAACCAGTCCCCAACCACCTTTGGGGGACGGGTTACTATTCCCATTTCTTCCTAGTTCCAAAAAAGACTGGAGACGTGAGGCCTATTTTAGACCTCATTTCCCTGAACATGTTTGAAGTATAAACACTTCAGAATGCTCTCTTTGCAGAGCCTTCTGCCGCTTCTTCGGCAGGGACAGTGGCTGTGCACTTTGGACATGCAGGATGCCTATCTGCATATCCCCATATGCCCTTCCCACCGCAAATTTCTCCGTTTTTGCTTTCAGCGGGACCGCTGCCAATTCAAGGCCCCTCCCATTTGTTCTTTCTTCTGCCCCCCCCGAGTATTTACCAAATGCCTGTCTGTGGTAGCGGCCCACCTGCGTACCAAGGGAGTTCAGGTATTCCCGTACCTGGACGATTGGCTTCTGGCGGCCCCTTCCAGGGAGGAACTCCTGCACTCTCTGTCCCTTACCCTGCAGGTTTTCACCAACCTGGGTATCTCCATCAACCAGGCAAAGTCCCATTTGGTCCCTTGCCAACGCCTCCAGTTTATAGGGGTGATTCTGGACACGACCATTGGCAAAGCCTTTTTGCCTCTGGACAGGGTGGACACCCTTCAGACTTAAGCCTGTCTCCTGTCCAGTCGTAGGAGGGTCGGAGCCAGGTCAGTCCTTCGCCTCCTCGGGCTAGTGGCGGCTGCCATTCTGACAGTCCCACGCTCTCGGCTCCATATGAGGATTTCTCAGTGGACACTTTGGTGTCAGTGGGACCAGACCTTGGACGATATAGACCAAGAGGTACTAGTTTCCGATTCCATGATCAGGGACTTACAATGGTGGATGGTGCAAGAGAACCTATGCCGGGGAGTTCACTTCAACATTGAACCCCCCCTCCCAGACATTGACGACAGATGCGTCAGGCGAAGGTTCGGGAGCCCATCTCTGGTCTCACAGGACTCAGGGCAGCTGGTCCCAGTTCGAACAAAATCTGCACATAAATGTGCCCGAACTGAGAGCAGTCCTTTATGTCCTTTAGGCTCTGCACTCTTTCATCTTCCCGGTCATCTCCTCATACAGACAGACATGTGCATAGTCTGGTATCTCAACAAGCAGGGAGGAACGCGTTCCTACCCCGGGAAGCGATGAGGGTATGGATCTGGGCAACCCTGCACCACCTTCACTTGACTGCCATTCACGTTCCAGGAGTGGAAAACATGCTGGCAGACCTCCTCAGTCGGTCCTCAGTCAGGGCCCACGAATGGGAACTGGATCAAGAGGTCATAGACGATGTCTTTCTGCGTTGGGGAACGCCTCAGATAGACCTCTTCGCATCTCCCCAAAATGCAAAACTTCCCGCCTTCTGCTCGCTCGCACCAGGGTGAGATGTTTTTTGCCGAGACACTCTGTCTCTCTCTTAAAGGAACAGATTCGTCTATGCCTTCTCTCCTATTCCCTTAATTCCGATGGGCCTCAACAAACTCAGATCAGAGGGGGCACAAATGATTCTCATTGCTCCCTTCAGGCCCAGGGAAGTTTGGTTCTGTCTTCTGCAACAGTTTTCAGAGGAACCTCCACTTCCGCATCCTCTGTCGCAACAGTTATTGACCCAGGATCAAGGGACCCTTGTTTATCCAGGTCTCGGATCCCTTCATTTGCATGCGTGGCTCCTGCAGACATAGCAAAAGCACACTTTGGAGTTTCTCTGCTCGTAGCAGACATCTTGGTAGAGGCCAGAAAGCCTTCCACCAGATCCACCTATGCCATGAAGTGGAAATGGTTTTCAGTGTGGGCCACGTCAAAGGACTTCGAACGTTCCTCTTGGCCAGCCAGTAGAGTCCTGGACTGCAAGCGCCATCTCTTCGATCTGGGTCTCAGCCATTCCTCATTAAAGGTCCACATGGCAGTGATTTCAGCCTACCATATTTCCTTTGAGGACAGGACTTTTGCTCAATTGGAAGTCTCCAAGACCTTCCTCAGAGGGGTTCTCCATTTGAGACCCCCCATACGCATTCCTGCCCCTCCTTGGGACTTGAATTTCATTCTGGGAGAAGCTTACCCTGCATCCCTTTGAGCCAGCAGCTACAACAGATTTAGTTCCTTTCTTGGAAGACACTCTTCCTCGTGGCCATTACTTCTGTTCGACTCATTTCCGAGCTTCAGCCCCCGATGTGCAAAATCCCTTACTTGATTTTCCACAAGGAGTGTGTGGCTCTGTGCACCAACCCTAAGTTTCTCCTTAAGGGGGTGGCTGAATCCACACTGAATAAATCCATTGAGTTACCCGCTTTCTTTACGCAACACTCCAGTCAAGAGTGGAGCCAGCTTGGAGACTTCCAGCAAGATTTAAAGGGGAAAGGGACATGCCAGTAAGTGTGGATGAACAACATATACCACTCTTAGAACTGCTGTTACAAGTGAGTAACCTGTTTTTCTAACAACATGAAGTCTTGCTATATTATGACGTATGCAGTGAGTCCCAACCTTCGAACTGCTCCGGAGGTGAAAGAGTTAACTTTCCATGCCAGGCATGGAACGCTGAGCTCGAGCTCGGTTGAAAACTCTGTCTGTTGTTCTTCAAACTCAAACTGTCAGATTCTTTACTCTGCCTCACTGAACAGTCGCTCTGGAGATTTCTCCTTCTGCTCGGTTCATTTTGTCGGTTAAAAGTATTAATTTCTAGGTTTTTTGACCGGATTTAAACCGCAACCGGTCGGTTCAAGCTCTGTCTGTGGTATTTGTGAGTATTAGATAGGTTTACATTATTTCTCTTCTGTGTGGAACTTGTAAACGGTTATCGGTTCACTCTTGAACCGATCAGGTTGTTTAAAAATATTTTATTCTATCATTTAGAGTGTGGTTACCGGTTGTTATCGGTTCTAAAAAAACAAATTTCTTACGTTTTCACGACCCATGACACGGTTAGGGAACCGATAAGAGGTCTTGTTGGCGGATTGCCATAAGCGGGCAAGTTTAGTTAGGACTGGAAACCCAAAAGAAAAACCGGGCCCACTGGGTTTCAGCACTGCAGTGTGTGTGGGGAAGCCTTTTCCAAGGCTGACCCCCACACCACCTGTGTTTATTGTCTGGGGTTTGACCACCTCAATGCACACTGCCAGATTTGTCAAAATTTTCCTGCAGCTACCCTGGATAAGAGAGTTGGTAGGCTTAGGGAAAGGGAGGCCAAGAAGTCCGCTGACCCAGATGGCCAGCCCGGTTCGGTTCCAACCGAACCAGAGGGAGTGCCCTCTGACCAGGGCGAGACTTCCTCGGGCAAAAGGAGAGCCGACTCTGAGGGGTCGGTTCCAGCAAAAAGGACTAGAAAATCAGCTGGTGTGGAGCCAAAACTTTCCTCTCCAACCGCTGAAGAGATAGCCAAAGCGATTCAGATTGTCCAGTCGCTTTCTTTGGTTCCGACCGAACTGGTGCCATCAGGTAAGCGCCCGGTTCGGCCGGTTCCACCGGTTCAAGACTATGATTTAGAGGAATATTATGAACCGGAGGAGGGGGAAGAGGAGTATGAGGAGAGTGAATGTGGATTTGAAAGTCTGGATGTGCCCATCGACCCGGACATCTCCCCAGACAGACCTTCAAGAGTGTCCCCTCCTAGGCTTTCTGAGTCCCCTTCTCATTTTGTTTTCTATAAAAAAGTGGCTGAAACCCTCCAGCTCCCTATGGAGGAAGCTGTGGATGATCAAGAGGAGCCTGACTATGTGGAAATGATGGATATCCCAGAGTCCAGGAGATTGTCTATTCCTTTGCATAAATCTTTTGGGAAACAGACTTTTAAAATTCTAAAAACTCCTCACACTATACCTCCTGTGAATAAGAGAATGGACAAGAGGTACACAGTGTCAGGCTCTGATACGGAGTTCCTTACAAAACAATCCAGCCATGTTGGGGTAGTGCAGGCTGCAGCCTGTGACAAGGCAAATATTCCCTTGGCCTCACACCCCCTGGACAAGGACTCCAGGAAGGTTGATGCCATGGCAAAGAAACAGTACATGGCAGCATCCTTGGGACTCAGACAGCAAATTATATGGCTTACGTTGCTAGATACCAGAAATCCAGATGGGATACTGTTATGGCTCTAGTAAAACAGGTCCCTGCCCAGCTTGCCAAGGAGCTGGAGCAGGTGGCTGCCAATGGTATTGAGGCATCCAAGGTGCAATTCCATGCTGCAGTGGACTCAAATGATGTTTCATCAAGAGTCATGGCTAAGGCCATGGATTTTCCTGTTGTGGGTAATTCTCTGTTTGGGGAGCAGACAGAGAATTACATGAAGAAAATGGATGAGTATACGACCACCTATAGGAGTGCACAGGCCAAGGAAAGGCAGGCCACTCCTCAAAGGCAGCTTCCCAGGGGCAGGGGCAGGCCTTTTCATAGGCCTTTTTACCAAGCCCAGGCCTCCTCTTCAGCTTTTGCCCAGAGGGGGTTCTTTAGAGGGAGAGGCAGACGGGGTGCAGGTGGGCCTGCTTCCACCCCTCAGCCCAAAGCCCCTGCCAAGCAGGCACCCTGATGGGGTTGCCAGGGCCGATTCTCAACTATCTGTAGTGGGCAGGCTGGCTTACTTTGTCCAGCATTGGGAGTCTCTGATATCAGACAAGTGGGTCCTGGAAGTAGTAAGTCAGGGACTGGTTCTCAGCTTCAAAAAGTTTCCAAAGATGAGAACCAGATCCTTTCCACCTGCAAATTCTTCAGAGGCACTTGCCCTAGAGGCAGAGGTCTCTTCCCTCCTGGCTCTCAAAGCCGTGGAAAGGGTTCCCCCCCAACACCAGGGCAAAGGGTTGTACTCCAGGTACTTCCTTACCCCAAAAAAGACAGAAGAATGGCGGCCCATCCTGGATCTCAGATACTTAAACAAGCACCTTTTAAAACCAAAATTCAAAATGGTGACTTTGGGAATTATTCTACCCTCTTTAAGGCCAGGGGACGGGCTAGCGTCCCTGGACCTCAAGGATGCCTACTTCCATATTCTCATCAGAAGCACCCATCGAAAGTACCTCAGGTTCGAGCTGCCCTCAGGCCATTACCAGTTCAGAGCAATGCCCTTTGGCCTCACCTCTGCTCCAAGGGTGTTCACAAAATGCCTGGCAGTGGCAGTTGCTTCTCTAAGAAGGCAAAAAATTGCCATCTTCCCTTACCTGGACGACTGGCTCATAGTAGGCCAGTACCCAGACCAAGTCAAGTTACACCTACAAATAACTCAGCAACTGCTCACCTCTCTAGGTTTCCTTCTGAATCTTTCAAAGTCAGTTCTAGAGCCTGTTCAGCTCCTCACCTTCATAGGCGCAGAGCTGAACACAGAGAAAGCCAGAGCCTTCCTCCCTTTGGACAGGGCAAGGACCCTGGTCTCTCTGGCCTCCTCATTCACCCTGCAGGTGTCTCGACCAGCAAGGCATTTTCTACAGCTCCTGGGGCACATGGCTGCTTCTACAGCAGTGGTGCAGGGTGCAGGGAGCAAGATTTCAGATGAGGGACATTCAGTTCCATTTAAGAGCCTTTTGGTCTCAAAGGAAAGACCCTCTAACCAAATTGATCCCAGTGACTCGAACCCCTGATCCAGGCCCTACAATGGTGGCAGGATCAGAGCAATCTCAGACAAGGAGTTCCTTTTGTCACCCAGTCTCACTCCTTAATCCTTTCTACAGATGCATCACTCTTGGGATGGGGAGCTCACATGGGCGACCTCACTACCCAGGGGTTGTGGTCCCCTTAGGAATCCCTGCTCCATATCAATCTGTTGGAACTCAGAGCAGTTTTTCTAGCACTTCAAGCTTTTTCCAAGTCTGTTCAGAACAAAGTGGTACAGGTCAGAACAGACAACACCACCACAATGTGGTACATCAACAAGCAAGGGGGCACTAGGTCTACGGCCTTGTGCACCGGAAGCAATGAAGTTGTGGTCTCTGGCTTACTCCCTGAACACCTCCCTTACGGCAGTTCATCTCCCAGGCAAGGACAATGTCCTGGCAGATGCTCTCAGCAGGATTTCCCAGGGCCATCACGAATGGTCACTGGATCCCCTGGTCCTGGAGGTGGTATTTGCCAGATGGGGCACCCCACAGATAGATCTTTTTGCAGCCCCAGACAATCACCAACTTCCCCTTTTTTGCTGCATTTCCCCAGTGTTGGGCTCAGTCCCTCTGGATGCCTTAGTCCTCAATTGGGAAGGGAAGTTTCTCTATGCTTCCCCCCCCTTCCCTCTGCTGTTCAAAGTGCCAGTCAAAATCAGGTCTCAACCCTGCAAGATGATCCTGATTGCCCCAGATTGGCCCAGACAACCCTGGTATCCACTCCTGCTGTCCTTAGCAGTCCATCTTCCCCTCTGTCTTTCCAGGAATCACAATCTGTTAACCTGTGCTCAGGGGAGGGTTCAGTACCCGAACCTCAAATCTCTCAATCTCAAGGCCTGGCTTTTGAAGAGTTAGAGTTTGCCAATTTACACCTTTCCCAGGGTGTAATGGACATTCTGAAGTCTTCTAGAAAACCTTCTACCAGGGCTACTTATAATTCCAAATGGAAGAGATTTTCCATATGGTGCTCTGGAAAACATATTTCCCCAGAATCTGCTGATTTACCCACAGTCTGGATTACATGGTCCATCTAAATACCTTGAGGCTTAGACCAGCTACCCTAAAAGTGCATCTGGCAGCTGTCTGCCTTTATTTCAGCAGGTAAGCCCTCTTCTCTTTCAGCTCACCCTGTGTTCTCCAAGTTTTTCAAGGGATTGCTTCACACCAACCCTCCATTCAGGGACCCTGCCCCTGCTTGGGACCTTAATGTTTGCATTGCTCAGCTTATGCAACCCCCTTTTGAGCCTTTGTCTTCAGCAGAGCTTAAGTACTTGACTTGGAAAACTGTGTTTCTGGTAGCCATCACTTCTGCCAGACACATAAGTGAATTACAAGCTTTGTCAGTGGAGCCTGATTTTTATCTCCTTTCATAGAGATAAGGTGGTCCTCAGGACTAACAGGAAGTTCTTGCCTAAGGTGGTTTCAGATTTCCTCCTTAATCAGTCTGTCTCTTCCTGTGTACTTCACTGACCATTCCTCCTCTGGCGAGAGGAGGCTGCACAGTTTAGATGTCAAAAGAGCCCTTAGCTACTACATAGAGCGTACCAAGGGTCACAGGTTTGACTCCCTCCAACTGTTCCTCACTTATGGTGAGGTTGGTAAGAAACCTGCCACTAAGAGATCCATTGCCAGGTGGATTGTTTCTTGTATCCAATTTTGTTATGAAAAACTGGGTAAGGTTCCTCCCTTAGGCCTGAGGGCTCACTCTACCAGAAGTACAGCTGCTTCCCTGGCTGCTGCCGGGGACATCCCTATTCTAGAGATATGTCAAGCAGCTACCTGGAAAACAGTTCATACTTTTACCAAGCATTACTCCCTGGATATCCAGGCTAGGAGTGATGCCCGGTTTGGCACGGCTGTGCTTCAGAGCCTATTTCCCAAGTAGGTTCTGTCCCTCCTCCATGGAGGTACTGCATTGTAGTCTACATATGTCATAATATAGCAAGACTTCATGTTGTTAGAAGAACAAATTACTCACCTTAGTAATGTTGTTTCTTCTAATGGAGTCTTGCTATATTATGAGCTCCACTCCTGCCTGCCCCTCTCAGAACCTCGTGTTTTTGGGATATGGGTGGGCAGTGCAGTGTTGGCACTTAGTAGGTGCCCACCTTGTTGTTTTTCACCCCTCCTTTTTTGGGGTGACTTGGTGTTGAGTTTTTCATTTTTTGGGTCTCCTGACTTGAGTCTTTGTTTTGGGACCAAAAAATGTATTGTTATGTTAGTAGCCAGTTGGCTAGTGTAGGTTTACAGCTTCCACACAGGACCTCAGTGAGTTTAGCTCGCAAAGATCTGACAGTTTGAGTTTGAAGAACAACAGACAGAGTTTTCAACCGAGCTCGAGCTCAGCGTTCCATGCCTGGCATGGAAAGTTAACTCTTTCACCTCCGGAGCAGTTCGAAGGTTGGGACTCACTGCATATGTCCTAATATAGCAAGACTCCAATAGAAGACACAACATTACTAAGGTGAGTAATTTTTTCTTCCTTCCCACCGAATAAAGTCTTGAAGTACGTTGTAGACCTCTCAAATACAGGTTTGCAGTACTCCACAGTCAAAGTTCATCTTTGTGCCATTTCGGCATATCATGAGCCGGTACTTTCCATTTCACTGGCTCAGTTGCCTGTAGTTAAGAGGTTTCTTAGGGGTATTCTGCATACTAGACCTCCTACAAGACATCCAGTCACAGCCTGGGACATTAACCGTGTGCTAGACATGCTCACTCGTAAATCTTTCAAGCCTCTAGCTACTTGCACACTATGCGGACTATCTTATGTCTGATTTCTAGGTTAGTTACGCTGCACCTCCTCACTTGGAAAACGGCCTTCCTGTTTGCCATTACTTCGGCCCTTAGAGTTTCTGAAATACATGCACTGGTCACAGACCCCCGTACACTGTATTTCACAAGGACAAAGTAGTTCTTAGGACTCATCCAAGTTTCTCCCCACGGTTGACTCAGAATTCCATCTAAACCAACCTTTAGTCCTTCCTACCTACTTTGAGAACTTATAGAATGAAGGGGAGCATACCCTTCATTGATTGGATGTTAAGAGAGTGCTGCGGTTCTATCTAGATAGAACAAAAAAGATTCACAAGGCTCAACAACTGTTTGCTTCTTTCAGCGAGACCTGGTTGGGTCAACCTGTCGCTATCGGATGCATTTCAACGTGGCTGGTGGCATGACTTTGCCACTGCTATCCTATGGCACAGGTCAAGCTGGAAGGCAGAGTGTATGCACACTCTACCAGAGCCATCGTGGGATCTCTGGCGGAAATCCGCAATGTGCCCATCGCAGATATTTGCAATGCGGCTACTTGGAGCTCCGTGCATACTTTCGTTAAGCACTACGCTTTGGATGTCCATGACAGACGACATCTGTCGTTTGGCAGGACCATTATTAACGGACTTCTGTCCCAAGTATTTGAGCTCTTGATCTCCTGCCGCCCATTTCGGGGGATTATTAGCTTGGTACTCTCCCATTAGTTTGAATGAGTGGCGGAGACTTTATGTTCAGGAAGATATGGAAGTTACGTACCTACCGTAATTCTTGATGATCTTGGACGAAGTCTCCACCACTCATTCACACGCTTAACCACCATCCCCCAAGCTCACTTCTCTGTTTTTGGTCTTCACTCCCTCAGGGGCTGAGCTGTAAAGACTTTATTGTTGACCCTTCTTACACAGATCATTCGGACTATCTTATGTCCGATTTCTAGGTTAGTTACGCTGCACCTCCTTTGAAAAACGGTACTGAGGCAGATGGAGGGTCGACGCCGAGATAGTCATTACCACACGAGCTGGGGCTCGTGGTGCCGCTTCCTCATGGCTCCATCTCAGGCACCGGCCCTCTTGAAAAAGTTTACTCCCGCTGGGTCCTAGTGCCTCCAGTGAACTCCCATTCGTGTGAATGAGTGGTGGAGACTTCGTCCAAGAAGATCAAGAATTACAGTAGGTACATAATTTCCATATACTGTAGGAAACCAGCAGTGACTAAGCTTGTTGTTCTTGTTTTGGGATTCTGGTGACATAAACCACTTGAGCTTTGATGTCTTGATTTAAGTCACCAGAATCCTTTGCTGGAATAATAGTTTTGTTACTGATGACTTCCTATCTATTCTATTCTATTCTATTTCTTTGAAGATAAAGGAAAGATTAGACAGAATTTGTTGATCTGGTTTAATTAAATGTTAGAGTGGAATGCTCTTTTTTTACATGAAGAAAGTGGGTGATTTGATACCTTATATTGGACCAGCAAGAGATTTACAAAACACAAGCCGGCAGGCTATACAGAGCCTTCATCTGGCATAGTATCCAGGTCCTACAGAAAATAGGCTTCTTAAGTTAGGGTAGAGACATCTACAGGTAAACAAACTTTTACACATGGATATAGCAGTACTTTTGAGAAGGAAATATGTAGAGGTTAAAAAAAAAAACTTTGAACTACTTGGTGGTTGTAAATCGGATTAGTGATGTAGACTCCTTTCCCGAAATGGTGACAGCAAGAGCCCTATACGTTATAAAATATTTATATTCAAAGAGCCTCCCTAAATGGGTGTGTGTGTGTGTGTGTGTCATACTACAATATAAATAAAACCTTGTTAATGTGTAAAGCACAGACATACAAAATATATGGTAATATATGCACAGGAAATGCATATGCACCTGAACAAGGAAGGCGATAGTCGTCAGTTAAAATTTGTAACAAGTCATGAAAACCAGCATCTGTATTCAGTCTGTTATCTTTAGCATCAAGAAGGTGAGTAAGATTGCGCGGATAAGCTCACCTTTCTTGTGTGTTTTTGAAGTATCTTTTGAGAACCATGACAGAGGGGTCAGAGATGGACTGATAAGATTGAGAGAAATGTCTCACTGTTTTTTTTCAGTCTTTTTCATTTTATGTTGTGCCTGCATGAGTTCATTTGAGATTGGAAGAGGTTGCCCTGTTTCCTCCACGTAGTCTGTATGTGGAGACTTTTTGCACTGGATGTAATGGCCACTTGCACTGGATATAATGGACAACATTCTGGGATCCACTTGTATAACTCCCGTTTCTTAAATTGCTTGTTTCTAGGGACGTGGATATGATATTCTCTCCACTCTGCTGGCAGTTGTCTTTCCCTTTAACACTTGCCAGAAGTGTCTTCAAGTTGGCTCCTCCCACCCACCCGGGTGGTAACTGCCTCGGCGCTACCCCATGATGCCAGACCTTCCTTTCCGCTGGAAGAAGTAGGTTCTCTCCTTACTGCTCTCGTGCTGAGTAGGCCCTTGTGACTAAATCTACGGATTTACTTCCTGAAAAGTTTAATACTTTGTGTTTTCAGCTCGATCATAGATTGTGACTGTGATGGACGACAGGTCTGCTTCTGGGTTCCGTTGGTGCCCTTGCGGGCAGATGTCCCGAATGGATCCGCACGCTACGTGTGTCCATTGCCTGGGGCATGAGCATGATCAGCAGGCCTGTGACATTTGTTGAACTTTCTATCCCACTGTTCCCGAGGACCGTCTCGCCTGACTCAAGTTAGGCCGATGGAGCGAACTGAACCTGCCGGTCAAATCTAAGAATGCCTTTTGGGTGGTCTTCGTGGCTGCAGGTTCCGCTGAACAGCTTGCAACGTTTGAGTAGGCTGTGGCCCACTCCTCTTTGGTGGCTGCCTTCATGCTGCTCCAGATGGGTTTGACTTTCATGGGATCCTTCAGAGATTTGTGCCAGCCTTTGCTGAACCTTGGTCAGGGACCATCCGGGCACAAATCCAAGTCGAAGAAAGAGTCCAAAAAATGGTCTCATCGACGTTTTTAGGATCAGGAGTGCTCTCAGTTGAAAGCTTTACATTCCTGCGCTTCCCTGGATCCAGCTTCAGTAGAATCCTTGGCCCAGGCTGCCGGCTTCACAGTAACCCTGTCGGGCCAGTTGGCCGAGAGGGCTGGTTGATTCTCCAGCTGAGATTTTTCTCAAACTGGTCAATCAGTTGTCGACTGAAGAGGCCAACACTTCTTTATCCAGGACTCCGGTCCTGACTTGGACCATTGGGACAGATCAGCCCGCTGACCTGCTGCCTCTGGTCAGTGAAGACCTGGAGGAGCCGCGGAGTTCGCAGACTTCTGAGCCCCGCCACTGGTCTTCCCGGCAGTTGAGGTCATCTTTCCGCTGGTCGAGTGGTTCTCACTGACATCGGTGCTCCTGCTCTCGACACCATGAACAGCGGCACCACCACCACTACTTGTCATCCTCGTCAAGTGAGGAGAGGCTTTGGCGCAAATTGCATGGACGTTACAAGGATCTCGTGGCAACAGCTGGTACTCACATGTGTGAAGTCAGCTTCAGCTACTACGCTGGCCATCACCTGGCTTTTACCCGACAGGCCGACACCTTCTCTGCCTAAGGAGTCAACCAAGACGTTCCCGGCTGCCGCCTAAACAGTCGCCGGTCGATGCTCCAACAAGGAGTCTCTGATGATTGAGGGACTTCTCCATCAGCTGTCAGTCGCCATCACCCCAGACCATCTGCGTAGGGTCATTGAGGACTCACGCGGTTGACCCCTTTTTAATGACTCATCTGAGTTGGAGGATTCCTCCGTGCACTCCTGTCCGGTCGACGTGGAGTCGGTGGGGGAACTCTCAATGGACGAAGACCCTTCCTCTCGACCTTCTCCACCTGATCTCTGAGTCCATGGGTATGAATCTGGAGACCATCCAGAAACTGGCTTGTTACCTGTTGACCGAGATATCGACCAGGGAGATACTCCTGCGGAATCCTTCCCAGTGGTGGTTGCAATTCTTGGCCCTGCTGTGGAGCTTTGGCAGTGCCCTGCTTCTGCCCTGTGCCCTCTTCGCGGATGGCTCACAAGTATGCGTTACTTACCAGTTCCCTTTCAGGACTCACAGAACTCCCTTCTGCCAAGAGGCTGTGGCCAATTCTGTGTTTAGGTGCTCCGGCAACACTGGGGATGTCGACAAGCTGCCTAACAAGAGTCCAAGAAATCGGACCACATAGCTAAAAATGTCTACACTGCCTCCTTGCTCGGTTTTCGCCAGGCGGGCTCGGCCCTCCTTATGGCACACTTCTCCCATGCCCTACTGGGCACCCTGGATGAGGTGCTTCCTCTTCTGCTGGCGGACCTCCAGACCATGGTCAAACAGGTCCTGGACCAGGGTCGGGCCGTAGCTAAGCAGCGGCTCCAGACAGTCATGGACTTGGGGACTCCTTTGCTCACTCCGTGGCAGCCGCAGTGGCCATGCGCCGCAGGGCTTGGCTGAGGATCGCGGCCTTCACTGCTGACACTCAGCACAAGCTGGCAGATGTTCCTTTCCTGGGCACCGATTTTAGACCCGGGGTCGAGGGCCACCTCACCCGCATCAAGAAATCCAATGCTACCTTAAACTACATGACATCTGCCCAAAAAGACTCCAAGGGATCCAAGCCGCAGCAGAAAAAGTAGCCTTTTCAGTCTACCTCTACTTCTGCAGACAAACCCGCCCAACCCCAGGCTGGTCAGCAGGCCCTTAGGCCTGGTGACCTCAGCCGAAGTCAGTGGCCTCAGTCGTCCATAAGCCTGGGGTGGGGGAGAGGCTCTGGTGGCCCCTCAGCCAAACCCCCGTCCTCCTGTAAGCCTGCACAGTGATGGGATGAGGGGTGCCTCCCTCATGCCCGTCACACGTCCCTTGAGTCCTCCCATTGGGGGCTGGCTCCACCACTTCCTTTCTGCCTTATCTGCTGTCACCATGGACAGGTGGGTTCTCAAGGGGGTGGGTCAGGTTCTGCCTCTGGAATTTGAGCAATGCCCTTCTTGCCATGCCTGCGCCCCACGGCAGGACTTGATATCCACTGACATTCTATCAGTTCTGAGATGACTTAGCCCAGCTCCTCCGCAAGGAGGTCGTGGTTCCTTTCGTGGATCCTCCAGAATACCCAGGGTTTGTCTCCAGGTACTTCTGGTGCCAGAGCAGATGAGGGTCTGGTGCCCCATTCTAGATCTGCATGACCTGAACAAGTTTCTCAAGTCTCGCAGCTTCAGGATGGTAACTCTCTCAGATCATACCATTGCTAGAGCAAGACATGTGGTTTTGCTTCCTTTCAGGATGTGTTTTTTCACGTTCTGATCCTTCCATCACAGCGAAGTTTCCTCTGCTTCTGAGCCGAGAGAACCCTCTTTGAGTTCCAGGCCCTGCCATGCTATTTGGCCTGTCCTCGGCCCCCCAAAGTCTTCACTAAGTGCGTTGCAGTGGTGGCAGCTTACCTAAGGTGCTGAGGGGTCCCGAGTTTACCCCTTTCTGGACAACTGACTGATGGCAGGTCCCTCCTGGCAGGAGGTGGAGCGGTCCAAGGACCTGGCCCTCCAGACCTGCGTCAAGCTTGGCCTCCTGGTCAACAAGGCCGCATCAGAACTTGTACCTTCGCAGGTGATCCACTTCATTGGGGTGGAGCTCGATTCTTGCAGAGCCAGAGCCCGGTTCCCGGTTGACAGGATGGAGGCTCCCTCCTCCTTTGCCCAATTATTTCGGGTTGGGCAGTTGCGCCCTGTCTGGTACTTCCTGCGTTTGCTGGGTTACATGGTGGGTTGAACCAGCACGGTCCGATGGGCCTGCTGGAGAATGCGCTTCCTGCAGTATGAGCTGGCCAGCCACCAGTCTCCGCGTAGGGGTCACTTCGACCAGCTGCTCACTGTGACCCAGCAGATGTGGGACGCCCTCCATTTGTGGTTGGTGCCAGAGCATCTGCAGGTAGGAATCCCGTTTGTCCACCCAGAGCTGACAGTCATCCTGATGACCGATGTCTCTCATGGGCTGGGGTGCCAAACGGGGCAAGACTGAGTCCACGGCTCTGGACACCCCAGGAGTCTCGATGCCACATCAACCTGCTGGAGCTCTGAGCAGTTTGGCTGGCGCTGACTGCATTCCTTCCGCACATCCAGGGTGAGGTGGTCCAGGTCCAGATGGACAACACTGTGTACTATGTCAAAAAACAGGGCGGGACGCACTCCCTGCCATTGTGCATGGAAGCTCTCTGCGTGTGGACCTTTATGCGCAGCCTGGAGGCCGATTTGCTAGCCATGCATGTGGCAGGGCCCTTCAGCCAGCTGGCGGATGCTCTCAGCTGTGTGGGCGAGGCACCTCACAAGTGGTCTTTCTACCGAGAGGTAGTGTGCAGTCTGTTCTCCCAGTGGGGCACCCCTCAGGTGGACCTGTTCGCCTCAGTGAGAACGCAAAGCTGAAGTTTTGTGCCTGCCCCCTCAGCAGGGAATGCTTCAGGGGGATGCCTTCTCGATGCCCTGGACCACAGGCCTCTTCTGTGCCTTCCCTCGATTCACAAAGTTTTGCTCAAGGCCAGGAGAGACAAGGCAAAGGTGATGGACTGGCCATGCCAGTTCTGGTACTCCGATCTCTTTAGCCTCAGCAGCAGCAGGCTCCCGAGGCATCTTCCTCTCCGCCTGGACATGCTCTCCATCAGTCAGGGGAAGGTACTCCATCCGGACTTTCAATCTCTGCACCTGACAGTTTGGTTCCGGAGCGGCTAGAGTTCCAGGCTTGGTGTCTCTGCAAAGATGGCCTCACTGTTGTGGAGGCATCCCTGAAGGAGTCAACCAGGAAATGATATGCCTTTAAGTGGAAGAAGTTCTCTCTATGGTGCCAGTGCAAGGACCTTGGACCCCTTTTCCTGTCCAGTGTCTAGCATCCTTGACTACTTGTGGTCCCTCTCCAAGTCTGGCCTTCGGATGACTACCTTTAATGTGTACCTGGCAGCCATCTCTGCTTACTGAGCGTGGGCCGGTCAGTAGTCGGTGGAACAGGAGAAGGTGGTTTAGTATTTGTTCAAAGGCCTTGACAAAATTTCCCCTCTAGTGCATGAACCACTACCACTGTGGGACTTGCTGCTTGTTTTGGCAATGTTCATGGGCAAGGCATTTGAACCAGTGCACAGGTGTGACATGTCTCGCCTGTCGTGGAAGACTGCCTTCTTGGTGGCTATCACTTTAGCCAGAAGGATCAGGGAGCTCCAGGTGCTTTCGGTGGAGTCCCCTTACCTGGTCTTCCATAGCAACAAGATTGTCCTGCGCCCCAACCCGAAATTCCTCCCGTAGGTTGTGTCAGAGTTTCACCTTAACCAGGTGATTAATCTCCCAGAGTACTTCACCAATCACACCTCTGAGGCCGAGCACAGGCTCCATACATTGACCTGTGGCAACTGCTTGCCTACTATAAGGAGCACACAGCTGGAGTAGAGGTTTGCCAGCTGTTTGTCACCTACACTGAAGCTGCACCTGGCAGACTGGCAGCTAAGCGGACGAATAGCAGGTGGATTGTGTCCTGCATCAACCTCTGCTATAGATTGGGTAGGGAGCCTTCCGGAGGGCTAAGGGTTCATTCCATCTGTCATACTGCTGCCTCTGTGGCTGCTTCCAGGGACGTCCCTGTCCAGGAAATCTGCAGGGCTGCTACCAGGAGGTCGGCACACACCTTCATTTCCCATTACCACATTCACCTAGAGTCATGCCAGGATGCTGGTTTTGGGACCTCAGTTCCCCAGTCTCTGTTCCCTAAAAAGGGGGTGTGCGCCTTGCCTCCTTCCTCCCAGAGAACTGCTAGGAGTCTGCCAAAAGTATAGATGGAACAACATATCCATGTCCCTAGAAAAACAGGTTACTCACCTATAACAGTAGATCTTCCACAGGGATCATCTCTTGTAGCAGGTAATACACTTGGGTCATCACCAGAGGGCACTGTGGTGCATGACAGCTGTCTTTTAGCAGTTGTCTTCCAGGGGCTGTCCACACATGATATCGTCAATCTGCTCCTGTATGAGTGGGTGGTCCCTGGTATCCTCCGTTCATTTCCTGCCGTCTTCAGCTCGCACGCAGCAGCTAGTGCATAGAGCAGCAGTCATCATCGAGAACTTGAGCTGTAAACTGACTTTTTCTCCATTTCCCTTCCTTCATCGACGAATGTCGAAAGAACCTACAAGCAAGTCAGCACCATTTTCGGTCATGTCGTTGTGGTAGGAAGAGCTACTGTTTTGACAGCCACACTATTTGTGTTAGGTGTCTGGGTCCCACATACGACACTATCTCCTGCATTCATTGCCAGGACTTCAACTAGGCAACCTGTTGACGACAGCCACAGGAGATCGATGCTCACCTCATGGAGCAGAAATTCTCTGTTGGAGAAGGGGGGCCCGTCCTAAGGAGCCCTAAGCTACTGTTTCACATAAGAAGCATAAATGTGACAAGGATAAATCATCCTCATTAGGCAGGCCCTTGTCGATGGCCACCATTACAGGTGATCCACTCTTGATGATGCCTTCCAGAACTGCTTCTTTGTTGACTGGGGTTTACACCCTGTCATGGACTACGCTTTCTGGTGCCCTTTCAGCAGTTTTTATGGAACCTTGCGTTGGTTCCATCAACGGGGACTCGTTTCCCGTCAGCGTCTCCTTTTAAGCATTCTTATGCCTCTTCCTTTGCTGCCGCATTGATGACAGGTCATGCTTACATGGGAAGAACTACTAGGTTTGCAGTTTCCACTGCCTCTCCTCCTACACAACCATTCTCTCACAGGGGCCAGTCAGACAGGGATCGGGACCTTGGACTTTACCACCCAGGGGCTAGACCTGTTTATATCTCATGTCCTGTTTCCTCCACAATTCCCCTGGTTTCTCAGAAACCCCCTACCCCACCCCCTACCTCTACCTCATTGGATGTAGCCTCAGTGGTACAACAGGATCTTACTTCAAGAAACAGCTCTTGCAGCAGGTTACACCCTTAGGACTGAAGCCGGCAGGCGCCAGGACCCCACGGAAATTTTCTAGCTAGCAGTATTCAGTGGGGACCGCCTCCGACATCGGTCCCACCCCCGACGTCAGGCGTAGTACATATGGAGGTGGTCCCCCATAATCCTCAGTTCTTTTCCCGCCGTCGACTTGCCAGCATTGGCCTCTCCATCTCTATCTAGCATACGACCACTACAGAACTTTCGGTGAATTTTTTCTTTGCACAACTGATGTCCTCTCCAACTCCATCACTTGAGGGTCACCTTTCTAAGTGTGCCTACGGAAAACAGATCCCTTTCAAGGATCCTCACTCTTCCTTTGTGCGTTGCCTAGGCCTGGACCACGACACCAAGGCCTGCACTTTTTGCCAGGGATTCAATAGCTGCACCAGGATCCGCCGTCAGAAGGCACTACAGGCATATCTCCTCGAAGAGAAATTAAAAAAGATGGACCAAGAACCTTCCTTCAGGGGAGAATCTTCTTCTGAATCCCATAAGCACCGGGAGAAAGTGAGGTCTTGGTCCCCAACTCGGGCCTCGGACTCCCGCAGCTCTGGCTCCAGATCGGACCGCTCTCCCTCCAGGGCTCGGTCACAGCAGCCCCAGTTAAGGTCACGGACTTCAGCGGCTCTTCCCTGCTCCAGCCAATCAAGACATCGAGGCCCTCTGCTTCCTCCATCCCATCCAAGGCCTCTTCAAAGTCTTCTGAGCGCCATAAATCCTCTTCTTTCACCCGACGCCGGGACACCGACTCCAGGTCGGTTTCCCAACCGCCCAGAGGTCCTGATCCTGCACCCAGAAAGACCAAGGACCTGACTTCCCTGAAAAGGGCATCGGACCCGACGTCTGCTAAACATTCCAAATCAGCCAGACTCTCACAGGAGCCGACGACACCTGCCAGACACCAGTCGCCGGCCAGGCGTTCACCAGACCCGAAGGCGTCAGCCAGGAGACCAACGTCGACATCTCTGGAGTGGAAGACCACCCCCCGTCACCGGCAGATGCCTGTCATAGGGAATCGACAGAGGAGGACACCCCACAGCCCGAAGACCAGGCGGGCGACACAGAGGATGCCAGGCTCCCACGGGAACCCTCCCCGGACGCCCGACCCCGGCGACAGACCACTGGCGCCAGGGCCGTTGTCAGGCATGAATATCGCAGAAGTAAAGGAACTCTTTACTTTTTGGTGGGACACCATCAGAAAGGATGTGGTCCCCGTCAAACCTCCTCCTCCTCCTCCTAACCCTTCACCTCCTACGCCCCCTCCTCCACCTAAGGGGCCAGTAGGATGACCACCAACCCCCAAGGAACAGACTCCACCTCCTAGGGACAGATCTACAGACAGGAGAAGGCCTCCCTCCAGATCTCCATCAGGGTCTTCCAGCCCCAAACGACCCAGACGACGCTGGTATACTCCGTCAGGGGAGGATTCAAGATCAGACACCTCGGACTACTCCCGATCTCCTTCTCCGCTTAGCATCTCCTCTCCTGACCCACATGACCTCCCCAGGTCTCCACCGGATGATCCCTCTTTCGTTGAGATCATGAGGCACATCCAGGACAATGTGGGGTGGGATGCTGAAGACCTTGACCCCGAACGACAACGCCTTGCCCGCTACCTTCGGAAAAAAGACCCAAAGCCTGTGGTGGTGCCACCCTTGGTGGACACCTTTGTGGATGTCACCAAGGCTGCGTGGAAGCATCTGCACTCCACTCCCACGGTGCCAAAGAAGGCTGACCGCCTGTACAAGGCTCCGAGATAAGATCAGTACTTGGCGAAGCAACTTCTGGCAGACTCCCTGGTCATCACAGCCTCACATGACCGGTCTCAAAGGCCCCAGCATATGAGCACTCAGCCACCGGACCAGGAATCCAAGCAGTTGTATGCTCCTGGGAGGCGACGTATGCGGCTGCTACGTGCAGCCATCAGGTCTCTGAACTACCTTACCCATATGGTATGTTCCAGAACGCCTGTGGGAACAGGGCAGGACCTGGTCGAAAGCTTCCCGATGGCGACCAGAAAGCGGAACTCCTCAACCTACTCCGCACCGGGTCAGATGTGGGGACCCAAGTACTTAGAGCCGCATACGATTCTGCGAACTCTTCTGCCAGAGCTGCAGCTTCAGGTGTTTGTCTCCAGCGACGCTCCTGGCTCTGTGTCTCTGGCTTCACCCCGGACGTACAGAAGAACATTCTCGACGTCACGTATAACGGCGAGGTAGTCTTTGGTGAATCCTCGGAGAAGGTCATCACCAAGCTCCAGGACGCAGGGAAGGCAGTCTGATCTATACAAGCCATGTACAAATCCAGGCCTAGTTCCTTTCATAGGAACCAGAGCCGTTTTCACGGCCGGCAACAAAGGCAGCAGCCACGCTCCAGCCAGCAGCAATGGGGCACTTTTTTGCATAAGGCCCAGGCCAAGTCGTCCCCAGGCAGAGGCCATCGTTACACAAAGCCGGCCCAGCTCGCAGGGACTAATGCTGCCACAGCATGACTCCTTCCTGGCCCCCGCCCCTCCTCTGGATCAACGGGCAAGAAAAGTCGGGGGTCGCATCGCTCACCACTTTTTAGGGTGGCAATCGATCACCACCAACAGGTGGGTTTTCCAGTTGGTCAAGAAAGGCCATTGCATAGAATTTCTAGATGATCCACCTACAGGACCTCCCCTGCTCTCCCGTTACTTGGGTCAGCATGCCCAGCTCATACAGCAGGAAGTGCTCACGCTTCTGGAAAAAGAAGCCATAGAGCATGTACCAAGGAACCAGGGGGGACTAGGATATTATTCTCACTTCTTTCTGGTTCCAAAGAAGACTGGGGACCTCCGTCCGATACTGGACCTCGGCGACCTCAACGTCTCGGTCTTGTACAAACACTTCTGCATGGTGACCCTCCCCGGTCTGATTCCCATGCTAAAGCAGGGCACTTTTCTAGCATCCCTAGACATGCAAGATGCTTACCTGCATATTCCTATTGCTCAGGCGCACAGGAGATTTCTGCGCTCCGAGTTTCAGGGTAGCCATTATCAGTTCCGAGCTCTCCCCTTCGGGCTGTCATAGGCACCTCGGGTGTTCACGAAGTGCATGGCGGTTGTAGCCGCATCTCTGAGGAGACAGGGCCACTACGTGTTCCCCTACCTGGACGATTGGCTTCTCATGGTGCCCTCCCAGGAGGCCCTGATGTCTGCCATTCACTGCACTCAGTCTCTGTTCGAGACGTTGGGCATTATCATCAATTACGAGAAGTCAAGCCTGGTTCCGTCCCAGACTCTGCAATTCATAGGTGCAGTTCTGGGCACTGTCCAAGGGAAAGCTTTCCTCCCCCCGGACAGAGCGGAACACATAAGATCCCTAATCAGGGACTTTTTGGCGAAGAAGAACGTTCCTGTCAGACTGGTCCTTTGCCTGCTCGGACACATGGCTGCGGCCATTGCAACAGTCCCGCTAGCCCGTCTCCACATGCGGGTAACCCAGTGGATGTTAAGGGTACAATGGGATCAAAGGCAAGACCATCTGCAGCATCCAATCCGGATCATGAAGGCCGTAATTTGAGATTGGCAATGGTGGCTAGATTCGAGGAATCTCACTGCGGGAGTCCCCTTCATAGTGCTGTCCCCAACTGTGACACTCTCCACAGACGCCTCAGGGCTCGGTTGGGGAGCACACTTCGACGGTGTCCGGTCTCTGGGCCTGTGGACAGACCAAGAGTCTCATCTCCAGATAAATATCCTGGAGATGAGGACAGTTCTTTACGCCCTGCAGGCCTTCCAGTTGGAGATTCCACCGGGTACACTTATGTTACATACAATTTTGCGGTGATGTATTACCTCAACAAGCAAGGAGGCACACATTCCTACCTGCTTTGCAGGGAGGCCATGAGAGTGTGGGATTGGGTCTTACAACACAGCGCAAACCTTATTGCCGTTCATGTTCCGGGAGTGGACAACGTCATCGCAGACAGCCTGAGTCGCTCTCAGGCCAGAGTCCATGAATGGGAACTACTGCAGGAGGTGGCAGAGGATCTGTTTTGCAGATGGGGTACTCCAGAGCTATACCGTTTCGCGTCCTCATCCAATGCAAAACTGCCCAATTTTTGCTTGCTTGCTAGATCCAGGGCCTGGTGTTTTCTGGCGAGATGCGTTGTCCCTCTCCTGGGCGGGCAGATTCCTCTACGCTTTTCCCCCTTTCCCATTGATCCAGAGAGTTCTTCTAAAACTTCGCAGGGAGCAAGCGACGCTTATACTATTCGTACCCTTTTGGCCCAGACAGATCTGGTTCCCTCTCTTGCATCAGCTATCCCGGGAACCTCCAGTGCCTTTACCAGTCAGCTCCCATTTGCTGTCTCAGGAGGCAGGTTCTTTGGTCCATCTGGACCTACATTCCCTGAACCTGCATGCTTGGCTCCTAGAGACATAGCCATGATGCGACACGGGGTCTTGCAAGAGGTGGCAGACATTCTCACTGCCACCAGGAAACCGGCTAACCACGCGACCTTCGCCATGAAGTGGCACAGGTTTTGCTTATGGGTTCACGCTCGCGGTTTATCGCCTTTGGACTGCCCAGAGAAGCTGGTATTAGATTACTTGCTGTCCCTTTTCCACTCTGGTTTGGCTTACTCCTCGATTAAGGTACACCTCTGTGCCATCTCATCCTATCACGTCCCCATAGACCAACGCACTATAGCTCAATTGGACACGACACGTGCCTTCCTGAGGGGCGTCCTCCACTTTAGGCGCCCGATTTAGGGATCCGATCCCACCATGGGATCTACCCTTTGTCTTGGAGCAGCTTACGCTGCCACCTTTTGAACCAGCCATGGATTGCGTAGTTTCTCTTCTGGAACACGTTATTTTTAGTTGCCGTCACTTCGGCCAGAAGAATTTCTGAACTACACGCACTTATGTGCAAAGAACCTTATTTGGTTTTCCACCAAGACAGGGTATCCCTAAGGACTAATCCAAAATTTCTGCCTGAGGTGGTCTCAGCTCTCACCCTTAATCAGGACATCGATCTACCAGTGTATTTCCCGAAATACTCTAATCGAGGAGAAGCCCTTCTGCACACTCTATATGTGCAAAGGTGCCTCAGATACTACCTCACCAGAACCAAACACTACCGAAAATCGGACCAACTTTTCGGCTCCTTTACCCACAGAATGATGGGAGCTCCTTTTTCAAAACAGTCGCTGTCCAGGTGGCTCATTCAGTGCATTACATTCTGTTACCAGAAGCGCAACAAACCCTTACCAGGCGCGGTTAAAGGTCATTCCACCAAAGGGGTGGCTACCTCTTTTGCGGCTTTAAAGAACTTATCCACTTCAGCTATTTGTGCTGCAGCTACTTGGAGCTCCGTACACACTTTTATCAGGCATTACAACCTGGACATTGCATAGAGGCGAAGAGCAGGGTTTGGTCTAGCCGTCCTTCAGGGACTTCTGTCCTAGGCTCGATGTCATTTGAGGATTTTGCCTTTCCTCCTCCCGATGGTGTGTGATTTCCAGTATTGCTTGGGATCAGTCCTAATGGTGTAACCTGCTGCAGGAGCTGTTTCTCGAAGTAAGATAGTACAGTTACGTAAGAGCTTACCGTAACAGTAGATCTTCGAGAACAGCTCTTGCAGCAGGTACTTTCCCTCCCACCATCCCCACTGGAGGTAGGTTATAGTCGCAACATCCTTCTCCTAGGATAAGGCATTTATAGCCTCTTTGTTTGCCATTTGATGGCGGATCTTTGGTCTCCTCTTCTGATGTCATCCAGTGGCCGGGAGTCTCTGGCGGGAGAACTGAGGATTATGGGGGACCGCCTCCATATGTACTACGCCTGACGTCAGGGGCGGGACCAACGTCTGAGGCAGTCCCGCTGAATACTGCTAGCTAGAAAATTTCCGTGGGGTCCTGGTGCCTGCCGGTTTCAATCCTAATGGTGTAACCTGCTGCAAGTTACTTACGTAACTGTACTTTCTACAAGTAATTAGGCACTCTCAACCTCCCACTCCAGGGGAGGCGAGTCGCCCTTCCTGTTCTCCTACCCCTCCACCTAAGCACTTCCAGGGAGATGGGGAACTTTCTCCACCCTGGTTCCCTCCCTCCCCCCTATGAGGATGAGTATTGTTCAGAAGAGGCAGAGTTTCTGGAAGGTTTTCCAAGTGGTCTAGAGGATATTGATCTATAAGACCTGGACTCCCGTCCCCCATCCTCTCTTTCTACTACTTTCTCCTTACATGAAGATGCCTCCCGCCATGCGGCTGCCTCTCCTCCTGATGACCCATCCTTTCACGAGATGATGGACAAAACGCAAAAAATCATTTGATTTTTAACTACCGAACATGATCAACAAAGAAAGAATATGGCAGATTATTTAGAACTGCTTGAAGAGCCTGTGGTAGTGGTACCCCCACTTATACAAACTTAAAAAATGCTTTAGTGGTGGCTTGGAACAAACCCTCAGCGGTTCCAGCCATCCCTAGAAAGGCAGATCACCTTTACCAGTATCCTCGTGATCATCCTTTTCTTTCCACTAGCCCCGAAGCAGACTCTGTAGTGATCACAGCAGCTCAAGATTAAACCAAATGACCAAAACACAGGAGCTTATTACCTCCTGATAAGGAGTCCTGCTGACTTGACTACCTCAGGAAGGAGGTTTTTCAGGTGGTTACTATGAATCTTAGAATTCTAAATTATATGGGACACATGATCAAATACCGATGTACCCTCTGGTCCTCTGCTATAGAACTCGTTAGCAAACTCCCTCCATCTCAGGAGAAAGACAAATTATTGGCTACAGTTTCCACTGACAATTACATCTCTCGACACCTGCTTCGCTCAGGATATGATGCGGTGAATACTTTGGCCTGCATGTCAGCCACGGGGATTACCCTGAGACGCCATACTTGGCTACGTGTATCAGGATTTACACCAGATATACAACATAAAGTGGTAAATGCCCCTTTTAATGGATCTAAACCTTTTGGTCCAGGTACCCAAACACTTCTGGATGATCTCCAGTCTTCAGGCCATACCTTATGTATGGTTCATGGCATGGTATCACACTTCACAGCCATCTTACCGGTCCGCTACCAGTCCTCCTTTCAATCAGAGAAGCAATAAACATAGAGGCACCTACAAAGGTGGATTCCAGGGTTGCTGCCAGCCTTCTTCCAGGACTGCCACTTCTACCTCTAAGGACTCCCGCTCCTATCCCACGGGTGGAGCCGGTTAGCCCACTTCCCAGTGACCAACTTGGGCATTGCTTGGGGTTCCTCCACCAGGCCTTGGAAGCTGTAGGCGATTGCTTTTCCCTCCATTTAGAGGCCTGGCAAGTGATAACATCGGACGAGTGGGTACTTCAATTTATAAGGATGGGGCACGTGCTGGAACTTACCTCCGGCCTACCCCCCCTTCCCCCACCACTACCACCACCATATTCCCATTCTCCAGGAGGAACTTCAGGCACTTCTTTAAAAGAAGGCGTCTGTCCTGTCCCACCGTTGGAGTGCCATCAAGGATTCTACTCCCTTTTTCTGGTACCCAAACTCACTGGAGATCTCAGACCTATACTAGATCTCAGACAACTGAATTTACACATTCAGTACAAAAGATTCTAGGTGGTTACCTTAACATCCATCATGCCAATGTTAAAACAAGGGGATTGGCTATGCGCATTAGACATGAAAGATGCCTACCTACATATCCCCATCCACCCCTCCCACCACCGGTTCCTTCGCTTTTACCTGCTAGGACAACATTACCAATTTCGGGCACTCCCGTTTGGTCTCTCATCTGCCCCAGGGGTCTTTAGCAAGTGCCTAGCGGTAGTGGTGGCGGCCCTGAGACAGGACAGACATTTCGTCTTCCCATACCTGGATGATTGGCTTATAAAAGCAGACTCCGAAACCTCTCTGCTTTGTCCATCTAGGCAACCCTCACACTGTTCCAGTCCCTAGGAATTACGGTCAGCTGGCCCAAGTCCAATCCAACCCCTACCCAGTCACTCCAGTATATAGGAGCTGTCCTAGATACCACCTCCAACAGGGCTTACCTGCCTGCCGACAGACAAGACAGATTTTTGTCTTTGGCTTCCCAGATACAAACTCAACAATTTATCACAACCAGACATCTCTTATGTCTTCCTGGGGCATATTGCCACAGCTATTCCCACAGTGGCCTTTGTCCGTCTACATATGAGACCAGTCCAGTGGACTCTTCAGAAACAGTGGCGACATAAGACCGGGGGATTTCAAAGACAAAATCGGTCACTCCCATTCTATGCTCCGCCCTGAATTGGTGGACCCAGTGTGCCAACCTATCTCAAGGCATGCCCTTCCAGGCCCCTCCTCCCCAGCAGACGTTGACCATGGATGCCTCCCTCGACGGCTGGGACACAGGGCAGGTGGCCCCAGTTCTCCTCATATAAATCTGCTGGAAATGAGGGCAGTCCCCCTCGCCTTTCAAGCTTTTCACCCCCACCTCTCCCCGGGGCCTCTAATGATCCATACAGACAACCCCTCTGTGGTGTACTACCTGAACAAACAAGGAGGTACCAAGTCCCATGCTCCCTGCAGGGAGACAATGGCGGTTTGGCAGGAAGCCATACTTCAGCATGCATCGTTGATAGCCGTCCATCTACCGGGGACATCACAATACCCTGGCTGACATTCTCAGTTGCCAGTCCTCCATGCATAAGTGGACACTTCATCACGAAGTTCTTCAGATGATCTTTTGATTGTGGGGAATCCCGCACCTCGACCTTTTGCCTCCCCCACCAGTCACCAATTTTATTCCATTATCATGAACAGAAGGGGACAGTCTATAGATGCCCTGTCCCAACCATGGACAGGACTGTTCTTATATGCCCCCCCCCCCAATCCCATTCCTGCAATGGACCCTACTGAAACTACAACTCGAACCTGCCACCATGATCCTCATAGCCCCTCTGTGGCCTCGGCAGGTGTGGTTTCCCCTACTTCAGAAGTTCTCAGTAGCGGATCCGATTCTGTTGCTGATCAGGTCAAATCTGTTAACTCAAGATCAGGGGACCTTTCTTCATCCCAACCTGAAGTCACTACACCTTCACGTTTGGCTCCTGAGGATGCTTTTATAGCCCGTCTTCAAGTCTTCTCTCCAGTGGCCAGTATTCTGTTGACTTCACACAAACCATCTATCAGGGAAATGTATAATGCTGAATGGAAATGTTTCTCCATATGGGCCGCTTCCTGGTCTTTGGACCCCTATGCATGTCCACTGACTAAAGTATTGGACTACCTGGCCTCGCTTGCAGAGACAGGTTTGAGCTACTCCTCTATTAAAGTTCATTTGGCCTCTATTTCGGCCTTCCATGAGCATTTAGAAGGGAGACTACTGCATGAACATCATCTTAAGAGGAATGTTACACATCAAGCCTCCCATTAGATGACCCACCCCTCCATGGGATTTGAATTTCCTATTGGAAAAATTGACCTTTGAGTCTTTTGAACTGGCGGCTACTTGCGACCTCCGCTTCCCTTCTTGGAAGACAGTATTTTTAGTGGCTGTCACTTTCGCTCATCATATATCAAGAGCTTCATGCCCTAATGTGTAGAGAGCTTTACTTAATCTTTACAAAGACAGAGTGGCTCTTTGAACCAGTCCTTCCTTTTTACCTAAGGTGGTCTCGGAACATGCCTTAAATCGGTCCATGGAATTGCCAGTTCACTACCCTGAAGCATTCTAATAGGGGAGAATACCTCCTACATACCTTAGATGTTCATCGTATTTTGAGATACTTTGTAAATCATACCAAATCTGTTAGAAAAACTCCTCAGCTTTTTGTTACCTTTACCTCATCTAGGGAAAGTTCCCAGTCACTAAACAGACCCTCTCCAACTGGGTAACACATTGTATAGCCTTTTGTTAAAAGAAATGTAACAAACCATTACCAGGACCTGTTCAGGCCCATTCTACTTGAGCCATGGCCACTACAGCAGCCTGCTTCAAAGGGGCTTCTATCACAGATATATGCAATGCAGCCAAATGATCCACAATACATACTTTCACGAAGCATTACAACTTAGATTTTGCTTGGTGCCGTAGGACGGCCTTTTGTCTTAACTTTCCACCCTTCCTGGGTTTACTGCGAGGGAGTCCTCTTAAGTGTATTACTTGCTGCAAGAGATTATCCCTGTGGAAGATGGTACAGTTGCATACCTACCGTAAAGGTAGATCTTAGAGGGGTATCTCTTGCAGCTGGTATGATCCCTCCCTCCATCCCCCTCCTTCTCTAAGAGAACAACTTCTGATCCAAATATATATATGGGAACGGATACCTGTGGTACCTTGGATCTCCCTCGGTCCTCGCTTAGCGGGTTGAATCTGATGGGGAACTGAGGATACCAGGGATGCAGTGCAGCAGTAGCTGGGGGCTCCTTTGGATGGGCCCCCTTCTCTAAGAGAGACAATTTCTGCTCCATGAGGCGAACTTCGATCTCCTGTAACTGTCATCGACTGGTTGCCTGGTTAAGTCCTGGCAATGAATGCAGGAGATGGTGGTGTGTGTGGGACCAAGATACCTAACGCAAACAGTGTGGTTGTCGTAACGGTAGATCTTCCTACCGCAATGACATGACTGAAACAGTGCTGACTTGCTTGTAGATTCTTTGGACATTTGTTGATGAAGGAAGGAAAACAGAAAAAGTCAGTTTCCAGCTTAAGTTCTCGTGGACGACTGCTGCTCTATGCACTAGTTGCTGCATGGGAGCTGAAGACGGTGGGAAAATGAACTGAGGATACCAGGGCACACCCACTCTTCTATATGAGCAGAATGATGTCGTGTGGGCGGCCCCTGGATAAAGACTGCTAGAAGAGAGCTGCCGTGCACCACAGCGCCTCCTGGTGATGACCCAAGTGTATTACCTGCTACAAGAGATGCCCCTCGAAGATCTACCATTACAGTAAGTACGCAACTGTACTTTCTAGGAGTGGCATATGATGTTCATCAGCATGGACCCACCCATCCTCCCCTGGCTTTGACGCACACAGCTTCTTCCAGCGTGCAAGATCTGGCGTCAAGGGGCGGAGCTGAGGGAGTTACTGGGAGGAACCAGCTTGAAGACTTTTCCAAAAAGTCTTAAAGGGAAAGCGGCCTGCCGGCCCAGCGGCAAGGCATCCGCTTGAGGTGCTGACATAATGGGTTCAGCGATGAACTCGTGAGTCGGAGGGTTGGCCGGAGGGAGAAGGTTCGAACGTCTCTGGGCCCACTCTCCTTCTCTTGGGGGGAAGGGGAGTGGAAGAGTGTCCGGTGCTTTACAAACCCCTGGCGAAGGCTGGGGTACTGGCCAAGGCCGGCACTGTTACCTTATAGGGGCAGGCAGACACTAGACATCATTGCATATCCTTGCCCCAAGGGTCCAGCTGGGGAGCTGCAGTCTCCGGCATGACTGTATGCCTGCCGCCATCTCCAATGTCCACTGGGGTTCCGCCTCCTGTGGCCCTAATCTCTGGGGGGGGGTGGTGAGCCAGGGCTTGCCAATGGTGTCTATCAGGAGGTGGCACCTACCTGGCGGCCCCACCCAGGGGAGTAAGCCTCGGCATGTGGGGATGGTAGGCAGGGCAAGGCTGAACTCCAGTAAGGATTGGGGCCCCCCAAAAAAGTTTAAAGGTAAAGGCAACTGCCAGAAGTGTGGAACATCGTATACCACTTGTAGAACTACTGTTACAGGTGAGTAACCTGATCTTATCTGTGTCAGTCTTCACCATTCATCACAGATGGGTATCTGCCGGAGGTCAGGACCCTACGGGAGCTCTTTTTTATGGTGGGGGCGGACCAACACACCATTAGCGCCGCCCTCGTTGCTCGGCGCGCTCGTGGTGCTCGCGGGTTGGCCGTTAGGCTGTGTCAACTCCAGCCTGCCAGTTCTTCATCTCCTGCCGTAGAGGTCACCTCGTGTGGAAGCTTAAAGAATTTGAGGCCTGCTTCGCAGTTTCTCCTCCTACGCAGTACATCGTGCCGAAGTCCGTCGGTCATACCTGCCGGTTCTTTGTTGCTTTACTCGACGTCACCCGGTAAGATCTTTCCATTATTATTCTTTTTTGCGACGTCGAGTCTGTTTTTGGTGTTTTTTTTTCCCCGTAGGTCATGTCTCGGTCGGAGGGCAAGAAATCTTCCAAGATGGGTCGGACCCCCATGCGACGGTGCCCATGCTGCCGAAAGTTCTCCATCACTGACCAGCACGACCGGTGTCTTTCGTGTCTTGGCCCGCTTCACAACATGGATTCGTGCGACACCTGCTTCTCCATGGACCACCGGGTCATCGAACAACGCACGTGGAAAGTGGGGCGAGCTCCGCCGACTTTCGGGGGTAGGGTGCGCACTCATCGGGCCAAACCACGCTCTCTCAGCCTTTCCTCCGGGTTCCCTCTCGGTTCTATATGAACCGAGGAGGAGGGAGCCTCGGCTACTTGTAGCCTAGCCGCTGCCAAGGCTTCTTCCGCGGTGCAGGAGGCTCGTCCCGCTCCTTCCTGGGGGCGAGCGGGAGGTGCCGCCATGTAGTGCCCCTTGAGGTGAAGGCTCCCCGGTGTAGCTCCCGCGGAGTGTCATGAGCCCGAGTCGGCGCCGTCCTCGACGCCATCGGCTGGTGCCTTTGGAGGCCTTGGCGCTGTTCGCCACACCATAGACCCTGACAGGGCTGTCGGCGGCGCCGACTTGTCACGCGGCGCTGTGACCTCTGTTGAAGCTGTTCGCGGCGCCGACACTGCTAGCGGTGCCGTGAGAACTACTATGGAGCCGTCCTTTTCCATGTCTCGCCTCGGCGCCGTCCTTGGCGCCAAGGTTGAGCACGGCGCTGTGTCCTCGAGGCTCGGTGCCGTGAGGCCTTCAGTTTCCTCAGTCGGCGCAGTCTTCGGTGTCGCCCCTGCCCTCGGTGCTGTTGCAGTGCCAGGGGCGAGCGGCGGCACTGTCGGTGCCGCCGGGCTGTCCTGGCGCTGTCTCCGCCCTCGGTGCTGCTCACTGCCGTGGGACCGGATGGCACCGTGGCTGGTCCCGCTCTGATCTCTGGTTCGGGCTGGGGCGCACCTCCTCGAATTCCGCCGAGGGGCTGCGGGAGGCACTGGCACCGACTTGGGCACAGCTTTGGTCTCTGGGCCTGTTGGCAAGGATGGCACTGCCCGCCCTCCCACGGTTTGGCACAGGGCCTCGGACTCTACCTCCACGGAGACGGAGTCGAGCTCTGAGTCGGACGTGCAGTCTGACCCTTTGGGGTTGGCTGTTGAGGTGGGTAGCACGGTAGTCTCTTCGACAAGTCGGAGTTAGCCCCCTTCTGAGGTGAGGTCGGTGGCTACCGAGACTAGGGTCAGGGGTACTGACCAGCAGGCGGTGGTGCAGGCCACCATATTTCTGCAGCCTGGTCTTAGCGGTTTCACTGACCCCTCAGTTGTGGTACCCCCTCCAGTGGTGTGCCTTGATGCCAACTTTGGGGCCATCGAGCACCTCTTGGGGGGTACTGCACCCTGGATAACCTTCAGGGGCTGCCCAGAGATGCCAGCTACCTAGGCTGGCCCTCTCGAGGAGGAGGGCTCTTTCAGACTTCGAGGGGTGTGGGGTCGGCATGTTGGCCTTTTTCTGGGGTCCACCCGGGCCCTGGGAGAAGCCGTAGTGCGGATCTCCGCTCTTCCTCCTCGGTCTCTTTAAGAGAGCCCCATCCTTTTGAGGTAGGGGACCGTCCTTCTGGACCTATATGGCCCCGGTCGCCTCACAGGGGGGATTCTTCCAGGCGCAGCCAAGGCAGTACCGATTTGGTTGTTCAGCTGTCGGCTGTGGAGTCTTCCGGGGCACCCTCTTCCGCAGGTGCCCACTGTCCGCTCCTTAGCCCAGGCAGAGGTCAGCCGACATCTCTTCTCGGATCTGTCCCCATCCCTCTGCCACACTCTCCTGCACTCCCAGGCATCATCGGTCCTAGCGGGCCTCTCACCTGGGAGCAGTTCAGAGCGGTGGCAGCTCGGTTCCCTGCTTACGTTAGGGCAATGGACAGCCATGTTTTTCAACTCTCCTCCCCCCCCCCGTGCAGCCACTCACTGAACAGACGATGACCTCCAGCTCCTCATCCCCCTCTTCAGGGGGAGAGGAACTCTCTGTCCACATCTCTCCAGCTGCTGATCTCTCTAAGTATCAGCGATTCCTCGTGAGGATGTTGGAGGATTTGCACCTTACTCCTTCCACTGTCAGCAATCCTGAACACTCGGCGCACGCCTTTCTAGGCGATTTTGGTGAGGCCACCCTTGTGGTGCCGCCCTGGCCGGCCCCCTTTCAGGAGGCATCGTTGCGTTCCTGGCAGAGGCCCTTCTCCGGAGTTCCTGCCCCAAGGGATCTCAGCCAGAGGTATTGAGCACCCCCGAGTCTCCAGGTTCCATGCCTCATCCACAGTCTGGATTGACGCAGTTGGATACTCCTGATGGGCATCGCGCCCTTCACCGTGACCGGCCTCCAGATCAAGACTCCGTGGAGTTTTGATGTCTGGGGTAGGAGGACTTTCTACTCTGCATGGTTACTTCTTTCTATCTCTGCACATCAGGCCCACTATGCAGCCTATGACAGGTTCTTGTGGTCCAGGCTAGGTCAGCTCCTAGCCTCATTGCCTGACATGGAGCAAACCAGACAAGCTATTGCACTCTCTGCGCGTGGCCTGGAGCTAGCAAGGCACTAAGCGAGGGCATCCTATGATGCCAATGAGGTAGCTACCAGGGTCGTAGGGACAGCGATCTGCACTAGGCGGACGGCATGGCTGCGTCTTTCCCAGCTGTCACCCTTGGCCCGGCATAGGGTGATTAACTCCGCCCACCAGGGAACCTACCTCTTCTCCTGCAGAATGAGACGGCGCTTGTCGGGGCAACTTCCTTCCCTCTCTGGGGGGACTCCATCTCTCTCTCCCCACTCTCGGGCCTCTCCAGACCCTGAAGGTTCTCCCCCTTAGAGTGTCACCCACTGAGGGCTAAGGGACTTTGTCCCTTAGTGTGTAAAAGAAAACCCCTTGGGGGGGCTCAGTACTCACCCATCTGTGATGAATGGTGAAGATTGACACAGATAAGATATGAAAATTACGTACCTACCATAATTATGATCTTTCTGTGTATCTTCACCATTCATCACAACCCCACCCTCCATCCCCCTGGGGCCTCAGTCTCTGGGTCCCCCTCCCTCTCTGTGCCTCCCCCTCTCCTCCTTAGGAGTGCGGTAAAATAGGGACACACGGAAGTATTTTTCCAGGAAGAGTGGATAGCTCGAGTGGCACTCCTTCTCCAGTACCTTGGCTCCCCCCCCCGTGGGGTAGGAGTTGGTAGTTGCCCTCCTTCTCTCCTCCTCCCTGTTTCCGTCCAACCTATTTCTCAAAAAAAAACAACTTTTTAACCAAAAATCTTTCCTTGAGAAGGTGCTGAATCCCTGTATCCAGTCCTTCTTCCAGAATAGCCGACTCTGCTTATCTGGAGTGTTTGCCAGCTATTCCGTGCCTTGAATTCTGGCAGAAAGCTTTGCTACTCCTTGCAGTTCCTATACAATCTGGAGATGGACCAGGGTCTGGGATGTCTTATTCTTCTCCCTCTCTTCCTAAATACTTTACCCACCCTACCCCCCCTTCCTCTTCCAGAGATTGGGGCCCTCCCAATCCCTTTTAGTTTCTAACCCCTCTTCTGTCCTCTCGGTCGTTATTTCTCCTTTTAGTTCATACATCTTTTCCTGTTTCTGTCCCTTGGACTTCTTGTCCCACCCTCCACTCCCTTCCTCTTACCTCCAGCGACTCAGAACTGGCAGGCAGGCGAGTCAACACAGCCCTAACGGCCAACCCTTGAGTGCCATGCAGTCGTCGGCCCCAGAGGCGGCGCCGATGTCAGCTCCATACCCTTTAAAAAAGCTCCTTGAGTCTGACCTCCGGCAGATACCCATCTGTGACGAATGGTGATCGATACACAGAAAGATCCTAATTACGGTAGGTACGCAATTTTCATTTTTTCTTGGGGGGTGGGGTGTTGCTAAAGTCTGAAGTGGAAATGTGTTTGCTTGTTTTACATTCTGAATATTGCAGGTTTACTGCCTCCTAGTGTTCTGTTTTAGTCAGGTATATGTTTGCTTCTGACAGTATGGATAAGTTAGGTGGTCGGTTGAAAGACAGTAAAGGTGGTTCTTGGAAAATACATTTCAAAGTGTCATCCTCACTGAATATTGGTTGTGGGTGCTTAATAATTTTTTCATAGGGACTCCAGATCAGGGTTTTCTGCAACAGCCAAAGGTGTCTGCTTGGTGGTAGACATCAGGGTGTCTGAAAGGGGGAACCCTGAATCTGTTGATAGCAAAAATATTAAATCCTCTGTGCATACAAGTAAAACTGTCTGTATAAAGAAAAAAGTTATTGCCACTCCTCCTGAAGGGAGCAGGCATAGGGTACAGAACAAAATGCCCTCATCTGAGTAAATATCAGAGATGTGGCAATATTTCCAGGCTATGAGAAATGTTAATAGTGTTAATGCATAAAGACATAAAGGAATTCTAGAGGTCAGGGGTAAGGGGAAATAGACTTCTAGGAAAACAAACTGAACTTACAAGCTCAAATGGGCAGACTGGGTGGGCCATAGGCCCTTATCTGCCTACACTGTCTATGTATCTATGTAATGCCCCCCCACCCCAAGCTCAGGCTCCAACCTGTTGACCTTTGTAGGTGGAAAAGAGAAGTATTACGTACAAGAGAAGGGTCACCCCATTGAAGCAGAGGGTGTACACCTAAGGTTCTTCTCCTGGTCATAATGAGAAGACTATGCTTTCTTTTTCTCATTTGTCACACAGATGCTTGATGTTCTCAGTATTCTCCCTCAGGAAACTGAGGAGGAGGAAGAGGATGCTAAATTTATGGACATGATGGGTATATCATCTTCAAGGAGATTACTAGTCCCCATAAGTTTCTTAAGAATGTCATATCAGATATTATGCCTGCACGTACTGAGCTACAGCCGTTAAACAAAATTGAAATAAAATATCAGGTGGACAGACAGTGGAATACCTTTATATACCCACCCTGATCACCAAGGTGTAGTCCAGGCTGCTGTTTGCAAGACAGCAAAAGTTACACTGTCTGCAAAGCCTCCTGGAAAGGACTCCAAAAAATTGGATGCTATGACCAAGCAGCAAAATAAATAGGCTTCCCTGCTCATTAAACAGGCAGCTGATTCGGCATATATTGCACAGTGCCAGAAAGCATTGTAGAACACAATTCTGGCACCTGCTGATAGAGCAGATAGTGAAATGGTACAGGATCTGGTTGCCATAGCAAGATCGGCCCTGAATGCCACTGAGTACCATTTCCTCACTGCTATGGATAGAAAAGAGACTGCAACTAGAGTTTTAGCTTATGCAGTATCTTTAAGATGATTTTCCTGATTAAGGAATACCATCCTTTCTCTGGATACCCAAACCAAATCCGTGGGTTTCTCCATTGAGGGAAATTCACTTTCTGGTGACAAAACGGAGGTATACATGAAAAAAGTGGATGAATACGAAATCACTTACAAGAGTAACAGAAAAAAACAGCCCCTACCTCCAACAGGTCCCATGGAAGGGGAGTCAGGGGTTGCTTCCCAAGAGTTATGCCTCTTATGACTGTCTGCCACTAAGAGGATACTTCAGAGGCAGAAGGGGCACAGAGCATATTGCTGCTGCAGCACCAGTACCCAAGCCGTAGCCAAAGCACAGCCTCTGACAGTTCCACCCAAGTCGCCCAGCCATTGCCAGTGGGGGAAGATTGGCTCACTACCTTCAAGAATGGGTAAAAGTTACCTCAGACAACAGGTGTTCTGGAGATAATGGTCCTAACACTGTCTATCCAGTTAAAAAAATTCCCAAGACTGCAGAAACGCACAACTTTTCCCACAGAAAGAATCCTGCTGGAGCTGAAAGTAAAATAATTGCTAGCAGCAAAAGCTGTAGTAAAGACCCCTGCCTTTCAGTGGGGCAAGGGTCTATTTTCAAGTTACTTCTTGACCTACAAGAAACGTGGGGAATGGCGACCCATTTCGGATCTCATGTATCTAAACAAACATAGAGAAAAAGAAATTCAAGGTGGTCACACTGAGAACAAATACAGTCTCTGCAGTCAGGTCACTTTCTGGGATCACTGGATCTGAAAGATGCCTATCTTCATATCAGTCAGGCCATCACACAGAAAATATCTCTGGTTCAAGCTAGACAACTGCCAGTATCAGTCCGCAGCTCTCCTCTTTGGCCTCATCTCAGCACCATGAGTAATCACACAAGTGCTTGGCTGTGGTGGCAGCACACTTTTTTTTTTTCATCAAAGTTTTTGTCCGGTGGAGCCCTGGCAGGTGGTTTCGGTCCTCCCGATGGAGGGACTCTCTCTCTGGTTCCGCTGCTCCAGCACTTGCTGATCCCCAGTAGGTCCCACGCAGCTAGGCCAGGAGGGAGGTCTCCGGCTTCTCTTCCCCACTTCCTGGAGACCCAATCCAGAATCTCTAGCAGCAGACCATCGTTGAGCCTGCCAGGCTCATTTTTCCTCCAATTTTCCCGTCCCCCTCCCCTACCGATGTAAGAACATCGGATCAAGCCACCCGACTCGTACTGTCCTCCAGCCACCGCCAGAGGGCAGTCAATAAGTGGGATGACAATTCTCCCTCCCTCCGAGAGAGAAGAGCAGTCCTCCGGACTCTCTAATCCTCTCTCCGCTCTGCCAACTCCCGGCAGCCCGGGCTTGTTCCTGAATCCGGGTCGCCAGCGTAGCGTGAGGTGTTGCGACCAGCGCCTCAGCCTCCAGCACCACCAGGATCTGGAACCGGCCATACACCTTAGAAGCATTAATGTGATGCACATGCCAGGCAAGGATGATGTTCTGGCAGATTCCTTAAGCAGAATTAGTCATGGAAATCACAAATGGACCTTAAATGGATTCTGGCTGTTGGAACTACAGCTTGTTTTCTGTATACCGCACTACTGACTGTTCTGTTGGCCTTCCCCCACCTAGCTCTTATTGGTTGGACTGGCCAGGTACCTTTTGGTGTCTGGTGCATGCAGGGGCATTGTCCTAGGCTGTGGTGTTGCATTGGGCTTCTGGGCCCAGCTCTCTGACTCCTCACCTTGGTTAACTCCCTGCAAGCTTTTCCTCCTGATGCCAGTTGTACCCCATCCTAGCCCGGTTCCTGTCCTCTGGTTCTGGATCTCTCAGCACCATCACTGGCCTGGTTCCAAGGGTCCAGGTGCCCGGACCTCTCCTGGCGTTGGATTCAATACTCGGTGCCGCACCTGGCTATAGTGACAGCACTGTTAACGTCAAAACTCTCTGGCATTTTCTTTTTTGGCGCTGTATTCTACTATGCTGATCCCTGGCGTTATTTAAGTTCAAGGTTCTGCCTCAGCTCCACTCTGCTTGGGACAGTCGGTCCGGGCCCTATGCTGCCTTGGTGTGCCCTACAATGTTTCTGAGCTAGCACCATCTGGCGCGGGTCTGGCTCAGTTTGTAGCTTGGCACCGCATCCCTACGCCAGTTCCATTCCTCCTCTTGTGGCTGCGAGTCTTCTAAGGCTTGTCAGGTAAAGGGCTCGCTAAGGAGTAGTTTTCCTGGGGGGAAAAAAGGAAACTTTCAGGGTCTTTTTCTCCCACATCAGTTTGTTCTTCTGCGACTCCTGGGAGGTGGTGGAGTGGTCCTGGGATCTGCCCCTCAGATTTGCTCTGCCTTGGGTGGTCTTGTCAATCTGGCCAAGTCAGAACTGAACCCCCCTCAGACCATTTACTTTATTGGGGTAGAGCTTTACTCCTGCTGGGTCATGGCCGGACTCCCAGTGGACTGGGCAGCAGATCTTGCCTCCTTTGCCCAACGAGTTCAGGTTGTGCATTTGTGCCCTGCCCGGGACTTGTGGCTGCTGGGGTACATAGCGTCCTGCACAAGTATGGTTTGGCGGGCCCGCTGATGGATGTGCCCCCTGCAGTGGGAGCTGGTCCTTCAGTGGTCTCAGCGCCTTGGTCTCCTGGACCAGTTGATTATGGTGACGCAGCCGATGTGGGATGCCATCCAGTGGTGGCTGGTCCTGGAACAGCTGCAGGAAGGAGTCCCTTTCATTTGTCTAGAACCGACAGCCTTTCTAGCAGCCAGTGTCTCTCTGGTGGGATGGGGAGTCCACTTGGGGTACCTAGATCCGACAGCCTTTCTAGCAGCCAGTGTGTCTCTGTTGGGATGGGGAGCCCACTTGGGGGACTACAGACCCCACAGGCTGTGGACCCTCAAGGAGTTCTGATACCACATCAACCTGTTGGAACTCTGCTCTCAGACCTGCTCTCTTACCACCAGGGAAAGATCTTGTACCTTGACCTTCAGTCACTGCACCTGACTGCCTGGTTCTTAAGTGGCTCAAGTTACAGACTTTGGGTCTCTCTCTGTCGAGGTCCTTGATATTGTAGAAGCCTCTCAGGAGGAGTCAACTCACCAGTACTATGCCTTCAAATGGAATTTCTTTTTCATTTGGTGCCAGGGTAGGGAGCTAGACTCCTGTCCTTCCCTGTGGCTAGCATCCTGGCCACTAATAATCCCTCTCTGTCTGGCCTGAGGTTGAGTACCCTCAAGGTACACTTGACAGCCATTTTGGTATACTGGGAGTAGGCTGGTATGCTGACGGAACAGAAAAAGGTAGTCATGTGCTTCTTTAAGGGCCTTTATCCCTTTCCCCCCACGGTGCATGAACCACCACCACCTCATGACTTGTTGCTGGTCCTGGCAGTGCTCATGGACAAGCTGTTCAAACCAATGCACAGGTGTGACATCTCTCACCTCTTGTGGAAGACCACCTTCTTGGTGGCTGTCACCTCTGCCAGAAGGATCAGTGAGCTTCAGATGCTCTCAGTGGAGTGTCCATACTTGACCTCCGCCCCAACCTGAAGTTCCTCCTGGAGGTTGTTTAGGAGTTTCGCCTTAACTAGATGATCAGTCTCCCAGTGTAGTTCACCAATCCAACCTCTGAGGCTGAACACAGGCTTCATACGTTGGCCCTGAGGCGAGTGGTCACTTATATACTGAGCGCATGGCTGAAGTTTGGGGAGAGGTTCACCAGCTTGTTGTCACTTAATGCCCGAAGCTGCACCTGGCAGAGCAGCAGCTGAATAGAGGATTGGCAGGTGGATTGTCTCCTGTATCAACCTTTGTTATAGGCTGGCTGGTAGGGAGTCTCCTGTAGGGCTTAGGGCTCATTCCACCTGGCATACAGTTGCCTCAGTGGCTGCTTCCAGGGATGTCCTTATCCAGGAAATATGCAGGGCTGCTACCTGGAAGTCAGCACACACCTTTATTTCCCATTGCCACCACAACCTTGAGTCACGCTGGGATGCTGGTTTTGGCACCTCGGTTCTCCAGTCCCTTTTTCCCCAAGTAGATGTGTGCACCTTGCCCCGTCCTCCCAGAGAACTGCTAGGAGTCTGCCATAAGTGTGGATAGTGTACCATATCCACATCCCTAGAAATGAGGGTTACTCGTCTGTAACCATAGTCTTAGTACTAGGAGTGGTATATGGTGCATATCTGCACAGCCCATCCAACCTTCCCTTGTAAATGGCACATGAATACCTACTTCCAGTGTGCAGGATCTGATGCCATGAGGCAGTGCTGAGGAAGATACCACCCAGGTTGGTGGGAGGAGCTTAGCTTGAGGACATTGAGGCTGGATTTAAAGAGAAAGGAAGATGCTGGATGTGCCCCATATACAATACCACTTCTAGAACTACAGTTACAGGTGAGTAGCCCTCAATCTTCAAGTTGGAGCTCTTGCAACAGGCAGTAGCCATAAGGACTAAGGCACCAGTACCTAATTGAAACCTTCTAGCTAGTGGTTCTTTTCCTCGTCGTCGACCCGTTCTCATCGGCTCCTCGGACACCTCTTGCGACAATGACTGCCATCGAGCATTTCTGCGTGTTTTCTTTATTTTCACTCAACCAAAGTTATTTTTTCCTGCATGTCTTCATCCCTGGCTTCTTCCATCGACCGAAGAAAATCAAAGTGTGCATGTGGCAAGCAACTCCAGTCAAAAGACAGCCATGAGGCCTGCCTTCTTTGCTTGGGCCCAGACCACAACACCTCAGCCTGCCAGCACTGCCTGCAGTTCAGCCAACGGACTAGGATCTGCCACCAGAAGGCCCTATAGACTCAGCTTCTAGAACAGCAACTTGCCGCCATGCAGAAACGATCCTTGGGGGGCGGGGGAGCCATTCTTCCTCCTCCTCTGTCTTGGGGACCCCCTCGACATCGAAGACCCATTGGGAGAAGAAGGCCTCAGGAAAGAACAAGTCCTGGGACAAGGAGAAAGCCTGGACTCACTCCCAGTCTCCTCAGAAGAAGCAGACACTTTGGGTTCTTCCTCCCCACTGGGTGGGTCAGACCAGTCCACCCAGCCTGCCTTCTCTTCTTCCATTCAGCCGGTGGTGAAACCTCCCGCCTTGGTTCTGGTGACAGGTGGAGATTCGTCAGGGTCTGAACTTAGTTTCCAGCCCTGCAGCCCCCTGAAGGTGAAGGCCATACCTCTGTTGTCCACCTCCTCCTCAGGTGGCAGGGCCCGGCTCTAAATCAGGCAGCAGGTCCTCTTTCACTGTCCATCTGGCCCCAATGTTGGGCTTTCTCTAAGTCTATGGACAAGGCACCCCGATGTCAGGAGCAAGTGCCCAACTCTAAGGCCTCTGTGATGGCTCTGCCTTGCCCCCCAGTGACTATGCTACAGACACCAGCTAAGCCGGCGACCGTTTCCTCCCCGAACCATCACCAGCGGTCGCCTCCTAAGGAGACGCCAGGTTCTTTGACGGCAGACCCAATAACATCCTTACAATCACCGGACTGTCCGATGTCGTCGGGAGACAGGAATATCTCCAGCACTCGGGCAAAGGAGGACTTGGACACCCAGTACCCCTCACATTGATGAGCCGCCCAGGCGTGCGACTCCATCTCAGATGCCAGCTACTCTGATGCCAGATACGCAGACGCTGGATACTCAGTCAGTTCGCCCTCAGCCCCAGACGCTGGCTGGCCCTTCAGTTCCTCCGATCCCTCTTAGTGAGGTCAAGGACCTTTTCCGCTTTTGGTGGAACGAAATCAAAGGTGACCTGCTTCCTCCAAAACCTGTGGAATCAGTGAGAGGTGCCGGAGCCAGACCAGCCTCCAGAACCGCCCTTCTCCAAATCCAGATGGTAGGTGCCGGGGAAGGCCCAAGCACAAGGGTCAGAGACACAAGCATTCCTCATTCCAGTCGTCGGGCTTATGCTGGCATCACTCCCATAGTGGACGTCAGCTTAGCTCCTCCACCTCGGATTCCAGCCTCAGCTTAGCCTCCTCTGCTTCTGATGAGTTCGAACCCAGGAGCCGCCCTCTTTCCCCGGATAATAAGGATACCCCTAGATCGCCTCCTGATGACCCATCATTTATGGATGTCATGAGGCACATTAACATAGAAACATAGAAGTTGATGGCAGATGAGGACTGCAAGGCCCATCCAGGCAGCCTATTTCTTTTTCTACCTTATAAATGTGCCATCGGCCTTTGCTCTGTCAATGGCCTATCTATTCATACTCATCTGTATTGCTCCCTTATGCCTGTCCCATGCCTGTTTGAAGCCCTGCACTGTATTCATATGCACCACTTCCTGAGATAGGCCGTTCCATGCATCCACCACCCTTTCTGTGAAAAAGAACTTCCTCACATTACCCCTTAATCGGCCTCCCTCTAATCTCATGCTGTGTCCTATTGTCCTGCTATTTTTCTTATATTGAAACATGTTAGACTCTTTCACCTATTAACAGCTGGGAAACTGAGGACTTGGACCAGGAGAGGCATAGGCTGGCCAGATACCTGAGACATGAGGAGCTTAAGCCTCTTGTGGTTTCCCCCATTTGTAGATACCTTCCAGGATCTTACTAGGCTTACCTGGAAGCACCCATCTTCCTCCTCAACCATCTCCAAAAAATTGGACGTGCTCTACAGGGCACCCAGGGATGAGCTCTTCGAAGTGGAACGCCCTGTAACTTACTCAGTGGTCATTATTACAGATCATGACAGGTCCAAGAGGCCGAGGTATTTGAGCTCCCAGCCTCCTGACAGGAATCCAGGCTTTGATGGACTCTGCCCAGAAAACGGAGCTACTAGACCTGCTGAAATCCAGTTCAGACGTCAGCACCCACGTGTTGTGGGCCTCGTATGATACAGCAGACACGGCTACCAGAACAGCTGCCACAGGCATCTTCCTCCAGCGACATGCATGGCTTTGGGTTTCTGGGTTTACCCAGGACCTGCAGGCAGGTATTTTGGACCTCCCGTACAAAGGCTTGGTCCTGTTTGGAGGCGAGGCAGAAAAATTGATTTCTTGCCTCCAGGACTCCGGTAGGGCCATTTGGTCAATATAAAAAATGTACAAATCTAACCAAAGGCCTTTCAAGAAGCAGTCATTTGGTAAGCCCTCCGGTCAGCAGTCCAGAAACTACCCCTAACAGAGGGGAGGGTTTAAATGTAAAGCCACCTCCCAGACTCCTGGGGGTTCCATGTCCAGAGCTATGAAGTCCTCCCAAGCCACTCTGCCTACCCCAAGAGCCTCAGCCTGACTCCCTGCCAGACCCCCTTCCCCCAGCAGAGCCCCTGGGGGAAGCGGTAGGGGTGGATTCTCCCTCTACCACGAGGGCTGGAGCAAGATAACTGACCCACGGGTCCTCCAACTAACAGAAAGAGGATATACTTTGGAGTTCCTAGAGAGGCCACCAGAAAATCCACCAGTGTCCTCCCATTACCCTCCATCACATTTTAACCTTATCAAAGGGGAGATCCAGGCATTGCTTCAAAAGCGAGCCATAGAGCCAGTCCCACCAGATTAGAGGGGAAAGGGATTTTAGTCCCACTTTTTCCTCGTTCCCAGAAAGTCTGGGGACTTTCATCCCATCCTGGAACTCTGTCTTCTGAACCAGTACAGTGAGTACAAGAGGTTCAGGATGGTCGCACTCCCGGGTCTGATTCCCCTCCTGTACCAAGGAGATTGACTCTGCTCTCTGGATATGCAGAATTCATACCTGCACATACTGGTAGTTCAGCCCCTCAGAAGATACCTGCACTTCCTCTTCCAGGGGCAACATTAGCAGTTCTGAGCTCTGCCTTTCAGCATATCCTCTGCTCCGAGTTTTCACCAAGCACCTAGTTGTGGTGGCTGCGGCCCTTGGGAGAAGGGGCCATTACGTCTTTGCCTATCTAGACGACACTGCCCTGACGGCTCCCTCAAAGGGTCAGCTGCTACAAACTCTCTGAGACACCTTTGCCCTCTTTCAAGAGTTGGGGATCACCCTGAATCTACCAAAGTCATCCCCACGGCCCAGCCAGAGACTCAAATACATCGGAGCAATCCTCAACTCGGTGCAGGGCAAGGCCTTTCTTCCCTCAGACAGAGCCGATTGCCTTCGGGATCAGGCTCAAACGGTATCCACAGCCCCAGATATATCTTGGACTCCTCGGCCATATGGTGGCGTCCATCCTGACCATTCCTCTGACCCGTCTACACATGAGGGTCCCTCAGTGGACACTCAGGATGCAGTGGGACCGACGATCTGACAACCTGGATTGGCCTGTTTCAGTCTCCAACCAAGTTCCTCTGACCCTGTCCTGGTGGATGAAACCTGATGACCTTTTCAAAGGGGTTCCATTCCGACAGGAGCCCCCCGAGGTGGGTTTTGAAGACAGATGCCTTGGGCCTCGGCTGGGGTGCTCACTTGGCAGACAGACTCAAGGGACCTGGTTCCCAGTGGAGCAGTCTCTACACATCAGTGTCCTGGACATGTGGGCAGTCCTCTAGGCCCTACAGGCTTTTTAGACTGACCTCCTCCTGGGCTTCTGCTTATCCAGACAGACAATGTCCTTGTTTTTTTACATCAACAAGCAAGGGGTTACTCATTCTTATTCCCACTGCAGAGATGCCATGAGGGTCTGGTATTGGGCTCTGGAACATCATCTGAAACTCACTGCTGTGTATGTTCTAGATGTCCAAAACGCCTTGGTCAGCAGTCTGTGCAGGTCCTGGTCCAAGGCACACAAGTCAGTCGTAGAGCATCTATTCAGCAAATGGGGGCAGCCAGAGTTGGACCTCTTCGCGTCCCCACTCAGTGCCAAACTGGCCAGTTTTTGCTGGCTCGATCCAGTGCCTCGAGTTTTCTGGCAGGAAGCGTTGTCCCTCTGCTGGGCAGGGAGATTTCTTTATGCCTTTCCTCTTCTGCAGAGGGTACTGCTCAAGCTTCAGACGGAGGAAATGGAGATGATCCTCATTGCCCCCTTCTGGCCTCGCCAGATCTGGTTCCCTCTACTGCAGCAGCTGAGGGAACCCCCAATTTCCCTACCTCTGAGCTCACACCTGCTCTCCCAGGATCAGGGCACTCTAGTCCATCCAGACCTCAAGTCTCTGCATCTGCATGCATGACTCCTGCAGACTTGGCAGTAACGAGATTCGGGAGTTGTTTTTGTCCTAGTGGCCGCCAGAAAGCCCTCCACTGAGTCCACATACTCTATGAAAAGGAAGAGCTTTTGCCTCTGAGTCTTTGCCCGTCGTCTTGACCTCTTTACCTGCCTAGTGAACTCCGTGTTGGAGTATCTCCTCTCTCTCTCGACACTGGCCTCAGCTACTCCTCTATCAAGGTGCACCTTTCTGCCATCTCTGCATATCAGGCACCTGTAAAGGGTAAGCCCCTTACTCCGTTAGATGTGTCCTGTACCTTTTTGAGGGGCATTTTGCACTTAACACCTCCCATTAGGGACCCAGTCCCTCCTTAGGACCTCCTGTTTCTCTTAGAGAAACTTGCACTGTCCCCCTTTGATCCAGCCTTGGATTTCGAACTACAATTTTTGTTGTGGAAAGTGTTATTTTTAGTTGTTACTTCCACTCAAAGAATTTCCAAGCTCAAGGCTCTGATGTGTAAAGAGCCCTACTTAGTTTTTCACAAGGACAGAGTGTCCTAAAGGATGAATCCTAAGATCTCACTTCGAGGGGGAGCTTTGGCACAGATAATACAATTAGGACTAAGGCCTCCAGGCATTAGGACCCTACGGAAAGATTTTCTCGCAAGCAGTCTGTGGCAGGGGACCACCCCCGACGTCGGCGCTTCCCCGGTGCCACCTCAGTTCTTTTCCCGCTGTCGACCTGCAAACATTTGATCTACAGATGCCATAGTTGCAGTCGGCTGCCTTTTTTCTCGTGCATTGCACAGTTTATTCTTGTGTATCAACCTTTCCTTGTCAGTTTTTCCATCCAGTTTAATGTCTTCGACACAGCGGTGAAAACCCGTGTGTGCGTGTGGGAAGCAGATCCTGGTGAAGACTGCCATTCTGCCTGCCTGATCTGCCTAGGCCTTGACCACCAGCTGGACGATTGCCCACATTGCCTCAAATTCAACAACAAGACCAGGATTCACCGCGCCAGCACCTTAAAGGCCTGTCTCCTCGAGCAGCAAATAGCCGCCATGCAGAAGGCCCCATCGGGACATAGTTCGTCCTCTTCAGCCAGGGAGTCTCCCCCTCAAGGAGAAGAGATCAGGAGGGAAACACCACCACCGGGAGAAGGAGAGGGCCAGATCAGTGTCCCGCCCAGTGTCGCCTCACTGGGGATCTACTACTTCACCTCCGGCAGAAGATCAGAATCGGTCCCCCCAGGTACCAAAGCAGCTTCTCGAGACACACATAGAAGTCGACTGCCTCTGCTCAGGTGAAAGGTAGGGAGTCTTCTTCTATGGGACAGCTGTCCAACCGGATCCCCTTGGCCCGCCGACCCCATAAACATGGGTCGACCCATGAGGGACAGGCATTGGCTTCGGGCAGATCCACAGAGCCCACCGCCCGAAATCCTTCTGCGATGTCTGAGAAACACAAGAAGCTGGACAAACCAGCGAAATGCTGGGAGGTCGTCAGGTACCAGTCGCCTCCCCACCCGAACACTGGGTGTCGTCTGCTTCCCAGACGACTGGGCATTCCAACTCAGCGTCGGAAAAAGAGCAAGTGCCTCCGTAAAAGAAAGGCCATCGGTCCCTAAGGATCGGCCGTTGGCCCTGGCGTCCGATTCCTCAGATATTGGGGAGGGGGGTACCAGACACCCAGCAGCCTCCATTAAAAGAACCAATGTCAGGCTGCCAGAAACCGATGAGCTGACGCACGATGTACCTGCTGACAGAGTGCCAGGGGACCGGTCGCCACCACCTCTGGACCAGACGCCCGGACCCTCCGGCGCTTCCAACCAGATGCCCCCACCGCCAGTTGTTCCACTAGCTGAGGTGGGAGCACTTTTAGTGCGTGGTGGAATACCATCAAGGGATCTTCTCCCAGACCGAGGATCCATCCCAGTATATCCTCCATCTGGAACCTCACCTGAGCGGCCTTTACCGCCGAAGGAGACCCAGCCGCAAGATAAAGATGGCAGTCAGACGCCTCGATTGGATGACTGCAAAAGGTATCCATCGTCTGTTCCATCCTCCAGCAGACACCCGCCGTTTTCCTCAGAGGATGATGCAGGGAACTCATCTTAGGACTATTCCTCAGAGGACGAGCTCCCCATTCAGTCTCCAAATTTGAGGGTCTCGCCGAGGTCACCCCCAGATGACCCGTCCTTTTTGGACATTATGCACCATATTCAAGTGCTTTACCAGTAGGATACTGAGAAATTAGACCCAGAATGGTGCAGACTGGCCAGATTCTAAGCCATTGGTCATCCTCCCGTTGCTGGAACCCTTTCAGGATGTGACCAAGTCCATGTGGAGACACACTGCCACTACGACCGCAGTTCCTCGTAAGGCCGATAGACTTCACAAGACACCAAAAATGGAGCCTTTTCTGGGCAACCAAAGGCAGACTCGATGGTCCTGACAGCTGCCCATGGCAGGGCACAACAACCATGCCACAGGATTGCCCAGCCACCAGACCCAGAATCTAAAAAATTGAACCAGATGGGATGCAAGATGCACTCCTCGGCAACTTGCACCGCAGGTCACTCAACTTCCTGGCCCACATGGTCCCCTACCAAAAATCCCTGTGGGCAAAGGCAGTGGACCTGGTGAAGGCACAGCCAGATTCGGAGAGTAAGGCGGAAGTCTATGCTGTGATTCAGTCTGGCATGGATGTGGATAAGCACTTCCTCAGGAGTTCTTCTGACTCCTCTGATACAGCAGCAAGAGCAGTGGCCACCGGCATTTGCATGCGAAGGCATGCTTGGCTCAGGGTTTTGGACTTCCGACAGGATTTTCAGGATGCTGTCCTGGATGCTCCTTTCCAAGGACCAGTCCTGTTCAGTCAGAACACTGAAAAACTAATCACCAGACTTCAAGATTCAGTTAAAGCTGTATCTGAAGTCCACAGAATGTACTGGTCGGAGCCACAATCCACACGCCACCATCCCTTTCGGAAAAATCAAGGACAGCAAAGAAGGCGCCAGACACAACATAAGGGAGGCTTCAAAAGGAAAGGCCACTCTGTCCCTTCAGGTGCCCTGGGCACCAAAAACCCCAAGGCACTAAAACCTCCCTTGCCTACACCCTCCAACACAGCATGACTCCCTACTGACCCCCTCCCCCCCCAACACAGCCTGTGCAGGGAGAGGCGGTAGGAAGGAGATTCTCCCTCTAGCTATCCGGATGGTCCAGTATAACATCGGACCATTGGGTCCTCCAGATAGTAGAAAGGGGATGCTCCCTAGAGTTCACCTTGATCTTACTTCGAGAAACAGCTCTTGCAGCAGGTTACACCATTAGGACTGAAGTCGGCAGACGCCAGGACTCCACGGAAATTTTCTAGCTAGCAGTATTCAGCGGGGACCACCTCCAACATCGGTTCTGCCCCCGACGTCAGGCATGGTACATAAGAAGGAGGTCCCCCAGAATCCCCTTTTTTCCCCACCGTCGACTCGCCAACATCGGCCTCTCGGTCTCTATCTAGCGCACGACGACTTGGAACTTCAAGAGTTTCTTCAAACCTAATGTCCTCTCCAACTCCTTCACTTGAGGGACACCTTTCAAAGTGTGCCTGCGGCAAACAGATCCCTTTCAAGGATCCTCATTCTTCCTACATGTGGTGCTTAGGCCCGGACCACGACACCAAGGCCTGCACCTTTTGCCAAGGGTTCAACAGCCGCACCAGGATCCGCCGTCAGAAGGCACTTCAGGCTTTCCTGCTGGAAGAAAAACTTAGCAGGATGGACAAAGAACCTTCCTTCAAGGGTGATTCTTCTTCCAAGGCCCATAAACACTGGGACAAACGCCGGGAGAAAGCAAGGTCCAGATCCCCAAACCGGGCCTCGGATTCCCATAGCTCAGGCTCCACCAGATCTGACCGCTCTCTCTCCAGGGCTCGTTCTCAGCCCCCTCCGGTCAAAGTCCGGGCTTCAGGAAGTTCTTCGACTCTTCACCCTATCAAGACTTCTAGGCCCTCGGCTTCCTCCACTCCCTCTCGGGCCTCTTCCAAATGCCACAAGTCTTCCTCATCGACCTGACGTCGGGGACCCCGACTCCAGATCGGTCTCCCAGCCTCCCAGAGGTCCGGACCCACCACCCAGGAAGACAAAAAGACCTGACGTCCCTGAAGCGAACGATGGACCCGACGTCGGCCAAGCATTCGAAGTCGGCCAGGCGTTCGCCGGAGCCGCGGACACCAGCCAGGCACCAGACGCCGGCCAGGCGTTCACTGGACCCGAAGGCGTCTGCCAGGCGAGCATCGTTGGCCTCGCATTCACCTGGGCCGAAGACCACCCCCCAGTCACCGGTGGACACCAGTCACAGGAATTCCATGGAGGAGGAGAACACGACACTGCCTGAAGACCAGGCAGGTGACACAGAGGATGGCAGGCTTCCGAGTGAACCTTCGCCCACCCCGGAGACACCCGCGGACCCAGCGCCTCTCCCCGACGACAGACCACTGATGCCAGGCCCGTTGTCGGGCATGAATCTACAAGAGGTAAAGGATCTCTTTACTTTCTGGTGGGAAATCCATTCGAAAGGATGTGGTCCCTGTGAAACCTCCTCCTCCTCCTATGCCCCCTCCTCCATCAAAGGGGCCAGCAGGACGACCACCAACCTCTAAGGAGCAGACTCCACCTCCTAGGGGTAGATCCAAGGACCAGAGAAGGCCTCCCTCAATATCTCCATCAGGGTCTCCCAGCCCCAAGTGACTCAGACATCGTCGGTACACTCCGTCAGGGGAGGACTCCAGATCGGATACCTCGGAATATTCCAGATCTCCTTCTCCACTCAGCATTCCATCACCTGACCCACATGACCTACCCAAGTCTCCTCCAGTTGACCCTTCTTTCTCCGAGATCATGAGGCACATCCAGGACAGCATGGGATGGGATGCTGAAGACCTCAACACCAAAAGACAGTGCCTTGCCAGTTATCTTCGGCAGAAAGACCCAAAACCTGTGGTAGTGCCACCCTTGGTAGACACCTTCGTGGACGTCACCAAGGCTACGTGGAAGCATCTGCACTCTACTCCTGCTGTGCCGAAGAAAGCTGACCGCCTGTACAAGGCCCTGAAAGAGGACCAGTACTTGGCTCAACAACCTCTGGCAGACTCCCTGGTCATTACAGCCTTACATGACCGGTCCCAAAGACCGCAGCACATGAGCACACAGCCACCGGACCAGGAATCCAAACAGTTGGATGCCCTGGGGAAGTGCATGTATGCGGCTGCTACATGCTCCATCAGGTCCCCAAACTACCTATCTCACATGGTACAGTTTCAGAACGCAGTGTGGGAACAGGGCCAGGACCTGGTTGATAAACTTCCGGATGGCGAGCAGAAGGCAGAGCTCCTAAACCTTCTCCGCACAGGGTCTGATGTGGGTACCCAAGTGCTACGAGCCGCATACGATTCTGCGGACTCGTCCGCCAGAGCTGCAGCTTCAGGCATCTGTCTCCGGAGACGCTCTTGGCTCCGTGTCTCCGGTTTTACCCCGGACATACAGAAGAACATTCTCGACGTCCCCTAAAACGGCGAAGTACTTTTTGATGAACCCTCGGAGAAGGTTATCATCAAACTCCAGGACGCTGGGAATGCAGTCAGGTCTGTACATGCCATGTACAGATCCAGGCCTGGTTCCTTTCGTCGGAACCAGAGCTGTTTTCGCAGCCGGCAACAAAGGCAGCAGCCACGTTCTGGCCAGCAACAAAGGGGCACTTTTCAATGTAAAGCCCAGGCAAAGTCGTCCCCAGGCAGAGGCCAGTGCTACACTAAACCTGCCCAGCCTGCAGAGACCAGTGCTGCCACAGCATGACTTCTTCCCAGCCCCCGCCCCTCCTCTGGATCAACAGGCACAAAAGGTTGGGGGTCGCATCGCTCGCCACTTTTTAGGGTGGCAGTCAATTACCACCGACTGGTGGGTTCTCCAATTGGTCAAGAAAGGCCACTTTATAGAATTCCTCGACCACCCACCGGCAAGACCTCCCCTGCTTTCCCGTTACTTGGGTCAGCATGCCCTGCTCATACAGCAGGAGGTGCTCGCACTTCTCGGAAAAGAAGCTATAGAGCATGTACCACGGAACCAGAGAGGTGCAGGTTATTATTCTCACTTCTTTCTGGTTCCCAAGAAAACAGGAGACCTCCGTCTGATACTGGACCTCAGCGACCTCAACGAGTCGTGCCTGTACAAACGCTTCTGCATGGTGACCCTCCCAGGTCTGATTCCCATGCTCAAGCAGGGCGCTTTTCTAGCGTCCTTGGACATGCAGGATGCTTACCTGCATATACCCATCGCTCAAGCGCACAGGAAGTTTTTGCGCTTCGAGTTTCAGGGTTACCATTATCAGTTCCGAGCCCTTCCCTTCAGACTGTCATCGGCACCTCGGGTATTCACGAAATGCATGGCGGTTGTAGCGGCGACTCGGAGGAGACAAGGCCACTACATGTTCCCCTACCTGGACGACTGGATTCTCATGGCGCCCTCTCGGGAGGCCCCGATGTCCGCCATTCATTGTACTCAGTCTCAGTTCGAGATGTTGGGCATCATTATCAGTCAAGAGAAGTCACGCCTGGTTCCATCTCAGATTCTGCAATTCATAGGCGCAGTTCTGGACACCATCCAGGGGAAAGCTTTTCTGCCCCAGGACAGAGCGGAACACATCAGATCCCTTATCGGGGACATTTTGGCGAAGAAGACCTTTCCTGCCAGACTGGTCCTTTGCCTGCTTGAACAATTGGCTGTGGCCATTGCAACAGTCCCGCTAGCCTGTCTCCACATGTGGGTGACCCAGTGGATGTTAAGGGTCCAATGGATCAAAAGCAAGACCATCTGCAGCTCCCAATCCAGATCACGAAGGCCATAATCCGGGATTGGCAATGGTGGCTAGATTCAAAGAATCTGTCAGTGGGAGTACCCTTCATTGCGCCGTCTCCGATTGTGACACTCTCCACAGATGCCTCAGGGCTCAGATGGGGAGCACACCTTGACGGTGTCCGGTCCCGGGGCCTGTGGACAGCCCAAGAGACTCAACGCCACATAAATATCCTGGAAATGAGAGCAGTTCTTTACGCCCTGCAGGCCTTCCAGTCAGAGGTTCCACCGGGTACTCCTTTCTTACAAACAGACAATTCTGCGGTGATGTATTACCTCAACAAACAAGGAGGCACCCATTCCTACCTGCTTTGCAGGGAGGCCATGAGGGTGTGGGATTGGGTTTTACAGCACGGCGCAAATCTCATTGCTGTTCATGTCCCAGGAGTGGACAACGTCATTGCAGATGGCCTGAGCCGCTCTCAGGCCAGAGTCCATGAGTGGGAACTACTTCAGGAGGTAGTTGAGGATCTGTTTCGCAGATGGGGTACACCAGAGTTAGACCTTTTTGCGTCCCCATCCAATGCAAAACAGCCCAATTTTTGCTCGCTAGATCCAGGACCTGGTGTTTTCTGGCAAGACGTGTTGTCCCTCTCCTGGGTGGGCAGATTCCTCTATACCTTCCCCCTTTCCGTTGATCCAAAGGGTCCTTCTGAAACTTCGCAGAGAGCAAGCAATGCTGATACTTATCACGCCGTTTTGGCCCAGGCAGATCTGATTCCCTCTACTACATCAGCTGTCTCAGGAACCTCCAGTGCCTCTGCCAGTCAGCTCCCACTTGCTGTCTTAGGAGGCAGGTTCCTTGGTCTGTCAGGACCTTCGTTCCCTGAACCTGCACGCTTGGTTCCTAGAGAAATAGCCATGATGCGATACTGGGTCTCGCAAGAGGTAGCAGATGTTCTTGCTGCTGCTAGGAAACTGGCTACCCATGCTACTTACGCCATGAAATGGCGCAGATTTTGTCTATGGGTTCAAGCACGTGGTTTTTCGCCTGTGGATTGTCCAGAAAGGTTGGTCTTGGACTGCCTCCTGTCCCTTTTTCATACAGGCTTGGTCTACTCCTCGATTAAAGTACACCTCTGTGCCATCTCAGCCTATCACACTCCTATAGGCCAACGCACCATATCTCAGTTGGACACGGCATGAGCCTTCCTGAGAGGTGTTCTCCACCTTAGACCTCCAATTAAGGATCTTATTGCGCCATGGGATTTACCCGTTGTCCTGGAGCAGCTTACGCTACCACCCTTTGAGCCAGCCATGGATTGCGAGCTACATCTCCTTACATGGAAGACATTGCTTTTAGTTGCCGTTACCTCGGCCAGAAGAATTTCTTAACTTCATGCACTTATGTGCAAAGAACCTTATTTTGTTTTTCACCAAGACAGGGTATCCCTACGGACTAATCCTAAATTTCTGCCTACGGTGGTCTCAGCTCTCACCCTTAATCAGGACATTGATCTAGCAGTGTACTTCCCCAAGTATTCTAATCTAGGAGAGGCCCTGTTGCACACTTTAGATGTGCGTAGGTGTCTTCGATACTACCTGACTAGAACCAAACACCACCGAAAATCGGACCAGCTTTTTGTCTCCTTTGCCCACAGGATGATGGGCGCTCCTGTTTCCAAACAGTCACTGTCCAGGTGGCTTATTCATTGTATCACGTTCTGTTACCAGAAGCGCAGTAAACCCTTACCGGCGCGTTAGGGTCATTCCACAAGGCCTGGCTACCTCTTGCGCTCAAAAAATATGTCCACTTCGCCATCTGTGCTGCAGCTACTTGAGCACTGCGACACTTATCAGGCATTATAGCCTGGATGTTGCATCGAGGCGAAGAGCAGGTTTTGGTCTAGCAGTCCTTCAAGGACTTCTGTCCTAGGTTTAGGTTCTATTAAGGATTTCTACCTTCCCGCCTCCCAATGGTGTGGGATTTCCATTATTGCTTGGGAATCTGTCCTAATGGTATAACTTGCTGCAAGAGCTGTTTCTCGAAGTAAGATAGTACAGTTACGTAAGAACTTACCGTAACAGTAGATCTTACTTCGAGAGGGCTCTTGCAGTAGGTAATTACATATAGGACTGACGTCGGCAGGCTGCAGGACCCCACGGAAATATTTCTAGCTAGCAGTCCCTGGCGAGGGACCACCCCCACGTCAGGTGACCGGCGTGAGGAGACGTCGGTATAAAGGGGCGGTCCCTGACACCCGCCTTCCAGTTCTTTCCCGCCGTTAGCTCGTGCAGCGCCTCGCGGAAAAGTTTGTTGCTTCGTCAGCCTCCTTTCGGTTTTTACCAAATAATCTTAACTTTTTTCGACATTCGTCCGGTCATCGTCTGTGTATATCGTCCCCTACTCCCTCCGAGCACAAAAATAAGTGCGACTCGTGTGGCGCCAACTCCCGTACAAGGACAGCCATTCCCTGTGCCTGTTCTTTCTAGGCCCCGATCACCTGGTCGAGAAGTGCCAGCACTGCCTCAGCTTCAACGCGGCTACCCGGAAAAGGCGGCGGCAGCAATCCCTGGAAGCCCACTTCTTGAAGAAAAAGATGAGTTCGATGGAGAAGGAGCTCAATAAACTGAGGCAGGCGTCCACTTCCCCTGAAGGCCATCGGAAGAAGAAAGACAAGGAGAGGCACCGGGACAAGGGCTCCTCCACCGCATCTCCCTCTGGAGTCGCTGGGACTCAGGTAAAGTCCCCTCCGGGGGACCGCTCCTCGACGGCTGCCTCGGAGGCTTCCGAGGCAGCGTCGGCCAGCCCGTCTGGCTCGTGCTCGGGCCTTTCAGGTGCCTCCAGGCAATTGGAGGCCTCCGCCCCAGTTTGGCCGTAGCTTCCACGGCCCACTGGCGACTGCGACTCTGCAGCCGCGGCTCCTCCAACGCCCGCGAGAGAAAGCCGGTAGGCGCACGACCTTCAGGGCGGCGCGCGCGCTCCTCTCCCGCCGGACCAGGCCGATCCTTCCTCTCGGTCTGCCTCCGGCGAAGGCTCCCATAAGTCAGACGCCGGCTCCTCCGGCGTCCGCCGGGAGCTCGCTGTAAAACCGCACGTCGGCTCATCCTAAAGCGTGGTATATGATGTTCATCCACACGGACCCACCCGACCTCCCCGGCTGCGGACGCTCGCAACCTGGCTTCCAGCGGGCTAAGATCTGGTGTTATGGGGCAGAGCAGAGGTATATAGCACCTGGGTGGGTGGGAGGAGCCAGCTTGAAGACTTCTGGTGATCCTTAAAGGGGAAAGGGACATGCTAAAGAGTGTGGATGAACAACATATACCACTCCTAGAACTACAGTTACAGGTGAGTAACCTGTTCTTCTAGGAGCGTGGATATGTTGTTCATCCACACTGTTTGGCAGACTCCAAGCAGTTCTCCGTAGCCTTCACACATGCCTGTCTCCAACTCGAAGTATGATAGTACAGTTCACAGAATCATAGAACTTGATGGCAGAAAATGACCTCTTGGCCCATCTAGTCTGCCTCTTATCCCCAGACTAATCTTTCCTCCCTCCCTCCTCTAACAGCACCCACCCCACCTCCCTGTAACCCCATGTGCCTGTCCCATGCTCTTTTGAAATGAGACAGTCTCTGACCCCACCACCACCTCCTCTGGAAACTTGTTCCAGACCTTCACCACCCTCTCGGTGAAGAACTGTCCTCTCACATTGCCTCTGTAGTTTCCCCCCTGTAGTCTCATACCATACCCCCTTGATCTTCCTGTATGTATCTTCATCATTCATCACTGGTGGGTATATGCTGGAGGCGCTATGACCCTGCAGGAGCTATTAGCTTACAAATATTTTGTTTGGGGAGGAGTCTGTGCCGAGGCCGGCGCTGCCCTCGAGGACGACACAGAGCATGCTGCTCGAGAGTTAGCCAGTAACCGATGCCGACTCCTCCACCACTTCAGTTCTCTTCTTCCCGCCGCCGAGATTGCACCTCGCAGGAGCTGAAGCAGCTGCATAGTTTTAGTTCACCACCGAAGTTCTGTCATACTCGACGCCGTAGACTTCTTCTAACAAGCGAGACCGTTCTTTATTTTATTGCCTTTGTTTCTACGGCGTTGAGTCTGTTTCTTATTTTTATTCATTTTGTGTGCGGTTGATCAAGTCAGGTCCAGGGCCTAAATCAAAATCCAAGGTGGGACATGCCGATATGCGTTGGTGCTCCTGTGGCGAGTCAATATCCGTAACGGACCGTCATGATCGATGTCTTTCTTGCCTGGGTGCGCAGCACAACATGGACAACTGCGACGCATGCTTCTCCATGGACTGCCATGTCCTTGAAACGAGCACGTTGAAGGTGTATCGGAATCCTCCTACCTTCGGAGGGCACCGTCGGTCCCGGGACGCCAAGGCGCGATCACTTGACCCTTCTCCTGGGTCGCCCTTCATTACTGTACGTACTGGAGGGCCGCGAGCCATCGATGATACCGACTTTGCTGGTGTATCTGGTTCACTAGAGGGGTTGAATGGACAGCTGGTGTCCTTCGGGGGTTCAGTTGAGCACCCCTCTAGGTCGTTGCCCTCCTCAGAGCCACAACCACCCCCAGTGTTGCGGTTGGAGCTACATGCTGGATCCGTACCAGTGGGGTCCTTGACTCCGTCCACTGACTCTGCTCTTCCTCTTGGTGCCGTTTCTGGAGCTGGTGCGCATGACGGTGCCGGAATTGCGGCATGGCCTTCTTTCAGTGCCACGAGCGGTTCCGAATTTGGTAGGGTGCATGGGATGAGCTCTTGCCTGGTTTCCCTGCTTTCTTCCTCTTTGGAGGGAGAGGAGGGCTCTGACCCGGATTGGTCACCCCACTCTGAGGAGCTCTCAGGCTCTGAAGAGCATCGCCTCCCTACGAGGCCTCGCAGCACAGCTTTGAGTTTTTTTTTCTCTTTCTCTGTCTCTGGGGCTGCCGTCTCCAAGTCCGCTGGCGCCGCTTGGGATTCTTGCGATGCTGTTTCCGGTGCTGTGCTTTCTGGTGGCACCATCTCTGGTGCTGCGGGGAGGGATGGCGCCGATGTCTGAGCAAGGAACGAGGAGGGTGCTGGGTCTGGAAGCAGTGCCACTCCCGATGCCGAGTCGGAGATCTGCGCCTCGGAAGAGGGCGACTCTGGCGCTGAAGCTGGGAATGGCACAGCTCCTTTTCTCTTGTTACGGGTTAACTTGGGGGTTGCTAGGGCATGTTTGCAGACAGCTGTGGCTCTGCCCTTGTTACCCCCCCTCAATGTCCCAAGGACGGACGAGGGGCAGGTTCTTTTCTGAAGGGGAGAGCGTCAGAGTGCCTGGAATGGCCTGGGGGTCTTCTATCAGGGCTGCTGGCTGACCCCTTGCACTTTCACTCTCCTCAGCGGGGATGGCCTGCATCTGGTGGGGTTAGGGGCCACCCGCAAGGTTCACACCTGCCCCGGTCTCCTCACTTAGTGGCTTCTTCCTTAGGGCACCACTCGGGCCGGACCTGCACAGTTGTGCGACCTCCTGTGGTTTTGTTGCGCAGTCCCACCCTCTGGGAGGGGTCGTGCTAACGTTTCCGGTGTCCTAGCAGGGATCCTCCTCTGGTTTGCCAGTCTTCTCCTCCTCCTTCGGATCCTCTGCCCAGACCATCTGCTCTCCTGGGCATTTTGGGTCCTGCGGGGCCTTTGTCATGAGACCAGTTCAGAGATTTGGCAGCAGCCTTTCCTCGCTATCTTAGAGCTCTGGACCAGGTCATTTTTAGACCACAACCGCTAGCTGCACCCAGTCCTGAACTGAGCTCCTCTGTCTCCTTGTCTTCCTCTTCTGAGGAAGAAGGAGGCTCAGTCCACTTGTCCTCAGACGCTGATACCACCAGCTGTCAGTGGTTCTTGTCAAAGAAGATAGAGGAATTCCACATTTCCCCTCTCGGAGGCTGTGATCCTGCCCATGTGATGCTTGCTCTCCTGGGAAAGTTTTCATCGGAGAATGTTGTCATCCCTCTGTGGCCTATTCCTTTTCAGGAAACATCCCATTGTGTCTGGCAGTCTCCAGCTACCCCCTTTTCCTGCCCCGAGGGACTGCCAGCGCAGATCTTCCCTTGTCAATCTTCACCATTCATTACTGCTTGGGTTAAGCCGGAGGCGCGCACCCGCTACGGGAGGTTTTTTTTTTTTTAGAGTTGGCTCTAACGGCGCTCCCCGAGGGCGCGTCGCGTGACCAAGGGTCATGCTAGGACGGCCGTTAGGAGCCATGGACTCCTCCCTCCATCTCAGTTCTGTTTCTCCCGCCTGCCGAGGGGTTGCACCCGCCAGTGCGCGGTAGATATAGTGTTCTTGATCGTCCCGACTCCTCATCTCGTGTTTCAGACATCCACTGATGCCGTATACCGTAAGACCGTTCTTTTTATTTCTATCACGTGGCGCGAGTGTTTTCCTACTTTTTTCCCCTCAGTTAGTCTTCGTATCATGTCCGGTCCTGGAGCAAGGCATAAGTCGAGCGGGCCGCGCCTATGCGCCAGTGCTCCTGTGGCGGCATTTTTCCGCTCGGACCGGCATGATGTCTGTCTCCGTTGCCTGGGACCCAACCATTTACATGGACGTGCGACGCTTGTTTCTCCATGGACCGTCGTCCTCAAATCCTGCTGCCAGCTCAGCAAGGCCCCTCCGACCTTGGGACGGCGCCGCCCAGGGATTCCCAGGTAAGGTCTCTAGGCCCTTCCGGGCCTATACGGTCCTTGAAGAGGAGCTTCCTCCTCTTCTCTTGCCCAAGAGGAAGCTTCTCTCGCGGTGTCGAGGGCGTCGTGGTCCCCGGGGGCCGTGGCGGTGACACGCCTCGCAGTCACCTCCTCGGTGCAGGCTCCCAGTGTCGAGGCCCATGATTTCTGGGCCGGGCACGGTGGACCCTCGGCGCCGGGTCGAGACAGCACCATAGGCGGTGCCGCTCTGGCCCCAGTGCCGCTGGCGCCGTGGGTGATCTGCTCTCCGGGCGCCGGGTCAGTTTCAGCCTGGGAGGCGGCGCCGTGGCCTAGCTGGTGCCCAGGGAGGTAGGGCGGCCTGGCTATCTGGTGGGTGGGGTCGTCCGCGCCCTGGCACCGCATCGTTCGCGGTGCCATTGCCCCGGGGATTCCCGGAGTTGCCAGCATTGAGGTTCTTCTGGTCTCGTCTTCTTCGGAGGCCGATGACTCTGATGTGGACCCATCCTGGCACCCTGACTCTTCGGAGTCAGGGTCCCCGGTGGCACAGGGTGCCAGGCGGCGCAGCGGCCCCCTTCCACTGTCCCCTCTCTCGTCCTCCCCTGAGGGCTCTCGGGCTGGGGTGGCCCTCGGTCCCAGGGGGTGATGTGGTGGGGACTGAGGAGGAGGCCCTCCTAGGGACCTGTGACAGCTGCCCTCCCGGTGCTGTTGCCTCCTCTGGTGGTGCTGGGGCGCTGCAGTCGAGGAGGAGGCTCTTTCGAGTCCGAGGGGTTGAGGGCAGGGGCGGGGCCCCGGTCTCTGTCGGCCGCCTCTGGTGGGGTGGCTAGGAGCCGTAGCGCCGAACCCCGCCCTTCCCTCCTGGGCTCTAGGGTGCCCTCCGGTGGCGTTGCTGTGGACTGCCCTTCTGGAACCATGCAGTCCCGGGTTCGTCACAGGGGAGGTTCTCCCCCTGGGCTCTTCCAGGCATCGCTTTCTCAGGGTTCCGTCTTGCTGCCTGGTTTGTTGTCCGGGATCCTGCCAGCTCGGGCCTGCCTCCGGTTCAGAGTCCTGGCAGAGGTCAGTTGCCCTTCGTGAGTGCCCTTCCCCAGTACCTCTGCTTCCCCACGCTTCCAGGCCATGTGGGTCCCTACGGGTCCGTTATCCTGGGAGCAGTTCAGAGGATTCTGCGGTGGCCTTCCTCTCATCACGTTAGATGTATGCATGAGGGTCTTCGATTCTCCCCACCGCCAGAGGAATCCTCTGGACATCTGAGCTCTCCATCATCCTCGTCTTCCTCCTCTGAGGGTGAGGAACCCTTGCTCACCTTTCTTCGCAGCTGATTTCACTGAATATCAGTGATTCTCCTCAAGGATGGTGGAGGACCTTGAATCTCTTATGAAGGAGAGACAATACCGAGCGGAGCGTGTGAATTCCTTGGAGAATTCAGTGCCCAGCACCTGGTGGTTCCTTCCTGGCCTATCCCTTCCAGGAGGCGTCTATCCGTCTCCGGTAGTCGCCAGCCGCCCCTTTCTCCAGCTCCGCTGACTGCCGTTTAGGTATTGTGCCCCTTGGATCCCTGGGTACTCTTCCCAACCCTCCCTCAGGCTTGGGTGTACCTAGAGACTCCTTCCGGCGCGCGCCGTCTGGGCGCTGGCCGCCCACCAGATTCGGATTCTACAGTTCGACCGTGGAAGTAAGAGTGTTCTCTTCTTCTCTGCGGTGGCTTGTATTGCATCACATCAGGCTCACCACGCTGCCTACAATCGGCATCTGTGGTCGATGCTCTCCCAGCTCCCAGCATCAATGCCTGATACTGGAGCAAACCAGACAAGCTATTGCCCTCTCCGCTATAGGCCTGGAGCTGGCAAGACACCAAGCAAGGGCATCTTACGGCGCCATTGAGGTGGCTTCCAGGCTTCCGGGGACAGCGATCTGCATTAAGCGGACGGCATGGCCCGTCTATCAAGGTTGTCACCCTGGCCGGGTCGGGTGATGCGCTCCGCTCTCGGGACCCGTCTTTTTCCTCCAGAGCTAGAGACTTTTCAGGGGCTTCCTCCGTCTCCCTGTCCTCGGGAGGCACCTCCTGCTCTTCTCCCACATAGGCTTTTCTCTGTACTAGCCAGGGTCTTCCTTCTGTTTCTCACCCACAGGAGGCTGGGGTCTTGTTCCTCAGGGTTCTGCCCTCCCTTTTTAGGGGAGGGCTTAATACTCTCCCAAGCAGTAATGAATGGTGAGACTGACAAGGAAGATCACTGAAATTACGTACCTCACCGTAATTCTTGATCTTCTTGTATCTTCACCATTCATTACTGATACCCACCCACCTTCCCCCAGTGGGCTCCTTCTGTGCGCCTCCTCCTACTGTTCCTCTTACTCCCTTGGCCTTTATAAAAAAAAAAATCTTTTCTGTTTTCCCATTCTTGGTGAATGGATCCCAGGATTTACTTCATCTTAAGATTGATTGGCGTTTTGCTCATAAAAGTGCTAAGTCGTTGGGGAGATGCATGGCTCTTGCCTCGCCGTGTTTGGCAGGTGCGGCACTTCTAGGGACTCTGTGTAAACACTGTCTGTACAGTTAATATAGTCCCAAGGGGAAAAAAAACTGCTAATCAATTATTTTAAACCCTGGACCCCCTTTTTTCCTCAAGGTAAAGAGGAACGAGTACGGTTACAAACTTCTTAATTCTGAGGGAACTCTTTCTGACTGCCCTACGGTGCAATTCCTTGTCTCCTCAGGTCATGTTGTTCCACAGCCTGGTGGCCATGCCCTGTCTCGGCACCTTCAACTTAGGATCCCCTTGGCAGGCATTATTTTTCAAAAAGCTTTTGCAGCTGCTGGCTGACCTTGTCAGCTTCAAGCCTCTGTCTGCCTTGTCATAGCAAGTCTGATTGAGTCCCTCTCTATTTTTCTTACAAACTGCCTTCGAGAAGGCTTAGTTTTTCCCATACTCTTCTATGGTAGCACTTATCAAGGTGCTAGGAACTTAGTCCTCTTCCTGGATGGGCACTCTTCCGGAACAGGTTCTGCTCAGTCAGTCCAGGAGCCCTCAACTGGGATGAAGAGACTTGGCATGTTGAGAGTCAGAGACTCTGCCTCTCTTGGTCTGTTTAGCAGGTTGGGTGGAACCTCTCCTCAGTCCTACCAGCAGAGTTCTTGCTCCTCATTAATTTCCGAGCCTATAAGCCTCTCAACCAACAATGCCTCGACGGGCACTGTTCTCCTTCTCAACATGCCACTCTTTCTTTTCTTCTTCCTTCATTCCTCTCTTTCCTTCCCCCTCTTTCTCTGTTCCTCCCTAGAGCCGCCTCGAAAGGAGGCCCTGCGGTCCCTTAGGGTAGGAATTCTCTCTCCTCTGTCTATTCTCCATCGGCTTATTCCTTTTTCAGTTTATTTCCTTTCCTTTTTCTATCCCTTGGCTGTCTTGCCTCGCTTTCTTTTTTCTCACACTTTATTTTGCCTCTCCGGCTAACAGAACTGAGATGGAGGAGGTCATGCCTCCTAACGGCCATCCCTCACAAGATGACGCAGTGCGTTGTCCTCGAGGACGCGCCGCTAGAGCCAACTCTAATAAAAAAAAAAAACTCCTCAGAAGGGTGCTCCCGCTTAACCTCAAGCAGTAATGAATGGTGAAGATACAAGAGAAGATCAAGAATTATGGTAGGTGCGTAATTTTCATATATCGAGCACCCCTGAGGTCTCCAAGCTCCCTGCCTCATCCCACTTCTAGGATAGAGTTGCTGGATTACCCTTCTGGATATCGTTGCCGAGACATGACCCCCCACCCCCACCCCGAGTCTGACTTAGCTGAGTTTGACCACTGGGGGAGTAGGATGTTTTCCTTGGCGCGTCTCCCGTTACATATTTCGGCACATCAGGCCCATATGGCTGTCTATTCTGGACACTTATGGATAGTGCTGGGACAGCTCCTACCCACTTTGCCTGACACGGTGGCAACCAGGCAGGTATAGAGTGTCTTACAACACTAAAGAGATAGCATCTAGGTTGGCAGGATCTGCAGTCTTTATGAGACAGACAGCATGGTTTCACCTTTCCAGGTTGTTACCCTTGGCCCGGCATAGGGTGATTGCCTCCTCTTTCCAAGGAGCCCATTTTTTTCTCCCGCTCTTTACAAGGAGCCCATTTTTTTCTGCCACAGGTTGAGAAGGAATAAACGGGGTGCCTTCCTTCTCCCAGGTCTTGGGAGTCCCTGTCTCATCCTGACCAATCTCGGGCCTCTCCAGGCCTGTAAGGGGCTTCTCCCCTTGTGGTCTTCCCACACAGAGGGCTGTGGGAAGGTCTACCCTCAGGGACATGCCGGGTCCCCTTTTGGGGGGCTTGGTACTCACCCACCAGTGATGAATGGTGAAGATACATACAGGAAGATACGAAAATCATGTATCTATCATAATTCTTGATCTTCTTGTGTATCTTCACCATTCATCACTGCTTCCCACCCACGTTCCTCTCTGGTATACCTCCTCCCTGCTTGCTCTCTCCTCTGTGGGGACCCTTAGGGTAAGCCCTGCTTATCATCTCTTCTGTTTCTGGAGCTCTCTTTGTAGAGGGGAGGTCAAGCAGGGTCTCCTTTGCCTTATAATGGGAGAGCTCCTCAGGTCCTTCTTTTCTTGCTCTCTTGTTTCTCAAGACGAGAGTTTGGTCCTTCCGGGCCTTTTGATCTGGTGGGTATATATGTTATATTAAAAAAAAAAAAAAGAAAGAGAAAACCCAAGGATCTGTTCCCCCAACTAGTTGATTATCCTAAGGCAGTGCCTCTTCTTCCAGGATTCCTTCTCCCTTGCCCTGCTAGGTATCAGCTCAAAATAACATCTCCCGGATGTAAAATTCAATTAAGAAGTTCTTCGTTTTGGGGTGGACCCTGTCCCCGCACAAGTGCCCTAGGGCATCTCCAGAAACCCCAGCAACCTACCCTCTAGGGACTTGGTCAGCAGCCTGCCTTCCTCCTAGGGTTCAGTTTTTTCCGGCTAGCTTAGCACTCTTCAGCCTGGTCTTTTTCTTGAGACAGGACGATTTTTTTTTTCCCTTGAGGAGCTTCTGTGAAGGTAAAGGCGAAGGCAGCCATGACTCTCCCTCCCTGGAGAAGGTAGGGTGTTGAAAGGGCTCTAATCTCTTTGCTATCCCTTATTTTCTTCCTAACTCTTCCCACTGCTGTAATCCCTAGGACTGCCCAGTGGTTGGGCCCATGCCGCACCATCAGGTAACCTCCCTCTCCTTCTGTGTTGGCTTTTTTTCTCCTTTCTGTTTATATCTTTTCCTTTTACTGTCTCTCGGGCTCCCTTGCCTTGCCCTCCCTTCTTTTCTCTATTGCTAAGTTCACTGTCTCTGGCAGACAGAACTGAAGTGGGGGAGGAGTTGATGTTGGTTACTGGCCAACGCTTGAGCGGTATGCTGTGCGTCATCCTCCGGCGCTGATTCCTCCCCAAAACAAAAAATGTGTAAGCTAATTGCTCCTGCGGTGTCATAGTGCCTCCGGCATATACCCACCACTGACAAATGGTGAAGATATACAAGAAGATCAAGAATTATGGTAGGTACGTAATTTTCACTTATGGTGCCTTCCTTCTTGTGAAATAATTGCCCTGGGCCCACTTTGTTAATCCCTTTGATGTATTTAAAGGTCTCTATCATCTCCCCTTTCTCCCTTCTAGTCTCCAGTATGTAGAGCCTCAGTTCCCTACATCTCTGTTCGTACGGTTTGCCCTTCATCCCTTGCACCATCTTGGTCGCTCTTCTCTGAACCCTTTGAATCCGCTTTGTCTTTATGCAGGTACGGCCTCCAAAATAGGACTCAGTACTCGAGGTACGGTCTTACCATGGCTTGGTACAGGGGCATCAGGATCTCCCTTCTTCTGCTAGTGATTCCCCTGCTGATATTTGCCAACATCCCATACGCCCTCCCTACTGCCCAGGTACACTGCTTCCCCACCTTGAGGTCACTGGAGACTATTATCCCCAGATCCCTCTCTCGCTCTGTAACCCTCAACCCCCACCCAAGAAAAAGTGTGTATCCTGCCCTCGGGTTTCTGTGCCGCAGGTGCATAACTGCATACTTCTTGATATTGAATTTTAGTTGCCAGGTCTCTGCCCACCCCTCTAGTGTCTTCAGGTCCTGTCTCATGTCAACACCCCCTGCAGAGTCTACCCTATTGCAGATTTTCGTATCAACTGCAAAATGTGCCACACAACCCTTCAGTCCATCTGATATATCACTTATGTAGATATTGAAAAGGAGTGGTCCCAGCACTGACCCCTGGAGGACCCCACTCGTCACCCGCCCTGTCCTGGAGTACTCCCCATTTACCACCAACCTCTGGCTTCTGTCTGCTAACCAGTTTTCTACCCATCTAGCTGTTTTGTCCCCCACCCCTATACTTTCTAACTTGTTGACCAGCCTTCTGTGGGATACGGTGTTGAAAGCCTTGCTTTACCGTAGCAGTAGATCTTCAAGAGGAGCTCTTGCAGCAGGTGCTGCTTTCCCGCCCTCCTTTCCCCTGGTTTTGTATTCTGCCTTTTTCTCCTTGGGTGCAAACCTACCCGGTTCTCCTTCCATCCTAGACTCTGGGTCTCCAGTGGGAGAACTGAGTGGTGCTGGGCACCCCCCTTATACCATTGGCTGATGGGGCGGGTCAATCTCAGAGTGTGGTTCCTGCTGAAGACGGCTAGCTAGAAGGTTTCTGTGGGGTCCTGATGACTTATTCCTTATGGTTATTACCTGCTGCAAGAGCTCCTCTCGAAGATCTACTGTTACGGTAAGTTCTTGCGTAACTGTACTTTTCTTACCCCAGGGGTCCTTTGGCATCAATAACTTTAAGCAGCCAGCTGATCAGGTAGCACGGCCCTGGAGGTGTGGTTTATGCTAATTAATTAGCTGACTGAATAACACTTCCTCTGAGGTGTTCCACTCACTTGGCCAAGAAAACAAGTTTTCTTGCACTTTTGTGGTAAAATCTTTTCATTTTACTTTTATTTTACTGTGCTGAGTACATTTTAGTAGTTTTATCGCATTTCCCGGGAACTGCATTTAATTGGTCAGTTCTGCGGTTCCCTCCTGTATTTTTCTTTATTTTAACCGCGTTTGTGTATTTCGACGGTTCCTTTTAAACCTTTTATCGCAGTTCCCTTTTTTTCTTTAGGAACCACGATTTTAAGTTTTTTTTTTTTTTTTACTTCGGAGACAGCAATTCTTTACTGCGAGGGAACTGATTGCATTCCACTACTAACGGTGGTGGAACCTTTCAATTTAAAACCGTTCGTCAGAAATCCCCAAAAAGAGAACTGGACCCCCACAGGTTTTAAAAATTTCTTAAATTGTCACAGGATTGTGGCCAAAGCGGACACCCAAGATCTTTTCTTAAAGTGTTTGGGTCCAGACCATTACTGTTCACTTTGCTCAAACTTTTGTTCTAAAACCTTAAAACACAGAGCAAAGAGGCTTAGATAGATAGCTGAGGAATGGTCCTCGTCAGTCCCAAAAAGACCTGGCTTACTGATGAAGGGCCTTCAAAAAATTCTAACAGGGGTGCTGATGAAGCATTCACCAGCTGTAAGCCCAGAAGAGGCACTGATGAAATGTCTTCAGCAGAATAAATTAATAAAGCAAGTGCTGATGAAGTGCCTTCGAAAGCAAAAGCTGCCAAAGGGACTGATGAAGTTCCTTCAAAAAATAAAAATAATAGGGGCACTGATGAAGAGCCTGGATCTAAAAGGAAGCCAGATTCTGCCACTGATGAAGTGGCACCAAAAAAAGTGTGTAAAGATAAATTGCCTCCTCTTCCTCCTGACAATGGAAAAGGTGATCAAGCAGGAGGTAAAAAACATAAAGAGAAGTCTGAGCACAAACCATCTCCCTGATTTTCAGAGAGAGCTGCCCTCGGCCGTAGATATGGCAAAGGCTTGGCACGTTTCCCAGACCTTACAAGGTATGAGGTCTATATTTTCTGCCCTGTCAAGCAAACACCCTTCTGCAGAACCCTCTGATGCAGAGGCCTATAGGGGTGAGGTTGATGATGATGATTATGATGATGCTCCAGACAATCCTGCAGGAATTTAATCCCCTGGAGCCTGACATTTCCCCTGATCCTCAGTTTGGTGGCTCCCCTTCGGATCAGGAGGAAAATTCCTCTTAACTTTTCTCCAGCACCTGGTGGATACTCTTGACATACCCTGCCAGGAGTCCAACCAGGAGGAAGAGGAGGATGACGACTACAGAGAAGTGAAAGGTCTCCCTCCTCCCAAAAAGATGGTTCTCCCTATTTATAAAGCTTTCAGGAGAAACACCATGAAACTATTACAGACCCCATCTTCTTTATCTTGGGTTGATAAAAGAATTGACAAGAAATGCCAGCTCTCCAGAGCAGGCACTTGACTTTTTGTCTGTCCACCTTGGGCATGAGGGAGTAGTGCAGCAAGCTGCCTGTGATGAAGTTGGAGTGCCTTTGTCTTCCTAACCCCTGGACAAAGACTCCAAGAGGATAGATTACATCGCAAAGAAAACTTATATTTCTGCTTCTTTGCTTCTTCGCCTGTCTTCCTACTTGGCCTATACAACCAAGTATCAGAAGGTTTTGTGGAAATCTGTACTGGACTTCACTCAATCAGATTCTGAGTCTATGGTCCAGGACTTAATTGAAACTGCTAAGACTGCCCTGGAAGCAACTTAAGTACCAGTTCCATATGGCAGATGATAACAATGATGCGCATCCAGAGTTATGACCCAGTCCCATATCTCTCGGAAGGTTTGCCTGGCTGATGACCACCAATTTGGCACAGAATACCCAGTCTAAAGCTCTGGACCTTCCCTGTGATAAAAATCTTCTCTTTGACTCCAGGGCAGAAGAGTACATGAAAAAGGCGGACGTGTACAAGTCCACTTGCCAGAGCAGTACAACCAAGCAAAGGGCTTCCACCAAAAAGTCTCAGTCTAAGGCAGGCAGAGGAAGGCATTATTTTCCTAAGCCCTGTTACCCCTATCCTCCCCCTCAGTACGACTATTCTCAGATAAGAGGGTACTATAGGGGAAGGGGCAGGAGAGGCCAGAGAAAGCCAGCCACCTCCCAGGCCCCTGCATCTCTGTCTAAGCCCTGACTTCAATGCCTTGGTCGCCTCCCCTCCACAAGTAGGGGGCAGGCTCTCCCACTACCTCCAAGCCTGGATTCGCATAACTTCAGACAAGTGGGTCTTGGAGGTAGTGGAAAAGGGCCTCTCTCTTCATTTCAAAAAGATACCAGCCTTAAGGGGCACTCTGGTTTCAAAATCCTTAACCCCATCAGAAAAACTGCTGCTGGAGCTGGAAGTCAACAAACTTCTGGCATCAAAAGCGGTGGAAAGATTACCAGCCTTTCAGAAAAACAAAGGCCTACTCCAGGTACTTCCTTACCCAAAAGAAAAATGGGGAGTGGCGACCTATCCTAGACCTCAGGTACCTCAACAGACACCTCCTGAAACCAAAATGCAGGATGGTGACACTAAAAATTGTCATTCAGTCTCTGCAACAGGGAGACTGGCTAGTCTCTCTGGATCTCAAGGATGCCTATTTTCACATCCCTATAAGGCAGTCCCACAGAAAATTACTGAGGTTCAGGCTTCCTTCAGGGTATTACCAATTTGCAGTCATGTCCTTCGGCCTAACATCTGTGCTAAGGGTGTTTACCAAATATCCAGCTGTCGTGACAGCACATCTCAGAAAACAAGGGGTTTCAGTGTATCCCTACCTAGACGACTGGCTGACAGTAGGGAAAACCCCAGCTCTGGTCCAGGAGTCCCTGTCGATTACAAAAAGCACTTTGCTCTCTTTAGAATTCCTCATAAACCTAAAGAAATCCCACTTAGAGCCAGTCTTGCTCCTAACATTTATAGGGGCACAGTCAGACACAAAGCAGAGCAGGGCCATCTTATCTGTGTCAGTCTTCACCATTTATCGCTGGTGGATTCTGGCCAGAGGAGAAGGACCCCATTGGAGTTTTTTTTTTTGCAATACGTGGAGCCAACGTCAGGATGGTGCCGCCCTTGAGGCTGACGCATTGCATGGCGCTTGTGGGTTGGCCAGTAACCAACACGGACTCCTCCTCAGACTCAGGTCTGCTTCTCCCGCTGTCGAGTTGACATGAACCTCATGTGGAGTGAATCAAAACTGCATCAGTGGCCTAGTCGATACCTAGTTCTGTACTGCTTCTCTCGGCGCCATCAAGCTGGTAAGACCATTCCATTTATTTTATTTTTGACAACACCGAGTACTGTTTTTGTTTCTTGTTTTTCCATGGATCATGTCTCGTTCGGTGGACAAGAAGAAACCTTCCAAGGTGGGTCGGCCTCCTATGCCGCAGTGTCCCTGCATCCGACTTTTTTCTGTCACTGACCAGCATGACCGTTGCTTCACCTGCTTGGGCCTAAACCATGATATGGATCGTCGCAATGCCTGTTTTTCTATGACCCGTCTAATGTTAGAACTGCGTGCATTTAAAGTCAGACATGCGCCACCAACTTTCGGTGGACAGGCTCGCACCCGGGATGCCAAATGCAGGTCTCTTGACCCTTCCTATGGGTCCTCTCCCGGTCCTGTATGGCCCATGGAAGAGGGGGTTTCCGGCCCTTCTTGTCTTATCTCAGCGGAAACTCCTTCCACAGTGCAGGAGGTCCTGCTTGATTCCTCCAGGAGTCGGGCAGCAGGCACCGTTCTGGCAGTCGCCTCCTGGGAGGCAAAGACTCCCCGGTATTGCATCCTAGGGCCTCTGGGCCCAGTCCGGCATCCTCCTCAGCGCTGTCTGTTGGTGCCGTATCGGATCCTGGTGCCATGGGTAGTGCAGGACTGGTTCACTGTGCCGCTCACGGCCCCAGAACTAGAGGAGATTGTGGAGTGGTCTGGGTCCGAGCCTCCTCTGTTGAGGATGATGACTCTGAGGCTGACCCAGACTGGCTCACGAATTCCTCGAAGTCTTCCAACTCCTCCTTGCCCATCGCTTCAGCTCTAGTTCAGCCTCCTCCCTTGGAGTCAGCGGCTATTGTCGGTTCTGGTGTTGGTGGTCCCGACCAGTCCTCTGGTGCTGAGGGTTGCACCAGGGGACATACCGGTGTCGGTGGTGCCCCTTCTTTGGCTGTTCAGACTGGCCCCACTTTTAGACCGTCCAGAACGTCTCAGACAGGGGAGGATATTGTCTCCGTGACCGTCTCTCAGGAGTCGGCCACGTTGATTGAGTTACCTAAGCTGATTCTGAGGAAGAGGTCCCTTGCTGAGTCTGAGGGGTTGAGGGTACAGAATTGGGGGCAGCGCCCTTCCCTGGGAGCCCACAGGGGCTCGTGAAGGAGTTGCAATGCTGGTCCTGTTTTCTTTCCAGGGGTCTCACCTGGAAGGGATCTCATCTTTAGAGGCTAAGGCTGCCTTTCTGGGCTCATGTGGCCCCGGTCACCTCGCAGGGGGGATTCTCTTAGGGCTCATTCCTGGTCGTTCCAGCTTGGTTGAACGGCCCCTGACTGCTCCGACCAATGGATCTTCTCCATCCTTGAGGTCTCCTGTTCAGTCCCCCAGCGGTGGCAGAGGTCGCGCTCCTCCTTGAAGGTGTTTAGTCCCCTTACCTCTGCCAACACCTCCCTCTCTCCCAGGCCATGTTGGTCCTACGGGGCCTCTTACCTGGGAGCAGTGTAGGTCCACAGCTGCACTCTTCCCTGCCTACTTTAGGTCCATGGACGAGGAGGTGTTCCACCATTCCGCTGTGCAGCCAGCGCCTGACTCTCCGGACTCGTCTGCTCTCTCGTTTTCTTCCTCTGAGGGAGAGGATTCCTCTGTCCACCTGTTCCTAGCAGCTGATTTGTCTAGCTATCAGCACTTCTTTGTGGGGTTGGTCGGCGAGCTCCACATATCTAATTTAGGAAGTCACAATCCTGAGCAGGCAGCGCGCCTTTTTAAGTGAATTCAGTGCGGCCAACCTGGTGGTTCCCGCCTGGCCCCTCCCCCTTCAGGGAGGCATCGTACCATGCTTGGAGAAGTCCCTCAATCCTCTCTCCAGCCCCGAGGGACTGCCATCGTAGGTATTGTGCACCCCTAGGGTCTCCAGGAGCTTTGGCTCACCCTCCTTCGGGCGTGACGATCCTGGACACACTTTCTGACCATAGACATCCAAGATGTGACCGACCCCCAGAGTCAGACTCTGCTGAGTGTGACTTTTGGGGGAGGAGAGTGTTCTTTTCAGGCATGTCTCTCCTTGTCTATTTCAGCACATCAGGCCCATCATGCTGCCTATAACAGGCACTTATGGTCTCTTCTAGGACAGGTCCTAGTGTCCTTGCCTGATTCAGAGGCGACCAGACAGGCCATTGCCTTCTCTGCATGGGGCCTGGTGCTTGCAAGGCATCAAGCAAGGGCATCGTATGATGCTAGTGAAGTGGCAGCCAGGCTAGCTGGAACAGCAATCTATATTAGGCGGATGGCATGGCTTTGCCTTTCCTGGCCCAGTGTAGGGTGACTGCTTCCTCATTCTGGGGAACCCACCTTTTATTCCACAGGGTGAGGCAGGAAATTCAGGGGCAACTTCCCTCTCCTACCTAAACGGGAACACTGACTCACCCAGACCAGTCCCAAGCCTAACTAGGCCTGGAAGGGTTCCCTCCTCTAGTGTCTCCCCCACAGGAGGCTGAGGGACTTCTTTCTCTCGGAGGCACCAGGTCTCCTTCGGGGGACTTGGTAATCACCCACCAGTGATGAATGGTGAAGATTGACACAGATAAGATATGAAAATTACGTACCTACTGTAATTCTTGATCTTTCTGTGTATCTTCACCATTCATCACTGCTTCCTGCCCACCTTCCTCTTCTTAGGCCTCAGTCTCTGGACGATACCTCCTCCCTGTTTGTCTCTCCAAACTGTGTATTGCCAGTAAGTCTGGTACTTCCAGCTCTGTTAATTTTTGGAGTGCCGAGATCGCTTGGGGAGATAAGCAGGGAGGCAACCCCTTGGTCACCAGGGCTCTCTTTTCTCCAAAATGGGACCCTCCTCTGGATCGGAAACATTGATCTCTCCCTGCTTATCTAAGCCCTAAGGGTTCTCTTAAAACTGGAATGGTGAGGCCATGGTGATCCTTTTCCATCTCTATTTGAGCACATACCTAACAGGTTTTCCCTTCGGGATTCCTGTGGCTTTGTATTTCTAATTAGGCGTCCCTCCTCGGAGAGATGTTCTAAAAAAAAAAAAAAGGGGGGGGAGTTAAGGGGCTTAATTGTGTGTCTAACTCACAATGAGTCCTGTCCCTTCTCTTTTATCCCTTGCTTGGGGGGGGGGGGGAGTCATCGCCTCCTCTCTCCCCTGAGGACCCTCCAGAGTCTGTGCACTGCCTCGCTTTTCAAATTTAACCAGCTGTCCGCTGCTTTCTCCCCCTATGATGCCTCCTTTTGGAGGAAGTGTAAATGGCTCAGCAGCATTGCCCTTATGTGGTCCTCAAGCAGTCCTTCAAGTCTGTGGTATGGAGTATGGTATCTTCTTCATTCTCTCCCCCTCCTCTCCCTTTCTCTTCTTTTTTCTTCTCCTCTGGTCCATCTCTTCTCCCTCCTTGCCCTATACCTACCATGGTCGCTCAGAGTTTGGGGCCTCCTGTCCCACACTCTTGGGTTCTTATTCTGTTTTCTCACTCAGCTTTATTCCTTCCTTAGTTCTATATCCTTTCCTTTTTTTATCCTTTGGGCTCTCTTGCCCCACCCTCCCTTTCTCTAGACTGCTCTCTGGAGTGCAGAACTGGGTCTGAGGAGGAGTCGGTGTTGGCATTGGCCTCGAAAGTAGTGGTGTCCTGACGTCGGCTCCGCCTCTTGAGGGGAAAAAAAAAGCTCCCAATGGGTCCTTGTCCTTTGGGCAGAACCCACCAGTGGTGAATGGTGAAGATGCACAGAAAGATCTAGAATTACGGTAGGTAGGTAATTTTCATTTCTTGCCACCAGAAAGAATTCAGAATTTCTTAGTGGCAAACTCTTTCGCCCCGGCCAACCAAGGCCAGCCAGACACTTCCTAAAAACTCCTGGGACACATGGTATCCACGACTGCTGTAGTCCCAGGAGTCAGGTACAGGATGAGGGACATTCAGTATCACTTACGCTCCCATTGGTCCCAAAAGAGCAATGCTCTGTCCAAACTAATTCCAGTAACACAAGCTCTGCTTCAAGCCCTCTGTTGGTAGAAGGACACTACCAACCTGTCGGTTGGTGTCCCCTTCAAGATCTCCCCCCCCCCTATAAAAATCATCACTACAGATGCTTCCCTGCTAGGATGTGGGCTTATCTGGACAATTCCCCTGTCAGTGGCACCTGGACTCTGAAGGAGTCAAGGTCACACATCAATTTTCTGGAACTCGGGGGACATTTATTTGGCACTAAAATCCTTTGCTCCTCACATCAGAGGCCACTTGTTGCAAGTCTGGACAGACGGCACCACTGCCATGTTCTACATAAACAGGGTGGCACAAGGTCGGGAATCCTTTGTACAGAGGCCATGAAGATTTGGACCTTGGCATATTCGCTCAAGGTGACACCCATCAGCCATTCACCTTCCAGGCAAAGACAACACTCTGGCGTATACCCTCAGCTGCTTCAGTCAGGGACACAGTGAGTGGTGCTTCTACAAGCAGATGCTAGCCACAGTGTTCAGGAGATGGGGGACCCCAGATATGGATCTATTTTCCTCCCCTCTCAATCACTGGCTTCCTCTCTTCTGCTGCAGGTCACCAGTCCTGGGAACTATCCCAGCAGATGCCCTGGTGTTGGATTGGTCAGGGTAGTTCCTACATGCCTTCCCTCCATTTCCTCTCATTTTCAGGGTCCTGATGAAACTCTAGCTCCAATCAGCACTAATGATTCTGGTGGCTCCAGATTGGCAAAGGCAAGTTTGGTATACCCTGCTGCTAACATTTTCACACAGCAGGCCCATTCGCCTTTTCCTCAGCCACTCACTCCTGACTCTTTCCCATTCAGGGGTGGCTTATCCAGACCTGCAGTTTCTTCACCTCAAGGCTTGGCTTTCTTTTCTTTTTTTTTTTTTTTTTTTTAAAGTCAAGTTTATTCAAGAAAGTAAGAATGTACCATAGGCAATACACCCGACATTCAGGCATAACAATAAATAACAGTGAGTTAAACCGAAGTTCTGAGTTTGCTATAAGATTAGTTCTGGACCATAGCATATCATCTACTAATTTCAATGCCTAAGCAGATGCATCTGTTTTTCTTTAAATTATGATTACAACCTGGCTTTTCATGGTAAAACACAAAGGATTTTAAACCCGACCTTCTTAAGTATCAACTATAACTACAACATTTAATCAATAAACAGTTACTTGTGCATTGCTCATATTGTCCCAACAGTTTGAGGGGTATCTTACGACTGAATTAATGAATGCGGTGCTTCAGTCATACTAGAGATCAGAGGGGAGAGTAATAGGGGAGGGCCTAGATTAAGCGAGCACCAGATACTCAGGTTTCAATATGACTGCTGTTAATGTGACCCATGAGCGAGCCATGTTCAAAGGAAAGAGGAGGATGGGTATGAGTTACAGGAGACATTATTATTAAGGCGTCTGAGAAGCATCTGTCCCCCCATCCCTTGACACCACCTTGTCCATGGGCTCTAAATTGTTCTACAGGTCTCCTCTTTGAGGTGGAGCTGTGCTGTTATGGTTTCCATGTCCAGTATATCATTGACCTTGTTCACCCATTTCCTAAATGTTGGGGGTTCCCTTCTCAGCCAGTGGGTTGTTATGCATTTTAGAGCGGCTGCAGAAAGGGCTAGAGCAGGTTTCCTCTTCGATGAAGGAAGGTGGAACAGGGTTGGAAACCCTAGTACCCATTTCATAAACTGGGGAGGAATATCTACTGAGAGAATCTGCAGGGTAGCTGCTCGTACCTCCAGCCAAAATTGGACCAACTCTGGGCAGTCTCACATTATGTGGTAATGTGACCCAACCCACTGCAGTCTCTCCAGCAGCTCTTAGTGGTTGGTACTGAAATGCTTGGTCACCGTCGGAATCCTGAAAAAGCGAACCAAAATCCTCCAGTAAAATTCTCGCCTTTTTGGGGAGGAGGTTACTCTCCAGACCATCTTTATTCAGCGAAGCCAGTCTCCCCAGAGGATCTGGCAGGAAGCCACCTCCCCAACGGCCTTAATATGTCCCAGGGGCTCTGTATCATAATGCCTTAAGAGGCTGCACAAGTGGGAAATTGGTTTCATTTTAACTGCAGAGGTAGCTACCCGATCAATAAAATCCTCCCAGAGGTTTAAGGGATGAGACAGGGAAGCCTTGTGATCTGTCATGTTTATGAAATGACACATTTGAAGGTAACTGTGGAGGTCCCTGTCCTCCAGTTGAAACTTTAACTTTGCTTTTTGAAACGACAAACCTCTAACCCCCTCTAAGAGTTGTGAGAAGCAGGTCAGGTCCCTAAAATCCCACTTTGCGTATCCTGCATCCATTCTAGGAGGAGAATAGAGAAACGGTGGCAGAGGAGAGATAGTGGGCCAAGAATTTCCTCTGAGTTCATGGAGCACCTGACCCACCGGAGGATTTCTTGGGTCCACGGGTTTCTTATCAGAGAGGGAATGGGGACTTTTACCTGTGTCAGTGCCAATGAATATAATGATAGATCCATACAGTCTTCCTCCTCGATCTGGTACCAGCCTGATGCTACCTGCCTGGAGGCCTGGAAGGTCCTGTCAGACTAATCTCATAGATTTCTTTGACTGGGTAACCAGAGGGGTGAATCAAGGGGGAGCAGTTTATGTCCCCTACCTTGACTTCAGCAAAGCTTTTGATACTGTTCCATATAGAAGATTGATTAATAAGCTAGATAAGCTCGGGGTGGATCAGAAGTTGGTCAACTGGGTGGCAAACTGGTTGGCTGGCAGAAAACAGAAAGTGGTGGTAAACGGTATACAGTCAGAAGAGTTGCAGGTCACAAGTGGTGTACCTCGGGGATCCGTTGTGGGGCCAGTCCTCTTCAATATTTTCATCAGTGACATTACAGATGGACTGGAGGGTAAGGTTTGCCTGTTTGTAGATGACACCAAGATCTGCAACAGAGTAGATGATAGAGGTGGGGTGAGCAGAATGAGAAGAGATATGGAAAAACTGGCAAAATGGTCTGAAGAAGAGCTGGCCCGTGGCACTGAGGGTTGAGGCGCTGGATGCCACACCCTCTCATCACGCTGGCAACCTGGGTTCGGGGAACGAGCCCGGGTTGCTGGGGTCGGGGGGAATCAACATCTGTAGGACTGCTCTCTTCCCAGGGTGGGTTGGGGAGATATGATCACTTCTGGAGCGGCCTCTGGTGGTGATCAGAGGCGCCCACCGTGGTGACATAAAGGACACATGCCGTGGAGTTGCGGCATGGTGTTGCCTTGTATAGCTGCACTCTGAGGGGAACAGATACTACAAAAAGAGAAAAAAAACACTTCTGGGGATAGATGAAGGCACCTTGGGCCTTCTAAGCCCACACTCCCAATTTAGGACGGCCTCCTCTCTACCCGACCTGTCGTGCCCAGCACTTTGCCCTAGAAATAGAGCACCCTGGGTGGATAGGGCGACCCCACCTCCGGAGGGTGTTGACCTGGAGATGGTGCTGGGCTACATGAGAGGGAGGGGAGTAGCAGTTATGGAGGGAGGTAGCGGCTGGAGTCCCCAAGGATGCCAGAAGGTGTTCCACAGGTAGTGGCGATAAAGTAAAAAAAAAAAAAAAAATGGTCTGAAGAGTGGCAACTGGGGTTTAACACTAAGAAGATCATGCACATAGGGAAGAGAAACCCTGAAGCTACATATAGGTTGGGAGAGGAGTTGCTGGCAATCACAAGGGAAGAAAGAGACTTGGGCATCATCATCATAGATGACCTGAAATCATCCAAGCAGACCACTGAAGCAGTAGGTAAGGCTAGAGGGATGTTGGCGTGTATTAGGGGTATCACAAGTTGTAAGAGGGAGGTAATAATCCCTCTTTACAAGACACTGATTAGGCCCCATCTGGAGTACTTCATGCAGTACTGGAGCCAGCACCTGCACAAGGACATTAATAAAATGGAGGCAGTCCAGAGAAGGGCAACCAAAATGGTGTAGGGACTGCATCAGAAAACATATGAGAACAGATTACTAGAGCTTAGTTTGTATACCTTAGTGCAAAGGAGGGAGAGAGGTGATATGATCGAAACATTCAAATATCTTAAGGGCATTAACAAGTTGAAAGAGTCTAACATGTTTCAATATAAGAAAAATAGCAGAACAAGAGGGGACCGCATGAGATTAGAGGGAAGCCGATTAAGGGGTAAAGTGAGGAAGTTCTTTTTCACAGAAAGGGTAGTGGATGCATGAAACTGCCTACCTCAGGAAGTGGTGGATATGAATACAGTGCAGGGCTTCAAACAGGCATGGGATAAGCATAAGGGAGCAATACAGATGAGTATGAATAAACAGGCCATTAACAGAGTAAAGGCCTGTGGCATATTCATAAGGTAGAAAAAGTGGGCAGACTGGATGGGCCTTGCAGTCCTTATCTGCCATCAACTTCTATGTTTCTAGGCCCATGTGCAGACCACCTGCATTTGACAGGCATAATAATATTTTCGTAGATCAGGCACTGCCAGTCCCCCCAGCTCCCTGGGAAGTTGAAGGACCTCCCTGGGTATGTGGGGACGACGCCTCCCCCCCCCCACCACCACACACACACAGCTGTCAACTCCTACAGCTACCTTATTTACGCCAGTACACAAGGAGGAAGGGGAAGGGCAGGGTGCCAAATAAAAATTTAAAATAAGGAAGTATATTAATTTTAATGGAGTCTATCCTACCTGTTGTGGTTAAGGGTAAGAGGGACCATCTGGCCATGTCTTGCTGCATCCCCTCCCAAGCTCTATTATAGTTGGTGTCGAAAAGCTTATCTGTGTCTACATTTACCTGGTCTTCAAGATATTGTATTTGACTTTGTTTAGCTCATCTAAATGGAAATGTTGCATTAAAACCCTGGGGGCAAGGTCCCCTCAACCGGAGGGCTTCCGACTTTTCATAATTGAACTTGTAGCCCGATAATGTACCAAAGTCCTCCAGCAGGGCCAACAGATGGGGACTGAGGCATCCGGGTACTAAAAGAAAATCGAGTAATCTGCATGAAGGGCAACTTTGTGCTCCCTACCCGCCTGCGTGAGCCCCATGATATGAGGATCCTGGCAGACTGCCACAGGCAGGGGTTCTACACAAATTGCAAATAACAGGGAGACAATGGACGTCCCTGACGGGTGCCCATTGTCAATAAAAACTTGCCCGAACTAATCCCATTAACTCTAACCTGCACCTGGGGAAGGGTGTAAAGACTTGCAAATATTTCTAAAAATTTAGAGCCGAATTTCATCTTCTCCATGGTTTTTTGAAGAAACGGCCAATTAACCCTATCGAAAGCTTTTTCAGCGTCCATGGAGATGGCAATTTGGTAGCGATCCCGCCCCGTCTGTGATGTAATGATATTCAACAGCTTGCGAATATTATCCGAGAGATATCGACCTGCCACAAACCCTGTCTAATCTGGGTGGATTACCCTCTCAATTACCTGCTGAAGGCAGTCTGCCAGGATCCCCGTGAAACTTTTCATATCTACATTCAATAAATAAATGAGGCGATATGAGCTACATAGGTCTGGGTGCTTTCCCTCCTTGGGTAATGTAGCAATTTGTGCAAATCTTCAGGAGTTCGGGGCTTCTCCCCTGGCCTGTGTGTGATGGAAGCATTCCAACGGGGGGAAGGGGGGGTGCAGAATTTCAGAGAGTGACTTGTACAACTCTGAGGGCAGGCTGTCAAGCCCAAGGGACTTCCCTGTCTTTAATTTTTTAATCTTCTCCTGGACCTCTAGTGGTGTGATGTCCCTTTCTAAAAAAAGCTCTGTCTTCCTCCCAAGGTGTGGAAGCACCACCCGGCTGAGGAATGCCTCAGGTTTAATGTCATGTTGATCCACCTGGTCCTGAGAATATAGGGCCTTGTAATAAGTGGCAAAAGCAGCCAAGATTCCCAGTGGGTCAGTGATTGTTATGTCACTGCCATCTGAGTCCTGTATTTTGAGAACTGCCCTTGAGGTTATCTGTTTCCAGAGGGCCAAGGCAAGAAGTTTTCCGGCCCGATTACTACCTTCATAATATCTCTGCGCAGTTCTTATCAGCTGATCCTCAGTTTGATGGGCTAGAAGGGATTCCAGCCTCTTCATTGATCCCAACCAATGTTATTTGTCTTCGGGATGCAATGTTAATTTATGACGGAAGTTCGGTCTCAAGCTGCTTTTGGAGATGAGTATGCTGTCGTTTTCTGTGGGCAATAAAACTAATAATAAACCCTTGAAGAAAAGCTTTCATGGCCTCCCACTTAGAGGAGGAGACCTCCACCCGTGAGTTATGCTGCCAGTACTCTTCTGTCTTTGCCTCACTTCCTGCTTAAATTCTTGGTCATTGAGCAGACCCACATTCAGTTGCCAGGTGGAGTTGCATGGGGAGGGTGAGGTCACCAGGCGCAGAAGCACAGGGGACTGGTCTGACCATGTCATAGGTGATATACTGCATTCTTTCATCATAGTGCCGTTCTCCTCAGGGAGAAATATCATGTCTATTCTGTAGAAACTGTTGTCTCTATGGGAATAAAAAGTATAGTAATTTTGTGATGGGTAGGAGTCCCTCCAGACATCCACAAGGCCCGCCTCGCTTATCATTCGCCCAAGAAAACTGGAAGACCTGTTACCTCCTGTCGGAGAGAGAGCACCCCACCTATCTCTACGTGGAGACATCACCAAATTGAAGTCGCTCCTGGGTCCTGAATGGTTTGCAGGATCACCCTCTGGTGGAAAGCCCGGCTTTCTTTTTCTTCATTGGGGTGTAAATGTTAAGCAGGATACACTTGGTATTGAAAAACATTGCCTGTAGTCAGACATAATGGCCTCACGGATCAATGTCTTCCCCCAGGTAACCATGAGAGGCACATCCCTCCTAATAAAAGTGGTGGTCCCCCTTCTGTGTGGATGCTCTGGCTAATGGGCCACATACACTTCCCCCACCTAAGACCTCCTCAATTTCAAGTGCTCGCTGACCAAGAGGTGGCTCTCCTGCAGGTAGGCCACTGAACCTCCAAGCCCTCCCACTTTTCGAAGGACCCTAGCCCTCTTCACAGGGCCATTAAGGCCTTTGATGTTGTAGGTTATTACAGACAATTCTGTCATGGAAGAATGTTATGCTGCATGGCAAGTCTTTTCAGACCCCCTCCCCTGTACAATTGAACCATATCCCGAGTAGTGCACAATTTCAAACAAGAACACTCCTTGTTTGTAGTACATACCGGGACTAACGATGTTAATAGATCAAGTCTTGAAGAGCTTAAACATGACATTATTGCACTCAATAATGTGTTAGCAGAGAAGGACAGCCTTGTGTGCTTTTCTGAGATTTTACCTATACCTAGAGCTACCAATGCTATCAATACTAAGATCAAAGCCTTTAATGACTGGCTGAGACGTTGGTGTCTCCAGCAGGGCACCTTATGCCTAGCTCACTGGGAAACCTTCTATTTAAAAAATTATTTGTTTTGCTGGGATGGACTCCATCTCAGTCGTAGGGGAAGTACCTTATTGGGTAGAAGTGTAAACTCAGCTATTAACAAACTTTTAAACTGAAAACTGGAGGGGAGAACGGGATTTCATCCTGTTCTCTAAAAAGGGTTGATAGAGATTCTTCTGTGTGTAAGCTTCTTTCTCTCAATGCTAGATCCTTGAATTTGGTTAAAAATGGATGAACTCGAAGCTAAGTGCCTATTAGCTAATTCTGGACTTATTTCTATTACTGAAACCTGGTGGGATCCGGATACTATGTGGATTCCGAATCTTCCAGGATATAAGCTATTTCACAAGGATCGACAAGGCCAGATTGGGGGAGGGGTATGCCTCTATGTTAGGGAAGATATAACCTCATTTCAGCTGTCCCTTGTTAGTGATACGGAATCCATATGGGTTAATATTCAGTTTAAAGGACAACCCCAACTTTTGGTTGGTACCTGTTATAGGCCCCCTACATCTAACTTGGACTACACCCTACATTTACATAAAGGAATTTCTGACATGGCCTCTAAAGGCAATATTCTTGTTTTGGGTGATTTTAATATGCACTCTATTATTTGGACTTCCCTAACTGGTAGCTCTCTAGCAGAAAAGGACCTAATCACTCTTATAGTGGATTTGGGCCTTGAACAACTTATAAGTGAACCCACACGCGGAGAGAATATATTAGATTTAGGCATTACTAATATAGGGAGCTCAATATCTGATATTCAAGTTGGTGCCCCTCTGGGTACTAGTGACCATAACTCAATTTCTTTTTCATTATTATTTCTTCAGCAAAAATTGAATCATACTGAATTTAAAAATTATAGTAAAGCTAACTTTAAAAATATAAACGACCATTTAAATTCTATTTCCTGGAATGAAATTGTATCCCCTCTATCTCTTGAGAAATCATGGAACTATTTGAAATCATTAATTTACTATTTGGAGGACTTATTTGTTCCAAATATAAAAAAAATATAACAAAAATGGGAAAATCCCCTTATGGTTCAATAAAACTATTAAAAATTTAATCCAAAACAAAAGTTATTTTCTGTTGTCAAAAAAAGTGAGGTAGACATAAAAGAACAATTGCTTAACAAATACAGGAAAATTGTAAAACTTTTGAAAGAGGCTATTTTACAATCTAAAAAGAAATTGGGAGTTTAGCTTGGCTCACTCTAAAGATAGTTACAAATCATTATTTTCCTATCTTAATAATAAGAAAATGAATGGTAGATATATGGGTCCTCTATGTGTAAACAATTCTACTATTTCTACCGTTAGGGATATTGCTAATACATTTAATAATCAGTTTTGTTCTGTATTTACAAAAAAAGCAGTTCCTAAACTTTTTATGCAAACAGATAAGAACTCTCCTGGCTATATTATTACTGAAAATGACACCCTTGAGGCAATTCGTTCCCTCAAACAAACTACTAGCCCAGGACCAGATAATATTAATTCCACTTTTCTATTAGAAATAGCAGAAGCTATAACTAAGCCTTTGACCCTCATTTTTAACAAATCTTTAGGTGAAGGGGTTATTCCTCATGATAGGGCAATGGCTATTGTTATACCAATATTCAAGAAAGATGATCATTCACAGCCTGAGAATTATCGCCCAATAAGTTTAACCTCAGTCATTAGTAAATTAATGGAGAAAATTGTCAAAACATTGTTAGAAAATGAAACAACTATAAAAAACTTAAATGATCGGACTCAGCATGGATTTAGACAAGGGTATTCTTGTACCACAAATTTGGTAGCTTTTTATAACTATATTAGTATGGGACTTAATAACGGAATCCCTATGGATGTGGTACTCCTTGACTATAGTAAAGCTTTTGACATGGTTCCCCACGATTTGCTGCTTGATAAAATGGTTGAACTTGGATTTTCACAGTATATAATTAAGTGGGTTTCTGGTTGGTTACTCAACAGAGAACAGTGCGTCAGAATAAATGGTGTTCTTTCTGAAGTTCATAGTGTGACTAGTGGGGTTCCTCAGGGTTCAGTTCTTGGACCTACTCTGTTTAATATTTTTATAAGCGATTTACAGGTTAACTCTGACAATCTCCTCTCCAAATTTGCTGATGATACCAAATTAGGAGGGCCTGTATCTACATTTTTAGATAGAGAATCCATTACAAATAACCTAAAACTTATTGCAAAATGGGCTGATGCAAATACGATGTTACTCAATCCTGACAAATGTCATGTATTGCATTTTGGAAGGAATAATCCTAAACAGACATATTACTTAAATAATTCTCCCCTTAAGGTATCAATAGTAGAGCGTGGCCTAGGAATACTAGTTAATAGTAAATTATCTTCAACTGATCATTGTGCAAGGATAGCTAACATATCTAATGCGATACTTACCAGAATACAAAGATCTTTTGTGACTAGGACTCCGGAATGTATTATTCCTTTGTTTAGATCATATGTGAGGCCATATTCTGATTATGGTTCTCAGTTTTGGAGTCCATACTTAAGGCAAGATATTAATAGACTGGAAAAAATTCAGATGAGAGCGACTGAAATGGTTCCATATTTGTCCAAGATGGACTATTGGAATAGATTGCAAAAAACTGGGTTATGTTCACTAGAATTTAGACGTACAAGAGGCGATCTACTTCTTTTATATACAATCTACAATTCCCAGGACCTAATGCAACAATGCGGATTAAAATATTCCTGTAGAAGGATATCCTCACATCTCCATAATAAACATATTGATGTGGATAAATCTATAAGGAACAAAAGGCTAAATTACTTTACGGTGAGAACTCCCAGAATTTGGAACAAGCTTCCCCAACATTTGGTGGAATGTAGTTTGAACCTTTCATTTAAAAAAGGTCTGGATCTTTGGATGAAGTCTTATTACTCCCGGGTATAACTTTTCCCACCATGGTGGTGGGGGACAATCTCCATGGGCAGTAGCCTTCTTTTGTCCTAATTAACCAAGTAAGCACAAACTAGAGAACCAGAAATTTGTAACTATAACAACACGGTAAAGAACAGTATACTGTAAGATGCTGAACTCCCAACAGTACCATCTACCAGCGATTGTGGTAAGGGATGAAAGGCACTACAACCAAAAGTCATGCCAAGATGTGACCCCCTATAAAGGGGGGCACACATCAGGATGAAAGGCCTTAAACTGTGCATGACTGTCCCGTATTCCAGTTACCCCGGCACTTCTCTGTTCAACCTGCCTTGGATCAGGTAAGGGTGGAGCCGCCTCCGACACTCGCACCACCCCCAAACTATAAAGAGAAAAAAAAAAAGGGACTTCTTTCCCCCAGTATTTCAGGTGAGGAGGAAGGACGGAATGAAAAATCTGTGTCGTGTCCCCCCCCCCAAAAACATCCATTCATCCATCCTCAGTTCCAACTGGCAGGCATTTACCATAAAGTAAGAGCTGACCACCAGACCTTTTTTATGGTCTGAATGTGATTGGGGAAGAGGACGTAAGCGCGGCCCACAGTGAAGCCAATATGGTCCCATTACCGCTGCACCTTTTACTAAGCACATAAACAGAAAAAAGCAGGCCCTATCCGCATAAACCCCACTCCCCCACAAGACCAAAACCCCTCCACCAAGCACCATTAGAAAGCACCCCAACCATGAGGTAAAGCAAACCCAGCTCACAGTATAATATTGTCCATTGTATTGAGGCACCCAGTCTTTGAAATGAAGTATACTTGCAAAATTGGAGCCAAGGAAAGTGTCCCAATTCTGACGCGAGTTCAGTGTTCCAGACAGAAATTGAGCAGGTATTAAGTGTTGTCCAGTGAAAGTCTCAGCTGCTCGTACTTGCTGGTTGACTGGAAGTGCGCACTTCAGTTATTTAGGGAGCGTATTCAAATGACACCGAAAGTTAGTTTAGCGAACTGACCCAGTGTGAGTTGGAATAGGGAGGAGGGATAATGTCACAAGTCAGCAAAGGTACATATGTTTTCTGTGGGAGAATTCACAGGCACCAAAGAGCAACAACTCCTTTATATAAAAGCAGACTGCTCAGGAAACCAGTGCAGGTGGAGTTGAGGAGGAATTACCCTTATTGTTGGCTGTCTTAGCTTTTATTTTTTGGTTTGCCTGCTAACCTTCTTCGCGGTAAGGGCTCCTGTTGGTCGTCTGAGGCAGCCGATGTTTTAGCCAAGGGATCGAAAAGTAGTGGCTGGGACCGGTGTGGTTTCTCACCTTGCTACCCTCCCGCTTTTGTGCCCCACAGTGTGTACCAGTGGCGGTTGTCCAGATCCTTAATCACCTCAGGAACCAAAAGATCGACTACAGTATTCCATTGCTGTAGAAATTTCTTTGCCTCTGAAATAGTCTGAGACTGGTGTACTCCCAAGTCAGTAGTGATTCGCAGAGTGGCTGGGTAGTCAGTACGAGCCCTGACTTCCTTCTCCCGAAGTAGCTTCAAGATTGGCAAACGCTTCCTCCTGTGGTCCATTGTAACTGGCGCATAGTCGTGTTCAAAGTAAAGACGGGTGTCCCCAAACAGAATCTCTATTCTTTGCCAGGCCTTCTGAAGAATTTCTGTCTTTACCGTGTAGTCCAAGGAGGCAACAATAATGGACCTAGGATGTGCCTTAGGGTCAGATGGACGAGGTTCCAAGGAGTAATGTGCACAGATGATATTGAGTGCATACTCCTGGTCGAAGTTTAAAATTTCTTTGATCAAGCCGGTCATGAATTTTGTCATGTTGCCAGATTCTGTTCCTTCTGGGATGCCATGTATTCTAATATTGATCTATCGGGACGTATTCTCAAGATCCTCAGGCTTTTACTGGAGCCAGATCTCCCGGTCGTGAAGTTGCAAGATAGCACCGTTATGAAGACATACCATGTCGGAGACCTCTAACGTGGTGCTCAAGATCAGTGAGTTGTTTTTTTTTTCTTTTGGTCCGTTTTTAAATCCATTAGCTCCCGTTGAAATTGGGAGATGTTGTTCCCTAGTCGCCGCAGCTCTCGGTATAGTTGTATGGAGGTTATTGTGACATTTTCTTCCTCACCTGAGCTGGATTGAGCAGTAGAATTGCGGGCCGGCAATGCAGGTCAACTGCAGGCCTCATGGTCCATGTTACTAGTAACTGTCTGTTCAGAGAAAGGCTTTTTTTCTCCCGTTACAGCTGCAAATTCCTTTAATCTGCTATGTGTATTGGCCATTAGGTTTTCAAGACATGCTTTTTTATTGCTGCTAGCCAGAATGAGCGGCTGGATGGTGCCTGATTATGTTTAGACCCGGGGGAGCCCCAAAGAGACTAGACCGCCATGCAGGAAGGCATACTGGAAGTCCCTCATGGCTTTGCTCTGGAGAAGTTATAGTTCCTTACTTCTCAGTACTCTGAACAAATCCTCAAGGTCCTGAGGATGGCAAAAAAAGCCTAACACAAAGAAGACCTATGGAGCCAAATGGAAGAGATTCTCCATCTGGTGTAAGGGCAGGAAGATCAGTCCCTCTACAGCCTCTGACACCACCCTATTGGATTACCTGGTTCATCTCCAAGCCTCAGGCTTGAGGCCCTCTTCACTTAAACTGCATTTGGCTGCAATTTCAGCCTGTCTTTCAGTGGGACAGTCTAAATCTGTTTACTCCCAGCAGGTGTTCAAACAGTTTTTAAAGGCCTGTCACACCTTCAGCCTCCTGTTAGGAACCTGTCTCTCTCCCCCACACTTAGAGTCTAAATCTATGCATCACCAAGCTCATGGAGTATCCTCTGAACCCATGGCTATAGCCCATCTCAAGTATGTTACCTGGAAAACTGTCTTCCTGTTGGCCATTATTTCTGCAAGGAGGATTTCTGAGTTGCAAGCTCTCTGTACTGAGCCCAGCTATATTATTCCCCACAGGGATAAGGCTAAGCACAAGACAAATAGGAAGTTTTTGCCCAAGGTGGTTTCTGAGTTCCACCTTAACCAGCCCATTACCTTGCCAGTGTTCTTTACTGAAAAGTCCACTCCTGGGGAACAGAAACTCTATAGCCTGGATGTCAAAAGAGCCCTGTTCCACTATTTGGAACATACTAAGCAGGTTAGGGGTTCCTCCACTCCACTCAACTATTCATACCTGTTCATATTGATATCTAGGGGGATCAGTAGTAGGAGAGAGGAGGTTATACTGCCCTTGTACAGGTACCTGATAAGACCTCATCTAGAGTATGGGGTTCAGTACTGGTGCCTACTCCTCAAAAAGGACATTAACCTGCTGGAGAAGATCCTGAGGAGGACTGCAGAGATAATAGCGGGTCAGCAGAATAGAGCATATAAGGAGAGGTTGAGGGCACTGAACATGTACTCCCTGGAAGACAGGAGGGAGAGAGGGGACATGCTTGAGACCTTCAAGTACTTGAAAGGGATAAATAAGGTGGATAAGGAGTCTCTTTAGGTTGAGTGGCAACCATAACATGAGGGGGGGCACAGTCTTAAGCTGGAGGGTAAGAGGTTTAGGAGGGAGGTCAGGAAGCACCTCTTCACAGGGAGGGTGGTGGACACTTGGAATTCGTTGCCAGAAGAGGTGATCTTATTGAAGACAGTGGGCAGCTTTAAGAGAGGCTAGGATAGGCATGGGGTAAGGTAAGGATCATGGATAGGGAGGATGAGAGGTGTGGGGAGGGAGGGCAGTGACAGTAGCTCATGCTGTGTACCCTGCAATACGAGCAGACTAGATAGACCAAATGGCCTTCTTCTGCTGGCTTCTTCGTATGCATGTATTCCTTACCTGTGGGGAAGTGGGTAGAGGCAGACCAGCCACTAAGAGAACTGTTTCTCGTTGGATAGTCTCTTGTATTCATTTCTGTTATGACAAAGCTGGTAAACAGCCTCCTGAGGGCCTCAGAGCCCACTCTACCAGGGGCACTGCTGCATCGTTGGAAGCTGCAAGGGACATCCCTTTGTTGGATGTCTGCAGAGTAGCCACTTGGAAGACTGTACACACATTAACTAAGGACTACTGCCTAGATGTACAGTCTAGATCTAATGCCAAATTTGGAAGGGTGGTGCTGCAGAGCCTCTTTCCTAAGTAGGTTCTCTGCCCCATACCTCTCAACCTGTTGCCTCGTGAATCAGGGACAAGGCTTAAAAAAAATCAGGGACAAAGACACATCTTTAGCAGTTTTAGCAGTGTCAGTGGCTCAGTAGGTAGCACACTCGCCTCTGAGGCCGGGAGATCAGAGGGCTGTGGGTTCAGTTCCCACATCTGGCACTTGGATTAATATCCCAGTACTGACACTGTAATGCAGCATGAGAGGGGTGCTGCATTTCTGAGGTGCCGTCTTTCGGATGAGACGTTAAACCGAGGTCCCATCTGCCTGGATTGATGGTAGTTCAGGTGGATGTTAAAGATCCCATGGCACTTATCGAAAAGAGTAGGGGAATTTCCCCGGTGTCCTGGCCAAATTTCCCTCATTCATTAAAAATACCACCAACAGCTTAATCTGGTTCAAGGTCAGTTGGCATTCATCTGTATCCCCCTCCCCCGGGTCGTGCCTGAAAATAGGCAGGATTTGTCTAGTGCACTTACCCGGTCAACAAAAGCTAAATAAAAAATAAATAAATAAATAAATCTTAAAAACTGGTACTATTCAGTCAGAAAGCTGATGGAATAAGGAGATTCATGTTAAGATGCATTTTCTGAAGAACTAGTCTGTTACTTTAATGTTTGACATTATTTTGTGCTTTTAATCCCCGCTGTTCTGTCACAAAAACACAAACTTTATGAGGGACAGAGAAAAATGTTGAGGCAAAATCAGGGACATCCCTGAAAATCAGGGACAGGGAGAGGTATGCTCTGCCCTCCTCCCAACTACTCTGCTTGTAGTCTGCTTGAAGTTACTGATGCTAAAGGACCCTACGGGTAAGAAGAAGAAAATTCTCTCCATGGTAATCTTCTTTCTTCCAAGGTATCCTTTAGCATCAGTAAGCTCCCACCCTTCCTCCCCCTGACAACCTGACTATAGAGGTTTCTGCCTTTGTCTTCTCCCAGATTTTCTCTGTTTCCACTTGGAACTTTGTTTTAAGCAAAGTTTTTCTGTTTTATTGTTAAACATGCGTTTGCAGGATTTTTTAATTCCTGTTGGTTCATAACTCTAGGCATGTGCCCATTTATCTTTGAAAAAATTTTGGTGCCTTCTCAGGCAGTCTCTCATCAGCACACCCCCAAAGTCTCTCTTGATAGGCTTATACTAATTAATTAGCATAAACCACACCTCCAGGGCTGCTTAAAGTTACTGATGCTAAAGGACACCTTTGAAGAAAGAAGATTACTACGGTGAGTACTTTTTTTTTTTCAGTATATTCCCTTCTTTATTACTGAAGACATGTCCATTGAAACAGATTTTATGCCCCTCCAATTTAAAGAAGTCCACCCAAAACTTGAAAAAATATATGTTGTGCAGAGTGTTTTAATTTGTATGTGAAGTTCTAGTGTTTCCTTCCCTCTGACTGGTATTAGGAGTTTTTCCTAACTTAGCCTGCTAACTTTAGGGTAGTTTTACAACCCCTGGAGATCTCCATATCAAACAGCTTAGTTGTATTTCTTTGTCCTACAATGCACCTTGTTTCATGTGATGGTGATGTAGCAGAGACCATAAATCTGGCAGAAAGCACTGCTTTACAGTCAGTTCACAACAGTAGAGATGGCTATATTTTAAAATCTGTAGAATTCAGCTTGGTGACCACCCTCATCGTAAAGGTCTAACTGTCCTGAAAAACTTTGGTGCTGGTAATTTTTGTGCAGCTTGTAAAGCTTCCAAGATATTTAGTTTGTTTGGCATGTGTGTGCTGAATGTTGGGTCTCTCTTACATCACTGTCACATGAGACAAGATGCACTGTGGGAACAAGAAATACAATTAAGCTGTCAGGGATGAAGATCCCCAGGGGTCGTGAAACTACTCTAAAGCTAGCAGGCTAATTTAGGAAAAACTCCTAATACCAGTTAGAGGGAAGGAAATACTAGAACTTCACATACAAATTAAAACACTCTGCACAACATGTATTTTTTCAAGTTTTGGGTGGACTTCTCCTTTAAGGAGCTAGTGTACTGCCTAAAACAAATTAGTTTTTAAAAGCAGTTAGTCATTACTTTATATTTCTGAGGTGCTTTTTCTTTTCCCTTTGGTTAATTGGAAGATTGTTTATCTGATGTTAGTAGGTGTGATGTATGGAATAGCACTCTGCCTGGCAGCTGGCATACCTAGCTCTTCTCCCCCTCCCCCCCACTACATCATCAGCATTGTGATGTCACTTGTCTGATAGTGACATCGTTGCTGCTTAGTAACAACCACTCAGTAACTGCCAGGTATGTCAACTGCAATGTCATTGTCAGTAAAATCACAATGCTGATGATGTAGTGGGAGAACAGAGATATGTCAGCTGCCAGGCTGTGAGCTGTTCCACATTTCCAGCACATTATTATCACATAGAAGACTTTCTGATGAGCAAAAGAAAAAAATACTTCAGAAGTAAAACATTACAACTGACTGTGTTAAAATTTGTATTATTTTCCTGTCTCTGTTTTGACTGTACTAGCTCTTTAAGCTGTTCTGCTGCTTTTACTGTTCTAATCTCCTCTTGTGACAGAATGATTTCTTTGGTTACAATTTGTGATATGATAAGCAGTGGATTATGACTTAAGAGCAGGACAAAAAAGTGTGAACCCTTGAAGTCTGGGAAAATAACCTGTTTCAGTTAAAATGTCTTCCATAACCAGAATAAAACATTCTGAATTTCAAATTTGGGGTAGTTGTGTGTAACTGAGTTTGGTTTAAGCTGTTTAAGTATTGTGCTGGAAACTAGAAAATCTCTTTATAAAACTAAATTTTGTGTCTTTCAAGGAAAACTGGATTCACAGCCATTAGCTCTCCTGGTGCTATAATTCCCCCAATTAGGAGTTTGACCTGTAAATGAAAAATTTCTTTTATCTCGTAATTTGCATAACCTATTAAATATAAGTGCACTGCAGCTTCCAATACACAGGGACAGCCGCGGCCATCCTGTTCTCACCTGCTAGTTTCCTATGCACTCAGTATTATGATTTGTGCTGCCAACTAATGGTAGTGGTTGGCAGCACAGATTACTATATTATGTGCACAGGAAGCCAGTTGGTGAGTGTGGGATGGCTGCAGCCGTCCCCGTATATCAGAAGTTGCAGCGCACTTAGTAACACATTATACAGATGAAGAGGTAAAGAAAAAAAAAATAATTTGTTGCCTAAACCCTAGTGTATTTTTTTTTTTTTTTACAGCACTAGAAAAGATGATGTCCATGTGCTCTTTTCCCTTAATGGCAATTTAGTATAGACAGTTGAAGAGTAGCCAGTGCCTCAAGGAGATCTTTGAAAACATAATATTTGGACATCATCCAGCGTACATTTCACGCTAGCTCTGTATTTCTTTTTCTTATTTATTACTGAGGTAGTATGCATAAAAACAGGATCTTTTTCCTCTTGAGAGTTTATCAGCTCCTAGTGTCTTATTCCCCGCTGATGTAATATTCTACTCGTGACATCACAGTTCTTCCCATGGCAACAGAATGTGATGTCACAACAGAGGAGTAAGACTTTATGTGGGGAATACACTGTAGCGGCAGATGAGCTCTAAGGGAATAAAGGCCCTATTTTCATGCAGATTTCCTCAGTAACAAGTAAGGGGGGGAGGTATCCATAAAATATATATGAAATACATATAAAATATGTTTTCCAAAGTTTTCCTGGGGCATCAGCAGCTCTTTAAGATCTAAACTGGAAAAGGAACTGTGCATGTTAGTCCTAATTTCCATTTATTTTTAGTGGATCTTTTTACATTGTATTACAGTAAACATGCACTGTACTGTAGATTCTACTTATGCAACTGTCTTTTAAATGTATTTAAATATTTTGACACCCTATCCCCTGCTGCTAACATCTTAATTTAACCATGGGTTTACAGGGTCGGCACAAGATCAGGAGACTGGCAAAGCCGAATCCGAGATTGCTCAGCAGGTGGAAACCACTCATACAGAAACGAAGCAGCCAGAAGTAATGGAGATTTCAGAAGAGAACCAAACTGATGAGGTCATGGAAGTGACAGAAACTGATGAAAAGGTGATTGGGTTGCAGGAACAAGAGAGGGAACTAACCTTGAAAGAGCCTGCTGAAGTCCTGGAAGTGGCACTAAAAGATCCAAGTCTTGTGGGACCTGAGACCGAACTAGTGGCAGTTACATCACCGGGAAGTATACATTCTGTGCAGGAGGAGACTGATGAAAAGACAGGCGCTTCAGAGTCAGCAGGAATCGATGAAGACTTTGCAGAAAAGACAGAGGACTATGAGATCTCTCCAAGGTCAGATGGCAGTCTTCATGCAGAGATGGAAACCACCCCTAGTAGTGAAACTTCATCAAAGATGAACTCACCAGCAGAAAATTATACCTTTAAGCCATCAAGTGAGTCTAGTCCAACATTAACTATTTCTACTGATAGCAGCAAAACTGTTGTGTCACCCTCATTTACCGGATCAGGATTCCCTTCTCCATATAACTGGTCTCCCAATGCATCTGTAGCTGTAAGCATTTATGCGAGTAATGTTCCACCACAAACATTTATATCCATGACACCAAAAATTGGAATGGGAAAACCAGCTATCACCAAGAGGAAATTTTCTCCTGGAAGACCTAGAGTAAAACAGGTAGGCTTTCATACTTGAAGCTTAATTTGTAAGTTAAAAATCTATTCACTTTTAAATAGATGTGTTTTGATATTACTGTGCTTGAACAGAATTCACAAGCCCAGGTAAGTGCTCTAGTGTGAATTCACAACATTAGAATGTTTTGTACATGCAGGGGTTTGAAATTACTTGAGTTTTAAAAGAACTGTTGATGCCTCAGGAAAGCCATAATATTTAGATACAGTTCAGATTGTATTTCATACATAGATTTCTTCTCCCTAGTATTTATTACTGACAAATTTGCACAAAAAGAGGATCTTCTGACAGCATCAGTGTTTTCATCTGCATAACATTTTAAGCAGATAGCCTGCACGTCTTCTCTACAGTGGAACATCAGAGTAATTTGAACCAGTTTAAGCACTCATCGCATGTCCCTAGAGTCTGAATGGCCAGATCATTTTGAGCCTCAGTAAAGACTCCTCCACCACCACCCCCACCCAAACAGACTTCACTCTGTAGAAATTACTTTGTTACATAGCCAGGGTGCAAAACAGTTTCCAGCTCTAGCAGGACAATGCCTGGCGCATTTCACGGTCTGTGCTTCTTCAAAGGCATGGTGCCTAAGTGATGGCCTTAGTTTATAGTGACTCCATTAAAGGGACAGTATACTAGGAGCTAAAGCATATAACTAGGCGCCAAGTATCATCGTGATAGTAAGTGCATTCTTATACTTAACAGTATTGTAATACCGTACAAAAGCACAAATGTGCAAACTATGACATAAGTGCTGAGAACTAAAGTCATGAATTTAAAAACCAAAGTCAGGCAAGACTTGCCAGTTATTAGCAGATTTTTACTTAATGGGAATCGGGCTGAGGCTCAGAAGTCCCAAAGGTACACAGATAGTGCTGCTCAAAAAAGTGTTCTCTCTTGTCCACTTTGCCAGGGCCTTCATATACAGTATGTGGCACAGTGAAGCTCTTTCTGTATCTGCAGCTTTCTTGCAGACTGTATTTCTGGACCGACAAAAATCAAGAAGCAACATCAGTCAAGGCATAATATCAATAGTGTTACTATGCTTCTACTACACCAAATATTATTTGACTTTCAAAAAATAATGCCAGGTCAAATTCATGGTTCAGGCCTGGTCACTCGTCTTCCCCCAAAATGAAAATCCAGAATGATTCCCTGCAGGACTTTTTATCAAAATCGGCCCCTCCCCTAGGGTTAGGCCATACTTTCTGGATCCTTGTAAAAGTGAATCCATGGGTCCCTGGATCCTTTGCTGGATGTCATACCTCTCAACCTCCTGCCTCATAAATAAGGGACAAGGCTTAAAAGAAATCAAGGACAAAAGACCAAAATCAGGGACACATCTTCACAATTAGTGATAGCCACTCAGGAAGCTGGTAGAATAAGGGGCTTAGTGTAAAATGCATTTTCTAAGGAAGAACAAGTCTGTAACTTTAATGTCTGACATTATTTTCTGCTTACAACCCTCACTGTTTGGTCACAGAAACACAATCTTTAGGAGAGACAGAGTAAAATTTTGAGGCAAAATCAGGGGATGTCCCTGAAAATCAGGGACATTTGAGAGGTATGCTTGGATGTATATGCTGAGAATTGATATTTCAAGGATCGTGGATACGTTGTTCCATCCACATTGTTTGGCATGTCCTTTCCCTTTAAGATTCTTGTCAGAAGGTCTAAAAGCTGGCTCCTCCCACCCACCTAGGTGGTATATGCCTTCGCTCCGCCCTTTGACGTCAGATCTTCCTTTCCGTTGGAAGAGTCAGGTTCCCTCTTTATTGCTCATGCGTTACTGTAGGCCTTGGTGCTTAAATCTATGGATTTACCCAAACTTCGACTCATTAGAGTTCCCCTAATCGTGATCTCGACCGTGATGGAGGACAAGTCCTCACCCGGTTTCTGCCGCTGCCTGTATGGGCAAAATATGTCCCGCACCAACCTGCATGCCTCGTGCGTTTATTGCCTGGGTGTTGGCCATGACACCCAGGCATGTGAAATGTGTTGCATTTTTCATCCAAATGTTTTGGACAGTCGTCTCACTTGACTGCAACTGGGCAGACTGGAACAATGGAATACACCGGTCAAATCCAAGGAAGCCCGTTGGGTGGTCTCTGCGGCTGCGGGGTCTGCCGAGCAGCTCATACAGATGAAGACCTTCGAAGAGGAGGCGGCTCGGGCCACAGATCGGTACTCTTCCATGTCCGTCTTTGTCCCTCTCAATTTGGGCTCCACTTTCTCAGGCTCCTTTTGGGAGTTATGCCAGTCCCTTCTCACAAAGGCAGAGGGCCCCCTCAGCACTCGCATCTCTCAGTCACGTAAAAAGGACAAGGAGCCTAAGGAAACTTTGTCTTGCCAACGACATTCCTGGAACCATGAGAGATCTCTGTCCAAGGAATCTGCTGTCTCGACTTTGGTTCCGGTTGCGACCTCAGCCACTGGCTTCATGGTACCCTCGTCAGGCCAGTCGGCTGAGATGCAGGAGGATGATTCGGTTGAGATTATTCTCAACCCCGTCGACCCATCGTCGCTCGATGAGCCCAACAACTCCTTATTCAGGACCCCAGTCCTGCTTGCCACCGAGTAGGAGACCCAGCTCACTGGGAATCCCCTCATGGTCCCAGTCCCTGACCAGGAAGAGCCGAGGTTCTCCCTGGCTCCTTCCGAACGACCCCAACAGTCCAAGTCGAGGTCTCGGACCCCTTCGACTGACAAGCCGAAGAAGGCGCATAAGTGCTCTAAGAAATGGCGCTACCACCACTCTTCCTCGATTTCCTCAGATGAGGAGAGGCTTCGACGGAAACTCCGACGCTACAAGGATTTAATGTGGCAACAGTTAATTATGTCCGGCCAGAAGTCTGCCCCTGCCATTACTTGGCTGTTGCCTCCTAGGCCAATGCCTACTCCTCAGGAGCTGGTCTGCACCGTTCCTCTGCCTGCAGAGTCAGTGAAGACCATCCCGGCTCGGCCAAAACCAATCTCTCCTCCAGTTGTGGTGGAGCTGCCGCTGAAGCAGCCTCCTTCAGGGGCTCCTTCTAAGGAGTCACGGCCTGTTCCAGGCCTACCACGTAGGCTGTCCGTCACCCTCACGTCTGATGGTTCCAGATGGGTTCGAGGCAACTCTGGTGGCCGGCCGATTTATCCAGACTCTTTGGAGTCTGAGGACTCAGACCTACATTCTTGCTGTTTGGATGAGGAATCCGTCGGTAGTCTTTCCTCGGTCTCCTCTCCGAATCCACGGGGATGCCTTTAAAACCTGTTCAGAAACTATCCGAATACCTCCTCATTGATATCCTCAAATGAGGGGATTCACCGATGGAGGCCTTCCCAGTGGCCAAGGCCATTGTCGGCCTGGCTTTGGAGCGGTGGCAGCACCCTGCTTCCTGCCCCGCGCTTTCAGTCCGCATGGCCCACGAGTATGCATTGTCCATTGGGTCCCTTTCTGGATTCACAGAACATCCCTTGGTCGAGGGACTGGTGACTGGGTTGTGTTCAGGCGCTTGGGTAATACGGGAGACACCGATAGACCTCCAGACAAAGAATCCCAAAAATTGGATCCACTCGGCCCAGAAAGTCTTTGCCGCCTCTATGCTGGGCCTCCATCAGGCCAGCTTGGCCGTCATTATGGCGCATTATTCTCATGCCCTTGTGGGCTCTCTCTCAGTGAGGTTCTACCTCACCTCCCCACAGATCTCTAGACCGCGGTCAAGCAGGTCCGCGACCAGGGACGGGTGGTTGTGAAACAGCAGCTCCAGACGGCCTTGGACCTCGGAGAGTCCTGTGCCTGCTCAGAGGTGGCCGCGGTTGCCATGTGCCGCAGGGCTTGGTTGTGGGTTTCCACCTTTACGGCAGACACCCAGCACAAGCTGATGGACGTCCCTTTCCTGAGTACCAACCTGTTCGGTCCCAGTGTGGACTGTCACCTCAGACGTATCTGTGACAGGGTGGAATAGGACCCTGTACCGGTTGTTATGGAGAAAGTGTTTAAATGTAAGGATCTGCTCTATTCCTTTTCTGTCTCTTCTCTGTCTGGTTGCACAACCAGTTTTTCCGTGAGACCTCGGACTTGATCAGTCTGACAGTCTTGCAATTTTTTTGCGTCTCACTGTCTCCCAGCCTCTCTTGCTGTCCGTTTTTCCTCCCTTGCATATCTGCTAAAAAATATGTGCAAATCATTGTATGGACATGAAACTGATATTGGGATCCCTTTTGTTTAGAAAATATATAGTGTTACTGTTGAAATGTATGTAATTGTAGTTTGAGATGATTACTGAAAGCTATTATAAGCTAAAGAGGTTACCCGAGTTAAATTTTTAAGCCTTTTGCAAAAGCTGTGCAAAAGGGGCCTCTCAGCTGAAGCACATTGTGTTCCTCCTGCCTGAAATATACAAGAATAGAACACTGGAAGAAATGGGATGCTTGATTAAGAGTGAGTGTTGGAAGGACTTAAAAGGGAACTGAGCTGAAGAAGAAAAAAGGGACACAGAGACTGAAGGAAAACTATAATTTTTATTTTGCCTTTGTAAATAGTTATACTGAACAAGTTTATTTTTTTATGTTGCTGCTGCTGTAAATAAATATTTTTGGTGAATTCTACAACTGTTCCTGGTGTTTCCTATGCTTCCTGACCTGTGCCTCGATGACGGATGTTATCAGCCTAAGTGGGATGTATTTATTTTATTTAGTTTTTTGATGACCATATGGGTGCACTAGCCATAACAATGACTATTTTCAGGCACGATCTGGGAGGGTACAAAACAGAAACAATTGGATAAGAGGTTGCAATATATGAAATCACAACATACAAACGTAGGAATACAAAACAGGCTGGAGTTTAAATAACAGGCTTAGTAAAATATGTAACAGACAAAATAAAAATAAAAGTAAAGAGAGTAAAAATTACAAGAAAGCAAATAACATTTAGGTTAGGTCATAAGTGCTAACATTACCATGGAAATCTAGGAGGATTATAACAAAGTGACAGAGGCATTATAGTAGTCAATACAGGATAATGCAGGAGAGTTAAAGTTGAAATAGGGAAATAGGATTGAAAGAGGAGAGTAGGGTAGGATAAGATAGGAAGATGGGGACTTAGTGAGAGATAAAAGTCCCTAGGTAATAAGAAGGTAGAAAACAGGTGGTAGGAAGAAAGAGCTTTGCATTGGTAAGGGTCAGTAAACTAAGAAGTGGTGTAGGTGCAGCAAACATAAGGAGAGGAGACGAAGGCTAGGGTGGTTTGAAACAGGAGCAACAATAGGAGTCTACAAGATAGTGTCGCAGCAATTTTTTAAAGGAGGCATGGGATGATACTGAGCGAGTACTTAGGGGGAGGGAGTTCCAGAAATAGGGGGCACGACAGGCAAAAGCACTGCCACCTTTGGACATTCGGTACCTGGGGATGTGGACTGGGGCATTATCAGCAGAACGAAGACCATAGCTGGATGTGTGGTTTAGAAATAGTTCTTCCAGTGGCTTGTGAATTTGGGATCTGATAACGTATCTATGAGTGATCTGTAAGCATAAGATCTAGATGCAGAAGGGGAAAGCCAGCCAAGATCAGAGTAGAGGAGGCAATGGTGTTTCAACCGAGGCGAGAAGGATGCATAGCGACAGATGTTATTATAGGTAACATCCCATTTTAGAAGACTCGATTTAACGGGAGAGGCATAGTTTGCGACGCCGTAGGTGAGACACGGTAGAAGTATGCCACAAGTTATGACGAGCCTAGCGGATGGTGTGAGCACATAGCTAATCCGGTAGGCAATGCCAAGTTTCGTGTTAACCAATTTGCAAGTTTGCTGAATATGGAGATCGAAGTTAAACGTTGGGTCAAGGATGATGCCAAGATATTTAAACGAGTTTCCTACCCCAGCAGATGAGCCATTAGCAGAGGGGACTTTGAATTTAGATTGGCAGAGTTTGAGTTTAGTATTGGAACCAGATAAGCATGGCTTGAGTCTTTCCTTCGTTCAGGATAAGCTTATTTGTCAGCAGCCATTGTTGAATGACTTAGAGGTCATGGGAGAATCGAGTGTTAATGTCAGCTGTATTCTTCGCACTGGTGTACAGAACAGTATCATCTGCATATAGCAGGGTGTCTGTGTGAACGAGGTTAGAGGTGATATTGTTAATAAATATAGAAAAGAGCAAGGGACCTAAGATGGACCCTTGCGGTACTCCACTATTAATGGAAGCTTTGTCTGGGAAAGTTGAGTTAAATTTAACTGTCTGAGTCCGTTCAGCTAAGTAGCTGCTGAACCACCTGACAACATTTGGTGAAAAGCCTAGTGATTTAAGAGTTGTTAGGATGGGGTGGTCAACTAAGTCAAACGCTTTAGTCATGTCAATGAAAATGGCCCCAGTGAGGAAGTCAGAGTCCATGGCCAGTAGAGCATCAGACGTAAACTTGAGTAGTGTAGTAGTGGTACTGTGACCTTTACGGAATCCATGCTGGGCAGTTGTAGGAAGGTCAAATTGCTGGAGAAAGTCTGTGGTTTGAGTAGCAACAAGTTTCTCAAGAATTTTACTAAGAACTGACAGGATGGCAATAGGCCTATAGTTGGAGGGATCTTTACAGTCACCTTTTTTTGAAAACTGGTGGTAATCCTAGTTGTCTTCCAAATGTCTGGGACGTGGCTTTGGCAGAGGGAGAGAGTAAACATCTTAGCTATAGGAACAGCTATGTAGGGGCAGCACGTTTTAGGAGCTTAGGTTTGAGGTCGCCTGACCCAGTAGCAGCGAACTCCGAGATATTATTGAGCAATCCTAAGACATCGCCGTAAGAGACTGACTTGAAAAGAATTTAGGTGCCATGATATCGGGGCTAGAGTTACATAGGACAGGGAAGGAAGAAGTGTATTTAGTAAGATCAGAGAGTTGTGTATTGAAGAAGTTTGCAATGGTATGGGGGTTGTTACAGTGTACGCCATTTAGTAGCATGTCATTAGGAGCAGGGGCCTGGTTAGAACCCAGGAAGGACTTTATGTGGGACCAGACTTTTTTAGAGTCACCGTAAGAGTTTGTTAAAAGCTTTTACAGTAGGCACTTTTAGCCCTTTTAATATCCTTCTTACAGGAATTTTGTAATGCTCTATAGGTATTTAGGTCAGAAGGTAACCCAAAGTTTCTATAATAGAGCCAGCTTTTGTCCCGCTGCCAGAGTTTGGAAAGTAGATGAGATTTTAGCCACTGGGTATGACAATTTTTTACCTTATGGGTTGCAAGGGGACAGTGTTTATCCTGAAGCACAAGAAAGTGAGTGAGGAAGAGGTTTAGAGCTGTCTGGACATCACCAGATTTGAAAAGAGGGGCCCAGTCAGTAGCACTGACGTCGGTTAGGAAAGCCAGTGGGTTGAAGTGGTGATAGTTTCAGAAGGTAATAAAATGTGGATTGGATGAAGGTGGCCTACTCTTACCCCATATACAAAAAGTAGGGGAGTGGTCTCTGATGGCATCAGCTAGTACTCATAAGGAGATTATATTCTTAGCATGGTTTGTCATTATCCAGTCCAGCAGAGTACTGGAGTTAGTTTGCAGGGCAGTTCTGGTAGGATCACCGATCAGCTGGTGCAGGTTGAAACTTTGAAGCCTGGTCAGGGATGCGGGTTGAGAGTTACCTAGCCAATTTATGTTAATGTCCCCGAGTATTAGGACCTCATTTCTCCCAGGAAAAAGAGAGTATCTTCCCTTGTCAATCTTCACCATTCATTACTTACTGGGTGTTAGCCGGAGGCGCGCACCCGCCCGCGAGGATTTTTTTTTAAAGTTTGCCTAACGGCACCGCCCTCGAGAGTGACGTCATGCGCGAGGGGCGGCCGTTAGTAGCGACCGAATCCTCCTCCAACTCAGTTCTGTTTCTCCCGCCGAGGCAGCACCTGTCCACAGCGTAGCGCTGGTAGTTGTAGCAGTTTCCGACTCCGTTTTTCCTGACACTCGACGCCGATACGGTAAGACTGTTCTTTTTCTTTCTTTCGGCGCCGGGTGTATTTCCTACTGTGTTTTAGTCTCGTTGGTTTCGCGTTCTGTCCGGTTCTGGAGCTAAGCGTTCTTTGAAGACAGGCCGCGCCCCTATGCGTCGGTGCTCCTGTGTCCGGCATTTCTCCGTCTCGGACCGGCATGACGTTTGCCTTCGTTGCCTGGGACCCAACCATGATATGGATTCGTGCGACGCCTGTTTCCGATGGACCGTCGGCGTCCTCGAAGTCAGCGTTCAAGCTCGGCAAGGCCCGCCGACTTAGGGGCAGGCGTCGCTCATGGGAATCTCGGCGAGATCTTTAGGCCCTTCCCGGGTCCCTCCGGGCCTATCTATGGTCGAGGAGGAGGGTTTCCTCATCCTATCTTGCCGAGAGAGGCCCTTCCGCGGTGTTGGGGGCGTCGTAGCCCTCCGGGGCATAGCGCTGACACCGCCTCGGCAGTCACCTCTTCGAGGTGCAGGCTCCCCGTGTCGAGCCCTTGGCTTTTGGGCCCGGCTCGGGTGGACCCTAGCCGCGCCGCCTCAGCGGCGCCGTTTGAGATCCGGCACCGTTAGCAGTGCTGGTGATGAAGCGGCGCCCGTTTCGCGGCGCCGGTGATCGAAGCGGCGCCGTTAAGCAGCGCCGCTTTGAATCCAGCGCGGTGATTGGAGCCAGCGCCGTTAAGCCGAATACCGCTTTGCGCCTGGCGCGTTCGCGATGCAGTGGACATGGCGGGCGCCGTCGACAGTGCGCTCCGCCTCCCGGCGCTGCCTGCAGCGCCGCTGGCCTTCCCCTTCCCCAGGCGGTGCCGGGCCTGCGGGCCGCTGGGGGTCAATAAGGTCAAACCTTCCTGCTGCAGCGTGGGGGCGGCGGCGTCGCCCTTGGTACGGGGCGTTCGCGGCCCCATGGCCTCGAGGACCCCTGGGGTGGCCAGCATCGAGGTCTGCTGGTCTCGTCCTCCTCGGAGGCGATGACTCAGATGTGGACCCATCCTGGCACCCCCATTCTTGAGGATCTGGGTCTCGGTGGCTAGGGGTACCAGGCGGGCATGGCGGCCCTCCTTCTGTCCCCTTACACGTCGTCTCCTGAGGGTTCTCGGCTGGGGTGGCCGAGAGTCCGGGGGGCAGGCGGGGGGGGTGACGGAGGGCTCCCTCTCGGAGGCTCGGTGGCGGCTACCCCGGGGTGCTGTTGCCTCCTCTAGGGACAGGGGCGTTGCAGTCGAGGAGGAGGCCCTCTGGAATCCGAGGGTTGAGGGGCAGGCGGCCTGCTGCCCGGTCTTCTTTGGCCACCTCAGGGGGTGGCCAGGAGCCGAGTGCAGAGCCCGTCCCTCCCCCAGGGTTCTGAGGGTGTCCTCGGCGGCGTTTGTGCGGACTGCCCTTCTGGATCCATGCAGTCCCAGCGTCGTCGCACGGGAGTTTCTCCCCCAGGGCTCTTCCAGGCTCCGCTTCCCCAGAGTTCCGTTCTGCGGCCTGGTTTGATATCCGGGATCCCTCCTACTAGGGTTCCTTTCCCCGGATTCCAGAGCCCTCTCAGAGAGCAGTTGCCTCCTCCGGGTGCCCCTCTCCCATCTCTCTGCCTTCACCACCCCCGCTCCCGGGCCATGTCGGTCCTACGGGTCCGTTATCCTGGGAGCAGTTCAGAGGTTCTGCAGCAGCCTTCCCCTCATATGTTAGATACATGCATGAGCGGGTCTTTCGACTCTCCCCACCGCTGCAGGAATCCTCTGAGCATTCCAGCTCCCCATCATCCTCGTCTCCCTCCTCTGAGGGAGAGGAACCCTCTCATCTGTCCTCCGATGCTGATTTCACAGAATATCAGCGTTTCCTCTCGAGGATGGTGAGGGATCTCGGATTTCCTATGTTCGGAGAGACAATACCGAACGGGAGACGCGTGAATTCCTTGGTGAATTCAGTGCCCAGCATCTGGTGGTACCTTCCTGGCCTATCCCCTTCCAGGAGGCGTCTATCCGGTCCTGGCAGTTCCCTGCCGCTTCTTCCCCAGCCCTGGCGGACTGCCAGCGTAGGTATTGTGCCCCCTCTGAGTCTCTAGGTTCCCTTCCCAACCCGTCCTCAGGTTTGGTATACCTGGATACTCCTTCTGGGCGCCGTTGCCTGGCGCACGACCGCCCACCGGATTCGGACTCTCTCCAGTTTGACCGTTGGGGGCGAAGAGTGTTCTCTTCTTCTCGTGCGAGTGCATGTATTGCATCACATCAGGCTCACCACGCTGCCTATAACCAGCATTTGTGGTTGATGATGTCCCAGCTGCTGGCATCTATGCCTGACACGGAGCAAACCAGACAAGCCGTTGCCCTCTCCGCGGTAGGCCTGGAGCTGGCAAGACACTAAGCAAGGGCATCTTATGACACCAATGAGGTGGCTTCCAGGCTTGAGGGGACAGCGATCTGTATCAGGCGGATGGCATGCCGTCTTTCAGGTTGTCACCCCTGGCCGGCGTGAGGTGATTCGCTCCGCCTTCGGGGGACCGTCTTTTCTCTTCCAGAGCTAGGAGACTTTTACAGGGGCTCCCTCCGTCTCCTCGTCTTCGGGAGGCACCTCCTAGCTCTTCTCCCACTTAGGCTTTCTGAATAAGCCAGGGTCTTCTCCTTCTGTTTTCTCACCAGCAGAAGGCTGGGGGTCTTGTTCCCTCAGGGTATTACCTCTTCCCCCTCCAGGGGAAGAGGAGCTTGGTACTCACCCAGGAAGTAATGAATGGTGAAGATTGACAAGGGAAGATATGAAAATTACGTACCTACCGTAATTCCTGATCTTCTCTTGTATCTTCACCATTCATTACTTACTCCCGCCCACCATCCCCTCAGTGGCCTCTTCCTGTGGCTTCTCCACCTCCCGTCTCCTTCCTCTCTCTGCAAAAAAAAAAAAATTTTCTTAAAAACTAGGAAAAATTGCTTAATTTTTCAAAAAAAAAAAAAAAAAAACTTCTTTTGGGGGTTCTAATTTTCAGAAAATTAATTACTCTAAGATTAGTAGGCCATTTAAGTGGATTGCATTGGCGATCAGACTGCACAACTATCTCTTGCCGTTATCCTGACAAGATATCTCTGGGGTTTTGGCCTGGTTCAGGCTATTCAGTTGATCCTGCAATCCTGTGTTCCAGATATTGCCCTGAATCAAACCCCCATTCTTGCCCTGCAGAGCAGAGGCAGACACGTCTGTTCCTTTTTCTTTTAAAAAAAAAAGGGGGAAAATGCTGAGGGAACTCTTTTCGACTGCTATAGGCACCTTGGTTTTGGGGTCATGCAACCAACCTCAAATTTCTTCTGTAAAAAAAAAAGGAAAAACAAACAAGAGGGGAAATGAGAAGGTAATCTCCCTTCTCGCTAGTTTGCAATTTGGTTTCTCCTTTTAAGTGTCCTCCTGGACAATTTTTACAGAAGAGCTGTGCTGACCATATCCAATCCCGGCCAGCCTAAGCCTTGGCCAGTCTGTCTGAGTCCCATTTCTATGCTTAAAACGCCTGAAAGGCTTACATTTCCTTTTCTAAGTCCCAGAGCAGCACTGTCCTGCTGTCTGGGTTCTTCTCCCTCCTGGTGTCCTCAGATTCTAGGCCTGTAGACCAGGAACCCGAGGGGTATCAATCTTTAATGGCATGTTGAGGATAAGGACTATGCCCTCCAGAGTCTGTCTAGCGGGTTTGGTGAACCTTCTCTTCAGCTCTATCTCCGAGATTCTTGCTTCCCTCTTAGTCGAGCCTTCAGCTCTAAGCTAACTATCTTGTTGGGCATTCTGGTCCCTTCAACATCCACTCTCTCTTCTCTTTCTTCTTCTTTTCTATTTTCTCATCTCCTTACTTTATCTCTCCTCCTAGAGTCGCCCAGGTAAGGAGTCCCTGCAGTCCCTAGGCTAGGGATACTTTATCTCCTCTGTCCTTCCTCCATCGGCTTATTCCTTTTCAGTTCATTCTTCCTTGCTTTGCTATCCTCGGCTATCTTGCCTCGCTATCTATATTCTCTACTCTCACTTTTGCCTCTCCGGCTCCACAGAACTGAGTTGGAGGAGGAGTCGATCGCTACTAACAGCCTTCTCCTTGTGGCCGTTACTCTCGAGGCGGTGCCGTTAGGCAAACTTTAAAAAAAAAAGCTCCCGTGGCGGGTGGCGCCCCGCTAACACCCAGTAAGTAATGAATGGTGAAGATACAAGAGAAGATCAGGAATTACGGTAGGTACGTAATTTTCATTTTTTTCCAGTAATAATTCATCAAGACCGGTTTGACCTCCTTGGGGGGGGGGGTCTATAGGCACAAACAATATGTAATTTTTTTGGAGTCGAGAGGAGAACATGTAGCGCTTCACAGTGGATTAGAGGAGATGAGCAGATGGCTGAGAGATGGAGGTGGTCTTTAAAATAGATAGCCGTGCCACCTCCTCTTTTAGGGGCAGGTCTGTCCAAAACAGGTTGTATGAAGGAAGGGAGCATAGTAAGTTGGGGGTGGACGATTTGAGCCAGGTTTCAGTGAGACAGATCATGCCCAGATTGTGGAGAGCTGCCCAAGACTCCAGTTAAGCTAAGTTGTGCACAAGGCTTCTAATATTATGGTACACCACAGTGAGACCTTTGACATTGTAAAAAGGCTAGGTGAGTTGTTAACAGGCTGTGCATACCCTAAGACAGGAGTTTTGTGCGTGAGTACTGGACATAGTACCAGGGAAGCACAGAGGCAGGTATGGATTCTGCAGCAGCAAGTCCAGGAGTGGTAACCAGGAGAATGGCAGCCAAACTAGCAGAAACAAGATATCCAGACTGAGATTGTACAGCTAGCACAAGCTATGGAAAAACAGGCAATGACAGAACCTGAAAGCCTGATGGACTTTTTCAAATAGTGGGCTATACAACAAAAAGAGACAGAGAAGCGCTGATGAGAGAAAAAGAGATTCAACGTTTAGAAGTGCTGTTGAGAGAAGAGATGCAGTGATGGGAGCAGCGATGGTGGATGCCTTGCCAGCTATCAAAGGCAGAGGATCCGTCACAGAGCCAGACAAGCAACAAAATGCAAGCAAGTTAAAAGCCATTAAAGTTACAAAGTTGTGTCCCTCAGATGATATTGAGGCATACCTGACAACTTTTGAGAGTTGCCACAGCCTGCCAGTGGCCAAAGCAGCAATGGACAGTCTGACTGGTACCCTATGTGACAGGGAAAGCCCAACTTGCCTACAGCAGTATGGACACTGCACAGTCAGAAAACTATGACCTGGTGAAAAGTGGAAGCCTGAAAATGTGTAACATCTCCAGAGAGACCTACAGGCAGAGATTTCGATCTTTGAGGTACTACTCTGTCAACAGTCCTTGAGAAGCCTTCACCCAACTCTGAGAACTCCTGATAAAATGGATCCAACCAGAGAGCAAAACAGTCCCACAGATCAGCGACACATTTGCCATGGAGCGATTCATCAACATCTTGCCTACAGATGTGCAGCTGTGGGTAAAGGAACACTGACCAGAGAATAGGGGAAAAGGCTAATCTTACTTCAAGGGGGCTCTTGCAGTAGGTAATTTAGTTAAAGGACTGACGTCGGCAGGTGGCAGGACCCCATGGAAAAATTTCTAGCTAGCAGTCCCTGGCGAGGGACCGCCCCCACGTCAGGTGACCGGCGTCAGGAGACGTTGGTATAAAGGGGTGGTCCCTGCGCCGCCTTCAGTTCTTTCCGCCCGTTACTTTCATTGCAGCCGCTCGCGAAAAAGTTTGTTGCTTCGTCAGCCTCCCTTCGTCAGTTTTTACTGAAGAATTCTGATTTTTTTCGAACAACGTCAAGTCATCGTCGGTGTATGTCGTCCCCTACACCCTCAGAGCACAAAAATAAGTGCGACTCGTGCGGCGCCCAACTCTCGCACAAGGACGGCCATTCCCTGTGCCTGTTCTGTCTAGGCCCCGATCACTCGGTCGAGAAGTGCCAGCACTGCCTCAGCTTCAACGCGGCTACCCGGAAAAGGCGGCAACAATCCCTGGAAGCCCACATTTTGAAGAAAAAGATGAGTTCGATGGAGAAGGAGCTCAAAAAACTGAGGCAGGCATCCACTTCCACCGAAGGCCATCGGAAGAAGAAAGATAAGGAGAGGCACTGGGACAAGGGCTCCTCTACCACGTCTCCCTCGAGAGCCGCCGGGTCTCAGGTAACGTCCTCGAGACCACTCCTCGGCAGCGGCCGCCTCGGAGGTTTCCGGTGGCCGCCCGTCTGGCTTGCGCTCGGGCCTTTTGGGCGCCTCCGGCAATTGGAGGCTCCACCCCTGGTTCGCCGCAGGTTCGCAGCTCTACTGGCATGGGCGACTCGCAGCCGGACGCCGCTCCTCCCACGCCCGCTGGAGAAAGCCGGTAAGACGACCACCCTTCAGGGCGCGCGCTGCCCTCTCCCACCAGACCAGGCCGATCCATCTCCTCGGTCTGCTTCCGTGAAGGCCCCATAAGTCAGACGCCGCCCTCCAGCGCCCACCGAGCTTCGGCCAGAAACCGCACGCCGGTTCATCCAACGTCCGGTCGGCGACTGAACCGACGACGGACCTACCCGCCTGTCGCCCCGGTTCTCCGCAACCTTCGCTGCCATCCGGGGACCCAGAGTCCCCAGCCCATCGAAGATTTTCCTCTCTATCCCCGAGCAACGCCTGGATCTTCCTCCCCGGACGTCCCTCCTGTAGGTGCGCCGGATCTGATGTCGACTCCCCGGACACCGGTCCCTCCGATGCCGGTTTTACCGACTCCGACCAACATCTCGCTTCCGGATGTCGCCCCACCGCCTGGCCCTCCGCCCTCTGGGCCCTCCAACTTGGATCCGCCTGTGAGGCTGCTGGCCGGGCCGTCTGCTCCGGCAGCTCCTCCAACTCCCAGGTACCCTCCATCCTATCCGACGCCGACGTACCCGGGACCACGGTATCCGGCGCCGCAGTACCCGACGCCGGTCTTTCAAACAACATGAAGTCTTGCTATATTATGACATATGCAGTGAGTCCCAACCTTCGAACTGCTTCGGAGGTGAAAGAGTTAACTTTCCATGCCAGGCATGGAACGCTGAGCTCGAGCTCGGTTGAAACTCTGTCTGTTGTTCTTCAAACTCAAACCGTCAGATTTTTTACTCCGCCTCACTGAACAGTCGCTCCGGAGATTTCTCCTTCTGCTCGGTTCATTTTGTCAGTTAAAAGTATTGTTTTCTCGGTTTTTCAACCGAATTTAAACTGCAACCGGTCGGTTCAGGCTCTGTCTGTGGTATTTGTGAGTACTAGATAGGTTTACATTACTTCTCTTCTGTGTGGAACTTGTAAACTGTTTATCGGTTCGCTTTGAACCGATCAGGTTGTTTAAAATATTTTATTCTGTCATTTAGAGTGTGGTTACCGGTTCTTATCGGTTCTAAAAAAAAAATGGAATTTCTTACGGTTTTTTCCACGACCAGTGACACAGTTGGGAACCGATAAGAGGGTCTTGCCTGGCGGATTGCCATAAAACGGGTAAGTTTGGTTAGGACTGGCACTATGTCTGAGAAACCCAAAAAAAAACTGGGCCCTCTGGGTTTCAACACTGCAGTATGTGTGGGGAAGCCTTTGCAAAGACTGAACCCCACACCACCTGTGTTTATTGTCTGGGGTTTGACCACCTCAATGCAGACTGCCAGATTTGTAAAAATATTTTCCTGCAGCTACCCTGGAAAAGAGAGTTGGTAGGCTCAGGGAAAGGGAGGCCAAAAAGTCCGCTGACCCAGATGGCCAGCCCAGTTCGGTTCCAACCGAACCAGAGGGAGTGCCCTCTGACCAGGGCGAGACTTCCTCGGGCGAAAGGAGAGCCGACTCTGAGAGGTCGGTTCCAGCAAAAAGGACTAGGAAATCAACTGGTGTGGAGCCAAAACTTTCCTCTCCAACCGCTGAAGAGATAGCCAAAGCGATTCAAATTGTCCAGTCGCTTTCCCCGGTTCTGACCGAACCGGTGCCATCAGGTAAGTGCCCGGTACGGCTGGTTCCACCGGTTCAAGACTATGATTTAGAGGAATATTATGAACCGGAGGAGGGGGAAGAGGAGTATGAGGAGAGTGAATGTGGATTTGAAAGTCTGGATGTGCCCATTGACCTGGACATCTCCCCAGACAGACCTTCAGGAGTGTCTCCTCCTAGGCTTTCTGAGTCCCCTTCTCATTTTATCTTTTATAAAAAAGTGGCTGAAACCCTCCAGCTCCCTATGGAGGAAGCTGTGGATGATCAAGAGGAGCCTGACTATGTGGAAATGATGGATATCCCAGAGTGTAGGACTGTCTATTCCCTTGCATAAATCTTTTGGGAAACAGACATTTAAAATTCTAAAACTCTCACACTATACCTCCTGTGGATAAGAGAATGGACAAGAGGTACACATTGTCAGGCTCTGATACGGAGTTCCTTTCACAACAATGCAGCCATGTTGGGGTAGTGCAGACTGCAGCCTGTGACAAGGCAAATATTCCCTTGGCCTCACCCCCCCCCCGGACAAGGACTCCAGGAAGACTGATGCCATGGCTAAGAAACAATACATGGCAGCATCCTTGGGACTCAGACAGGAAAATTATATGGCTTATGTTGCTAGATAACAGAAATCCAGATGGGATACTGTTGTGGCTCTAGCAAAACAGGTCCCTGACCAGCTTGCCAAGGAGCTGGAGCAGGTGGCTGCTGATGGTATTGAGGCATCCAAGGTGCAATTTCATGCTGCAGTGGACTCTAATGATGCGTCATCAAGAGTCATGGCTACATCTGTGGCACTTCGCAGAATGTCTTGGCTCAGATGTACTAGCCTGTCACAGGATACCCAGACTAAGGCCATGGATTTTCCTGTTGTGGGTAATTCCCTGTTTGGGGAGCAGACAGAGAATTACATGAAGAAAATGGATGAGTATAGGACCACCTATGGAGTGCACAGGCCAAGGAAAGGCAGGCCACTCCTCAAAGGCAGCATCCAGGGGCAGGGGCAGGCCTTTTCATAGGCCTTTTTACGAAGCCCAGGCCTCCTCTTCTACTTATGCCCAGAGGGGGTTCTTTAGAGGGAGGGGCAGAAGGGGTGCCAGCAGGCCTGTTTCCACCCCTCAGCCCAAAGCCCCTGCCAAGCAGGCACCCTGATGGGGTTGCCAGGGCCGATTCTCAACTTCCTGTAGGGGGCAGGCTGGCTGGCTTTGTCCAGGACTGGGAGTCTCTGACATCAGACAAGTGGGTCCTGGAAGTAGTAAGCCAGGGACTGGTTCTCAGCTTCAAAAAGTTTCCAAAGATGAGAACCAGATCCTTTCCACCTGCAGATCCACCAGAGGCACTTGCCCTAGAGGCAGAGGTCTCTTCCCTCCTGGCTCTCAGAGCTGTGGAAAGGGTTCCACCTCTACACCAGGGCAAAGGGTTGTACTCCAGGTACTTCCTTACCCCAAAAAAGACAGGAGAATGGCGGCCCATCCTGGATCTCAGATACTTAAACAAGCACCTTTTAAAACCAAAATTCAAAATGGTGACTCTGGGAATTATTCTACCCTCTCTAAGGCCAGGGGACTGGCTAGCGTCCCTGGACCTCAAGGATGCCTACTTCCATATTCTCATCAGAAGCTCCCATCGAAAGTACCTCAGGTTCGAGCTGCCCTCAGGCCATTACCAGTTCAGAGCAATGCCCTTGGCCTCACCTCTGCTCCAAGGGTATTCACAAAATGCCTGGCAGTAGCAGTTGCTTCTCTAAGAAGGCAAGAATTGCAATCTTCCCTTACCTGGACGACTGGCTCATAGTGGGCCAGTCCCCAGAACAAGTCAAGTTACACCTACAAATAACTCAGCAACTGCTCACCTCTCTAGGTTTCCTTCTGAATCTCTCAAAGTCAGTTCTAGAACCTGTCCAGCTCCTCACCTTCATAGGCGGAGAACTGAACACAAAGGCAGCCAGAGCCTTCCTTCCTTTGGACAGGGCAAGGACCCTGGTATCTCTGGCCTCCTCATTCACCCTGCAGGTGTCTCGACCAGCAAGGCATTTTCTACAGCTCCTGGGGCACATGGCTGCTTCTACAGCAGTAGTGCAGGGAGCCAGATTTCAGATGAGGGACATTTAGTTCCACTTGAGAGCCTTTTGGTCTCAAAGGAAAGATCCTCTAACCAAATTGATCCCAGTGACTCGAACCCTGATCCAGGCCCTACAGTGGTGGCAGGATCAGAGCACTCTCAGACAAGGGGTTCCTTTTGTCACTCAGACTCACTCCTTAATCCTTACTACAGATGCATCCCTATTGGGGTGGGGAGCTCACATGGGCGACCTCACCACCCAGGGGTTGTGGTCCCCTCAGGAGTCTCTGCTCCACATCAGTCTGTTGGAACTCAGAGCAGTTTTTCTAGCACTTCAGGTTTTTTCCAGATCTGTTCAGAACAAAGTTGTACAGGTCAGAACAGACAACACCACCACAATGTGGTACATCAACAAGCAAGGGGGCACTTGGTCTACAGCCTTGTGCACTGAAGCAATGAAGTTGTGGTCTCTGGCTTATTCCCTGAACACCTCCCTTACGGCAGTTCACCTCCCAGGCAAGGACAATGTCCTAGCAGATGCTCTCAGCAGGATTTCCCAGTGCCATCACGAATGGTCACTGGATCCCCTGGTCCTGGAGGTGGTATCTGCCAGATGGGGCACCCCACAGATAAATCTGTTTGCAGCCCCAGACAATCACCAACTTCCCCTTTTTTGCTGCAGGCCCCCAATGTTGGGCTCAGTCCCTCTGGATGCCTTAGTTCTCAATTGGGAAGGGAAGTTTCTCTATGCTTTCCCCCCTTTCCCTCTTCTGTTCAAAATGCTAGTCAAAATCAGATCTCAGCCCTGCAAGATGATCCTGATTGCTCCAGATTGGCCCAGACAACCCTGGTATCCACTTCTTCTGTCCTTAGCAGTCCATCTTCCCCCTGTGTCTTCCCAGGAATCACAACCTGTTAACCTGTGCTCAGGGGGGGGTTTGGTACCCGAACCTCAAATCTCTCAATCTCAAGGCCTGGCTCTTGAAGAATTAGAGTTTGCTGGTTTACACCTCTCCCAAGGTGTAATGGATATCCTGAAGACTTCTAGAAAACCTTCTACCAGGGCTACTTATAATTCCAAATGGAAGAGATTTTCCATATGGTGCTCTGGAAAGCATATTTCCCCAGAATCTGCTGATTTACCCACAGTCCTGGATTACATGGTCTACTTACATACTTTGGGGCTGAGACCAGCTACCCTAAAAGTGCATCTGCCAGCTGTGTCTGCTTTTATTTCAGCAGGTAAGCCCTCTTCTCTTTCAGCTCACCCTGTATTCTCCAAGTTTTTCAAGAGATTGCTTCACACCAACCCTCCATTCAGGGACCCTGCCCGGGACCTTAATGTTTGCATTGCTCAGCTTATGCAACCCCCCTTTTGAGCCTTTGTCTTCAGCAGAGCTTAAGTACTTGACTTGGAAAACTGTGTTTCTGGCAGCCATCACTTCTGCCAGACTCATAAGTGAATTACAAGCTTTGTCAGTGGAGCCTGATTTTATCTCCTTTCATAGAGATAAGGTGGTCCTCAGGACTAACAGGAAGTTCTTGCCTAAGGTGGTTTCAGATTTCCACCTTAACCAATCTGTGTCTCTTCCTGTGTACTTCACTGACCATTCCTCCTCTGGCAGAGGAGGCTGCACAGTTAGATGTCAAAGAGCCCTTAGCTACTACTAGAAGCACTAAGGGTCACAGGTTAGACTCCTCCAACTGTTCCTCACTTATGGCGAGGTTGGTAAAGGGAAACCTGCCACTAAGAGATCCATTGCCAGGTGGATTGTCTCTTGTATCGAATTTTGTTATGAAAAACTGGGAAAGGTTCCACCCTCAGGCCTGAGGGCTCACTCTACCAGAGGTACAGCTGCTTCCCTGGCTGCTGCCAGGGACATCCCTATTCTAGAGATATGTCAAGCAGCTACCTGGAAAACAGTTCATACTTTTACCAAGCATTACTCCCTGGATATCCAGGCTAGGAGTGAGGCTCGGTTTGGCACAGCTGTGCTTCAGAGCCTACTTCCCAAGCAGGTTCTGTCCCTCCTCCATGGAGGTACTGCTTTGTAGTCTGCATATGTCATAATATAGCAAGACTTCATGTTGTTTGAAGAAAAAATTACTCACCTTAGTAATGTTGTTTCTTCTATTGAGTCTTGCTATATTATGACCCCCTGCCGCCTCTCAGAATCTCTGTTTTTGGGATATGGGTTGGCAGTGCAGTGTTGGCACCTAGTAGGTGCCCACCTTGTTGTTTTTCACCCCTCCTTTTTGGGGTGACTTGGTGTTGTGTTTTTCATTTTTTGGGTCTCCTGACTTGAGTCTTTGTTTTGGGACCAAAAAATGTGTTCTTATGTTTAGTAGCCAGTTGGCTAGTTTAGGTTTACAGCTTCCACACAGGACCTCAGTGAGTTTAGCTCGTAAAGATCTGACGGTTTGAGTTTGAAGAACAACAGACAGAGTTTCAACCGAGCTCGAGCTCAGCGTTCCATGCCTGGCATGGAAAGTTAACTCTTTCACCTCCCGGAGCAGTTCGAAGGTTGGGACTCACTGCATATGTCATAATATAGCAAGACTCCAATAGAAAAAACAACATTACTAAGGTGAGTAATTTTTTCTTCCGACGCCGGGCTACCCACCGCCAGGTTTTGGATACTCTCCTTACGGGTTCAACCCGTATCCTTATCCCCCTCCTCCTCTTACTCCTCCACCGCCCCCACAGCCACCGGTGGACTTGCAGGAGACTCTGGCCTCCTGGTGGGCTGAGGCCAAGGCTCAGCTCACCAGGGAGGTCGAGAGCCGCCTACCGACGACTGTGCCGTCTCAGTTTCCCATACATCCGAGGCGGCACACTTCCTCACCACCTCCGGACTTCAGGGCTCTCCCGTCTGGGTCCAGAGAGAGGCAGGATACGCTTCCCCGGGTGCTTCCCAAGGGGTCCGTTCCTCCCCCCAGTCGGGAAAGGGAGTCTTTTTCCTCTTCCTCTTCACCCTCGGACTCCTCGGATTCCTCCGATGGTTGCTTCGAAAGGGACGACGAGCCACGTTCTCTGTTGAAGCCTAGGCCAAGGACTCCTCCGAAGTCTCCTCCGGAAGATCCTTCTTTTTACAGAGTTGCTAAGGAAAATCCAGGAGGTTCATCAGTGTCATTCTTTGGAACCAGACCCTCAGCGTTTGAAACTCGCTGAGCATCTGGATCTGTCTGTGACAGCTCCTACTTTGGTGCCACCCTGGATAGAGCCTCATGCCGACCTTGTCACCACCATCTTGAAACAGCCGTTGGCCCTAGCCCCACTTCCGCGGAAGTCGAATAGGCTATACCAGGTTCCCGAGGGTGTTGATTTTTTTAGATTCTCACCCTTGTGCCGACTCGGTCGTGATTAGTGCAGCTCACGGCCGTTCGGCCAACCCAAAACATCTTAGCTCGTCGCCACCTGACAAAGAATCCCGCCTACTGGACCAGTATGGAAAGGAAGATATTAGGAAGAAGGTATTAATTCCTAGAACAATAAACTTCAAACTTCAAGATCTTTGCTTCCTCCACGCTGGGGATTAGGGCCCTGAACTATGTCGGCCATATGGGGGACTACCAGAAGGCCATACTTACTCAGCTGGAAGCCAAACTGGACTCCCTGCCAGACTCTCAAGTCAAGCAGGAGTTAGCTGATCTTGTCCGCTCTGCATGTTCGGCCAGTCGACACATGCTTCGTGCGACCTACGATGCAGTGGACACTGCTGGACGGAGCTCTGCTTTCGCCATAGGCTTGCGTTGTCATGCCTGGCTCCGCGTGTCAGGGTTGGTCCTGGAAGTGCAATCTACTATCCAGGAAGCGCCTTTCCGGGGGTCGGTGCTTTTCGGTGGTGATGTCAAGGACATCATCACCGATTTGCAGGAGAAGGGGATGGCACTGAAGTTTGTTGACTCCATGTACCGCCCCCACCAGCCGCAGCGCCGTCCCTTTCGCAGATGGAATCGGCCCAAGGCGAAACCCCAGGGAAGGTGGGCCACAAAACGCCGGGTCCCCACAGCTGCTAAGCCCCTCCGCCAAAAAAGCAGCGGGTGCTTCAGCTGCGGCACTGCCCCACACCACCTGACTCCCTCTCCCACAGCTTCTGGACTCCCCGGAGGAACCGGTAGGAGGGAGGTTTTCCCTCCACCTTCTGGGATGGGAGAGGATAACATCAGATTCTTGGGTGCTCCAGCTGATCGCAGAAGGACACTCGATAGAGTTTCTACAGAAACCACCTCGCCACCCCCTCTAAAGTCGTCATATTCACGGGAACACCTTCTCTTGGTCAAGGAGGAGATTTCAGCTCTACATCTGAAACAAGCAATAGAACCCATCCCCCTTCATCTTCAGGGGACGGGTCACTATTCCCATTTCTTCCTGGTCCCAAAGAAGACAGGAGATCTCAGACCTATTCTGGATCTCAGTTCCCTGAATCTTTTTGAGTAGTACAATAGATTCAGAATACTTTCATTGCAGAGCCTTCTACCCCTTCTCCGGTTGGGTCAATGGCTGTGTGCCTTGGATATGCAGGATGCTTACCTGCACATTTCCATTCGCCCGTCTCATCGCAAATATCTTCGTTTTGCATTCCAGAGGGACCACTACCAATTCAAGGCACTTCCGTTTGGCCTATCCTCGGCGCCCCGAGTGTTTACCAAATGCCTGGCAGTGGTGGCGGCCTACCTGCGTACCGGGGGGGTGCAGGTTTTCCTGTACCTGGACGATTGGCTCCTGGTGGCCTCATCCAGGGAGGAACTCCTGCGCTGCCTCACCTTTACCCAGCAGGTTTTTGCCTGCCTGGGTATTACCATCAACCATCCCAAGTCTCACCTGATCCCATCCCGGAGACTACAGTTCATCGAGGCAATTCTAGACATGACCATTGGCAGGGCCTTCCTGCCACCGGACAGGGTCCACCCTCCAGACTCGGATAAGTCTGTTGTCTGGCCGGAGGCGGGTCAGTGCAAGGTCAGTCCTTCACCTTCTCGGGCTCATGGCGGTTGCTATCCCGACAGTTCCTCGCGCTAGACTCCACATGAGAGTATCTCAGTGGACTCTCCACTCCCAATGGGATCAGTTAGTGGACGACTTAGATCACCCAGTTCTAGTCTCTTCGCGATGCCTCGAGACTTGCAATCGTGATTGGTTCGAGATAACCTGTTTCGGGGAGTTCCTTTCTTTCGTCCTCCCCCCTTCCAAACTCTAACCACAGACGCCTCAGGCGAAGGTTGGGGAGCCCGTCTAGGTCCCCATCGGACCCAGGGCTCCTGGTCCAAGCTCAAACAAACACTCCACATCAATGTGCTCGAGCTTCAGGCAGTGTTGTATGCTCTCCAAGCCTTTCACCCATACATCCTTCCCGGCCACCTAGCTGTCCAGACGGACAGCATGTGTGTGGTTTGGTACATCAGCAAACAAAGGGGACTCGGTCCTACCCTCTTTGCAGGGAAGCAGTGAGGGTTTGGGATTGGGCAACACAACACGACCTTCACCTCACGGTAATTCATGTTCCGGGAGTCGACAACACCTTGGCAGACAAGCTAAGTCGCTCTTCTGCTCTGACTCACGAGTGGGGACTGGACCAAGGGGTCCTAGACAATATCTTCCAACTTTGGGAAACACCACAGGTCGACCTGTTCGCATCCCCTCTAAATGCAAAGCTTCCCGTCTTCTGCTCACTCGTTCCAGAGCGAGGCACTTTCTGGAGAGACGCTCTGTCTCTAGACTGGAAGGACAGATTCGTCTATGCCTTTCCCCCAATTCCACGAGTCTTGCAGAAACCAGCTTCAGAAGGAGCACGAATGATTCTGATTGCTGCTTTCTGGCCCAGGCAAGTTTGGTTCTCTCTTCTACAACAATACTCAGAGGATCATCCTCTTCCTCTTCCTCTATCTCAAGGTTTACTGACCCAGGATCGGGGACCCTGTTCCATCCAAGCCTCAAATCTCTTCAGCTGCACGCATGGGTCCTGCAGACTTAGCTCAATCCCGTTTTGGGGTTTCTCCTCAACTGGCGGAGGTTTTGGTGGAGGCTAGAAAACCCTCCACTAGATCCACCTACACCATGAAGTGGAAAAGATTCACTATCTGGGCTGCTTCCAAGAATGTGGAACCCTTCTCCTGCTCAGTGGGGCTCCTGCTGGAGTACCTATGCCATCTGTTTGACCTGGGTCTCAGTCATTCTTCTCTGAAAGCCCACATGGCAGCCATCTCGGCCTATCATGTCCCCTTTGCAGACAAGACATTTGCTCAATTGGAGGTCTCTAAGACCTTTCTCAGAGGGGTCCTCCATCTGAGACCTCCTATACGTACTCCTGCTCCCCCTTGGGACTTGAACTTTGTTCCTGAGAAACTTACTCTGCCTCCCTTTGAACCGGCAACTTCTGCAGAATTGAAGTTCCTTTCAAGGAAAACTCTCTTTCTGGTGGCCATTACTTCCGATCGGAGAATCTCCAAGCTCCAGGCCCTGATGTGTAAAATTCCATACTTGATTTTTCACAAGGAGCGTGTTGCTCTGCACACGAACCCTAAGTTTCTCCCTTAGGTAGTAGCGGAGTCTACTCTAAATCAGTCCATGGAGTTACCTGCCTTTTCACGCAGTACTCTAATCAGGGGGAGTATTTGCTCCATACTATGGATGTTCACCGGATTCTGAGATACTACACCAACAGGACGAAGGATCTCAGAAAGACTGTTCGCCTCTTTTGCTCATAAACGGGAAGGCAATGCTGATTCTAAGCAATGCCTATCTAAGTGGTTGGCTCATTGCATCACTTTCTGTTATGACAAATACAACAAGACCCTCCCGGGTCAAGTAAGAGGCCACTCCACCAGAGGAGTAGCTGCCTCAGCGGCTTGTTTCAAGAATTTGTCAGCGGCAGATATCTGTGCTGCCGCCACCTGGACTTCCGTCTGTACCTTTACTAGACACTACAGTTTGGATATTGCCTCTCGCCGTAGAGCAGATTTCGGGCTGGCTGTTCTGCAAGGCCTCTTATCTTGAAGCTTGCACAGCTAGAACTACTTCTTGGAGTAGTTTTCCTCCTCCTCCCGGTGCCTCTCTTTGTTACAGACTGCTTGGGATTCAGTCCTATATGTAATTACCTACTGCAAGAGCCCTCTCGAAGTAAGATAGTACAGTTACGTAAGAACTTACCGTAACAGTAGATCTTCAAGAGAGGCTCTTGCAGTAGGGAATACCTTCCCGCCCTCCATCCTCCTAGGCTTTTTCAGCTCCTTTTCCAGTGATGGAAATATCTGCTCCTCTCTTGTTCGGCCTGTGGCGGGAAAGAACTGGAAGGTGGGTGTCAGGGACTGCCCCGTTATACCGATGTCTCCTGACGCCGGTCACCTGACGTGTGGGCGGTCCCTAGCCAGGGACTGCCAGCTAGAAATTTTTCCATGGGGTCCTGCCACCTGCCGACATCAGTCCTATATGTAATTACCTACTGCAAGAGCCTCTCTCGAAGATCTTCTGTTACGGTAAGTTCTTACGTAACTGTACTTTCTATCCACAGTTTCTAGCATTCGCCTTTCCCCTTTAAGACTGGCAGAATTGTCTACAATCTGGCTCCTCCCACCCATCCAGGTGGTAACTCCCTTGGCTCCGTCCCAAGACGCCAGATCTTCTTTTCCAGTGGAAGAAGCAGGTTCCCTCCTTATCGCTTTCATGCTGAGTAGGCCCTTTGATACTAAATCTTTGGATTTACTTCCAAACTCTAAATAAAAACTTTGTCTTCTGGCTCATTCTTCGACCGTGATGGATGACGACAAGTCTGCTCCGGGGTTCCGGCAATGCGTTTGTGGGCAGAAGATGTCCCAAATAGATCCACCCACCACGTGCATCTACTGCCTGGGACACAAGCACGATCCCTAGACCTGCGATATTTGTCACACCTTCCACCCCTCCATTCTTGAGGACCATCACACCAGACTTCCATTAGATCGTCCGAGTGAACGGAACCTGCCAGTCAAATTGAAGGATGCCCGTTGGATGGTCTATATTGCTGCAGGGTCCACTGAACAGCTAGCAGTGTTTGAGGCGGCGGCCCAGGCCGCAGCTCACACCTCCTCGGCTTCGGCCTTCATACCCGCTTTCTCTGGGCACCTCCTTCATGGGGGCATTCAGGGATTTGTGCCAGGCTTTACTGACTCTCAGTCAGGGCCCTTCTTCAGGGCACAAATCAAAAAAAGAGGCCAAAAAAATGGTCTCGCCGATCGTGGGATCGGGAATGCTCTCTGTTGAGGGCTTTTGATTCCTGCGCTTCTCCAGATCCGACTTCAATCTAATCTTTGGCCCAGGTCACCGGCTCCACGGTAACCCTGTCAGGCCAGTATGCCGAGACGCTGGTCGATCTTCCAGCTGAGATTTTCCTTGAGCCAGTCGAACAGTTGTCGACTGAGGAGGCCAACACTTCTTTATCCAGGACTCAGATCCTGACCCAGACTGTTGGAGGGATGGGTTAGTCCACTTATCCGCTGCCTCTGGTCACTGATCAGGACCTGGAGGTGCCTCGGCTTTCGCCTACACCCTCCGACGCCCGTCGCTGGACCCCCTGGTGGTCAAGGTCTCTGTCTTACTCTCAGGGGTCGAGCGGTTCCTGCTGATGTCAGTGCGCCCACTCTTGACGCTCTGGGAAGCGGTGCACATGCTGTTTTTCGTCCTCGTCCACGGGTGAGGAGAGGCTTTGGTGCAAGTTGCGTCGATGTTGCAAGGATCTCATGTGGCAGCAGCTGGTGTTTTCCGGTATGAAGCCAGTCCCGGCTTCTACCTCTGCCATCACCTGGCTTTTGCCTCAACGGCAGACACTTTCTCTACCTCAAGAGGTGACCAAACTGGTCCTGGCTAGGCCAACCCCAGTGTCTCCACCGATTCTCATGGAGCCACCACCTAAACAGCCCAAATCTGGTGCTTCGTCCAAGGAGTCTCGACTGGTCTCAGGGCTTCCCCATTGGCTGCGGTCACTGTAACTCCGGAACATCCGCAGAGGGTCAGTGGGGATTGTGATGGTCGACCCCTTTTCAGTAACTCCTTGGAGTCTGAGGGTTCCTCCGTACACTCCCGTCAGGTCAACGTGGAGTCGGTTGGGGGTCTCTCGACGGACGAAGGCCCTCCCTCCTTTACGGGCCTCCTCTACCTGATCTCAGAATCTACGGGTCTGAAGATGGAGCCAGTCATGAAATGGGCTCATTACTCTGTGATCGAGATCTTAGACCTGGGAGACTCCCCTGGCAAAGCCTTCCTGGTGGCAGAGGCCAATCTTGGTCCTGCTTTGGAACTTTGTCAGCATCCCACTTACTGCCTAGCACTGTCGGCCTGGATGGCCCGCAAGTATGTGGTCCCTACCGGCTCCCTTTCGGGATTCACAGAACACCCCTCGGCTGAGGGCTTTGCAGCCGATTCTGTGTTCCGGCGCTCTAGCAATATGGGGGATGTGGGCAAGCTGACTGAGAGAGTCCAAGAAGTTGGACCATGCAGCTAGAAAAGTTTGCGCTGCCTCTTTGCTTGGCCTTCGCAGGTGAGCTTGGCCCTCCTCATGGCCCACTTCTCCCATGCCCTATAGGACACCCTAGATGAGGTGTTTCCTCATCTATCGGTGGACCTTCAGACCACTGTCAACCAGGGCCGGGCTGTAGCAAAGCAACAGCTCCAGACAGCCATGGATATTAGCTCCATGGCAGCTGCAGTGGCCATGCGCCGCAAGGCTTGGCTGTGGATCTCAACTTTTACAGCAGACACCCAACACAAGCTGATGGATGTCTCCTTCCTAGGCACTGACTTGTTTGGGCCTGGGATCGAGGACCACCTCACCCACATTGAGAAGTCCAGTGCCACCCTGGACTCAGTGATATCCACTCAGAGGGACCCCAAGGGCTCTAAGCAGCAGCAGAAAAAGAAGCCCTTTTGGTCCACCTCCACTCCTGTGGCCAAACCAGCCCAGCCCCAAGCTGGGCAGCAGGCTCAGGCTTGTGACATTGGCTGAAGTCTGTGGCCTTGGTCATCCCACAAGCCTGGAAGGAGAGGTCTCTGTGGTTCCTCAGCTGAACCCCCAAAGTCTGGTCAGTGATGGGATGAGGGGTGCCTCCCTCATGCCTGTCACACCTCCCCTTGGTCCTCCCATAGGGGGTCTTCTCCGCCACTTCCTTTCTGCCTGGTCTGCTGTCACCACAGACAGGTAGATTCTCGAGGTGATCAGCCACGGTCTGCCTCTGGAATTTGAGCAGTACTCTCCTTGCCAAGCCCTTGCCCCACGGGAGGACTTGGTATCTGCATACATTCTGTTGGCTCTTCGGGACGACATTGTCCAGCTCCTCCACAAAGAAGGTTGTAGTTCCTGTTGCGGATCCTCCAGAACACCCAGGGTTTGTCTCCAGGTATTTCCTGGTGCCAAAGCGGACTGGGGGCTGGTGCCCCATTCTAGATCTGCACAAGTTGAACAAGTTTCTCAAGTCGCGCACCTTCAGGGTGGTCACTCTCTCTCGGATCATTTCATCTCTGAAGCAAAACGTAGTTTTTCTCCCTGGATCTTCAGGATGCGTTCTTTCACATCCCGATCAGTCAGTCTCACAGAAGGTTTCTCTGCTTCCAAGCAGAGGGAGCCCTCTACGAGTTCCAGGCCATGCCATTTGGCCTGTCTCCGGCCCCCCAGGGTATTCACAGAGTGCATCGCAGTGGTTGCAGCTTACCTACGGTGCTGCGGGGTCCGGGTTTACCTCTACCAGGATGACTGGCTGATCACAGGTTCCTCCAAGCATAGATACATAGACAGTGTCGGCAGATGAGGGCCTACGGCCCACCCAGTCTGCCCATTTGAGCTTGTAAGTTCACTTTGTTTTCCTAGAAGTCTGTTGCCCCTTATCCCTGACCTCCAGAATTCCTTTATGTCCATCTCATGCAATCTTAAATCCTGTGATTGTTTCAGCCCCCACCACTTCCTCTGGCTGGGTGTTCCACTTGTCCACCACCCGTTCTGTGAAGAAATTCTTCCTCATGTTTCCTCTGACTCGTCCTCTCCCCAACTTCATCCCATGCCCTGTAGTCCTGAAACATGTTTTTTGGTTAAAAATAGTTTATTCCTGCACCCTATTCCTCCTTGTAAGATACTTGTATGTCTCTTTCATATCCCCTCTCTCCCTCAGGGAGTACATGTTCAAGTCCTTCAGCCTGTCCTCATAGGACTTGTGATGCAATCTATGTACCATCTTTGTTGCCCTCCTCTGAACCTTCTCTACCCTGTCTATGTCCTTACGTTGGTAAGGTCTCCAGAACTGTACACTGTACTCCAGGTGGGGCCTCACTTGTGTCTTGTATAATGGAATTGAGACCTCCCTTTTCCTGCTGGTGATGCCCCTGTCTATGCATCCCAGCATCCTAGTTGCTTTACCTGCTGTCTTGTCGCACTGTTTCCCTACCTTGAGGTCATCAGAGATAATCCCAAAATCCCTTTCCTGCTTGGTGCATGTTATATCCTCACCCCCCAACTGATATATTGTGCCAGGGTTTTTGTGCCCCACATGCATTATCTTGCACTTCTTTGCATTGAATTTCAGCTGCCAAACTCTGACCATTCTTCAAGTTTCTGCAGGTCCCTTCTCATTCTGTCTACACCCTCTGGTGTGTTTACTCTGTTACAGAGCTTTGTCTCATCAGCAAACAGGGAAATTCTGCCTTCTAGGTCCTGCGCAATGTTACTGATGAAGATGTTGAATAGGACCGGTCCCAGCCCTGATCCGTGTGGAACCCCACTGGTCACTCTTCCCTCTGTGGAGTGACAGCCATTTACCACCACCCTCTGTGTCCTGCCCAGCCAGTTGCCTACCCACCACACTACTGTCCTACCCACACCCATATTCCCCAGTTTGCGTAATAGTTTTCTATGTGGCACAGTGTCGAAGGCCTTGCTGAAGTCCAGATAAGCCATGTCCACTGCCCTCCCCTGATCCACCTCTGTAGTCACCCAGTCGAAAAATTCAATGAGGTTGGTCTGACATGACGTCCCCCTGGTGAAACCATGCTGCCTTGGGTCCTGTAGTCAATTGACAACCAGATGTTCCACCAATCTCTCCTTCAGTAGTGCTTCCATGATCTTCCCCACTACCGAGCTGAGGCTGACTGGTCTATAGTTCCCCGCTTCCTCTTTGTTCCCACTTTTGTATAAGGGGACTACATCTGCTGTCTTCCAGTCTTTGGGTACCTCCCTTGTTTCCAATGATCGGCTAAACAGGATTGCCAGAGGTTCAGCCACCACTACCTCTCTTAGTTCTTTAAGGACCCTGGGGTGCACCCCATCTGGTCCCATTGCTTTATCAACTCTTATTACTTTCAGTTACTTCAGGACCCTTTCTCATGTAAAGGGACTTGTGTCCATTTCTGCACCATTCCCACCCCTTGTACTCCCTTCAGACCCATTACCCTCCTCTTCCTCAGTAAAGACTGAGCAGAAATACCTGTTCAGTATGTCAGCTTTACTGTTGTTATCCTCCACGTGGCCCCCATCCTCCCTCTTCAGTCTCAGTATCCCTCCCTTTGCCTTTCTTTTTTCACTTATATACCTGTAAAAGGTTTTGTCCCCTCTACCCACTAATTTTGCAATGCGCTCTTCTGTCTGAGCTTTGGCTTCCCTTACTGACCTCCCTTTGCTTCTCCTGGTACTTCTCCCTATCCCCTTCTGCCTGTCTTTTTGTATTGTCTGAATGCAATCTTTTTGGCTTTCACTTTCTCTGCTACCTCCTTGGGAAAACCATAATGGCCTCCTCTTCCTTTCCCCCTTACTAACCTACTTAATGCATAATTCTGTTGCTCTTGTAATCCCCGTTTTAAATACTGCCTACTGTTCCTCAACCCCTGATTCCTGCCCCATTCCCCTTAATGCCTCTTTCAAGCGTCTCCCCATTTTCCCAAAGTCTGCCTTCCTAAAATCCAGGGTACGTGTTTTTGTGTGGTTTGGTTCTGCTCCTTCTGTGATTTCAAACACAGTGATTGGTGGTCACTGTTCCCCAGGTGCTCCCCCACTGTGGGACTTGGCCCTCAAGACCTGTGTCTCCCATGGCCTCCTGGTCAATGAGGCCAAGTCGAAACATGTGCCTTCGCAAGTGATCAGCTTAATCGGGGCGGAGCTTGATTCCTGCAGAGCCAAAGTCTGGCTCCCGGCGGACAGGGTGGAGGCTCTCTCCTGCTTTGCCTGATCATTTCAGGTTGAGCAGTTGCACCCTGCCTGGGACTTTGTGTGCCTGCTGGGTTACATGTCAGTCTGCACCAGCGTGATCCATTGGGCCCACTGGAGAATGCCCTCTCTGCAGTGGGGAGTTGGCCAGCCAGTAGTCTCAGCACAGGGGTCACTTCAGTCAGCTGGTCACTGTGACCCAGCAGATGTGGGATGCTCTCCAGTGGTGGTTAGTCCCAGGACATCTGCAGGAAGGGATCCCATTCCTCCGCCCAGAGCCAATGGTCATCCGGACAACTGATGCCTCTGTCATGGGCTGGGATGCCCACCTGGGGGAACACAGAGTCCATGGACTCAGGACACCCAAGGAGTCCCGATGCCACATCAACCTGCTGGAGCTCCGAGCAGTTCGGTTAGCGCTGACTGCCTTTGTTACTCACATTCGGAGTCAGGTTGTCCAGGTCCAGATGAACAACATCACTACCATGTACTCCTTTATCAGACAGGGTGGGACACACTCCCTGCCGCTGTGCAAGGAAGCTCTTCATGTGTGGACCCTCATGCACAGCCTGGGGGCTGATCTCCTAGCCATCTATGTGGCAGGGGCCTCCAACCAGCTGGTGGATGCTCTCAGCCATGTGGGTGAGGCATCTTACAAGTGGTCTCTCCACCCAGAGGTAGTACACAACCTGTTCTCCCAGTGGGGCAACCCTCAGCTGGACCTGTTTGCCTCCAGGGAGAATGCAAAGCTGAGGCTGTTTTGTGCCTGCCTCCCTCAGCAGGCAGCACTGCAGGGGATGCCTTCTCGAGGCCCTGGACGCCGGGCCCCTTCTGTGCCTTCCCTCCACTCCTCTTGATCCACAAGGTGCTTCTCAAGGCTAGTAAGGACAAGGCACAGGTGATCCTGGTGGCTGTGGACTGGCTGCACCAGGTTTGGTACCCTGATCTCCTCAGCCTCAGCACAGGCTCCCACAGCATCTTCCTCTCCGCCTGGACCTGCTCTCCAAGGTACTCCACCCGGACTTTCAGTCCCTGCACCTGACAGCCTGATTCCTGAGCTGCTAGAGTTCCAGGCTATGGGTCTCTCCGAAGATGTCCTCAGCGTAGTCAAGGCTTCTTGGAAGGAGTCGACCCAAAAATGCTATACCTTCAAATGGAAGAGGTTCTCCATTTGGTGCCAGGGCAAGGGGTTGAACCCCTTATCTTGTCCGGTGGCTTGCATTCTCAACTACCTTTGGTCCCTCTCTCATTTGGGCTTTCGGTCGACGATCCTTAAGGTGCACTTGGCAGCCATCTCTGCCTACCAGGTACGGGCTGGTACACAGTTGGTGGCACAGGACAAGGTGGTCTGGTGCTTTTTCAAAGGACTTGACCACATTTCCCCTCCGGTGCGTGAATCACCACCACCTTGGGACTTGTTGCTGGTGTTGGCAAAGCTCATGGGCAAGCCATTCGAACCAGTGCACAGATGTGAGATGTCACATCTGTTGTGGAAGACCGCCTTCCTGGTGGCTATTTCATCAGCCAGAAGGATCAATCTCCTGGTGTATTTCATCAGCCACAGCTTGGTGGCTGAGCACAGGTTCCATACATTGGTCCTGTGGTGCGGGCTAGCCTTTTATAAGGAGTGCACGGCTGGAGTTCGGGGAGAGGTTCGTCCACTCCTTGTCAACTATGCCTAAGCTGCACCTGACAGACCGGCAGCTAAGTGGAGGATTGGCAAGTGGATTGTATCCTGCATCGACCTCTGCTACAGGTTGGTAGGTAAGTAGCCTCCCATAGGGCTAAGGGCTTATTCCACCCATCATACTGTTACCTCGGTGGCTGCTTCCAGGGACGTCCCTATCCAGGAAATCTGTCAGGCTGCTACCTGGAAGTCTGCACACACCTTCATTTCCCATTTCCAAATTGACCTTGAATCACGTCTGGATGCTTGTTTTGGGGTCTCAGTTCTCTAATCTCTGTTCCCTAAATAGGGGGTGTGCACCTTGCCCCCTCCTCCCAGAGAACTGCTAGGAGTCTGCCAAGAGTGTGGCTAGAACATCATATCCACGTCCCTAGAAAAACAGGTTAATCACCTGTAACAGTCGTTCTAGGAATGGTATATGATAATCATTCACGTTGACCCACACGACCTCCCCTGGCAAGTCTTGCTTCCAGCAGGTAAGATCTGATGTCATGGGGTGGTTCTCGGGGAGTTACCACCCGACTGGATAGTAGGAGCCAGCTTGAAGACTTTCCAGCAAGCCTCAAAGCAGAAAGAACACTGCCAAGAATGTGGATGACTATCATATACCACTCCTAGAACTACTGTTACAGGCGAGTAACCTGTTTTTTCAGTATTTGTGCTATCCTTTAATCTTACAGTATCCATTTGTGGCCTCCTTCGTTGTAACCAATTGAAGGGAAAAAAGAGGGGAGAGAGGCTAGTCTTGTTAGTCTCAGCTTGTCTTAAAAAAAAAAAAAAATGTGTGTATATATGTATATGTAAAATCAGTATATGAGGTGCTATTTAATTCTTTGATAACCAGGTAAAACCCACTAGGCACAAGTACCTACTTTCAGGGGCAACCAATGAGCACTGTGTGGTTAAGTTTCTTGCTCGGGCTCACGCAGTATGCAAGTAGAAGTTGTGGGAATCAAATCCAGGTCTGCTGGATGTACCAAGCTCTTTAACGGCTCGTTACCCAAACCCAGTGTTACTCAGTCATGACTTGCTCAGGGGCCACATGAGTTGTTAGCAGTACCCAAAGAGCCACAAGGAGCCACAACATATACCATGTGTGAAATTTGCAACGTACTGCAAAAGTTTAATAAACCATACAATAAACGTTAATAAACATTTATTGTATTTGCTAAAAGCAGTAGCACAGTACTACATAGGAAAATACTCCCATTAAGCCTCTTGCTATACATTAGCCTCTGGCTAACTATTAATAGCACCGTTTTTATTACAACGGCTGTCAGATACATGGCACTCCTTCTTTGAAACAAGTGCTGTGAAGTCTGGTTCTATGGTGGTCACGGACCTATTTAGTTCAAGAGGTACAGATGATGGCTAATATGTGGTAATGTGGTTAACAGGGATTTCATTATGTGTATTTATTCAGTGATACCCCCTTCAGGTACCAGGACTGCAATTCAGTAGAAAAGTTAATGTGAATGATTTTATAACTGGATGTTTAAGTTCTGCAATTTCATTGCTAGCCTTCTCCTTTCATATTTAACAGATAAAGCAGCAATACACATTCTGCTGCTTATAGTAGGAGTACCTCCCCAACTTGATTAAACTTAATGCAATACTGATTTAACCCTTGCAGGGACGTGGACTGATATCAGTCCAAAATTCTTATGCATTCTAATTCTGTCGGCAGCCTAAGGGTTAACATAAACTGTGCTTTCTAGATTTAAAAACCTTTCTGTTGAATGGGAGAGCTGAGAGTTTCCTTTCTAATGAAACAGATGCTCACCTGCGGCTCGCAGTGGCAGTAATTCCCCCACTTAACGGTTTCTGTCACGGAGGTCCGGGAGATCTTTAGCAGCAACAGGCTTCAGGATTTCATGAAGTACTGTATATTTTTAACACCCCACAGCGTGATCTTGTAATGTGCAACAGGCTTCAGGATTTCATTAAGTATTGTGAGTGGTTTAACATAGACTGTGCTTTCAAGATTTAAAAAATAAAACTATTCTACTGAATGGGAGAGCTGAGAGTTTCCTTTCTAATGATACTCGCTCTGCAGCTCGCAGTGGCAGTACCTCCCTCAGTTAACACCTTTCTATTATGGAGGTCCGGGAGATCTTCAGCAGCAACAGGCTCAGTTAACACTTTTCTATCATGGAGGTTCAGGAGATCATTAGCAGAGTAATTAAAACTGTTTTGTGCTCACAGCACGGTGATAACATTTTTCACACCCCATAGCAATGAAAGAGCCACAGCTGCTCTACTGTTGAGTTAAAGAACCACAGTTTTTGCTATGAAGAGCCGCATGTGGCTCGTGAGCTGCGGAGTGAGTAGCATTGCTCTAACCTCTAGGCTATACTTCAGGCTGTACTGCCAGCCCCAAAGGGCACTCTTAATTCTGGGTTATCTTCAAAGTAACTGCTGTGAATTTTTCCCTAAATTGGAATGAACAATGGATGCATGTCTCTTCCATAAAAAATAAGATTTCTTTTACTGCACATTCTGTGAAAATGTACTAGGTTGCAACACCAGACCAGAGCCTGGACTGACACCACCATAAGGCTGCTGCCATGTTAACTCCTTTTTAAGGAAACAAGCAAGGGTCAGAGGAGAAAGAGGCCACTGGTTCTCTAAGGATGCGACTAAGCCAATAAGGGAGAGAAAAAAAACAGCTTTTAGAAAGTACAAGGATACTCAAACGGGGACAGGGAGGCATGTCTGGATAAACAAAGGGAGGCAAGGAGAAGGGTGAGGGCACTAAAGACTCAAACAGAAGAGAGTGTGAAGGTGTGGGATGACAGATGGACACAACTGAGATTATGTTTAACACACTTGACTTCTTGTAATTATTTTATTTTTTTACATGAAAGAAAGCAAAAATTTGCAATATTTGCACTGAAAAGAAAATAAGAACTCAGATAACCATAAATTAAAGAACTGTGGCAGACTATCTTTTGCTACTGTGCAGCAGTAGACTCCCTCAGTCCTGCGCCTGCACCAGACAGCAGCTACTGACCCTGTGTGACTCCTGTCTGCCCAGGTAGGCCTTATATACCTGCCTTCTGAGGTTGAGTGACACCATTTTATTTAAGCCCTCATTTTAATTTATACCAAACTAAAGGGTCTGCTAAGCACATATCACTTTAATAAATGTATTTGGAAACGCAAAAGTACTCTCAGGAGTGAAATAAAATTAAATGAAGGTGGAAAACTTTCCACTGGACTTTGAGTGACCGCAATTTGAGTATATTAACTGGTCACTAGGGGCCGCTGCTGCCCTATAGGGCACTCCAGTTGGCATTCATTCCCTGGTAAGTACAGACTGATTTTATTAGCTCTAAGCAGAAACAAGTTAATTCAAAATATGTCCCACAAATGTCTGCGTTATTTGTTTCTATGACGTTGCCTGAGAGAAAGCTGTGGGACACATTAAACTAGAGAGCCCAAAAGAAGGACTCTTTATTTTAGTAGTTTTTATTTATTTCTGTTAATACAAGCTGTACCCTTTGTAAATTTTATCTGGGTCAGGGAATATTTGTATAGTAACAGAATGCAGGCCCATGCTGTTTTTTATGCTGGTTTATATGTTAGCAGCACTAAAAGTGTATTTTCAATAGTGCCGATGGCTGCAATTTTAAGCTGTCGGCTTTACATTTCATTTTGGCCCTCTCAAATCAGGCAGGATCTTATCTGTGTCAGTCTTCACCATTCATCACTGTTGGGTATCTGCTGGAGGTCAGGACCCCGAAGAAGCCTTTTTTTTTTTTGTTTTTTAAGGTAGGTGGAGTCGACGCACCATCGGTGCCGCCCTCGAGGCTGACGCACTGCGTGGCGCTCATGGGTTGTCCGTTAGGCTGCGTTGACTCCTCCTGCCTGCCAGTTCTTCATCTCCCACCGTAGAGGTCGCCTCGGGGGAAACTGTGAAGAGTCCTAGGCTTGCTCTGCAGTTTTTCCGAAAAATGTTACCTTCTGTCGAAGTCCGTCGGTTCTCCTGCCGGTTCTGTTTCTGCCAATACTCGACGTTGCCTGGTAAGATCTTTCCTTATTTTTATATTTCCATGACGTCGAGTCTATTTTTGGTGTTTTTTTCTCCGTAGGTCATGTCTCGGTTGGAGGCAAAGAAATCTACTAAGGCAGAGTCGGCCCCCCATGCGATGGTACCCGCCCCTCGGTGGTATTCTGTCACCGACCAGCATGACCGGTGTCTCCGTGTCTTGGCCCGCTTCACGACATGGATTAGTGTGACGCCTGTTTCTCCATGGACCACCGGGTCATCGAGCAACGTGCATGGAAAGTGGGGCGAGCTCCACTGACTTTTGGGGGTCGGGTGCGCACTCGTCGGGCCAAGCCACACTCTCTCGGCCTTTTCTCTGCGTCCCCTCCGGGTTCTATACGGACCGAGGAGGAGGAGGGAGCCTAGGTTACTAGTAGCCTAGCCGTTAACGAGGCTTCTTCCGCGGCGCAGGAGGCCTGTTCCGTTCCTCCCGGGGAGTGGGCAGGAGGCACCGCCATGGCAATCGCCCCTTCGGGGGTGAAGGCTCCCCCGGTGTCGGACCCGCGGTTCGCAAGGCCTGGGTTGGCGCTGTCCTTGATGCCGTCAGTCGGCGCCGTTGTGGGCCTTGGCACCGTGGGCCCTGACAGAGCAGTCGTCGGCACTGACTTGTCGCGAGGCGCCGTGGCTTCTGTCGGAGCCGTTCGCGGCACCAACACTGCTAGCGGCGCCGTTGGAGCTGCTGTGGCGCCATCTTTTTCAATGTCTTGCCTCGGCACCGTGTCCTCGGGGCTTGGCGCCTGTGGGGCCTTCAGAACTTTCTGTCGGCGCTGGCCGGGCAGCGCCTCCCGGCCCGTGGAGCCGCGCTGGCCCCCAGCGCTGATGGGGCCGCTTCATCCTCAGCGCTTGGAACCAGATGGCACCATGACTGGTCCCAGCTCTGGAGCTTTTGTTCAGGCTGGGGCCGTGCCCCCTGTGGATTCTGTTTGCAGTGCTGTGGGGGGCGCTGGCACTGGCTCGGTCACAGCTTTGGTTTCTGGGCCTGTTGGCAAGGATGGCAGTGGGCGCCCTCCTACGGTTTGGCACAGGGCCTTTGCCTCTGTCTCCTCGGAGGCGGAGTCGAGCTCTGAGTCAGACGTACAGTCTGACCCTTTGGGGTTGGCTGTTGAGGTGGGCAGCCAAGTAGTCTCCTCGACAAGCCGGAGTCAGTCCCCTTCTGAGGTGGGGTCAGTAACTACCGAGACTGGGGTCAGGGGTGCTGACCAGCAGGCAGTGGTGCAGGCCACCATAGCTCTGCAGCCTGGTCTTGGTGGTTTCACTGACCCCCTCAATAGTGGTACCCCCACCTGTGGTGTGCCTAGATCGCCCAACTTTGGGGCCGATCAGAGCACCTACGGTGGGGAGGGTACTGTTCCCTGGATAGCCCCTTCAAGAGCTGCCAGAGATGCCAGCTACCTAGGTTGGCCTCTCGAGTAGGAGGACTCTTTCAGACTCCGAGGGGTCGAGGGGCGTGGGGTCGGCACGTTGGCCATTTTCGGTGGTCCACCCAGGCTCTGGGAGAAGCCGTAGTGCAGATCTCCGCTATTCCTCATCGGTCTCTTTGAGAGAGTCCCATCCTTTTGAGGGAGGGGAACGTCCTTCTGGACCTATACGGCCCCGGTCGCCTCACAGGGAGGATTCTTCCGGGCGCAGCCAAGGCAGTACCGAATTGGTTGTTCAGCTGTTGGCTGTGGGGTCTTCCGGGGCACCTTCTTCAGTGGGTGCCCACAGTCCGCTCCTTAGCCCAGGCGGAGGCCAGCCGATATCTCTTCTCGGCTCTGTCCCCATCCCTCTGCCACATTCTCCTGCACTCCCAGGCATCCTTGGTCCTAGCTGGCCTCTCTCCTGGGAGAAGTTCAGAGTGGTGGCTGCTCGGTTCCCTGCTTACGTTAGGGCAGTGGACAGCCAGGTTTTTCAACCTCCCCCCATGCAGCCACCCACTGAACAACCGGTGCCCTCCAGCTCCTCATCCCCCTCTTATGAGGGAGAGGAAACTTCTGTCCACATCTCTCCAGCTGCTGATCTCGCTGAGTATCAGAGATTCCTCGTGAGGATGTTGGAGGACTTGCACCTTACTCCTTCCACTATCAGCAATCCTGAGCACTCGGTGCACGCCTTTCTAGGTGATTTTGGCAAGGCCACCCTTGTGGTGCCACCCTGGCTAGCTCCCTTTCGGGAGGCGTCGTTGCATTCCTGGCAGAGACCCTTCTCCGGAGTTCCTGCCCCAAGGGATCACAGCCAGAGGTATTGCGCACCCCGAGAGTCTCCAGGTTCCATGCCTCATCCGCAGTCTGGTTTGACGTAGTTGGATACTTCTGATGGGCTTTGCGCCCTTCACCGTGACCGCCCCCAAGATTAAGACTCCTCAGATTTTGACTTCTGGGGTAGGAGGACTTTCTACTCGGCACGGTTACTTCTTTCTGTTTCTGCACATCAGGCCCACTATGCAGCCTATGACAGGTTCTTGTGGTCCAAGCTGGATCAGCTCCTAGCCTCATTGCCTGAAACGGAGCAAACCAGACAAGCCAGTGCACTCTCTGCACGTGGCCTGGAGCTAGCAAGGCACCAAGCGAGGGCATCCTATGATGCCAACGAGGTAGCTACCAGGGTTGTAGGTACAGCGATCTGCACTAGGCGGATGGCATGGCTGCATCTTTCCCGGTTGTCACCCTTGGCCCAGTGTAGGGTGATTAACTCCGCTCACCAGGGAACCTATCTCTTCTCCTGTAGAGCGAGACGGTGCTTGTCGGGGGAACTCCGTCTCACTCTCCCCACTCTCGGGCCTCTCCAGGCCGTCAAGGTTCCCCCTCTTAGTGTGTCACCCACTGAGAGCTAAGGGATTTTATCCCTTAGGGTGGAAAAACCCCTTGGGGGCCGAGTGACTCACTCAACAGTGATGAATGGTGGAAGATTGACACAGATAAGATATGAAAATTACGTACTCACCGTAATTATGATCTTTCTGTGTATCTTCACCATTCATCACTATCCTACCCTCCGTCCCCCTGGGACCTCAGTCTCTGGGTCCCCTCCTCTCTGTGCCCATCCCTCCCCCCCTTCTCCTTTTTTAGGAGTGGGGTAAAACAGGGACACACAGGGGGATAATGTTCCAGGCAGAGTGGACAGCGGGGGGGCACTTCTTCTCCAGTGCCTTAGCTCCACCCCTGTGGGGTGGGAGTTGACAGTTGCCCTCCTTTCTTTCCTCCTCCCTGTTCCTGTCCAACCTATTTCTCCTCGTTTATAAAAAAAAAAAAAAAATGTTCTCCCCTTTTTTTCACCAATAATCTTCTCTTGAGAAGGTGTTGATTCCCTGTACCCTGTCCTTCTTCCAGAATAGCCGACTCTGCTTATCTGGAGTGTTTTCCAGTTATTCCGTGCCTTGAATTCTGGCAGAAAGCCTTTGCTACTCCTTGCAGTTCCTTTACAATCTGGAGACAGACCAGGGTCCTGGATGTGTTGACCTTCTTCCCTCTCTGCCTAAATTCTTTACCCACCCTACCTCCCGCTTCCTTTTCCAGAGATTGGGGCCCCCTCCCAATCCCTTTAGTTTCCAACTCTTCTCCCTTTCTGTCCTCTCTGTCGTTATTTCTCCTTTTGGTTCATACATCTTTTCCTTTTTCAAACAACATGAAGTTTTGCTATATTATGACAAGTGCAGTTTGTTCCACCGCTAGAACTGCTCCGGAGGTGAAAGAGTAAACTTCCATGGAGCATGGAGCTTAAAGCTACGCTTAAAAGCTCTGTTAGGTGGTTTCAAACCAAAACCACTAGATTCTTTACTCCGCCACTGAACAGTCACTCCGAGATTCCTCCTGTTGCTCGGTTCATTTCTTCGGTTTAAAATGCTATTTCTCGGTTGAATTTAACCGTGATTTAATTATTTTAACCGCAAAACCGATCGGTTCAAGCTCTGTCTATGGTATTGTAAGTAATAGATAGGTTATTTCTGTGTGGAACTTGTAAATTGTTATTGGTTCGGTTTGAACCGATCGAATTGTACTAAAACTTAGTTTTAAAGCCTTTTAAGGCTTGTTAGAGTGCGGTTCCCGTCTTATCGGTTCTAAAAAAAACGGATTTCATTACGGTTTTTTCCACGACCCGTGACACGGTTTGGAACCAATAAGGGTGTCTTGCCTGGCAAGGCCATTAAAAGGGCAAGTTTGTTGGTTAGGCTGGCATCATGTCTGAGAAACCCAAAAGAAAAACCGGGCCCACTGGATTTCAGCACTGTAGTGTCTGTGGGGAAGCCTTTGCCAAGGCTGACCCACACACTACATGTGTCTATTGTCTGGGGTTTGACCACCTCAATTCAGACTGCTAGATTTGTAAAAATTTCCCTGTAGCCACCCTGGACAAGAGAGTGGGCAGGCTCAGGGAGGCGAGAGGCCAAAAGTCCGCTGGACCTGATGGACAGCCGGTTGGTGCCAACCGAGACCGAGTGAGTCCCTCTGACCAGGGCGAGACTTCCTCGGGCAAACGAAAAGCTGGCTCTGAGGAGCCAGTTCCAGCAAAGAAAACTAAAAAATCAGCAGGTTTAGAGTCCAAAATTCCTTCTCCAACTGCTGCAGAGATAGCCAGGGCAATACAGATTGTCCAGTCTCTGTCCCCGGTTCCCTCCGAACCGCCACTGTCTGGCAAAAGGTCGGTTCGGTCGGTTCCAATGGTTCAGGAATATGATATAGAAGAGTTTTATGAACCAGAGGAGGGGGAGGAGAATTATGATCAGTGTGAATGTGACTTTGAAAGTCTGGATGTGCCCATTGAACCGGACATCTCCCCAGACAGACCTTCAGGTGAATCTCCCCCTAGGCTTTCTGAGTCCCCTTCTCATTTTTTGTTTTATAAAAAAGTTGCTGAGACCCTCCAGCTTCCTTAGAGGAGGCTTTGGATGAGCAAGAGGAGCCTGACTATGTAGAGATGATGGATATCCCAGAGTCCAGGAGATTGTCCATCCCTTGCATAAATCTTTTAGGAAACAAACAATAACAATTTTAAAGCTCCTAATTCTGTGCCTCCTGTAGATAAAAGATGGACAGGAGGTACACTTTGTCAGGTCCTGATACAGATTTTCTTTCACAGCAATGCAGTCATGTTAGTAGTTCAGGCTGCAGCCTGTGATAAAGCTAATATTCCCTGGCTTCACATCCTCCTGACAAGGACTCCAGGAAGATTGATGCCATGGCCAAAAAACAATACATGGCAGCATCCTTGGGACTCAGACAAGCAAACTATATGGCTTATGTTGCGAGATACCAGAAATCTAGATGGGATACTGTCATGGCCTTAGCCAAACAGGTCCCTGGCCAGCTTGCAAAGGAGCTGGAGCAGGTGGCTCTTGATGGTATTGAGGCATCTAAGGTGCAGTTCCATGCTGCAGTGGATTCTAACGATGTATCCTCTAGAGTCATGGCTACATCTGTGGCTTTTCGGAGATTGGCCTGGCTCAGGTGTACTACTTTTGTCACAGGATACCCAGTCTAAGGCTATGGATTTTCCTAGGTGGGAAATTCTCTGTTGGGGAGCAGACAGAGAATTATATGAAGAAAATGGATGAATATAGAACCACTTATAGGAGTGCACAAGCCAAGGAACGGCAAGCCACTCCTCAGAGGCAGCCCCCCAAGGGTAGGGGCAGGCCTTTTCACAGGTCTTTTTACCAGACCCAGGCCTCCTCCTCTTCAGCCTGTGCACAGAGGGGGTTCTTCAGAGGGAGAGGCAGACTGGGTACGAGCAGGCCTGCTCCCACCCCTCAGCCTAAAGCCCCTGCCAAACAGACACCCTGATGGGATGCCCAGGGTCGGCTCTCCATTACCTGTAGGGGGCAGGCTGGCTTGCACGTGCCAGGACTGGAGTCTTAACTTCAGACAGGTGGGTCCTGGAAGTAGTGAGCCAGGGTCTGGTTCTCGGCTTCAAAAAATTTCCAAAGATGAGAACCAGATCTTTTCCACCTGCAAACCCTTTAGAGACTCTTGCTTTGGAAACAGAAGTCTCAACCCTCCTGGCTCTCAGAGCTGTAGAAAGGGTTTCTCCCCACACCAGGGCAAGGGTCTGTACTCCAGGTACTTCCTTATCCCAAAAAAGACAGGAGAGTGGCGGCCTATCCTGGATCTAAGATATCTAAACAAGCACCTTTTAAAACCAAAGTTCAAAATGGTGACACTGGGAATGATTTTACCCTCCCTAAGGCCAGGGGACTGGCTAGCCTCCCTGGACCTCAAGGATGCCTACTTCCATGTTCTTATCAGAAGCTCCCATCGAAAGTACCTCAGATTCGAACTGCCCTCAGGCCATTATCAGTTCAGAGCAATGCCCTTGGCCTCACTTCTGCCAAGGGTGTTCACAAAATGTCTGGCAGTAGCAGTTGCTCATCTAAGAAGGCAAAGGATTGCCATTTTCCCTACCTGGATGACTGGCTCATTGTGGGTCAGTCTCCAGACCAGGTTAAATCACACCTGCTAGTTACCCAGCAGCTGCTTACCTCTCTGGGCTTTCTTCTCAATCCTCCAAAGTCAATTTTGGAACCTGTCCAGGTACTCACCTTTATAGGCGCAGAACTGGACACAAAGCAGGCCAGAGCCTTCCTTCCCTTGGAAAGGGTAAGGACCTTAGTGGCCCTGGCCTGCCTCCTTCACTCTGCAGGTCTCTTGACCAGCAAGGCATTTCCTGCAGCGCCTAGGACACATGGCTGCCTCCACAGCTGTTGTGCAAGGAGCAAGATTTCAGATGAGGGACATTCAGTTCCATTTGAGAGCTTTCTGGTCTCAAAGAGAGATTCCCTATCCAAGTTAATCCCAGTGACTCGAACCCTGATCCAGGCCCTTCAGTGGTGGCAGGATCAGAGCAATCTGAGACAAGGGTGCCTTTCATCCCTCTGTCCCACTCCTTGACCCTTACTACAGATGCATCCTCTTGGGATGGGGAGCTCACATGGGCGACCTCTCCACCCAGGGGTTATGGTCCCTCAGGAATCTCTGCTCCACATCAATCTGTTGGAACTCAGAGCTGTTTTCTAGCACTTCAGGTTTTTCTGCATCTGTTCAGAACAAGGTGGTACAGGTCAGAACAGACAACACCACTACAATGTGGTACATCAACAAACAAAGGGGCACTCGGTCTTGCCTTGTGCACCGGCGATGAAGTTGTGGTCTCTGGCTTATTCCCTGAACACTTCCCTCATAGCAGTTCACCTCCCAGGCAAGGACAATGTCCTGGCAGATGCTCTCAGCAGGATTTCCCAGGGCCATCACGAATGGTCACTGGATCCCCTAGTACTGGGGATAGTGTTTGCCAGATGGGGCACTCCTCAGATAGATCTTTTTGCAGCCCCAGACAATCATCAACTTCCACTGTTTTGTTGCAGGCCCCCAGTGTTGGGCTCAGTCCCCCTGGATGCCTTTCTCCTCGATTGGGAAGGGAAGTTTCTTTATGCCTTTCCCCCCTTCCCTCTCCTGTTCAAAGTACTAGTCAAAATCAGGTCTCAGCCCTGCAAAATTATCATGATTGCTCCAGACTGGGCCAGGCAGCTCTGGTACCCACTCCTTCTGTCCTTAGCAGTCCATCTTCCCCTGTGTCTCCCCAGGAACCACAATCTGTTAACCTGTGCTCAGGGGAGAGTTTGGTATCCGAATCTCAAATCCCTCAACCTCAAGGCTTGGCTCTTGAGCAGTTAGAGTTTGCTGATCTACAGCTTTCTCAAAGTGTTCTCGAAATCCTGAAGGCTGCTAGGAAGCCTTCCACCAGGGCTACCTATAACTCCAAGTGGAAAAGGTTTTCCATATGGTGTTCTGGGAAGCATGTTTCCCCGGAATCTGCTGATCTACCCACTGTATTGGACTATATGGTCCATCTTAATTCTTTGGGACTGAGACCAGCTACCCTGAAAGTGCACTTGGCAGCTGTCTCTGCCTTCCTTTCAGCAGGGAAGCCCTCTTCTCTTTCTTCTCACCCTGTATTTTCCAAGTTTTTTAAAGGATTGCTTCATACCAATCCTCCATTCAGGGACCCTGCCCTGGCTTGGGATCTTAATATATGCATTGCTCAGCTGATGCAACCCCCCTTTGAGCCTCTGTCTTCGGCAGAGCTTAAGTATTTGACTTGGAAAACTGTATTTCTGGTAGCCATCACTTCTGCCAGGCGCATAAGTGAGTTACAGGCTTTATCAGTAGAGTCTGACTTTATTTCCTTTCACAGGGATAAAGTAGTTCTCAGGACTAACAGGAAGTTTTTGCCTAAGGTGGTTTCAGATTTCCACCTTAACCAATCTATTTCACTTCCAGTGTTCTTCACTGACCATTCCTCCTCTGGTGAGAGGAGGCTGCACAGCCTAGATGTTAAGGGCCCTAAGTTACTACATAGAGCGTACCAAGGGTCACAGGTTTGACTCCCTCCAACTGTTTCTCACTTATGGTGAGGTTGGGAAAGGGAGACCTGCCACTAAGAGATCCATTGCCAGGTGGATCGTTTCTTGTATCCAATTTTGCTATCAAAAGCTGGGTAAGGTTCCCCCCTCAGGCCTGAGGGCTCACTCTACCAGAGGTACAGCTGCATCTCTAGCTGCTGCTAGAGACATCCCTATCTTGGAGATATGTCAAGCAGCTACTTGGAAAACAGTACACACTTTCACCAAGCATTACTCCCTGGATATTCAGGCCAGGAGGGATGCTCGGTTTGGCACAGCCGTGCTTCAGAGCCTATTCTCTAAGTAGGTTCTGTCCCTCCTCCATGGAGGTACTGCTTTGTAGTCTGCACTTGTCATAATATAGCAAGACTTCATGTTGTTTGAAGAAAAATTACTCACCTTAGTAATGTTGTTTCTTCTAATGGAGTCTTGCTATATTATGACCTCCCCCCCAGCCTGCCCCTCTCAGAACTTCTACTTTGGGTATGGGGTGGGCAGTCCTCTGTTGGCATTTATTGATGCCCTCTTTCATGTTTGGGTGTTGTGTTTATTTAGTTATTTTATCTTATTTTTCTGGTCCCCTGACTTGAGTCTTGGTGTTGGGACCAGGAAAATGTGTGAATATGTTAGTAGCCAGTTGGCTAGTGTAGGTTACAGCTTCCACCCAGAACCTTGGTGAGTTTTTGCTCGTAAAGATCTGACGGTTTCGGTTTGAAACCACCCTAACAGAGCTTCTTAACCGAGCTCGCGCTCTAAGCTCCATGCTCTGCATGGAAGTTAACTCTTTCACCTCCGGAGCAGTTCTAGTGGTGGGACAAACTGCACTTGTCATAATATAGCAAGACTCCATTAGAAGAAACAACATTACTAAGGTGAGTAATTTTTTCTTCTGTCCCTTGGACTTCCTTGTCCCACCCTCCACTCCCTTCTTCTTATTACCTCTCCGGTGACTCCAGAACTGGCAGGCAGGAGGTCGGCCCCAGCCCAGCAGGCGCCACAGCAGTCGTCGGCAGCAGGGGGCGGCACCGATGGTGCGTCAGCTCCACCTTCCGTTAATTAAAAAAAAAAATAAAGCTCCCACGGGGTCCTGATTTCAGACAGATACCCAACAGTGATGAATGGTGAAGATACACAGAAAGATCATATTTACGGTAGGTACATCATTTTTATTTCTCCTGCATTTATTTACACAACCTCCGTTTATGGAGGAGGGATCCAGAAGCACAGAAACAGCTTCTTTAGTGAGCCCAGTGAGGCATTTGAGCCTCCAAACTAATGCCAGGCTCTTTTGGAGATTTTTGGTGTCTCCTGGAAAGGGCGCATGGGGATAGGAATGAAAGAGGGTTGATATACAGCAACACTGCTGTTTGCAGGGAACTAATCTCACAAATATTGGATGCTGCATGGATAGGAGAGGTAATTGCGGGGGACTTCAACCTGCTCAAGGTGGACTGGAGCATACCATCTACAACATGTTCTAAGAGTCGGGTGATCCTGGAAGGACTGCAGAGTGGGTTCCTGACTCAGGGCATTGCTGAACCAACAAGAGCTGAGGCAATTCTTGATCTGGTGCTTAGAAATGGGGAGCATGTACAAGAAATAATGGTCAGGGAGCCACTGGATGGAAGTGACCATTACACAGTGTGGTTCCAGTTGGATATGGGCAGGGAAAGCATCCCGACTAAGACCAAAATCTTGGATTTCAGGAGGGCGGACTTCAGGAAAATGGGTGAGGTGCTAAGGAGCCATCTGGCGGGCATTAGAGCAGATAAGGGGGTGGGCCAAAAGTGGTCTATCATTAAGGAAGGAATACTGGTTGCCACAGATGAGTGTGTTAGCTCGGGGAAGAACACAAGGGCCAAAGTGCCCAGCTGGTTCAGTTCTGGGGTTGCCAAGGCAGTAAGGGAAAAGAGGTTAGCCTATAGAAAATTCAGAAAGACCAAAAGAGAGGTGGATAGAGAAAGTTACCTAAGGTTGGCTAGTGAAGCAAGTGAGGAAGTCCGGCGAGTGAAGGCACAGAAGGAGCTGCAGATAGCTGAAGGAATTAAGAAGGGGTTAGAAGGCTTTCTTTTAGTATACAAGTGAGAAAAGGGACAAGAAGGAAGGGATCATTAGGCTTAAGAAAGGGGTGCAGGATAGTGTGGGAAAAGCAGAGATACTAAATGAATACTTCTGTTCCTTCTTCACCTGGGAGAAGGATGGACCAGTGCCTTCAGGAGGGAAAAGAAGAGAGGGGGGGTGGGGGACACAGATGTTGCGATAGAGGAAGATAAGTGAAGGAGGGTCTGCTGGCATTGAAAGTGGACAAATCACCAGGCCTGGACAGAGTACATACAAGTGTACTTGAGGAGCTGGCAGGGCCACTGGCAGACCTATTTAATAGTTAACTAGAGTCAGGTGTGGTACTGCAAGACTGGAGAACAGCACATGTAGTGCCCCTCCACAAAAGCGGTCCCAAGGATGATCCAGGAAATTACAGAACAATCAGTCTGACCTCCATTGTGGGCAAGCTCATGCAGACCATACTAAAGGAAAGGTTGGTGGAATATCTAGAGGAGCATGGTCTCCAGGGTGAGAGGCAGCATGGGTTCATGGGGGGGAGATAGTGTCAGACACATCTGATTGACTTCTTTGACTGTGTCACTAAGACAGTAGACAGGGGCCAGGTGGTAGACATCCTCTATCTTGATTTCAGCAAGGCCTTTGACTCTGTGCCCCACAAAAGTTGATCAGGAGGTTGGTGGATCTTGGAGTTGGGGAAAAGATGGCCAGATGGGTGGAAAACTGACTGAGGGACAGAACCCAGAGGGTGGTTGTTGGGGAGAGTTATCTAGCACCAGAGAGGTAACCAGTGGGGTCCCACAGGGCTCTGTGCTGGGTCCGGTGTTGTTCAATGTCTTCATCAGTGACATTGGGGATGGCATTAAATGCAAAATGTGGCTATTCATAGATTACACCAAGCTCTGTGGGAGAGTGGACACAGCTGAAGAGATACAGAACCTACAGGAAGATCTTGAAAAGCTGGGGAGGTGGTCCAGGATGTGGCAGCTTGGCTTCAATGCCAAGAAATGCAAAGTTATGCACATTGTAGCCAAGACTCCCAGGACAGCGTACTACCTGATTGGAGTCAGAGTATCTGTATCGGAGGAGGAGAAGGACCTGGGAGTGATGATCGCTAGTGACCTGAAGCACTCCACGCAGTGCAAGAAAGCAGTGGCAAAGGCAAACAAGATGCTGGGATGCATAGCTATGGGGATTAGTAGTAGGAGGTTGTACTGCCTTTGTACAGGTTCCTGGTAAGGCCGCATCTAGAGTATGGAGTTCAGTACTGGTGCCCACACCTCAAAAAGGACATTAACCTGCTGGAGAAGGTCCAGAGGAGGGCTACAAAGATGATAGCCGGTCAGCAGGGCAAGGCATATGAGGAGAGGTTGAGGGCATTGAACATGTACTCCCTGGAAGACAGATGAACGAGAGGGGGGACATGATTGGGAACTTCAAGTACTTGAAAGGGATAAATAAGATTGATAAGGAAAGTCTCTTTAAGCTGAGTGGCAACCATAACACAAAAGGGCACAGTCTTAAGCTGGAGGGTGGGAGGTTTAGGAGGGAGGTCAGGAAGCAGTTCTTCTCAGAGTGGGTGGTGGACATTTGGAATGCACTTCCGGAAGAGGTCATTTTGTTGAAGACAGTGGGCAGCTTTAAGAGAGGCTGGGAATAAGCATGGGGGAAGGTAAGAATCATGGTTAGGGAGGATGAGAGGAGTAGGGAGGGAGGGTAGGGACATTAGTTCAAGCTGTGGACCCTGCAATACGAGCAGACTTGATGGACCAGATGGACTTCTTCTACTGGCTTCGTATGATGACCAGGAGAACCCTCTCTTTTCTGTTCCTGCACTGACTTTCGCCCTTCTGAATTCAGGGCTTTATTTTATAAAAAGTATACTGGCAATGCGGCCAAAGCCACCAGAAGAAACACTGACAAAACCGCCAAGCAACAGGAAGGCGACTGCATAAGCAGCGTGTAAACTCAGCGCAGTTTCACTTCACGGATCAGTAAACTCAATGGCTTAAACAAACAATAGGTAAGCATTATTTTAGCGTAGCTTGTGGACAATGTATTCCATTTTACTGGCTGCAAGAAGTAAATGAAATAAAATACTCTTATTCGGACACGGAGTAGGAAACAAAAAGGAAAAGGGTTTGCTGCTCCTGTCCCAACCTTCATATAAACAATGCAATTTCCTTTACCATACGTTTTATGTTTATAAATTCTATTATTTTATTCACCATACTCCACAAAGGGAACACTACAAAGACAGGGGAAGGAAACTAACAATAAACCAATAAGGGGAATTAAAAAGGGTGCCGGCTTCATTTTACTACTCATTTTAACATTCTGGCAGTTTAGCCATGTACATTATTTTTCTCATGGGCATGTTTTTATTCAGCTGGCATGCCACCATGACTCTGAGGTCACTATAACCTGCCTGTTCTGGACCTTGCATAGAGGATATAAGAAAAGTAGTAGGAGATGGAAGAGTGGAGAGGGAAGGAGATTCGCCCAAAGGTGGCCAACCTTCCAGACTAGAAATAATAAAGGGATAGCACAAAGAAAAGAGAAAAACTGTTGCAACAGAGTTTTATGAGAAGGAGCAATGGTCCAAATTCCGTGGCAGGGACTTTCCCTGTCACAGAGAGGAATGCAGTGCCGGCCTGTCGACGCAGACTTGTCTTCGGGAACAGGTGCGGGTCAATGTTGGGGGGATCGAGCATCCCAGAGGACGCTCTCGGGGGAGGGAAGGTTGCCAGCACTGCTGCTGTACTGCCACTTGGGGTAGGCAAGAGGGCCACCAAGGGTTATTGGCAGGCGCACGTCACCTAGCAGTGTCATGCAGTGGTCCAGTGACCGTTGCTGGCCCTGTGGCCAAAAGACTTGCTCCTACGGCACCCTAGTGCTGCTGACTTAGACTCAAGATTGGTACTTCATGGAGAAGATATTGTGGAAGATATTCAGATATTGTAAGCCCATAAATTTTCTTGGCTCAGAACTATGACGACAAGGAATACTGGTGATGTGCGAGTTCCACGGCCTTGAACTGATCAGTCTATTGAGCCAGTGTGACTGGAATTGCAGCACTTTTACAGTAGTCCTTGCATTTTGTCTAAATCGTCACAATATATGTATTTATCTTCTCAAGTAAGTCTATCGGGAAGATAGCCTTTCTGCACAAGCAGTACTTTCTAAATTCAGTTGTGCCTTTTTTACTGAAAATTTAAATTTGCAATTTTTCTTCACCAACTGCGTCATTTATGAAGTTGTGTGTGTGGAGGCCACCAAGTCAAAATGAGTATTACAAGGGTGGCAGAGAAGTATAGTCAGGTGACTCAGGTGAACCGTGTAGAATTTTCACTTATTTTTTTTTTTTTTTACATTATTTGACAGATCTTTCTTTGAGAGGGTTCCTGCAATACAGCTTCACAAGTGGGACTGCGCCCCCTGGTGTCAGGACCGCACGGCAAACTTGTAGCTAGCAATCAGCGGGGGACCACCCCTGGTGTCATGTAACAGGACGTCAGCGTGACTATAAATAGGGGCGGTCCCCTGCTCACCCTCCAGTTCTTTCCCGCCGTCGACCTGAATCGTCTGACCTCGCGGTGAAACAGCTTCAGTCGCCTGCCATTTTTTCACGTAGTTACCGTTATTTCAATTTTTTTTTTTTTTGCATCCTCCAGCATTGCATGTCTTCATGTCGGCCCAAGAAAAAGTGCTCCCAAGTGTGGCATGGGGATGACCACTTCTGCTGCTTCCTCTGCTTGGGACCTAAGCACAAGGCCACAGAGTGCTCTATCTGCCAGGCCTTCAACTAGGCCATGCACACCCATTGCCAGGGGACCCTCAATGCCCACTTATTGAAATAACAACTGGCATCTATGGAAAAAGATCTCCAGGAGCTCGTCTTTGCCTGCCCTGGAGAAAAGAAAAAAGGAGAGGGAGAAGCGCTGGGAGCGGAGCCATTCTCCCTCGAGCAAAAAACGCCAGACTGCCGATGCCACATCATGTGGGGTCTCCACCCCAGTGAGTACCCCACCTCCAGCGCTTCATTCTGCTCTGGCGGAACAGACGCCTTCACACCCCCCCTCCCCCTGAGGTCAGTTTGCAGTTGGGGGTCTCCTCTTAATAGGAAGTTATTTCTGAGCCTGCCGCTAGCTCAGTTGCCCTCTCTGCCAAGTGCCCGGCCCAGGTCGTTCAGCCTGACTCAAGCCTCCTGGCTTCTGTTAGCCCGACCACGGTCTGTCAGTCGGACGTCGGCCCCTCCGACGCCTGCCAGACTGTTGTCTCTAAGTTGGTCGCCAGTTCGCACGATGATTGCATGGTGACTGCTCTCCTGTCGGACTCCCTTGTGGTCCCCAATGTCCAGCAGAGCAAGCTTGCAGGTTCCCCCAAGTCCCGTGGGAGTTCCACCTCCTGGGACCCACTGACACTACCACATGCCTCATTCTCCCCGATTCCAGGCTTCCAGTGGGGCTGATCTACAAGAGCCCCTCATGTTGCGCCTCCCTCTCGAGACTCCTGCCTCCCCAGCAAACTCATCGATGGGGGTCCTCCCAGACTTTCCTCCCTCACCAGTCTCGGTCCCACTGTCTGGCACCTTCAGGCCCCCAACGCCAGATCTTTTGCTGGATTCTATTCGAGGCAGTATGGACCAGGATCTTTCTGGACCTTCCAGGGTCCCACCACCGACTCCAGGCCTGCCGACGTACCCCGACCCCAGTGGCCCTTGCGCCACCACCCTCCGGGTCTTTCACCCCTTCTCCGTCGAGCTGAATGGGATACTATCCAGGCTACACGCCACCACAGTTTCACCATTACCAGATGCTGGGAGGTCTAACTCCCTCCGATGCCAGGATACCTGATGTCGGGTCAGGCTCATTCTTATCAGGGTTACCACCAGTAACTCGCTAGCACCAACATCCTAGCTACCCTTAATATTCTATGGGGTACCTAGGATACCCACCACCACCTCCTCAGCTGGAGCTTCAGGAGTCTATACCGGCTTGGGGGAAAGACACCAAGACCCAACTCTTGCAAGAATTGGGACAGTCTCAGCTGTTCATCAGGGCTACCCTGACCCATAGGGTGCCTCCAGGGAGTCCTGCCCCTTCTGGCAGAGTATCTGACAGAGACACAGGTGGTCTGCCGTCTGGGATCACTCTAGGGACCAGAATCATAGAGGCAGCTCCAGATGCCACTCCTTTGCCAAGCAGGCCGGAGTCCTCCGATTTCGAAGGAGACTCCGATTTGGTGGGCCATTCAGAGCCCCACTCCCCCATAGAGCCTCAGCCAAATGAGTCACCAAAATTGCCACCGGAGGATCCGTCTTTCGCGGAACTCCTCTGGTCCATCTAACTGGCCTGCGGTTGAGCATCCCAGGAATTGGACCCTAAGCACCTCATTAATATGGACCCCCCTCCCTATTCCACCTTGGATGGGGATGCAAGAAGATCTGACATCCACGATTTGGCAACAGCTGTCTTCTATTCCTGCGGTTTCTAGGAAAGCCGACAGGACTTACCACCCCCTGGAAGGGGTTTCCCACCTAATGGCACAACCCAAGGCTGACTCTGTCGTCATCACTGCCGCCCACGATAGGTCAGCCCAGCCCAAACATCTCAGTGCCAAGTCTCCTGAGAAGGAGTTGAAACAGATGGACCAATATGGCCACAAGGTCTATACTTCCTCTATCTGTGCCATACGTCTCTCAACTACGTAGCACACATGGTGGCTTTCCAGAAGTCTGCTTTGTCCTACCTAGAAAAGGACATCCAAGAAGTTCCCGACAAACCGCTCAGGAGTAAATATATTGACAAAATCAGACTAAATAAGTCTTCTTGCCGCCATGCTTTGTGAGCCACATACGACTCGATTCAGTGGTGCATTGCACAGCCACGGGTATCTGTCAAAGATGCCTTGCCTGGCTCCATCTCGTAAAACTGGCACAGGATGTACAGAGCACGCTTCTGGATGCTTTCTTCAGGGGTCCAGTTCTGTTTGGGGGTGACAGCAATGATGATATCCCCAAACTGCTGGAAAGCAGCAAATCCCTGAAGGATGTCCGTTCTATGTATCGATCGGGTCAGAAACCCAAGCAGAATTTTTGTCGGCCCCAACGGAAATGGAACAAACATAGAAATACAGACTTTGACGGCAGATAAGGACTGCTTGGCCCACCTAGTCTGCCCATTTCCCTACATACTGGATAAGCTGCAGATCCTAGTTAACCAACAGCCTATTTCTTCCTACCCCCCGCAAGAATTGCTTCGTCTGTCACATGCATTCTTGAATTCTCCCACAGTTTTAGACCCCACAACCTCCTCAGGAAGGCTGTTTCATGCGTCCACCACCCTCTCTGTGAAAAAATACTTCCTCACATTACCCCTGAGCCATCCCCCCTCTATCTTCCAATTGTGTCCCCTGGTTCATGCACATCTCTTTTTCTGAAAGATGCTACTCTCTTGGACTTTGTTGATTCCACTGAGGTACTTAAAAGTTTCTATCATGTCCGACTCTCCCTCCTTTCCTCAAAGGTATACATATTGAGCTCTTTTAGTCTCTCCTTGTATGGCTTCTCTTGCAGACCCTGCACCATTTTAGTTGCCCTCCTCTGGACTGCCTCCATCCTGTCTATGTCCTTGCGGAGATGAGGTCTTCACAACTGGACACAGTACTCCAAATGGGGTCTGACCAACTCTCTGTACAGAGGAATAACAACTTCCTGTTTTCTGCTGGTGACTCCTCTGCCTGTACATCCCGGTATTACCCCAGCCCCCCCTACTGCCTTCTTACATTGCTTGCCAACCTTAAGGTCATCTGATTGATCACCCCCTGGTCCCTTTCCATTTTTGTTGTTGTTACTGCCCCACCCCCCCATTGTGTACTCTTCCCCTGGGTTTTGTTTCCCAGGTGCATTATTTTGCACTTCTTTGCATTGAATCAAGCTGCCATACTTCTGACCATTCCTTCAACCTTGCCAAGTCCTTCTCAACCTTTTCCACGCCTCCTTGTATGTCAACCCTGTTGCAGATCTTTGTGTCATCTGCAAAGAGGCATACTTTTCCTTCCATTCCCTCTGCAATGTCACTTATAAAGACATTACAAAGGACTGGACCCAGTACTGAACCCTGCGGTACCCCACTAGTAACCCCCCTTTCTTCAGAGTGGACTCAGTTTACTATTACCTTCTGTGTCCTGTTGTCCAGCCAGTGTTTTTCCCAGGTTACCACTCTGGGACCCCCTCCCAGGCTTTATAATTTGTTTATTAATCTGTTGTGTGGGACTGTGTGAGATGCCTTGCTGAAGTCTAGGTAGGCCATGTCCACAGCCCCTCCCTGGTCTACTACTTTGGTCACCCAGTTGAAGAAATCAATTAGATGTATCTGACATGACCTTCCCGCTGTGAACCCATGCTGCCTTGGGTCTTGTGCCCCACTGGCCTCTAGGTACTCGACAGTTCTTTCCTTCAGAAATGATTCTATTACTTTCCCTACCACAGAGGTCAAACTGACAGATCTGTAGCTTCCTGCCTCTGTCTTGCTCCCACGTTTGTGAAGGGGAATCACATCCGCCCTCCTCCAGTCCTCAGGTAC